>JAZKJV010004600.1:0-1307533 GCA_037367405.1 Ottelia alismoides
TCGCTGCGAGGTTGGAGAAACTCTCATCTCTACCTCAGCAGCTGAGTGATCTTACGAAGAAGGTTTCCGATCTTCAAGTTCAGTACCAGCAGAGCCAATCTTCTTCGACTGCACAACCTACATGGAGGATCTTCCCGCTCCAACACCCGTCAGATTTATTACGTACAGAGCGAGCTAGAGACTCCGCAGATTGATTGATATGAGGATCAGTCTCATGCCAATCCGGTCAGATCACCAGTACTGCATATATGGATGATGAGCTGCAAGCAACTCTCGAGATCAACGGGATTTGGTATACTCCAATTCAGCAACCAAGTTTACCACATCATCAGCAGTAGCAGTACAACCAACCGCAACATGGACGTCCACATTTTCAGCACCGGCAGAACTTCACGCAGCAGCAGTCTCATCAGCATGCTTATCAGAGACCGCATTCGTACCAGTATCCTGCTAACCGTTCACAGTCATATCTTTATCAGCATCCGCAACAATCTTCCTCCACACCGCAGAGATTCTCCCAGCCTTTCACCTCTCAGCAATACACACCAAGGCAGGAGAGAGGAGCAAGTCAGGGCCACCACATCGAATCTGAAATGAACTCATAGCCCAGGCACTAAATCAAATCATGAATATGCTGAGTACACTCCAAATTGCGCACAAGACAGAGATGGAGCAGGTTAACCGTCGTCTGGATGAGTTAACCACACCGAAGACCACTCTCCCAACCCAGCTTCAGACGAATCCGAACAATAAGAGGAGGCATCCAGATCTGGGTAGACAACACTACAGGGGGAATGAAGGGGCGAAGAAGTGGAACGAGGTCTGGCGGAGGTGATGTGACCACTTTTCACCCGGATCCGATTCCAGCCCGATTTCGTCGATTTTTTCGAATCGATCCGCCTTCCTTTCTTCTGGATTTGAGGCTCCGATTGTCGAGGATAGATCTGTGATCCACGCCTGCCTATTCTCTTAGGGATCCATTCCTCGATCCGTGTGCTTCACTCCCATCTTCTCGGACCCTGCATCATATATAATCCATCGGAGCCTCAACTTTTCTTCCTTCTTTGGCCATCCTCCTCGTCTCTGGTGAGCTCCTCCTCTTCATCTGAGTGACAGTTGATGCAAGAGAGAGTTGCAGTGAGGTAGCGATTGCCAAGAACCTCATATCCGGTGAGCTTTTCACCGTGCTCCGCCACGGACGAACCCGAGCCTCTGGAAGTGTCGAACCATCGAGGTGATGACCCTCATATGTTCACGACCTCCAGCCCAGACGAATGCATCCACCTGGTAACCTAGATAGCCCTTAGTTCGTTTTGATTTGCGTTTTTTTAGATTTCCGACCAGAAACCTTCATCGGACCACCTAGTGTTCTCCGACCACCCACTCATCATCCCGACCATCCCATCACCTCCGCCAGACCTCGTTCCACCTTCTTCGCCCCTTCATTCCCCCTGATTCATCCCGAAATAGGGTATCGACTCTCCTCTGCCATCGTCTCGCTGGAGAGTCCCGCTCCGCCTTGCCCAGTCGCCCATTTCGCCCTTTAACGGGTCCAGACAATTTGCCCTCGACCCAGTGATCTTCCTGTGAAGGTTTGAACACCATAGGGCTTCATCTGGAAGTCCGAACATCAGAGCATACCCACTCCATGTCATTGACATCGCCAAAGCACTCTAGTTGCTCCTGGCCTCATCGGAGCCCGTCAGCCATTGCGGAATGTCGTCAGCACCATTTCGCACATTCTAGCAGCGCTGGAGGACTTTGCAGCAACGCGTACTGGCCGATCGAAGCTCGCCAGAGGCGAGTTCATCGACGTTCCTCCAAGGAGCCTCCCAGCCGTCCGATTGAGCATCCTTGCTAATTCTAATCCTGATCATCCATCCTCCGAGAATCTCAACCGTTGAATATATCTGAGGATCCTCTGCCAACCGTCCATCGCCGTCGGGGTATCGCCCACTCTTCACCGTCCGGATCATAAGTGAAGCCCCCTTGGCCGTTGGATATATAATAAAAGGGTAATTTACACTTAGGCCCTTTGCACTTTTTATATTTCCATTCAGTCCTGTAAATATTTTTAGAAGTTGTTTTTATTTTGGATAATTTGCACTTAAGACCTCAGTTTTATTTTATTTGCAATTTAGTCCCTCTGAGTGTGTTGCACGAGGTCTGACACGTGTCTCTTGGGTCATTTGCATGTTATTCCCTGGAGCTTAGATTTGTTACTGTTTGCATTTTTATAAATAGGAATGATAGATATGCCCCTGTTTGTGTGAATCATGTGTTGACCTCGTGCTATTCTGGGATTTTTGCATTTTCAGCCCTGATTTATTTCACGTGTTATTATTTGGCTGAATAGTTTTCGAAAATTACACTTAGGTTCATGTGTGTTGTACATATTTGATTGGTTGAAAAAAATATCAAAGCTAATCCAAATCTCCTAAAATTTGGATACGTGGCTCCTGCCACTGTGTAAAAATTTCACTGAATTTTTAGAACATTTTTGTTTCATTTTATATTTTTAAAAATTAAAAAAGCTCTGTTTTTGCTTCATCCTAAATAGAAAAGGCCATTAAAAATATTAAAAACCCTCTAAAAATCCAAAAAAAAATATTGTATGCTTGTCTTTGTGTGTTGTTGCTTATGTCCGAATTTCATTGCATTTGGACTTATAAAAACCCTAAAAATTGAAAAACACTACAAAACTTAGAAAAATCATTAGAAATTATAAAAAAAATAAAAAAATGCAATTTCAGTTTCTGTAGTTATTATTTTATTTCCAGTTTGTCATGAAATTATTGCTTGAATTTTATAGGCTATTTAGATATTTTTAAATAGCCTTTTGATTATGGATGCACAATACCTTTAATTTTCAGCATTATTTCATTTTTATAAAATCAACTAAGAATCATAAAAATTTGAGAAAAATACCAAAAAATATCTGAATATTCATAAAATCCAAAAAAAATATTTGAATTTTCTGACTTGGTTTGGTGTGTTGAATAATTGTTGGTTTGTGCCTTTTTTATTCCCTTTATTCATTTTCTTAATACTTCAAAATTTAAAAAATAAAAACTTAAAAATCCACCAAAAATCTTTATTTCTGATTTCCGACTACTTCGTAGGTTTTTGCCATCTCGTACTCCTTGTGTTCGACCCTGTTAGCTATACTAGGTAAAATAAAATAGCGAGACCACTGTTTTTGCCTTGATTGTTTGATCTTTCATTTTATGGTCTTGATTGATTTTCTTGATTGACTTAGCCTCACGGTTCGGGTCGCAACGACCCTGATTTTACACCTTAACCTAGACTGTGGGATTTTTGGGTCATCAGGCTACTATCCTAATGGCCGGCAAGTGGAGAGGTTGGAAGCAGAGGAAAGGCGGTTGTGGTGGGGAAGGAGGTGCGAGCGTATGGAAGGGGGGAGCAGGAAGAGAGAGAGAGAGAGGAGAGATAACAAATTAATAATTAATCATTTATTAATTCATTATTTTAGTAAAAAATTATGTATATAATTAAATAAGATTAATAAATGGACCAATATTAATGAATTAAATAAGTATTATTAACTAAATTAATAAGTAATTAAATAAATAATCAAATAAATTAATAGAAAGTTATATAAATTAATAAATAATTAAATAACAATTAATTAATTAGTTAATTAATTAATTATTAAATAAACAAAAAAATAAATTTTTATTATCTTAATTTAATAATAAAATATTAATATAAGAAATGACATAGATAAGATAAAATTAAGATAAATTGTACATATTTCACTAATTGGATCCCGAAACCATTTTTTGCATATTAACTATGATTTTAGCGAATCAATTTCAATTGATAGATAATTCTATAAAATGAACTTTAAAAGTGACTACATCCAATTCGAAAAATTATAAAATCACTTTTGAAAATTTCAAAAAAAAATATTATATATTACTCTATTTTATAACTCTAGACCAAAAATCACAAAAAAATCAAAAGAAAACCTTAAATTGAAAAACCCTTCTAACTCTATAAAATTTGCAAAAAATCTATAAAATCTAAAAAATAAGTTTTCGATTGTATATTTAATTTATATTATATAGTATATATTAAAAATAACAGTATGAATTTTTTAGATCTTTATCTATTTTTAAATATAAAAATTATTTTTCTATTGTATATATTAACTTAAGTCTTTTTTGAAATTTTTAATCAATTAAAAATGCATAAAAATTAGTAAAAAGTACTAGAAAAGTTATAAAAATAGAGAGAAATTATAAAAACACAAAAACATTTTATCTTGAAAACTTTGAGTGTGTGTGTGTATATATATATATCCAAATATAAAATTCTATATAGTATACATACAATATATTACTTATTATTACCTATTATTAATTATACATACCTTAAATATATTTTAACACATTTAAAAAATAAAAAGGGTTGTACTTTATTTCCCGAATTATATATTTATATCATATATGCTATTTATATTATACATATTATTATATATAGACATATATACTTATGATATCTTAAAAAGAAAAAGAAATTAAAAATCAGAAAATATAAAAAGAAAATAAAAATCATAAAATTTAGAAACAAAAATTATAAAATAAAAAATCCCTAAAAATTAAATATAATTAAAATCCCATAAAAATTAAAAGCAGAAAAGTATAAAACATTTGTTGTTTATTTTTAGATAATAAATACTCCTATCCACGTATTTTCTCTCTATGGTTCGACACTCTAAACTTATTCACAGTACACATATTTTGCAGCACTAAAACAAAAATAAATTTTGAATCACATATTTGTAATGATTATTCATACATTGTGGATTGATTATTTGTCAGAATTGGTTGATTGAGATCCAAGTACTATGAGAGCGACCGACACAGCCATTTCCGAATCTGGTTTGTCAGACAATGCAAGCCCTCCAAGATCAAGCTTTAGGATCCTCGATAAACCTACTCAACTAAAATCCACCCGCACCTTATTTGCCTCATCGTCTATAAATTTGGAATTGGACCCATACCCCCCATCAATCCCCATGCTCCCATGTCATCCATTCCTTCACAATGCCAACTCGACTCCAAACTTTCACTCCTAATCATTGTATTTCCATGAGTCCCCTCTCACATGATGATATTGTGGCCTAGCACTATGCCTCCTTCCTCAAGTCACAGACACACCACATCAAGGAATAGGAGCATGTCTGAGCACTGGGCATCGCCAACTCCCTCACAACTTCACCTCTCTCCCTCCCTCTCTCTCTCTCTCTCTCTCTCTCTCTCTCTTCAGACTTGGACTTGTCATGGCAAGGACTAGGAGTAGTTCCCAACAACCCCTATAACATCTCGGGCATAGGTCGTTGGTCTGTTATCGAGGAAAAATGATCTTGACAGCTTGTTGGGTTCGGACCCAGATGAACCGCTTGAGAAATGCCCAAAATGCTTAATCCCCAGTTGTAAAATAGTAATCCCCACTACTTATAACCCACATCTACACTTCATGAGTTTTAGATATGGAACTATCTTTGGGGATGTGGTGTTACACCATCTGACCTGCCACATCGATTGCACCTTTACACCTGTGATCCTTTGTGAGTGCACAATGTGTCTAGTTCCTCATCGTAATATGATTTAGTCACAAATTCCAATTCTCCAACTCCAACACAAGTAACAATAATACAATAACTACGTATTTGTAAGCATATGCATATGTTTATCCAAAACAAATATCATTTTATTAATTGATAATATGCATATGTTTATCCAAAACAAATATTATTTTATTAATTCATAATGCAATAAGAAGCAAATCATTTTATAAATCCATACTTTAATGTTGTACATGTCCTTCTGGTGCTTTAAATGTAGATATGTATTTTCAAAATATAAAAACTAAAAGTGATCAATTTTAGGGGCCTGTTTGGTTGCAGGGTTGGGAAGGGTTGGCGCAACCCTAGTTACTATTCACAAGGGTACTTCCTCCTCACAGATTACTATTCACCCAGCCCAACCCAGCCTAACCCAACCCTGTCCAACCCAGCAACCAATACGTATTTTTAAAAATTATTTGATATATAGAAAATCTCTGCATATATCTTTATGCACGTATAGTTGTTTATTCGATTTATATTTTATTGTTAAAATCTTAATAATTATTATTTGTGATATGCCCTGCCTAGTTTGCAATGACGGGTCCCCCACCACCGACACCTACGTGTCCCGTGGCGGGCAGTCTTGGCACTAACAACTACTAACCAAAATCCACACACACACACATCGTACTATATAATATAGATACGTTAATAATTAACATTTGTATGTTATATACAATAGCTCTCCATATCTCAACAAAAAAGCAATATTATAATATAATTACAATAATTAATGATTAACATTTACATGTTATGCATATCCAGATATTGATATATCTGTACATGTCCATCATCATATTCATTTATTAACTGTCACGGATATATATTTTTATTTTAGCCTAAATGGTATAGATAAGGACGTTTCTTTTTATTTTCTTTGCAGATGCAAATATGGATTTGGATACCTCTTTCATTTTTTTTAGGATATAAACAGATGTGGTTACATATTTTTAGTAAATACATATATGGATATACAAATACATATATGTATCCGCATGTTTGCAACCATATTTGTATCTGCATATATTTTTAAATAGATACACAGATACACATGTCTAAATATGTATAACATGCATGATTAGTAATTGCTATGTATATCTATATTTGTTTGCATCCCTATATGTAAGGCAATGTGTAGTGTTACTTATTTGTAAATATTAAATCTAATGGTATTACTTAATATCATATTAATACAAGTATATTTCAATGATATGAAGAGTTATGTAGAGAACTTTTTGTCAAAAAGATGTTTGTAAAGATTACTTAAGTCAGATTATAGGTTTATATATGTATTTTTGTGAAATTCCGTTCCAGATATTAGTTCAATCAATTATGATATTATTGAAATCACCTTATAGATTGAATTCGTTTTTAAGCATTCAACCTTAGTTCGACATACCTTAAGAATTCGCTTAAATCCGAAGTTATTTCGTATTTTATCTTAGTGGTCAAAAGTCCAATCAACATTTAAACAATTTAAATCCCATTTAAAAGAGAATTGAAGATTTAACCACTAAAATAAAATAGCAAATGACCTTGGATATGAGCGAAATTTAGAAGATATGCATCACATTAATTGAAGATTCAATCTATAAGGTTGGATTTTTGGAAATAAAATTGAAAAAAAACGAATTACTTGACCTCTATTGTAAGTCACGTTACAACAAAAAAACCCAACTCCCTAAATATTAACAACTAAAATGATATAATAAATTAGATAAATAATATCTATATAATTTATCCAATAAATTAGATAAGTAATATCTAAATAATTTATCCCTTGTGATAGAGCGCTGACCCCAGTGTCTTGCAGCAGCAGGGGAATCCGTTCCACGTCTGTCCACCTCCCCTCGTTAAAACGTGTCACAAACCGAAACCTTAGCCTTGAATCTATTTCCAACTTAGGTACATGTATCATGTATGCGCTCATGAAATCAGCGAAATCTTGTTAAAAAACTGGTGGTTGAGTGATTATTAATCGAATGACGTAGGAAGATGCCATGTTAGTCTTCCACCTCGTACGTAATACATATTTTCAATTGCACCACAAGGATGACTCGCTCTCCCTTTCGTACCACGACGTGGACACTGTCTCCACGCCCTCCCTTTCTTATGTTCCCCCCGCCCACGCCACGGCATAGCATTGCATAGCATTCTCCCTCTCTCACCAATGAAGACCTCGTTCTATACAACCATCCTTCTCCTCCTCCTCTTCTCCGTCACCGCCTTCTCCGAAACCACCAGCTTCACCTTCCAAGACGGCTTTTCCTCGGCGAACTTCACCCTCATCGGCTCTGCAACCATCGCTCCTGACGGCTTGCTCTCCCTCGCAACCAACGCCTCAACCGGTACCGCATTCTTCTCCACACCACTCCCTTTCAGAGACCCGTCAACTCGTAAATCTGTCTCCCTCTCTTCATCCTTCGTCTGCGCCATGATCCCCAAGAACCCGTGGTTGACCAGGGCACCCTACGGCGTGGCCTTCGTTATCTCTGCATCTACAAACCTCTCGTACGCTCCAAAAGGAAACTTTAAACTTCTCGGCATGTTCAACGACTTGAACCGTGACAATTCGTCCAACCATATCCTCGCTGTTGAGTTCGCCACCGCCCCCAACCGAGTCGGCATCGACGTCAACTGGACTGTCAACTCCTCGTCAGCAGGTTACATCTCGGAGGCTAACCAATTCACCGATTTGAATCTGGAAAGCGAGAAGTCCCTACAGGCGTGGGTTGAGTACAATAACACAGACATGAGACTCGACGTAACTCTCGCTCCTCTCAATATTTCATCCAAACCGAGAAGACCCCTCATCTCCACTAAGGTGGATCTCAGCCAAGTTATGCTCGAACATATGTATGTGGGGTTTACTGGTGCAACTTCCGCAGATATCCTTGTATCGAGCCACGTCCAAGGGTGGAGCTTTAGGGTTAACGGGGCGGCTGATCCTCTCGACTCCTCTAAGCTTCCAGAGCTCCCTCAAGCACCAAAGGCCAAGCGTAAAGTTAGCCTTCTCATAATTGTACTACCTCTCGTCACGGCAGCTGTGGTGTTACTAACAGTTGGTGGCATCTACATGGTTGTCAAGAGAATGGCCAAGTACGCGGAGGTATTAGAGGATTGGGAACACGAGTACGGGCCACACAGGATCTCGTACAGGGAGCTGTTCAAAGCCACGCAAGGTTTCCACGAAAGCGAGCTTATTGGGATCGGAGGATTCGGGAAGGTGTACAAAGGGGTCCTCCCGAGATCGAAGACGGAGGTGGCAGTAAAGAGGGTGTCTCACGAGTCGCGCCAGGGCATGAGAGAGTTCGTGGCCGAGATTGCCAGCATCGGCCGGTTGCGCCACCGCAACTTGGTGCAACTACTAGGCTACTGCCGACGCAAAGGAGAGCTCCTCCTCGTGTACGACTACATGCCCAACGGAAGCCTTGACAGGCTCCTCTTCGACAGCCCGAGGAAGCCGTTGGATTGGAATCGGAGGGTCAGGATCATCAAGGGCGTTGCCGCGGGGCTTCTGTACCTGCACGAGGAATGGGAGCAGGTGGTGATACACAGAGACGTGAAAGCCAGCAACGTCATGTTGGACGGAGAGTACAACGCAAGGTTGGGAGATTTCGGCCTCGCGAGGTTATGTGACCACGGGGCCCACCCACAGACGACGCGCGTGGTTGGGACGATGGGCTACCTCGCGCCGGAGCTCACGAGGGAGGGGAGGGCTACGAAGGCCACGGACGTGTTCGCCTTCGGTGTCTTTGTCTTGGAGGTGGTGTGCGGGAGGAGGCCGATAGAACCCCGAGCGGAGAGGGGGGAAACAGTTCTGGTGGATTGGGTGGTGAGGAGGTGGATGGAAGGGGGGAACCTCGCGGGGGCTGCGGACGGGAGGATGGGAATTGGGTATCATAAGCAGGAGGAGGTGGAGATAGTGATGAGGTTGGGGCTGCAGTGCGCGCACGGGGAGGAGGAGGCGAGGCCGAGCATGAGGGATGTGGTGCAGGTGCTGCAAGGCGATCTGAATCTGCCGGATCTGCCCAAGGAGTACTACCGGAAGGGCTGTGTCGGCGGCGGGAAGGCGTGGGGATTGAGCAGTACTGGTGGTGAAATCGATACTTGTGTGTTGTCTGGTGCGTCTTCCAGTGCGGTGGGATTTGATAGCTCCGTATTTCCTTTCGGGGGACGATGAACGCTGGACCTTGCTTCTCTGTTCTGTTGTCGTTGCGTGGGAGTTCGTCTGAGCTTGCAGGTAGGGTTGTAAACGAGTCAAATCTGAACGAACCAACTCAAGTTCAGTTCGACTCGTTTAGCATACTTTCAGGCTCGAATTCGATTCAGCTCGATAAAATGAAAACTGTAATCAAGTTTGGTTCGGCTCGGATAAGGTTCGTAAAGGTTCGGTTCCGTTTGTTAAAGGTTCGTTAAAGAATAAATGTTGTGCATACGTTTCTGTTCAAAGGGAAAATCGCAGTTGCAGGGGAGGGTTTTGTGGGATTTCGGGAATATGAACTTAGGGAGTGGATGACTGGATGTGTTTGGAAAAATAAGTGAATGCCCTTATATTAACATAGAATGTATTTTTTCCTTGTATATATACAATATGTATGTATATATACTTTTATATATGTATGTGTGTATATAATCGATTTTTTAACGAACCGGACCTGAGCGAACCTATGTTTTTGAGGTTCGGTTCGTTTATTTAATCGAGCTCAAACTCGTGTTCAGGTTCGGTTCGTTTATTTTCAAATCGAATCTGAATCGAACTTTTAATACTACAAAGTTCGATCAGAGTACGAGAAAATAACAAGGTCTACATACTGAATAGACTTTTAAGTATTTATAAAGGTGTTGATATAAAACATACCCATAAATAGCTAATTATCCGAATAATGGTCAAAAAAAGGTTCGCTGGTTTAAATATGGTGTAACTTCCATAGCTGAAATTTTTACTCTTGAAAAGTGTCTAAATCCTTCTAACAATTGCCATTCAAACAAGGATGATATTGTTACTTACAACATGCGAGCTACTTGAGAGTATCAGACCAGATGTAAATGAAGTGATTCTCGGTTGACAACTACTTTTACTACCAGGATGTAAATCTTCTTTGTTACGAAGGAGGTCAAATTGAAGATTTCGATGATGTAAATGCCCTGAGATTGTAATTGCCCTACTAACACTGTTCTTTTGAAGTATATGTGGCATTTATAACGGGATAAAGGGATAACATCACACATTCCTTATCTTTTCTTAAGTTCCAGTTTTCTATTTCTTTTGTCACTACAATAAAATTGAGCTATATTGACAGTTTTGAAAAAATCCGTCATTTAATTAGCCATTATTAAATATATAATGACGATATTATTCGCTGCGAAATGAGTTTTCATACTCAATATTAGCAACAAATATCATATATGTCGTTATATCATTAACAATGGTCCACATAACGACCCTTATTCGTTGCTATTTTTCAAAATATCAACTAATCATCACTGTTTTTTAAGTTCAAAATTTAGCGATGGTTAATTAAAATTTTGAAAAATAGCAACGAATAAGAGTCATTATGTGGACCGTTGTTAATGATATAACGACAGATATGATATTCGTTGCTAATTTTGAGTATGAAAACTCATTTCGCAATGAATAATATCATTATTATATATTTAACAACAAATAATTTAGTGACGGATTTTTTTCAAAACCGTCACTATTAGCTCATTTGTTTGTAGTGTGTCTTTAAACAATAATTACCATTTTATTCTTGGGACAACATCTCTCCTTATCCACTTGGGATTCCCAGTTTCCCTTATCTTTAAACTGAACCATTTTCTATCATGTTTTCACCTTCTACTCGAAATAACTATCACTTAGTTCACAACAGCTACACCTATCCCACCATCTTAAGAATAACAACCAAATGGGGATTATGAACTCTCCCTTAATCCATATATTACCATCAAAACAAATTTCACCAATTTGGTAGAAATCGAGAATAAATTACATTTACTCTTTAATAAGCATCCTTATATTGTCTTGTTTATCCAAAAAAATAACGTAGATTAAACATAGGTGATCTTTAGTTTTGAGTACCATGATTTCATTTGCAATATTGTAGCAAAAAAGCATGCATGTGATTGGTAGCATGTTGGTATATATGTCCACCTAATCTGCTAAGAACTGTGGCTTTTCATGATTAATCTATTTGGCCCTTAAGGAAGGAAATTTCCGAACAGGTAAAGGAATCTCACGAAAGCGTTATCCTCTATTAGGAAGGTTAGGTAGGACCTACTGTAAATCTAAAGTACAGCCAAGGATGTGATCCAAATCCTCCCAGTCTCAATGCATATATACAAGCTTCCACATATATGCAAACATAGCTTCCTTCATGTACATACTCATGTGCCCACGCACACAACCTACTCTGAACAAGGCTCACCTGGGCAAGCGGATCACGCGGATTTGGGGGAACTGCGAAACTCTGGTTTGTCGGCTTATTTGCAAGATTTACGGTTCGGGAAGCTCATTCAAGGTGTGTGAGGATCTGGGCCTGACACCATCTTACTTCTGGCGGGGCATTTCAGAGGTCGCATAGGATATTCACCCGTTTTTGCGACCTTTGATGGGGGATGGGAGAAGTTTCAAGTTTTGGGTGGATGACTGGACTAAGGCGGGCGCACTAGGGGTGCGTTTCCTGAGATTGATGGCATTGGCTGACAACCAAGACGCATCCGTCACGGAGATGTGGGAGGATCATACCTATTTACCTCGATTAAAGTCAGAGCTATCAATTCAACAGATGGGGGAGTTGATGGAGGTGATGGAAGAACTTGAGGTTGTACCCGATCCTACAGAGGGTCATGACTGCTGGTGTTGGCAGGAAGGAGCTTTCTCAGTTGCGAAGGCATACATGGCTTTGAAAGGCCCGACAAGTTTTTACCCAGGAGGAAGTTAGAGAGACAGTAGAAGGATCTCGAATTGAAAGATACCAACGCAGGTGAAGGCTTTTTTGTGGATCCTCAGAAGAAGCAGACTATTGACAGGGGCTAGATTTGCACGGTTTTGTGCTAGGAGCAGATCCCACTTGCTCGCGGTGTCAGGATGGGGAGGAAGATTCTGATCACTTATTCTTCAAGTGCAAGCAATCAAAGGAGGCCTGATCGTTACTCGGAAACCCAACATGATTTTTCAATGGAACATCGAACTTCTTGACGTTCATCGGGCATGCTTGGAGGGGAACAGAGAAAGAGAGGGCCAAGTACTTAGCGATGATTTGGGTGATCTGGTGCGCAAGAAACAATAAGATCTTTCGGCATGAGCGCATGTATGGTGAAAATATGGTTGCTCATGCGAATGCTTTGGTTGAAAGTTGGTCATTGTAATGCTTTTCCTACTATCGAGCCTTGTTATTAGGGTATGTAATATTATAAGGTGATAAATGGTGAAGTTTTTGGGCGCCCACCTATACGGTGGAAGGCCCTTTTTTCTTCAAAAAAATTATCCATCTTGGCAGCTATACCTCTAGTGTACAAGGTTCAATTCTTTTTATGTTTACGTGCACGTATGTGTGTGCATGTGTGGGGGTAAAATGTATATGCTCCTTAGGGGAGCTGACTTGTCTCTTCCTACTTTCTCTTTGGAGTTTTTCTTGGTATTCTCTTAAAAAAACTTTAGGGATTTACTTCAATAAATGACAATATACTCTCATTAAAATTTCATGGAAAACAAACTCTTAACATCTACGTCGCGAAGGGGTCTGTTTAGCAATTTTGAGAGCATTAAAATTTAAAAGGATTAATGGATGTGATATGAATCTTGAATTGAATTAAATTTTGAATATCAACATGATGATATTAGATGATCTAAACCCTTCCAAGTGTTTTAAAAAAATATCACGAAAGAAATAAAAAACAAGGTGTAAGGTGACAAGTTAGCTCCTCCCAAGGAGCATATACATTTTATCCATGTGTGAGTGTGCATGTTTGTTTATGTGTGTATGTGTGCGTAGACATGTATGCGAGTATGTATACATGTATGAGATTATGTATGTATGCATATGTATATTTGTATATGTATGCATGTACGTATGTATGTGTATATGTATGTGTGAATATGCATATGTATGTTTGTATGTGTGCATCGATGTGTGTATGTGTGTGAAATTCGCTTTCTCAAACAACCGAAGACCTCAGGACCAAGAGTTTCGATATAGACAAATGTAAAGCAACGTCAACACACAAACAAAATGATATACCACATAGGGTGATGGGGGTCATCATCTACTACCCTCATACCTATGGGTCTTCCTTTATGCAAGATATTCGCGTAAGGAAAATAGACGTGACTCCCACCAAATAATAGTTAATGGGTAGAAGATGGGACAACAAGCAAGATGTTAGGCTTTATACATGTATGTATGTATGCATGTATGTGTCTATCTCTGTATGTGTGTATATGAATTTTTAATGAGCAAAGGGCTCAGTAGGATTCTAATATTCACCATCATTTTTAAGTTTTATGACTATTTTAAGAAAAATGTTTATTATTTTACAATTTTTATATCATGTTTTTATTACAAATGATTGTTTTCAGGAAAAAAACTCGTTTTAATATAATATAAATGATGGTGTCTTTGTTTTTATTACACATGCCTTTTCTATTTTGACAAATGCTAAGATCATTTAAATTTAAGATTAGCGAGAGGGAGCACGGCGGAGATGGGGCACCGGCGGGCAAGATCTGCGTGAAGGAGATTTTCGGGATGAGATTCTGCATGATTGGGGTCGGCATGGGTCCAACTGTCACACCCCCAAATTTCGTGATCGAGAATGATCGTGCAGACACGGTAGCTGGATGCTCGAGAATGATCGATGGAGTTGGACTTCAGGAGGAGTCCGAAAATGCGTGGATATTAGGAAGGTTATCCACGAGAGTCTGGAGGCTCTACCGTACGTGATGGAGAAGCGTCACACAAGACACTAGCTCGGTAGCAGAGTGTCGTGTTGCTTGTAGCAGTGCGAGCACAGCGAGTACAGTCAGCAGTACAAGAGAACAGTGGGTGTACGTAGTGGTACATACGCGAGCGCAGAAGGGTGGTACGTAGTGAAGCAGTACGCATCGAGGAGCAATGTGGTACAGTCACAGAAGCGTACGCATGAAGGCGCACGGTATCGGTACTGATGCATGGCGGTCCAAGGAGGCATGGAGCGTAGAAGGTGCTGAGTACGAGCATTGTCGAGCATGCTCGGTAGTACACGTACGGGAGTGGTCTGGAGGCCACGATAGCGAAGTTCTGGAGGACTTCTCCTTAGAATGTAGAACGCTAAGGAAGGGTTTACCACACGAGGGTCTGGAGGCCGCGGGTTCCCTTTGGCACAAGACCAAGTGTTCGGTGGCACTTGGTGAATTATAGCAAAGCTGCATCAGCAAGCGTTGAAGCGCGAGTGTGCTGATGACTGGGCATCAACCGTGCAGGAAGATGAAAGGACAACAAGGGAGTCAAAGAAACAAGCAGATGAAGAGTTGCTGAGGAACGCGAAGGGTTGCCGAAGAACTCGAAGGGTCTCTTGTGTCTTTATATATCATTTTTGTAGATGTAATAATGAGTGTCCCTTGGGTTGCCTTGAGTCTTGTATATAAGGAGAGGTGGTGGCTCATTTGTAAATACATAGAGTACACGACACAAGTGTAGAGTGTCCACCCACTCCAGAGATAGTTCCCCTTCTAATAAAGAGAAGAGCTTTGTGTTCGTGCTGTTGTGATCGTGTGGTTGCGTTCTTGAGCGTTCTTGAGATTGTTCCTGAATGATCTACAGAGTCGAGCTTCTGCTTGTGCCTGAGCGTCGGTGCGTTATCAAGCAGGGGTATCAAGAAGAGTGGGAGCGCGTCCGTGACCGTTCTACTCGGGAAGGTTGGTTAGCTACGGGTTAGCTAACGCCGCACTGGATCGGTCGAAATCGATAGCGGGATTTTGACCCTGTGACAAGTGGTATCAGAGCTTGAAGGCATACCAATTCGTCTGTACGAAGTGGTATCAGAGCTTGAGGGCATACCAATTCGTTGACACGAAGTGGTATCAGAGCAACGGTTCGTGATACAATTCGTTGGCACGAATTGGTATCAGAACAAGGAGCAGATCACAGAGCTTGATTGGTGCCAAGAAAGCAGGCAAAGCTACGAGCGACTGTTGGTGCAGTCGATCGCGGGAACATGGATACTTGTTGGAGCAAGTACATCTTCAATCAGCGGAGCAAAAATGGTGGGTGTTACCGAGAGTGTGGCAGCATTGAAGCAAGCGATGGCAGAAATGGAGTCCACTATTGGGACTCATGCTCATCGCATCGTCGTCTTGGAGGATCGTTCTTCAGAAGGATCGGATGTTGGGGACGAGACCCAACGCTCAGCGGAGCAGATCAAGTCCTTGGAGAACAAACTAGAGGCGTTCCACACGATGATGCAGAATCTTCGGAGTGAGATCTCCCTCATCAAGAAGGTGTTAGCGAACAGCAGGAACTCCACGGAGGTGCAACAACGTAAGGTACCCGAACCCAAACCCTTTATAGGTACGCGGAGTACCAAGGATTTGGAAAACTTCCTATGGGATATGGAAGTTTACTTCGAGGCGACCAAGACGATGAAATCCGAGAAGGTCGGCTTGGCATCGATGTACATGTCAAGCGATGCCAAGTTATGGTGGAGGAGCCGTGCAGTAGATATGGCAAGACCGAAGATATCCAGGTGGGATGATCTAGTCGTGGAACTGAAGGCGCAGTTCCTGCCGAAGAACACTGCGTGGATTGCACGGGAGGCTCTTCGATGCCTGAAGCAGACATGCACAGTTCGTAAGTACGTGAAACAGTTCACGTCTTTGCTGCTGGACATCAAGGAGATGTCCGAGGAGGACAAGCTGTTCAACTTCACGATCGGGTTGCAGAGCTGGGCGCAAGCCGAACTGCGGAGACAGGGCGTGAAGGACCTTAATTCAGCGATCGTGGTGGCAGATGCGTTGGTCGACTACAGTGCCCAACCAAGTCACAAGGCTGAAGAGAAGGAATACACCAGCAAGCCAAGGGCGCGGTCGAAGGAGGGTAAAGGCGTTGCCCATGATCCACCAATGGAGGAACGAGAGTCCTCCAAGAAGAGGGAGCAACCCAAGAGCAAGGGATGCTTCATATGCGACGGACTGCATAGGGCGCGGGATGCCCAAAGAAGGAGAAGTTGAACTCTCTTCGTGCGGACGAGGAGGAGGAAGAAGAAGGTGGGGTACGCTTGGGAGCAATCGATGCTATGCGCAAGGTACTCCTCACAACACTTTGAGCTGGAGCTTCGAATTTGGTGGAGTGAGGGAACTCCACAACAAAGAGCTTTGGAGGCATCAAGGCTCGATCGAGGACACACATGAGTGCGCAGGTGCATGCTGAGCACCAACGTGTGTGCAGGAGGCACACAACCAAAGCCGCGGATAGGAAAACATCCGTGCACAAGGAGGTGAGGCAGAGCTTTGGAGGGCGATGCAACATGGGCAAGAAGTTACATGTCCATGAGGGTGGAGTGGTGACGAACCACACCACCAATGATCTTGCAGGAGGTAAGATACCGAAGATGCTCGGAGCGCAGGAGGTGCTCATTTCCCAGAATGTGGAGACGTCCACAGAGAATGATGGAGATCATCAACGAGCGAGTGAGTACTCCACATGTGGAGCTGGAGCTGCCACACAGCAGTGATGGAGCTGCTGTATCCAGGAGGGATACACCAAAAATGGGAGCTGACGAGGAAGCTCCACTTTTCACGTTGAAGACCAAGTCATGGAGGGACGTGGTTTGTAAAAAGAACAAAGGAAGTAAGGGAGGCGGTGCAATGCAACACCACCCTTCCAATTGAGCCGCATCAGGAGGTGCGTAGCGGGTGGAGGATCGTGATGGGATGCCAGTTGAAGAGGGAATGCTCGGTTGAGAATAACCGATTCTTCAGGTGGGGGAGGCTTATCACACCCCCAAATTCCGTGATCGAGAATGATCGTGCAGACACGGTAGCTGGATGCTCGAGAATGATCGATGGAGTTGGACTTCAGGAGGAGTCCGAAAATGAGTGGATATCAGGGAGGTTATCCACAAGAGTTTGGAGGCTCTACCGTACGTGATGGAGAAGCGTCACACAAGACACTGGCTCGGTAGCAGAGTGTCGTGGTGCTTGTAGCAGTGCGAGCACAACGAGTACAGTCAGCAGTGCAAGACATGACAGTGGATGCATGTAGTGGTACATATGCGAGCGCAGAAGGGCGGTACGTAGTGAAGCAGTATGCATCGAGGAGCAATGCGGTACGGTCACAGAGGCGTACGCATGAAGGCGCACGATATTCGTATTGATGCGTGGCGGTCCAAGGAGGCATGGAGCGTTGTAGGTGCTGAGTACAGCATTGTCGAGCATGCTCGGTAGTACATGTACGGGAGTGGTCTGGAGGCCACGATAGCGAAGCTCTGTAGGACTTCCCCTTAGAATGGCGAACGCTAAGGAAGGGTTTACCGCATGAGGGTCTGGAGGCCGCAGGTTCACTTTGGCGCAAGACCAAGTGTTCGGTGGTACTTGGTGAATTATGGCAAAGCTGGATCAACAAGCGTTGGAGCGCGAGTGTGCTGATGACTGGGCGGTTGGCTGTGCGTCAACCGTACAGGAAGACGAAAGGACAACAAGGGAGTCGAAGAGACAAGCAGACGAAGAGTTGCTGAGGAACGCGAAGGGTTGCCGAAGAACTCGAAGGGTCTCTTGTGTCTTTATGTATCATTATTGTAGATGTAATAATGAGTGTCCCTTGGGTTGCCTTGAGTCTTGTATATAAGGAGATGTGGTGGCTCATTTGTAAACACACAGAGTACACGACACAAGTGTAGAGTATCCACCCACTCAAGAGATAGTTCCCCTTCTAATAAAGAGAAGAGCTTTGTGCCCGTGCTTTTGTGATCGTGCGGTTGCGTTCTTGAGCGTTCTTGAGATTGTTCCTGAACGATCCACAGAGTCAAGCTTCTGCTTGTGTCTGAGCATCAGTGCGTTAGCAAGTAGGGGTATCGAGAAGAGTGTGAGCACGTCCGTGATCGTTCTACTCGGGAAGGCTGGTTAGCTACGGCTTAGCTAACGCCGTACAAGATCGGTCGAAATCGATAGCGGGATTTTGACCCTGTGAAGGAGATTTTTGGGATGAGATTCCGCATGATTGGAGTCGGCATGTGTCCAACCATGATGAGGATTGGGTGGAGATCCGTCATCGTCAGCGTGACAAGGCGTCGGCTATAGGGCAAAGGAACAAATCCCCGCCGTCGAAGCGTCCTTTCGGGAGGGTTTGTTTTCGTTGTGGTGCGCTTGACCATTGGGCAAGCCAGTGTCGGGAGCCAATTCGTTGTTTCAGATGTCGTGGCTTTGTGCACCGTAGCAGTGCTTGCAGGACTTGGAAACAGAAGGCAACTGCAGTTAAGAGGCCGAAGACTCTCTTGGTAGGGGAAGGTTGTGGCATAGAGGTCCTATCCAAGGGCTCTTCAGATGTAGGGATCGCGATGAAGGCAAGGTTCCAGGGAGACGTGGTTCTAGTGTCTCCATGGTGGGTGCTGGCCCGCGGTCTCGGTGGGGAAGAAGCGACTGCCCTGTTGGAGATGTCCTGCTTGAGGAAGACAGTGATTCGATGGAGGGAGGTTTGCGATTCGGATGGGATTTTATCGCCAAACTTGTTGACCGTGGTCCAGGTGCGGGGAATACCCTTTCTTTGGCATTCTTTAGATCGAGTACAGAAAGTCCTCAGGGGAATTGCTATAGTCGAAGGAATCGTGAGTAATGGTGTCTCTCACGGGGTATTCCCGGAGCTCGTGATCAAAGTTCGTGAGCTCAATCCTCGACACCTAGGATGGTGGTCCGTGCGGTGGGAGGGACGTGTCCTTCGGTTGGAGTTGGCAACGGTGGGGGGAGCGCCAGCCGGCTTGGAGATGCTGCAGACTCAAGGACAGGGAGCCGATCTACATGGCGAGCTAAGGAGACCAGGACCGGAGATGGCGACGGCGAAGACACCAATAATCGAGGCTGTCAAAGGGCGAACGTCTTTCCTGCTCGATCTCTGATTCGGCGCATTCAATGCGGGGCAGCGAGTTTCGAGTAATGTGGGTCAGTACGAGGTGCGCCTGAACGTTTCAACTTTAAATCATGCCAACTTTCATATCCAGCATTCTCGGGATGGGATTGAGGAGGCCCTTCCAATTAATTGCTTTAATCAAGAGGATGGAATTAAAGAAGCCATTGACGAGCATTATTCTCAAGAATGCATTGATGGAGATTTTCCCGCTACGATTTTAAATAGTAGTGATGTTAATCACGCTAGAATTGGCATCCTCCCATCTAGGAAAGAAATCGATGGGGTCGTTCCCCTTAATATCTCAAATGGCGGAGCAGGAACAGGGCCTGAACCGCATGAGGCTCTACTTGTTCGGACTCGGGTGCTGGCGAAGACACAATCAGATCTGAATCACGTGGGTCTCGAGGATCTTCTAATCGCGGGGGAATTGGTTGTACAGATGGGCGCTAGTGCTGTTCAGCAAGATCCGTGTAGAATCCCTCTACCCTCAACAGAGGTCTGCCATTCAGAGATGACTTCGCCTTGCACGGCACAAGCGGAGGCTACAGATCTACGGTGTTATTCAACAGGAAAAGCTTCGAGGCAGGGGTTAGTATTGCCTCAAATGGTGGAGGAGATGAAAAGCCCATCATGTGTGCAACAGCTTGGAGTTGCGTCTACACCGTTATTAATTTCAGTCCGTGCTCTTGACGAAGGAGGGGGACTTAATTAGGTCTGCGTTGGTGTGGGTGGATCATAGCAACGATCAAGATTAGAAATTAAGATAAACTTGTATTCTCAGGGTGGGTTTAGACTGTAGGGGGAGGTAGGCGACGGTCGGGGAAAGGGGCATGAGGGAAGCGTGGCGGCAAAGGGCTTGGAGGCTTTTAAGGGGATGCAGATACCGGAGGATGTTGCGGAGGAGAGCAAACAGGAGGTGCCAATGGGGGAGGGATTATGGGAGGCGGTGAGTATAAGCAGTTTAGGTGGTGCTTTGAAAGGAAAGGCGCATCAACAAAGAAGAGAGGAAGGAGGGCAGTGGAAGCCTCACTGAGGGCTGGTTTGGGAAGTCGGTTAGCAGTAAGGGAAGCTGACGGGTCAGCTTCTCCACTCGAGAGACCCAGTTATTTCAGCATTCTAGATAGAAGCTTTGCGGAAAGTTTGTGGGTAGTGGCAACATCGAGGAAGAAGAAAGGGTTGCCCATATGAAGGTGTTATCATGGAACGTTAGGGGTTTGGGCCGACCCGAGAAACGGCTAGGGGTTAAGAAGCTCATGTTTGATGTATAAGCAGATGTTTTATTACTGCAGGAGATGAAGCTATCGAGGGGAGGAGATGAAGTATGTCACGTTATAGGGAAAAGGAGGGCCTTTGAGTTTGCGGAGGTAAAGGCACAAGGGGCGGCAGGTGGACTGCTAACAGGATGGATGAGTGCAGTGTTCGAGAAGATTGATGAACGGCAATCTCTTTTCTCTTTATCAGTGCGCCTCAAGTGCCGACTCGACGGAGTTTGCCTTACTGTGACAAATGTGTATGGCCCCACAGGAAACAACCGTGACTCTTTGGCGGATGATCTGGAGCAGTTGGGCTCGATCAGGGAGGACGACATTTGGCTCACTGGGGGAGATCTCGATCTTACGATTCTACCAGAGGATCGGCCTACGCGAGGCGGTGGTCGTGACATCGGTTCGGAGGCCTTTGCAAATTTAGTATCGTGGATGTTGCTGGGTGTATGTACACTTGGCGCAATGTTAGATCCAGATCTCGATTGGACAGATTCTTGCTATCGCCCGACGGGGTCAGAGCTTTTCCCCCTTTCGCAGGTTTGGGCATTGCCTCGGGCTCATTCAGACCATACCCCAATTCTATGGTCTTCTGAGGAGCAGACGGGGACAAGATATTTCTTCAGGTTCGAACGATCATGACTTATGGAGGAAGGATTCAAGGAAATGGTGTCTACATGTTGGGTTGAGTGGAGGCTGGAGGGGTCGACAGTGGCGCGGTTGGCAGGTAAGCTGGCACCGCTGAAGAAGCTCTTGATGGCTTATAGCAAGGAGGTGAAAGAGAATCGAAGAGCCCGAAGGGGTGCATCCCAAGAGGGCGTTGTGCGGCTGGACGGCCTGGAGGATCAGAGAGGGCTAGAACATGAAGAGATAGTTGAGAGGGCGAGGCTGTTAGAATAGCTGTTGCTCGAGGATAGAAAAGAAGAGGTAGAATGGAGGCAAAGATCCAGGCAAAAGTGGTTGTGGGAGGGAGATGCGAATACAAAATTTTTCCATGCAATGGCATCAGGAAGAAGGAGAAGAAACTACATCCACGAGCTGGAGGTCAGGGGGAAGAGGGTGGTGGGGGACACATAGCTGGGTCGTGCTCTCCGGGGACATTTCGTGGAAGCGACTAGGAGGAGACGAGGGGAGGGTTGGGGTTGGCTTGGGAGAGGGGTGGAGGTGTTGTCGGGCGAGCAAGTGGTGGGGCTTGAGGCCCCTTTTAGAGAGGAGGAGGTTAAGAAAGCAGTATAGGGACTGAATGCAGACGGTGCTCCTGGTCCAGATGGTTTTCCAGTCCTGTTCTACAGGGAATTCTGGGAGTTGCTGAAGGATGAGCTTATGGAAGTGATCAATGAGTTTAGGGAGGGTAATAGGGGCTTTGTGAAGGTCAATAGAGCTTTGCTCGTCCTTCTCCCAAAGAAAGAACATCCATTAACAACGGAAGACTATAGACCGATTGCTCTTTCAAATGCCGTCTACTTGATTGTTGCAAAGGTTCTAGAAAACATGCTTAAGGGTGTCCTTGACTCGGTGATTCTTGAAGGTCAGTCTGCTTTCATTCCCGGTCGATAGATGGCGGATGGTATGATTATGGCATCAGAAATTTGCCATCAGTGGAAGCGTGAAAAAAAGAAGGCGATGGTTTGGAAGATAGACTATGCGAAGGCTTACAATTGTGTAGACTGGAGCTTTCTGTGGGTATCCCTGAGGCGTCACGAATTTCCAGATCGATGGATCGAATGGATGAAGAGGTGTGTCACGACTTCCTCTTACTCGATGTTGGTGAATGGGAGGCCTGAAGGGGGGTTTTTTCAGCCCCAAAGGGGTGTTCATCACAGGTGTCCTATGGCCCCTTTATTGTTTGTCCTGGTGGCAGATGCATTGCAGTTTTATTCAGGTGTGCAGTGAATGAAGGCTGGTGTGAGGGGTTTCGCAGCGGGAAAATTTCCACTCCACTCTTGCAATATGCAGATGATACGATGCTCTTTTTGGGAGGTTCGGATGATATGAATACAAGGGCGGTTCAGATCGTGGAGGTGTTCAGTAGGTTATCGGGCCTTCAGATCAATTAGCATAACTCAGTTGTGATCCCGTTTGGAATGGAGGAGGAAGATAGGGGCAGAATGGCAGAGCTGTTGGGATGCCCTCTAACTGAGCTGCCGATTTCGTATTTGGGATTTCCCTTGGTAGAGGGAAAACTCAAGAAGATAGATTGAGACGTGGTTCTGCAGAGATTCGAACAAAGGTTGGCAGGCTGGAAGGTGGTCTCCCTCTCCAAGGGTGGAAAGTTGATCCTCTTGAAACATGTGCTTTCGGCTATCCCTATTTTCTTTTTTCCCACTAGACTGATGCCAGTAGGAGTACAGAAAAAAATTGAAAAGATGATGAGGAGATTTTTCTGGTCCGATGGAAAGCAACAAAGAACGGGGTGCACCTGGTGGGTTGGGAGGAATTGACACGCCAAAAAAGTGAAGGAGGTTTGGGAATTCGAGATGTAGCATGCATGAACAAGGCGCTTTTGGCAAAATAGGCTACTCAGATATGGGGTGATTCAAATAGACTGGCAATCAGGCTCCTACGGGAGTTATATGGGGTTCGGGGATCGTTCGACGCTGGGAGGGTGTGATTTCAATCTCCTCTGTGGGAAGGTGTCCGCGATGTTTTACCTCTTTTAGCACCAAGACTACAGCCGAAGATCGGTGGTGGGGAATTATTTCAGTTCTGGCAAGATGATTGGACAGGGGACGGGAAGCTATGTAACCGTTTCCCAAGGTTGTTTGCATTGGCGGAACTAAAGGAGTGCTCTTTAGCGCAGACAGGGATGACAGGATCATGGGATCCTCAGTTTGTGTTGAATCTCTCTTCTCAACATTTGGAGGATTTTGTCAGAATGCGGTCTGAGTTACCATCACCAAACTGCATCAATGAGGGAAGAGACCATTTTGAGTGGAATGGTGGCAAGTTCTCGAGGAGAAGGCATACATGGAGTTCAAGGGGACCTCGACGGACACGGATACAGAACTGTGTCAAGATATGAAGATCATATGGGCTAGCAAGATTCCGTGCAGGGTTAAGGTCTTCCTATGGTGTATGAGAAGGGGTAGACTGTGTGACAAAGCAAGGAGGGGAAGGCTCTTCGGCAGTGTGGACACCCAGTGCGACAGGTGTGGTGGGCAGACCGAAGACTCTGATCATTTGTTCTTCAAGTGTCCATCATCGACTCGGATTTGGCAGGAGATAGAAGAATCTTGGATATCAAGTGGAAGCATTGATGATTTTTGGAGGTCAGTGAGATCGGTAGGAGGCAACTCAACACATGACTGCACGATGGCATTTGCGGCTTTGTGGGCGATTTGGGTAGGAAGAAACGACCTCATTTTAAAAAATCAGAGGTTCTATCCAGAAAATGTAGTTACACATTGTACCTCCCTTTTTAATTTCTGATCCTCCAGATAATGTACTACGCTAATTTTTCTAGGGATATTTACACCCATAACCCTGAGTAATCTCGTAATTACCCCAGAAACCCTCGGTAATCACGAATTACATCCAACACCTTGAATAAGTGTTCCGTTTTACACACGTAAGCCTCCGTTAGTTTTGATCATTGACTCAACCTGAGTAATGAGTTAATCTAACCAATCTTAAATCTAACGGCTCATGTTAATCAAAAATAAAAAATAAAAAATCCCACCCCTACCTTCTTCCTCCTCCAGCGCATCCCCCTCTCCCTTCTTCTTCCTCCCACCCGTCCCACTCCTGTCAACCACCTCCCCCTTCCTTCTTCCTCCTCCAGCCCCCGCCCCTTCACCGACGCCGCTGTGAGACCGAGGTGAGCAGGTGCACGCCACCCTAGGGATGCAAACGGATACGGATATATCCGTATCCGATCCGTCACCGTATCCGTTTTATACATATTTTGACATCCGTATCCGTATCCGTTTTAAAATGGATACGGATATGGATATCGTTTTGATATCCGCAAACATCCGTATCCGTATTCGTATATTCGTTTTCGTTTATAAATATAGTCATAGATTTATTTTTAACCATATATAACATAGTTTTCTATCTCCTTTTTGTTGGAAATGCGAGCCCACGGCGAGCCATTATGCAATAAATGTTATTGCAATTCACTCCTTAATTTGAAATGAAGAATACATAATTTGCATAATAGGTCCCTTAGTACAATTAGGGTTATGTACCATGGCCATCTTGATGATCATACAGCTGTTGATTCAACTATTGAATCATAGAGGCTGGTGCTTGAATGAATATCTAAAGAGTTAGATTGAGGACTCATCAAGCACCGTCAGATGATTGTTAAGAGATGATCTCCAGCCTAAGTAGGAGATGGCAATCCTTATCTCTGAAGGCTGATATCTGACCGACCTCTTGATGCAGGTCCTCTGCATAGGAATAGAGATTCGGAGGTGTCAGATTAGTTAGGTCAAAGAGTTGACTTAACGAGATCGAGATAACCAAAGTCCTATATCGTATGCTGTCATGATATAGGCACGCATCCTCTGACCGGAGACAGATGTGTTGCTATATGTCTAAGTATGTACATTTGGCAGACCAATAGGTTGATGACCTAATCAAGGTCTACACACCGGCGCGCTGGTGTGCATATAAGGGCATATGAGTAATACGATCTCTCAAAGGGATCATACAGGTTCAGTTACTGAACCGGAAGACATGAGCTCACTCATGAGATATTGGGAAGAATCAAATTCCGTGCGCACGGTCGTCTCGCTTTGGAAGCTTGACTGAATTTGTAGGTTTGATATATACTTTTGAAAAGTATATGATCAAGACCTAGGTATGATATATGCTTTTGGAAAGTATATGATCGATACCGACTCCCAATGATCGAATGAGAAACTTACCGATAAAACCATGAAGTAGACAGTATAAAGTTGATCGAATACTTCGGGTTTAGTCTGAGTCTTCCAGTATGCAGGATGTACAGGTATTGGGAATACCTGAGGGTGATGTGATCATAAACGATTATATAACCATGACGCTTCCATTCCTAGGGAGTGATGAAACGGGTCTGGATTTTAGTGACTCCTCTCAGTAGAGAAGTGATCTGATCTTGGTCCAATTATTGGACATTGATCTGAATGTGATTCAGATACAATGAGAAGATTAGATTTACGGTCTTGATTTAATCAAGCATCTATGGGAGGCCCGCGATCTGGATTTGAGATACGATCTCAATATCCATGTCACTATACGTGGAACAATACAATCACCCTGTCCTTATCTCCAAGTATCTGCGGAGAAAGCGCATTATCCTTGAAGGAGTTCATGGATAATTCTATTGTTGATATATGTATCCGAGCATTGAGAAAATGGATAATTAAATGTGATTTAATTATCATGAGTAATATGAATTTGATTCATATTATAAAGAGAGTTATCTTAGATAATTAAATGAGATTTAATTATCAAAGATGTAAATAATGTGAATGTGATTCATATTATTTGGACACAAGAGAATAGAGATCCAAGATGATTAAATATGATTTAATTATCATGGATATGAATAATGTGGATAGCAATATCCATATTAGTCATATATATTATAAATGTGATTTATAATATATAAGAGAGAGCTATTTGTAATTTACATTTGTTAATTAAATGTTAATGTGAATTGGATTCACATTGGACATCAAATTGAAAATGTAATTTACATTTTGTTTTGGGTTGTGAATGTGATTCACAATTTTTCAATGACATGATTGCAATGTTCACAAAATAAATTGGATTTATTTTTTGTGAAATAATTTGCAACAAAAGTTGTTGCAAATAATGGAGATTACATAAAAGGTGAAATAGCCACCTTTCTAATGGAGGAGGGTGGACGACCACCACTCCCATTAGGAAAGGGAGGCCGTCCCCCCTCTCCACATGGAAGGAGGTTTTCTCTCATTTCATTATCTCCATGTATTGATGATTTAATTTTGTAATTAAATTGTGTTGATTTATCAACATATATTTAATTTAAATTAAATTAATTGTTGTGTTTTTTAGCAACAAATCATGACCATTGAAAGAAACACAAATTGATGTGGACCATTGGATTTGTGTTGACACATGGATTGAGATCCATGGATCCCAAAACCCTATAAAAGGAGAGGCACCCCATTGCTCTTCTTGACACATAAGTTGAGGCAACAAATCTCTCTCTCTCTCTCATTCTCTCTACACGTCCTCTCTCCATCTCTCTCATGTGGCCGTCCACCATGGATGCCCTAGAGAGGTTCTCCATCGTCGCGGCATCGTCGTTATGCTGTCTGATGGTTTGCTCGTGGATCTCCGTCTCCTTCGGTGCGCCCCGCTCGTGAAGAAGACATCGGATCTCGTGTGTCGAGATCAGGAGATCCGCCGCTTGGATCATCAACATGGATTGCGAGAAGCACGCGGTTCATCCCCGCGCTCGCAAGCGTCTCCTCCGACGGATCGGACTTGAGACAGGAGGTCTCTTCGTTTAGAGACTTGATCGCAACCACGCTTCAAGAGGTAAACCTAATACTTGGTTGTGGTTTAGACGAAACGATCCGAGAAGTGTTCTTGGATCATGTGGTTTCGTCACATGAAAATTTTTTAATTTCCGCTGCATAGAACAACTAGTGCGACTAGTCGTTCTTCGTCGTATTCGATATGACGATCACGCTTCCGTGATGCGCTTGAGGATCTAACCATATCCTTCAAGTGGTATCAGAGCCTTAGGTCGGTGTTTTTGGATACGATCCATAAACCGAGGACGACTTGGGTTCTTTAGGATATGCGAAAGTTTTTCTTGCATTTCATTTTCGCATCTCTGTTTTGATATTATTTTCGTCGCTGTTTAAATTGTTTAAACAGAAAATAATAATTGGATTTTGTTCCCCATTAAATAAGGAAACCGTAGGATCTGAGTTTGCGTGATTTCGATTCCGTTTGCTCTAGATATGCTCATTTTAGTGAACATGTATCCACTGTTTCGGGGACTGCGGATCATGACGTAATTAAGATGTTAATTGCGGATTTGAAACGCCTTGAAATGCGTGCAAATCACTTGGGTTCTGTTGTAAATCAAGTTAGCAAACTTTAGAAATTTACTTTGCTTAATTTGGATTTAAATTGATTGAGATATGGTATTTTTAGTAAGTGAGGGTCACTGCTGAAAATACTTTCCTAATCAAGAACCTAGTGATTGTCATTTAATTAATTAGTGAAATTAAATTGTTTAATTTCCTGGAATAATTATGCATAAATATTTGTGAAATATTTAATGATAATTATGTCCTTAAATGACTTTGCCCTAACCAACAAATGATTAGATGTGATCTAGATCAAGATTGGTTACATGATCTACATGATCAACACTCCAACAAACATGTTGCTTGAATAGGACTTGGGATTTGTTTAGCAAATCTCATTATAATGTTAATCAAAATTGTTTTGATTATTATTATATGGTATAATTTCGGTTGAAGAATCGATGATCATCTCAAGTACAAAATGATCTATTTTGCATTATCCTTTCCCGAGGTGGATATGGTGTCTAGTCGGAGAGCATTGGGGTTGCGGGTTGCAACGTATGTGGTCCGTCCCACTCTCGTCGGTACTGGCCATGACAACGGGTAGGGTTAGTATAATTCTTAAGAAATCATGATGTATTTCTAATTATTAAAATTCGAAATAATACGTATTTGAGATAATACCATAATTCAAGTAACAATTAAAAAGTTGTTTGTTGGATATTAATTGGATCATTAATTTAATATGATTAGATTAATTGGAATCCAATTAAAATTATGACACTCTATTATAAATAGATGTGTTATTTCCCTTGGAAGAATTAATCATAATGAATATGATTCATAATGATTAATTTGAATTTGAATATGATATGGAGGATCACATAAGTGACATCCATGGTCTCCCGTCAAGGCGAAGGGTTCCGTCGCCAGATATTGTATGTAGGAGACGCCTATCCGAAGTGACAGCTCCTGCATACGATCCATTTGGATCGGGCTCTTCGCTTCTCGAAAGAGTAAGGACGTATGCGTAGTGACCCCAATATCGGGTCCTCATATTATTGGGGCGATATTGGATTGCGCATAGCGAGTTGTATTCCTGTTGACGGTTGGTTCAATTAATGACGGGTCAACATTGCCTTAGGGGTGGTGGGCCCGGGTGTTAAAGACCGAATTGGGAGATGCAAGTTGGACTTGCAAGGCGGAATGTGTTCCCGCTTCTTTTTATCCGAGTTGTAGGTTCTCATATTATTGGGATGCAACAAAGATAAGGAAGGAGATCCCAGATCTTGTTGAGATATAATGGTAAGTATATCTCTTACATTGAAAGTGATTGAGGGAATGAACTTTCAGTGTTGACAAGACAAGACAACTTTGATATAAAAATCCTAAATCAAAGTAAAATATATATATATATATTTATATTTATGCAAATTTCTTATTTCAGATAATCCTTCATTAAAACCCACTCAATGATATACTCAATAATAACCAGTGAAATATCTTGGATTGGACTCATGATCCAGATATTGTACTTGCAGTTGGACACATAATGTATGTGGTTGCAATGAGCAAGTTTCCTCATAATAATGAGGAATGACAATTAAATAGATAATAAGACTACAACCCTAGGGTTTGTATGTCTCTATAGTCTTGATCTCTCATCGGATGTACTTTGGAAGTGACATGTCGATGATGATCGCAATTGTCAAATAATCCTTATAAAATTTATGAAGATATTCAGGCATACATATGTGCTCTTGACATTTAACATGAATGAGATGGTTCACTGCATCATGCAGAATGGTGGCTCTATAAGAGATGGTGTATTCAAATTGTTTGAGTACCTACCTGAACCTATGTTTTAAGAGTTTAGATGGATGTAGATGATGAGTGTCATCATTCTACTATATATACTCTGATCATTCATGAAGCTTCATAATTTTCATATTGTATGAATTTAATGAAGCATGTATAAATGTTGAAATGCTCTTACATAAGAGATCCTTAGTCTTAAGCAATGGTTGCTTATAGATAAAGGGAGCGCAGTGGAAGCATGGGTTGGACCCGAGTAAGAAGTATGGTCAAAGAGTTGACTATACATCTATGACTTCCATATGTCATCCGAAGAGTTGGATGAATGCCAATACTGCAATAAGTTGATGTGTTGATAGTATGACTATCAAGTCTATCTAGAATCCTTAGAGAAGGACTCGGATGGAGCATCTGATTAATCTACATAAATCATTGATAAGATAAAGTCAAATAATTGTATCTCAATCTTCTGATGACATTTGCAATAGGTTGCATATGTTTTAGAAGACTGGAAAATTTGATCTTAAAGGTTTATAGTTATCCACATGGATATTGATGCAATTGTTGCAACAATCTCTGTTGGATTGATAGACTTGTTAATTTCAGTGGGAGAGTCCTTAGTCTTAGAGAATGTCTCTATGACCTAGATATAAGAATACACTCATTGTTTGTTTCTAAATGTTGGAAATAAACATGAATTCTGAGGTAGAACTATCATAAAAAGTTATGATGGAGATATTTCAGATAGTAATCTAAAATCTAGTGGACTCCACTAAATTAGAAAATTAATGAATGGTTCATTAACATTTCTAAATACTGAAATTAAACCTTAAGATCAATAGGAGGATGAAGATCATTTGACAATGATCTAGCATCAAGCCTTGGACATTTGTCTATTGATTTGATCAATAGACTAGTAAGAGATGAAACTTTAGAATGTCTAAAATTTCAAAACTTACATACTTATGAATATTGTATTCAAAGAAAAATGTCCAATACACCCTTCTTAGAGAAAGGTGTAAGATGTCAAGGTATTCAGGATCTCATACATATTGATGTATGTTGATCATCTATATCATAGTAAACATTATGGATATGTGATATCTGTTGATGATTATGTATGATATGAGACTTCTTCTCTTCACCTAAGAAACCTTTGAAATGTTCAAAGATTTCATTATTTTTGGTTTAAAACCAAAAGTTTGAAGGAAGATAAAATGAATTTGATCTAATCTAGGTAGCAAGTACCTGTTAGATAAATTCAAAGAATACCTTATAGAGATATGAATATCATTTCTATCTCAATCCTCCTAACACACCTTAACTCAATAGAGTTATAGGCAGATACAATTGGATCATGTGTGACATGATCTTATCAATGATGAATTTTAGCATAATTATCCCTTAGTTTCCAGGTATATATGTGTAGTAGAGACTACAATGTATATCCTTAATAAGGTTACATGCAAGATGGAATCTAGCACTTGAGAGTGCTGCTTCATTAGGAAAATAAAGGATGGTATTGGATACCTACTTTATGACCTTGAGATTCTTGAAATATCTCATCTCTGAGAATGTGATTCTTGGAGGTTGAGACTCTTGAGAATCAAGATAAAAATGAAGTGTAGGAACTCATTTAATCTTGAAAAGATAATGAGGCTCCTAAAATTGGAAACTAAAAGGATAATTGAAGATGAAACACTAAAACCTCTTCAAATAAGTTTGAGGATGGATTCCATGTGTCAGAGAAATCTGACAATGATCGAACTTCATGTGATGAAGCTTCTGAAGATCATAGCATGGATAGATGGATGTTAGCAATAAAAGTCTAATGTAGACTTCATGTACAAGTGTTGTATATGGACCCTCGAGGATCCACCTATATGGGTAAGACCCGTAAAGGTGTAAATGGATCTTCAAGAGAAAGGGAACCTGATGAGAAGGTACATACCTTCAAAGCATAGTTCGTAGCAATGAGCTACACATGGAAGAGAAGACATTGCTTGCAATGAGACTTGCTTTTCGGTGAACATGCTTAAAATCATCAGAATATTGCTAACCTTAGCTACACAACTTGACTATTGCATCTTCAAGATGTAAGTCCAGATTGCATTCCTCTATGAATATCTCTCTGAGGATATTCACATGAAGTAGCCCCAGGGCTTCATGGTTGAGGAAAGCAAGGTGTGCAAGATAAGGAATCCATCTAAGGACTCAAATAAGCTTCTTTGAGATGGACCATAAGATTTGATGAAATTATAAATGTTATGATTTCAAATGAAATCTTGATGAGCCATGCGAAGCTTAGTGGGAGTGCCTATGTGTTCATTGCGCTAAATGTAGATGATATCCTGATCATTTAAAATGATATAAGGATAATAATAAGTGTTTTATAATCTGGTTATTCCATATCTTGAAATATGATTTCAAAGATACCTCTTAGATCTTAGTTCTGAAGTTGTTCAGAAGCCAAGAGAAGAGGATAATTGGACTGTCGCATTTGTAGTATACCTTGGACATATTCTATTCATAGAAATTTTAAGAAAGGCTTCTAACCCTTAAGATATGGTACTGACCTACCTTAAGGGATAGCACCTCAAAGAGTTGAGGAAGTAAATGCTACAACTACTTGCACTTGTGCATTAGTTACGAGAAGCTGAGTGTATGCTAGAGTGTACAAATACCAGATGTCTGTCATGCAGTGGGAGTAGTAAATTGTTACTAATCCTACTGTAGAGATAAAACACTTGATTGCAATAATAACAAAATCTTCATAGATGAGGAGATTTTTGAGATAGTAATCTCAAAGTCTTATCTTCAAAAGTTTAAGACCATGTAGATAGTGATCTATAAAGGTCTAAACTTTAGATACCTTAGGAGATAGAGATCTCCGGGAATGAAGGTATTCTAATAAGGATTATGGGGATACTGGTTATGATGTCAGGGACAATGTAACCAACTAGATTGAGTATTGGTTGCATGAGATGCAACATTCGCATTAGATGCGAGCACTGTTACTGGTGATATGCAAGTGCCGTAAAAGGACTTGGCATAGTCTCGCGGGAACAGAGTGACTGATCATCTTACCTAGCTATTTTCTAAATAGCCTATGATTGTCACATGAGTGCGGGTTTAAATAATTAGCCCATTAATGGCTCTTTGGGCTAGTGGGAGATTGTTGGAAATGCGAGCCCACGGCGAGCCATTATGCAATAAATGTTATTGCAATTCACTCCTTAATCTGAAATGAAGAATACATAATTTGCATAATAGGTCCCTTAGTACAATTAGGGTTATGTACCATGGCCATCTTGATGATCATACAGCTGTTGATTCAACTATTGAATCATAGAGGCTGGTGCTTGAATGAATATCTAAAGAGTTAGATTGAGGACTCATCAAGCACGTCAGATGATTGTTAAGAGATGATCTCCAGCCTGAGTAGTAGATGGCAATCCTTATCTCTGAAGGCTGATATCTGACCGACCTCTTGATGCAGGTCCTCTGCATAGGAATAGAGATTCGGAGGTGTCAGATTAGTTAGGTCAAAGAGTTGACTTAACGAGATCGAGATAACCAAAGTCCTATATCGTATGCTGTCATGATATAGGCACGCATCCTCTGACCGGAGACAGATGTGTTGCTATATGTCTAAGTATGTACATTTGGCAGACCAATAGGTTGATGACCTAATCAAGGTCTACACACCGGCGCGCTGGTGTGCATATAAGGGCATATGAGTAATACGATCTCTCAAAGGGATCATACAGGTTCAGTTACTGAACCGGAAGACATGAGCTCACTCATGAGATATTGGGAAGAATCAAATTCCGTGCGCACGGTCGTCTCGCTTTGGAAGCTTGACTGAATTTGTAGGTTTGATATATACTTTTGAAAAGTATATGATCAAGACCTAGGTATGATATATGCTTTTGGAAAGTATATGATCGATACCGACTCCCAATGATCGAATGAGAAACTTACCGATAAAACCATGAAGTAGACAGTATAAAGTTGATCGAATACTTCGGGTTTAGTCTGAGTCTTCCAGTATGCAGGATGTACAGGTATTGGGAATACCTGAGGGTGATGTGATCATAAACGATTATATAACCATGACGCTTCCATTCCTAGGGAGTGATGAAACGGGTCTGGATTTTAGTGACTCCTCTCAGTAGAGAAGTGATCTGATCTTGGTCCAATTATTGGACATTGATCTGAATGTGATTCAGATACAATGAGAAGATTAGATTTACGGTCTTGATTTAATCAAGCATCTATGGGAGGCCCGCGATCTGGATTTGAGATACGATCTCAATATCCATGTCACTATACGTGGAACAATACAATCACCCTGTCCTTATCTCCAAGTATCTGCGGAGAAAGCGCATTATCCTTGAAGGAGTTCATGGATAATTCTATTGTTGATATATGTATCCGAGCATTGAGAAAATGGATAATTAAATGTGATTTAATTATCATGAGTAATATGAATTTGATTCATATTATAAAGAGAGTTATCTTAGATAATTAAATGAGATTTAATTATCAAAGATGTAAATAATGTGAATGTGATTCATATTATTTGGACACAAGAGAATAGAGATCCAAGATGATTAAATATGATTTAATTATCATGGATATGAATAATGTGGATATCAATATCCATATTAGTCATATATATTATAAATGTGATTTATAATATATAAGAGAGAGCTATTTGTAATTTACATTTGTTAATTAAATGTTAATGTGAATTGGATTCACATTGGACATCAAATTGAAAATGTAATTTACATTTTGTTTTGGGTTGTGAATGTGATTCACAATTTTTCAATGGCATGATTGCAATGTTCACAAAATAAATTGGATTTATTTTTTGTGAAATAATTTGCAACAAAAGTTGTTGCAAATAATGGAGATTACATAAAAGGTGAAATAGCCACCTTCCTAATGGAGGAGGGTGGACGGCCACCACTCCCATTAGGAAAGGGAGGCCGTCCCCCCTCTCCACATGGAAGGAGGCTTTCTCTCATTTCATTATCTCCATGTATTGATGATTTAATTTTGTAATTAAATTGTGTTGATTTATCAACATATATTTAATTTAAATTAAATTAATTGTTGTTGTGTTTTTTAGCAACAAATCATGACCATTGAAAGAAACACAAATTGATGTGGACCATTGGATTTGTGTTGACACATGGATTGAGATCCATGGATCCCAAAACCCTATAAAAGGAGAGGCACCCCATTGCTCTTCTTGACACATAAGTTGAGGCAACAAATCTCTCTCTCTCTCTCATTCTCTCTACACGTCCTCTCTCCATCTCTCTCATGTGGCCGTCCACCATGGATGCCCTAGAGAGGTTCTCCATCGTCGCGGCATCGTCGTTATGATGTCTGATGGTTTGCTCGTGGATCTCCGTCTCCTTTGGTGCGCCCCGCTCGTGAAGAAGACATCGGATCTCGTGTGTCGAGATCAGGAGATCCGCTGCTTGGATCATCAACATGGATTGCGAGAAGCACGCGGTTCATCCCCGCGCTCGCAAGCGTCTCCTCCGACGGATCGGACTTGAGACAGGAGGTCTCTTCGTTTAGAGACTTGACCGCAACCACGCTTCAAGAGGTAAACCTAATACTTGGTTGTGGTTTAGACGAAACGATCCGAGAAGTGTTCTTGGATCATGTGGTTTCGTCACATGAAAATTTTTTAATTTCCGCTGCATAGAACAACTAGTGCGACTAGTCGTTCTTCGTCGTATTCGATATGACGATCACGCTTCCGTGATGCGCTTGAGGATCTAACCATATCCTTCACTTTTACCATATTTATATATTTTTTATGATACAAACTCATTTAGTAAATTAATATCATGCGTTTTCCATCCAATTCTTATATATTTAAGTCGATTCTATAGAGTATTTCTAACATTACTCGTGTGCGATCAATATCCGTTTTACATCCGTATCCGTTTTTTAAGGATATGGTAAGTCAGTTTTAATATCCGTCAATATCCGTATCCGCATCCGTATTCGTATCAAAAAACGGATAAGGATATGGTAATACCTATATCCGTATCTGTATCCGACCGTTTGCATCCCTACGCCACCCCCCTCCCGTTACTTCCGCCACCCCCTCCCTGCAACCCCTGTAGGATTCCCCCTCCCCCCGCAACCCCGCCCCGGCACCCCGACTGCCTGCAAGACCGGCACCCCCGCCCCCGCAAGAGCCCCTTCCAAACCCCGCGACCCCTCTCCGGTACCCACGCCTGCAACCCCCCTCCCTGTAACCCCTGCCCCGACCGCCTGTGAGACACATCCCCCCACACCCCCGCCCGCCCCTGACTACCAGCAAGCAGCCCCGCTCCGGCACCCCCGCCCCCACAAGAGCCCCCCAGCACCCCTGCACTCAACCGCCTACCATTTGAAGTTCGAAACCCTCTCAGGTGTGGCGGGGCTCAATCTTGTTCTATAGATTCTTCAGGGACCAACTGATTATGGTCACCATCGATGAGCTCAATCTTGTTCTTCCCCTTCAACCCCGTCGACAAACGCACCGCCATCACCTACTACGACACCGATGGGAACTGGCATCGTGCTAGCAAGGGCGCACCTGAACATGTACATGTGCAAATCATTTGATGTATTAATCACGAGGTGTTCTCTCTTTTTCTTGGAATATGAGCATCGTTCCTAATTTTTGGCCTGACTGTGATTCAATTCAGATCATCGAACTGTGCAAACTCACCGCCGACGCCAAGAAGAGGTCCATGACCTCATCGACAAGTTCGCCGACCGCGGCCTCCGCGCCCTCGGCATCGCCAGACAAACCATCCCCGAGAAGAGCAAGGAGTCACTAGGAGACGCATGGCAGTTCCTGGGACTCCTCCCCCTCTTCGACCCACCGCGCGACGACAGTGGGGAGACCATCCGCCGGGCACTCAACCTCGGCGTCAACGTCAAGATGATCACCGGCGACCAGCTCGCTATTGCCAAGGAGACCGGGCGCCGCCTCGGCATGGGCACCAACATGTACCCCTCTTCCACCCTCCTCGGCGACTACAAGGACGCCGCCAGCGCGTCCATCCCGGACTCTTGGAAGCTCAAGGAGATCTTCGCAACGGGGGTTATGCTGGGGACGTACCTCGCCCTCATGACGGTGGTCTTCTTCTGGGCTGCACGGGACTCCGACTTCTTCAGTGTAAGTGCTCCACATATATGCATGAGATGAGCATTACGTATACTGTGACTCCAATTAAATTAAAATCTTGGGATACGATGCAGAGGCATTTCGGGGTGAGACCCATTAACGAGAACGTAGACGAGCTGACAACAGCCTTGTACCTACAAGTAAGCATCGTGAGCCAGGCTCTCATCTTCGTGACACGATCCAGAAGCTGGTCCTTCATCGAGCACCCCGGTCTGCTGCTCGCCGCGATGGCGAGGAGGAAGGACCTCGCCGCGAGGCGAAGGACGCTCCAGCACGAAAGCTTGATCACGAGGCGTTGCTCGCAACTGTAAGCTCCGACGAGCCAAATGCCTCCGCCAATGCCGCCGAAGCGTTGCTGCTTCCTCTGCATTCTGACGAGGTACAGAGGAGAAGAAGGAATCGAAGAGGGAGAAATGGAGATAAATATGGAGATGGTTTTTGGAGGGAAGGTTAAGGGGGAGGGGAGGGGAAGGGAGCAGTTGCGGGTTGCTAGCGGGTGCAGAACCTGGAGGTGGTGTGGTTCCCACCCACGAGGGCCATACGTGCGATGCGCGATCCGGAGGAGAGGAGGAGACGCTCGGGTTCCATGCTCGCGGACGGGGACGGGAGGTCTTCACCGGGATGGAGAGCGGCACGCGACGGGGACGGGAGGTCTTCACCGGGATGGACAGCGGCACGCGACGCCGACAGAGGTCTTCACAGGGATGCAGGGGGGTGACGGGGGTATTTTTTGAGAATGTGATTTCGTTTTAGGGGTAAAATTGTCATTAATGGATGGAACCTGTTAAAGTTAACGGCTTAAATGGATGGAAGTTGGCTCAGGGTTATGTAATGTAAGGGTTAAACATTATTCGGGGTTCTGGGTGTAATTCGTGCTAGCGCAGGGTTCCTGGGGTAATTATGAAATTACTCAGGGTTATGGGTGTAAATATCCCATTTTTTAAGTAATATATTTCACAGGCGGTGAATTCCAACTCGGGATGTCACCCTCACATTTCTAAAAAAAGAGTTTTTTTATGAAAAAATATTTTATAATAAGAATATAATATACCATTTCTAAAATAATAAATAATTCAATCAACAACATTGCAAATAGTTGTAAAAATGGGAATGCTCGTTACAATACTAATAAGTCATGGACTAATTTAAAAATCTCAAAAGCAAATTAAATTTGTATGCAACCATTACATCTTTTTTTCATTACAAACATCTTTCTATTTTTGTAATTGATTATATTATATTAATGTAAGATTTACCATTACTGAAAGATTTTTAGTAAGAATGTATTCACAATAAATGGAAACACTTATAAAATTTCAATATATGTATTTGTGTATACAACCATATATGAGTATAAGTAGCGGTTAGACATTTTCGAGCCAAGTTTCCATTTCCCCCAATTACTAGTATGGATTTATTTTCTAAAATTAATGTTTATTAGTGACCCATTGATTGTCCCTTTGAAAGGTATAAAATCCCAATGGATTCCCCTTGCTCACGTCCCTTACCCATGTAGAGAGAGAGAGGGGAGGAAGAGAGTTAAAGACAGATCTCACCTGGAGAATCATCCTCGGTACATGGGACGATGACGAATCTCCATTTCATCACTTTTTATTCTTTCATTTTGATCTTAAATCCTTAGTTAAATGTATGTATATAATATTAATTTGTACAAAATAACACTCAATAATTGACATATAAATAATGTATAAAAACTTGTATTTAATTCCAAAATAAAATAATAAAGAAAAGAAAAAGGAAAAGAAGTGTCAAAGACACTAAATGACTCTAGACCTTGGGACCCAGTCATCATGATGATTTGAGCAACAAGGAATAAAGTAGAGAGATATGGTGGCTAACTATACAGAATACACTCAACAAACCTAATTTGTAGTCATTAATAATTAGCCTTTTGTGTCCTATTTTATTATCTTATTTTACATCTCAAATAATAAAACTATTAATATTAAAGTTGTACAAAAAATACAAAATTTATTTCACTTAAAAATAATACAAAGTGCACCCGGGGCACACAGAACAAAAAACCTCAAATAAACTTTTTAGACATGTATCTCCTCCATACAGACTCAAAACTAACCAAATCTACCTTTATTATTCATAAAATCATATTATCTCATGAAGATGGTTTCATCAAAAATGGAGTTGAGATGCAAAAGTTGGCTTTTGGGTCCTTATTGTATATTTACATATAACATTTATTATATTCATTCTTTATATTTTTTATATTTCTTATATTTTTAGTTACTTGTAAATATTATTTAAAGTATATTTAAAGAATAAAACTATGATAAATACATTAAAATAAACAATTTACTAAAATATATAGGTATATTATATGTTTATATTACATATACATATTTATCTAAGTAAATAAATAAAATCAGAAAAATACAATAAAAATATGTAAATGCATAATTAAATAATTTAAATATAAATATAATGATAAAATATAAATTTAAAAATAAAAATAAAAATAACTAAAATATATGTGTTTATACATGTATGTATACATGTAAATATGAGCATCTAATAAATAACTTTGAAAAATAAATAAAAATCATAATAAAATACTACATAAAATAATAAACACCTTTTTTATTTTTACTTTAATTTTAATAATTAATTTATTATTTCTAATTATTTAATCCTTTGTTTTTTCTTTTAGCGTGTGACGTGGACCAATAAGGCACGAGTATTTGTTGACCTCGGTCATTGTACCCAAGCCTAGGTTTGTTCCTTGTCAGAGAACGAGACACCATTCTTTGTCGATTTTTCTTGCTTGATCCATGCTTTGGATGACCTCGAGACCGTCATAAATCCTATTCATCTTATCCTTCTCCTTTACGCCATGTCCAAGATTGAATGTAGGTACTCCCCCACATTTGTAAACATTTGATCTTTGGAGCCCTCCAACCTGTGCATAAATAAGAAGCTCCAACTACATTTTGAGTTTTAATCCTCCTTCTGCCACTAAAACCCTCAGATCAAGGAACGATCGAGGTGAGGTTGGTGACATCAGCTTCCTCGTGAGATCTGCAACATACGTGATGTGATGAACATAGTGATCCCCATCGCTGGAGCTTGCTCCGGCCATGGCCTATGCTCCCTGATTTAGGTCAGGTATGAGTTGTTTTACTGCAATTCTAGTGCAGTTTATATCTATGTGTTTTATTCCATTCTTTATTTCACGCATCTATTCTTTCGTACATCAGAGCTTAGAGATCTAACCACTGTCCAACCATCTACACCCATTGTTTCGACCCCCAATCCACCGCAGCAACTTCCCCAACCATTTCTCCACCAGACCACATACCCAAACCAACCTGATCTTATCTCGATCAGCTAAATCGAGTTCCTCACTTCGTCATCCACTGGAATTCGCTACCACACTTCCATCTTCATTCTTTTCACTCAATAAAAGCCTAGAAACCTTTGCTTGTGCTTTCTCTATAAAACAATGCAGGTTTTTTAGAACTGAAATGCCCATCTAAGGGTCGATCATTTCCAAGACTCAACTCCCAAGAGCTCGAGTTTCATCGAGACACCAAGGTCCCATCGTGGATCATGGATATTTCTGAAGGCCTCAATCATCGTAGATCAACTGCAGAAACTTCTTGAGCGTCATACCAGCATGGGAAGAGCCTGTAATCAATGAATGAGGGAAGAACACTTTAGTGTTCTTCCCTGTTCTTAGAAGTGAAGCTAGAGCCATCCGATGGAGCATATGCTCCAATTTGTACAAAGACCATTGGATGGAGGTATGCTAGAGTTGTCAGATCTCGTGGGATATCTAATCCTATACATCCATCCTTGAAGTGGTATAAGCCAATCCCAATCGCCCGATCGAGTTAGTGAACCACGTTGCGCATGGGGCATCACTGGATCGTTCATTATGGGGTAAATATCATCGATCCCTTGCTGACTTTTTGCATTTATATTTTGGTCCTATAAATACTAGTGAAGTTCAAATATTTCTATAACTTTTGCCTAAGACCCCCTACATGTCTTAAATATTATAAAGAGGTCCTCAAACCTCATGTATTGCGCCACGTGAGGCATTGTGATATTTGCAAGTTAGCCCTTGTCGCTTTTGTTTGTTTAATTTTATCATTTAAAATTATAATGTAAGTGTTGGACTTTGGGGTAAATTGTACAACGACCCTTGTAATATATTTTAGTTACAAATATACACCTACAAGGACTTTTATTTTATTTATGTCTTTTCGGTTTAATCGTATAGCTCCAATGCCTTGAAAATCACTGGATAAATAGTGTAGGTGCATGATATATTGTTGATTCATACCTTATTTTTATTTTAACATTTACTGTCATTTTCCCATTTATTAAAAAGGAAATAAGAGCTAAATATTCCATTTTTCTTATAAAAATAAAAAATAAAATCTTCTTTAATAAAATTTCCAAAAAAGTTAGAGTGTATATATGATGACACGCCTGACAACTCGGGTTAACTACGTAAATAAACAATGGTCATTATGATCCAAATCACTAAGCGCGGTCAATCAGAAAATTTTTTTCTTTAATCGCTTAATAAAATATAAATCAATGAAAGCAAATGTAATGTAAGCGGTCTTCGTTGTTCTTTTTACCTGGTATAGCGACCAGGGTCGAACACACAGAGCATGATTTAAAAACTAAGTAGTCAGATTTCTAAGCTAATTTTTAGTGATTTTTAATTTTTAATTTTTTATTTTTCGAATAAGGCACAAAGGATAAAAAAACACGACATCACACTCTTTTTGTATTTTTCAAAATATTAAAAAATGTGCAAAAAAGTCCAGCAAAAATCTTTTTGTGTTTTACATGTTTTAAAATATTGTTGTTATTTTTTCAAATTTTTCTAATGTTTTTGTGATTTTCTAAAAATCAAACAATGCAAAACAAGGAAAACAGTGGACAACTAAGAATATTTTACAACTTAAAAATATTTCAAGTGCCCAATATTCCTGGAAAGTATTTTTATGTTAAACTCAAGTAAATATCTACAAACAGATATTGAAATAACAATTTTTGAATTTTTCTAGAATTTTCTACAATTTTTTAAATGTTTTTAAGTGTTTCGCGATATTTTGGAATTGTATAAAGAGTTAATGCATGAAAATTAGTCAGAAATTAAAAGACACCAAAATACACCTACACTAATTTTTTTATTGGAATTTTTAAGCAAGTTTTTCGAATTTTTATGAATTTTCAAAATTCTAACAAATAAAAAGACATTGTTTTTTATTTTTTAAATATATTAAATGGCAATAAAAATTGATGAAAATTTTCCACAATGATAAACTATAGCAGGAACGTACATTATTTTTTTGAGAATTTTTCGATAGATAAACATTTATTCTAATGAAAAGTGCACTGTAGTACAGGGGCTTAATTGCGATTATTCAAAGTTCTGGACTGAATATAAAAAGAAATAAAAATGCAGTGTCAATATACAATTTACCCACTGAGGATGGTGCTCTGCATGTGATGTTCTAGAGGCGGAGACTCTTCTTTCAAATTTAAAAACCTTCGGGGATAAGTTTGCAAATTACCAAATCTTTTTTTTTTATTTTAAAAAAGTCCCTCTAGGGTTCCCTGAACCTCCTTCGATTCTAAAATCCAACGGGGGCAATGGGACCAAGGGGGGCGGCGGCCGCCGCCACCGCCTTTCACGGGCGCACCGGCCGCGATCTGGACGCGGGCTCGCTGGGCGATCGAAGGCGTGCTTGGCGGGGACAGAGGCGGGCCGCACTGGACGCGGGGCGGGAGCAAGGACGTGGTGAGGGCGGGTGGCTCGCATCGGCGGCGCGGCCGCACTGGGGGGCGCGCTCGATTCCACCGTGCAGGGGCGAGGCGAAGGTCGACGGTGGAAAGCGCGTGTACGAGCGTAGTGGTCGCGGTGCGGCCGAGCACGGGGACGCGGGCGGAGGGACCGCCGCGAGCTGGAGCGGTAGGTGAGGGCCACGGGGGTTCTGTGCGCGTAGGGCGAGGGAGGCGAGCAGCCCGCGCGCGGGGAGGGGTCGTGGGAGGCGCGAGCCTGCCGCGGAGGGAAGCCGACGGGGCGCCGCTGGGCTAAGGCTGCGGCTCCAGGAATGGGGGGGCTGGCGAGCAGAGGAGCGCCCGCGCGCGGGGCGGAGGGACCGCCGGCGGGGCGCCGCTGGGCTGAGGCTCCAGGAATGGGGCGCCATCCACCTTTTTTATTTTGAACTGCAAGAAATGTTAGAAAGAAAAGTGTACTTTTGGTGTTTTGGTTATATTTTTGTGTTTTTTCTGCAAAACAAATGTTTAAAAAGAAAAAAGACAACAACTATATTTTTAAAAAAAGTTCTTGCAAAAACAAATGTGAGATAAATAGAAAAACTATTTTTTTTTATTTTTTTATTTATACACAAAAAGGATGTATGAATGGGCGGATCTTGCGATATGGAAGAGAGATCCGTAGCTCCGATCACCGTGCGTGATCGAAGATGGAAGATTGCATGAGGTAGAAAAAGAAACGTAGAGATCACGAGATGAGATGAAAAATTCGGTGTCGGGCGCAGATCATGTGTGGTGAATATTTTTGTGATGATTTTTATTATTTAAAAACTAATCAAATGGGAACAAAAATGCGACCTACAATTTATCTTAGAGAAAAAGACATGAAATAAAATTGGATCTCACCTTGGGATCGGAAATGTCATGATGGCCTCGACGAGGGCCGCCACGCTGTCACCGGACGGCTCGGAGGTTAGGCACCATTCTTCAACAAGAAAACTCTCGGAGATCGAGCTCCTCTCCACCAATGGTTAGGGGTGTAAACGGACCGAACCTGAGTCAACCTATATTTTTTTAGGTTCGGTTCGTTTATTTAATCGAGCCTAAACTTGTGTTCAGGTTCGGTTCATTTATTTTCGAACCGAATCCGAATCGAACCTCTTTTTAAACAAATCGAACCTAAGCGAATATCGAACTTAAGAATTCTCTAACAGGAAGGAGTGAAAAGAAGAGAAATGGAAATATATGTGTGTATTTACATTTAGAATAAATATTCATTTAATTTTTTTTCTTTATCTAACTCATCTTCATCTTTTAAAAAAATTAGATTAATAAGGATCCGTCTCTTTGAAAAAGTATAATTATAATATATTTTATATCTATTCAGATGGGGATAAGGAATAAGAATAATGCGGATATATTCGCTAAGTAATGTTTGTACTTGTTATGTTGATTTGAAGATAAAGAAGGGAAAAGTACTAGACCATAGATGATAGATGTTGTAAACACGATGTAACTATTTATTTTTGGATAGTTTATACCGAGATAAAACCTAGTTATCCCATAAATATCTAGTTATCTATAAACAAAATTCACTTACCATGGGATAAAAATCACTCATCTCAAAATAAGTCCACTTCTACGGATAAGGATTTGTAAATATGTATACGTGTATGTTTACCGAGCTTTTAACGAATCGAACCTGAGCGAACCTATGATTTTTAGGTTCGGTTCGTTTATTTAATCGAGCCTAAACTTGTGTTCAGGTTCGGTTCGTTTATTTCCGAATCGAATCTGAATCGAACTTTTAGCGAGCCGAACTTGAGCGAATATCGAACTTGAGAATTTTCTTACACCCATACCAATGGTTGATTAAGAGGAAATGAGGGAGGAGGAGCCCATTAAAAAGAAGACAAAAATAAAAATGGAAAATATCTACAAATGAGGAAGGTGTTATTGGTTAATTAAAAAAATTAATGAATTAATTAATTAATTATGAATTTCAGAATTAAATAAATTAAATAAATTAAGTAATTTCCAAATTAGCCACCATAATGGTGGTCATTAAATGTATGGAATAAAATCCTATATACATGATAAGTATATAAATCAAATAAATAAAATAAATCAAAAAATAAAATATAAATTTCGTAATTAAATTAAATTAATTAAATAATGTTAGATAATTAATTTTTGGTGATTATTATTTAAGGAAGTTAGTTGTATACGCATATTATACACATATAATGCAATATACATAGGTAAAAATAGGGAAATAATTTTTAAAATACCTTTATGTATAAAAAGAATAAATATGTACAATAAATAGTGGTGAAATTGCACAAAACACCCCAAAAAACCGACTTTTCAACCGTAACTCCAAAAATTATGAAATCACAGCCATTTGAAAGATAATTTAATTTAGAGTACAATGGAAGTGAGGTGGTTCAATTTGAGTTTGTATGGAGCTGGAATTGGTACTTCAATGATCGCATTGTGGCTTTATCTGAGAGTGATTAATTGTAGTATATACATTATTTTAGTTGACAATTATTTTTATTATTTAAGACACATTTTTATTTACAACTTTTGTTTACAAAAATAATTACTTTGAGATCAAATTATGTACAAATAAAATAGTACAAGTTTTATACAAATATATAGGGAATTTATGTACAAATTATTTTTGGATTTTTAACAGAGAGCCATATCTCCCCCTACTTTATTCATGGTCGATCAGGTCAAGTCTTGACCTTCTCTTAGGGTTCGGGTCAGTCTGTATTTATTGTATAAACACATCCTTTATTTTTCTTTTCTTTTTCTTTTCTCCTTTATTATTTTATTTAAGTACAAAAAAGTGTTAAAATGCATAATTAACAAATGCATGCAAAATGGTAAAATTATGAAATTAGTGGGTATTTATAGGTGTTTGACTAAGAAAATGAAGCTAAAATAAAAGAATAAAGGTGATGAATCGTGGATTCATCATTCCCCTATACTTTACCTTTGCTGGTCCCTTAGCAAACACTTATTTGGAAAATAAGTGAAAACAAAAATAAAGAAAAGAAAAGGAAAGAAGTTAGAATAATGTTGACTTTTAAACTTATCTTCATAAAAATGTCGTCTGGAGCTCTGTCGGACCTTTGGATTATTAGTGTGTCAGAACCTTATTGGGAAATGGATTTAAAATCTAACAGCCTCTAAGTTCCTCAAGACTCCTATTCAGGTCTCCTCAACAGTCAGATCAGAACAAGTCTATATACACAAATTATTATGACTATGAATTCTTACTTTTACGGTGTAAGTGAAATATAGCTCCTCATCTCAGAAGTAACAAAGAAACAACCTCTCTCAATAAGGTAGCTCTAATCCCCCGGTCTAGCAACTCTTTCCTCGTGGAGTGGGGATATTCTCTTCTAAGTTCAAGTACAATCAGCTCAAGAAGAGGGGATGGAGAAGAGAATGGACGATAACCATTGTAACAACCTATCCTTGGATGCATGACCAGTGTAGCCATGTCACACACTGCAAGCTCACAAATATTTGATTTTTAAGCTCTTATTCTTTTTTTCACTTGTATATACACTCTGGCAGGCATTTTACTTTTCAATCGGGCCTGTTCACTTTTGGAGATTCTGCATTTTTTCGACTTTTTTTTGAAAATATATATACAAGGTGCAGCATATACATAAGGAGTTTTCCCTCTTGAGCCAGTAGACTATCCCTCTTTTGAATCATTATTGCAACCCCACAGCTCCTGTCTTTAGACCTCAACATCACCAAACCAGGTTGAGACGCACTTCCCTCCCTAGAGGAGGACGATAGGTTCCGCCTAGATGTACTACCCTCGTATGCTATCCCAAGCCAAAAGAATCTGCCCCCTCACTACCTCCTCCATGAAGAGCTACGTGTAGAGTGCTTTGTCCAAGGTAAGCCACGGTCTGAAAGAATCATGCGTGTGTTGTTAAATATTCTACTTAGACTTATCAAGATGACATGTGAACATAGTCTTATGGACTCAAAGAATTAAGTCATTAGGACCTAAAAGGTCTTAACTCCAAATCTTATAAGGTTCCTCTGAAATTAAGTGGATTAAAGTCCAACTAAGCTTCATTCTTCAAATTTATTCCAGACTTAGTTTAATTGTCAAAATTATCCTGAAAAATGCTTATGCCAATGCAAGAAAATATGTTCAATGCAAAGAAAATGAAATCTTTTTGTGAAACAATTTTCAAAATTTTGAAATTTTTATGAATTTTTGAAAAGTGATGCATATGCAAAGTTTTTTTCTTTAATGCAGATAATTAGAAATATGTACAAGTATATACAAATCTTTTTTTAGATAAGGTTTAGGGAATATATATACATATTTACAAAGAAATGAGTCAATTATTTACAAGAGTCATAAGAAAGAATTTACAACTTGAGTAATTCATACAAGTATATACACATTTGGAATTTTTATTTTTATTTTTACTTTTTTATTCATTTTTTTATTATTTTTTTATTTTTTAAATTGTTGTGATGCATATATTCCTCAAATTTATTTGAAAATAATTTTACAAAAAATTTTAAAAACTATAGTCCAAAATAATTTTTCACACAATTTTTACAATCATTTACAATCATTTGAAATCAATTTTGTAAACATTTTTCAAACAATATTTATAGATTTTCAAAATAATTTTTCAAACATTTTTCCAAATATTTGCAAATAATTTTATAAAATCTCTTTTTTTACACAAAGAGAAATTTCTTTTACAAGTAACAATATTTTTAAAAAGGTTGAAAATATTTTTCAAACACTTTTCAAATAGTTTTCAAAAGATTTTTCAAATAGATTTTCAAACTACTTTCAAAATATTTTTCCAAATATTTTAACCTAACTTATTAGTCAGTATGTACAAGAAAAAATTTTGAGGAACTTTCTGCATCTGTTTATTAGTTTTTTTATACAGTATTTTAGCCATATTAAAAATATGAAAGTACGAGTTATGGCTAAAGTATATATACAATATATAGGACACCCCCTATACTTAGCTCGAACTATGTCCCCATGATGATCAAAAAGCTGGAAATAAAGACATAACTCGTGCTACGTATAGAAAAGTGAAAAGAATAGCATACTACAACGACGAATAAAAGAATAAAATCAATAGAAGTCGGTGATCCCCCTATACTTAGGATCAAGTAATCCTAAGTATAGAAGACTATACATAAGGGGAAAATCGAGGAGTAGAATGTACTGAGTTTACCCCCCCTTCCATACTTAGGGTAAAATATCCCTAAGTATAGGCAGCAAAATAAAGGTAAAAAGAATCAAACGACTAATCACAAGTCTGATATCCCCCCTATACTTAGGGTAAAGTACACCCTAAGTATGGAATGATCATGAGATGGATATGGGGTATGAGAAAGAATGTATGATATGGATAAATGGATCTATACAGATGTGATCAATGTTGAGGTGCCTCTCAATAGGCTCTAGAGTTTATGCCTCTAGCTAGGCGTAAAGGCTAGGACAACGTCGTATCAATGCTCAAGACGACATTTGTAATGCGAATACCGTACTGTCGTTGTAGTCTCGGTGAGAGAACAACAACGAACTCAACAAAGGAAATGATGACACCCAGGTAAATAATCAAGTGGGTGTCTGCAACCGGATAAAGAGATTGGAAGATGAAATAGGGATCCTGTAGCACAAAAGAAATCATCGGCTCAAGATCTGAATGAAGTGAAAGGGCAGAGCCGAAGAAGTCAAACGTGGAGAAGGAAGGATCTGTCAGTGAATCCTCCACGTTAATCACCGTCTCGAATAGATAAGAAGATCAAGTTCAGGAGACTCACTAAAAAGGCTGATATCTGATGTATATAATGTAGAGAAATCAGTGAAATCGTCAAATACCTCAAAGATCGGGTCATCCTGATGAGGGTCATCGAGGAGATAAACCTCAAACTCATTATCAAAAATATCAAAATACTCGGTCTCGTGATCCGACAGATCTGATGCACTCCCAGAAAGTGAAATCGAGTACACAGGGTCGGTGGCATCCTCCTGCAGATAACCCTCGGGGGGTAATGCCGAATCTTCAGGGAATTGGGATCTATGCTGTCAAATACCAGGTTCTCCAAAAATATATTAACCTCATCAAAACGGAGGACACAAGACTCAAATATGGGACTATCAAGGTCTGTCAAATCAACAATCGGTCCCTTATCAAGCTCTCTATGATGAGATGAATCCAAATATATCTCAGAATCTGAGAAGATCTCATGAAGAAAAGACACTGTCTCAACCAAACATGGACACTGGAATGACTCAAAGGATTACTGAGATGTGGGTTCCTCCTCTATTTCTTGGGATACTAGCAGATCTAGAATCCAAGAATCATCAATGTGGAAGTGTGGGACTGGCTCAAAATATGGATGTAAATCCAATGGGTATTCGACCAATGTCCGGCTCTGAGAACTCACAACAGTAGTCAACACATCCATCATATAAAAAGTATTAGCATCCATATCCTCTGATCGGTGTGTGCCGGCATGAACTGTCATACACTCATCTGATGTCCTCTCTACCTCGTGTGTTGTCCCGAATAAATCATCTTGTGAATATGGGATGCCTGAAAGTGTATCCAAGATAGTATCAATTAAATCCAGGTCAGGACGTTGGTGTGTACCACCATACGAGGTAATGACGTATGCGATCTGCTCTACGGTCCTCCCCCTCATGGCGATGTGGATAAGGTCAGTCATCGAAAATCCATGATCTGGAAATCACCTCAAAAGATCATGTAACCTCAACCATGAATGTATCAATGGCTTTTGGGGTCAACTGAAAAATCATGAATGCAAGACTGCATCATCTCAGCTCTATGTTGGGGATAAAATCTCTGCAAAAACAATAATCGTAAAACTCCCCATGTAGCAATTTTTATTCCCAATCCTTTGTGCCAACTCTTGTCTATACTCTGAAGTGTAAATGGGAAGGTAATCAACATCAGGTCTTCAGAAGTGATATCAGAATATGATCGTGATCCACAAATATACTCAAACTCATCGATATGCAATTAAGGTTCCTCGTGCACTTCCCCTGAAAACTTCGGCAGTATATCAATGAACTCTAAATCCAAAATGAAGGGGCTCAATGTAGAAGCGGAGTGCGCTTTTTGATCTGTGTACTCATCCATCATCTCAGGATTAAAGTCGTTTGAAATTCTCAACTGCTCCATATGAACGCCTATGGAATTCAATCTCATCTCAGCAAGGTGATCACTCGGGTCTCATATTTGGTCAATCTGGTCTACTCGAGCTTCACTCACAGCATGTCCCAAATGGGATGATGGGTAGGGAGAAGTTGGGAAATCAGACGAAGTTCCGACCTCCCAACAGAGTGAGCAGGAATGATGGGCATGAAGATAAGAAGCCGCAAAATCTGGTTGGAATGGAATGCGACCCATCATGAAGAGAGGGAAATGAAGGGAGGGTGGGTGGGATAGAGACAGAAGGTGACTGCTAATGATAGAAGATAAACGTAACCAACTCACACCAAAGACATTCAAACACAAGGCAAACCCCCAATTCACCAACTCTACGCAATGTGAAGACCGTGAGATTTGGTCTTTTATCTTTTCAATTTTAGATTTTAGTGATAAGACAAAGTTGTACAAACACTTAGGAGGCTTTAACTGAATTTGGGCACTACTCCTTAGTGTGTATGCGAGTGAGCAAAAGCGCAAACAATGAGGGGATTGCTCACCCAATACAATGAGGAATCAATTACATTTAATTTTAGAGGTCAAGTTCAATTAGCAATCCCAATTTTTTTTTAATTTTTAATTTTTATTTTTTTTGGGTTTTTTCAAAAATAACGCCTAACAAGCTTTTTGATTTCCTATTTGATTAATTTGAGTCAAAAACAGGGGGAGGAAGTCGAAAAAGCCAATGCACGGTCAAACACGATGATGCATGCAGAGATAGAAAATGCATACTCCAGCACTCTACATGCAATATGATCCGCGCATAAAATTAAATATTGAAAAGTAAACTAGCTATATGATGCATGTGGAAATCGACCTTAAGACGAGTAGCTTCTATTGCTCGTGAAGAACAATAGTTAGTTAACCGAATCGAGTCTAGAGTCTGATCTTGGGAGTCACTCGGTGTCCGCCACAACGGATCCTGCCAGCGTTGTATGTGACTCCTCACGTCACATGGTCTCAAATTTAATTAAACAAACTTTTTCAGTTAATTTTTAGCCAAGGTCCAATTACGTTCTATAGGAACAGATATTCTATTAGGTGTTGGGCCTTGTAATATTATATCACAATCAACAAAAAATCCTGCGTCTAGGGACCAAAACCATGAGAATCAACTAGCAAGGAATGGCGGTTAAATCAAAAATACGAAAAACAGCGGTGAGGTCCCCCGAGCACATCGGTGCTCGGTGAAACAGATACCGAATAATGTCCAAGTCCACAAGTATTCAAGTTCTAAATTATTACAATAATGGATTGTTCTTTAAAATATGATAACTATCTTCTTCTCTCCTTCTGCTCCTCCTCCTGCACGGGTCCTCCAACAAATAAACCAAGTCATCGTCCAAGCAGTCCCTCGCACAAAAAGTCAAAGCAGACGATGGTCAAAAAATAATTATAATATTTAGATACAAAATTGAGCAAAAATGAAAAATGAATACAAAGCCATACTCCCCGGCAACGACACCATTCTGATGACACGCCTGACAACTCGGGTTAAGTATGTAAATAAAAAATGGTCGTTGTGACCCAAATCACGAAGCGCGGTCAATCGGAAAAATTTGTTGTGCCTCGACTCTCCGAAGATAGCCGCCCTCGCTCGCTGGGCTCTTGCAAGAAAGATAGAACAAAAATTGTTTCAGTCCACGGTTATTATAAAAAATGTATACGATAAACAAGAAATCACTCGAAAAGGAAATTGACTACTAAGCTGTGCTCCCCGGCAACGGCGCCATTCTGATGAGCGCGGAAAACCCCGAGCGATTAAGGTGAGAATGGTATCCAAGGTCGTTGCGACCTCAACCACTCGGACCGGACTCAACAAGAAAAACAGACCACCAAACTAAGAATCAAACAAGCAATGTATGTGGCAAGCGGTCTTACTATTTATTTTAACCTGGTATAGCTACCAGGGTCGAACACAAGGAGCATGGAATGCGAAGGCTACGAAGTAGTCAAGAATGCAGAAAATAAAGAATTTGGTGGATTTTATATTTTTCAATTTTTTTGGAATTTTCAATATTAAAAGAAAGGTAAAAACAGTTCAAAAAGTCACAAACACACAATTATTTAAAGCATCAAACATACCAAGAAAATTCTAATAGAAATTTTTTTGAGTTTTTAAAATATTCAGATTTTTTTAATTTTCTTGGATTTTTCTGATTTTTAGGTAATTTTCTAAAAATGAAATAAGGCTAAAAATGCGAGGCAGTGTACAGTCCGAATCTAAAGGCAAGTTAAAAATACTTAAAATGCCTATAAACTTCGAGCAGCAATTTATGATAAACTATAAACTAAAAGCTACCTACAAAATTTTTTGATTTATTTATGAATTTTTACTGATTTTTCTAATATTTTTAGTCTTTTTCAATATTTATGGTTTTTTAATGCAAATATAACAAAAATTAGACTGAAGCAAAAACAACTCAAAACAAACAAACACCATTTTTTGGAATTTTTAAAGAATTTTTAGTATTTTTAATGGATTTTTAAAAACAAACAGTACAATTTTTAGAGTTTTTGATTTTTTAAAAATACTAAATGGAAACAAAATACAACCAAAAATTCACAAACTTTCTACACCATGGCAAGAGCCATGTGTCGAAATTTCACGAATTTTGGACAAAATTTGCTATTTATTCAATCAAAAATCAAAGGCACAACATACATAGACCTAAATGCAATGAAAACATTCTCCAGGGACTAAATAAAAATACGCTTGAAAAGTGTAGGGTCCTCTCTGCAAATTTTCTACAAATTCTAGCATATGTCCAATATCAACACGCACAGGGGTATAAGTGCAAATAATAAAACTATCCCTTCAAAACATAACAGAACATGAATCGAGGGTACCAGATGCAATTAACCCACATAGCACGTGACGAAGCACGTATAGCCATACAATATGGACTGAAATGTAAATACGAAAAACTGCAGGGGCACAGATGCAAATAGTCTCACTGTATAATTTTTATTTTACAAACTAAACTATAAAAGGAAATAAATGCAAGGTATCTGAGCAAATTACCCAAACCGCTCGTGCGTCGTACGTGGGAGTGGACAGATGTCGGGCGCTGAGTGGAGGGGAGGTGTGCGGCTCTGACACGTACAGCTGGTGGATCCAACGGCTCTGCAGAGGGTGCGATCGTGGGCGTACGGGGGTTGTTAGATGTCAGATCTAACGGCTTTACGGGTGCACGCTCTGGACGACAACAATACGATCTGGCGGAGGGGCGTAATCTGACGGTGAAGAGAGGATCTAGAAGAACTCCGCCTGGGCGAAGTTCACAAAGCACCGGCAGTGATCCGACACTCCAATGAACGATCGGACAACGGCAACAGACTCGTGTGGCTCCTCCGCATCGGGTAAGGGGGTCCGATGGGCTCGCTACCGGTCGGATCTCCTGGAAGGTAGACGTGACATGGGCTAGCTCCGGGGAAGTGGAGTGAAGATGATATGGGACATATCCTCGCGCGCAAAGACCTGTAGGGTAAAACTCTAACTCGGAGGAAATTGAACCTAAATTAAAAGAAGGCGGCGACGAATGGAGATGGGGGTTCCGGCGATGCGATAGATGGAACCTCGAGCCTAATCTTGGCTCATAGAGCCAAGATTCGGATGATCAGGTCTCATAAGAAGGGTGATGGTGAGCAGGGTAGTCGATCGAAACGGACGAAGATGGCTGACAAGGCTCCGACCATCGAGTCGGAGCTCGTGGAGCGGCGGAACAACGAAGATGAAGACTTCGAAAGATAACTAAGCTAAGATCGAAATGGATGCTACCTGAGGGTCCTATCTGAATCATAAGCTCCAGGGGGTGTTGTCGAAATGGGGTCGTCGCCTCAATCTCGTTGCGGAAGGTGGGGAGGCTCGTCACGACGATTCTCCAGCCACGAGTGGTGAGCGTCGGCTACAACAGTCCACTTCCATCACCAAATGTCTCCTCTGATCGCTGTCACCAAGGGGAAGGGTTCTAGGGTAGCAGAGAGGTGTGCGACGCGATCTCCGGCTCTAGGGAATCGAATGAAGCATATATAGGCAGTCCCAGGTGGATGGAGAAATCGGGCGTTGGTGTGTGAACCGCGAAGGATCCGCCCTTCCCTAGGGATCTGCAAGGTTCTTGGATCCAAGGGGAAGGTGCGGGCGAAGATATCGTGGCAGAAGAGTGCGAGATCCACTCCACAAAATTCGGAGAAGTCAGATGCATGACGGATCCGTGAAGGAGACGGTCCGGGAGATGATGTTGACCGGGTTCAACATTCCTCCTGGACCAATCAGAAATTAGGGAATCGAAAAGATTTGTAAAATAAATTAAAAATAGAAAACGATTTCAAATTAAAAAATGTTCAAAATAAAAAATGTTTATTATTTTTTGAACTATTTTTTTATTTTTATTAATTTTTTTAAAAAATAATTTACTCTATATTCAGTATATTATATTATATACAAGTATAATTTACCTATGTATTTTGTACAATTATTTTTATTTTCTTATTTTTTGTATAAATACCTCAATTTTATATTTTATTTATTTACAACATATTATTTAGAGTATAAAATAGTTTTTATTTTATTTTTATTCATTATTTACAAGTGTATAATAAATAGGTATATGATAAATATATGCATGTATTATAGAAATGTATTTTTAGTTTTATTTTTCTAATTTTTATTTTATTTTTAGGAATATATAAAAGGGGATAAGAATACCTTTTTATTTCTTTTTTGTAAAATAAAATAATGATAAAATATACATACACATACAAGGTAAGTGGCCCTATCACTCTCTACTTACTTTATTTGGCGATCAGGTCCATTTTAGACCCTCTCTTGGGTTCAGGTCACTCAATATTTAGTCTAAATATTTCCCTCTTTTTCTTTTATTCCTTATTCTTTTATTTTTTTCACAAATACATGCTAATTATTGAATATTAAAAATGCATGCTTTCTGGTAACTCATTGTATTTACAACTATGTACATGATGTTTTGCCAAGATATTTAGTTAAAATAAAAGAATAAAGAGTGATGAATGGGGATTCATCAATCATATACTTTACAAAAGCATATATCATACCTAAGTCTTGATCATATACTTTCAAAAAGTATATATCAAACCTATACATTCAGTCAAACTTCCAAAGCGAGACGACCGTGCACAGAATTTGATTCTTCTCAATATCTCATGAGTGAGCTCATGTCTTCCTGTTCAGTAACTGAACATGTATGGTTCCTTTGAGAGATCATATTACTCATATGCCCTTACATGCACACCAGCACGTCGGTGTATAGACCTTGATTAGGTCATCATCCTATTGGTCTGCCAAATGTACATACTCAAACATATAGTAACACATCTGTCTCCGGTCAGAGGATGTGTGCCTATATCATGATAACATATGATATAGGACTTTGGTTATCTCAATCTTGTTAAGTCAACTCTTTGACCTAACTAATCTGACACCTCGGAATCTCTATTCCTATGCAGAGGACCTGCATCAAGAGGTCGGTCAGATGTCTGCCTAACTGAGAAAGGATTGTCATCTCCTACCCATGCTGGAGATCATCTCTTAACAATCATTTGACGGTGCTTGATGAGTCCTCAATCTAACCCTTTAGATATTCATCCAAGCACCAGCCTCTATAACTCAATAGTTGAATAAACAACTATATGATTATTAAGATGGCCATGGTACATAACCCTAATTATACGAAGGGACCTATTATGCAAATTATTTATTCTTCATTTCAGATCAGGGAATAATATTTACAATAACATTTATTGCATAATGGCTCTCCATGGGCTCGCATGTCCAACAATCTCCCACTAGCCTAAAGAGCCATTAATGGGCTAATCATTGAAACCCGCACTCATGTGACAATCATAGGCTATTTAAAAATAGCTAGGTAAGCTGATCAGTCACTCTGTTCCCAAGAGACTAAGCCAAGTCCTTTTACGGCACTTGCATATCTCCTAGTAATATTGCTCGCATCCAATGCGAATGTTTCATCTTATGTAACCAATACTCAATCTTGTTAAAGCTATTGTAGTGTCCTTGACACTATAGCTTAATAATTATAACCAGTATTTTCATAATCCTTATCAGAATACTTTTATTCCAGGAGATCTTTATCTCCAAAGGTATCTACAGTTAAGACCCTTATAGATAACTATCTATATAGTCTTAATTTCTTGAAGATAAGACTTAGAGATCACTATCTCGAAAGTCTTGTCATATTTGAAGATTTTATTATTACTGCAATCAAGTGTTTTATCATCATAGTAGGATTAGCAACACATTACTACTCCCACTTTATGGCAGATATTTGGATTTTGTACACATCTAGCATACGTTCAGCTTCTCGTAACTGATGCACAATGGCAAGCAGTTCTAGCATTCACTTCCTCAACTCTTTGAGGTGCTATCCCTTTAGATAGGTCATTACCATATCTTAATGGAATGGAAGCCTTTCTGGGAATTTTCCATAAAATGGAATATGTCCAAGGTGTACTACTAATGTGACAATCCCAATACCCTTTTCACTATGCTTCTAAACACCTTTAGAACTAATATCCAAGAGGTATCCTTGAGATCATATCTCAAGTTATAGAACAAGCAGATTATAAAACACATATTATTTTCCTTATATCATTCTAAATGATTAGGATATTATCTACATTTAGCATGATGAACACAAATGGCACTCCCACTAAGCTTCATATGGTTCATCAAGATTCTATCTGAAATCATAACATTTATAATTTCATCAAATCTTATGTTCCAGCTACAAGAAGCTTATTTGAGTCCATAGATGGATTTCTTTAGCTTGCACATCTTGCTTTCCTCAACCATGAAGCCTTGGGGCTACTTCATGTGAATATCCTTAGAGAGGCATTCCTATAGGAATGCAATATTGAATTTCATCTTACATATGTCAAAGTTAATTTTTGTAGCTATAGTCAGCAATATTCTGATGGGTTTAAGCATGGTCATTGAAGAGCAAGTCTCATCGCAAGCGATGTCTTCTCTTTGGTGTGTACCTTGTGGATACGAACCGTGCTTTGAAGCTCTCTGCCTTCTCATCAAGTTCCCTTTCTCTTGAGGATCCATGTACACCTTAATGGGTCTAAACCTTATATGTAGATCCTCGAGGGTCCATATACAACACTTGTACATGAAGTCTACTTTAGACTTTATTGCTAACATCCATCTTTCCATGTCATGATCTTCAGAGGCTTCAACATATGAAGCTAGATCATGTCAGATTTAACTGACACATGGAATACATCCTCAAAGTCATTTGAAGAGGTATTAGTGTTATTATCATTTAAGTTTCCAATTTCAGGAGCCTCATTATTATCTCAAGATTAAATGAGTTCCTTTACTTTATTTTCATATTAATTCTCAAGAGAGTCATCCTCTAAGAATCACATTCTTAGAGATGAGATCTTTTAAGAATCCCAAGGTCATAAAATAGGTATCCAATACCATCCTTTATTTTACTAATGAAGTAGCACTCTTTAGTACTAGATTCCAGCTTATATGCATGGAACCTTATAAATGATATACATTGTAGTCTCTACTACACATATATACTTGGAAACTATGGGATATTATGCTAAAAAACGGCATTCATGTCACACATGATCCAATTATATCTCCCTATAACTCTATTGAATTAAGGTGTATCGGGAGGAGTGAGATAAGACATATCTCTATAAGGTATTCCACGAATTAATCTAATAGGTACATGCTACCTAGGTTAGATCAAATTCAGTATCTTCCTTCAAACTCTGGTTCTAAACCAAAATTCTGAAATTTTTGAACATTTCAAAGGTTTCTTAGATTAAGAGAAGAAATCTCATATCATACATAATCATCAATAGATATTACATATCCATAATGTTCACTATGATATAGATGATTCACATACATCAATATGTATGAGATCCTGATTACCTTGACATCTTACACCTTTCCCAGAAGAAGGGGTTATTGGACATTCTTGGAATACAATATTCACAAGTATGTAGGATTTAAAATTTTAGACATCCTAAAGTTTCATTCTTACTTGTCTATTGATCAAATCAACAGGCAAACATCCGAAGCTTGATGCCAGATCATTGTCAAATGATCTTTATCCTCTTACTGCTTTTTAAAGGTTTAATTTCATTATTAGAAATGTTAATGAACCATTCATTAATTTTCTAATTCAGTAGAGTCCTCTAGATGTTAGATTACTTTCTGAAATATATCCATCATAACTCTTTATGACAGGTCCATTCCAGAATTCACGTTTATTTCCAACATTTAGAAACAAACAATGAGTGCATTCTAATGTCTAGGTCATAGAGACATTTTCTAAGACCAATGGCTCTCCCACTGAAATTATGAAGTCTATTGATCCAATGGAAATTTTTGCAACAATTGCATCAATTCCAACATGTATGACCATTAAACCTTAAGATCAAATTTCTAATCTTCTAATATATATGAATCCAATTGCAAGTGTCATTAGAAGATTGAGATACAATTATTTGACTTTATTTTTTATCAAATAAGAAAGTCAATTTCAATGATTTGTGTAGATTATTTTGATGCTCTATCCGAGTCCTTCTCTAAGGATTCTAGACAGACTATATAGTCATACTATCAACACATCAACTTATTACAGTATTGGCATTTATCCAACTATTTGGATGTCATATGGAAGTCATAGAAGTGCGATCAACTCTTTGACTATGCTTCTCATCTTGGGATTGACCCATGCTTCCACTACGCTCCATATATCTATAAACAACCATTGTTGAAGACTAAGGATCTCTTATGTTAAATTAAAAAAGAATTCAATGTAAGAGTATACATTTATACATGCTTCATTAAATTCATACAATATGAATATTATGAAGCTTCATGAATGACTAGAGTATAGACAGTAGAATGATGACCTCATCATGTCTACATCCATCTAGACTCTTAAAAACATTGGTTCAGGTAGGTATTCAAATATTTTGAATATATCATCTCTTATAGAGACACCATTCTGCATGATGCAGTGAACCATCTCATTCATGATAAATGTCAAGAGCACATATGTATGCCAGAATATCTTCATTGATTTTATAAGGATTATTTGACAATTACGATCATCATCGACATGTCACTTCCAAAGTACATCTGATGAGAAATCAAGACTATAGAGACATACAAACTCTAGGGTTGTAGTCCTATTATCTATTTAATTGTCATTCCTCATTATTATGAGGAGTCTAATCCATGATATTTTATTGGTTATTATTGAGTATAGAATTGAGTGGGTTTAATGAAGGATTATCTGAAATAAGAAATTTGCATGTGTATATATTTATATATACATAAATATTTTACTTTGATTTAGGAGTTTTTATATCAAAGTTATCTTGCCTTGTCAACAATGAAAGTCCATTCCTTTAATCACTTCGAATGTAAGAGATATACTTACCATTATATTTCAGCAAGATCTGGGTTCTCCTTCCTTATCTTTGTCACATCCCAATAATATGAGAACCTGTGACTCCGATAAAAGGAAATGGGAACACATTCTGCCTTGCAAGTCCAACTTGCATTTCCCAATTCAGTCTTTAACACCCGGGCCCACCACCCCTAAGGCGATGTTGACCCGTCATTAATTGAACCGACCGTCAACAGGAATTGAACTCGCTATACACAATCCAATATCGCCCCAATAATATGAGGATCCGATATTGGGGTCACTACTTATACGACATTACTCTTTCGAGAAGCAAAGAGCCCGATCCAGATGCGCTTGCATACTGGAGCTGTCACTTCGAACATGCGTCTCCTACATACAATCCCTGGCGACGGAACCCTTTGCCTTGACGGGAGACCATGGATGTCACTTATGTGATCCTCCTTATCATATTCAAATTCTAATTAATCATTATGAATCATATTCATTACGATTAATTCTTCTCAGGGAAATAACACATCTATTTATAATAGAGTGTCTTAATTTTTAATTGGATTACAATTAATCTAATCATATTAAAATAATGATCCAATTAATATCCAACAAATATTCTTAGTTGTTACTTGAATTATGGTATTATCTCAAATACATATTATTTTGAATTTTAATAATTAGAAATACATCATGATTTCTTAAGCATTATACCAACCCTACCCGTTGTCATGGCCAGTACGGACGGGAGTAGGACAGACCGCAGACGGTGCAACCTGCTACCCCAACGCTCCCCGACTAGACACCATATCCACCTCGGGAAAGGATAATGCAAAATAGATCACTTTGTACTTGAGATGATCATCGGTTCTTCAACCGAAATTATACCATATAGTAATAATCAAAATAATTTTGATTAACATTATAATGAGATTAAATCCCAAATCTTATTCAAGCAACATGTTTGTTGGAATGTTAATATACCTGAATAAAATACTAATTTTATTTATTCTTCATATTTTTTTTCACTATTTCGTATTTTTATAATTCTTAAATTTTCTTTATACTATATGTACATAATTAGAATAAAATAAAATAAAAAAATATGCTAAAATAAAATAATATACAAAATACATAGATGAATGTACTATACATATACCTATATAATTAATACCCATATTTAATTAAGTGTACAAATAAACTCAGAAAAATATCCTAAAAATGTATTTGAGTGTATTAAAAGTAGTTATAGATATATTAATTATGTTAATAAAATAATAAAGTCTGAATTAAAAAATAAAAATAAATATGTATTATATAGATAAATATAACTATAAATATACTTGTAAACAATAACTTATAATAAATTAATCCATAAAATAAATAAAAATCATATTAAAATACTACATAAGTTAATAAAATTTTTTTATGTTTAACCAAAATTAATAAAATCATTTATTAATTTATTTTGAATTAATAAACATTTTATTTGTATTTTTTGTATAGTGTACACACGTGGCCCAATCAGTGCTCAAAAACAGTTGAAGGCAGGTCAACTCTCTAAACTCCTTGGTTCGTCTGCTTCTCATAATTTTGACTCGTCTTCCTCAAATAACCGTGCCCAATCCTTGCACCTATTTAGATCAATCCCTTCTTAACTTTCCTCAGACTTTCACACCATTATGATTTCTCGGTTGATGCACCTCTGAATCCAGCACCATCCCCCGATGAACCCACACATGTACATATACCCTACGTCACCTTCCATTCAAACTTGATCCCTATTCCACCACTAGAACCCTAATCTTCATGAATCCAGCAAATCCGGGTGATAATAGGATTTCTTAGGAGGATTTAACAAGGTGTAAGGCGTCGAATCGAGGTCGACCCTTGCTCCGACCACCTGCTTCGCTGCAAGTTTGCTCCGCTCTTGTCCTGGTCAGGAAAAGCTCCTCCTTTTCTAGTTCTTGTTTATTAGCGTAGTAGTAATGTAGTGTCACCTCTAATTTCCTTCAATCTAGTATAGTTTACTGTAAAATCCAAAATTTTGATCGGCGGAGCCCCCTACTCCGCCCTCTATTTCCAACTGATCTGATCGTTCTCTGCCTCCACTTTCAACCTCCACATCTTCCCCCAACACTGCTCTACATCTCAATCCGAGTAGCCATCGTCGCACCCCATTCCGCATCGCTTCCACCTGCTAATGGGTCGAGGCAGTTTTTTCTCGGCCCATCTTGCTTCCTGTGTAGGAGTTTGGTGATAAAGACCATTAGGAGGCGATTTTGGAGTTGAAGGAGGGTCCCAGGTCACTTGAGCTCCTTCGACCACCTGGGTCTCCTCTAATGGTCCTCGAAGCATTTTGACACTTCCTACAGACGAAGACCAGCATGGGAATACTTTGAGCATTTGAGGATCGCCAGAGACAACTACATTAGAGGGAATTGACGATTGAAGTAGCCCAGCTCCAGAATTCACCCTTGTTCTTCCAAGGGATGCCTTAGCCATTCGATCGAGGTCATATGCCCAGGTGTACAAAATCCATCAGATTAGCAGAAGCTCCACCATTGGATCTCCTTGGGATATCTAATCTCAATTGTTGCAACCAAAGCATCATCGGGCATCAGATGTGTGCTACATGTTAAGTAAAGATCATCAGCCATTAGATCGCACTCGTAGGGATCATTTTGCCCGATACTCTTACACCTTTTTGTATTTTATTTGCAGTACTTAACATTTGTCTGTGGCATAAATATATCTTTTTTAAATTACACTTTAGGCCATGTACTACTTATATTTGCATTTAGGTCCAATCCATGTCAACTCACGTGTTTGTGGACGTGAGGAGACTGGCTTTTTGCGCATAAGCTCATGTTTTTTGTATTTAAATTTAGTCCTTATTTTTGAATAAGTAGTGTAATATTTTTCTAGAAAAAATGCACCTTCCCCTTGTTAAACTTTGAATTAATTGCAAAAATACCCCTCTAGGTATATATTATTAGATATATTTTAAATAAATTACATTTTTGGCACTAAATTTTGTTGAGTTGTTCGTTTTTTGTCAAGGAACTTTAAATATTTTCTTAAATTCCCCTTCTATTTTTACTTCCTTTTTTATGGATTTTATTTTGTTAAAATTAGCTCTAGAACTTTGAAATTTCCTAAAATATTACCAAAAATATTTGCTCTATATGTCTACCACATATATTTTTTGTTAAGCATTTAAGGTTTATTTTCTAATTATTAAAATTAAAAAATAGAGTATGTTATCCATGTTTAGTATAGAAAAATATTAGAAAATATAAAATGTTTTGAAGATTTCTAAAAAAATTAGACTTTGTTTATTACTATATTCTGATCCTACAAACCAAAAATCCCTGAAAATAGAAAAAAATACTAAAAATTAAAAAGCGCCCACATCCTTATAAAAATTATAAAAAGTCTGAAAAATTCTAAAAATATTCATTTATGTTTTTGGTTCTAATTTATTTATTTCATTATAAAAATATTTTTGGAAATTTTAGATATTTAGCTATTTTTTATTTTCAAAACAATCCAACCTATTTATCTTATTCACTATTTTTACTTATTAATTCAAATAAAAATACAAAATAGTAAATTATAAGAAAATAATAGAAACATAGAAAAATATAGAAAGGGTAAAAATATTTTATATTGAGATTTTTTAGTATTTATAGGCATATTAATAAATCTATCTCTATACATATATATCCTTATATTATAATTACTCATTATCATAAAAACTAAAATAAGAAAATTTAAAAAGAAAATAAAAAATCTAAAATTAAAAATCTAAAAAATTATAGAAACAAAAAATCCAAAAAAATAAAGAATTAAAAACCAAAAAAGGAAAACACCCTAAAATACCAAAAATCATTTATTATCTTCTTTTGCCGATTTTGATTGTTTATTCCCCATTGTTCCTTGAGTTCGACCCCTACTATACTTGTCCATTATACATTATATTGTAGGGTATAATAAATTTTGATCCCTTACATGAATGCTTTATTTCCTATGTGAGTTGATTGTTGATAACTTGACTTTTGTGAGCAGTTCCCTTAGCGACATTCAATTTTCACGTTTCATGAGGATAATTTTTAGACCCTCGCTAAAGTCTTGTTATCAATGACTATGACATCATCTTCTCCGATCACTATTGTTGGAAATATATGACATAATCCGTAATGTTGGGGGAGAGAGGGAGGGAGAGAGAGAGAGAATGCTCTTATGACATGAAGGGAGAGACCACAAGCCTAAGGAGAAGAGATAAATGAGTACTATATTATTTGCTCAAATGAGATTAGATTAAGAATATTCTTTAAAAGATTATATTTTATTAAATTATTAAAAATTAATTTTTATTTAAAAGTAAATGGTTGAACTGATGGTTTGGCTCAATTGGTTAAATCGGGTTTAAGTGACTGATGAAACTCGATTTCATCATCTTTATTTCTCATTTTTAACCCCCTTGCTTAAGCAAAGTGTTAATAAAACCCTGTTAGTGTCCTGTAATTAACAGAGTCCTAAATAAATTAAAAACCACAAAAAATGACAAAGCAAAAATTCGTGGTATTTTTAGACTTAAAAGTACCTTCAAAAATATTCCGGGCCCTTGTTTAATTTCATTTCCAGTTTTGGTCAACATGAAACTTGTAGATCTCGTCAAGATCTACAACTTTCATGTTTTGAGTTTTCTCAAATTCGACCATCTTGGCCCTCAAAAATCAAAAATTCCCTCGAATAAATCTGATTGGGCCACGTGGCCCATTCTGGGGGCTCCACGTGGCCCGCTCCCTCTTGCTGGATCCGCCACCACTCCTGGCCGTTGGATCTCACTTTAGATCCAACGACCCTGCTGTGTCCACGTTCCTCTTCCTTCTCATCCGTTTGATCAGCTCCAGCCTTCCATCACTACCATCCGTTCGCGCCGCTCCCTTGGCACGACACGTGGCTGTTCTGCAGCCTTTTGATCACTTCACCCCGAACTTGATCTGAGCCGCTCAACCTGCTATCCATTTTCAGCCGCTCGATCAACCCTCACATCTCATCCAAACCGCCCGATGGCGCTTCACCCTCAATCCGACACGTGGCATCCTATCAGCCATCGATCGCTCCGCCCCCTGACTTAATCACGACCGCTCTGTCACGTTTAGATCTTCACCGTTGGATCTCCAGATCCAACGGTTGGAGGTCATCGTCAACCTCTGAGACCCTCTCTCTCTCCCACGATCCAGCGCACGCCCTACTCTCCCCCTTCCATTTTTCTCGCCTTCACCAACCTCCATCTTCCATCGCCAGTTACCCCACGAGGTTACCCACTCTTCCCTCTCCCCCGCGCACTCCTCCAAGACCCACGAACACCTCTCCACTCGCCCCACTTTCGCCTCAAAATCCACGTCGAACTCCACCATCTCCGACGTTCGCCCCTTCAAATACTCAGCACCCCCCTCTGTTCACGGCCATCCACCTTTACGTGGGAGGAGGCCCAGCCCTCCTCCGCCTCTCTGTGACAGAGAGGGGCGAGGGGATCGAGCGATGACGACCGCCCTCCCCGGTGTCGACCCGCCGCCTACCAAGACGGTGATGCGGTGCTGAGCCACCGCCTAGCTGCTCCAATCAGCCGGTGGAGTTCAGCGAAGACCAGAGCTCGACCACGAGCTCGCGCACAGGCTCCTCCTCCACCCAAATCTCCGGTAAGTCCTCTGCTTCCTTTCTTGATTTTGTCTTTACTTTCTTTTAATTTTCCAGGTCTCATCAGTTGCCCTCGCCGTCCATTGACCACCTTTAAAGCTTCGCCGTCAAACCCCCTTCCTCGCAACACTCTCCGACCATCTTCTTCCTTCTTCCATACCTCGAACACCACCGACCCACCTCCTCTCCGACCACTGGAGACGGAGCTCCGGTTCCTCGTTTCCCCTCACCCGCACGGAACCTCATTTCACTCGCACTCGCCTTTTTCTTGCTTCGGCTATGTGCTCTAACCCTGCAAGTATTCCATACGTCAATGGCCGGAGCTTCGCCTGAGCGTACTTCGTCACCTCCGTCTGCAAACTCCGAGCTCCGGCAACCCGAACTCAGATGTCAGACACATCCCTCGAGCTCACAGCTTCATCGACGATCTTTCCGTGAGCTCGAGGGAGGTCCACAGTGCCCAGATGAGAGCGGCGGAGGTGGAGGCCCTTCGCCGGAGCCTTGAACGCACCACCAGCTTTCGGCCGAGGGAGAAGAGCAGCGTCCGTTGGATGCACCTCACCGGTGCTCATCCAACGGTCGCAGTTGAGCCACGTCGCCTGCAAGAAGCCTTCTCCAGATGCCGTTGGATGCGCATAATCCAATGGCCCCGAGCGCGCCACGCGTCATCACCAGAGCTTGGCCGAGCCTCACTTCCGAGCCTCCAGGTTTGGACTTCCGAATCTACCCCGAGCTTGTATCGAGCCCGAACCTAAGTCCAAGCCAAGCCGAAGCTCCATCGAACCTCTGCCGAACCTGACTCCAAGCCTGAGACAGCGCGTGCTTGGCGCGTGCCTCTTGGGCAAATTGCAGAGACTCCCCACGAATTTCTTCAATTGGCAAAAAGGTCCCCGCGCATATGGATTATTTACAGGGAAGGCCCCGTACTTTATTTTTATTGCATTTCAGTCCTTTCCAGGGACCTTTCTGTAGTTATCTTTTCATGTTTTCTTTCAGTTATGCCCTTGCTTTCTTTTTGCATATCTTGAGCACCGTACCTCTGTTTTAGTTGATTTCAGTTTCGTTTGAGAGCTTGTTTGATGTACTTTTTAATGGCATGATTAATCTTTTATCTTAGAGACTTGAATTTTAATGAAATATTAAGTTATCTAAGTGGCTTTTATTAAGTTCTCATGCCTTGTTCACCTTGATGTTCAAGCTCTAACACTTCAAATAAATCTGAATTTGACTCTTATTAAGTATCTCATCATAGTTTTCCTGTCCTAGGGCATAGCTTCATCGCATTTTATGGCATTTATTTGCATGATAAAAAATGGATAAAAAAATACACGTTTATTTAATCAATGCATTGTTGTCTCTGCATGTTTTGACCTATATGCCTTTAATTCAACATTTAATTAAATACACTTAAATCTGATTAATACGAGAGAGGCTCGTGTCCCTGAGTTCGACCTTGGTTTCTTGCCAAGTAAAATAAATCACGATCACCTCATTTTGACTTATTATCACATAACTTTAAATGACTTGATCTTTTGACGACCAAAATCGGCCCGACTGCATCGACATTTCCAAGTGCTAATTTAGCATTATTAAAGGGGCGATTTTGCGACTCGTCAAATGGCGCCGTTGCCGGGGACACGGCTCATTTCTTATATTTTTTTTGGATTTTTGTTTGTTTAATTTAGTGTTTCTTTTTATAGGTCAAATGATCATATATTTTGCATATAAAATTTTTTCTTCCTTATTTGATATCTACCTATTGTTTTTGTGGCAGGGCCCTTGATGGATCAAGGAGGCGAGGAGCAGGATACTCCCCGCTGCGAGGAGCCGCAGAAGCATGCTTGGAGTCGATAAGAAAGAAAAGAAAAAAATGTGTCGCATTTTATTTTTGATTATAATAAACTCATCTTTTACAGCGGTCTTCGATCGAAGACTCGCGATTGTAATCGAACGATTGTGGTCGTGTGGGGATCGTCCCCACTTGAGTGTCGACCTAGGACTAGGCACGCGGCTCTCCGAGCTCATTTTATTTTTCATATTCTTATGTGCTTGATCGTAGGTTAGGTCAAACTTTAAATCATAGACGCACATAATCTCGCCTCACTTAGCCAAACTTAAATGGATATCATTTTCCGCTAATAGATGCATGATTAGGTGCGGTTTTATTTGACTTGCATACATTGATTTTGGTTTTCAAAACAGCCCCAGTTTTTCACGTGTTTTTGTCAAATCACTGCATGATTTCTCGCTTAGCCTAGATCGTGGTTTTTATCGAATACATGTTTTTCTCAGTTTCGTTTTCCTAACTTGATCACCTAGGTTAAATGGAAAAAGGGAATGAACGGTAGACGATGTCTTCTTGATTTTGTGCTATCCATAATCAGTGGTAACCTAAAATAAAATTGGGACTGTTAATTGCAAGTCAACCAAAAATGGAGTAAAATTCGGTTTTGGGAGAGCAATACCCTCGCTTACGCAATGATTTTCACTTCACATCTTTTCTTTGCGTAAAAATCAAATGTTTTATCACCAATAAAATAGACAAGATAATAAACCAACTTTGGTTGGTTTCATGTGTGAGTTGGTGAAACTAAGGGTTTGCTTGCTTGATTGAGCCTTGTATGATGCGACACGTACCCCAAAACCAAAGACACTCCATTTCATCCCCGAAGATTCAACCGCTCACTTGTACATCCATCCTTCTTCGTCGTTCACCTTGGGTCTCTTCCAACATCAATTTCCATCTTTATACTTAGGCTAATCTCAGCCTAAGTATAGGGGGGACCCAAGCCCCTGTGATTTTTCTACTCATCTTTTCTTGCCTTTATACTTAGGTTATTTCTAACCTAAGTATAGGGGGAGTACCTCTTAGCTCCGGTATATTTCTCTGTACTTAAATGGACCTATGGACTCGTATCATTTAGTGCTATGAGGACATAGCAAAGTTTAAGGATAGGGTGGTATACCGTATATACAATTTACTTACTTTAGTTGATATCTGAAAAATTTGAAAAATTTAAAACTTTTTGGCTAAAGTAAAATTCTTTGGACTAAGAGAACTCAAATGATTTCACGGCTTTTCTACACTATGTTACACTATTTTGATAAAAATAGTTTCGAAAATGATTTGAAAAATGAGTTTTTTCTTGTTTTGAAAAATCTTTTTTGAAAAATGTTTTGAAAATCTTTTATTTGTGTGACATGATTTTGAAAATCTTTTATCAAGGAAAGTTGAGTCTAACCTGTGTTTTTTAACTTTAAAAACTAAAATCCATAAAAATGAGCAAAATTAAAATAAAAAAATATATATAATAAAAAAATGTTTTTGAATGAAGGAGTTGGATTAAACCTCTACTCTTACACTTTCACCCAGGATCTGAAGTGTTCAAGGTAGCTTGATTTATGAGGTCTTTGAGATTTGCAGTTAATCAGCCTTAGCCATCAGGGTCATAGACTTAATCATCCACATTCCCCTAGGTTTCTAGATTTGCATGCTATATTCCATGCTTAATCTCAGACATAAAGAATATGATCAGCACATCACATGCACGACTGCGGTTTTGATTGAGATGAGTTGATTTTTCACCTGAGGAATTGGGATGAGGAAGTCAAGTTTGGATTTGATCTAATGATGCTCGAGGATGGGATAAAATCTTTGGAGGCTTCATGAACCCTGAGTGTCAGCAATATTAGCCAGTATGAGAACTTGGTTCTTATACTAATCTCTTGAATATTGACCTAAGTGCCTGGGTGTGAAAAATAAATAAAAAATGTTGATCAGTGTGCGCCAACTCTTGGTAAAAGCAGTGGAGCTAGCCACAAATTATACAAGTCAATGAAATTCAAAGAAAAGCTCTCATTCACAAAGTTACATATCAAAGAGCTTCCACCAAAGGCGAGCGCTCCCAACCATTTCAAAGTGTCCACTTGGACCACCGCTATTAGGACCAGGAGTCGGGCTTGCACCAAAAAAGGGCTCTGCATCGTAAATGCTACAAGTCTGGGTGTTGAAGGTACGATAGGTACTCAAAAGAGACACACCCCGGTGTACTCCCAGGAAAACAAGTGCAGACGGCTCCAACTTCTCTTGATGGACGCACTGATCAACACCAAAAAAATGTGTTGCGTAAAAAGGCACTAGAGAGAATCCTTGTTCCAATGAGAGGGAGAGAAGAATTGACACAATCCCATGCCCTCCATTTTCTGGCCTGCCATCCACATTTTCTAAGTCTGACAACTAAAGAGACGGTGGACTGAATGCAAGATTTGATTTATTCCCTAGTGCTGAGGATTGGGTCCTTAGGAGATTTTCTCGGACCAAGATTTTGGGTGACGAATTGACTCTACTCTCAGAATTGCAGTCAACACTAAACTTCATATCCTTTAGTTTATATGTACATCAGAGGGAGTCTAGAGAAGTAGAGGAATTGGAAGCCTCTTGATTAAGGCTGGGTTGAACTCTAGAATTTAGGATCTCTGAAACTGAGTCGACTTGATCAGATCGGATCCTGTATTCACATGCACAAGGGGGTTAATCCAACTTAGTCATTCTTTTTGATGCTCGAGGACGAGCATAGTTTAAGTATAGGGGGGTGATGAAACTCGATTTCATCATCTTTATTTCTCATTTTTAACCCCCTTGCTTAAGCAAAGTGTCAATAAAACCCTGTTAGTGTCCTGTAATTAACAGAGTCCTAAATAAATTAAAAACCACAAAAAATGACAAAGCAAAAATTCGTGGTATTTTTAGACTTAAAAGTACCTTCAAAAATATTTCGGGCCCTTGTTTAATTTCATTTCCAGTTTTGGTCAACATGAAACTTGTAGATCTCGTCAAGATCTACAACTTTCATGTTTTGAGTTTTCTCAAATTCGACCATCTTGGCCCTCAAAAATCAAAAATTCCCTCGAATAAATCTGATTGGGTGATGTGCGCTCCCGCACCCTAGTTAATTCGGTCAAATTAATGGTCCAAATTAATTTTTAGTGTTCGTTGCAGTCGGATACGAGAGGTTGATCAAAAACCACTTAAATCAGCTTTTGGTCAATTTTAAGCGGTGATATTTTTTTTTACTTGGTAGTGTCCAAGGTCGATCTCAGGGAGGCAACTGTCTCCTTAGGTGGATTACAGCAATTTTCAAGTGTTGATGTTCAAGGGTCAATTTTTTGGTCTTTTTATTTCTTATGCAGACATATGCAGACAAGCCTTAGCCAATTTAACTTTAAATTTAATTGATGTATCAAACGAAGTCCAAAAATAATGAAAATTGGTCAGATGGTTATTTATGATGAAAATGACCTACACTAATTTTTTTGGAATTTTTCGACTCAAAATAAATTTTCTGTGAATTAAACAAACAGACAGAGTGATTTTCAGTGTTTAATTTTTAATAAATATCAAACCACAATTTCTCCAAGAACTAAAATTATCCTAGGAAGGTCTAATGATCAGGGACCTAGGAAAATTGACAGAACTTAAATTTATTGTGAAATGAATTAATTAAAATTAATTAAAGGAAATCACTAAACTATTTATTGAGGCCTCGTTATGCGTGCAAATGACATGAAATTTTTATGGAGTGTTGAAAATGGTGTCCTTAAGCTACTGTGAATTTTTGGTGATTTTTGAAGGCACTGATATTTAATTAAAAATCAAAAGGCATCACTGGGCAAAATATGACACAAATGAACCAATTAATTCATTGATAATTCAATTAAGCCAACAAAAATCAGACACGTGTACAAACTGATAGAGGACAAAATTCTCAACAACTTGCAATTTTTAGAATTTCAAAATGATGAAAAATGCATGCTATGGACACGTGCAAACACAAGGGTGTAAATGCAATACTGGAAATTAAAATTTCAACAATTAACTATGCTGACAGGGACTAAAATGCAATTACCGATAATATGCAGGACTTCTATGCAATTTTTCCACGAAGCACGTGCTCCTCACGTGATGTCTGCTTCACAGGGACCTCTTAGCAATTTCTGAAAGCTCCAGGGGCGTTGATGCAAATAACCCAGGTCGCACGTGCTCCTCACGTGGGGCGACCTAGGTTCGGAGGGCGTCTGAGGCTCGGAGTGAGGCTCGGGCCTTCTGGAGGTTCGGCCCAGCCTCGGTGCTGCTTCGGTTCACCCGAGCCTAGGCTTGGACGCCGAGGCTCGGACAAGGCGACGTGGCGGCCTGAAGGCCCTTGGATCAAGATGATCCAAGGGATGTTGATGAAGACGCGTGGCGGCTGGTGAGGCGTGCGATCCGAGGGGTGATCAACGGTCGAGGCTGATGGCGGCGAAGGGACGCGTGGCGAGGCGAGTACCGTTCGATCAGATGATCGAACGGCTGCTGCTCCTTCTTCTCTAACGATCCTCCGCCGCCTGCGGAGGAGAGGGCTGCGCTCCGGTGAAGGCAGCCGAGCTCCGCCTCGGTGGCCAAGCTCCGGTGATGAGCTTCGTCAGCTCCCACCTAGCTCGGAAGAAGCGGAAGAGCACGAGGAGGCCTCCGGTGGTCTCTGGATCCCTGGAGGATGGCTGGAGCTCGGTGTCGATGAAGCTCGAGGAGAGCTCCGGCGAGGCTCCGGCCAATGATGAAAGTAGCACCTGCAAGTGTTAAATAGAGAGCCGGAGCTCGTGCGTGCGTTTGTGGAGACGTGATGCTGGTTGACGAGGCCTAAGGCGACGTGAGGTGGTCAGGCGACGTGGCTCCGGCCAAGGGGCGGAGCTGGGGATCGATGGACGGTGGAGTGGAGCGTCTGAAGGTGCGGAGGGGTCAGCGAGGATGAGAGCTCCGACGCGGAGCTCGGCGGAGTGATTGGAAGGCGCGAGGATGGTCGTGGGTGGCGAATAAAATCGGAGAAGATGAACACGAAAATAAAGACGAAGATCGGAGGAGATGAAGGAGGTTACCTGGGGATTGGAGCTCTGCTGGGAGTTCCAGGGTCGTCGCTCGAGGGATCGGTAAGGTCCCGAGCTCGTACAGCTGCTCGGAGGAGTGGCTGCGACACGGCGGTGGGCCGAGGATCTCGCCGGAGTTGGATCGTTGTCGTCGCTCGACAAATCAGCCGATTGCTGTCACCAATAGGAAGCTTGGAGCTCGAGGGATCTCTCTGGAGTGGCGGATGGGGCTGAATGTGGCCGGAGGCTGGGTATTTATAGGATGAAGGTGACGGCTGGAGTGGGTGAGTGGCGAAGTTGGTGGCTGTCGTGGGGCGAGTGTGGCGGAGATGGTGGTGTTTGAGGGAGCTGGCGAGGGAGAGGGATGAGTGGGGTGTGTCGTGGGAAGGTCAGCGGCCGGCGAGGGTGGAGGGAGTGCTTCCGAGAATAGGAAGGGGGTGCCCCTCTCGCAAGGCAGAGATCGTGGGAGAGAGGGGGCACCCGAGGTAGGAGACGAAGTCTCCACCGTTGGATCTTGGGATCCAACGGTGGAGATCAACGCTTAGCGATCGGTTAGGATTAGATCTGGAATGCCCAGATGAGGGGTCATGAGAGCGCCACGTGGCGCGGTGTGGCGAGGCGCGGGCGGGCGGTCCTGATCAGTCCTTGGCGATCGATCGGTCGGCTGAGATTATTGGGGAGCTAACGGCTCAGATGAAAGGGCTGAGAATGCGATCGAAGGGCTCAAGATGTGACGCGTGGCGCACTGTGGGCGAGGCGCTAATGGATGGCCCAGATGAAAGGGTGGAGTCGATCTGAGGGTCGAGACTCGCTGGAAGATGGGCGGCTGTGATGAGAGGATCGGGGGCGTGGTCGAGCGGCGTAGATGACGCCACGTGGAAGGCTGAGAGCGCTGCGCTATCGGATGGTGGTGATGAGAAGTGAGAGATAATCGGACGGCTGAGGGAGTGAGCGCACGTGGTCACAGAGGGACCGTTGGATCTGAAGCGCGATCCAACGGTGGGGGGCGAAGGCGGATCAGACAAAGGGCAGCGGGCCGCGTGGCGCAATCAGAGGGCGCCACGTGGCCTGCTGTGAATGGTTGGAGGAAGAAATGCGTGTAGAGAGAAGAGGAAGCCGAATTTGGAAAAATTCAAAACATGAAAGTTGTAGATCTTGATGAGATCTACAAGTTTCATGTTGACCAAAGACGGAGGTGAGGTCAAATATGATACATAAATATAAGGATACATAAATATACATGTGTAGTATACAAAATGACCCAAAAACTCAAGTCTCTCATACAAGCTCCAATTTCAATGAAATTAGTCTCATTTTGAAGGTCTTTTAATATGTAATATTCTAAGAGTGAGTAGACCTAAGTAGGGGTTTGTATGCGGGCTTTATGTGTGTTTTAATGTACAGGGGTTCTCAGGATACTTGGGCTATTTTACAAGGGTGATTCCTCCCTGTTTTATTAATGAATATATATATAGTATAGAGAAGAAGTTATTTTGATGAAGATGTCTTTTACAGGGGATTTTTGGCTTCTTATTTAAATGCAGATGAGCTGCTATAATGCATGAATTATGGATGCATGCATGAGTGTTATTTATGCAAGATAAAAGGAAATATGCCTCTATTTTCTCGGGAACAAGGCTCTATTTTTGACTTTTGATGTGATGAATCACAGATTCATCAACCCCCTATACTTAAACCTTGCTCGTCCCCGAGCAACTAAATGAAATGCAAGAGTGAAATGATTTTGGGTTCCATGCCAAGGTCATGAACAAAAGTTGAAAATGGAGCCTGACTCGACCTTTGGATTAATTGTGTGGCGGAACCTTATTGGGACCTGAACTTAAGACCTAACAGACTTCAAGTTCCACAAGTCTTCTATTCAAGACGCCTTAACAGTCAGGTCAGAATAATTCCTCAAACGCAAATTTCTGATGACTATGATTCTTACTTGTACTGTGTAAGTGAGATATAGCTCTCCATATCAGAAATGACTCGGAACCAGCCTCCTCTAACAAGGTAACTCAATAACCTGGTCCAGTAACTCTTTCCTCGAGGAGCGGGGTATTCCCTTCTAAGTTCAAGTGCGACCAACTCAAGAGGAGGGGGTAGAGAAAAGAATGGACGGTGGCCAGTGTAGCCACCTATCCCGGGATGCCTGACCAGTGTAGCCAAGTCATCCAGCTGCATTTTCCTTGCTAATATACATACTCCGACAGGTATTATTCTTTTTCTTGGACCTGTCTGATTTTTTTTTTTTTGGAGTTCTTTCTTTGCATTTTTTTTTTGGAACTATATTCAAGGTGCAGCATATACATCAGGAGTTTTTCCTCTTGAGCCAGTAGACTATCCCTCTTTTGAAGCATTATTGCAACCCACAGCATCCCGTCCTTAGCCTTCATCACCACTAGACCAAGTTGAGACGCACTTCCTTCACTAGAAGAAGAAGAGAGGTTCCGCCTAGAAGTACTACCCTCATATGCTACCCCAAGCCAAAGGAAACTACTTCCTCAACACCTCATCAATGAAGAGCTATGTGCATTGTGCTTGTCCAAGTTAGGTCATTATCTAAAAGAATCCTGCGTATGCATGAGATATTCTACTTAGACTAATTAAGATGACATGTGAACATAGATTTGTGGACTCCAAGAATTAAGTCACTTGACCTGAGAAATCTTAACTCCAGTCCCTATAAGGTTCCTCTGAAATTAGGTGGATTAAGGTCAAATCAAGTCCATCCTCAATATCTACTCATGACTTGGTTCAGAACCCACTAGCTTTTCACTTTGCATATGCAAAGATATGCAGATGAGATGAGATGTCATGCTATGAAGATGCAAGACTCTTTATGCAGAGATGATGTGCAAGAGTAAATAAGAAGCCTTTTTGTTTTATTTTTCTGGTATACAACAAATTTTTTTACAACAAATTTTACAAAAGTATGTTTTACAAGAATTTTAAGTATTATACACATATTATACAAGTATACAAAAAGTTTTTTTTTTTCGATTGTTACCCACCACAATTATTGTAAAATATATACAAAAATGCGCGAAAATACGCAAAAGTACGAGCTATGGGTAAAGTATATATGTAATATATACACGCCCCCCTATACTTAGCGTGTGCTATGTCCTCAGAGCACGAAAGCGACTAAAAAGACATAGCTCGGGCTAAGCGTAGGAGAGCTAAAATAACAGAAGTATAGAAGTCGTCTCGCCCCCCTATACTTAGGCTCTGGCAGCCTAAGTGTAGAAGAAGATCAGAAATGGGGCAGACGAGGTTAAGAGGAGAAATGGAGGAGTATCAGTGCGGGCATCGGTCCCCCCTATACTTAGGCTTAGGTCAGCCTAAGTATCGGTAGGAAATGAGTATAAGGACCAATGTGATCTGGAGAATGTACAGTGAATCGACTCGGGTGACCCCTTCCCCCTATACTTAGGATCTGGTCATCCTAAGTACAGTCCGAGATAATGATTCGATGATGTGGGGACGGGTTACTAGAATCGTGAAGGTAAGGATAGGATATACAGGAAGAATGATATATATACAGCTGAGTCGGTCTGAATCTTTTGAAGATGCTGCTGATGGCTGGAGTTCATTGCTGCAAGGTCTCATACGCGGCTTGAGATGTATCTGCTGTATCTGTCTCGCATATGAATACAATCTCCTCCACATGGACTAACTGTTCATTGGATTCGACGAAGTGCTTCAACAGCTGCCCATTTACTAGGAATGTTGGTGCGTCATCTGCGAGATCTGAGATCTCGACACATCCACTATCATGCACCGTTCGGACAACGAATGGTCCCGTCCACTTAGACTTTAGTTTGCCTTGGAAAGTCTTCAGCCTGGCATTGAACAACCATACCTTCTGTCCAGGAACAAAGGTCTTTCGTCTGATATATCTATCGTGCCAACGCTTTACCTTGTCCTTGTACACCACACTGTTGTCGTATGCTCGGTTTCTGACTTCCACAAGATCATTCAGATCCATGTCTCTTTGTTTCTGGCCTAGGTGTGTGTTCCAGTTGACTTTCTTTATTGCCCATTCTGATTTGTGCACTAACTCTGCGGGCAAATGGCACGGCTTTCCGAATACCATTCGGAATGGGGAGGTGCCTAACGGAGTCTTGTAAGCCGTCCTATACGCCCAGAGGACTTGATCCAAGATCTGAGACCAGTCCTTCCTGTCTGGGCGGACGAGCTTTTGCAATATGGTTTTCACCTCCCTATTCGACACCTCAGCCATACCATTGGTTTGTGGGTGGTAAGGACTAGCGACACGGTGTTCGATGCCGTAGTCCTTCAGGAGTTTCTTCACCTCCCGATTCACAAAGTGGCTACCCCCATCTGATATCATCATTTTGGGGATCCCGAACCTAGAGATTATGTGCTCTCTGATAAATTTACAGACAGTCCTGCTGTCTGCGGCTCGGGTCGGGATAGCCTCCACCCATCTGGACAGATAGTCAACCGCAAGAAGGATGTATTCAAACCCGTGGCTGACAGGGAATGGGCCCATGAAATCGATGCCCCAGGCGTCAAAGACATCACAAATGATGACTGGCTGCATTGGCATTTCATCCTTGGAACCAACGGTTCCTCCCATCCTCTGGCAAACTGGGCACGACTTCGCGAAGGCGGTGGCATCGCGAAACAGAGTCGGCCAGTAGAAGCCACATTGAAGCACCTTCCATGCGGTCCTCTTCCCGGAGTGGTGTCCTCCTGCCTCTAAGCTATGGCATAAAGAAAGGACACTCTGGTATTCTTCCTGAGGAATACAACGTCTCCAGACACAATCCGGTCCTTCAAAGAAAAGGATCGGATCCTCCCAATGGTAGTGTCTAGCGTCCGACTTTAGTCGGTCAATTTGGCTCTTGGCCCAATCTTCGGGAACTTTCTTGGAGACAAGATAGTTCACGATATTGGCATACCATGGGAGTGAGTCGATAACAAAAATTGACTCGTCAGGGAAGGAGTCTCGAATCGGGGAAACCTCGAAAGTATTAAGATCTTCGAGACGAGAGAGATGATCGGCTACTACGTTCTTCTTTCCAGGTTTATCACGGATGTCCAAATAAAACTCCTGGAGAAGTAAAATCCAACGAAGAAGACGCGCCTTCGCGTCTTTCTTCTCCATCAAATATCGTAGTGCCGTGTGGTCTGTGAACACAGTTACCTTGGATCCGATTAAATGAGATCTGAATTTGTCCAAGGCAAACACTACCGCAAGCATTTCCTTTTCGGTAACTGTATAGTTACGCTGAGCAGAATCAAGCACTTTGCTTGCGTAGTGAATTGCAAACGGGACGCCACCTCTTCTTTGTCCCAATACAGCCCCAACAGCATAATCTGAGGTGTCCGTCATGATTTCAAAAGGGAGAGACCAATCTGGGGCTTGTAAGATGGGTGCGTCCATGATCATTCCTTGTAACCGCTTAAAGGCCTCAAGACACTTGTGATCGACAATAAACTCCGCGTCTTTGCCTAAAAGCTCAGTTAGCGGTCGGGCAATCTTAGAAAAATCCTTTATAAATCTCCGATAAAATCCGACATGCCCGAGGAACGACCGCAACTGCCGTACGTTGGTTGGTGGCTGGAGTCGTCTGATTACGCCCACCTTGGCAGGGTCAACCTCCATTCCTCTCTTGGAGATGACATGCCCCAACACTATGCCCTCCGTCACCATAAAGTGACTTTTCTCCCAGGAGAGCACCAGATTGACCTCACAACATCTTTTGAGGATTCGGTCCAAATTCCTAAGGCAGGAATCAAAAGAGTCGCCGTGGACCGAGAAGTCATCCATGAAGACTTCCAGGAATTCGCCGACCATTTCGGCGAATACAGCAATCATACACCTTTGAAAAGTACCTGGAGCATTGCATAGCCCAAAAGGCATGCGCCTGAAAGCATAGGTACCAAAGGGGCATGTGAACGTGGTCTTTTCCTGGTCCTCTGGAGCTATGGCTACTTGATTGTAGCCCGAGAACCCATCAAGAAAACAAAAGAATTCTTTCCCCGCTAGTCTTTCTAAAATCTGATCAATAAATGGCAGGGGGAAATGATCCTTTTTCGTCGCGGCATTCAGGCGTCTGTAATCCACACAGACGCGCCACGACGTGGGTACTCTTGTCACGATCTCCTCTCCGTCCTCATTGGTGGTCGTCTGAATTCCCGACTTTTTCGGGACAACATGGATTGGGGCCACCCACTTAGAATCGGAGATTGGGTAAATAAAACCCGCGTCGCACCATTTTTCTATCTCTTTCTTCACAACCTCTCGTAGATTTGGATTCAATCGACGTTGGAATTCACGAGAGGGTTTGGCTTCGTTCTCCAAATATATATGGTGCGAACACAGAGCGGGATTTATCCCGTGGAGATCGGAAATGCTCCAGCCTATTGCCTTGCGGTTCTTCTCCAGGATCTCTAGCAAGCGAGACTCCTGCTCCTCGGTCAATTGCGAACTGATAATGACCGGAAATTTCTTGTCCTAGCCCGCAAGGAAGGCATATTTCAGAGTTGTGGGTAAAGGTTTGAGCTCAGGGATGGTATGATCGTCTAAGAAGTCTGGCTCAATCCGATCTGGTTCGGTGTTGGAAGTGGCTGGATCCTGTTCTACAGTGGCTGCCACCAAGCTCGGCTCTGGAGTCGGTTCGTCAAAGGTCTCCATGCAATCGGCAAACGCCTCGTCCGACTCGTCATCCTCATCTTCCGATTGTCCTAAGGATGTAAGGACTGACAGGCCCACTTGGGCCTCTGTGTCATCGAAGATGTAGGGCGATGCAGGCTCCGAGCTGTACTCGTTCCTGAGGATCTCGCAGACTGACTCATGCACTGGATCATCTTCAAAGGAGATGGACACATCGGTGCTGGCTGGGTTCTGTCTCCATGGCCCAACTAAGTCTACATGTTCACGGTCTGTTTCGAGAGAAGAGTACTCGGTGCTGGATTCGGAGTCTGGTCTCTGCCATCTCGTCTGCTTCATCTCTAATTCCTCATCTCCGCCTGGAGTTTGGAACTGAATTTTCCCATTCTTATAATCGAATAAGGCCCCTGCTGTTCTGAGGAAGGGCCTACCCAAAATGATCTGGGAATCTCTCCAATTACGAGGGGTTTCCATATCGAGGACAGTAAAGTCCACCATGTATTCTTGCCCCTCGACTTTGATCACAATGTTCCTTAACTCTCCTTGGGACCTCTTAGTGGATTTGTCCGCGAACTGAAGAATAGCTCTAGATTTCCTAAGAGGTCCGAGATTAAGCCGCTCATAGAGGGCTGTGGGCATCAAATTGATCGAGGAACCATTGTCCAGGAGAGTGCGTGCAAACGCGATGTCATCAACATGACTCACTACATAGTGTGCACCCATGTCTCTTCGTTTCCGAGGAAACGAGTTCTTTATTGCACAAGTCGTGGCTACTGATAGGACGTGTTTCTCAACACGGCTTTTGGTTTTCCTGCTAACCCTAGTAGGTGTGCATCTCACCTTAAGATATTTTTGGAATGCAGGGGTCATTTCCACGAACTTGTCAAAGGGGATTGTGACCTTGATGTGTTTATTACAAAACTCAGCCATCTCAGGGTCATCTTTTTGGATTTTTTTGTTTTTCTTCTTCCCACCCTTGAGAGCTTGGGGGAAAGGGATTATTAACTCAGGTTCTGGAACTGAAATATCTTCATTAGCTGCTGAAACTGAGTTCTGAACAAGACTCTGACTCGAACTTTTATACAGACTCTGACTCTGACTCTGACGAAAGGGAAAATGCTTGGGCGAAACCGGTGATGCTTCTTCCGCTTCTTCTGGCTGGTCCTCCTCAGATGGAGGTGCGGGCTCATCGGTGTCGTCGGACTCGGGATGACTGCGGGGCTGGTGCTTCGAGGACTCAGATGTCCTCTTCTTCCGCTGGCGGTGACGGTGGTGCTCCTCCTCTTCCTCCTCCGAATTCTCCTCAGGTCGAATTTCGGAGGTTCCTTCCTGTTGTGCCCGTGCCCGATCAGGTATGGTCACGGTCCTTCCGCTCCTGAGGGACATATGATTAACATTATCGTACGAAAGGATCTCATGTTCAGATAAATAGTTATCTGAATAGTATACCTGATCTCGGGGTCGGTTCTGGCCCTGCTGTATGCTATTTGGGTTGGCCTGAACCTGTGCGGGAATTGGAGTCCTTGGCGCCATTTGTTGGTCCTGAGCACGAGAGACCCGATTGATGTCGGTTCTCATGTCCAGGTAGTCGTTTTGCATCTGCTGGACCCTATCAGACAGGGTCTGGATTGCCAAGGTGAGGGACTCCAACTCGGTGGGCTGGGCTGGCTGCTGAGTGGATGCGGTCCTGAACTGGCCCTGCTGGCCGTACCGATACTGCTGCTGGGGCGGTGCTGGCCCCTGCTGGTAGGTGCGCTGCTGTGGCTGGTACCCCTGCTCTGGCCTGGACTGATATCGCGGGATTGTGACGGGCCTGGTCTCCTGGTAAATTGGGGTTGGGCGGTGTGCCTGATCCTTCCCCATCTCGATTTGCCGGACTAGTGGGTCACGGCTATACCAGAGCCCGTTGATCTCGTAAACGGGCGGAGGCTCCTCGTACTCTGTCTCCACTGGTGGGGGTGCATGATGGTTCTGCTGGGTGTAAGTCTGATCCCAGCTGCTCTGAGACCCCGGTGCCTGTTCCTGTACAAGATGGACTCGATGTACAGGTACAGGTGGTGCAGAAGGGGTGGGTAGCTTAATCTTGGCTACCTTTTCAGAGAGTTCCTCCACCTTCTTGGGAAGGCTCGAAAGAGACTCCATCTCCGCGACTCTCTTGTGGATCTGTTCGACCATGGTAAGCTTGTCTGCAATCATCCCCATGCTGGGGATGAGGTCCTCTGTCAGATCTACAACAGTCCTTCTAGTTGTCTCATTGGATAGAATCGAGGGAGACAACTGATAGGCCCTTGTGGCCTGTGACCTGCTGGTTTCTGCCATCTGCTCTAGGATTTTCCACACGGCGTGCTCGTTCTTGTTCAGATAGCTTCCTCCGCAGGCGGCGCTGACTAACCCCTGCATCTCTGGGGTTAGGCCGCAGAACAAGGTCTGGACTAAGATCGCCTTAGAAATGCCGTGGCATGGGCATTTCTGTACTAAGTCATTGAACCTGTCCCACGCCTCGTGGAACGGTTCGCAGGGTCCTTGGGCGAAGCTGGCAATCTTCGTTCGCATTTGATTGGTTCTACTGAGTGGGTAGAACTTCTTCAAGAAGAGGTCCTTGAACTGCATCCAGGTAGTACATACCACCCCTAGGTTTTTCAGCCAATGTGCAGCCTTATCTCCTAAGGCAAACGGGGTGGCTTTCAGCCGGATATAATCTTGGCCAACATTGGGATGGCTCAGATTATTGCAGACTAGTTCGAAGTCACGGAGGAAAGTGTACGGCTCTTCACTGAGGTTTCCGTTGAACTTCGGCAGCAGGCTAAGGAAGTGGGGCTTCAGCTCGAATGCCTGGTCGGGAACTGCAGGTGCTAGCCAATTCTGGATTTCATTCTCCGCCGGGTTATAGGTATCGACCATTGGTCGGTCGATCCCTTCAGCTACTATTATCCGCCCCATTCGTGCAGTGAGATCAGCATTTTTCTGTTCAGCTTCAGCAAGGCGTCTAAGGATCTGTCTCATCTGGTCCTCATCGGGCGGCATCTTTGGCGGCATTTCTCCCTCTAGTTCTGGGGATTGGAAAATAAGGTCGGTGTTAGAGGTTGAATCAAGGAAGGGATTACTGAGGCAATGATCTTCCTCGGTAATCTCAGAGGAGATAAAAGGGTTGGTTTGAGAGTAACCACCCTGAGCAGGAGGGAACCAGGACTCAAGAGGGTCATGAGTCCTGGGTGGTCCAAGGTGCGCTCGGACCGGAAAAGACGAGTTACTTGGGGGACTCATAGAGAGATCAGTGAACGGTGCGTCGAGATCTCCCCAGTCACTCATCTTGGTTAAGCAAGAAGAAGATAGGATTTTACTCCTACCTGAAGCAAGCACAAGATCAATCCAAGACCCTGGATTCACACTCAACACAGTGAAGGACTCAAAGTTGAGTCCAATTTATCTTGTAGTTTTTAAGTGTGATTTTCAAGCAAATCTAGCAAGGATTACGCGGCCTAGAGGGAAGTCGGCTCAGAGCCGGATGCGTCTTCCCTGTCTATCCTGTCGTCTAAGATACCACCGCTCCTTCCTTTCTTCGCTCCTATCCCAAGCCGATGGACTCAGTGACCACGCCCCTATCTACCTGCAAGCAGGCGGAGGCTGACAAGGCCGGAACTTTGCCCCGGGGGGTTACTGGCAGCTTGTCGCGAAGTACCGCAATTTCGCCCCTATCTACCTGAGACAGGCGGAGGCTACTTGGTACTAGTCAAAGAATCTGAAAATATTCGGCTCGTGATATTTGCTAGGATCAGTTAGAACGTGATATGGAAGACGGGGATTTGGGCTCTACCTTAGGGTGTTCACACACACTCAGGTACCCTCACTCAGCCTGAAAACAAGGTCGGGGATTAGTCTCCCGCAAACAATTTTTAGCTTTTATTCCCTTTTTATGGTCAATACTGTTAGCAGTCCCGGTTTTAAAGTTAGGTTATTACTGTAATTAATCACCACAAAGCACGCCTATCGTACAGTCCCAATTTCCTTTTTAAGTTAAATGAGAAAATCAGAGGGGAAATCGAGAAAAGCCGATGCAAGTTGAAATCAATGATGCGTATGCTAAGTAAAGAGTACTTACAGTGATCCCTTCGCTTGCTGATGCAGGATGCTATACAGAATTGAAAACTTTATTCTACATGCGAATGCAGGCGATGAAAGCCGCTCCTAGACAGGCAGTTCTATTAGCGTGAAGAACAGTTTAATTTGAACTAAGTCCTGCGGTCTAGGTGCGTCTATTAAGTGTAATGTGTGGTCCTATTGATTACGAGCACAAACAAGTCCTAGAGTGGCTCGAGGAGCCGCTAGTGCAAGCTAAATTACCAATCACCCACACAGCACACGGGACACAGTTTCCACTATATTTACACGCGCGAGCTCCCAAACGGGAACCGCTGGAAATAATGCAAAAGAAAAATAAAATAAAAAGTACAATGCCTCTCTTTCTCTCAACACACTTTAAATGCTAAGTCCTTGAAGCGTCGCCGACTCCTCGCGGTCCTCGCACAAAAATGAAATAGAGGTCAGAGAGTGACACAAAAATAAAGCAAAAAGAAAACAAATAAGAGAAATAATTACAAGAAAAACCCGGGGTCAGACTACCCGGGGATTAGAAATCAAACACTGCAAAAATATGCTACAATTAACCTAAGCCGTGCCTCCCCGGCAACGACGCCATTTTGATGTGCGCTCCCGCACCCTAGTTAATTCGGTCAAATTAATGGTCCAAATTAATTTTTAGTGTTCGTTGCAGTCGGATACGAGAGGTTGATCAAAAACCACTTAAATCAGCTTTTGGTCAATTTTAAGCGGTGATATTTTTTTTTACTTGGTAGAGTCCAAGGTCGATCTCAGGGAGGCAACTGTCTCCTTAGGTGGATTACAGCAATTTTCAAGTGTTGATGTTCAAGGGTCAATTTTTTGGTCTTTTTATTTCTTATGCAGACATATGCAGACAAGCCTTAGCCAATTTAACTTTAAATTTAATTGATGTATCAAACGAAGTCCAAAAATAATGAAAATTGGTCAGATGGTTATTTATGATGAAAATGACCTACACTAATTTTTTTGGAATTTTTCGACTCAAAATAAATTTTCTGTGAATTAAACAAACAGACAGAGTGATTTTCAGTGTTTAATTTTTAATAAATATCAAACCACAATTTCTCCAAGAACTAAAATTATCCTAGGAAGGTCTAATGATCAGGGACCTAGGAAAATTGACAGAACTTAAATTTATTGTGAAATGAATTAATTAAAATTAATTAAAGGAAATCACTAAACTATTTATTGAGGCCTCGTTATGCGTGCAAATGACATGAAATTTTTATGGAGTGTTGAAAATGGTGTCCTTAAGCTACTGTGAATTTTTGGTGATTTTTGAAGGCACTGATATTTAATTAAAAATCAAAAGGCATCACTGGGCAAAATATGACACAAATGAACCAATTAATTCATTGATAATTCAATTAAGCCAACAAAAATCAGACACGTGTACAAACTGATAGAGGACAAAATTCTCAACAACTTGCAATTTTTAGAATTTCAAAATGATGAAAAATGCATGCTATGGACACGTGCAAACACAAGGGTGTAAATGCAATACTGGAAATTAAAATTTCAACAATTAACTATGCTGACAGGGACTAAAATGCAATTACCGATAATATGCAGGACTTCTATGCAATTTTTCCACGAAGCACGTGCTCCTCACGTGATGTCTGCTTCACAGGGACCTCTTAGCAATTTCTGAAAGCTCCAGGGGCGTTGATGCAAATAACCCAGGTCGCACGTGCTCCTCACGTGGGGCGACCTAGGTTCGGAGGGCGTCTGAGGCTCGGAGTGAGGCTCGGGCCTTCTGGAGGTTCGGCCCAGCCTCGGTGCTGCTTCGGTTCACCCGAGCCTAGGCTTGGACGCCGAGGCTCGGACAAGGCGACGTGGCGGCCTGAAGGCCCTTGGATCAAGATGATCCAAGGGATGTTGATGAAGACGCGTGGCGGCTGGTGAGGCGTGCGATCCGAGGGGTGATCAACGGTCGAGGCTGATGGCGGCGAAGGGACGCGTGGCGAGGCGAGTACCGTTCGATCAGATGATCGAACGGCTGCTGCTCCTTCTTCTCTAACGATCCTCCGCCGCCTGCGGAGGAGAGGGCTGCGCTCCGGTGAAGGCAGCCGAGCTCCGCCTCGGTGGCCAAGCTCCGGTGATGAGCTTCGTCAGCTCCCACCTAGCTCGGAAGAAGCGGAAGAGCATGAGGAGGCCTCCAGTGGTCTCTGGATCCCTGGAGGATGGCTGGAGCTCGGTGTCGATGAAGCTCGAGGAGAGCTCCGGCGAGGCTCCGGCCAATGATGAAAGTAGCACCTGCAAGTGTTAAATAGAGAGCCGGAGCTCGTGCGTGCGTTTGTGGAGACGTGATGCTGGTTGACGAGGCCTAAGGCGACGTGAGGTGGTCAGGCGACGTGGCTCCGGCCAAGGGGCGGAGCTGGGGATCGATGGACGGTGGAGTGGAGCGTCTGAAGGTGCGGAGGGGTCAGCGAGGATGAGAGCTCCGACGCGGAGCTCGGCGGAGTGATTGGAAGGCGCGAGGATGGTCGTGGGTGGCGAATAAAATCGGAGAAGATGAACACGAAAATAAAGACGAAGATCGGAGGAGATGAAGGAGGTTACCTGGGGATTGGAGCTCTGCTGGGAGTTCCAGGGTCGTCGCTCGAGGGATCGGTAAGGTCCCGAGCTCGTGCAGCTGCTCGGAGGAGTGGCTGCGACACGGCGGTGGGCCGAGGATCTCGCCGGAGTTGGATCGCTGTCGTCGCTCGACAAATCAGCCGATTGCTGTCACCAATAGGAAGCTTGGAGCTCGAGGGATCTCTCTGGAGTGGCGGATGGGGCTGAATGTGGCCGGAGGCTGGGTATTTATAGGATGAAGGTGACGGCTGGAGTGGGTGAGTGGCGAAGTTGGTGGCTGTCGTGGGGCGAGTGTGGCGGAGATGGTGGTGTTTGAGGGAGCTGGCGAGGGAGAGGGATGAGTGGGGTGTGTCGTGGGAAGGTCAGCGGCCGGCGAGGGTGGAGGGAGTGCTTCCGAGAATAGGAAGGGGGTGCCCCTCTCGCAAGGCAGAGATCGTGGGAGAGAGGGGGCACCTGAGGTAGGAGACGAAGTCTCCACCGTTGGATCTTGGGATCCAACGGTGGAGATCAACGCTTAGCGATCGGTTAGGATTAGATCTGGAATGCCCAGATGAGGGGTCATGAGAGCGCCACGTGGCGCGGTGTGGCGAGGCGCGGGCGGGCGGTCCTGATCAGTCCTTGGCGATCGATCGGTCGGCTGAGATTATTGGGGAGCTAACGGCTCAGATGAAAGGGCTGAGAATGCGATCGAAGGGCTCAAGATGTGACGCGTGGCGCACTGTGGGCGAGGCGCTAATGGATGGCCCAGATGAAAGGGTGGAGTCGATCTGAGGGTCGAGACTCGCTGGAAGATGGGCGGCTGTGATGAGAGGATCGGGGGCGTGGTCGAGCGGCGTAGATGACGCCACGTGGAAGGCTGAGAGCGCTGCGCTATCGGATGGTGGTGATGAGAAGTGAGAGATAATCGGACGGCTGAGGGAGTGAGCGCACGTGGTCACAGAGGGACCGTTGGATCTGAAGCGCGATCCAACGGTGGGGGGCGAAGGCGGATCAGACAAAGGGCAGCGGGCCGCGTGGCGCAATCAGAGGGCGCCACGTGGCCTGTTGTGAATGGTTGGAGGAAGAAATGCGTGTAGAGAGAAGAGGAAGCCGAATTTGGAAAAACTCAAAACATGAAAGTTGTAGATCTTGATGAGATCTACAAGTTTCATGTTGACCAAAGACAGAGGTGAGGTCAAATATGATACATAAATATAAGGATACATAAATATACATGTGTAGTATACAAAATGACCCAAAAACTCAAGTCTCTCATACAAGCTCCAATTTCAATGAAATTAGTCTCATTTTGAAGGTCTTTTAATATGTAATATTCTAAGAGTGAGTAGACCTAAGTAGGGGTTTGTATGCGGGCTTTATGTGTGTTTTAATGTACAGGGGTTCTCAGGATACTTGGGCTATTTTACAAGGGTGATTCCTCCCTGTTTTATTAATGAATATATATATATAGTATAGAGAAGAAGTTATTTTGATGAAGATGTCTTTTACAGGGGATTTTTGGCTTCTTATTTAAATGCAGATGAGCTGCTATAATGCATGAATTATGGATGCATGCATGAGTGTTATTTATGCAAGATAAAAGGAAATATGCCTCTATTTTCTCGGGAACAAGGCTCTATTTTTGACTTTTGATGTGATGAATCACAGATTCATCATTGGGCCACGTGGCCCATTCTGGGGGCTCCACGTGGCCTGCTCCCTCTTGCTGGATCCGCCACCACTCCTGGCCGTTGGATCTCACTTTAGATCCAACGACCCTGCTGTGTCCACATTCCTCTTCCTTCTCATCCGTTTGATCAGCTCCAGCCTTCCATCACTACCATCCGTTCGCGCCGCTCCCTTGGCACGACACATGGCTGTTCTGCAGCCTTTTGATCACTTCACCCCGAACTTGATCTGAGCCGCTCAACCTGCTATCCATTTTCAGCCGCTCGATCAACCCTCACATCTCATCCAAACCGCCCGATGGCGCTTCACCCTCAATCCGACACGTGGCATCCTATCAGCCATCGATCGCTCCGCCCCCTGACTTAATCTCGACCGCTCTGTCACGTTTAGATCTTCACCGTTGGATCTCCAGATCCAACGGTTGGAGGTCATCGTCAACCTCTGAGACCCTCTCTCTCTCTCCCACGATCCAGCGCACGCCCTACTCTCCCCCTTCCATTTTTCTCGCCTTCACCAACCTCCATCTTCCATCGCCAGTTACCCCACGAGGTTACCCACTCTTCCCTCTCCCCCGCGCACTCCTCCAAGACCCACGAACACCTCTCCACTCGCCCCATTTTCGCCTCAAAATCCACGTCGAACTCCACCATCTCCGACGTTCGCCCCTTCAAATACTCAGCACCCCCCTCTGTTCACGGCCGTCCACCTTTACGTGGGAGGAGGCCCAGCCCTCCTCCGCCTCTCTGTGACAGAGAGGGGCGAGGGGATCGAGCGATGACGACCGCCCTCCCCGGTGTCGACCCGCCGCCTACCAAGACGGTGATGCGGTGCTGAGCCACCGCCTAGCTGCTCCAATCAGCCGGTGGAGTTCAGCGAAGACCAGAGCTCGACCACGAGCTCGCGCACAGGCTCCTCCTCCACCCAAATCTCCGGTAAGTCCTCTGCTTCCTTTCTTGATTTTGTCTTTACTTTCTTTTAATTTTCCAGGTCTCATCAGTTGCCCTCGCCGTCCATTGACCACCTTTAAAGCTTCGCCGTCAAACCCCCTTCCTCGCAACACTCTCCGACCATCTTCTTCCTTCTTCCATACCTCGAACACCACCGACCCACCTCCTCTCCGACCACTGGAGACGGAGCTCCGGTTCCTTGTTTCCCCTCACCCGCACGGAACCTCATTTCACTCGCACTCGCCTTTTTCTTGCTTCGGCTATGTGCTCTAACCCTGCAGGTATTCCATACGTCAATGGCCGGAGCTTCGCCTGAGCGTACTTCGTCACCTCCGTCTGCAAACTCCGAGCTCCGGCGACCCGAACTTAGATGTCAGACACATCCCTCGAGCTCACAGCTTCATCGACGATCTTTCCGTGAGCTCGAGGGAGGTCCACAGTGCCCAGATGAGAGCGGCGGAGGTGGAGGCCCTTCGCCGGAGCCTTGAACGCACCACCAGCTTTCGGCCGAGGGAGAAGAGCAGCGTCCGTTGGATGCACCTCACCGGTGCTCATCCAACGGTCGCAGTTGAGCCACGTCGCCTGCAAGAAGCCTTCTCCAGATGCCGTTGGATGCGCATAATCCAATGGCCCCGAGCGCGCCACGCGTCATCACCAGAGCTTGGCCGAGCCTCACTTCCGAGCCTCCAGGTTTGGACTTCCGAATCTACCCCGAGCCTGTATCGAGCCCGAACCTAAGTCCAAGCCAAGCCGAAGCTCCATCGAACCTCTGCCGAACCTGACTCCAAGCCTGAGACAGCGCGTGCTTGGCGCGTGCCTCTTGGGCAAATTGCAGAGACTCCCCACGAATTTCTTCAATTGGCAAAAAGGTCCCCGCGCATATGGATTATTTACAGGGAAGGCCCCGTACTTTATTTTTATTGCATTTCAGTCCTTTCCAGGGACCTTTCTGTAGTTATCTTTTCATGTTTTCTTTCAGTTATGCCCTTGCTTTCTTTTTGCATATCTTGAGCACCGTACCTCTGTTTTAGTTGATTTCAGTTTCGTTTGAGAGCTTGTTTGATGTACTTTTTAATGGCATGATTAATCTTTTATCTTAGAGACTTGAATTTTAATGAAATATTAAGTTATCTAAGTGGCTTTTATTAAGTTCTCATGCCTTGTTCACCTTGATGTTCAAGCTCTAACACTTCAAATAAATCTGAATTTGACTCTTATTAAGTATCTCATCATAGTTTTCCTGTCCTAGGGCATAGCTTCATCGCATTTTATGGCATTTATTTGCATGATAAAAAATGGATAAAAAAATACATGTTTATTTAATCAATGCATTGTTGTCTCTGCATGTTTTGACCTATATGCCTTTAATTCAACATTTAATTAAATACACTTAAATCCGATTAATACGAGAGAGGCTCGTGTCCCTGAGTTCGACCTTGGTTTCTTGCCAAGTAAAATAAATCACGATCACCTCATTTTGACTTATTATCACATAACTTTAAATGACTTGATCTTTTGACGACCAAAATCGGCCCGACTGCATCGACATTTCCAAGTGCTAATTTAGCATTATTAAAGGGGCGATTTTGCGACTCGTCAGTGACCCAACTACATTTTGACCGTTTTTGATTGAGTTTTATGTTCTGAATAAAAATCAGTTGGACTTTTTTTTATTCTAAATTTAACCAATTCAATCTGCCTATTTGGTTCAGTTTTAAAACCTTGATTTTTTGGGAGTCTTTAAAATCCATTAATGGCAATGTTTCATACAATCCACCTCATATGAGTACACATGGCGCCTTATTTATTTATAATGCCTATCAAAATTGGGTGAGAAGTGTGTGGGCGCGCGCGTGTTGAAGAATTAAGAGGCATGTGACATTTAATTACTAGTGGACGTGAAGCAAGCTAACATTTAATTAGAAGGGACGTACGTGGAGAAAGTATACAGGCTTACAGCACATGCATGGGGCACGCATATACACTTGCATGCAATATAATAACATCTCTTCTTGTCTGGATTGCTGATAATTTTACTTTGCTATTGCGCAGCTATGATTTGCCTGCTATTTTTTCCAGTTTGGTGAACATTTTTTTTAGATGCATCGAAGATTGCATTGGTAGTGATTTGTTGATTCAACTGTCACGATGGTGCTGCAGCATACATAAAACACAGCACAAGGTATAGTTAATATTTGAATCAAGGATACATGAGTATGTTCTGCTAGTTTTCAATAGCAAAAAATGACGATGCATGGGATCATATCCGAATCCTTTAAATGGAATGCGTGCTTCCGAACAAGCAGATTATTAAAGTTGCCAAGTTTTTGTTATATAACGTACCCAGTAAGAACGAAAAATAATAGGATAAGACACGAGCAATAGCAAGATTTTGCCTTAAAAAACCCAGACTATTCTCTTTTTGGACATGGTTATTAAGGGGTGTTGGGTTTGGAAATAAGCACGAATAAAGATGAGAAAGAAAGACAATAAACAATAATAGTTTATTGTCTTTTCATCTGAAAAGATAAGATAAAAGCATAATGAGAATAATATGAAATAAAAACATATAAGATAAAATAAATATAAGAATATGGTGAAATAATGAGACATGGATGTAAAATTAACCATATTTTTAATAATTATGTTGTACGGAGAATTTACCTCTTTTCCCATGCTTATTCACCAAACCAACGTGGGAAACGGATACTCTGCTGCAGGGAGGATTGCAGGAGAGGTGTTGTAATCCTCTTTATTTTTTGTGATTTTGATTCCAAAATCTAACCTTATAGATTTAATTTTAATTTAGTTATCTACATATCTCCAAATTTGATCCAAATCCGATTTTAATTGCTATTTTATTTTAATGATCAAACATTTCAATCTTTTTCAATTAAAGTTTAAATTGCTTTGATCTTGACCAGATATTTGACTATTAGGATAAAATAGCAATTAAGATTGAATTTAAGTGAAATTTAGAAAATATTTAGATAATTAACTTAAGATTAAATTTGTACGATTAGATTTTGAATTCAAAATTATAAAATTATTTAAGAAGGATTGCAACACTTTTGCTGCAATCCTCTCTGCACCAGAGGATCTGTTCTCACCAACATGACCATGATCCACCACGAACCGAATATTTATATTATTATAGATTTAAAAATTGAGTCTTAACAATAAAATCATTCACAAGAAAAAGATGTTCCTAGAAAATAAAAGCATCACATCAACGAAACTTTGGACGTAGATAAGGATCTCCGCCATGGACGTACAACACTGGTGCTGGCGACGTAAAATCAATTTCCACTGTTTAACGTCCCCCGAGAGGAAACGTGCCACTTTCCCACGGCTCGGTACCGGAATAATTAGGCGACCCGGAACGTTCACCGGCGTCGGTATTACTCAGCCCCCACGGTTTTCCGCCACCCACACAGGCATTCCAGTAATAGTCCTTGGGCAGCTCCGGCACCTTCAGGTCCCCTTCTAGCGCCTGCACCACCTCCCTCATGCTCGGTCTCGCCTCCTCCGCCGTATGCGCGCACAGAAGCCCCAGCTTCATCACTGCCTCTACCGCCTCCTCCTTCAGATAGACGCCATCCATCTTCACGTCCGCGGCACCCAAGAGAGTGCCCCCTTCCATCCACCTCTTCACCACCCAGTCAACCAGCACTATTTCCTCCCTCTGCGCACGGGGTTCTATCGGCCTCCTCCCGCATACCACCTCCAGGACAAAGACACCGAAGGCGAACACGTCTGTGGCCTTCGTGGGGCGTCCAGTCCTTGTAAGATCCGGCGACAGGTATCCCATCGTGCCCACCACGTGCGTCGTCTGCGGGTGGGTCCCATGGTCGCACAGCCTCGCCAGGCCGAAATCCCCCAACCTCCCATTGTACTCCCCATCCAACATGACGTTGCTGGCCTTCACGTCCCTGTGAATCACCACCTGTTCCCACTCCTCGTGCAAGAACAGGAGCGCCGACGCCACGTCCTTTATGATCCTGAGCCTCCGATCCCAATCCAATGGCTCCGAGGGCCTGTCGAAGAGGAGTGTGTCGAGGCTTCCGTTTGGCATGTAATCATACACGAGGAGGAGCTCGCCTTTGCGTCGGCAGTATCCCAGTAATCGCACCAGGTTGCGGTGGCGCATCCGCCCGATGCTGGCGATCTCCGACACGAACTCCTTCATCCCCTGACGGGAGTCGTGGGACACTCTTTTCACTGCCACCTCCGTCTTCGACCTCGGGAGGACCCCTTTGTACACCTTTCCAAACCCCCCACACCCCAGAAGCTCGCTGTCTGCAAACCCTTTGGTGGCTTTGGAAAGGTCCTTGTACGAGATCCTCTGAGCGCCATACTCCATCTCCCACTCCTCAAGCACCTCCGCGTACTTGCCCATTCTCTTGATCGCCACGAATATCACTCCTATCGCTGAAGCAACCACTGCAACCGAGAGAGGGGGTAACAGAAACTTGAGAAATGTCCGTCGTTTCTTTGCTTTTGGAATCTCCGGAAGTTTAGAGAGGTCTAGTGCGTCGGCCTCCCCGTCAACCCTAAAGCTCCACCCTCGAATGTTACTTGACAAAGGAATTATTCCGCTAACGGAAAAGAAACCGACATACATGTTGTCGAGAAACACATTGCGGAGGTCGACTTTAGCAGAGACGAGGGGAGAGTTGGGTTTGGAACTAACGTCGAGCGGGGCGAGAAAAACCTGCAGCATTGTATTTTTATTGTTGTACTCAACCCACGCCTGCAAGGAGTTTTCCATGAGGGCCAGGCTTTTGAACTGTTGGGACGGGGAGAAGAAACCGGCGGCCGCGGATTTCACCGTGCCGGGGACGTCAATGGTGACTGAATTGGGTATGGTTGCGAACTCGACCGCCAGGATGTGGGATGAGCTGCTATTAAGGGTTTTGTCGAATACGCCCTCCAAACTCCAGAATGGCATGGGCGGAGGGATGGGAATGTGCCTATCGGCGGAGATGACCAAAGCGAAGCCGAGGACTGCCTTGTCACGGTGGATCGCCGGGATCAAGTCGAAGACGAAGGAGGTGGAGAAGGAAAGGGGCTGCCAGTTGTGGGGTGTTGATGGGTCCCTGAAGCGGAGTTGCCTGGAGTAGAATGCAAGGCCTTGTATGAAGTTTTCGGCGATGTTGGTGGTGAGAGAGAGGACGCCATTGGGGTTTACAGTGGCGTTGCCGTCGAGGATGATGTTGTCGGTGGAGAAGCCGTCTTGAAAGATAAAGTGGGTGGGTTGGGCAGAGGCAGAGAGATTGACGAGCAGGAGTAGGAGGATGACGACGGCCGCCATTGGCGAGTGAGGTGAAGAGGAATGGTGTCTGAGGGCGGGACAGGATTTATTTAACAAGGACAGGACGTGAACTTCGAGCGGCGGACGTCATGACGTCCTCGAGATTTTCTTGAAATTGGATTTGTGGTGACATTCTTTGGAAATTAGATAAGAGCGTTAGTCGAACAACCCAATCCCCATGAAAGTAAAGAGATGGGCCAGTCCAATTGATGGTGTTGGCTCCCATCTCGGCCATCCGCCACCTGTATTAGGTAAGGGAATTTAAGTCCAGCATCATCTTATTACATTTGTGAATCAGAAGCGTAGTCTAGCTTTCTATCTACCACATTGCATATGCATTAGTGATAACTGTTGGATCAAGTTACACCCCGAGGCCTTCAACAAATGGAGAAGAATATAGAGATGTAATGAGCACTATGCACAACCGGGAAGAACCAAGTTCTAACGATCAACAACTTGAAGGTGTTTGGCTCTCAACTGTGTACTGGAGGGGATATATCATCATACATTCAAAATATTCCCGAGGAGAAGAGAAAGTTAGCTTTTGAAGAATGGAAATGTTCTTTTGTCTTCCTCTTCTAATTGCCTCACAATAGTTTTGTTGTATTTAACAAGTGTTTTCCACTGTTGAAGGGGGATTGACAAAAAAGAAAAAGAAGTAGCCCCCTCCCACCCTTCTTTTTTGTTATATATGGTAGATGGAAAATTGTTTTTGTATGGAATGATGATTCTCTATTTATAGACTGTACACACTTCAACTAATTATTCAAAGCACATGTGTAGTTTTTTCTAACATTTTCAGTCTAATTCTATATAATAAATACTAGTAAGTATAGAAATCTATCAAAAATAATAAGGTAAAAATTAGGGGAGAAAAACCACAACCAAATTCCTATAATCCACAATTTCCCTCATTCATATCTAATTACAGATCAACCAAACTCATCCTTAAGGATCATCTTCCGTTTAGTATTCTTATTCAAAACGATATTAAATTTCTAGGGTTAAAGATGTGAGTTTCAGCTTTCGATCCTGTTTGCACAATTATATGAACTATACATATAACTCATGATTTTCTATAGACTAACTGATAACTCTGAATTCATTAACTATTTTCTAAAATTTACATAAAAGTCATTAAAAATGCGAAGTTACACCATAAAATTCATTATGCATAAATACCTATAATCTGAAAATCCATGAGTCATACATCCAAACATCTAATCCTCATATTTCTCTCATCTAATAATATAGTTAATATGGAAATAAGTTGATTGGGACTCTCTCTCTCTCTCTCTCTCTCTCTCTCTCTATATATATATATATATATATATATATATATATATGAGGAAAATGGGGCTGCCCCCTAGGGGGAGCTAACTTAGCTCCCCCCGCCCCATTTTCTTCAATTTTTTATTTTTTTTTTGAAATTTTTTTCCGTGAATATTCATCACTATATCCCTATATTATGTCATAAAAATTTCGTGTGAAACAGAGACTCCTACGGCCTCCATCCAGACAGTCATTTTTTTAACGGTAACAGGATTTTTTAAATCGACCCCGTTTGGATGGAGGTCGTAGGAGTCTCGGTTTCGTATGAAATTTGAATAACATAATATAGAGATTTAATAATGAATTTACACGGTTTTAGATTTCAAAAAAATAAAAAAAAATTGGGAAAAAAGGGCGGGGGGAGCTAAGTTAGCTCCCCCTAGGGGGCATACACATTTTACCCTATATATATATATATATATATATATATATATATATATATATATATAGGGATAAATGGGGCTGCCCCCTAGGGGGAGCTAACTTGGCTCCCCCCGCCCCATTTTCACCATTTTTTATTTTTTTTTTGAAAATTTCTTCCATGACTATTCATCAATATATCCCTATATTATGCTATTAAAATTTCGTGCGAAACAGAGACTCCTACGGCCTCCATCCAGACAGTCATTTTTTAACGGTAACAGGATTTTTTAAATCGACCTCGTTTGGATGAAGGTCGTAGGAGTCTCTGTTTCGCACGAAATTTTAATAGCATAATATAGGGATTTAATAATGAATTTACACGGTTTTAGATTTCAAAAAAATAAAAAAAATTATGTCAAAAAAGGGCGGGGGGAGCTAAGTTAGCTCCCCCTAGGGGGCATACACATTTTTCCCATATATATATATATATATCTGTGTGTGTGTGTGTGTGTGTGTGTGTGTGTGTGTGTGTGTGTGTGTGTGTGCATCTGAGTTTATGTTATTTATTATTATTCATTATAATTTATTTTTTATTTCTTATTTTTTTAATATTGTATATATAGTATACATTGTAAATAAAAAAATAACAAATAAAATCCATTGAAAACAACTTTAAATAATTTCGAACACCACCTTCTTGGTAAATTATACCTACATAATAACTTATCCTATTTATTTAAGTAACTAAATTAATCCACAAAATCTAATAAAAATATAGTTATTATCCAAAAATAAAGTTTTAAATTAATAATATATATATATGATTAGTAAATTATCTGTAAAAATAATAAGTTAAACTTTTGTATATGTATAATATATTTATGCTATAATGATAGTTATGCTTTTACTCGATTTTCTATTATCGTATTATTATTATAATATATCAAGATGTAGATAATTTAATTATTTACATTTTTTAAATTATTTTTTATTTAAAATTATTAGTATATATTTATTCTTTATTGACTACTAGGTTTTCTCTATCCATTTGCTTTTTTTAAAAGACTTGTTCCCCTTCTTTTCTTCTTTAACCTCCCTTCTTTATCTCTACTATTTCCATGTAGGGGCAGAGCTAGGGGCAGGTGGGGGCCATGTCCTCCCCTCCCAAATGGAAAATTTTCAGACCCCTCTCACATGATCCTTGTTTTCCTTTACAAGCTTCCGGACTAAGGGTTTGATTTCCAATTTCTCCATCCCTCTTTTTGCAAAATACCCATCAACATTTTAACTTCCCTCCCCATTATCCGATTTTAATTAACATGTCATCCCAATTTGACATTTGCAGCCCTACCCCTAACTCAAGCCATTGAGAATCCCCATTTCATCACATTTATTCTTTCATTTTGATCATAAATCCCTAACAAAATGTGTGCATGTAACATAAATTTGTGAAAAATAACACTCGATAGATGATAATAAATACTTTATATTATATGTATTTAATTTCAACATAAAAGAATAAAGGAGAGAAAATAAAAAAAGAAATGAAGTGTCAAAGATACTAAATGACCCTAGACCTTAAAATAATAAAACTCTCAACACGAAAGTTGTACATATAAATACAAAGAAAAATACAAAATTAATTTCGCTAAAATAATGTAGAGTGCACCCATAACACAAGGAATAAAAAGGCACAAACAAAAATTCACAGACGTGTATCTCCTCCATACAGACTCGAAATTGATCAAACTCACCTTTATTGTTCATAAAATTAAATTATATATTGATGAAGGTGGTTTCATTTAATTTGGAGTTGAGATGCAAAAGTTGGTTTTTGGGTCCCTATTATACTATACACTTGTATATAATATTCATTATATTTATTCTTTATATTTTTATCTTCTTTATATTGTTATATACTTGTAAAGATTATTATAAATACATTTAAATAATAAACTACAGAATAAAATCATGAAAATACATTAAAATAAATAAAGTACTATAATATATAGGTAAACTATACCTAAATAACCCATGTGCATATTTAAGTAAATAAATAAAGTCAGAAAAGTACAATAAAAATATGTAAATAGGTAATTAAATGTAGTGTAAATATTAAATTATGTGTACATAATAAAATACAAAATAAAAATATAATAACCTCAATATATGTAAATACACATACACACACTCACACATCTATATTTACATGTAAATACTAGTACCCGATAAAAAGCCTTAAAAAATAAATAAAATACCCTAAAAGTACTATAAAAATAAGAAAAAATTGTGTTTTAACCACAAATTAATCAAATCATTTATTATTATTTCCAATTTAATAAGATATTTTTGCCATGCCTTTTTCTTTTTGGTGAACGCGGACCAACCAGAAGGCGTGGACTATTGACCCTCTAGTCGATTGTCCGACCAACCTGTTCCCTTTTGTCAAAACGGATGAGCTGCCCACCTTCTCCATATTCTCGCATCTCGTATGTTGTCCCATCTTCTTCGACTCCTTCATGAACCATATCCATCGATCATCCCTCTATCATGCCCTATCATTGAGTTGTCCATTAGAACCTCGATTCCAGCACAAACCCTAAGTCCTTGGAGGCATTCCATCCTATATATAAATAAGAATCTCCTCATGCCTTTTGAGTTTTGGTCCTCCTTCGGCCACTGGAACCCTCAGATCAGTGCATGATCGGGTTGAGGTTGGTGACAACAACTTCCTTCTGAGATCAACAACACACACGAGGTGGTGAACGGAGCAATCCCCATCGTCGCAGCTCGCTGCGACGATGGCCTTTGCTCCTTAGCCTATAGGTCAAGTTCGAGTCTTTTTACTATTTTTCTAGGTAGATTTCATATTGCTTTTTGTTTCTTGCATTTTATTTTGTGTGTTATTGCCTTCTGTAGCGTAACTTTTAGGATCAAGGTTTGCTGGCGCTTTGGAGCTCCGATCATCGTCTCTCCTATACATGCCTCAGTTTGACTCCACGTCCACCTCACCTTCTTCCCACCTTGTTTCTCCATCTTTTGCACCATCCAACCCAACTTGATCCTCTTCATATTAGGAGACACGAGACTCCTTCCTCTACAGTATGTCGGAGATCACCACCACACCACCGCCTTCATCCACTTTACCCAAAAAAGACCTAGGGACCTTTGCTTGTGCATGCCTTATCTTACCCTGCAAGTCCCTAGAGCAATGGGATTCAAATTGAGTCTAATCGCGTTCAAGAACACCTCTCCTAGGTGTTCGACCTACCCTGTGCTTTAAGAACTCCATCATTGGGGCATTGACACCTCTGATTCCACCAGACATTGCGGAACACTTGCAGGCATTGTCTGAGCATCTCAACAGCCCGAAGAGTGCCTTGGAGTATGAGGAATCGACGAATGAGGGAAGACACTCCTCGTGTTCTTCTCTAATCTTAGGATGGAAGCTAGAGCCGCCTGATGGAGCGTCATCTCCATAGTACACAGGCGTCGACTGATCAGGCCATGCATCAGCCACATGATGAAATCCAAGATCTGATACTAGCCTTGCAGAGGTGAAGGTATCGACCAATCGTGGTTGTTCACAGCATTAGTGAAGCGATGCGGCGTAAGGATCACCGCTGGATGGTGCATAAATAAGGGGGTAATTTTCACTTGTACACCTAGAGTTTTTAATTTTCTTTTTAGTTCATTTTCTTTCAAGTTATGTTAATATAATTTGTAATGTAAATAATTGTGAATAATTTGCAAGGACCGCCCACATTAGCCCATCCAGTTTTATGTATCTAGGTTTAATCTTTTAAATTGTTTAATAAATGTTAACTTTTGGTATAATTTGCACACATGTAATTGCAATATAATTTAATTTCAAAAACACCCCTACCAACATTGTATTCTATTTTATGTCATTTTCTTTATAAAATAGCTCATGTACATTAAAATTAAAAGGAAAATTATTGTAGGTGTCAGATTTGTTGCTCATTCATGCATTATTTTTATTTGAACATTTACTTGTATTTTTCCATATATTAAAAATGGAATAAGAGCTATTTATTCATTGTCTACATATAAAAATACAAAAATATAAAACTAACTTTAAAATTTCCAAAAAAAATACATAGTATATATTTGTATATATTATAACTCCAGACCAACAATCACAAAAAATAAAAAGAAAACACTAAACATTGCAAAACCTAAAAATCAGTAAAAATTCCACAAAAATCCAAAAAAAATCTTATGTTTATTTGTAATATATACTACATATTAAAAATAGGTTTGGAAATTTGTGAACTTACTATCTATTTTTAATACCCAAAACAATCTGGCATATATATTCTATTCACTGCTTTGCATTTTAAGTGGATTAATATATCTAAAAGCTAGCAAAAATATATAAAAAATCAGAAAAATGGAGAAAAATAGTAAAACAAACTTTATTTTTTGAATTTTGGCTATATATAGGTATATTTTAAATTGTATAATCTATATATACCGTGTATTGCTTATATGCATATTATTACTTTTAAATACCTATAATATATGTAAAATCCTTAAAAAATAAAAAGATTTTTCTTGTAAATAAATCTGTATTTATAAATATATTTTATTATATTTATTATAAATTAATTATAATATACATATTATTACTATTATCATATATGGATATATAGTATATCTCTAAAAATAAAAGGAAACTAAAATTTTACAAAAGTAAAAAGAAAATAAAATTTTAAAAATTTAAAAAATATATAACAAAAAATACATAAAACTAAAATGTAATTAGAAACCCACAAAAAATAAAAGTACTAAAGTTATTATTATTAGTTTCTAATTAATTGATAATAATTATACCTATCCAGTTTGCATGTAGTGGTTTGACCCCTACTACTTGTCACAATAAGATGCGATTCACCACTCTACTTGTTTCCGAGTAATTAGATGCATTTCTCCATTTATTTTTCATTATTCTCGTTCATGCATTTATAATTGGTATCTGCATTTTAGCATGTGTATTTGCATTAAATAAGAAGTCGCATTCCCTTGTAAATATCACATGTATTATACCATTTTTTCCCTATTTTTATCTATTTTTCACTAACTTAGAATTAAATAAAATCAACTCTATGGTGCATATATTACTAACACTAATAAATGACAAATATCAAAAAAATGTTAACATGTAAAATTAACAAATCCTAGTTTGAGACTAAGAGCCTTAAAAGTGAATATCTCTCTCACACAGTCTCTTATAGACCAATACTCACTTTTTAATTAATTTATTTCAATTACCTTCAAAACATGATCAAATTCAAAAAAAAATCGGAGTTTGTATATGAAATTTGGGTTTTGGGCCCCTCATTTTATATTGTACATATGCCCCTTTATTTATTTTATTTTATTTTTAAATTATTAAAAATCTAAAAATTAGATTAAGTTGTAAGTATTTATTTTATATTTTTTAATTTTATTAGATTTTTATGTTATTTAAAAAAGACGAAAGTTTACATAACACAAAAATACGATATTTTAAATCTATAGGATACCAAGAAAAGTACTTTTTTTACAGATGATTTATTTTGATTTAGGATCTTTCAAAAAAGTTATAGATGTCATTGAGATGAATGACTCATTTTGTTCTTTCTTTTTCATTTTTATTTTGATTTTATTTTCAATTTTTTGGGAGTGACACGTGGCAACTCCTATAGCCGACACCTGTTACTCCCATTTATTTTATATTCATTATATTATTTATATTTTATTTTATTTTATTTATTATTATTGATCTTTATTTTCTTTTTTATTTACTTATTATTCTAATTATTATTGTTATATATTTGATTTTATTTTATTATTTATTTATTATGTTAATTTTAATTATTTGTAATTGTTTATTATTTATGTTATTTAATTCACTATTTTAATAATTATTATTTTTCCCATGTGCTCGCGCCCTTGCGCGCGATGTGGCCCCTGCTCCCCCCTCCTTGCGCCCACGCAACCGCCGCCCGCATCTCACGGTTGTACGCCTCCCCTGCGCAACCTCATGCACTCCGCCCGACCCAGTTCTCCCTCATCGGCTTCCACACTCGCCCTCTCTCTCTCTCTCTCCCCTCTCACCCCTAGATCTCCATGAACCCCCCATCTTCCTCGGCACACAACTACATCCATGTTTCCTGATCTCCTCCGGATAAAAACCCAAGGATCTTTGTCGTGATGACTCATCCGCCAAAGAGACAATAGAAGGTATAGCCCCAGGGAAGAGCCGATGACAGCAAGACGTCCTCTTTCAAAGCGACAACGAGCACCTCCGGTGCGGTGTGATCAAGGGAGGATCTTGACCTCTTTACTCCAATATCCCAAGCTTACTGCCAAGCTTCAAGGTTGACCTTTGCCCGACCTTTCGAGGTGACAATTGGAGTTGCACTTCCGTCGCTCATCCTCTTTTTTGGTGAACCTTCCATCCTTTGTACCTCCTTCTTTCTCTTCTTGCTCTACTATTGTTCTTCTTCTACTTTCGTTTCCTCTTCTTTGCTCCAAATCTAACCAAACCCAATATGACTTCCTCGTCGTACACCCAACTCCACTCGCCTTCGCACCTCTCCAGCGGACGTGCTTCGCCGCCCCTTGGGTTTTGCCTCCTTGCCTCTAGCAGAATCCCTTCGCCTCCTCGCAACATTAACCTCATCGACCGAACTACATCGCGAAGCCATCATCAGTCTCCTAGCCTTCTTCACCCTCGTCATCCCACAACAGTCTCCATTGCCCTCTCCCATGATGCACCTTCGTTCACTAACCTCCGCCGAAGACATGCCTCATTACTATGCTTCACTCCACCGGAGCACCCTTGGGCTTCCTGCCACCTCTTCTTGGCTGCCCTATCGCACTTCATCGGCCAAGCCCGTGTTCCTTCGAGTCATCCATCACACCACTGCCTGTGCACCTGGAACTGCTCTCTACCTCAACTGACTTCATCTCGCCATCACCTTGTGTTGTAGGATTTCGCTTCATCAAATTAAATTAAATATATATATTGAATAATCGGTATAAATTAATTTCAAATTAAATCGATTGTCCTAGGATATAATTAGAAAGAGAATAACCTTTTCCATAAAAAAGTAGCACAACTGCCAATTCTAATTAGGACTTGGTGGTCGTCCACCACTTTTAGATGGAAGGTGGCTTTTATCTCTTTATCTCATGAGATTACATTATCCCATAAAAATCTCCAATAATTTACAACAAATTTTATTGGAAATTTCTTCACACAAATAATCATAATTATTTTGTAAACATGGCAATCATGTCATTGAAAATTTGTGAACCATATTCACAATCGAAAATAAAATGTAAATTATATTTTTCAATTAATTATCCGATGTGAATCCAATTCACATCAATAATTAATCAACAAATATAAATTAGATCTATCTCTAATGTATTATAAATCACATTTATATAAGATATATATATATATATATATGAATAATTAAATAGTGTTATCCTCATTATTTTATCCATAATAATTAAATCACATTTAATTATAACATATGATCATTCTCATACATCTAAGTAATATGAAAGAAATTCACATTATTCATGGTAATTAAATCACATTTAATTATCTATTTCTTAATGCTTGGATTTAATCTAAAAATGGAATTATTCTCGAACTCTTTCAAGAATAATGTGCTTTCTCTGCAGATACTTGGAGATAAGGACAGGATGATTGTATGCTTCATGTATATTGACTTGAATATTGAGATCACATCTCAAAATCAAGATCTCATAGACCTCTCATAGATGCTTCATTAAATCAAGATCGTAAATCTAATCTTCTCATTGCTTTTGAATCACATTCATATCAATATCCAACATTTGGACCAAGATCAAATCACTTCTCTACCGAGAAGAGTCATTAAAATCCAGACTTGTTTCATCACTCCTTCGGAATGGAAGCATAATGGTTATACAATCGTTTATGATCGCATCAGCCTCAGATATTCCTAATTCATGTACATATAGCATACTGGAAGACCTATGATAAACCTGAAGATATAGGATCAATTTACACTGTCATCTTCAGGGTTTTATCATTAGATTTTTGTTCGATTATTGGGAGTTGGTATTGATCATATGTTTTTCAAAAGCATATATCATACTTACAAATTCTTGTCATGCTTCCAAAGCACGACGACCATGCATGGAATTTGATCGATCCCACATCATGAGTTAGCTCATGTCTTCCGGTTCACAAGTGAACATGAATGATCCTTTTGGTAGATCGTATCACTCATATTCCCTCATATGCATACCAGCTCACTGGTGTATAGACCTTGATTAGGCCATCAAACTATTGGTATACCAAATGTACATATTTAGACATATAGCAACACATTTCTCTCCGGTCTGAGGGTGTATGTCTATATCGTGACGGTATACGACATAGGACTTGGTTATCTCGATCTCGTTAAGTTAACTTTTTGACCTAATTAATCTGACACCTATGTATCTCTATTCCCATGTAGAGGACCTGCATCAAGAGGTCGATCAGATATCAGCCAAATGAGAAAGGATTGTCATCTCCTACTCAAACTGGAGATCATCTCTTAACAATCATTTGACGGTGCTTGTTGAGTCATCAATCTAACTCTTTAGACATTCTTCCAATCACCAGCCTCTAAGATTCAACCATTGAATCAACAGCTATATAATCATCAAGATGGTCAAGGTACATAACACTAATTGTATATAGGGAACTTATAGTGCATTCGTTCATTTAATCTAAGATAAGGAGTGAAATAATCAATAACTTTTATTGATAAATCAAATATTATAATAATATTTATTGTAGAAACGGTTCGCCTCGAACTCACATGTCTAACATTTGGGTCAAATTTCCAAAGGACAAAGTCCACATACCACAATTGTGTTCCAATCATAGGCGGGACCTTATTTGCTAAAAAAAGATCAGGATCCAGATTGGGATCCGGTCAATAGATGAGGATGCAATATATAAATTACCTTAGTTTGTATTGTCACAAACTAATGCCTAAACAAACATTGCATGCACATAAATATTAAGATCTACACTTTTACCCCTAATCTGAGCACATGGATTGAACATAGACAACAGCAAAGCACTATTCATAAATTTATTTGAAACATTTCGTTAGTCTTTTAATCACTTTCTCTTATTTGCCATATGTTTCCATGTAAAAATAGTAGAAAATCATACAAAAGTTTATGGGAGGCTGACGCGATAATCCTTGCTTAGATTATGATCCAAACTAATACTTGTAGATGGCATACGCCCGCCAAATTTATGATCTAAAAGATGAGCACGTTATTAGTAAGTATTTTAGAAGAACTCGACGAGGAAGATCAAGGCGAAGGTGACATGCGATGGAGTTAGAGCACACCTTAGAGAGGTCGGGTTAACGCGGGCCACCATATGGACTCGGGATGGGTCCGGCTCAAACATGAAATTTCGGCAAGATGACGGTCCAGGCTGTCCCAAAATTATTTAACGGGTTCAGGTTGCTGCCGGTCAAGTCCCGGTTAGATCGGCCCAATGCTTCACTCTATAAACATCAGGTCCGGGTCGTGCCTAGGTTTTGGTGGATCAGGTTGCTGTCATGTTTGGATCGAACCGGTCTATGCTCCATTCTAGTATAAGGGAGTTTAATGAGCAGAGAAAGAAGCATAGATTGTCTAAGTTGAAATCAAGAGTTAGTAATAAAATAGATTTTGTGTCTATTCTCATAATTTTGAATAACCCGGTCCCATTTACATCCATTTGGATACCCGTGGGTATCCACAGATATCTATTACAGATTAGCCTGGATGGGATACCCGTCCCATGTTAATTCGAATGGATAACCAAAAGTCCAGGAATTTTTTTTGGGATCGGAGTGGGTACATGTTTAACCTCGTAAGCATGCACTCCCCAAGCAGAACCGTGCTGACAAATAGATTGAGAACGTTACTACTCAACATCATTAGTTTTGTTATATCCGATTTTCTTCGCATATCCCATAAAGAAATTTAATGGCAAATTTTGAGATTTGCATTATTTAGAAGTGTTTTACTAGAACTCTCGTTGGATTGGCATGGGGTGTTTGTGTAGGGAATAGCCCCAAGAATGGGGCTATTCCCCTCTTATCTCTTCCCCTTGTTCATATGATTATTCCCCCTGTATCTTCCTCTACTCTTATTCCACATTACTCCACCCGTATTCCTATCCTTAATCCACTTTAATTACCTATATTCCACCTTCCACTTTATCCATATCCTTCTAGCTGAACAGGAATGATGCTTTATTTCGGCTTATTCCCCACCTTTATTCATGTTTATTCTCGAACCGAAAACACCCAAGGTTCATAGCACACATAGGATTGATATGAAAATTATATTGGGATCTTGTGTTTTCTTGTTCGTGATTAACCTAGAAAATATGGGAGAAAATGACAAAAAGATATACATTGAATGGGACGCAGAGACATGGAATGGTAGTAGTGAAAAGGAAGGATGGACCTGGTGTCGGAGGGGATGCGGGTATCAAGTTTAGGTGTTTGTTTTTCCTTCAACTTGTTGGACATACGAGCTCTCGACGAGCCATTATGCAATAAATGTTATTGCAAATATCATTCTCAGATCTGAAATGAAGTACAATTAATTCGCATAATATGTCCTTTAGTACAATTAGGGTTATATACCATGGCCGTCTTAATGATCATATAGTTGTTAATTCAATTGTTGAATCATAGGGGTCAGTGCTTGGATGAATATGTAATAGATTGAGGACTCATCAAGAACCGTCAAATTATTATTAAGAGATGATCTCCAACCTGAGTAGGAGAAGGCAATCTTTTCTCTTTTGGTTGATATTTGACTAACATCTTGATGTAGGTCCTCTACATAGGAATAGAGATTTAGAGGTGTTAGATAAGTTAGGTCAAAGAGTAGACTTAACGAGATCGAGATATTACTATATGTCTAAGCATGTACATTTGGCAGACCGATAGGTTGATGGCCTAATCAAGATCTATACACCGATGTGATGGTATGCATACAAGGGCATATGAGTAAAGGCTAGTTCAGGTCGATTCCCACTCTTCTCCGCCGATTTCTGCACGGAACCTGCAAATGCTAGGGTGTCGAAGTGGTTTTGGCTTCTCATCCCTCCAATCTTTTGATCATCTTATAGTTTTTTTGAGAAAATGGATTTAGATCTTTCCCCTCCTGTGCTAATCTAGTTCCAGTGACTTGTTTTCGAAGGCCTCTTTCGGCCAGGCCTAAAACGAAGGTCCACTCTCGCTGCCCAGGAAGAACTCTATCAGTGGTTGGAGAGAAGAAGGTTGTGAACCGGGAAGAGTTATAAAAAAATGATCTCTCAAAGGGATTATACAGGTTCATTTACTGAACCAGAAGACATGAGCTCAGTCATGAAATACTGAGATCAAATTCCATGCAAGGTCATCTCTCTTTGGAAGCTTGACTAAATTTGTACGTTTGATATATACTTTCAAAAAGTATATGATCAAAACCTGGGTATGATATATGGTTTTGGAAAGTATATGATCGATATAAAATCTCAATGATAAAATGAGAAACTTAATGATAAAATCATGAAGGAGACGGTCTAAATATGATCTAAAACTTCAGGCTTATTATAGGTCTTCCAGCAGGCAGGATGTACGGGTATTAAGGAATACATGAGCGTGATATGATCATAAACGATTGTATAACCATGACTCTTCCATTCCAAGGGAATGATGGAACATGTCTGGATTTCAGTGACTCCTCTCAATAGAGAAGTGATCCGATCTTGGTTCTAGTACTGGAAATTGATCTGAATGTAATTCAGATGCAATGACAAGATTAGATTTACGGTCTTCATTTAATCAAGCATCTATGAGAGGTCCATGAGATATGTATTTGAGATGTGATCTCAATATCTAAGTCACTATATGTGGAACGTCAAACGTGATGTCCTTATCTCCAAGTATCTGCAGAGAAAGTGTATTATCCTTGACAAAGTTAAGGGATAATTTCATTGTTGATAATGTATCTGAGCATTGAGAAATCAATAATTAAATATGATTTAATTATCATGACTAATATGAATTTGATTCATATTATTTTGACATATAAGTAGAGTTATCTAAGATAATTGAATATGATTTAATTAAAAAAATGTGAATAATGTGAATATGACATTACAAACTGTTGGACCTTTTGAGATGCTAAATGGCGATGGTCAATGATGAACCTCAGTTTCATCATCTTTATTTGTCATAATTAACCCCCTTGCTTAAAAGTTTGTCAATAATTCCCTGTTAATGTCTAATAATTAACAGAGTCCTTAATAAATTAAAAACCACAAAAAAATGGCAAAACAAAAATCTGTGGTATTTTTAACCTTAAAAATACCCTCAAAAATATTTCGGCCCGTGTTTGATCTCTTTTCGAGTTTTGGTCAACATGAAACTTGTAGATCTCGTCAAGATCTACAACTTTCATGTTTTGAGTTTTCTCAAATTCGACCAAATAAGCCTTCAAAAATAAAAAATATCATTGGAATAATCTGATTGGGCCACGTGGCCCGTTCTGGGGGCGCCACGTGGCCCCGCCTCCCTTGTCTCTTCCGCCTCTTCTTCCAACCGTCGGATCTCCTCCTGAGATCCAACGGTCCAAGCCTCTCCACGCCCCGCTTCAACCCTCAGCCGTTTGATCTTCCTCTGCCTTCAATCCGTCCGCACGTCAGCGCCTAAACCAGAAGCCGCCACGTGTCTCCTCGTATGCCCTACGATCGCACTTCCAGCCATCCATCTCAACCGCTAACTTCACATTAGCCATCAGCCGTCTGATCACCTTCTAGATTTCATCTCCACCGATCGTCAGCGCCTCGCGCCTTGTCTGCCACGTGGCCGCGCAGAAGCCCTCCGATCATGTCGCTTCCGATCTAATCCAGACCGTCCCTACGCGCCCACATCAGGACCGTTGGATCTGACGATCCAACGGTCCAGACCTCATCTTCCTCCTCCCGCAAGCTCCGCCCGAGCCCCGCGCCTCGCAGACCTCCTCCACCCTTCTAAAATTAGCCGCCTCACCTTACCACCTCTCCTCTCCCTAACCACCTTACGCTCGAGCCCAGTCCTCCAGGATTCTCGCGCACACTCCACAAGCTCCGTTCTCCTCTCCATTCGCCCCATGCGCACCCTTGAAACCCGCTACTTCACTCATCAACTCCGCCATCACCACCTTTAAATACCACGCCTCCGCCCCACTTCACCCTCGTCCATCGACCAAGGGGCAGAGGCCCAGCCCTCCAGCTTCTCCCTGTGACAGGGGGAGAGCTCGGATCGAGCGACGACGGCCGTCATCCCCGATGAGACCCCGCCCGACCTTCAGGCGGCGTTGCGGTGGTTCTAGAGCCCCGCTCGAGCTCCGAGGACTTGCCGACCTCGACGTGCGACGACCAGGGCATCTGCTCCGATGCCCAGCCCAGGCTCCCGCTCCGCCCAATCTCCGGTAAGCCTTCAGCTTCTTCCTCTGTATTTTTCATTAAATTCCATTAGTTTTCTAGGCCGCTTCACTCATCCTCAACCTCCGATGACCACCCTACAAGCTCCACCGTGCATCCTTCACTTTCGCCATCCACCCCGATCAATCACCTTCCTCTGCCACAACCTCCGTCATCCCAGGCTTCCTCCTCCGCCGGAGGCGGAGGAGGACACACTACGGGCTTCGCCTTCTGCGCTCCACCAGAGCCCTCCGTCCACTTCACTTCGCACACGTACACCATTAACCCTTCTTGCAGGTCTATCAACATCATTGGCCGGACTTCGGGCGGAGCTGAGTTCTAGAGCTCCGCCTCCGGCGACCAATCGTCGATCAAGCCTTCCAGGTGTCCCCGCGTCTTCTCCGACCTCAGGCCTTCATCTCTAGTGCATCAGCGACCTTTCCCGACCTTCACCAAGAGCAGCGAGGCGCGGCGGAGCTCCAGGCCTCACGCCGGAGCTCCAATCGCGCTGCCACCCGACGGAGGAGAAGATGAAGCAGATACCGTTGGATCTCTCCCCCGGCGGAGATCCAACGGCCCTGGAGCGGCCACGTCGACAACTCCGGAGCACGGAGGCTCGGCGGAACCGAGCCTCGCCCGAGTCAACCTCGAGCCACCACGTGGCCTGAGCCACCTGCTACGGCCACCCGAAGCAAGCGCCGACCCTCGCCCCCTAAGATCACGTGCTTCACGCACGTGGCTTTGGGCTTTTTGCATCGGTGCCCTCGCACCTTCCACCAATTGCATCCAGGTCCTCATACACGTGGCACAACCAGAGACCATGCCGAGCCAGATCGCCACCAAGCCTGGAGGATCGGATATCCCGAGCCAACCCGAAGCAACAGCGAGCCTCTGCCAAGCCCGAGCCGCCCTCCGAGCCTGGAAAGCGCGTGCAGGGCACGTGTTTCCTGGGTTATTTGCAGAGTCGCCCACAAAGTACTTCAATATTGCAAACAGGTCCTGAGCACGTGCAGTACCTGCGCGCCTGGGGATATTTTCACTCATGCCCCTGCGGATTTAAATAATTGCAGATATGCCCCTGCGCTTATGGTTAATTTACAGGGAAGGCCTCAGAACTTATTTTATTTGCATTTTAGTCCTTCCCAGGGACTTGTTTGTAGGTGTCTTTTTATGTTTTCTTTCGTTTATGCCCTTGTCTTTGATCTTGCATATCTTGAGCCTCGTATGTCCGATTGAGGTGATTTCAGTTTCATTTCGAATCTCTTTTCGTCCTCTTTATTATGGCATGCTTAGATTTTCATTTTGACACTATGATCTGTAATGCTCTATTTGGTTAACAAAGTGTCCTGGTTTCCTTGTTTCTCATGCCTTCTTGCTATATAAAAGAAAATTGCTTCATTATCTGATTCTGTTCAACTCGTATATTTTATGGCTTAAGTACTGATCATCTAGGGCATATCATTTCCATTGCATATCATAGCATTTATTCGCATGATAAAAAAATGATGATAAAAAAAATGCATGTTTATTTTAATACATTGTCCTATAGTTGTCTTTGCATTATTTGACCTATAGGCTTTATTTCAACACTTAATTAAACACATTTAAATCTGATTAATACGAGAGAGGCTCGTGTCCCTGAGTTCGACCTTGGTATCTTACCAAGTAAAAATAAATACGATCATCTCATTTTGATTCATTAAGGCATATATTTAAACGGGGTGATCTTTTTGATGACCCAAACCGGCCCGACTGCTTCGACGTATTAAGGTGCTAATTTAGCATTATTAAAGGGCCGATTTATCGGTTCATCAAATGGCGCCGTTGTCGGGGACACGGCTCATCTCTTTTATTTTTTGGATTTTTGTGTGATTAATTTAGTGTTTCTTTTTATAGGTTAAATAGTCACATATTTTTGCATATAAAATTTTTTCTTCCTTACTTGATCTCTAACCATTGTGTCTGTGGCAGGGCCCTTGACGGATCAAGGAGGCGAGGAGCAGGACGTTCCCCGCTGCGAGGAGCCGCAGAAGCATGCTTGAAGCAAAGGAAAAAAAAAGAAAAAAAAATGTCTCGCATTTTTGTTGTATTATACTCTTAATAATTCGTCTTTTACAGCGGTCTTCGATCGAAGACTCGCGGTTGTAATCGAACGAATGTGGTTGTGTGGGGATCGTCCCCACTTGAGTGTCGACTTAGGATTAGGCACGCGGCTCTCCGAGCTCATTTCATTTTTTATCTTATGTGCTTGATCGTAGGTTAGGACACACTTTAAATAAAGACGCACATAATTTCGCATCACTTAGCTAAAATTCATGAAGATTAATCACCGCTAATAGATGCATGATTAGGTGCGGCTTTCTCGACTTGCATACATGTTGCATTTGATTTTCAAAACGGCCCCAGTTTTTTTCGCGGCTTTTATCGTCAAATCACTGCATGATTTCTCGCTTAGCCTCGATCGCGGTTTCTTCGCATACATGTTTTTCTCGGCTTTCATTTCCTAGCTTGATCACCTAGGATTAATGGAAAATGGAATGAACGGTAGACGATGATTTCTTGATTTTGTGCTAACTCTAATTCAGTGATAACTCAAAATAAAATTGGGACTGTTAATTGCAAGTCAACCATAAATGGAGTAAAATTCGGTTTTGGGAGAGCAACACCCTCAGTTACGCGTTGGTTTCTATTTCACTTTTTTTACCGCATAACTTTCTAAAGTTTTATCACCAATAAAACCGACAAGATAATCAACCAACCTTGGTTGGTTTCATGTGTGAGTTGGTGAAATTAAGGGTTTGCTTGCTTGATTGAGCCATAATTGTTGCTACACACACCCCAAAACCGTAGTGACTCCATTTTTATCTCCAAGATTCAGCCATTCACTTGTAAATCCATCCCTCTTCTTCGTTCACCTTGGGTCTCTTCCAACATCAATCTTCATCTTTATACTTAGGCTAATCTCAGCCTAAGTATAGGGGGGGACCCAAATCCCCGTGATTTTCTCTACTCCTCTTTTCTTGCCTTTATACTTAGGTTATTTCTAACCTAAGTATAGGGGGGAGTCTCTCTTATTTCCTGTATATTCTTCTATTTTCAAATGGACCTATGGACTCGTAACATCTAGTGCTAGGAGGACATAGCAAAGTTTAAGGATAGGGGGGTATACCGTACATACAATTTATTTACTTTAGCTAATATCTGAAATTTTTGAAAAAAAAAAATTAAAAAATTTTTTGGCTAAGGTAAAATTCGTTGGATTAAGAGAACTCAAAAGATTTCACGGCTTTTCTAACTATGTTACACTATTTTGATAAAAATATTTTCGAAAATGATTTGAAAAATGAGTTTTTCTTGTTTTGAAAAATCTTTTTGAAAAATGTTTTGGAAATTCTTTATTCGTGTGACATGGTTTTGAAAATCTTTTATCAAGGAAAGTTGAGTCTAATCTGTGTTTTGACTTTAAAAACTAAAATCCATAAAAATTGCAAAATTTGAAAAAAAAAATGGATTAAACCTCTACTCTTACACTTTCACCCAGGATCTGAATTAGTCAAGGAGACTTAGCTTTTTGAGGTCTTTGAGATTTGCGGTTAACCAGCCTTAACCATCAGCGTCATAGACTTAATCATCCACATTCCCCTAGGTCTCTAGATTTGCATGCTATATTCCATGCTTAGTCTCAGACAAAAAGAATATGATCAGCACATCACATGCACGACTGCGGTTTTGATTGAGATGAGTTGATTTTTCACCTAAGAGATTGGGATGAGGAAGTCGAATCTGGATTTGATCTAAGGATGCTCGAGGATGGGATAAAATCTTTGGAGGCTTCAGGAAACCTGAGTTCAGCATCTTTAGCCAGTATGAGAACTCGATTCTTATACTAATCTCTTGACATTGACCTAAGTGCCTGGGTGTGAAAAATAAATAAAAATTGTTGATCAGTGTGCGCCAACTCTTGGTAAAAGCAGTGGAGCTAGCCAACAATTATACAAGTCAATGAAATTTCAAAGATAAGCTCTCATTCCACAAAGTCAAATATCAAAAGAGCTTCCACCAAAGGCAAGCGCTCCCAAACTTTTCAAAGTGTCCACTTGGACCACCGCTATTAGGACCAGGAGTCGGGCTTGCACCAAAAAAGAGCTCTGCATCGTAAATGCTACAAGTCTGGGTGTAGAAGGTATAATAGATACCCAAAAAAGGCACACCCCGGTGTACTCCCAGGAAAACAAGTGCAGACGGCTCCAACTTCTCTTGACGGACACACTGATCAACACCAAAAAAAAGTGTTGCGTAAAAAGGCACTAGAGAGAATCCTTGTTCCAATGAGAGGAAGAGAAGAATTGACACAATCCCATACCCTCCATTTTCTGGCCTGCCATCCACATTTTCTAAAGTCTGACAACTAAAGAGACGGTGGACTGAATGCAAGATTCGATTTATTCCCTAGTGCTGAGGATTGGGTCCTTAGGAGATTTTCTCGGACCAAGATTTTGGGTGACGAATTGACTCTACTCTCAGAATTGCAGTCAACACTAAACTCATATCCTTTATTTTATATGTACATCAGAGAGAGTCTAGAGAAGTAGAGGAATTGGAAGCCTCTTGATTAAGGCTGGGTTGAACTCTAGAATTTTGGATCTCTGAAGCTGAGTCGACTTGATCAGATTAGATCCTGTATTCACATGCACAAGGGGGTTAATCCAACTTAGTCATTCTTTTTGATGCTCGAGGACGAGCATAGTTTAAGTATAGGGGGGTGATGAACCTCAGTTTCATCATCTTTATTTGTCATAATTAACCCCCTTGCTTAAAAGTTTGTCAATAATTCCCTGTTAATGTCTAATAATTAACAGAGTCCTTAATAAATTAAAAACCACAAAAAAATGGCAAAACAAAAATCTGTGGTATTTTTAACCTTAAAAATACCCTCAAAAATATTTCGGCCCGTGTTTGATCTCTTTTCGAGTTTTGGTCAACATGAAACTTGTAGATCTCGTCAAGATCTGCAACTTTCATGTTTTGAGTTTTCTCAAATTCGACCAAATAAGCCTTCAAAAATCAAAAATATCATTGGAATAATCTGATTGGGCCACGTGGCCCGTTCTGGGGGCGCCACGTGGCCCCGCCTCCCTTGTCTCTTCCGCCTCTTCTTCCAACCGTCGGATCTCCTCCTGAGATCCAACGGTCCAAGCCTCTCCACGCCCCGCTTCAACCCTCAGCCGTTTGATCTTCCTCTGCCTTCAATCCGTCCGCACGTCAGCGCCTAAACCAGAAGCCGCCACGTGTCTCCTCGTATGCCCTACGATCGCACTTCCAGCCATCCATCTCAACCGCTAACTTCACATTAGCCATCAGCCGTCTGATCACCTTCTAGATTTCATCTCCACCGATCGTCAGCGCCTCGCGCCTTGTCTGCCACGTGGCCGCGCAGAAGCCCTCCGATCATGTCGCTTCCGATCTAATCCAGACCGTCCCTACGCGCCCACATCAGGACCGTTGGATCTGACGATCCAACGGTCCAGACCTCGTCTTCCTCCTCCCGCAAGCTCCGCCCGAGCCCCGCGCCTCGCAGACCTCCTCCACCCTTCTAAAATTAGCCGCCTCACCTTACCACCTCTCCTCTCCCTAACCACCTTACGCTCGAGCCCAGTCCTCCAGGATTCTCGCGCACACTCCACAAGCTCCGTTCTCCTCTCCATTCGCCCCATGCGCACCCTTGAAACCCGCTACTTCACTCATCAACTCCGCCATCACCACCTTTAAATACCACGCCTTCGCCCCACTTCACCCTCGTCCATCGACCAAGGGGCAGAGGCCCAGCCCTCCAGCTTCTCCCTGTGACAGGGGGAGAGCTCGGATCGAGCGACGACGGCCGTCATCCCCGATGAGACCCGCCGACCTTCAGGCGGCGTTGCGGTGGTTCTAGAGCCCCGCTCGAGCTCCGAGGACTTGCCGACCTCGACGTGCGACGACCAGGGCATCTCCTCCGATGCCCAGCCCAGGCTCCCGCTCCGCCCAATCTCCGGTAAGCCTTCAGCTTCTTCCTCTGTATTTTTCATTAAATTCCATTAGTTTTCTAGGCCGCTTCACTCATCCTCAACCTCCGATGACCACCCTACAAGCTCCACCGTGCATCCTTCACTTTCTCCATCCACCCCGATCAATCACCTTCCTCTGCCACAACCTCCGTCATCCCAGGCTTCCTCCTCCGCCGGAGGCGGAGGAGGACACACTACGGGCTTCGCCTTCTGCGCTCCACCAGAGCCCTCCGTCCACTTCACTTCGCACACGTACACCATTAACCCTTCTTGCAGGTCTATCAACATCATTGGCCGGACTTCGGGCGGAGCTGAGTTCTAGAGCTCCGCCTCCGGCGACCAATCGTCGATCAAGCCTTCCAGGTGTCCCCGCGTCTTCTCCGACCTCAGGCCTTCATCGCTAGTGCATCAGCGACCTTTCCCGACCTTCACCAAGAGCAGCGAGGCGCGGCGGAGCTCCAGGCCTCACGCCGGAGCTCCAATCGCGCCGCCACCCGACGGAGGAGAAGATGAAGCAGATACCGTTGGATCTCTCCCCCGGCGGAGATCCAACGGCCCTGGAGCGGCCACGTCGACAACTCCGGAGCACGGAGGCTCGGTGGAACCGAGCCTCGCCCGAGTCAACCTCGAGCCACCACGTGGCCCGAGCCACCTGCTACGGCCACCCGAAGCAAGCGCCGACCCTCGCCCCCTAAGATCACGTGCTTCACGCACGTGGCTTTGGGCTTTTTGCATCGGCGCCCTTGCACCTTCCACGAATTGCATCCAGGTCCTCATACACGTGGCACAACCAGAGACCATGCCGAGCCAGATCGCCACCAAGCCTGGAGGATCGGATATCCCGAGCCAACCCGAAGCAACAGCGAGCCTCTGCCAAGCCCGAGCCGCCCTCCGAGCCTGGAAAGCGCGTGCAGGGCACGTGTTTCCTGGGTTATTTGCAGAGTCGCCCACAAAGTACTTCAATATTGCAAACAGGTCCTGAGCACGTGCAGTACCTGCGCGCCTGGGGATATTTTCACTCATGCCCCTGCGGATTTAAATAATTACAGATATGCCCCTGCGCTTATGGTTAATTTACAGGGAAGGCCTCAGAACTTATTTTATTTGCATTTTAGTCCTTCCCAGGGACTTGTTTGTAGGTGTCTTTTTATGTTTTCTTTCGTTTATGCCCTTGTCTTTGATCTTGCATATCTTGAGCCTCGTATGTCCGATTGAGGTGATTTCAGTTTCATTTCGAATCTCTTTTCGTCCTCTTTATTATGGCATGCTTAGATTTTCATTTTGACACTATGATCTGTAATGCTCTATTTGGTTAACAAAGTGTCCTGGTTTCCTTGTTTCTCATGCCTTCTTGCTATATAAAAGAAAATTGCTTCATTATCTGATTCTGTTCAACTCGTATATTTTATGGCTTAAGTACTGATCATCTAGGGCATATCATTTCCATTGCATATCATAGCATTTATTTGCATGATAAAAAAAATGATGATAAAAAAAATGCATGTTTATTTTAATACATTGTCCTATAGTTGTCTTTGCATTATTTGACCTATAGGCTTTATTTCAACACTTAATTAAACACATTTAAATCTGATTAATACGAGAGAGGCTCGTGTCCCTGAGTTCGACCTTGGTATCTTACCAAGTAAAAATAAATACGATCATCTCATTTTGATTTATTAAGGCATATATTTAAACGGGGTGATCTTTTTGATGACCCAAACCGGCCCGACTGCTTCGACGTATTAAGGTGCTAATTTAGCATTATTAAAGGGCCGATTTATCGGTTCATCAGTCAACGCACAACCGTCCCCTATGTAATCGGAGGCGACGGTTGTGGCATAACCGTCCCTTTGGTTAAGTACAAGGGGCTAATGATCGACTCTTTAGCGACGGTTATACAACCGTCCCTTATTAATACAATTTCTGCTTGTTTCTTCTTTCCACGAGGACTATAGGAGACGGTCTTAGCTATCCCCTATACTTTACTGTCGACGTTGTGAAAATAACTCAGAAGGGACGGTGTCTACCGTCCCTTATATATACATAGAAGGGACGGTCGGATGACAGTCCTCGATGTCTGTACTGGCGGGACATGTGAAAAATATCTGTACCCAAAGGGCACGGTTCACTTACAACCATCTCTGACCATTATTAAAGGGTGTGGTCGAACGACCGTCCATGATGATCTTATATCCCCTCGGTCGAGTCCCTTCCTCATTCCGCTACTCATTACCATCTACGCCCTTCTTGTCGCCCGACCTCCTCCTCCCCTTCGAAGTCTTCGTCGATACCGCCAGCATCTTTCTTGGCTCTCAATTGACGGCACCTACTGTCCTCTTCTTGGGTTGTGTGTTTTTTCCAACTTTTTTAATTTGTAATACATTATTTTTTAAATATACTTGCTTTTAACTATGTTTATTTTTAAAGTAATAGTTTAGTCGTTATGATTAATCATTGTCATGATTTTTATCTGTAGTTGTAATGCTTAGTTGTAATTAAAAGATTTATAAGGTTTAATATACTAATAATGTTTTTGAAGTTATAATGGGTGTAGTTGTTATACTTACGATGAACATTTGTAATGAAAAAAAGTTATAAATCTTAATTGATGTTATACATAATTCTTAGAGAATATTGCTAAAATTATTAAAGTATATGAAAGATTATACACAAGAGATTCATATGAGATATTAACCTTATTTTTGTCTTTGGATCTTTACCTTTAAGAAATGGATAAAGTTGGATGAACAAAAGGTTTGATGATTATCAAAACATATAATAAAGGTGTTATCGAATTCCTAGATTGGACATTTCGGTGTGAGTCACTCTACTGTATTGTAGGAGGCGAAGGAGATAGGATCCATTGTCCTTGCATTAGATTCAAGAATACTCTGAGTGATAATAGAAACGTAGTTTACGAGCATCTGATATTAATGATTTTTTGCTTCACTATACGAATCGGACGTATCATGGTGAAGGATTAATATTTGCAGAAGTCAATGATGCGTAAGTTGATAATAAAAGAGAAATGTCTGAAACAGATGGCAGTAGTGGTATATTTGAGATGTTGGACAATATTTCAGGGCATAACACTGATGATAGGATCGAATCGCTTTAGGATACTTTACATGAAAAGATAAAATATGCAAAAAATCATATAGGCCCAAGAATCAAAATGTCTCGTTTACGTTTTCTTTTGGAGGTGTTTAAGTTAAAAGTAAAGAATCGTTGTACAACGGTTATGATTACAAACGTGTTGCATTTAATTAAAATATTATTAACTAAACCTGAAGGTTTCCAAAAAAATTGGCAGGATGCTTAGTCAAGATTTCGCTCACTTGGACTAAATTACGAGGAAATTGATGCATGTCCAAACGACTGCATGATTCATATTATTTAGGCACATGAGAATAAAAATACAAGACAATTAAATGTGACTTAATTATCATGGATATGAATAATGTGGATAGCACTATCCATATTAATCATATATATTATAAATTTGATTTATAATATGTAAGAGAGCTATTTGTAAATAACATTTTTAATTTAAATGTTGATGTGAATTGAATTCACATTGGACAAATAAATGAAAATGTAATTTAAATTTTATTTTAGGTTGTTAATGTGATTCACAAATTTCTAATGACATGATTACAACGTTCATAAAATAAATTTGATTTATTTTTGTGAAATAATGTACAATAAAAGTTATTGCAAATATTTGGAGAAATCCATGCAATAGGAGATTCTATGTATTAAGAAAAGAAGGCTCCCCTTCCTATTAAGGAGAGGGGATGGCCACCAAGTCCTATTAGGACTTGTGGCCGTCCATCCCCCTTTTGGAAGGAGGATAACCTCCTTCCTATTTCTCTAAGGTAGATTGATTTAATGTAAATTTAATTATTTTGATTATTATTCAATATAATTAATTTATTTAAATTAGTTGTTTTTGTATTTTTAGAAATAAAATCATGACCATTAAGAGAAACGCAAATCATGTGAACCATTGGATTTGTGTTGTCCATGGATTGAGATCCATGGACTCACAAAATATTATAAAAGGAAAGCCAACCCTAAATCTTCTTTAACATTTAACATATATGATCTCTCCCTCTTTCTCTCTACAGACCATCTCTCCTTCTCTCTCTACTTGTGGTCTTTCATCCTGATTCCCTAGAGAGACATCTTCGTCGTCGCCATGTTGTTGTGTTTTCGCTTTGACCGCTCATGGATATCCATCTCCTTTAGTGTGCATTGCTCGTAAAGAAGATGTCGGATCTCATGTGAGATAAGGAGATCCGCCACTTGGATTATCAATATGCATTATGAGAAGCACGTGTTTCACCAACGTGTTCGCAAGTGTCTGCTCCGTCGAATCAGAACTGAGACATAGGTATCTTCCTTTAGAGACGCGATCGCAATCACACTTCAAGGGTAAACATATTACTTATTTGTTCCTTAAATGAAATGATTCTAGAAGTCTTCTTGGATAATGTGGTTTCATCATTTAAATTTTTTAAATTTTTGTTGCCCCGAGCAACTAACGCAACTAGCCACTCCCGATCGCATATGATGCAATCTCACGCTTCTGTGGTGCTCTTAAGGATTTTTCACATATCCTTGAAGTGGTATCAGATCCATAGGTCAGAAGTTTTGGATTGGATCCATAAACCTAAGATGGTGTAAATGTATAAAATTTGTTTAGCGATTTTCGTCGCATTTCTCCACATCCCTGTCTTCATGATTTTTCTGCCCAGTTTAAATTTTTTTAAACTCAAAATTATCACTTGGATTACGTTCCGCGTTAAATAAAGAAACCATGGAACTTGAGTTTACATGATTTGGATCTATTTGCTCAAGTTATTATCATTTTAGTGAGCATGTATCCGTTGTTTCGGGGATGGCAAATCTTGATGTCTATAAAAAGTTAATTATAATTTTAATTCACCTAAGAAATATGTAAAAATCATTTGGGTTCTGTTATAAATCAAATTGACAAATCAAAGAAACTTTATTTGTGTGATTTGCATTTTATTTGGTTGATATAAGCTAATTTTAGTAAGTAGGGGTCACTACTGAAAAATTACTTTCCCAATCAACAACATTGTGATCGTCATTTAATAATTTAATGGAAATTAATTATTAATTTCCTAAAATAGTTGTTGATAAATATTTTGTGAAATATTTAAAGATGATTATTTCCTTAAATGACATTGCCTTAACCTAAAATGATAAGATAATTGATCTTGATCATAGTTGGTTATTTCCTTTCCAACAAACATTGAATAGGATTGGGGATTTGTTTAGCAAATCTCCTTATAATATTAATCAAAGTGGTTTTGATAAATATTCTATGATACAACTTTGGTTGAAAGATCGATTATCATCTCAATAAAAAATAATCTACTCGTGTTATCCTGACCTGAGGTGGATATAGTGTCTAGTCAAGGATCATTGTGGCAGCAGGTTGCTCCTTGAGCGGTCTGTCCCACTTTCGTCGATACTGGCCACGACAGCGGGAAAGGAAAGGATAATGCTTGAAGCGGTCATGATGTATTTTTGTAATTATTAAAATTCAAATAATACATATTTTGAGATTATACCATTCTTCAAGTAATAATCAAAATTATTTATTGGTTGATTGATGAGATTAATATTTGATTTAATATAATTAAATCAATTAGATCCAATTAAACACTCTATTATGAATAGAGTTGTATTTCTTTTGGAAGAAATATTTCTATATGAATATAATTCATAATAATTAATTAAAATTTAAACATGATATGGAGGATTATATAAGTGACATCCATCCGTCAAGGCGAAGGGCTCCGTTGTCAGGGATTGTATGTAGGAGACTCCGGACAGAAGTGACAGCTCTTGTATACAAGCACATCTGGATCGGGCACTTTGCTTCTCGAAAGAGTAAGGCCACATGCGTAGTGACTCCAATATTGGCTCCTCATATTATTGAGGTGATATTGGATAGTGCATAGCAAGTGTTATTCTTATTGATGGTTGGTTCAATTAACAACGGGTCTGCATCACCTTAGGGGTAGTGGGTATGGGTGTTAAAGATCGAATTGGGAAATACAAGTTGGACTTGCAAGGTGGGATGATTCCCGCTTCTTTTTATACGAGTTACAGTTTCTCATATTATTGGGATGTAACAAAGATAAGAAAGGAGATCCCAGATCTTTCTTGAGATATAATGGTAAGTATATCTCTTACATTGAAAGTGATTATGGGAATAAACTTTAGGTATTGACAAGGCTAGACAACTTTGATATAAAAATTCCTAAATCAAAGTAAAGTATGTATTTATGCAAATATCCTATTTCAGATAATCATCGTTAAATCCACTCAATACTATGCTTAATAATAATAAGTAAATTCTAACAAATTGGATTCATGATCATGATAGTGTATTTGCAATTGGACACATAATGTATGTGGTTGCAATGTACATGTTTCCTCATAATATAAGGAATGATAATAAAATAGACAATAGGACAACAACCTAGGGTTTGTGTGACTCTATAGTTGCGATCTCTCATCGAGTTCTTTGGAAGTATCACGTTAATGATGATCATAATTGTCAAATAATCCTTAAAATCTAAGAAGATGTTTTTGGCATACATATGTGCTCTCAACATTTAATCATGAATGGCGTATTCTCTGCATTATGCAGAATGGTGGCTCGATAAGAGATGATGTACTTAAAATGTTTGAGTACTTACATGAACTAAAGTATTTAAGAGTTAAGTGTGATGTAGATATGATGAATGTCATCATTCTACTATCTATACTCAAGTCATCCATGAAGCTTCATAATATTCATATTGTATGAATTGAATGAAACATGTATGAATGTTGAAATGCTCTTATTAAAATCTTTTGAATATAATGTAAGAGATCCGTTATCTTAAGCAATGGTTGTTTATAGATGAAAGAAGTGTGGAATCACGTCTGAACCATATGAGAAGGAAAGTCAAAGAGTGGACTATACTTCTAGGACTTCCATACATATGAAATCTAAGAGTTGAATGAATGCCAATGCTACAATAAGTCGATGTACTAATAGTATGACTATCTAGACTATCTAGAATCCTTAGAGAAGGACTGGGATAGTGAATAGAAATATTATATAATCTACATATAATCATTGAAATTGACTTTCTTATTAGATAAGATCAAAATCTAATAATTGTATCTCAATCTTCTATTAACACTTGTAGTTGGTTGCATATATTTTAGAAAACTAGAAAATTTGATCTTAAGGTTTAGTGGTCATCCATATGAATGCTGATGCAATTATTGCAACAATTTATATTGGATAGATAGAATCCATATTTTCAGTAGAAGAGACCTTAGTCTTAGAGAATGTCTCTATGACCTAGATATTAGAATGCACACATTGTTTATTTCTAAATGTTAGAAATAAACATGAATTCTAGAATAGACATGCCATAAAGACTTATGATGGATATATTTCATATAGTAGTCTAACATCTAGAGGACTCTACTAAATTATAAATTTAACTAATGGTTCATTAAAATTTTTAATACTAAAAATTAAATCTTAGAAAATCTATAGAAGGATGAAGATCATTTGAAAATAATCTAGCATCAAGCCTTGGACATATGTTTGTTGATGAAATCAATAGACTAGTAGGAGATAAATATTTAGAATGTCTGAAATTTCAAATCTTACATACTTGTGAATATTGTATTCAAAGTAATAATGTCCAATACACCCTTCTATGGAAATGGTGTAAGATGTCAAGTTATTCAAGATCTTATACATATTGATGTATGTGGATCATCTGTATCATAATAAACATTGATGATATGTGAGATCATTCGATAATTATTTGTGATATGAGATTTATTCCTTTACCTTAGAAACCTTTGGAATTTTCAAAGATTTCATAATTTTGGTTGAGAACCAAAGTCTGGAAGAAGATGAAATGAAATTTATCTAACCTAGGTAGTATGTACCCATTATATAACTTCAAGGAATACCTTATGGAGACAGGGATATAATTCATGTCTCATTCCCGCTAATACACCTTAACTCAATGGAGTTATAAGGAGATACAATTGGATTATGTGTGACATGATTTGATCAGTGATGAATCTTGCATAATTACCTCTTAGTTTCCAAGTATATATGTAGTAGAGAATACAGTATATATATATATATATCTCCTTAATAAGATTCCATGCAAATATAAACTCGAAAATACTCATAAGCTATGGTTTGGAACCTATCCTTGTGTTGGACACTAGAGGATTTGGGGTTATTTGGTCCATAACTTTGTCATGGATGCAAGTAAGCTGGAATCTAGCACTAACGAGTGTCACTTCATTAGGAAAATAAAAGAGGATATTGGATACCTACTTTTTGACCTTAAGATTCTTAAAAGATTTCATCTCTACAGATATGATTCTTAGAGGATGACTCTCTTGAGAATCAAGATGAAAATTAAGTAAAGGAATTCATTTAATCTTGAGAAGATAACGAAGCTCCTGAAATCAGAAACTAAAAGAATAATTAAGGATGAAGCACTCATGCCTCTTCAAAATTTATTTTAAGGATGTATTCCATGTGTTAGTTAAGCCTGATAATGATCTAACTTCATACGATGAAGTTTCTTAGGATCATGACATCGAAAGATGGATGTTAACAATGAAGTCTAAAATAGACTTCATATATAAGTGTTGTATATGGACCCTCGAGGATCCAACTATAAGCGTAAAACATGTTAGGTATAAATGGATCTTCAAGAGAAAGAGGGAACCTGATGAGAAGGTAGAGACCTTTAAATCATAACTCGTATCCACAAGATACATACTAAGAGAAGATATTGCTTGCGATGAGACTTGCTCTTTAGTATCCATGCTTAAACCCATCAGAATATTGATAACTTTAGACACAACGTGACTATGACATCTACAAGATGGAAGTCAAGATTGCATCCCTCTATGAATTCCTCACAGAGGATATCCATATGAAGTAACGCCAGAGCTTCATGGTTGAGAAAAGAAAGGTGTGCAAGCTGAATAACTCCATATATGGACACAAATAAGCTTCTTGTAGTTGAAACATCAAATTTGATGAAATTATAAATGTTATGGTTTCAGATAAAATCTTGATGAACCATGTGAAGCTTAGTGGGAGTGTTCATCGTGCTAAATGTAGATGATATCCTCATCATTTGGAATGATATAAGGACAATAACAAGTATTTTATAATCTGGTTGTTCCATACCTTGAGATATGATCTCAAGTATACCTCTTAGATCTTAGTTCTCAAGATGTTCAAAAGCATAGAGAGGAGGGCATTGGGACCATCAAATTAGTGGTACACTTTGGACATATTCCATTTTAAGAGAAATCCAAATGAAGGCTACTTTCCCTTAAGATATGGTACTAACATATCTAAAGGGATGGCACCTCTAAGAGTTGAGGATGTAAATACCAAAGCTATATACCCTAGTGCATCGGCTTTGGGAAGCTTGGTTTATGCTAGATGTGTACAAAAGCCAGATGTCTACCATGCAGTGGGAGTAATAAAATGTTACTAATCCTACTATGGAGATAAAACACTTGATTGCAGTAATATAAACACAATCAAAAGATTAAAAGATCTTTTGAGATAGTGATCTCAAAGTCTTATCGTTACGAACTTAAGATTTTATAGATAATGATCTAAAAGATCTTAAGTATAGATGCCTTATAAGACTTACGATTGGATCTTAGTCTTAGGAGATAGAGATCTATGGGAATAAGGGTATTCTGACAAGGATAATAGAAATTATATACTGGTTATAACGATTATTGAGTTGTAGTGTCAAAGACATTGTAGCTGCTTTAACAAGATTGTGTATTGGTCACGTAAGATGCAACATTCACATTGGATGCGAGGACTGTTACTAGGAGATATACAAGTATCGTAAAAGGACTTAGTGCAGTCTCTCAGGAATAGAATGACTAATCAACTTAACTAGCTATATAAAATAGCTTATGATTGTCACATGAGTGTAAATTTAAATATTAGCCCATTAACGCCTTTTGTGGGCTAGTGGGAGATTGTTGAACATGCGAGCCCGTGGGGAGTCATTATGCAATATATGTTATTGTAAATATCATTCCCTGATCTGAAATGAAGAATAATTAATTTACATAATAGGTCCCTATGTACAATTAGGATTATGTGCCATGGCCATCATAATGACCATACAAATGTTGAGTCAATTCTTGAATCACAAGGGTTGGTTCTTAGATGAATATCTAAAGAGTTTTATTGAGGACTCCTCAAGCACCATCAAATGATTAATTAAGAGATGATTTCCATCCTTAGTAGGAGATGGCTATACCTTTTCTTTTAGTTTATATCTAACTGACCTCTTTAAGCAGATCCTCTGTAGAGGAATATAGATTCAGTGATTTTAGATAAGTTAATTCAAAGAGTTGAATTAACGAGATCGAGATAACCAAAGACCTATATCGTATGTTTTTACGACATATGCATGCATCCTATGACCGGAGACAGATGTGATACTATATGTCTGAGTATGTACATTTGGCAAACCAATAGGTTGACGGGCTAATCAAGGTCTATACACTAGCGCGATAGTGTGCATACAAGAGCATATGAGTAAAATGAACTCTCAAAGGGTTCATACAAGTTCATTTGTTGAACCACAATACATGAGCTCACTCATGAGATATTGACATCAAATTCCGTGCACGACCATCTCGCTTTGGAAGCATGATTGATTTTGTAGGTTTAATATATACTTTTGGAAAGTATATTATCAATAACTGGGTATGGTATATATTTTTGGAAAGTATGTGATTGATACCAAATCTTAATGATCAAATGAGAAACGTAATGATAAAACCCTGAAGGAGACAGTCTAAATAAGATCTAAACATCAGGTTTATTATAGGTCTTCCAGTATGCAGGATGTACATGTATTAGGAATACCTTTAGGTAATGTGATCATAAACGATTGTATAACCATGATGCGTCTATTCCCAAGGAATGATAAAATAGATCTGGATTTTAGTGGCTCCTCTCAGTAAAGAAGTGATTTGATCTTGGTCCAAGTGTTGGACATTGATCTGAATGTGATTTGAATGCGATGACGATATATTTATGATCTTGATTTAATCAAGCATCTATGAGAGGTCCATGATATCTAGATTTGAGATGTAATCTCAATATCCAAGTCACTATATGTAGAACGTAACCATGTCCTTATCTCCAACTATCTGCGGAGAAAGCACATTATCCTCGAAAGAGTTCAGAGGTAATTTCATTGTTGATAATGTATACAAGCATGAGAAATTGATAACTAAATGTGATTTAATTATCATGACTAATATGAATTTAATTCATATTATTTAGACATATAAGGAGAGTTATCTAAGATAATTAAATGCGATTTAATTATCAAAGATGTGAATAATGTGAATGTGGTTCATATTATTTGGGCACATGAGAATAGAGATCCAAGACAATTAAATGTGATTTAATTATCATGGATATGAATAATGTGGATAGCACTATCCATGTTAATCATATATAAAAAAATTGATTTATAATATATAAGAGAGAGCTATTTGTAAATAACATTTACAATTTAAATGATGATGTAAATTCCATTCACAATGGAAAATTAATTGAAAATGTAATTTGCATTTTATTTTTGATAATGAGTGTGATTCACAAATTTTTAATGTCATGATTATAATGTTCACAAAATAATTGCATTTATTTTTGTGAAATAATTTGCAACAAAAATATTGTAAATATTTTGAGAAATTCATACAATAGGAGATTCCATGTATTAGGAAATGGAGGCTCCTCTTCCTATTAAGGAGAGGAGATGACCACCAAATCCTATTAGGACTTGTGGTCGCCCACCTCCCTTTTGAAAGGAGGCTAGTGATAAACCCAAAAATCGAGCGGTCTTGTATTCCACACAAGGCGAGAACACAGTCGAAGTGTTGACCACTCAAAATCCGTATTTAATCAACAATGAACCCACAATCAATAAATCAAGCAGTGACAAATAAATGTGGAGTCAAATTTATTTTTAACTCTACAAACAAGATGTATAGGTGTAAGTATGTAGAGAGTTCGAACACAGTGAGCAAGGCAGGATAGATCAAGCTAAGTGCAAAATGTGATGTGATTGTGATCAATGCCTACAAGATGCAAATATTTTTTTGGGTTTTAATTTTTAATTTTTATCTTTTATTTTTAATTTTATAATTTTGTATTTTGGTTTTTGATTTTCTAAATTTTTTATTTTGTTTTTATATTTTATATTTTTATATTTTCTTTTTCAATATAGGAGTATATATACAAGATAAGACAAGAGGGGATAAGGTGTTTGTAAAAATATGAAAAAATACTCAAAAATTCAGAAATAAAATCTTTTTGGTGTTTTTATGATTTTTTTTACTTTTTTTGTGATTTTTGGGTGTTTTTCAAAATATTTTTGGTATTTTAAATAGGTAAAAGACGAGAAAACAGTGAATATACTTGCTGGCCGAAATTAAAATGAGGTTGAAAAATACTAAACAGTATCTAAAATTCCTCAAATTAATTTTAAAATATAGACAATGAAACCAGGAAGACATAGCAACTTAGTTTTAATTTTTCTGAATTTTCTATGATTTTTTAGATTTTTGTAAAGGTTTTTAGGGTTTTCTAATTTTTAAGGTTTTTCTTTTGAAATTTTTAGTGGTTTTTGGAATGACACTAATAGATGATAAAACACACAAAATATAATTTTTTTGGAATTTTTCAAAACGTTTTTATAATTTTTATGGGTTTTCTAATGCTAACAATAAGAAAAATGCATGTTTTTTTATTTTTAATAAATATGAAGATGCAAGAAAAATGCAATGCAAAAATATGGCGTTAAACTACCATGCAACAGGAGTCTATGATATTTTTTTGGTAATTTTTAGAGTTAAAGTGATGCATGAAATAAATGCAAACATCCAAGCGAAAATACAATACTGGCAAGGGTATAAATGTAATTACACAGAAGTTCAGGGGCCTACTTGCAATTTTCCAAAAATATATAACGTTAAACACGAGTTTCTGTACTAAAAATAAATACCCAAACCCGGAGGGGGTTCTTTACAAAATGTCCAACTCACGCGCACTGGGCACGTGACCTGGCAGGGGTATTCTTGCAATATTACAAAGTTCCAGGGGTTCAGATGCAATTTCTCCAAAACATTACAACTTAATAAGAAAGTTCATGGACTAAAGCAAAATAAACAAACCCCAGGGGGGTCCTTGCAAAATACCCACCCCCTCACGCGCACGGGCACGTGAGGTGACATGGATAGGACCTAAGTGCAAATAAGAAAACTACAGGGTTCTGGATGCAAATATTACAGAAATATTTGAACTACGACTTAAAGTTTATGGACTGAAATGAAATACAAATTTGGTGAGGGTGACAGTGCAAAATACCCACGCCTTATCTCCTCATGCGCGATCGAACGGCGGAGGGTCGCTCCCTTGACCACGTGGCGCGCGCACAACGTGCGATGACGGTTCGATGATGGTCGACTGGGATCAGATCTGGCGAAGAGATTGACGGTCGGTGCGTGCCCAGATCGAACGGCTGACGATCAAGTTGGAGCAGGCCTCGGATCAGACGGCTGAGAGGCGAAGAGGATGAACGGGGACGAACGCCGGCGAGGCGAACTTCCCCGGGCTCGATCTCGGATCTCCGGCTGTCTGGGAGCATGCGAAGTGGCTCTACATGCTCCTGGAAGGTCGAAGAAGATGTTGGAGGGCTCAGGTTCGTCGGAGGGGCGTCGAGGTGCTGGCGCGAAAGCGGCGGAGCTCGAAGCTCCAGGTGGCTCCAATGAAACTCACAAAATGCCCCCCCAGTGGCTTTGACTGTCCTTTGACCTGCAAAATGGGGTTAAAGGGTCCAGGGCAAACTGCCTGGACCCTGCGGAGGTGAAGTGGAGGTCGGAGGTGGTCGGGCGAAGGCGAGGAAGGTCCGGCCGGAGGTGCGCTCCGGCGGTGAGCTACGGTAGGCGAATCGATAGGTGGGACTCGGAATTTTTTGGGGTTTTTGATCTTGAAGCTAAGGGAAACACAATGAATCAAAAAGGAAAGGGAAAGGAGTAAACTCGAAGGTGGAGGACCTGAGGTGGAGGAACCTCGACGCCGGTGTCGGAGGAGGTGGTGGAGCCGCTACAGAGCCTCCTAGACTCGCCTGAGGGTGTGGATGCGGAGCTGTCACCTCCAGCAACACGAAGAGTGCAACAGGGAGGAGAATTAATGGCTAAGAAGGGTTCAAAATTGGGCTTGAAGGCGGCGGGGTGTTTAAGTAGAAGATGACGGCGCCTCCTTCAAGCCAGATCCACGCGCGAATGATGGAGATATGGCTGGATCTGATTACATGGCGTGGGAGAGTGATGATCGGGGATGAAGTCCCAAGAAGGAATCGAGGCGTGAGGACGCACGGATCGAGCTCGAAAAATAGGGAAAATTGGGGAAAAATCGAGGTGTCAGACATGGCAGGCCTCGGTCAGGGAGTTGACCGGGGTCAACTCTAGACCGTGCCTGGTTGGTCCACGTGGACCAACCATAGAAATCCATGCGTAAATTATTTAAAAATTCAAAATAAAATAGTGAATGACATTATTAAATTTAGGTCATTAAATAGAAAATATTTATTTTTTATGTAGTATTTTATTCTGATTTTTAATTATTTTTCTGGAATATATTTTTAAAGTTAACTTTTATACCCTTTGTAGGTATAATATCTATATATTTTATTCTTTTATTTTTATTTCGTGTATTTTAATTTTGTTATTTTGGTTTATTATTTTATAAAATTATAAAATACTTTTGTACACCTAGTCATATTTTTATTTTATTTTTCTGATATAGTTTGTACACCTAATAAAATATAAGTATACTTTGTATAGGTATGAGTATAGGTATAGTACCTATGTACTTTATTTACATGTATTTTATTTTGAGTTTTATTTAGGTTTTTATTCTGATTTTAATGTACAAATATATTATAAGTAATATTTGCAAAGCTATAAAAATACAAAAATACAAAAATAATGAATAGATAATAAATTGAATATTTTAATATGTACAAGTATACTACAAGGGTCCAAAACTCAACTTTCAAACCGTAACTCTGAAAAATACAAAACTACCTCCATTAAATAGATTATTTTATGCTATATACAATTAAAGGTGAGTTTGGTTTATTTCGAGTTTTTATTTGCAAGATACAGGTCTTAGAAGTTGGAGTTTTGGAATCTTATTCAGACCAGAATTTTTTATCTGTACATTATTTTTCAGTGAAATCAATTTTGTATTTTTTATTTATTTAATTATCTACAACTTTCATTTACAAAGTTTCTTTATTTGAGGTATAAAAAGTGGAACCAAAAATAGGTCCCAAAATGAATAAAGAATGAATGAAAAAGAATAGGTATCTGGCCCTTATCTCCCCCTACTTTATTCCTTATCGACCTATTCATCTAGATGTCTAGGTCTCAGGGGTTTGGGTCATAAGATATTTATAATATTTTATTCTTTTTCTTTTATTTTTGTTTATTCTATAATTTTGGCTTTAATTACAGTATTTTATACACTAATTAGATGCACATGCATGAATGCTAAGATATGAAAATTAAGGGTATTTACAAGCATTTACTAGGGTTTTTTATGATAAAATGATAGAATAAAGATGATGAAATGTGGCTTCATCATCCCCTATACTTTACCTTTGCTAGTCTCTAGCAAACACTTATGCAATAAGTGTAGAAAGAAAACGAAAGAATAGAAAAAGAAGAAGATGGATTTAAGTTTAATTATCAAACTTGTCTTCACAAAATCAAAGTTAGAGCTTAAGTCGGACCTTTGGAATTTTAGTGCGGGCGGAACCTTAATGAGAATCAGATTTGAAATCCAACAGCCTTTGAGTATCCCAAAACTCTGCCCAAGTCTCCTCAATAGCCAGGTCAGAAGTACTTTAACTCATACGCAAACCCTTACGACTATGAATATGACTTGTACGGTGTAAGTGATGGTGGCTCTCCTCAACTGAAATGACAAAGAGACTGACTTCTCCAATATGACAACCCAATGATTCCCCAATCCAACAACTCATTCCTCGGGGAGCAGGGTATTCCCTTCTAAGTTCAAGTGGCAACCAACCCAAGAGGAGGGGGTGAAGAGAAGAATGGACGGTAGCCAGTGTAGCTACCTATCCTAGGATGCAAGACCAGTGTAGTCAAGTCATCCAGCTGCAGGCTTATATGATTTGACTTTGAAGCTCAAGCTTGCTTATTTGACTTTACAACATATGTACACTCCGGCAGACATTTTTATTTTTGTACAGGCCTGTCCACTTTTTTGGAGTTTTTGCTTTTGCATTTTTTTTGAATACTATATACAGCAGCATTTACATAGGGAGTTTTTCCTCTTGAGCCAGTAGACTATCCCTCTTTTGAAGCTTTATTGCAACCCACGATGTCCTATCCTCGAAACTCATCATTATTGGACGGGTTGGGGCGCACTTCCCTCCCTAGAGGAGGACAAGTGTTTCCACCTGTGTGCGTCTCATACCGGCAAATCCAACCCCCTCACCACTCCAACTGAATTGAGCCATGTGAAAGGTGCAAGTGTCCAAGTTAGGTCATCATCAACAAGAGTCGTGTGTGTGCTCCGAAATACTCTACTTTAGGCAGTCAAGAATCCATTGAACCAAGTCCCGTGATCCTCAAAGAATTAAGTCAACTAGACCTGAAGTACCTCAATCCCAGTTCCTATAAGGTTCATGTTAATTAGGTAGATTTTAAGGTCCAATCAAGCTCCAATCTCCAGATTTTACTTAGACTTGTTCAACTATCAAACTCAATCCGAAAAATGCTCATGCTATGCAGATGCGATGCAGAAAATATTTTTGTGATGCAATTTTCAAAGGTTTTGAACTTTTTATGGGTTTTTGAAAAGATGGTGATTATGATGCATACGCATTTTTAGATTTTTCAAAAAGATTTTTCAAATGTTTTTGGATTTTAATTTTGCAGTTGTTTTTGGGATTTTTGAAACAAAAGGTTTTGGCTGAAAGCTGGGTTAAAAATATTTACACAGGAGTGCTTCTTATATATACAAGAAGTGGATTTTAAGAATTTACACGGGTAAGTGGTCAATTTTATAGGTATATACATATAATGGATTTTAGTGTAATGTATATATTCCTCAAACTTATTTGACACAGGTTTTTTTAAACAATTTTGAAAACTATAGTCCAAAGTAATTTTTACAAACAATTTTACAAACATGTTCACACATTTGAAAATCATTTTGCAAAGGTCTTTCAAACAGTATGTATATATATTTCAAATATTTTTGCAACCATTTTTTTAAACCATTAGCAAATCATTTTTCAAACATTTTATTTCACACAAAGAAAATAAATTTTACAATCAAAATGTTTTTACAAAGGTTGAAAACATGTACACAAGGTTTTTCAAAAGATTTTCCCAAAGATTTCCAAACTATTTTACAGATCGCCTGATTTATTAATCAGTATATACAAAAGAATTTGAGAAGAAATTACATCTTTGTTTTATTAAGGTTTTTTAATGAATTTTAAAGAATGGTTATCCATAATTATTAGTAAAAATACGAAAGTATGAGTTATGGCTAAAGTATATACGCAGTATATATGACCCCCCTATACTTAGCTTGAGCTATGTCCTCATAGATCGGAGAGAAAAGAGAAGACATAACTCGTACTGAGTATAGGCAAGCCTAAAGAATAATTGAATAAGCGATGAATGAGTAAACCAATGAGAAGTTGACCGTCCCCCCTATACTTAGGATCAAATAATCCTTAGTATAGCATACTGTACTCAAATCAGGGAGGGTCAAGGGTGGGAATGAACAGATCGTACTCAGATTGTCTCCCCTATACTTAGGGTCAGATATCCCTAAGTATAGACAAGAAGAGGAGACAATGGAGAGGATCAAAGAATAGAAGGAACTCAGGGTGCACACCCCCCCTATACTTAGGATAAAGTATGTCCTAAGTATAGCAAAATCATAAGATGACGATGGAGTGTGAACCATAAAGAATGAGTGATCGATGTACAGGTGAATATATATACAATGTCGGATCTCAGCGATAATCATGCATGAGATGCATAAGGTGTGAGTCAAAGAAACATCTCATACCAGAAGGATGGGGGCAACGTCAACGGTTGGTGGATCATGATCTATATATGGTTTCAGGCGCTGACCGTTGACTCTAACGATATGATGATGGTTCGGATATATCAATGCTGCCATTATCATGCACCTTCCGGACCACATATTGTCCTTTCCATTTGCTTTGTAGTTTCCCTGGGAATAATTTTAACCTAGCATCAAATAACCATACTCGTTGTTCTGGCTCAAATTATTTGTGGCTGATCCGGGAATCGTGCCATTCTTTCACTTTCTCCTTATATTGTAGGCTACTTGAGAAGGTTGTCTCTTAATTCCTCCAGGGCTGCCAACTCTGCTTTCCTCTGATCTCCTACACTCTTGGGATCCAACAATAGCTTTGTAACTGCCCAAAGTGACTTATACTTTATCTCCACTGGTAGATGGCATGGCTTGCCATAGACGAGACGAAAGGGAGATGTCCCTAGTGGTGTCTTGAAGGATGTCCGATAAGCCCACAAGACCGAGTCCAAAAGTTGTGACCAATCCTTTCGGTCTGGGCGGACTACCTTCTGTAGAATTATCTTAATCTACCTATTCGATACTTCAGCAAGACCATTAGTCTGAGGGTGATACGGTGTCGCAACACGATGGTCAATACTGAACTCATCTGTAAGGTCCCTAACCTTGTCATTAATAAAGTGAGACCCCCATCTGAAATCAAGACTCTAGGCACCCCGAACCGTGAAATAATATTTTTCCTCAAGAATCGACATACGGTTTTAGCATCTGCGGCTCGGGCGGGGATGGCCTCAACCCAACGGCTCACGTAATCCACAGCGAACAAAATGTACTCAAATCCCTGACTTTTAGGAAATGGGCCCATGAAATCAATTCCCCATGCATCAAAAACCTCACAAAAGTGAATGGGCTGCATGGGCATCATGTCTCTTTGTCCGCAAGTACCCATCTTCTGACAGTCAGTACACCTTCTCACGAACTCATCAGAATCCTTGAACAGGGTAGGCCACCAAAGGTCGGATTGGAGCACCTTTTGTGTTGTCCGTCTCCCAGAATGATGTCCTCCTGCCTCAAGCTTGTGGCAGTAGGTGAGGACGCTATGCTGCTCATCTTGAGGAATGCACCGTCTCCAGATACTGTCCCCTCCCTCATGATAAAGGACGGGATCCTCCCAACGGTACGATTTGGCCTTTGCAGGGAACGTCTCAAGCCGCTGTCTGGGCCAACCTTGTGGAATATATTTGGCAACAAGGTAATTCACAATGTCAGCATACCATGGAAGAGAGGTGATAGCAAGGATCGCCTCATCAGGAAAAGTTTCAGTGATAGGTGCCAAGGGCTCAGATTCCTCAAGGTTCTCTAGGCGGGAGAGGTGATCTGCCACAACATTCTTAACTCCAGGTTTATCCTTAATCTCAATATCAAATTCCTGGAGGAGAAGGATCCATCTGGTTAATCTGGCTTTGGCATCCTTCTTCGACATCAAGTACCGAATGGCAGTATGGTATGTAAAAATTGTCACTCTAGATCCAAGAATGTAAGATATGTACTTATCCAAAGCAAAGACTACCGCTAGCATCTCTTTCTCAGTCATGGTGTAATTCCTTTGAGCTGCATCCAAAGTCCGGCTAGTGTAGTGTATGGCATAGGGTAATCCATCCCTCCTCTGTCCAAGCGCAGCCCCAATGGCATAGTCTGAAGCATCCGTCATGATCTCAAAGGGAAGAGACCAATCGGGTGGCTGAAGGACAGGAGCCTCGACAACTAAATTCTTGAGAGTCTTGAAGGACTTAAGACACTTATCATCTACAAGGAACTCGATGTCTTTAGTCAATAAATCTGCCAGCGGTCGGGCAATTCGAGTGAAGTCCTGAATGAACCGTCGATAGAAACCGACATGCCCCAAAAAAGACCGCAACTGTCTCAAATTGGACGGTGGATTGAGTTTTCTAATGATATCCACCTTGTCTGGATCAACCTCCATTCCCCTGTTGGAGATGATATGACCAAGGACCGTCGCCTGAGTCACCATAAAGTGACTCTTCTCCCAAGATAGTACAAGGTTTACCTCTATGCAGTGCTGAAGCACTCGGTCTAGGCAGTCAAGACAAGCATCAAATCAGTTGCCATAGACCGAGAAATCATCCATGAAGACCTCCAAACAGTCACCTATCATGTCCGAAAAGATGGACAACATGCACCTTTGGAATGTCGCAGGGGCGTTACATAGACCAAAGGGCATACGTCTGAAAGCATACGTCCCGGTGAACGTCGTTTTATCCTGGTCTTCGGGCGCAATGGCCACTTGATTGTATTCAGAGTACCCGTCAAGAAAACAGTAATGACTCTTCCTGGCTAACCTCTCGATAATTTGGTCAATAAATGGTAGCGGGAAATGATTCTTCTTGGTGGCCTCATTCAATCGTCTGTAGTCCACACAGACCCTCCAAGAAGTGGGTACCCGGGTGGCAATCTCTTCTCCAGACTCATTCACAACTGTAGTGATACCCGTCTTTTTGGGTACCACATAAAGGACTAACCCACTTGGAGTCGGAGATGGGGTAGATAAAATCGACGCTCCACCATTTAGATATCTCCTTCATTACTACATCTCGAAGATTCGGGTTCAGTCGTCGCTGGAACTCACGCGAAGGCTTAGCGTCCTCCTCGAGGTAGATATGGTGGGAGCACAGGGTCGGACTTATCCCCTTGAGATCAGCCACGTTCCATCCTATCGCCTTGCGGTTTCTTTCAAGAACCTCCATCAGACGAGATTCTTGTTCTCCAGTCAAATCTCTTGAGATAATAACCGGGTGCATTTCAGGCTCACCCGCAAGGAATCTATACTTGAGCGACTGCGGCAAAGGCTTCAATTCTGTCTTGGTGGGAGCTGGCAAATCTGGCTTCTGATATATCTACGTGAAAGCAACCAGGTCTGCATGTGAGAACTCTCACTGTACGTGATCATCTGACGCAGGGAACGCTGCTGGTGTGGCTATCATCTGTGCTGTCTCATTTGGAAACAGACATGGCAAATATGTATCAAAATCCTTCCAATCAAACTCTGCCTCCGAGGGATCTGAATCAGTACAATCATCAATGTCATCATGCAGTACGCAACTGTCAACCTGTATGGTGTCCTCTGCCAAGGGTGTGCTCTCTGAACTCTCGTCTGACTCAAAAGGTGGGTACTCTGAATCTGCAGGTATAGCGAGGGCTCGTGTATCTGGATCTTCCCAAATTGCTTCATCATCGGTCATCACAAAATCACACTCCTGGTGGACGTCTAACTCGGCATCTGTCATCTGCCATGTATAACTGTTCTGCTTTGAGCAGGCTGAATCTCTCGCTTTTATCTCGTCGATCGTCTCTATTTGTATAATCTCACCCTCTACGCGAAAGTACACCTTCCCACTATCATGGTCGGACACTGCCTTGGCTGTGGCCAAGAATGGGCATCCTAGTATGATAGGGGCATCAATCACCGACTCAGGGATCTCCATGTCCAATACTACAAAGTCCACGAGGAATTTCAGACCCTGAATGGTAACGACCATGTCTCTCAACAACCCTTTCGACCTCTTAATCGATCGATCAGCAAACTGAAGGACTGTCTTGCTCCGAAGAAGAGGGCCAAACTCGAACCGGTCGAGTAAGGCTGCCGGAAGGAGGTTGATAGAAGAGTTGCTGTCTAATAGAGTACGGTCGAATTTCTGCTTACTAATCTGCCATCTGACATAAGGAGCTCATGCATCTGGGCGTTTGGCTGGCAGCTGGTTCTGAATGGCACAACATGTGGCACGGGTGAGCACATGGATCTCTCCTCTATTGTTCCGCCTCTTCCTATGCACAGTGGTCGTCTCTCTCAGATTCTTTTGGAAAAGGGGAATGTGTTCAAGTGCCTCCTGTAGAGTCAGCTGGATCTGAAATCTGTCTATCATCTGTTGGCTGAACTCTAACTGCTGGGTCTTTTTCGGATTTTCTTTTTTATTCCCCTTAGGCAAGCCGAGTGCTTGAGGGAAGGGGATAGATGGGCCCTTCTCAGACAGATGGTTAGGAGAGGGCTTCTGGGCCTGTGAAGGACTGACATCCATGCAAGCATCATCATTCATCACATATGGACTTGGAATAGATGGAGAAGCCTTTCCTTTATGCATTTTTTTGTTCTTTTTCATTGAATCCAGAGATACAGAAAATGGTAGCACAGAAGGTTGGAATACAGATTGATTCAAAATGGGGGCATCAGCACCACCCAAAATATTCTTCTTTGCGACCTCAGCACCGCACTATGGTTCATCATCAAAAATGGTGGCTTCAGCACCACCGTCTGCATCTGGTACTACGACGGCCTCAGTACCGTCGTCTGGAATGTCATTCTGGGTGGCATCAACACCACCGTCGTCATCATCATCATTGTTAGCGGCATCAGCACCGCTTCTCTCCTCATCTGGGGCTCTAGAATCTCCATTGTGTTGTCCCTCAGATGAGCCGCCGCCGGCTGGTTCCCTACCGCTCCTAAGTGACACGAAGTGAGTATCAAACATAGAATGCATGTCATTCAAACAAGCACTAGGAGTGGTACCCTCTGTAAACTGTACCTGCTTAGATTTTCTCTTCAAGTTATTCGGATTTGGTTCGCTCTGTGCAGGTATGGAGGCTTTTCCTTTCATAATGTCCCTCATTTCCTGTCGGAACTCGTCCATTTCTCGTCGGAAGGATGCTTGCTGGTCAGAATGCAGTCGGGCGAGATCATCAAGTGTTGGGTTCTCCAAGATAGGGGTGGAAGAACCGGAGGTGTTCCCTTGCTGGAACTGTGGTGGCTGGTGGGACTGAGAGTACTGCTGCTGGTATTGAGATGTATGTTGGGGGCGTTGCTGCTGAAATGGTTGCTGTCGTGGCTTCCATTGCTGCTCCTGGTAGGTGTGACGAGGATTCTGCTGGTATTGTCGCTGCTGTTGTTGGGAGTATTGGGGCTGCTGGTGTTGGCCACTATGATTGCCCTGAGCCGGAGGCTGCTGTTGGGATGAGGTACCTCCATTGGACCAACGAAATCCGGGGTGATCACAGTGAATCCCGGGCTGCTGGGGGTACCGATCGTACCATATCCCGTTGACTTCCATCAACGGCTCCTGCTCGAAGGATGGAGGTGGTAGTGCTGCCAATGGCTGATCCGGTTGATAAACCACCATCTGAGTGTCCTGAGATGGTGGCTGCTGTGAATAATGTGGCAATTGTTGTACCGGTACCTCCTGAACATGGTGAACTTGGCGGTATGCGGGAGGTGGTGGGGTAGAACGGCTACCTCTGGATTCAGCCAGTAACCTGGGAGGCTAATGTGAAAATGATTGTGCCTCCTGAATACTCAAGATGTGAGTCTTCAGGTCATGAATGGTCTTTGCTAACTGGTCCATTTGTGCCATACCTTGTCCCTGCTTCTTTTCGAGGATCTCCATGCGGTCCAACTTCTCACTGATGATACCCATATCTGCTGCGGTGGATTCGGCTTGAGCTGCGGCTACTGACGGGGTGTTGGGACTGGCATCAATGCGGGTTATCCGCTGGTATGATCCTACTCCTTGGGGAGGTTTTTGTTGTGTGTAGACACGTGCTTGGGCCATGACTGTAGAGTTTTCTGCCATTCCTTCATAAATGGCCCAAACATCATCTTCACCCTTTGAGAAGTATGATCCTCCACAAGAGGCATTAACAAGCCCCTGCAGCTCCAGTGTCAGCCCACAAAAGAAACTTTGAACCAGGTTGGGACTTGATATGTCATGATGCGGACACCGGTCAATGAGCTCTCTAAAGCGATCCCAGGCTTCATGGAATTGTTCATTTGGGATCATGGTGAAGTTGTTGATCATATCTCTTGCTACATTTGTCCGGTCGAGTGGGTAATACTTATTTAAGTATGTCGTCCGGAGCTGTTCCCAAGTGTCGATGTACCTCCCCAAGTGTTTGAGACAATAGGTGGCTCTATCAACCAAGGAGAATGGGAAGGCAATCATTTTAATTGTGTCCTCAGTCACAAATCTATCATGGATTGTGCTGCTTATCATCTCAAATTCTTGCAGATGGAGATGAGGTTCTTCGGTGGGGAGCCCATGAAATTTAGGCAGTAACTGGATAGTGGGCGGGTGAAGTTCGAAGTCTCCATAGATGGGAGGGATTCGGATCCACCGGTGAGTAAGGGTTGCAGCTGGGTTGTGCAACTGCCTCATGGTTGTTTGTGGTGGTCTTTCCTAGTTCGGTCCTCCTCCTCCTGTGGCTGCATCAGGAATCTCTCCACCGCCTTCGGATCTGTCTTCTCTGTCTGCTCGCATCTGCTCTATCTCTCGCAGGATGTTTCCCATGAAGGCCCCCTGATCCCTTATTTGTTGTTGCATTGTTTCTAGGGAAGCCATAAGGGAGTTGTTGATTGCGGCTTGATCATACGCGAAGGGATGCTCGCCCTGCTCATGTCTGTCTCCCTCACTGTTGGCCATGGGTTCCTCTTGATTTTCTGCAAGGCAAATGTACCCATTTCAGGCGTGTCCAACTGAATATCTTCTGTGGTCTCCAGATTTATTGGAGAAGGGTGGTCGAGGGGGAACAGGGTGGTTGAGAACTCAGGGGCGGAAAGTGGGTCTGAACTCTCCAACACCCTCCTAGATGAGTGGGAAGGAGTGATTGATAGCGGTGCCACAAGACGCTGCATAAGGGATCTTCTTCCCATCATTTTGATGTAGAGAAAGGCGGATGAGATCTGGAATGCAAACAAGATGATCAAGCAAACCCCCAATTCACCTACACAACTCTTGAGATGATGACCGTGAGAGTTCGGTATGTTATCTTGTCTAATTTTATTAGGTGATCAGCCCATCTATCAGAGCGTTAGAGCGAGCAGTTAGGTATCCTACTTTCTTAGCCGACTGTCCCAGTCCACGTCAGATCTTTCCCAGCCAGTATGAATTGCGGAACGTAACCCGGTTGTTCCCGCTAATTCAATCTGTTAAGGACATCGCGGTCTGCTTTACCGGTTACCGGATAGATCCTCACTGGAGAACGATTAACCACGATCAGTAGTCAATCAAAATTTCAGATGTGGCTCTATCCTAGTGTCGAGTCACTCTCTCGCAGCAGATAAATAAAAAAAGGAGGGGGTTACTCTCCCTAAGACAAAGTTTTTGATGGGATGAGTTTTAAGGTCAAGTTTGCATTAGCAGTCCCAATTTTTATTGTTTTCACTTTTTATGTATTTTTCTGAGCAATCATCGTCTAACGAATTTTCCAATTTCCTTGTTTATTTATAGTCCAATAAAACTGGGGGAGGAAAGCGGAAAAGCCGATGCGCGGTCAAAATCTATGATGCATGCAGGGATAGAAATGCGTACCTTTCCGCCAGCACTCTACATGCAAAGTGATCCGCGCATAATTTAAAGACGGTAAATAAAACTACCTATATGCATGCACGAGGAAATCGTCCTAAGATGAGCAACTTCTATTAACGTGAAGAACAAGTAGCTATGACAAAGAAAAGAGTCCGGAGTCCGGTCTAGGCTCACCCCTCCTCTTCTCGACACATCGAGTTCAGGAGTACGCTTAACAGGGTGGGCTCGCGGCACGTGGTCTCCAATCCAAGTCAAATAGCTTTTTCAATTGATTTTTAGCCAAGTCCAATTGCGTTCTATAGGTGCAGGTAAGATATTAGGGATTGGGCCTTAGCTTCTTAGTCTGTCACAATCAACAAAAATTCCTATGTCTAGGGGCTAAATCCTCGTGAAACAAATAGGAAGGAGAGAAAACCGCAAAAAACACAAAACCACGGTGAGCCCCCAAGTGAACAAACACTTGGAAATTAGGCCCGAGTGTCCTGGAGAGTCCAAGTTATTACAAATAAAGTCTCTCTCTCACTTTGAATTACAAAATTTTTAAACTACAAAAATTCTCAAAGATGATGATCTTCTCAAGCCTCCAAGTCTCTCTGGTGCTAAGCAAGCCTTCACGTGGGTGCTCCTCGCTTGGCGGTACCTCGCACAAAATTCAACAAAAAGGGTGATTAGACTAATCAACAATAGAGTTCAATGAATGTATAAAAAGATAGGCAAATTAATCACAAAAGAATGCTCTATACGTTGTTGCTCACCGGCAACGGCGTCATTTGATAAACCCAAAAATCGAGCGGTCTTGTATTCCACACAAGGCGGGAACACAGTCGAAGTGTTGACCACTCAAAATCCGTATTTAATCAACAATGAACCCACAATCAATAAATCAAGCAATGACAAATAAATGTGGAGTTAAATTTATTTTTAACTCTACAAACAAGATGTATAGGTGTAAGTATGTAGAGAGTTCGAACACAGAGAGCAAGGCATGATAGATCAAGCTAAGTGCAAAATGTGATGTGATTGTGATCAATGCCTACAAGATGCAAATATTTTTATGGGTTTTAATTTTTAATTTTTATCTTTTATTTTTAATTTTATAATTTTGTATTTTGGTTTTTGATTTTCTGAATTTTTTATTTTGTTTTTATATTTTATATTTTTATATTTTCTTTTTCAATATAGGAGTATATATACAAGATAAGACAAGAGGGGATAAGGTGTTTGTAAAAATATGCAAAAATACTCAAAAATTCAGAAATAAAATCTTTTTGGTGTTTTTATGATTTTTTATTATTTTTGTGATTTTTGGGTGTTTTTCAAAATATTTTTGTATTTTAAATAGGCAAAAGACGAGAAAACAGTGAAAATACTTGCTGGCCGAAATTAAAATGAGGTTGAAAAATACTAAACAGTACCTAAAATTCCTCAAATTAATTTTAAAATATAGACAATGAAACCAAGAAGACACAGCAACTTAGTTTATATTTTTCAATTTTCTATGATTTTTTAGATTTTTGTAAAGGTTTTTAGGGTTTTCTAATTTTTAAGGTTTTTCTTTTGAAAATTTTAGTGCTTTTGGACTGACACTAATAGATGATAGAACACACAAAATATAATTTTTTGGAATTTTTCAAAACGTTTTTATAATTTTTATGGGTTTTCTAATGCTAACAGTAAGAAAAATGCATGTTTTTTATTTTTAATAAATATGAAGATGCAAGAAAAATGCAATGCAAAAATATGGCGTTAAACTACCATGCAACAGGAGTCTATGATATTTTTTGGTAATTTTTAGAGTTAAAGTGATGCATGAAGTAAATGCAAACATCCAAGCAAAAATACAATACTAGCAGGGTATAAATGTAATTACACAGAAGTTCAGGGGCCTACTTGCAATTTTTCCAAAAATGTATAACGTTAAACACGAGTTTCTGGACTAAAAACAAATACCCAAACCCGGAGGGGGTTCTTTGCAAAATGTCCAACTCACGCGCACTGGGCACGTGACCTGGCAGGGGTATTCTTGCAATATTACAAAGTTCCAGGGGATCAGATGCAATTTCTCCAAAACATTACAACTTAATTAGAAAGTTCATGGACTAAAGCAAAATAAACAAACCCCAGGGGGTCCGTGCAAAATACCCAGCCCCCTCACGCGCACGGGCACGTGAGGTGACGTGGATAGGACCTAAGTGCAAATAAGAAAACTACGGGGTTCTGGATGCAAATATTACAGAAATATTTGAACTACGACTTAAAGTTTATGGACTGAAATAAAATACAAAATTTGGCGAGGGTGACAGTGCAAAATACCCACGCCTTATCTCCTCATGCGCGATCGAACGGCGGAGGGCCGCTCACTTGACCACGTGGCGCGCGCACAACGCGCGATGACGGTTCGATGATGGTCGGCTGGGACCAGATCTGGCGAAGAGATCGACAGTCGGTGCGTGCCCACATCGAACGGCTGACGATCAAACTGGAGCGGGCCTCGGATCGGACGGCTGAGAGGCGAAGAGGATGAATGGGGACGAACGCCGACGTGGCGAACTTCCCCGAGCTCGATCTCGGATCTCCGGCTGTCTGGGAGCGTGCGAAGTGTCTCTACATGCTCATGGAAGGTCGAAGAAGATGCTGGAGGACTCAGGTTCGTCGGAGGGGCGTCGAGGTGCTGGCGCGAAGGCGGCGGAACTCGAAGCTCCAGGTGGCTTCGGTGAAACTCACAAAATGCCCCCCTGGGGCTTTGACTGTCCTTTGACCTGCAAAATAGGGTTAAAGGGTCCAGGGCAAACTGCCTGGACCCTGCGGAGGTGAAGTGGAGGTCGGAGGTGGTCGGGCGAAGGCGAGGAAGGTCCGGCCGGAGGTGCGCTCCGGCGGTGAGCTACGGTAGGCGAATCGATAGATGGGACTCGGAATTTTTTGGGGTTTTTGATCTTGAAGCTAAGGGAAACACAATGAAGCAAAAAGGAAAGGGAGAGGAGTAAACCTCAAAGGTGGAGGACCTGAGGTGGAGGAACCTCGACGCCAGTGGTCGGCGGAGGTGGTGGAGCCGCTACCGAGCCTCCTCGACTCGCCTGAGGGTGTGGATGTGGAGCTGTCACCTCCAGCAACACGAAGAGCGCAACAGGGAGGAGAATTAATGGCTAAGAAGGGTTCAAAATTGGGCTTGAAGGTGGTGGGGCGTTTAAGTAGAAGATGATGGCGTCTCCTTCAAGCCAGATCCACGCGTGAATGATGGAGATATGGCTGGATCTGATTACATGGCGTGGGAGAGTGATGATCGGGGATGAAGTCCCAAGAAGGAATTGAGGTGTGAGGACGCACAGATCGAGCTCGAAAAATGGGGAAAATCGGAGAAAAATCGAGGTGTCAGACATGGCAAGCCTCGGTCAGGGAGTTGACTGGGGTCAACTCTAGAACACGCCTGGTTGGTCCACGTGGACCAACCAGAGAAATCCAGGCGTAAATTATTTAAAAATTCAAAATAAAATAGTAAATGACATTATTAAATTTAGATCATTAAATAGAAAATATTTATTATTTTATGTAGTATTTTATTCTGATTTTTAATTATTTTTCTGGAATATATTTTTACAAGTTTACTTTTATACCCTTTATAGGTATAATATCTATATATTTTATTCTTTTATTTTTATTTTGTGTATTTTAATTTTGTTATTTTGTTTTATTATTTTATAAAATTATAAAATACTTTTGTACACCTAGTCATATTTTTATTTTATTTTTCTGATATAGTTTGTATGCTTAATAAAATATAAGTATACTTTGTATAGGTGTGAGTATAGGTATAGTACCTATGTACTTTATTTACATGTATTTTATTTTGAGTTTTATTTAGGTTTTTATTCTTATTTTAATGTACAAATATATTATAAGTAATATTTGCAAATCTATAAAAATACAAAAATAATGAATAGATAATAAATTGAATATTTTAATCTGTACAAGTATACTACAAGGGTCCAAAACTCAACTTTCAAACCGTAACTTTGAAAAATACGAAACTAACTCCATTAAATAGATTATTTTATGCTATATACAATTAAAGGTGAGTTTGGTTTATTTCGAGTTTTTATTTGCAAGATACAAGTCTGAGAAGTTGGAGTTTTGGAATCTTATTCAGACCAGAACTTTTTATCTGTACATTATTTTTCAGTGAAATCAATTTTGTATTTTTTATTTATTTAATTATCTACAACTTTCATTTACAAAGTTTCTTTATTTGAAGTATAAAAAGTGGAACCAAAAATAGGTCCCAAAATGAATAAAGAATGAATGAAAAAGAATAGGTATCTGGCCCTTATCTCCCCCTACTTTATTCCTTGTCGACCTATTCATCTAGATGTCTAGGTCTCGGGGATCTAGGTTATAAGATATTTACAATATTTTATTCTTTTTCTTTTCTTTTTATTTATTCTATAATTTTAGCTTTAATTACAGTATTTTATACACTAATTAGATGCACATGCGTGAATGCTAAGATATGGAAATTAAGGGTATTTACAAGCATTTACTAGGGTTTTTGATGACAAAATGATAGAATAAAGATGATGAAATGTGGCTTCATCAGCTAGCCTCCTTCCTATTTCTTCAAGGTAGATTGATATAATATGAATTAAATTATGTTGATTATTATTCAATGTAATTAATTTATTTAAATTAATTATTATTGTGTTTTTAGCAACAAAATTAACATAAATCATGTGAACCAATGGGTTTATGTTGTCCATGAATTGAGATCCATGAACTCCTAAAATATTATAAAAGGAGAGGCAACCCTAGCTCTTCTTTACACATATAACATATATGCTCTCTCCCTCTTTCTCTCTACACACCATCTTCTCCTTCTCTCTCAATTTATGGTCGTCCACCTTGATGCCTTAGGGATATATCATCGTCGTCGTCTTCACGCCGTTGTGTTGCCACTTCGACCGCTGGATCTTCGTCTCCATCAGTGTGCATCGTTCGTGAAGAAGATGTCAGATCTCGTGTGACGAGATCAGGAGATTCACCACTTGGATCATCAACATGGATTGTGAGAAGTACGAGTTTCATCAGCGCGCTCGCAAGCATCTCCTCCGTCTGATTGGACTTGAGACAAGAGGTCTCTTCCTTTAGAGACTCGATCGCAACCACATTTTAAGAGGTAAACATATTACTTGTTTGTGGTTTAGATGAAACGATATAGTTTCATCGTTTAAAATTTTAAATTTCCGCTGCTCCGAGCAACTAGTGCAACTAGTCGCTTTCGATCGCATATGATGCGATCCTTATGCTTCTGTGATGCTTTTGAGGATTTTTCTCATATCCTTCACAACATTTGTATATGGATCTTTTATATGGACACACACACTTGTGCATGCTTTTATGTTGTTACATATGCGATGTAGTTCACTCGAGTATGCATTTTGCCTTTATATTGACCTACTTCAATCAGGTTATCGAATATGCATATACGGTTGCCTAGGCTGCATATCTTAACATTGACGGTGGTAGATAGATCGTCTTTTGCATCCAGTACGGGATAACGATGTAACTATTATAAATTTTCTTTAAAAAAAACTATGCATGCTAACTTTTATTATGCGTTCTTGTTTTTGTTTAGATTTCAAGACGGTTGCATTGTACATAGATAGAGTACATTGCAGTAGGTACCCTTAGATGAGAGTGGATTTTTTTAGCATCATGAGGTTGGATTTCATTGCTCTGGATTATAATCTTATTATTATATTGGCTGAGATATAGTTACATTTCAAATGATGCACAGTAAGCTTTGTCATGAAGCAAAGCATGTTGTTGTTAGGGCAGCAACCTTAGAGAAGCACCTCTCCAAGAGCTCGCTTTGATATGAAGCGAAGAGACTCTTCTACTCACCTTCCTTGTTCTAAATCCTTAGAAGAAAATTGTTGGGTTGTAATCATCAAACATAATTCCTTATGTGGTTGGCAATCTTCATTTGCAGTGAGCTTTGGTGTGAGTAGTAAGAGGCCTGTTCAAATGATTATTTAAAGGTATCCATTTAATGGCCTAGTGGTAATATAGTATGTCCACCACACAAAAGATCAGGATTTAAATCCCATTCTTGTAAGGGTTGCGTTAGGTAGTTGACGGTCAGCGTAAAAAACAATCGAATCTTTCAACATGGATTTGAGCAAGAATCCATGTAGCCGACCCTACTTACTGTGCGAGAAGACTTGGTACATTTTTTTCGGTAAATAAGAACTGAAGGGACGGTGGATATACAAATATAGTAGCGGTGGAAATGTATAAATGAAATTGTTGCTGATGTAGAAATCCATAAAGTCATGTTCGGTTGGGGGTTTAATCCTCACCTCGGGAGAGTTTACTTCCCAAAACACATTATTTCTCTCACTTGTGGGGCTCACTCCCTCTCTTATTTATATATTAAATAAATCATTTCTCTTTCATCTATTCCATTAAAAATAATATAATATATCATTATATCATCTAAAAATTATAAACTACTCAACTTCTATTCACTTTTCTGAAAGTCAATACAATCAAATCACAATAATTACTCACTTTTCCAAACTTCAATACAATCACATCACAACAAACCCATTCAATTCCTAACACTCTATCCAAACATTAAAACACAAAAATGATTTATCTTTCCCTAATTTAATCCGAGCTAACCCTGCAATCAAACGAATCCTAAGAAAAACAGTGAACCACCTTCAAACACAGTTAGTTTGGATAACAAAGAAAACTTTGATTTGAACTGAAAACAGAGCTCAATTAAATAGCCTTCCAATGCTCAAGTTGCACAACGACGAAAATATTCCTTCATAGATACATAAATATCTGAAAAGTAAAACGGAAGAGGAACAACCATTTGAGATTGCCAATCTCAAATTTACCTCGAAGGGAAAACTGAACTTCCCCCTACACCATTACAAGACTAGTATGAACATCAAAGTGCTAACACATTCCAGTACTGAAATGACACATTGGATTCTTGTTTCGTGTTCATTCTGCTGCTATCTCCTCGATGCTCCTTGTGCCCTCAAGTTGCATCTCCGCCAGGGTCGACAGGTCGGTCCTGGCATCTTTCTCCTCTGTTATTGCATCTGCCTTGGCTGACTCTCCGGAATCATCGTGGGCACTTTCGCGAGCATCACCTGTGGATGAAGAGTCATGGGAAGCCTCCTCTGACCCTCCTGTGATGTCGATTGCGCTGTCGGTCTTCTCCTTTGGCTCTGTCACATGGTTCACAGGGGTGGCACTAGCATCACCCGATTCTGAGAATTTATCATCCACCAGAGTCTGAGTGGTGGCCGTGGAATTCTGACCTCCCTCTACGATCACGCTGGTAGTTTCATTCTCCGATGGCAGATTATCGGATATCATTTCAAGAACTGTAGTTGAAATATTCTGTAAAAACTGTACTGTATCGTTTGGCATAATTTCAAAGGTCGAATTTTCCAGTGTGAAATTTCCATCCCCATTTACCGTATGGTTTGATGCAGTTTCCAGACTTGCATTGAATGGCTGCACAATTTTCTCACTCAACTCGGGTATTGTTGAATTTAAAAGAGAACCGTCTGTGAGATTCGGGTCCTCTGCAGGATGCGTCTCAATAAAAGAAGTGTTATTAGATACGTGGGCATCATTTTCAGTCTGCATAGAACTAGAATCGTCAACCTCCTGAGCAACAAAACCAGATCCATCGGCCTTACGAGAATCAGGTTCGTCACTAATTTCATCACCATTAACCTCTCCATCATGCTTATGCTCCTCGTTGCCACCCCCCAGATCATGGTTTTCCTCTTCCGATTCCCGAACAACAGCACTGGATGCATCATCACCTTTGTAATGCTCTTCTCTTGCTTCTTGGGTGCTTTTCTCGTCTTCTTCATCACTGTCGGTGCTTCCTAACAATGATTTTTCATCCATTTTCACTTCATTTTCTTCTTCATCCCCTACTTCCTCATCTTGCCGCCCTTCTTCCCCTTTCTCTTTATCATTCTCGTCTGTATCATCATCTTCAGAACCTCTACTCTCTTCCTCGCCACCTTCCTTCTTCTCCTCATGTTCGCCTTCCTTCACATCTTCAATTTCTTTATCCTCGATGTTATCATTACCAGGATTAGTAACAACGTGAACATCAGGAAGTACCTTCCTGCCTAATCCAAAAATCATGGAATTGCTCTCCGCGTTTATAGAAGTTGAGATCATTTCTATTTCCTTCTTGTCATGGGAATGATTCACCTGATAAAGGAGCCAAACACAGACTGCAACCAGCACACAAATCTGAAGAGCATGCTTCAATTTGAGTACTTTGGATCTTTGATGCCGGCTGGAAGATTGCTTAAACATAGTTGATTTCCTTCTCAACCCGCTAATCACGATCTCCTTGGTTGAGAAGCAAACAAACGCCTCCTACGATAAGCCTTCACTAATGAAATTGTAGAATGCTTACCTGGAAAAACATAAGATGCATAAACTGTTGGGAAACATAATGCATAAAATATTAACTGTGTTATCCAAAAATACAATGATTGGACATTAGATAGCCGACAACCAGTACAAGAGAGATAAATTCCTAAATAGTATTTATTTTAAGAACATTATTTAGAAATTTGTCTCAAAACAATTCAGATCTTTTCAACATGTATTTAAGCAGACATTTAGATTTCTTTGATGCATTCCGACTAGCGGCACGTTGCATCGCCCGTATGCAATGAGAAATTGAAAATGGTCGCTATATCACTACCCCGATGTAGTTCTAAATTTGCAAGGGTTCTCACATGAGGAACGCATGCGAGAAAATAAGCTAATTCCGTTGCATTGCCACCCGAATGAAGTAATAATTTGCAATGGTTCTCGCATGATGGATGCATGCGATTACAGAATTTAGTCCAAAAGAGGTTCCAAAGAAATTGCGGATAGGTAGTTAGAATATTGGCACTTTGACTGGCAAATCGATGAAGATAGTAGATACAATGGAAAGAACGAAGATTCATACACTATATCTCCAAAAGACAAAATGGGTTGGAGAGAAAGCAAGAGAGATCGAGAAGACAACCTTTAAACTTTGGTATTCATGTAAAGATAAGGGCATAAATGGTGTTGGAGTAGTTGTTTATAAGGATTTAAAGGATTATGCGGTTAAGGTGTAAAGATTCGGGGATCAGATTATTTCGCTAAAAGTGATGTTCGAAGAAGAAATTATGTATCGTCTCAGTTTATGCACCTGAAATTGGTTTCAATGAAAGGACTAAACAAGCTTTTCGGGAGGATTTGAATAAAATTATGTAAGGAATCCATAAAGAGAGATGATTTTCCTGGGTGGAGATCTTAATGGACATGTGAGAAAGGATGTTCCAAGGTATGCTAGTGTTCATGGATGTCAAGGCTTCAGAGATAGAAATGAAGAGGGAAAAGTCATTCTGGATTTTGTAATAGTTTATGATCTTTTCATAGCAAATACTCTCTTTAAGAAGAGGGAGGAGCATTTAATTACTTATAAGAGTGGCTCAACTAGAACACAGATAGATTACTTTACGTTGAGGAGAAGTGATTGATTGTGTTGCAAACACTGTAAAGTAATCTCAGGAAAGAGTTTGGCCACCCAAAATCACTTATTAGTCATGGATATGCAAATAAAGGGGCTAGTAAAGAAAAAAAGATTTTCAAGATTACCAGAACTAGATGGTGGAATCTTCAATCAATGCAACCAAGCTTCAGGAAGAAGATTTTAAAAGATGTATCTTGGGATTGTAACAAAAGTGCAAATGAGATATGGAAGGTAGAAACATCTTGTATCTGAAGGGTAGCCAAAGAGATGCTATGTGAATCAAAGGGAGGAGATCCAGGCCAAAACGAGGCTTGGTGGTGGAGTGGAGGGGTGCAACAGAAGCGCAAAATTAAAAGAGCATGCTTGAAAGCTATGTCTAAGGAAAGAACAGATGAAACTGTTTCAAACTACAAAATTGCAAAGAATGAAGCAAATAATGCTCTAAGCGAAGCTAAGTCAAAAGCTTATAAAGTTTTGTACAAAAATCTCGACCCTAAGAAGGGCTAGAAAGATTTATTCAGGTTGGCTAACGCAAGAGAAAGAAAGACCAAAGACCTATCTCAATTGAGATGCATTAAAGATGAGGAATGTCACGTGATTGTTACTCAGAAAGATATAAAGACTGGATGGAAGCAGTACTTCCATAAAGTTTTCATTGGGGAAGGAAATAAAGAGATCACTTCGGTAGATCTAGCTAGTAGTGAAAGTTATTTGAATCGTCAAGCCATAAACGAATACAAAGGGAAGTAGAGGAGACTTTAAAGGTTATGAGACCTAAGAAAGGTGTAGGACCTTATGACATTCCTATAAAAGTTTGGAGAGTTATAGGTGAGCAGAGTTTTACTTGGCTAACAAATTTATTCAAAGTTATTTGACGAAGAACAAATAAGACATTAAAATTTGTCCAAATTACAGAGATATCAAGTTGATGAGTCACATTATGAAAATTTGAGAACATGTAAGAAAAAAATGTTGAGGGAAGTTTCCAAAATAAAAAAAAACAATACGGATTCATACCAAATCGCTCAACTATTGAAGCCATCCGCTTGCTGAGGAGAACAATGGACATCTACAAAGCTGAAAAGAACCTCCATGTGATTTTTATTGATTTGGAGAAGGCTTACGATTCTGTCCTATGAGAGATATTGTGGAGAGTTTTGAAGAAGAGATAAGTACATGTCTACACATTAACCTCATCAAAGATATGTATTATAGAGCTTCGTCTTGTGTAAGGATACGGTCTGGAAGACTAACTATTTTGACATTAACATTGGTCTGCATCAAGAAGCAATGTTGTCCATTCCTTTTTACTTTGGTTATGGACGAGTTGACAAGTCATGTTCAGGGTGAGATACCTTAGTGTATGTTATCCGTTAATGATATTATGTTGATTGATGAGACTAGAGATGGAGTAATGAGAAACTTGAGGTCTTGAGACATGCATTGGAGACTGTTAAGATTCTTATGTTATTGTCGTCTTTATTTATATGATTTATTTCTCTTGTCATGTTTATGTAATTTACCCTTTGAGCTTTTCTCCTATATAAGAGAGCTCTAGGGTTAGATGGAATACAACTTCTTCGTTTCACCTCAACATGGTATCAGAGCAACGGTCCTAGACCGGAGCCTGTGACCTAACCCTAACCCCTCCCCACCAAAAACCCTCCTCAGACTTGTCGCCTTGCGCCACACGGGCCTCAGCCTGCTGTCGCCTTCCTCACGTGCGGCACAGGTTGCCGCCGTGCATCGTACGGGGCACCACCTGCAGCCTCCTCCCTCACGCATCGTGCGCACTGTTGCAGCTCGTTGTTGTCGTTCCTCTGCCTGTTGCTAACCAGCGCACGCCCCCTTTCACATGTGGGTTGAAGCCTCTGCCCCTCTAGGGTTGCTATAGCCCTGCGTGTCCTACGTGCAGCCTTCGATCTTGGTTTCTAGTCCACGCTTGAATCTCTAGGGTGTGACGTGTTCATCTAAAACACCCTAGCCAACCAAAGGAAACTTCCAAGAATGGAAGAGGTTGTGGTATAAGTCTACACCCACAACCATCTTCCCATATGTGTATGTAGACATAGTTCGTATTTGTTGCAAATCCCAATCTTGGTGATTGTTGTTATCATGGTTGACAACAAAGCCGATATTCCATCCATGGGGGGCTTCAAAGGTCCAGCCCCCATCATCAAAAAGGATGACACGAACTATGAACTGTGGGCCATGCAGCTCATGAGTCCGATGCAGTGTAATGGCAAGAAGCACATCCTTACAGTGGAGGGGTCAAGTGACAAGACTGGGATAAACACCTCATGGGAGGCAGATGATGCCTACGCACGAGTATGGCTATCCGGAACTGTGTCATCGGAGATAGCTAATGATATTCTGAGTTAGCCGATTGCGAAGGCTATGTGGGACATTCTCGCTGCCACATACTCACCGGTGAAGAACGAGTCTAAGATATTGCAGCTCCAGCATGATATCTTCACATCCAAGAAGAATGATCGTCCCTTCATACCCTCTATACTTCCTTGAGGAGTATGTTCGAGAAGTTACATGGTTACATTCCCTTGACTGCTATACTAGAGCAGCTTAAGGCATACAGAGACTCTGTGATGACAGGAGTTTTTCTAGCAGCTCTTGACCCTGAGTATGATGTTGCTCGTGCTCAGATTCTTACTGATGCTACCATACCTCCAATTGAGGAGGCATATCGCAGATTGAGTAGGCTATCTATATCTTCAGTGGTACCATGCAACAGACAACTTCAGCTATGGCTGCATCTCGTGGTAGGGGAAGTCATATACCATATCGTGGCAGAGGAAGCTCTAGTCGTGGAAGAGGAGGGGGTAGTCAACCCCGTCAGCATTGCACCTATTGCCACAGATCTTGCCATTCTGAGGAAACATGTTATTCTAAGCATGGGTTTCCTGCTTCAGCTCGAGTTGCAGAATAAACACAACCAGTAAGGAGTCCCTCACCTGTTGCAGATCAAAGATTTGATTAACTTGTTGCTCATCTCAGGGAGATTATGCCCACTACAAGGTCGACTACCTCTCCTTCAGGATCCCCAGAGGTGGCGGCCTCAGCATCAACATCTACATCAGGTACAACATATGCCCTTACTACTTGTTACAGGACAGACTTGTCAGAATGAATCATGGATTCAGGAGCATCACATCATCTATGTGGTGACAGAGGCCACTTTAGTGTATTTCGCCCGGCTCAGAATGGACGATCTCTTGTGATAGAAGATGGGATACATTCTCCCATCACTGGTCAGGGGGAGGTGCAGTTGACCCCCCGAAATGAGACTTCAGAATGTTCTTTATGCGCCTAAATTTTCTATGAATCTACTTTCAATTAGTCAAATCACCAAAGACTTATATTGTCGTTCTATATTTGATCCATCTACTCTTGTATTTCAGAATATACTAACGGACAGGGTGATTGGAACTAGCCGTGAGCAAGGGGGTCTCTACAAATTGGTGCCGTGTCCTTATGTTGGTGCCTCTTCTATTCACACTGGATCAGTTTCTTCCTATATGTGGCATCTTCGATTTGGTCATCTTCCTCTACAAAAGTTGTCACGTTCTTTCACAGATTTCTCCTCGCTCCACCTTTCAGTGCGAGGCCTGCCAGCTTGGGAAACATCATCGCTCTACCTTTCATAGTCGCCAGGGTCGTAGTGGTCATAATCTGTTTGAGTTATTGCATTTTGATATTTGGGGTCCCAGTCGTGTCCCAGATTTCCATGGACATAGGTTTTATCTTGTTGCAGTTGATAAGTTTTTGAGATTATCTTGGGTATTTCTTCTTGAGAACAAGTATGATGCAGGTCATGTTTTCCAGTCCTTTATTAATGAAATAAGAAATATTTTTTCAGCGAAAGTCAAGTTTATTCATTTTGATAATGCACTAGAGTTTTGCAGTACACAGCTTTCTCAATTCCTTAGGTCTCTTGGAATTGTGCATCAGTCATCGTTTGCATATACATTCCAACATAATGGGATAGCAGAACGATAACACCTTCATCTGTTAGATATCACCAGAACTCTATTGATTCAGAGTCGTGCCCCTCGTTCATATTGGGGTGATGCGGTTCTAACTGCTTGCTATCTAGTAAATCGTATGCCCTCTTCAATGCTAGGAGAGAAGATTCCGTTCTTGATTGCATTTCTCGAGACGGATCTTTTCTCGCTAACGCCTCGTGTCTTTGGTTCTGTAACTTTTGTTCATCAAGTATCTCCAGGTCTTGACAAGCTCTCTCCTAGAGCTGTCAAATGTGTGTTTGTTGGGTATTCCAGGACCCAAAAAGGTTATTATTGCTTTGACCTTGTTCGACGAAGATACTATGTTAGTGCTGATGTTACCTTTTTCGAGTCAGTTGTGTTTTTCTCCCACAGGTGACAGGCTTACTCCTTCAGAGGACGGAGAAGAGGTCTATATGCCACCTCCACCATCATTATCATCTCCACCACCAACTCCTCCACCACCAACTCCACTGTCACCACCTCCTCCATCGTCACCTCCACAGCCACCTACTTTCTTCCCGCAGGTTTACCAACGACGCCCCCTACTCATGTGCCTCCTCCGTCATCCAGCACGTCCGAGGTATGTTCTGAACATTTGGGTATTACTGATGGTACTGGTGATTTGCATGTAAAGCCTGAGGTACAGGATGTGGATACTATCTCTTCTACATCTGATGAGGATCTAAATGTGTCGATTGCACTAAGGAGGCCGAAACGGGCGTGTACTATGCATCCTATTGGGTCTCATGTTTCCTTGGGGTGTCTTTTCAAGGAGTTTTAGAAATTAGTTGTTGGTCTGTCTACCGTGGAAATATTGTGATCATATCAGGAGGCACTACAGAGCAGTCAATGACGTCTGGCTATGGAGGAGGAGATGGCAGGTTTACAGTCACGAGGTACGTGGAGTGTTGTCCATGCTCCGCTAGGCGCATCTATTGTTGGTAGCAAGTGGGTATTTACTGTGAAGCATCGGGCTGACGGTACAGTAGACAGATACAAGGTCAGATGGTTACTCGTGGTTTTACCGAAACCTATGGCGTGTATTATCAAGACACCTTTTCTCCTGTTGCATGACACTCTACCTGCGGATTCTTATTGTTGTTGATGTGGTTCATGATTGGTCGCTTTTCCAATTAGATGTAAAGAATGCTTTCTTGTATGGAGATCTGTAGGAGGAGGTTTACATGCAGCAGTCACATGGGTTTGTTGCTGAGGGGGAGTCCAGTATGGTGTGCCATTTTCATAAGGCTATCTATGGCCTTAAGCAGGGTCTGAGGGCTTGGTTCCAGAAGCTTTCCGAGTTGATTGAACAGAAGGAGTTTGTCAGATCCACTGCAGATCATACTCTCTTTGTTAAGAAAAATCAAAGAGGTATTGTAGTTGTTTTGGTTTATGTTGATGACATTGTTATCACTGGCAGCGATGAACAGGGCATTCAGGCAGCTAAGGACTTTCTTGGGCAACAGTTTGTTACGAAAGACCTTGGCACGCTTTGTTACTTCCTTGGCTTAAAGTTTGCACGTGATCAACAAGGTATGGTTATGACACAAAGGAAGTACGTCACTGATCTTCTATCTGAGAGAGGCATGACTGGATGTAGACCAGCTACTACCCCAATGGATCCTAATTCTAGGTCTATGATGAAGACTCTGAATAGGTGGACAAGAGACGATATAGAGAGCTGGTAGGGAAAGTATTATATGTTACTATTACCAGGCCTGATATATCTTTCGCTGTGAGCGGAATGAGCCAGTTCATGGAGCAACCCAGGCAGGCACACATGGATGCAGTGTGCATGATCTTGAGATATCTGAAGTCATCTCCAGATGCGGGTCTTCTATTTAGAAGAGATACTTCTCTTATAATTATTGGATGTACAGATGCAGATTATGTTGGGTGTCCTAAGGACAGGAAGCCCACTTCAGGCTTCATTGTGTTTGTTGGTAGCTCATTGGTCTCATGGAAAAGTAAGAAACAAACTATTGTTGCTCGGTTTAGCGCAGAATCAGAATATAGAGCCATGGCCCAAGGGAGTATAGAAATGATGTAGGTCAAGTCTGTCCTGATTGATCTAACGATTCAGATGCCTCTTCTTATGCACCTCACATGTAATAATCAAGCAGCCTTGTTCATAGCTAATAATCCAACATTTCATGAGCGAACAAAGCATGTTGAGGTAGATTGTCACTACACTCGTGACTTGATCTAAACGAACCTTATTTCAACGTCTTATGTCGCTTCAAGTGATCAGGTTGCATATATGTTCACCACAGCTCTTGCAAGAGGTTCATTTCATCATTGTTGTTCTAAGCTGAGCATGATATAGATATATATGCTCCAGCTTGAGGGGGAGTGTTAAGATTCTTATGTTAATGTCGCCTTTATTTATATTATTTATTTCTCTTATCATGTTTATGTAATTTACCTTTTGAGCTTTTATCCTATATAAGAGAGTTATAGGGTTAGATAGAATACAACTTTTTCATTTCACCTCAAAAAAAACTAAAGGATTTCGCATAAGTAGGGCTAAGGCTGAATATATGGAGTGGACTTTTGATGGAAGCAATGGTGAAGGAATCAAGGTGAAGATTAGTGACGATAACATTCAGAAGAGATATTCTTTTAGATACTTGGTATCTATTTTGCAACATGATGAGAAAATTGGTGGGGATGATACTAACAGAATAAATACAGTGTGACGACAGAATAATTCGACTAGGGTTAAGTTATTATTTAAGCAAGTGTCATTGTGACCCTAATCAATCAAGTGATCAACGAGAAAATAAACCATTTAAGAAATCAAGCAGAGAAAACGAGCAATTTTGCTACTTTTATTAACCTGGTATAGCGACCAGAGTCGAACTCAATGAGCACAATTATACACTAAGTAGTCGATTTCAGAAATCAAGCGATTTTTATTGTTTTTAGTGGTTTTCAACAACATTTTAAATTTTCAAAGTGAAGGAAATAAGCACAATGAACAAAAGTAAACACACACAATCCTTTTGTATTTTTCAGATAAGTCAGAAATACTCAGAAAAATGTAATAAAAATATTTTTAGAGTTTTTTATATTCTATAGTGTTTTTGATAATTTTTATGTCTTTTTCAAATATTTTTGTGATTTTCTAAAAATCTAACAGTGATAAAGTGAGAAAACAGTGCACTGTCAGGAAGGTTTTGCAAATTAAAAATAGATACTAAGCTCAAAATTCCTGGGAGTGAATTTTATGATAAACTAAAAGAAATACCTACAATCAGGAACTGAAATCACTGTTTTTGGATTTTTTATAATTTTATATGATTTTTATAAGTTTTTAATAGTTTTTCAAATTTTTAGGTTTTTATAAGGTATTTTTCAACAAAAATGGTATAGAAGCTAAAAGATAACAAAGGGCAACTACAATAATTTTTTAGTGATTTTTCGAATTTTTATGTATTTTCTAAACAAACAGGGACTATTTAGGGCATTTTTGAATTTTTAATAAAAGAAAATATACGAAATCAACAAGCAAAAATCACCATAAATAACACATGCTAGCAGGAGTCACATACAATGTTTAGGCAATTTTTAGAGTTGATTGGATATTTATTGCAATTAATAAAAGACTAGTAATTAAAGACAGATCACATGGATCAGATTGCAAATATTTTAAGTCCTAACGCCTAGCAGATAACAGGCAATGAAAGTCCGGGGGCCACTTATGCAAATTCAAAACATTAACTTCATTCCATAACCAGTAACAAGTTCAGGACAAAGAGTGTAAATATCCCAAAAAGCGTGTGCGGGTGGACGTGACTACAACTCAGATGGACTAAAATGCAAATATCAAAACCACAGGGTCCTTACTGCAAATGTTTTGAACTACAAACTATTTTTATTGGACTAACACGAAATAAAAAGACATGCAGGGGAGAGGAGAAACAATACCCACGGAGGCACATGAGGTGCATGATGGAGGTCTGATGGCTCTGATGGGCTCCTGCAAAAAGATATGACGGTCAAAGGATGTCGTGGACGTGCAGCTCAGATCTAACACGTCAGGGTCTGATCAATGGTCTGCAAGGTTACTCTGACGTACAACGCAGATCATGTCTAGCTCTAATCGAAGGGCTACGGATTGGGCTTTATCAAACTGCCTTGATCAAGTCTGGAGCTGCATCTCCAGATCGGACGGCAAGGAGAGATGCTGGAAAAACAAAGCTTAGACGAACTTCTCCCATATGTGGACGGAGATCCAAGAGCCTGATGAGCTCGTTAAGAGGTCCAGAAGCTCTATGTAGACGTTCCGCGTCGACTGTAGTCTTTGGGAGAGACGATGATCGATCAGATGATGGTGGCAATGTGCCTCCTCCTGAAGCTACTTCGCATGAGCAGTCGAAGCACAAAAAGGGACAGCTTGCGTGTGCCTGGACCTGCGAAGGAAAGAGGGACTTGGTGGCTTTGCTCCGGTCTGATTATTTGCATATAAAAGCAGAGGGAAACGACGAGGAAGTGAAGCTCTGGTTCCCGACGAAAGTGAAGATGGGAACCTAATCCTGCTCCGGTGAGCAGGATCCAGGGGGATCAGGTCACGCTAGAAGATGAAGGGTGAGTCGAGAAGTCGATCGAGGCGGATAGGGGTGTGAGATGGAGCCCCAACCAGTTGGTCGAAGCGAGTAGAGCAGCGGTGGAGGTAATGCTTAATCGAATGAAATGACGGAAAGGGAGTGGAAAAGAAGGTACCTAAGGGTTCTACGATGAACATCGATGAACAGCAGGGGGAAGTCAAGGTCCCCGACCAATTATCGCTACTATATATTAAGCAGCCCACTAGCCATCTTTTGGAAGCTAGAAAGTTCTCCTTCTGTTTAACATGGGAAGCCTTCCGGGCCCGGGTATCCAATCAATTAAGCCTCCAAACCCCCTATTAACTATTAGCCCGGCCCTTTTAGGCTAGCTGGCTTCGCTCGCTCGCTCAATTCGCTTGGACATCCACTAGGTCAGATACAGAGCAAGGGACTCCGACTCCGAGAAAGCGCCTGAGTGAAGAGACTGCTATATGATAACTGCAGGGAATCCCTCGATTCCCCCGTTCATCTCATCCCCCCCCCCCCCCGCGGACTGGCTTAAGCAACATTCGATCAACCACCAAGTTAACTCCAAAGGACACTCTAGAAGCCTATCACTCAGCCGGAGGTGGCTAGGGAGCAGGAAGGCGGCGAGGAACGAGCTGCGGACCAAGGGAGGTGGAGTAAAGTATTTATAGGGCTCCTGCAGAGTCTGGAAAGATCAGACGAGGGAGCAAAACCGTAGAAAGATCCGACCTCGCCTAAGGATCCACGAGGATCACGAATCCTAAAAGAGAAGTTGGGCACAAAAAGTGAGGCAAGTGGTGGTCAGACCCGTCCGGGAAAATGCTGCAAAATCGGTCCGGTGAGAAGGTCAGTCGGGTCGGGTTTGGTGGAGGAATTGTTGACCCGAGTCAACGGACCCGGGCCAGATAATCAAGAAATTTGAGAGTAATAGATAAAAGAATAATAGGAATACAATAGTAAATGGATTGAAAATAAAAATGTTAAGAATGAAAAATGTTTATTATTTTTCAAGCTATTTTTCTGTGATTTTTAATTATTTTTATGAAATGCATATAATCTATATATAGTATGGGGTATTATATGTAGGTATAGTGTAACTATATATTTATTCTTTAATTTTTATTTTATTAATTTCATACAAATATCCTTTATTTTTATATTTTATTTAACAAAATAAATTGAGGGATATAAAATGATTTTTAGCTGATTTTTACAAATTAAATAAATAGATAGTATATCCAGTATACATAAATGTGGCTTTGATACAATGGATTTTTTATTTTATTTTGTATTTTCTAATTTTTATTTTATTTTTATTTTACTGTTGGGAATATGTATACGTTTTTAAAAATATAATATGCATAAAGTAAATTAAAATATGTAAATATTTACAAGCATAGGTATCCTGTACAAGGTACCTATCTCCCCCTACTTTTATTCTTTGTCAATCAAGTCCATTACTGACCTTCACTCAGGGTTTGGGTCAGTCGGCATTTTATTATTTACCTCATTATTTTCTTTTTTCTTTTCTCTTTATTCTTTTATTTTTGGAAAATATGTGTTAGTTATGCAATATTAAAAATGACATGCACAATGTTAACTTATTGTATTTACACCTATTTATAGATGTTTTTGCTAAAAGATAAAGCTAAAATAAAAGAACGAGAATCAGAGATTCATCATCCCCCTATACTTTACCTTTACTAGTCCCTTAGCAAACACTTAATTGAAAAAGAAGTGAAAGAAAAAGAAAAGAAAAGAAAAAAGAAGAATCAAAGTGATTATTAAACTTATGTTCATAAAATTGAGGTATGGAGCTCAGTCAGGCCTTTGGATTACTAGTTTGACGAAACGTTATTGGGAGATGGGTTTAAGACTTAACAGGCTTCAAGTTCCACAATACTATGGTCAGGTCTCCTCAACAACCAGGTCAGAACAAGTCTACATACACAAACTCTAATGACCATGAATCTTGTACTGTGTAAGTGATATATAGCTCCCCACCTCAAAAATGACAAAGAAACGGACTCCCTCACAAGGTAACTCTAATCCCCAATCTAGCAACTCTTTCCTCGAGGAGCGGGGTATTCCCTTCTAAGTTCAAGTACAATCAGCTCAAGAAGAGGGGGAAAGGAAAGGATGGATTGTGAACAGTGCATCCATGTATCCCTTGAAGTTTAACCGATGTAGCTAAGTCTCCAGCTGCAAGCTTCCTTGAGATGAGATGGTGAAATACATAAGCTTTACTTATTCACCATATACATTCCAGCAGGCATTTTATTTTCAACCAGATATGTCCCCTTTTTTGGAGTTTTTGTATTTTTGCATTTTTTTAACATATAAATAACATATCTACAAGGTGCAGTACTTACATAAGGAGGTTTTCTTCTTGAGCCAGTAGACTATCCATCTTTTGAAGCATTATTACAACCCACAGCATCCTGTCGTAAGACCTCAAATGCTACTAGACCAGGTTGAGGTGCACATCCCTCTCTAGAGGATGGGAAGTTCCGGTTAGCAGTACTATCCCCCCCCCCTCTGGTATGCTACTCCAAGCCAAAGGATTCTACCTCCTCACCAACTCATCCGTATTGAGCTATGTGTAAGGTGTGTGTCCAAGTCAAGCCATTGTCTCTGAGAGTCATGCATGCTTTGTTAAGTTCTCTACTTAGGCTCATCAAGACGACATGTGAACATAGCCTAGTGGACTCAATACCTGAAAAATCTTAACCCCAAATCCTATAAGGTTCCTCTGAAGTTAAGCGGATTAAGGTCTTAACCAAGCTTCATTCTTCAATTTTATTCCAGTTTAAATGTCAATCATGATGCAGAAGAATGTACATGCAAATATTTACAAAAAAAAAATTTGGTGGGAAAATTTTCAAACTATGCAGATTTTTACGGAATTGTTGATTTTTCAATTTTTTTAGGTATTTTCGAAGGAAGAAAGAAAGAAAATTTTTACAAAAATATATACATATTTACAAAGAGGCTTATGTTACAGGTTTTTATATACAAATGGATTTTATTTACAGGATCATGTACTGGCTTTATTAAGGACACTTATGTACAAAAGAATTTTAGGGGTAGATTATGGTTTTAATGTACACATATATATAAATGGTTATCATACCCCATAATTATTTCTCATATGAAAAAATATTTTTTAAAAATATTTTTCAAAAGATTTTTAAAAACAAGTTTTACAAACAATTATAAACAATTTTTGCAAACATTTTATTTTCATACAATTTTCAAAAAAAATGTACAATATACCTAATTTTGATACAGAAAAAAATTTACAAAACATTTACAAATAAAACATTTTTACAAACATTTTTACAAAACTTGTACAAAAATATCTAAGCATGTAAAATGCTGGAATCCATGCAAGTATTATCAATTAGCACAGATGGATCCAAAAGAGATACAGATTTTTTATTTTTTTTTCATTTTTTTGTATTTTTCTAAAGACATCCTCAAGTATAGGAGAAGTCAATACAACAAACTGTCTCTTGGTGGCATCGTACCACCGACAACATCTGAACATGCAGCATCAGCATTGTTCTCTGGTTTGACATCTGGTAAATTGGTGGCATCAGCACCACAGTCTGCTACTAGGGATACGACGACATCAGTACCGTCGTCTGGATCATCATCCTTGGTGTTGTCAGTACCATTGTTATCATCATGGGTAGCGGCATCAGCACCGCTCTTAACTTCATCTGGTGCCCTAGAGTCTGTAGTGGGATGTCGCCTAGACTAGTCGCCACTGGCCGGCTTCCTACCGCTTCTAAGTATTACAAAATCAACATCAAATAAATAATGAATGTCATCCAGAATATCCCTACGAGAGGCGGTCTCTATAGATTGTACCCACTTAGACTTTCTCTAGATTGTTCGGGTTAGGTTCAATCTGCGCAGGTATGGCAGCTTTGCAATTGATTATTTCTCTTATTTCCTATTGGAACTCATTCATCTCTTGCTGGAAAGTAGCTTGTTGATCGAAAAGCATATGGACGAGATCATCAAGGGTTGGGTTCTCATACGAGTGTGAACCGAACGGTTGCCTCGTTGAAAATGAGGCTGGCTCTGTTGTTGCTGGTATGAGTGAGGAGGAGGTTGTGGGTATTGCTGATAACGTTGATGCTTCCTCCACTGTTGACCCTGATATGAGGGTCGAGGACCATGTTGTGGATGTTGCTGGGAGTACTGGGGTTGATGTTGTTGTTGGGTGCCCTGCTCTACATGTGTCGGAGGCTGTTGTTGGGATGAAGAAACTTCATTCGACCATCTGAAACCTAAGTGATCACAACGGATCCCAAGTTGTTGGTACTGGGAGTACCAAATCTCGTAGACTTCCATCAACGGCTCCTGCTGCTTGTGAACTAGCAAGGGAAGGGACGCCAAGAGTTGATCCAGATGATACACCACCAACTGAGTATCTGAAGAAGGGGTGGTGGCAACTGGTATTGTGGGAGTGATTGGATTGGCTCTGCCTGAATGTGGTGTATCTGACGATACGAGGCGGAGAGCTGCGATGAACTACTCCCTGGATCAGCTCGTGACCTAGAATGTGGCTGAGAAGCCGTCTGTACCTCTTGAAGACACATGATCTGGGTCTTCAAGTTACTAAGGGTTTGGGTCAACTCATCAATCTTATTGAGCTTATCAAGACCCTGACACGTCTTATTCTAAATAAGATCCATCCGATTCAACTTTTGGCTGATGATTCCCGTATCGACAGCTGAAGATTCTGCTAGTACCGATGCCGTAAAGGAGGAAGAAAGACCGGCTTTAATACGTGCTATTTTTTTATATGAATTTTCCTACGGGAGAGGCTTCCCCTGAGTGTAGACCCGAATCTGAGACATCACAGTTAGTTTTCGACAATCTCCTCATAAATAGTCCAGACTTGGTCTTCATCCTTGGAGAAGCAGAAACTTCAAGACGAGGCATTTACTAACCCCTGCAGCTCAGGTGTCAGCCCACAGAAGAAACTCAACATGAGGTTGGGCTTACTGATCTCATGGTGGGGATACCTATCGATGAGCTCTCTAAGGCGATCCCAAGCTTCATAGAATTATTCATTAGGAATCATCGTAAAATTGCTAATCATGGCTCCGGTTGCATTGATCCGGCAGAGTGGGTAATACTTGTTTAGGTACTTGGTCCGAAGTTATTCCCAAGTAGTGACTACCATCCCTAAATGCTTCAGCCAGTAGGTTGCTCGATCAACCAAGGAGAATGGGAAGGCAATCAACTTAATGGTATCTTCATCCACAAATCTGTCATGGACGGTGCTACAGATCATCTCAAATTCTTGTAGATGAAGGTAGGGTTCTTCGGTGGCATGCCTATGGAACTTGGGAAGTAGCTGGATCGTCTGAAGGTGAAGCTTGAAGTCGTTCAGGATGGATGGAAGCTGGATCCATCGGTGGGTGACGGTTGCACCAGGGTGGTGCAACTGCCTCATGGTACGTGCTGACCTCTGAGGACCTTGCGGCTCGTCCTGGCGTCTGTCGTCTGCTCGGCCCTCCTGTTGTGGTATCTCTCTACTACCGGTTAATCTCTCTAGCTCTTCTCGCCTGATTCTCATCTATGTGAGCTCTCTTCTCAGCTTTTCCATGAAGATCCCTTGGTCATTGATCTGTCTTTGCATGGTCTCCAAGGAAGCTAGTAGTGTGTTGTTGATGGCTGCCTAATCTAATACGAATGATGAAGTCTAAGGTTGCTCATCTGTCATGTCCTCACTGGCCATTTCTCTGATCTTTACAAAGGTAAAAGACCCTAACTCAGGTGTTGAATGTATAATTGTGCTGACCTGTCTGACGATACCTCAGGAGTGGAAGAATGGTGGTCGAGGGAGAATAGGGTAGAAGCAAACTCGGATTCAGAGAACAGGTCTGAGCTCTCTGAAGATAACCTAGATGAACGAGGAGTGCTAGAAAGCGGTGCTACTAAAGGCAGCCTAAGAGACTTCCTTCTCATCATCTTGATCTGGGGATTTATAAAGATTTGATCCGAACTGAAAGCCAGATGAGAAAACAAACCCCCGATTCACTTACTCGACACAATGTGATGATTGTGAAAGTTCGGTCGTTTATCTTGTCAATTTTATTAGGTGATAATCCAATCTTACAGAACGAGTTAGTGAGATGTTAGGAGCTTGATTCTCCCTCGACACCGGCCGGGATTCTTATGACTAGTTGTATCTATTTCTAGCCTGTATGGGTGTAGGTACAGACCATTTCCGACTACCAGATTTACTTGAGGACGGAGCCTTAAACAATGTCCTCTAAACCACCCACTCTACTAAGGAAGTCCAGACTGTTTACCAGCTACCCAAAAATCTTCACTGGAGAATAGCTAATCGTTTTTGTTAGAACCGGTAGTCTGAAGAAAGTTCAAGCGTGACTCTATCCTAGTGTGCGGATCACTCACTCTCAGCAGTAAAATCAGACAAAGATGGAGTTACTATCCCTAAAACAAAATTTTTAAGTGAAGTTCGATTTTAGGTCAAGTATGCTCTACCCGTCCCAATTTTATTGGTTATATCTTTTTAAGTGTTTTTTGAATAAAAGATAACGTCTAACGATTTTTCCGATTTCCTTTCTTATTTAAGTCCAAGAAAACAGGGGGGAAGACAGAAAAGCCAATGCGCGATGAAATCAATAATGCATGCAGAGTAAGAAATGTGTATCTTGCTCCAACAGTCTACATGCAAAGTGATTTGTTCATAAATTAAATACAAAATTTAATCTAATCTAAATGATGCATGAGGAAATCTCCCTAAGATGATAACTTTTATTACAGGAACAATCGGTGCTAATTAATCAAAAGAGAAACCTAAGTCTGGTCTTGGAAGTCGTTCGATGCCCACCACAACGGGTCCTGCTAGCATTGTATGTGACTTCTCATGGCGCATGATTTCTAATCCAATTAAGTTAGCTTTTTTATTTGACTAAATCCAATCGTGATCTATAGGAACTGATATTCTATTAGGGTATTTGGACCTTAGTTGCTACCAAGCCCAACTAGAATAAAACCTAAATCTAGGAGCTAAAACCTCGAGAAACAAATAAAAATAAAAGGTGAAAAACTATGAAAAATCCAGTGAGGACCCCGAGTGCATCGGTACTTGGTAAAAAAGACCTCGAATAATGTTCAAGTCCAAGAGTGTCCAAATATCTAAGTTAATACAAGAGTTTTTGCAAATAATATAACTAAGTCTAATTCTCTCGTAACTACTTCTGCTCCTCCTGCTCCTCAAAGGGTCCCTCCAAGGCAGACCGAGCCGTGCTCCAAACGGTACCTCGCACAAAAAGCAAAGCAGGAAGTGGTCAGAAACAGTTGTAAGAAAGAGAAAATAAACAAAAAGAAAATCTAACTACTTAGCCGTGCTCTCTAGCAACGGCGTCATTCTGATAACTAAATAATTCGACTAGGGTTAAGTTATTAATTAAGCAAGTGTCGTTGTGACCTTAATCAATCAAGCGATCAACGAGAAAATAAACCATTTAAGAAATCAAGCAGAGAAAACGAGCGGTATTGCTACTTTTATTAACTTGGTATAGCGACCAGGATCGAACTCAATGAGCACAATTATACACTAAGTAGTTGATATTAGAAATCAAGAGATTTTTATTGTTTTAGTGGTTTTCAATTTTACAAATTTTTCATTTTTCAAAGAGAAGGAAATAAGCACAATGAGCAAAAGTAAACACACACAATGTTTTGTATTTTTCAGATAAGTTAGAAATGCTCAGAAAAATGAATAAATATATTTTTGGATTTTGTATTTTTTATAGTGTTTTAGGTAATTTTTATACTTTTTATATGCTTCTTTGATTTTCAAAAAATTCAACAGTGATAAAATGAGAAAACAGTTCACAGACGAGAAGGTTTTGCAAATTAAAAATAGATACCAAACTCAAAATTCCTGGGAATGAATTTTATGATAAACTAATAAAAAATATCTACAATCAGAAACTAAAATCACTATTTTTGGATTTTTTTTATGATTTTATATTATTTGTATAATTTTTATGTGTTTTGCAATTTTTAAGCTTTTAGAAGGTATTTTTTAACAAAAATAGTGTGGAAGCTAAAAGATAACAAAGGGCAACTACAATAATTAGATTTTTCGAAATTTTATATATTTTTCTAAATAAACAGGACTATTTAGGGTATTTTTGATTTTTTAATAAAAGAAAATATATAAAAATCAACAAGAAAAAATCGACATAAATAATACATGCTACCAGGAGTCACACACAATTTTTAGGTAATTTTTGGAGTTAATTTGATATTTATTGCAATTAATAAAAGACTAGTAATTAAAATTGTTCAAATGGATCATTGCAAATATTTTAAATCCTAGGGCCTAGCAGATAACAATCCATGAAAGTCTAGGGGCCACTTATGCAATTTCTCCACAATAGTCACGTGCAACACATGAACTAGACACACAGGGGTACATATGCAATTTTCAAAACATTAACTTCATTCCATAACCAGTAACTAGTTAAGGACAAAGACTGCAAATATCTTAAAAAGCGTATGCGGGTGCACGCGACTACAACTCAGATGGACTAAAATGCAAATGTCAAAATCACAGAGTCCCTACTGCAAAAGTTTTTAACTACAAATTGTTTTTATTGGACTAACAGGAAATAAAAAGGCATGCGGGGGAGAGGAGGAACTATACCCAGGGAGGCACATGAGGTGCATGAGGGAGGTTGAACGGCTCCGATGTGCTCCTGCAAAAAGATCTGACGACCAGAGGATGTCGTGGACGTGCGGCTCAGATCTGACATGTCAGGGTCTGATCAACGGTCTGCAAGGTTGCTTTGACGTATGGCGCAAATCAGGTTCAGCTCTGATCGAAGGTCTACGGATTGGTCTCTATCAAACGACCCTGATCAAGTCTGGAGCTGCATCTCCAGATCGGACAGCAAGGAGAGATGCTAAAAGAACAAACCTCAGGTGAACTTCTCCAGGGTATGGACGAAGATCCAAGAGCCTGATGAGCTCTCTAAGAGGTCCAGCAGCTCTATGTAGACGTTCTGCGTTGACTGGAGTCTTCGGGAGAGACGATGATCGGTCGGATAACGGTAGCGATGTGCATCCTCCTGAAGCTACTTTTCTTGAGCAGTCGGAGCACAAAAAGGGTCAGCTCGCTTGTGTCTGGACCTGCGAAGGGAAGAGGGACTCAAAGGCTTTGCTCCGGTCTGATTATTGCATATAAAAGCAGAGGAAAACGACATGGGAGTGGAGTTTTGGTTCTCAGCGAAAGCGGAGATGGGAACCTAGCCTAGTCCTGCTCTGGTGAGCAAAATCCGGGGATCAAGTCACGTTGGAAGATAAATGGTGAATCGAGAAGTCGATCGAAGCGAATAAAGGTATGAGATGGAGCCTTAACCAGTTGATCGGAGCGAGTGGAGTGGCGGCGGAGACGATGCTTAATCAGATGAAATGACAGAATGGGAGTGGAAAAGAAGGTACCTGGGGGTTCTACGATGAACAGCGATGAGCGGTGGAGGGGAAGTCGAGGTCCCGGCCTCGACCAGGCTGCGGAAGGCATAAGAGGCTGCACGCGGCGAAGAACTCCGACCATGTCTCGAGCAACGTCCTATCGACCACTAAGTTAAACTCCAAGGGACGCTACAGAAGCATGTCACGTAGCTGGAGGTGGCTACGGAGCAGGAATGCGGCGAGAACGAGCTGTGGACCAAGGGAGGAAGAGTGAAGTATTTATAGAGCTCCTACAGGACCTGGAAAGATCGGACGAGGGAATGAAACTCTAGGAAGATCCGACCTCGCCTAATGATCCATAAGGATCACAGATCCTAGGAGAGGAGTTGAGCGTAAAAAGCAAAACAAAAGGTGGTCGGACCCGTTCGGGAAAATGCTACGAAATCGGTCTGGCGAGAGGTCAGACGGGTTGGGTCTGGTAGAGAAATGGTTGACCCGGGTCAACGGATCCGAGACAGCCAATCGAGAAATTTGAGAATAAGAAATAAAATAATAATAGAAATAAAATAGTAAATGAATTAAAAATAAAAAATGGTAAGAATGAAAAATGTTTGTTATTTTTCAAGCTATTTTTCTGTGATTTTAATTATTTTTATGAAATACATATAATCTATTTACAGTATGGGGTATTATATGTAGGTATAGTATATATGTATATTTTATTCTTTAATTTTATATTATTAATTTTATACAAATATCCTTTATTTTTATATTTTATTTATTTACAAAATAAATTGAGGGATATAAAATGATTTTTAGCTGATTTTCACAAAATAAATAAATAAATTAATTAATTAAATAGATATTGTATTCAATATACCAAAGTATGGCTTTTATACAATGGATTTTTTATTTTTATTTTATTTTGTGTTTTCTAATTTTTATTTTATTTTTATTTTATTTTTGGGAATATGTACATGTGTTTAAAAATATAATATGCACAAAGTGTAAATTAAATATGTAAATATTTACAAGCATAGGTATCATGTACAAGGTACCCTATCTCCCCCTACTTTTATTCTTTGTCGATCAAGTCCATTACTGACCTTCACTCAGGGTTTGGGTCAGTCGGTATTTATTATATAATTACCTCCTTATTTTCTTTTTCTTTTGTCTTTATTCTTTTATTTTGAAAAATATGTGTTAGTTATGCAATATTAATAAGGCATGCACAATGTTAACTTATTGTATTTACACCTATTTATAGATGTTTTTGCTAAAAGATAAAGCTAAAATAAAAGAATAAAGAATGAGAATCAGATATTCATTAGTTGGCTAAAGTGAAGAGGAGTCTCTATTGTTCTTTGTGATAAGAAAATTCTTTTGAAAATCAAAGAAAAGTTTTACAAAGCAACCGGGAGACATGTTATGCTCTATGGATCTAAATGTTGGCTGTGAACCATAGACATGTGCATAGAATGGTAATAGCAGAAATGAAAATGCTAAGGTGGATGTATGGACGCACACGTAAAGATCAGATTCGGAATGATGTAATCAAAATGAAAGTTGGTAAAGCTCTGATCGAGGATAAGATGTGAGAAAATTGCTTAAGGTGGTTTGACCATTTGTAAAGGAGGTCAGTTGATGCATCAATGAGGAGATGTGAGTTTTGGGATGTTGAGATGGCTAAGAGAAGGCGAGGAAGGTCCAAGAAGTGTTGGAATAAAATTATACGAAGAGATCTTAGTTTTTTGGATCTAAGCCCGAGAATGACCTAAGATAGATCTGAATGGAGGCAAAGAATCCATATATCATACCCTACTTAATGTGGGAAGAGGCTTTGTTGTTATTGTTGTGAATATAAAATATAATGATCTACATAATGCAACGAGTAACAATAAAATAAATGTACTAAGCCTTCTCCCCCTATAAGTAGGGTTGGCTACATGGATTCTTGCTCAAATCCATGTTGAAAGATTCGACTATTTTTTACGTTGGTCGTCGACTACCTGACGCAACCCCTGCAAGAGTGGGATTTGAACCCTGATCTTTTGTGCGGTAGACACACTGTACTACCACTAGACGATTAAGTGGGTACAAGCAAGTAACAATAAAATCAGGTCAAATAATATCAATATAGGGACATATATCATTAACGTTATCCAAAAATATGCAGGTGAAGCAAAAAATATTTTGCTAAGCATCAATAACAAGTTAGAAAGGAAAATGCATAACACATTACGATCAAAGCATCAATGAACATGAACCGCATAGCCCTCTACAATACTGATGCAACAAATCTGACACGATTCTTGTTCCAATCCCTCAATCAGTGCCCTTACCTTAAAGAACGTGAGTTCAAGAGCGACTGAGATAAAAGAAATGAGAACTAAACAAGAAACCATTTGAGTTTTCTGTCTCATCACAATCGAAAGGAAATACCTCATTCTAAGAGCTACATTTATGATAAGGAGAACCAATTAAGGGATGTTAGTCAGCATAATCAATTGACATAATCATCTCTCCTAATTCATCCCTTAATGGAATCTACAATTATAAATATCAAAAATATTCAAACCCAAAGCTGCTATCAAGCCCAACTCAGAATCCATAACTCAATAGGAAGCAGAGTTTATCAATAATCTTTAGCTTTGCTATCTATTTTAAACGGTAATTTCTAGCGGGTGACCATATACCTGTTGGATATCCATGTACCTAATAGGTACCCATATATTCAACATGGTAAATCTTAAGCTATTCATAAATGTAGACAAGATTTTCTCACATATATTAAATAGAGGGGGATCATGTAATATGATGATACATTAAGATGTGCAATATTTAGAAAATATTAAAGGTTTATATATGTTAAGTGTTTAACTCTTTTGGGTCTATAGTTTTTATTTATTAAAGATAAAAAAGTCATTTGAATACGAATAAATGGATGATAAAGAGACAATTGAGTTGGATTTTTATATATTTAGATCGATACAAATTAGATATGAAATAGATTAGAGTAGTTTGACTAAAATGTAAGAAACATATCTATATTTATTTATTTTTTAATTCGTGTTGGAGCGGGTTCGGATACCCATAAGATAATCTCAAACCCATATTTCCATGGGTAGTCAATGCAAAACCCAAACCTGTCTAAAAGTAAATGGAACGGATTTTGGATATGTAAATGGGGCAGGTACTCAATGTATAGATCCAGATTGATATCCCTACTCATGAATAATGCCATGTGTTGGAAGTAAACTACGCAACTAGCCGACCTCAACCGACACAAACAATATGTAATTAAAGGAAAGTAACACCTTCAAATGGAAACTAAACACTAAAATGATCTTGAATAGTACAACAACAACAACAAAGCCTTTTCCCACAATTAAGTAGGGTCGGCTACATGGATTCTCCGCCTCCATTCAGATCTATCTTGGGTCAATCTCGGACTTATATCCAAAAAACTAAGATCCCTTCGTATAGTCTCTTTCCAACACTTCTTGGGCCGTCCTCGCCCTCTCTTAGCCGGCTCAACATCCCACCACTCGCATCTCCTAACCGGTGCATCAGTTGACCTTCTTTGCAAATGACCAAACCATCTTAAGCGATTTTCTCGCATCTTATCCTCGATCGGAGCTACACCAACTTTCTTTCTAATTGCATCATTCCGAATCCGATCTTTACATGTATGTCCACACATCCATCTTAGCATTTTCATTTCTGCTACAGCCATTCTCTGCACATGTCTATGGTTCACAGGCCAACATTCAGAACCATAAAGCATAGCAGGTCTCACGGCTGCTTTGTAAAACTTTCCTTTAATTTTTAAAGGAATTTTCTTATCACAGAGAACAGCGGAGGCTCCTCTCCACTTTAGCCAGCCTGCATTTATTCTATTAGTAACATCTCCATCAATTTCCCCATCATGTTGCAAAATAGATCCCAGATATCTAAAAGAATCTCTCTTTTGAATGTTATCGTCACCAATCTTCACCTCGATTCCTTCACCATTGCTTCCATCAAAGGTACATTCCATATATTCCGTCTTAGCCCTACTTATACGAAAACCTTTAGTCTCCAATTCATGTCTCCAAACCTCAAGCTTCTCATTTACTCCATCTCTAGTCTTGTCAATCAACACAATATCATCAGCAAATAACATACACCAAGGTAACTCATCCTGAATGTGACTTGTCAACCCGTCCATAGTCAAAGTAAAAAGAAATGGACTCAAAGCTGAACCTTGATGTAAACCAATGTTGATATCAAAATAGTTGGTCTTCCCCGTCGGAGTCCTTACACAAGATAAAGCCCTATCATACATATCCTTTATGAGATTAATGTATAGGACAGGTACTTGTCTCTTCTCCAAAACTCTCCACAGTATCTCTCGTGGGACGGAATCATAAGGCCTTCTCCAAATCAATAAAGATCATATGGAGATCTCTTCCTTTTAGCTCTATAAATCTCCATTGTTCTCCTCAGCAAATGGATGGCTTCAATAGTTGAGCGACCTGGCATGAATTTGAATTGGTTTTCTTTTATTTGGGAAACTTGTCTCAGCCTTCTTTCGATCACACGTTCCCAAATTTTCATAGTGTGACTCATCAGCTTGATACCTCTGTTAAATGATCTTGATCTTGAATAGTGATCGGAAAAAATTCTGGAAATGGAAGTAAAATATCGAACAAACAGAGTGACCCGAAACGAAGGACAGTAGCCATATTTAAACCAGCTGGCTGATGTTAGTGGCAACTCAAGAACATGTCAAAAAGTAGCGGTTAAAAAATAGAGTGAGATCGGATAATACCTAATGCGAATGAAACTGGGAAATAGAAAACTATTGAGGTCCTGTTATCGATTAGATGAACCGTGTCATCCACAAGATGAGTACAAACCAAAGAGTTAAATAGATAATCAGAAATTTAATTCATGGCTAACAACTAACAGTCAGTCTTTATCCGCCAATCCAGTTGCTTAGCAAATCCACAATCAAGAAAGAAACGGAACAAAAATAGGAAGATATCGCTCGTTACCCACAGCCGTTGGGAGGAGGACAGGTTCAGATCCCGTGGTGGCGGGAGGTTCAGATCGTCTGTATGATTGTCGGAAGCGGTGGCTAATTTGCAGAGGATTCGGCGCTGGGGCGATCTGGGAGATGGGGGTGGGAAGCGGCGGCGCGGAGTGGTGGCAGAGTTGTAGGTGGGGGCGCCGGAAAGAGGCCGTGTCGGTGCGAGTAGAGGAAGGAGGCGGTGGCTGTGCGGGTGGAGGGGGCGGTGCTCCACACGGGAAGGAGGGGAGAGAGAGTGAGATAAGAGATGGGACAAGGAACATTTCCATTTGTTCACTTACATTTTTCAATCCCAAGAGAGGCCAATATAAATGCCCCCTCCCAACGGCCAACTAAAAAAAAGTAAATTGCACATCGTACATGTACTTTAAAAAGTAATAATGTCGTACATTGTTTATTAACTCGATAACAATGTTGTTTTTAGTTAGCAAAAATGTGTAAACATCGTTATCTTTTCAGTTTAAATGATCCATATGCCCTCATTTTATGCTACTATAAAAGAAGTACGACGTCTAATCAGTGAGACCACAATCCACCAGCCATGTGCGCCTTTAGTAAGGGTGAAAAGATCGACCCCAGCAAGTTCCGTCTCTACCTTCGGACCACTTGTGCTTTTTTTTAGCCCCTTCTCCCACCGTGCATCCTCGATCGCCTCGGCCCAATCTTTAATCAGGAGTTCCACTTCCATGCCCTCCTCAACAAGTTCCTCCTCGCAGAGTTCCAGCACATATGTGGCATGAAGGACATGACCTCCATTGAAATGTGCCCCATCCATGGCTCCGCAAATTGCAAGATCCACCTTTCGTGTCCCATCATGAGGTTATTCAATGGGAAGTACCCCTTCTTTGTGCTCCACGGGCGCAGGCATGTGCTCAGTGCTAAGGTATTGAAGTCCTCTACATGGCACCAGGAGTTTGCAAAGGAATGGAGGACTGTGATAAAAGGGGGTAAGGAGATGCTTGAGGTCTTGAATGATAGGATGTAGAGCAAGAATGGGAAAAGACGGAGAAATGTGGTGGCGGTGGGACGAAGTGTCATATTGCAAAGAATTACCGGAAAGAAGCGAATGTGAAGAGGTTCAAGGTGATGGATGTCACTATTGTCTATGCAAATAAAAAAGTGTATGTGTCCTCTTCGTTGTCAAAGGAAGTGAGATCAAGAAGACATTTTGCGACTGTTGTGTAGGAACTTATGATTATAACTTTAGTTGTATTTGAATGTATTACTTTGTATGACATATATGTGTGCGTGCTCGCGTGCGTGTTTTCAAGCACTTAAAGATGATACATCCACCTTATTCTCTTCCTTGATCTCCAACCACCTGAATGGATATTGTCTTCCCCATAGCTCCTCCATCCACCTCGTCCCATACGAGAAGTAGGTTGCATTATCCCCATTCTCCACCTCTGTCTATCAAGCAGTGTGGCACACTCTATTGTGTGCTTCGAGTTCAAGCCACTAACGTACATAGCCTCATGCTCTTGATGATGCACACATCTAGCATTCTCATCTCCTTCAAGTATTTATCAGAATTTGGCAGTGTTGTCACCTCTCTCACCACTTTTCATTGTATACATCGCTTTCTGCATACAAAGTGGATTGTTTGCTGCAGGGTCTACCGCAGCAGACGCTGCCGTAGACTTGTGGACTGCTCAATCGTGATCGAGCGGTTCACACGAATTCTTCCTTTTTGTGGCCCCGTACCGGATGAATTCGTGTGAACCGCTCGATCACGATCGGGCAGTCCACAGGTCTACTGTAGAGTTTGTTGCAGCAGGCCTTGTAGCAGACGATCCACTTCCTTCTACATAGTACCTAGAAGAGCCACATCAAAGTCACGAGGATGGTGTCCATGACGAGAATTATCATCTTTTCCATCATGACCTCCTTATGCCCAGTGGAGACCAACCATGAGAGGGGGTCATCGATGATGAAAACGCTAGTAATATCTTGGGTTCTTCTTTGTATCACGAGCTCCACGATGTTGTAGATGGTCTCCAATTCTCCATGCAGCCTCTCCAACCTGACATCATATGCGTACTTTAGCATCCGCAATATGGCTAGTACGATGGATGGTGATAACCTCAACCTTGAATGCCTCAGTGAAATCGATCTTCTACATTGTGGGCTCTAGGAAATGAGTGTTCAAGTTGAGAATGAAACTTGATGTGGTGCTAAAGGTGAAGCGTAGGAGAAAGTATTGAATAGACCACTCTATTGTACTCTATGGTAGTGAAGAGGAGGCAGAGCAACCTCTCGTTCACCTCATATTCTCTATTATCTTTTCAGAAATGAGCTTGTGGTAGGCAAGATTCCTTTCAGTACACTAGAGAGATCGTCGTTGGCATTGAGGATGTCGACACCGAAGATGTTACCATGGAGATCTGTCAAAGCATGGCCTTTGGGAATGGTTTTGGAAGCTGGTCTCAAAATGTGCTCGATGTTGTGTGTGTTAGCTATGGCGACGGTTCTTCGGGCGCCCAAACGATGTATGGCAATGGTCCAATTTTTGGATTGGGCAAGGAGGTATGTGTATCGATCGAGGGAGGCAGTACTTGTTAGTGGAGAAGGAGAGGAAGTACCCTAATATGAGATATTTCTTTAGGCATTGTCGAGTGCTACCATGAAAGAGGTGAAGAGAAGGATGAAGGAGGTTAGGATTCTCACACACGTCACGGTCAGCCTTGGCATTGACATTGAAAAATTGCAAATTAACACTTATGTAGACTAATAGATAAGTGGGGAAGTTCTTTCGATTGAAAAGATACCGAGGTTAACTCATACATGTTAACTAAAGACAATATTATTACCGAATTAATAAAATAGTTTTTTTATCACTTGTATCCTTAGATGTTGCAATATCACTTATGTTCGTTTCTTTTTCGAATATCAGTTTTGCCCCTTCTTATTTATCATTTGTGCCCTTATGTTAGTTTGACCATCAATAAGTTTAACCAAATCATGATTTTCTCAAACCAAGGTATATTTAAGAGGGGCAAAACTGTCAAAAGCAAGAAAGGTTTTGGGTGACAGACATCGACCTTTTTTCCACCGAGCAATTAGACAATGAATTTCTGGTGCGATCACTTAGCTAGCAAGTGATTCCGCTGCCACGAGCAGCCTACGCTCCTCCTGATCCTTCTCCAATTACTATTGAAGGTGATCCTCCTCCGATCACCTTCAATTGTTGAGTGCCTAACTTTCGATCTGTGGTTGTTCGTTTGCAGATTCTTAGGATGAACCAACACGAGCATCAACGAAGCATCTAGAGTTGAACAGCGACATCTAGAGCAGAAGCTTCCTTGAGCAGTTCATTACCTAGAAGAGCACGATTGAACTGGAGATACATCGAGGACCATTGTTGGGAGGACATGCACTTGGAGCATACATCAACTGGATGGCATGAATGAGCTGAAAATTCCATCTCAGAACCGAGAGGATATGAAGATACAGACTCGAGAATAAGATTCGGAACACCATCCGATCAGAGCAGTCGAAACAACCACTTCCTTGAGAGCCATCTGGAGATCTATTTTGAACATCGTCGAGCCTCCATTGTACCTTGGACCTGAAGGACTGCTTCTGCCTGATCCAATAATCATAAGCCTTTCATTGGAGCCAAACGACGGTAGGAGATTGAGCAGTATTAGCCACATGGAGAACGAGATTTCCAGTACCGCTGTACATGAATCATTACTGCATATGGATAATATTTGAGCATCTGCAGTTGGGTTTCAACAACATCCCTTGAAGTAAGAACACGTATCTCCCCGAACGAATCTGAACGAAGACCATGTTGGAATTAAATTTGTTGGATGTTTGATGCAATTTGATGGTCAATATCAAGTTATATTAATGTATCTCAATTCTTAGAATTCAATGTTTCAACCATGCAAGGGTGTTGTTTAGTCTCACATCGTAGAGTGTCAAAGTTGGCACCTACTTTTTATGTGGGAAGTCTTGAGATCAGTCTGGAAAAAAACAAGAGAGGACCTTGGACCACCACAAACGCATTTGCACCCGAGTCAGTTCTGTGTAAGCGCATATTGATTTGAATTCTAAGGGCCACGTCCCTTAATCCTCTCAATTTGCGTTACAACTTCGATGGCTTTAAGTACCCCTCTCAAAGTTGTGGAATAAGATTACGAACACTTGCAGTTTTCATTCCCTTTGCCTCTCTTCTCCCTCTCCCGATCTCGGGCTTCATCTACGGAAGTAATTTTTGAGGACGCTCAGGCACGATGCACACCGTCGACGAGTGTGGAATCATCATATCTTTGGTGCAGCATGCCAAGGTCCTATGCACTGATAAAGTGGAGGGCATTGTCTCTCTAAGGGAAGTCCGACAACAAGACTCTTCCATTGTGATCTCTAAACCTGTATTTGTTTTTTGCATTGATTGTTATAATGATTGTTTTCGAATTTTTCCCTTGATCTAATCTGCATATGATTTTAACATGGATATTTTTCTTGTCAACAACAATCTGATTTGCACACATATTGTGGTTTAAAATGAAAATATGTTGTAAATATGATTTCTATATGTACATGCATAATGCATTTTTCAATAGACCATTAATCGAGCAGCATGAACCATTGACAAAGAATTCCCAGTAATTTGAATCCACTAGGGACGATTTGAAGAATCGCTTGGATCTGGTGGATTTCGGGGACAACCTTTCCTGATAATGATATCCCTACCTCGTTTCCAAAATCATATTAGCACCCCAATCAACTATAATCCATGTCTGATTCTCGCCTAACTTCCTTGTTCAATCACAAACCTTCAAATCAATGACCAAATCTTGCTGCACCGAATCAAATGTCTAATATGTGAGAATCACCCGGCGGGCGTCTAGAGTGGCGATGGGGAGGCACAGACTGTGACAGCATCGAGCTCGAGGACGATCTTGCGAGCGAGGTGGGGGTGTGATTCGGTTTCCATCTAGTGGGAGATGTGGGGGCGATGGAGGAGGATGCCAAGGGGCATGGGGCGGAGGGGGAGGGGCCAGATGACGAGGGACTAGAGGAGATGCTAGATAGGTGAGGGTAATGAAGGTGGAGGGAGGCAGAGGAGGGGGCGGAGGAGAAAGAAGACACATGAGCTTGAAAGAAAAAGACGAATCCTAAGGGCACTTCTATAATTACCATTGTTTCCCCGAACGTTGATGTTTGTTTTAAGAGAGGATGGACGACAACTAGCTTGTGGAGCACAAGTAGTAACTAGGAAAAAAGTTCGGGGCAAAAGTAACATTCGGAAAAGGAAGCAACATAACTCGTATCACAACATCTAAGAAGAGTACAGTGATAAAAACCTCAATAAATAATGCACTACATATTACTTTTTAAAGTTTGTGTATGGAATCGGAATTGTGTGTATAGTTAAGAGATTTTTGTATAATTATTATAAAAAAACTGGCTGAACCGACAAAACCAAAAGATAAAGTCTTTAATAAAACGAACCTTCTACTAGCATACTCAACTAAAAAAAGGTAGAGATAGTTGAAATATTGATTCGAGAAACATAACGACTCAAGTGGATAACTAACATAATAAAATAATGACATATGTTAAACAGGTTGACTTTTTAGAACATGTTCATGTTTGAACCTAATGAACTCGATCCTATTTATTATTTCTTTTGTTGGCTAAAAATAATTATAACGACTCATGCTCAATAGATGATTTCCAAACCTTACACTACATCATCAATATTTTATGGATTTTGTTAGTTTGTATTTCGGCTTCCTTTTTAAAGGCATGGAATTTCGCAAAATTCTCATCTTTAGTTTTAAGTTAGAACACATAATGGAATACACACATGAAAAATATTTCTTATTGTCCTAGATAACTATGCCACTAAACTCACATACGTGATCGACCGCAACCCTTTTTACTCTCACCATCGTTTTTCTAGAGAATCAAACAAGGGTCTTCTTACATTGATACTGGATCAATTAAGTTTTGAGCCAAATCATATTGGAATCAATGCTTTGTTTACAAATTTAACTTAATTTTCAAAAGTAGTGATCCATAATATACACCAAGAAAGGATAAAAATGGGAAGGAGAAAACATAGGCAAACTCTCAGGAAAGAAATAGTAAAAAGATGGCAAAACATGACACGACCAAAGTGTTAATGAAGATGGACTACATTAAAGATGTAAAAGACATTGCTATGGTGCAATTGAAATGAGATGTTTATCGTGTTTCCGCAGCTACAATCATGATAAAGGGAATCAGTTAGGGGATGCTCATTAGTTTAATCGAGAAATGTAATCAACGAGTGTCTCTCATAATTTCTCCTTGAGAGAGTCCATAGTTTTGCCAATCAATAAGACTAACAAATGGCTAATTATCTTGCAATTCTGATCCAATGTTGTTCCTCTGCTCGGCCACTCCGTCGTTGTCAGAAGTTGATTATCTCTCCACCTATATTGTAAAAGATGGAATCATTAGATGGAAGACGTCCATCTGTTCAGACTTTAGCTGCAGAAGATGCAGTTCCTTCGTCGGACTTAATTGGTGCTAGTTATCTTGTCATTCATTTCGTTCGAGTTTTATGTCTGTATCAGGAAATATTGCATAGATTTTCAACTGTTTATAATCAGTGGAGACTGCCAACTCTAACCAAAGTAGACCGTAGGTCCCCATTCATGACTATGGCTCTAACTAAGCATATAGCAGTTGAAAAAAATATTTGAGAGTAATTATTATGGTCTAGTTGTAGCCTATGTGGGCCTTCATCGAATTGATGTTTCTCCAATATGCTAAAGGATCCCATTCGTAACGGAATAAATTTCACACACACATACACATATAGGGAACACTTGAATTGAGGTAGCACCTTTCCTTGATTATGGAAAGATGACTTCTTAGGATGTATAATGAAAAATGAACGAATGAAATGAAAATTACTTAGTGGTTTTCGTTTAAAACTAACTTTCCTAATATTGGGGTACACTAAAGAAATGATATATTTAGAAAATAACATGTCATTGTTCCTTCTAAAAATAGGCATAAGACGAGAGATGTATATAATTTTTCATCCGCGTTAACAAAGCTTTTAATGATACTTGAATCTTAGTATACAACTAACACGAATCTTAATATATTTTAGATTCGGATATTTACATTGAAAACGAATATAATATGTAGAAAAAAATTTACATATATGCATTGTACATTTTACATTAAATGTATGAAGAAATACAAGATTGTGTTGAATATTGATATCTTTTTTTGTATAAAACTGTTATATTTTACACAATATGAAAGTATTTTACATTTGTTAATGATAAATTAAGTAATGTTCTTCTTTTGTTGTTTTGGTATGACAAAAAAAACTGCTACATATTAAATCGAAATAGACGATTTATTGAAATTTCAGATTCGAATGATATACAATATGTATATCTATAATACCCTAAACTTATTTATTTTACATAAACATAATGAATTTTCCAAAAATGGAATGCATTTTGCAAAGTCATTATCATTCTTTTGTAATGACGATAACGTTGTTATATGTATTCTGAACAACGAGAAGAGAAATCATAAATAAGTAGATATGAACTATGGTAATTTGAAATTCTGTAGCAGTGAGAAAACCTGATAGATGCGAAGTTGTTTCAGTTGCTTCCAGAATTCCATCAACTTCTTCATCTCCGCCTGATAACTGAATCAATAAAAAATTGTACAACGCTATACTAGATGCGGAAAACAATTTTGAATTACCTGACATATGTCACGATTATAAGAAGATGTTGTTCTTTCATTTGACATTCGTAAAGATCGCACTGATTGTGAAAAATTGGTGAAGCATACATAGAGATAGATAGAAAAGTTTATGAAAATCAATTATGGCAAACATGGAAAGGTGGTGTTTAGGAAAGATGATTAATTGAAAATAACTAATGCGCTGAGAAAGGGGATTTAACTCAATAAAAGAAAGAGAACTAATGATAATGATAAAGAAGTTTCTAATAATAGTATTAAACAAGGGATATTTACCCAGCGAACCCTGAAATCTTTCAAAATTACCTCTACGACCTTTGAAACATCAATATTCCTCCCTCGACCCCGTAATCTTGCTAACCCTTATCCCACAGACCCTGTGGTTAACTCCCATCCATTTGCTCCGTTAAAGTGACCAGATTCCGTTATCTTCTTTACATGATACCCATTTTATTTATCAAATTTACGGTAAGTGCCATTCCCTCCCACCCTCTTGGGATCTCCGGTGACTTCTAACAAGGATTTGAAAGATTTGACTAAAACACCTCCGAAATCCCACAAGCAACAGCAAAAGGCTTATCCCAAACGCATCAAAAGTGAAGCACAAGGAAGAAACCTCTATTGAACTGTGAACTCTTCCTTCCAAATTAAAGAAACAGAGAACCCATAACAGATCTCCAAGAATGAAGGGATATTGAATCGGAAGCAAAACCAATATGAATATAAGAAGAAAAAAACCCCAAAAACTTGATCAGATTCTCAGGAAAAATCTCAAATGTACACCGGAAGAACGACAGAAAACCCAACAAAAGCCAAAGACGGAATCTTTGACATCCCGTAAACAATCTTGTACCAACGAGGACGAGGACGTCTGCCGCCCTCCTCCAGTCCCTCCGCAAGGTCTCCCGCGACAAGGAGCTGGAGATCGAGGACGTCTGCCGCGCCCACTACCAAGACTTCATCCGCGCCGTCGATGACCTCCGCTCCCTCCTCTCCGACGTCGACTCCCTTAAGTCCTCCCTCTCCGACGTCAACTCCCGCCTCCAGTCCGTCGCGGGTCCCCTCCTCTCCACCCTCGACTCTTATCTCGAAGCCCTCGCCCAGTCCCGCAACCTCTCCCTCGCCCTCAACTCCTCCCTCTTCTGTTCCCCCGCGCCCCCCGGTGCGACCCCTAGAACCCCGCCCGCCGTGCCCACCCCCCGGAGCCCTGCTCCCTCCCCGGCAATGGAGACCCCCTCCCCGCGCGCGGATGCTCCTCCCGTCCACTTCCCCACCCCGATCAATGGAACCCATCCCCCCGCTGTGCCCAACCCTTACTTCGTCCAGCAAGAATGAAGAAGTACAGAGTGTGGAAGAAAAAGGAGGGGGAGAGAAGAAGAAAGGAGGGCCCTTGTATTTGCTAGGGTTAGATTAACTCAACTTAAACCCAAACAAGTTAACTTAAAAAATATCAAATTAACGGTAGGGTCTATAGGGTAAGACGGAGCAAGATTACAGGGTGTAGGGAGGAATATCGATGTTTCAAAGGTCGTAGAGGTAATTTTGAAAGATTTCAGGGTTCGCTGGGTAAATATCCCATTAAACAATTGCTCTGATGGTGGTTTTCTCTATCGGATTGGTGGTTTTGATGGGAACTGTAGATGATAATGAGACGGTTGAATTGGCGTGTCGCATGGTGATTGAATTGAGGTGGCACCTCAATTCAAGTTTTTCCTCTCTCTCTATATATGTAGATATAGATAGATAGATAGAGAGAGTGAGTGATCCTAAGAGAGTAAAAAAAAGTGAGAGCATGAGAGCATGCATTCTGGACCACATGATTTTGTTTTCTCTCCCCTGGTCTTCTCTCTACTTGTTGGATCATGTGGTCCAGAATGCATGCTCTCACAGGTTTTAGCTCTCATAAGATCACTCATATATATATATATATATATATATAGGATATCTTTCAAATGAGACATGGTCCTTCCATCCATATGGAAGGTCATCAATCTCAACCATTCATAATTAATCGTGTGGTAGGTATTAATGGCATATTAATATTATTTATAAATTAAGAAAAAACCCATTTTGGTCTTTATACATTATCTAAATATAGTATGTAAACATCTTAATTATTTCCTCCATTAACGTCATCTTAATTGCTTATTCAAAATTAGGAACCCTAATTATTTTGACATCTTTAGGCTTCATTCTCGTGCCCGCCTCCGCTTTCTTCTTCTCCAAGCAGATTGGCCGAACAACCCATACGGGGTGGAGATCCGCCCACCACCCTCGCGATCCTTCGACCTGCTCCAGCCGCAGATCACGCCCTCCGCCGTCAGCGTAGGGGGCGTGCGTTGTCTCCTCCGCTCGGTCCACCGATGCTTGGAGTCCCGCGCCATCATCGTCGCGCCCAGCCACTCCATGCTGCAAACCCACGGGAGCACGCTGCCTTTCCAGATCTCCGTCGCGTGCTCCGCTGGAGCTGTTTCTCGTTGCCGCTGCTCTTTGCTCAGACTAACCGCCATCGTCGGTCACCGCTTGAGGAAGCAAAACAGTGTGAAGAGCCCACCGTGTGGAGCTGTTTCTCGTTGCCGCTGCTTTTTGCTCGGACTAACCGCCATCGTCGATCACCGCTTGATGAAGCGAAACCGTGTGAAGAGCCCACCGTGTGAAGAAAGAGGGGCGGCGCCCCCTCTCTCCAATTTCTCGCTGTCCAAGATCAGACAATGATCTCTTGTTTGTTCAGAAAACAACAACTGCATCCCGACATATGGATCCAATTTCTCGCTGTCCGAGTCCATGCGAAGATTCATGTATCGAGGTGGTTGGCGAACTCTCACTATCAGTCTCTACTACTCTCTCATCTTCTGTCTTTCTCTCTCTCTCTCATGTAATCAAGTTGATTCAATTGCAGTATATTCACAGGTACATGCATTTCTTTGTGATCGCAATTATTATGATCATCTTCTCCCTATTTGTCGTCAATGGAAAATATCGGATTTTGCAGCACGTCAAAGTTGAAAGATATATATGTGGATTTCTTCATACGACTACGGGTATAGGTCATTGTTGGATCTGTCTTGGAAGAAATCCTCACGAGGAGCTCATTCCTATCTATTTACAGTAGACGTGTTGCCGTGATTTACTCGTAAAGTTGTGATCTCCATCCATTGTGTCCCAGTAACTCCAGTCTTTATCGCCATGGAGAATGCGTTAGAATCAAATAACACGCACGCGTGCATACACACACATATATGTTTTGCATATTTCATATGTATTATACAATTTTGATGTTTATTATTATAATTTTGATTTGTATTTATACATATTTGATGTGTATTTTTACATATCAATTGGATACGAATGGAAAAATTAGTTTTTATATGTATCATAGATTTTGGATGCGCATTATATATTTTAGATGTGTATTATACATATTGAAAACATGTATTATACATTTGTATAAAAAAGGATTGCAGATTTCACATAAACCAAAAAACGTAAAAATAGTTAATGTATTGCTAATATGAATTGTATTCTACAAATAACTATAGTGATTTTACAAAATGGCTAATGAAGTTTGACTGAATAATGGATTATACAAAAAAACATATAATTGTTACAAAAGGAATCACAAATTATACAAAAAAATGTTAAAGGATACAAACATCTGTCACATGTTATGTCGTCCAGTACAAAATTAGATATTATTTAAATATGGTATTACAAAAAATACCAAAATTAGATCTAGCTACATTTAGTATTTCGAAATATTAAATGCTATCTGTAATTAATGCAAAACAAAGTGACCGAAATACCCTTTTGTGTAAACAAATTGATCACGTCGTTAGATTTGAATCTAAGGGCTATGATCGTTGGCCTTCCTTACACATGGAAAGACCAAGTCTCATTTGAAAGGCTCCCTATATATATGTGTGTGTGTGTATATATATATATATATGAGTTAAATGGAGATGCCCCCTGGGGGAGCTAACTTGGCTCCTCCCACCTCATTTCGCCTGATTTTTTTATTTTTTTGAAAATTTCTTCCATTGAATTTTATCACTATATCTGTATATTATGTTATTCAAATTTCGTGCGAAACAGAGACTCCTACGACATCCATCCAGACATTCATTTTTTAACGGCAACAGAATTGCTAAAAATGACCCCGTGTGGATGGAGGTCGTAGGAATCTCTGTTTCGCGTGAAATTTGAATGACATAATATAGGGATATGGGGCTGCCCCTAGGGGGAGCTAACTTGCCCCCGCCTCATTTCGCTCGATTTTTTTGAAAACTGCTTCCGTGGATTTTCATCAATATCCCTATATTATGTCATTCAAATTTCACACGAAACAGAGATTCCGACGGCTTCCATCCAGATGGGGTCGTTTTTAGTAATTCTGTTACTGTTAGAAAATGATTGTCTGGATGGAAGTCGTAGGAGTCTTTATTTAGTACGAAATTTGAATTACATAATATAGGGATATATTGATGAATTCCACAGAAGATTTTTTTTAAAAAAAATAAAAAAATCGGGTGAAATGGGGCAGAGGGAGCAAGTTAGCTCCCCCCAAGGGACAACCCCATTTAACCACACACACACACATATGATATCTTTCAAATAGGACTTATCCGTCCATCCATCAGGAAGGCCAACGATCGCATTCATCCATATTTAATCTGACGGTTGTTATTAAAGGCATGTTAATGATAATATTTAATTAATCAAAAATCCATTTTGGTCATTGTTCATTATCTAAATATAGTATGTAGCGGCTAAAATATCTTGGTCATTAATCTCTCTCCCAATTTGCTCAAATAAATTCGGATCCCTTAATCTCTCTCCTAATTTTCTCAAAAAAATTTTGAAACCCACATTTTGTTAAGCATGTCGACGGCATATGGTGGCGACAACGGTTGCGCGTGAGGGAGGTATTGATGGCGACGACAACGACATATGGTGGTGCTTTCCTCTGTCGCATCATTGTCACGATCCTAGCGTGTGATGCTGACGATGCTACAGATCTCCACTACGATTGGCTGTACAAAGATCCATTCTTTTCTCAAGTTCATGAAGATCTGGATGTCTTCATGGAGATTTACGAGTTCCTACTTGTCTAAAGTTTCAATTTTGCATCGGAAGATCTTCACCACGAGATGTTCTTGACGTTGTTCATTACGTTTTTGAGGTGGAGGAAATATAAGTTTCCATTCCAGTTACTTTACATTTGGTTTGGAAATTTTGAACAGAATACAGAAAAGATCTATTTTTTTGGAAATATGTTGGTGCGGCTTCATGCCAAGGCTGAAGTGGATCGATGACGACGTGTGTAGATCTTCACGTATGGTGCAACGACAACGTGTAGATCGATGACGACATGTGTAGATCTTCACTCATGTGTCCACGACAAGGCATAGATCGATGACAGCACGTGTAACACGGTGGTGATAGTGCAAGGAGGCCATCCAACTTTTATATCTTATATATTTCATCTGTTTTATACAATTTTTAATGTGTATTATACAATTTTGATATGTATTATACATATTTGATGTTTACTTTTACATATCGATTGAGCATAGATGACAATTGTAATTTTAAGACAACTTGTATATTCGATGTGTATTATACATTTTGGACGTTATTATATATTTGGATGTGAAATATCCATTTTGGATGTGTATCTTATGAATTGACGTTTCTTTGTAGAATGGCGCACAACATTTACAAAAGATTTGCATATTTCACATAAATTGCCAAAACATAAAAACACTTGCAGAACATATAAGCATAATTACAATAATACTAATATGAATTATATTCTATAAAGTAACATACAATCATTACAAATGGCTGATGAATTTTAAAGGAACCACAGATTCTACCAAAAAAATATTTAGTCGCTACAAAAGGAACCATTTATTCTACAAAATAGCATGCGAGAATACAATCATCCACCTCACGCAATATCGTCAGCACAAAATATAGACAAACTGGACATTATTTAAATATGGTATTGCAAAAAATACCAAAAGTAAAACTAGCTAAATTTAGTATCTCGAAATATTAATTGGCTTGTATAATTAATGAAAAATGATGATATTGATGATGCTATTAGATTTGAATCTAACAGTTACGATCGTTGACCTTCCTTAAGTATGGAAGGACCAAGTCATATTTGAAAGGGTTGCTATATATATATACATACATACATACATACATACATACATACATATATAGTGCTGCATGGGGCTGCCCCAAATTTTTTGTCAATTTTTTTTTGTTTTTTTGAAAAGTATCACATGTACATTCATCTTTATATCAATCCTAAATGTCATTCGAATTTCCTAAGAAACAGGGACTCCTATGCTCTCTATCTAGAACAGGTACGATTACAATAGTTTTAATACTATTAAAATTACATAGTCTATAGGAAGGGCATAGTAGTCTCTGTTTCTGACAAAATTCGAATGACATGTAGTAGGGATATAGAGATGAATATATGGAAATATTTAAAAAAAATAAAAAATTGCGGAAAAATGGTGGGGATAGCCATGCCCATTTTTTCCATGTGTGTGTGTATATATATATAGTGAAAAGGGAGGCTGCTACATGTAGCAGCCAACGTGGCTTCTACATGTGGTAGTTTCTACATTTTTTATTTTTTTTCAAAATTAAATAATGCATATTCATCTATATATCCCTCATACATGTCATTCGAGTTTCGTCAGAAATAGAGAAACAGAGACTCCTATGCCCTCCATCTAGAATATGTAATTTTAACAGTCTGAAATTTGCTGTAATCGACCTGTTTTAGATGGAGGGCATTGGAGTCTCTATTTCTAACGAAATTTGAATGACATATAGTAGGGATGTATACATGAATATACATGGTGGAATTTGAAAAAAATAAAAAATTGGAGGAAATGCCAAATGTAGCATCCATGTGGCTGCTACATGTAGCAGCCTCCCTGGCCTCATATATATATATATATATATATATATATATATGGGAGTGATCCTATGGGAGCCAAAACCTGTGAGAGCATGAGAGCATGCATTTTGGACCACATGATCCAACCATGAGAGAGAAGACCAGGAGAGAGAAAACAGAATCATGTGGTCCATAATGCTTGCTCTCATGCTCTCACATTTTTTTGCTCTCATAGGATCACTCCTCTCTCTCTCTCTCTCTCTATATATATATATATATATGGTATCTTTTCAAAGAGAAATGATCCTTCCATCCATAAGGAAGGCCATCAATCTCAGTTGTCTGTAATTAATCTTGTGGTTGTTATTAATGGTATGTTGATATTATTTATAAAATAAGCAAAAACCTATTTTGGTCTTTATATATTATCTAAATATAATAATATAACCGCCTCAATTATCCCCTCCATTAATGTTACCTTATTTACTTATTCAAAATTAGAAATCCTAATTATTTTAGCATGTTGAAGGGTCATTTTGTGGTGTTGACGGCGACGAGCGAGAGGAAGAGGAGGATGCAGACGACGACAACACTTGCATAGAGGAATAAACGATCTTGTTGTTGGTGTTGGTGACGCTTTCCTCCGTCACATCATCCACACGTTTCTTGCAAGTGACAACGTCATTGTCGCAGATGATGACAATGAGGGCGATCATCTATACGAGAAGATGATCAAACGCTTCTTGGAGAGTTCCCAACATCATGCACATCCTCATCGACAAAGCGGAAGTGGGTAGCGCTGAAACGACTCCCACTACCCCTGTTAATTCGAGCAAATTAATGTTCAAATTAATTAATAATATTCATTGCAGTCAGATAATAAGAGCAGATAAAAAACCACTTTCAATTATAGTCAAATTAATTTCGAGCGGCAATTTTTTTTACTTGGGCAAGTCCAAGGTCGAACTCAGGGAGGCAGCTGTCTCCTTAGGTGAATTTTTAGCAAAGTCTAAGGTTTGATTTTCAGGGAATATTTTTTTGGTCTTTTTCGGTTTTTTATGCAAGACACATGCAAGATCTAACCAGTTTACGAGTTACTTCAGATAAATGTTCAAATTAAGTCCAAAAATTATGAAACTTGGCCAGACGATGAAATGGGATGAAATTAAGGTCCTCTAATTTTTTTATAATTTTCTGACACTAAATGAATTTACTGTAAATTAAAAATGAATGCAAGGTGATTTTCACAAAATTAATTTTACCAAATCAGACTCTCCCCAGGTATAAAAATTATCTTAAATAGATCTAAGTGAAGAATCCAGAAAAATTAATGAATCTAAATTTTTATGTGAAATGGACCTATCAAAATTTAATAAAGGAAATCACTAAATGATTTATTTAAGCCTCGAGATGCATGCAAATGACATGATTTTTGGGCACAATGTAAACCTAAGTAACCTCAGTCTAACGTGAATTTTTGGGGATTTTTGGAGTAACAGAGAATTTACTACAAATTAAAAGGCACCAATGGGAAAAATATATCAAAATTCACCAATTAATTAATCATAAATTCCTCTGATATCACAAAAACCAAACATGTATCACATATGAAAGAGGACAAGTTAAGCTACACAACGTATTTTTTAGAATTTAAAAATGAGGCTAAATGAATGTCTAAATGATTGTGCAAACACAGGGATGTAAATGCAATACAGAAAAAGAAATATGAGCTGAAATAAAGAACATGGACTTACATGCAATTACCGGAAACTTGAAATTTGTTTAAAAACTTGCAAAGTGGTCCAAGTGTCCCCTTTGCAAATGCCCAATTTGTCTTATTATCCGATAAGCATTTCTCTATTTCTTGGCTTGAAACAGGGGAGCTTGGGGATGGAGCTTCACGCGCATGGCGGCCGGCATCGGAGAGGGGCGGCGGTTGGGCAGAGGCGCGCTTGCTGGGCAGGCGACCGCACTACCACGCGCGGCGGCCTTGCGGCTGGCGCATGGAGGGGTGCGTTGGAGAGAAATGGTTATGCACGACTGTGGACGGCACTATGGCTGGCGGTACTGGAGTGCATCGGAGGGGGGACCTGGCAGAGAAGTACGACTAAGGGGTGGCATGAGCCATGTGAGGCGGGCAACCAGAAGGTGCGAGGATGCTGCGTAGGCGATCGCGACTGAAGGGCGAGGCTGCCTCCGCGCTTAGTGGTGGTCCTCCGTGCTGGAGTGGCGTGAACGACGCATGCGGCCGTGCGTTGGGGAGGCGCGAGTGGAGGGCATGGCCGTTGTAGACGCGCGTAGGAGGTGCTGGGCGTACGAGCAGCTGCGGGCGAGGTGATCCTGCTGCTGGAAGGGGAGGATGGTCGACACACGGCCAAGGGTCGTCGGAGCAGAGGGGGCAGCGTGGAGACAGCAGAGGACCGGCGATGGTGAGAGCGGAGAGAGGAAGGAGAGGAAGAAGAAGAAGTAGGGAGAGAGAGACGTGGAGGAGGGCGGAACAGGGGATTTCACAAAATCCCATGTTTCTCATGCATTTGTTTAGAGGGCGCGAATAAACGATGAATCGATTGATGAAATTTCTTCGGAAAAATAAATAAAAATCACCGGTGTGTTTGCAAGTGTGATTTATCTGTGAAAGTGTGATTTGTTTGGTGATTCTATGATTGGAAGAAGCTGAATCGAGGAGAGAGAGAGGGGGTGCAGAAGAGGAGGAAGAAGAAGTTACCTGGAGATGGAGTCGGATGCCTGGGAATGGCTGAGGCAAGGCTCGACCGTGATCGTCGCTCGAAGCCGCGGCTAGGCTGAGCTTAGTAGCTCCGGTTAGGTGGCTACGACGGTGATGAGATCACCGGATCTCGCCTACGAGACGGGTCGTTGTCGCTCGATGGGAACTCTTGGAGCTGTCACCTACAAGATCTCAGAGCTGGACCTCTCTCCTCTTGAGTGGCGGATGGGTATGAATGAAGGAGGAGGGGAGAATATAAAGAGGAGGAGGAGGAGGTTGGAGAGGAGATGGAGAGAGTGGGAGAGATGGAAGATGGAGTGGAGAAGTTGGAGGAGTCGAAGTTGCCTCCTCCCCAAGCCAAGGGAGAGTGGGGTGGAATGGGTAGATGGGGAATGAGATGGTGCCATTTGGCGCACTCGGATGCGGTCATGTGGCCTTTATTTAATTAATGTATAATAATAATAAATCATAAAATAATAAAATAAATTCGAAAATAATAATAATAATAAAAGGGGTGACATGTGGCGGCTCCAGGAGCTACCACATACCGCTCCTAGAAAATTTAAAAATTAAATGTAAAGAAAATTCAAAAAGAAATGACAAAAGGGATTAAATCAAAAAGTGGTCAACAAGAAAATTGCTCGTCTCGATGAGATCTACAACTTTCGTGAAGGGTCGAAAATCAAATGAAATCATCTGTACAAAGTGTATTTTTGGGTGGTACCTTATAGGTATAAAATACCACATTTTTCCTTTTGCAATTGTTTTATCATTTTTCAATAAGAGAAAAATCAAAATAAAAATAGAGAAAATATGAGAAGAATATCTACAACTTAATCTATTTTTTTTGGATTTTTAATAATTAGGAAAATAAAATGGTAAAATATAGGGGCAAAACGGTCAATATGTACAATATACAATAGGGGCCCAAAACCCAAGTTTTGCATACGAGCTCCGATTTTAATGAATTTGGTCTTGTTTCTAAGGCCTTTGAATGTATATTAGTTAAAAAGTGAGTATACCTAATTCAGAGGTTGTATGAGAGAGATATGTGCATTTTAAGGTTTAAGGTCTCCAACTGGGTTTGGGGTTTTATTGGGTAATTTTACAATTTAGTATTTTTTTGATATTTTTCTTTAATTAGTGTTAGTAATATATACACTATAGAGTTGGTTTCATTAGATTCGGAGTTAGTATAAAATATATACAAATAAAGTATTTTATTTATTATACAGGTGAATATTTACAAGTGAAATTGGCTTCTTATTTAATGCAAATATGAATGCTAAAATGCAAATGTTATCAATGCATGCATGAATGCTAATTATGCAATATAAGTAAAAATATGCATCTAATTACTTGGGAACAAAGCTTTATTTTCAACTTTTAGAGTGATGAGTCACAGATTCATCAAGCGCGCGTAGTTGACAGAGGATGATGCCGCGACTCTTTGGTAATTTCTTCACGCTAGCGACGACACCAACACGTAAATTGGTTGGCGACGTGTGTACCACGGTGGTGGCAACCCAGGGAGACATGTAGCTATTATATCATGCATATTTCTGGTGTATTATATAATTTTGATGTGTATTATTATAATTTTGATGTGCATTATACATATTTGACATGTGTTTTTACAAATTAATTGGATGCAAAAGAAAAATGTAGTTTATATATATTGTATTTTGTTGTATATAACACATTTTGGATGCTTATTATACATTTTGGATGTGTATTATCCATATGATGTGTATTATATATATTGAAAGTTTGTATTATAAATTTTTAAAAAAGGATTACATATTTCACATAAAAAACAAAAAAATAACTAATAACTAATATATTACTAATATGAATGTATTATACAAATAACCATACATTTTTTACAAATGACTAATGAATTTTGAATGAACACAGATTGTATAAAAAATATACAATCATTACAAAAGGAACCACATATTCTACAAAAAATGTGAGGATACAGATAAATCTCCATTTCATCACCTTTTCTCTATCATTTTGGCCTTAAAATCCTATCTAATGCTTGTAAAAAACCCTAATTTACACAAATTAACATTCATTCTTTGTTGTATAAATATTGTATAAAATATTATTTTCAATGTCAAAATTATAGAATAAAGAAAAAAAGAAAAGAATAAAATACAAAAGGTATTTTAAGAACCTAAACCCTGAGACCTAGGCATCTTAATGACCGGGTCAACAAAAAATAAAGTAGGGGGAGATAAGGGCTAATAATACAATAAAAATCTTAATTATTAATTTATTATTTATTTATTTTTTGGTCCTATTTTATTTTCTACTTTTTATACCTCAAATAAATAAATTTTGAATATGAAAGTTGTAGATAATAATATATAGAAAAATACAGAATTGATTTCATACAAAAACAAATACAATGCAAAAGTTATATTCTAAATAAAAAGCTAAAATTCCAAATTCCCAAACCCATGTCTCTCAAATAAAAACTTAAAATATATTAAAATCACCTTTAATTGTATATAAATTTCAATAAACTATTTAGTGAAGGTGATTTCATATTTTTTGGAGTTAAGGTGTGAAAGTTAGGTTTTGGACTCCTATTGTACAATATACCTAAATAAAATATTCATTTTATTTATTCTTTGTTATTTTAATAATTTTATATTTTTTATAATTTTTTAAATATTATTTATAGTATATGTACATATCAAAACTAGAATAAAACTATAAGTAAAACATCAAAATAAAATATGTACACTAAATATAGAGATGAAATACCTATACTTATATATATATATATAATAATTGTACCTATCTATTTAAGTATAGATATTACATAAGAAAAATATAATAAAAATATATTTATTAATATAAAAATAAGTTATAATTGTATAAAATAAGAAAATAAAAAAATAAAATCAAATATAAAAAATAAAAATAAAAGACCTAAAACATAAATGAATATACTTATAACTACACCTCTAAAAATTAACTTATAAATAAAAAACTCTAAAAAATAATTAAATATAATAATAATATACTACAAAAAATAAGAAATATTTTTTATTTTATAAGTTGAATTTAATAAAATCATTTGCTATTTATTATGTATTTTACAAATAATTTGTAGGCTGGATTTTTCTAGTTCGTCCACGTGGACCAACTAGAGTGCGCCATGAGTTAACTCCAATCAACTCCTCTAACCTGCACCCTTGCCTTTGACAACTCTGCTTTTGACCTATGCATTGCTCAAGGATGATGGGACCCTTCATAATATTTCTTCCTTGTTCATCCAGGATCCACGTCGAGCCCTCTCCTAGGGCAAAGCAACTTCGATTCACCCGTGATCTGTCCTTGAACACCTCGCCTTCACCATTCTGTACATAACCTCCTACCTGACCTTCCTCCAAATTTGAGTCTCCCTACTAGTCTTTCTCCCTTTGTTTTTTGCCTAGAGGGTTGTTGTTCATGACAAGGACTTCATCTTGCCTTAGGAGGATTGAGAAGGCGACGTAGGGGCTGATCTCCGCCACCTTCGACCATCTAGTCGTCAAGGTCCTGACTTTGGGATGCCAGCCAGTCGAGACTAGTTTCTTCCTGTTCTTTAGACAACTATAGTCTTAAGTTTGTTTTGCTTTTGTTTTTCCTTTTAATTACGTTTGTAGTCGAGCTTTAGGTCTTGAATCCTCTCCGGAGCTCTGTAGCTCCGGCCACCACTGTCCACTCGTCACCCCACTACCATCTCGCCTCCGACCTCCACCAAATAATGGCCAATACACATGACATCCCTAGACGCATCGTTTACATCTTATGCATGTGTTGAAGGGGGTATCTGAATCCCATCTGAAGCTCAAGAACCACACCAGATACCATTACGCCTCCTCGAGATCCAGATTCACCATCCGTGGGACCTGGGGTTTTTTGAAGTCTTCTAGGAGCTTCTGGGCATCGTCGTCTAGGAGATTCAGAATGCTCAGATGCGGTGCACACCGTCGTCCAATGTGGAATTATCATATCTTTGGAACGACATGCCAAGATTCTATGCACTGGTAAAGTGGGGGCACTGTTTCTCTATGGGGAGTCCAGCAACATGACGCTTCCCTTGTGATATCTAATCCTATATTTCTTTGTTGCATTGATTTCTATAATTATTATTTTCGGATTTTTTTCTTGATCTAATCTGCATATGATTTTAACACAAATATTTTTCTTGTCAACAACAATCTGATTTGCATGCATATTGTGGTTGAAAATGGAAATATGTTGTAAATATGATTTCTGTATGTATATGCATACTGCATTTTTCAACAAACCATTAATCGAGCAGCATGACCTGAACCATTGACAAAGAATTCTCAGTAATCTGATACCACTTGGGGACGGCTTGGATCTCATGAATTTGGGGACAATCTTTCCTAATAATAATATCCCAATCTCGTTCCCAAAATCATATTTGGACCCCAATCAACTATAATCCATGCCTGATTCTCGTCCAACATCCTTGTTCAACCACAAGCCTTCAAATCGATGACCAAATCTTGTTGCACTGAATCAAACTCCATGTCTAATATGTGAGAATCACCCGTCGGGCATCTAGAGTGGTGATGGGGAGGCACAGATAGTGACAACGTTGAGCTCGAGGACGATCTTGCGAGTGAGGTGGGGGTGTGATTCGGTGCCCATCTACTGGGCAATGTAGGGGTGGTGGAGGAGGATGCTGTTGGACATGTGAGCCCACGACGAGCCATTATGCAATAAATGTTATTGTGAATATCATTCCCTGATCTGAAATGAAGAATAAATAATTTGCATAATAGGTCCCTCTGTACAATTAGGGTTATGTACCATGGCTGTCTTAATGATCATACAGCTGTTGATTCAATTATTGAATCATAGAGGCTAGTGTTTGGATGAATATCTAAAGGGTTAGATTGAGGACTCATCAAGCACCGTCAAATGATTATTAAGATGTGATCTCCAGCCTGAGTAGGAGATTGCAATCCTTTCTCACATAGGCTGATATCTGACCGACCTCTTGATGCAGGTCCTCTGCATAGGAATAGAGATTCGGAGGTGTCAGATTAGTTAGGTCAAAGAGTTGACTTAACGAGATCGAGATAACCTAAGTCCTATGTTGAATGCTGTCACAGCATAGGCACGCATCCTCTGACCGGAGACAGATATATTGCTATATGTCTGAGTATGTACATTTGACAGACCAATAGGTTGATGACCTAACCAAGGTCTATACACCGGCGCGTTGGTGTGCATATAAGGGCATATGAGTAATACGATCTCTCAAAGGGATCATATAGGTTCACTACTGAACCGGAAGACATGAGCTCACTCATGAGATATTGGGAGGAATCAAATTCCGTGCACGGTCGTCTCGCTTTGGAAGCTTGACTGAATTTGTAGGTTTGATATATACTTTTGGAAAGTATATGATCAAGACCTAGGTATGATATATGCTTTTGGAAAGTATATGATCGATACCAAATCCCTATGATCAAATGAGAAACTTGGTGATCAAACCCTGAAGAAGACAGTGAAAAATAGATCTTGATCTTCGGGTTGACCATGGGTCTTCCAATATGCAGGATGTATAGGTATTGGGAATACCTGAAGGGTGATGTGATCATAAACGATTGTATATCCATGACGCTTCCATTCCGAGGGAGTGATGAAACAGGTCTGGATTTTAGTGACTCCTTTCAGTAGAGAAGCGATCCGATCTTAGTCCAAGTGTTGGACATTGGTCTGAATGAGATTCAGATTCAATGAGAAGATTGGATTTGCGGTCTTGATTTAATCAAGCATCTGTGGGAGGTTCGTAAGATCTGGATTTGAGATAAGATCTCAATATCCAAGTCACTATACGTGGAACAATACAATCGCCCTGTCCTTATCTCCAAGTATCTGCGGAGAAAGCACATTATTCATGAAAGGGTTCAAGAATAATTCTTTTGATGAAATATCCAAGCAAGGACTTGATGATTAAATGAGATTTAATTATCAAGCTTAAATATGAATATGATTCATATTGTGAAAATGATTATCTAAGATAATTAAATGGGATTTAATTATCATGGATTAGAGAATATGGATAATACTATCCATGATATATGTGTATTATAAATATGATTTATAATACATATATATTGAAGAGAGAAAATTTATGTAAATAGCATTTGTTAATTAATAGTGTGGATTGAATTCACATTAATTAATTAATTGGAAATGTAATTTACAAATTAGTTTGGGATGTGAATGTGATTCACATATCTTCGATGGCATGATTGAAATATTCACAAATTAATTTGGAATTAATTTGGTGGATATTATTGCAATAATAGTTATTGCAATTTAATTAAGAAATAATAAGATAAATAAAAAGGAGACAAAATAACCCCCTATAATTTAGGGTGGTTGGTTGACTCCCTTTTTGTTGTCACATTATCTCTTAATTTGTTAAATTAAATTATGTTGATAATGTTGCAACATATTTTAATTTAAATTAATGTTGTTGGTTTTAACCAACAACAATCATAGCCATTGATTTTACATGGACCAAGCCTGGCCGTTGGATCCATGTGTCCCATGGATTGAGATCCATTGGATCCTAAACTAATATATAAGGAGGGCTAGGGTAGCCTTCCAAGGTACATCATCTAGAGTTGTAGAAGACTACTACTCTCTCTCTCTCTCTCTAATTCTCGTGTGGGCTCTCTCTTAATATCCAAGTGGCCGTCCACTTTGCATATTGAAGAGGAGAGCATCTTGCTTCGCCTTCGACGCTTGGATCTTCGTCAAGGATTGCGGGAAGGACGCGACTCATCATCGTGCCCGCAAGTGCGTTCTTCGTGGGTCGGACTTGAGACAGGAGGATTTCTACTTTGGGATCTCACGATCACAACCACGCTTCAAGAGGTATTCCTTATACTTGTGGTTAGATGAAACGATCCGAGAAGTGTTCTCGTGATCATGTGGTTTCATCTTTAGATTTAAAAAATTTTAATTTCCGCTGCATCTAGCGACTAGTGCGACTAGTTGCTCCGATTGCATACGATGCGATCAACATGCTTCCGTGATGCGCTTGAGAATTCTCAATATCCTTCAAGTGGTATCAGAGCCAGGTTGAATAAGGTTTTGGATATGATCCATACACCTTAGGCGATTTGGTTCTTGAAAGGGTTGCGAAATTTTTACTGCATTTCAATTTTCGCACCTCTGTCTAATTGAATTTTTCTGTACTGTTTAAAAAGTTTAAACACGAAATTTTCAATTGGATTTTGTTCCCCATTAAACAAGGAAACCATAGGACTTGAGTTTACTGAATTTGGACTTTATTTGCTCAAGATATGGCTTTTGAATATGACTATATTCACTGTTGCGGGAACTGCGGATTTGAACGTGATTAAAGAGATAATTACGGTTTTAATCCGCCTTGAAATGCGTGAATTATCACTTGGGTTCTTTAATAAATCAAATAGGCAATATTTGGAAACTGAGTTTGCATTTTTTGGATTTAAATTGATCAAGATAAGTTAATTTTAGTGATTGGGGGTCACTGCTGAAAATTAACAATTTTGATCTTGAACCTTGTGATATGTCATTCAATTATCATGATGAAAATTAATTGTTAATTTTCTGGAATAATTAGTGATAAATATTTGTGAAATATTTAAAGAGATAATTATTTCATTGAATGACACTTGCCTAAATCACAATGATGAGATATTAGATCTTGATCATTGGTTCATCAACAAACATTGCCTTCATGAAAACTATAGTTTATCCTACAATAGTTGTAGGACAACTTTTACATGAAAAACCCTTTTGCTTGAATAGGATTGGGGATTTGTCTAGCAAATCTCCTTATAATAAAAAATGTTTTGATTTATATTTATGGTATAATTTCGGTTGAAAAACCGATGAACATCTCAAAGTACATGATGGTCTATCTGGTATTATCCTTTCCCGAGGCGGATGTGGTGCCTAGTCGGAGAGCATTGGGGTCGCGGGTTACAACGTATGTGGTCCGTCCCACTCTCGTCAGTACTGGCCATGACAGCGGGTAGGGACTGTATAATACCGGAGACAGACAATGTGTATTTTTCTAATTATTAAAATTCGAATAATACGTATTTTGAGATAATACCTACTATTCAAGTAAAAGACATGTTTGTTGATTGATGATTGGATTGATGATTAATTTAATGTGATTAAATTAATTATATCCAATAAACACTCTATTATGAATAGATGTGTATTTCCCTTGGAAGAATTAATTATGTGAATATGATTCACGATAATTAATTACAATTTGAATATGAGGTGGAGGATCACATAAGTGACATTCATGGTCTCCCGTCAAGGCGAAGGGTTCCGTCGCCAGGGATTGTATGTAGGAGACGCCTGTCCGAAGTGACAGATCCTATATGCAAGCGCATCTGGATCGGGCTCTTTGCTTCTCGAAAGAGTAAGGCCGTATGCGTAGTGACCCCAATATCGAGTCCTCATATTATTGGGGCGATATTGGATTGCGCATAGCGAGTTCTAATCCTGTTGACGGTTGGTTCAATTAGCAACAGGTCAACATCATCTTAGGGGTGGTGGGCCCGGGTGTTAAAGACCGAATTGGGAATGCAAGTTGGACTTGCAAGGCGGAATGAGTTCCCGCTTCTTTTTATCGGAGTCGTAAGTTCTCATATTATTGGGATGCGACAAAGATAGGAAAGGAGATCCCAGATCTTGCTAGAGATATAATGGTAAGAATATCTCTTACATTGAAAGTGATTAAGGGAATGAACTTTCAGTGTTGACAAGGCTAGACAACTTTGATATAAAAATTCCTAAATCAAAGTAAAATATGTACATATAATATATATACTCTTATGCAAATTTCTTATTTCAGATAATCCATCATTAAACCCACTCAATGTTATACTCAATAATAACCAGTAAAATATCATGGATTGACTCTTGATCCAGATATTGTACTTGCAATTGGACACATATTGTATGTGGTTACAATGTGCAAGTTTCCTCAAGATAATGAGGACTGGCAATTAAATAAGACAATAAGACATCACCTTAGGGTTTGTATGTCTATGTTCTTGATCTTTAATCGAGTGTACTTTGGAAGTGACATGTCGATGGTGATCGTAATTGTCGAATAATCCTTATAAAATAAAAGAAGATATTTTGGCATACATATGTGCTCTAGACATTTAATCATGAATGACATGGTTCTCTGCATTATGCAGAATGGTGGCTCGAAAGAGATGATGTATTCAAAATGTTTGAATACCTACCTGAACCTAAGTCTCTAAGAGTTAAGATGTATGTAGATATGATGAGTGTCATCATTCTACTATCTATACTCAAGTCATTCATGAAGCTTCATAATAATCATTTTGAATGAATTTAATGAAGCATGTATAAATGTTGAAATGCTCTTGTATTGAAATCCTTAGAATTCAAAATAAGAGATTCTTTGTCTTAAACAATGGTTGTTTATTGATGAAGAGAGCACAGTGGAAGCATGGGTCGGACCCGAGTAAGAAGGAAAGTCAAAAAGTTGACCTACTTCTGTGACTTCCATATGACATCCAAAGAGTTGGATGAATGCCAATACTGCAATATGTTGATGTGTTGATAGTATGACTATCAAGTCTGCCTAAAATCCTTAGTGAAAGACTCAGATAGAGCATCAGAGTAATCTACATATAATCGTTGACTCTGACTTTCTTATTTCATAAGATAAAGTCTGACAATTGTATCCCAATCTCCTAATGACAATTGCAATTGGTTGCATATATATTAGAAGATTAGAATTTGATCTTGAGGTTTAGTAGACATCTACATGGATATTGCTGTAATTGTTATAGCAATCTCTGTTGGATAGATAGACTTCATATTCTCAGTGGGAGAGCCCTTAGTCTTGGAGAATGTCTCTATGACCTAGATATTAGAATACCCTCATTGTTTGTTTCTAAATGTTGGAAATAAACATGAATTCTGAGATAGAACTATCATAAAGAGTTATGATGGATATATTTCAGATAGTAATCTAACATCTAATGGACTCCACAAAATTAGAAAATTAATGAATGATTCATTAAGATTTCTAATACTGAAAATCAAACCTTATAAGATCAATAGGAGGTTAAAGATCATTTGACAATGATCTGGCATCAAGCCTTGGACATTTGTCTATTGATTTGATCAATAGACTAGTAAGATACGAAACTTTAGAATGTCTAAAATTTCAAATCTTACATACTTGTGAATGTTGTATTCAAAGTAAAATGTCTAATACACCCTTCTCAGAGAATGGTGTTAGATGTCGAGGTATTCAAGGTCCCATACATATTGATGTATGTAGATCATCTATATCATAGTAAACATTATGGATATATGATATCTATTGATGATTATGTATGATATGAGATTTCTTCTTTTCACCTGAGAAACCTTTGAAATGTTCAAAGATTTCACAATTTTGGTTTAGAACCAAAGTTTGAAGAAAGATGAAATGAATTTGATCTAATCTAGGTAGCTTGTACCTATTAGATAAAATTCAAAGAATACCTTATGGAGATATGAATATCATTTCTATCTCACTCCTCCTGATAAACCTGAACTCAATAGAGTTGTAGGGAGATACAATTGGATCATGTGTGACATGATTTGATCAATGATAAATTTTAGCATAATTATCCTCTTAGTTTCCTGGTATATATGTGTGGTAGAGACTACAATATATATCCTTAATAAGGTTCCATGGATGTAAGCTGGAATCTAGCACTTGAGAGTGCTACTTCATTAGGAAAATAAAGTATGGTATTGGATACCTACTTTATGACCTTGAGATTCTTAAAAGATCTCATCTCTGAGAATGTGATTCTTGGAGGATTGAGACTCTTGAGAATCAAGATGAAAAAGAAGTAAAGGAACTCATTTAATCTTGAGAAGAGGCTCCTGAAATCGGAAACTAAAAGGATAATTAAAGATGAAACATTAATACCTCTTCAAATGAGTTTGAGGATGTATTCCATGTGTCAGCCAAGTCTGACAATGATCGGACTTCATGTGATGAAACTCCTAAGGATCATGACATGGAATGATGGATATTAGCAATAAAGTCTAAAGTAGACTTCATATACAAGTGTTGTATATGGACCCTCGAGGATCCACCTATAAGGGTTAGACCCGTTAAGGTGTAAATGGATCTTCAAGAGAAAGGGAACCTGATGAGAAGGTAGAGACCTTCAAAGCTTGGTTCGTAGCCATGAGCTACACACCATAAGAGAAGACATTGCTTGCAATGAGACTTGCTCTTCGGAAACCATGCTTGAACTCATCAGAATATTGCTAAAATTAGCTACACAACTTGACTATTGCATCTTCGGGATGTAATTCAAGATTGCATTCCTCTAAGAATACCTCTCTGGGGATATTCACATGAAGTAGCCCCAGGGCTTCATGGTTGAGGAAAGTAAGGTGTGAAAGCTAAAGAAATCCATCTGTGGACTCAAATAAGCTTCTTGCTGTTGGAACATAAGATTTGATGAAATTATAAATGTTATGATTTCAAATAGAATCTTGATGAACCATGTGAAGCTTAGTGGGAGTGCCATTGTGTTCATCATGCTAAATGTAGATAATATCCTAATCATTTGGAATGATATAAGGATGATAATAAGTGTGTTTATAGACTGGCTATTCCATACCTTGAGATATGATCTCAAGAATACCTCTTAGATCTTAGTTCTGAAGTTGTTCAGAAGCAAAGAAAAGAGGGTATTGGGACTGCCACATTTGTAGTACACCTTGGACATATTCCATTCCTGGAAATTCCAAGAAAGGCTTCCTTCCTTGAGGTTTGGTACTGACCTATCTAAAGGAATAGCACCTCAAAGAGTTGAGGAAGTGAATGCTAGAACTGCTTGCACTTGTGCATCAGTTATGAGAAGCTAAGTGTATGCCAGATGTGAACAAAAGCCAGATATCTGCCATGCAGTGGGAGTAGTAAACTGTTACTAATCCTATTATGGAGATAAAACACTTGATTGCAGAAATAACAATATCTTCAAAGATGACAAGGCTTTAGAGATGGTGATCTCTATGTCTTATTTTCAAGAAGTTAAGACTTTATAGATAGAGATCTAAAAGGTCTTAACTGTGGATACCTTGAGAGATAGTGATCTCCCGGAATAAGGGTATTCTGATAAGGATTATGGAAATACTGGTTATAATAATAATTGAGCAATAGTATCAAGGACACTATAATTGCTTTATCAAGATTGAGTATTGGTTGCATAAGATGCAACATTCGCATTGGATGCGAGCACTGTTACCTATGGATATGCAAGTGCTGTAAAAGGACTTGGCATAGTCTTTTAGGAACAGAGTGACTGATCAACTTACCTAGCTATTTCTAAATAGCTTATGATTGTCACATGAGTGTGGGTTTAAATGATTAGTCCATTAATGGCTCTTTGGGCTAGTGGGAGATTGTTGGACATGTGAGCCCACGGCAAGCCATTATGCAATAAATGTTATTGCGAATATCATTCCCTGATCTGAAATGAAGAATAAATAATTTGCATAATAGGTCCCTCTGTACAATTAGGGTTATGTACCATGGCTGTCTTAATGATCATACAGCTGTTGATTCAATTATTGAATCATAGAGGCTAGTGTTTGGATGAATATCTAAAGGGTTAGATTGAGGGCTCATCAAGCACCGTCAAATGATTATTAAGATGTGATCTCCAGCCTGAGTAGGAGATTGCAATCCTTTCTCACATAGGCTGATATCTGACCGACCTCTTGATGCAGGTCCTCTGCATAGGAATAGAGATTCGGAGGTGTCAGATTAGTTAGGTCAAAGAGTTGACTTAACGAGATCGAGATAACCTAAGTCCTATGTTGAATGCTGTCACAGCATAGGCACGCATCCTCTGACCGGAGACAGATATATTGCTATATGTCTGAGTATGTACATTTGACAGACCAATAGGTTGATGACCTAACCAAGGTCTATACACCGGCGCGTTGGTGTGCATATAAGGGCATATGAGTAATACGATCTCTCAAAGGGATCATACAGGTTCACTACTGAACCGGAAGACATGAGCTCACTCATGAGATATTGGGAGGAATCAAATTCCGTGCACGGTCGTCTCGCTTTGGAAGCTTGATTGAATTTGTAGGTTTGATATATACTTTTGGAAAGTATATGATCAAGACCTAGGTATGATATATGCTTTTGGAAAGTATATGATCGATACCAAATCCCTATGATCAAATGAGAAACTTGGTGATCAAACCATGAAGAAGACAGTGAAAAATAGATCTTGATCTTCGGGTTGACCATGGGTCTTCCAGTATGCAGGATGTATAGGTATTGGGAATACCTGAAGGGTGATGTGATCATAAACGATTGTATATCCATGACGCTTCCATTCCGAGGGAGTGATGAAACAGGTCTGGATTTTAGTGACTCCTTTCAGTAGAGAAGCGATCCGATCTTAGTCCAAGTGTTGGACATTGGTCTGAATGAGATTCAGATTCAATGAGAAGATTGGATTTGCGGTCTTAATTTAATCAAGCATCTGTGGGAGGTTCGTAAGATCTGGATTTGAGATAAGATCTCAATATCCAAGTCACTATACGTGGAACAATACAATCGCCCTGTCCTTATCTCCAAGTATCTGCGGAGAAAGCACATTATTCATGAAAGGGTTCAAGAATAATTCTTTTGATGAAATATCCAAGCAAGGACTTGATGATTAAATGAGATTTAATTATCAAGCTTAAATATGAATATGATTCATATTGTGAAAATGATTATCTAAGATAATTAAATGGGATTTAATTATCATGGATTAGAGAATATGGATAATACTATCCATGATATATGTGTATTATAAATATGATTTATAATACATATATATTGAAGATAGAAAATTTATGTAAATAGCATTTGTTAATTAATAGTGTGGATTAAATTCACATTAATTAATTAATTGGAAATGTAATTTACAAATTAGTTTGGGATGTGAATGTGATTCACATATCTTCGATGGCATGATTGAAATATTCACAAATTAATTTGGAATTAATTTGGTGGATATTATTGCAATAATAGTTATTGCAATTTAATTAAGAAATAATAAGATAAATAAAAAGGAGACAAAATAACCCCCTATAATTTAGGGTGGTTGGTTGACTCCCTTTTTGTTGTCACATTATCTCTTAATTTGTTAAATTAAATTATGTTGATAATGTTGCAACATATTTTAATTTAAATTAATGTTGTTGGTTTTAACCAACAACAATCATAGCCATTGATTTTACATGGACCAAGCCTGGCCGTTGGATCCATGTGTCCCATGGATTGAGATCCATTGGATCCTAAACTAATATAAAAGGAGGGCTAGGGTAGCCTTCCAAGGTACATCATCTAGAGTTGTAGAAGACTACTACTCTCTCTCTCTCTAATTCTCGTGTGGGCTCTCTCTTAATATCCAAGTGGCCGTCCACTTTGCATATTGAAGAGGAGAGCATCTTGCTTCGCCTTCGACGCTTGGATCTTCGTCAAGGATTGCGGGAAGGACGCGACTCATCATCGTGCCCGCAAGTGCGTTCTTCGTGGGTCGGACTTGAGACAGGAGGATTTCTACTTTGGGATCTCACGATCACAACCACGCTTCAAGAGGTATTCCTTATACTTGTGGTTAGATGAAACGATCCGAGAAGTGTTCTCGTGATCATGTGGTTTCATCTTTAGTTTTAAAAAATTTTAATTTCCGCTGCATCTAGCGACTAGTGCGACTAGTTGCTCCGATTGCATACGATGCGATCAACATGCTTCCGTGATGCGCTTGAGGATTCTCAATATCCTTCAGATGCCAGGGGACATGGGGCAGAGGGGGAGGGGCCAGAGGACGAGGGACTAGAGGAGATGCCAGAGAGGTGAGGGTAATGAAGGTGGAGGGAGGTAGTGGAGGGGGCGGAGGAGAAAGAAGAAAGATGAGGTTGGAAGAAAAAGACATGACTATCCTATGGGCACTATCTATAATTACCCTTGTTTCCCGAAAGTTGATGTTTGTTTTAGAAGAGGATGGACGACAACTAACTTGTGGAGCACAAGTCATAACTAGGAAAAAAGTTCGGGGCAAAAGTGACATTCAAAACATGAAGCAACATAACCGCTATCACAACATCTAAGAAGAGTATAGTGATAAAAACCCTAATAAATAATGTACTACATATTACTCTTTAAAGTTTAGGTATGACATCGGAGTTGTTTGTATAATTAAGGGATTTTTGTAAAATTATTCTAAAAAAAAACTGGCTGAACCAACAAACCCAAAAGATAATGTCTTTCGTAAAATGAACCTTCTACTAGCATACTCAACTAAAAAATGGTAGAGATAGTTGGAATATTGATTTGAGAAACATAACGACTCAAGTTTATAATTAACATAATAAAATACTGACATATGTTAAATAGATTGACTTTTTAGCACATATTCATGTTTAAACCAAATGACTCAACCTTTGATGTTTATTTACTTATTATTTCTTTTGTTGGCTAAAAATAATTATAATGACTCGTACTAAATAGGTGATTTCCAAACCTTACACTACATCATCAATATTTTATGAATTTTGTTAATTTGTGTTTCGGCTTCCTTTTTAAAGGCCTGGAATTTCGTGAAATTCTCATCTTTAGTTTTAAGTTAGAACAAATAATGGAATACACACACATAAAAATATTTTTTATTATCCTTGATAACTATGCCACTAAACTCACATATGTTATCGACCGCAACCCTTTTAGCTCTCACCATCATTTTTCTTGAGAGCCAAACAAGGGTCTTCTTACATTGATACTGAATCAATTAAGTTTTGAGCCAAATCATATTGAAATCAATGTTTTGTTTACAAATTTAACCTAATTTTCAAAAGTAGTGATCCACAATATACACCAAGAAAGGATAAAAAGGAGAAGGAGAAAACATAGGCAAACTCTCAAGAAAGAAATAGTAAAAAGATGGCAAAACATGACACGGCCAAAGTGTTAATGAAGATGGACTACATTAAATATGTAAAAGACATTGCTACATGTGCAATTGAAATGAGATATTTATGGTGTTTCCACAGCTACAATCATGATAAAGGGAATCAGTTAGGGGATGCTCATTAGTTTAATCGAGAAATGTAATCAACGAGTGTCTCTCATAATTTCTCCTTGAGAGAGTCCATAGTTTTGCCAATCAATAAGACTAACAAATGGCTAATTATCTTGCAATTCTGATCCAATGTTGTTCCTCTGCTCGGCCACTCCGTCGTTGTCAGAAGTTGATTATCTCTCCACCTATATTGTAAAAGATGGAATCATTAGATGGAAGACGTCCATCTGTTCAGACTTTAGCTGCAGAAGATGCAGTTCCTTCGTCGGACTTAATTGGTGCTAGTTATCTTGTCATTCATTTCGTTCGAGTTTTATGTCTGTATCAGGAAATATTGCATAGATTTTCAACTGTTTATAATCAGTGGAGACTGCCAACTCTAACCAAAGTAGACCGTAGGTCCCCATTCATGACTATGGCTCTAACTAAGCATATAGCAGTTGAAAAAAATATTTGAGAGTAATTATTATGGTCTAGTTGTAGCCTATGTGGGCCTTCATCGAATTGATGTTTCTCCAATATGCTAAAGGATCCCATTCGTAACGGAATAAATTTCACACACACATACACATATAATGATCGGACCTGGAAAGATCGGACGAGGGAATGAAACTCTAGGAAGATCCGACCTCGCCTAATGATCCATAAGGATCACAGATCCTAGGAGAGGAGTTGAGCGTAAAAAGCAAAACAAAAGGTGGTCGGACCCGTTCGGGAAAATGCTACGAAATCGGTCTGGCGAGAGGTCAGACGGGTTGGGTCTGGTAGAGAAATGGTTGACCCGGGTCAACGGATCCGAGACAGCCAATCGAGAAATTTGAGAATAAGAAATAAAATAATAATAGAAATAAAATAGTAAATGAATTAAAAATAAAAAATGGTAAGAATGAAAAATGTTTGTTATTTTTCAAGCTATTTTTCTGTGATTTTAATTATTTTTATGAAATACATATAATCTATTTACAGTATGGGGTATTATATGTAGGTATAGTATATATGTATATTTTATTCTTTAATTTTATATTATTAATTTTATACAAATATCCTTTATTTTTATATTTTATTTATTTACAAAATAAATTGAGGGATATAAAATGATTTTTAGCTGATTTTCACAAAATAAATAAATAAATTAATTAATTAAATAGATATTGTATTCAATATACCAAAGTATGGCTTTTATACAATGGATTTTTTATTTTTATTTTATTTTGTGTTTTCTAATTTTTATTTTATTTTTATTTTATTTTTGGGAATATGTACATGTGTTTAAAAATATAATATGCACAAAGTGTAAATTAAATATGTAAATATTTACAAGCATAGGTATCATGTACAAGGTACCCTATCTCCCCCTACTTTTATTCTTTGTCGATCAAGTCCATTACTGACCTTCACTCAGGGTTTGGGTCAGTCGGTATTTATTATATAATTACCTCCTTATTTTCTTTTTCTTTTGTCTTTATTCTTTTATTTTGAAAAATATGTGTTAGTTATGCAATATTAATAAGGCATGCACAATGTTAACTTATTGTATTTACACCTATTTATAGATGTTTTTGCTAAAAGATAAAGCTAAAATAAAAGAATAAAGAATGAGAATCAGATATTCATTAGTTGGCTAAAGTGAAGAGGAGTCTCTATTGTTCTTTGTGATAAGAAAATTCTTTTGAAAATCAAAGAAAAGTTTTACAAAGCAACCGGGAGACATGTTATGCTCTATGGATCTAAATGTTGGCTGTGAACCATAGACATGTGCATAGAATGGTAATAGCAGAAATGAAAATGCTAAGGTGGATGTATGGACGCACACGTAAAGATCAGATTCGGAATGATGTAATCAAAATGAAAGTTGGTAAAGCTCTGATCGAGGATAAGATGTGAGAAAATTGCTTAAGGTGGTTTGACCATTTGTAAAGGAGGTCAGTTGATGCATCAATGAGGAGATGTGAGTTTTGGGATGTTGAGATGGCTAAGAGAAGGCGAGGAAGGTCCAAGAAGTGTTGGAATAAAATTATACGAAGAGATCTTAGTTTTTTGGATCTAAGCCCGAGAATGACCTAAGATAGATCTGAATGGAGGCAAAGAATCCATATATCATACCCTACTTAATGTGGGAAGAGGCTTTGTTGTTATTGTTGTGAATATAAAATATAATGATCTACATAATGCAACGAGTAACAATAAAATAAATGTACTAAGCCTTCTCCCCCTATAAGTAGGGTTGGCTACATGGATTCTTGCTCAAATCCATGTTGAAAGATTCGACTATTTTTTACGTTGGTCGTCGACTACCTGACGCAACCCCTGCAAGAGTGGGATTTGAACCCTGATCTTTTGTGCGGTAGACACACTGTACTACCACTAGACGATTAAGTGGGTACAAGCAAGTAACAATAAAATCAGGTCAAATAATATCAATATAGGGACATATATCATTAACGTTATCCAAAAATATGCAGGTGAAGCAAAAAATATTTTGCTAAGCATCAATAACAAGTTAGAAAGGAAAATGCATAACACATTACGATCAAAGCATCAATGAACATGAACCGCATAGCCCTCTACAATACTGATGCAACAAATCTGACACGATTCTTGTTCCAATCCCTCAATCAGTGCCCTTACCTTAAAGAACGTGAGTTCAAGAGCGACTGAGATAAAAGAAATGAGAACTAAACAAGAAACCATTTGAGTTTTCTGTCTCATCACAATCGAAAGGAAATACCTCATTCTAAGAGCTACATTTATGATAAGGAGAACCAATTAAGGGATGTTAGTCAGCATAATCAATTGACATAATCATCTCTCCTAATTCATCCCTTAATGGAATCTACAATTATAAATATCAAAAATATTCAAACCCAAAGCTGCTATCAAGCCCAACTCAGAATCCATAACTCAATAGGAAGCAGAGTTTATCAATAATCTTTAGCTTTGCTATCTATTTTAAACGGTAATTTCTAGCGGGTGACCATATACCTGTTGGATATCCATGTACCTAATAGGTACCCATATATTCAACATGGTAAATCTTAAGCTATTCATAAATGTAGACAAGATTTTCTCACATATATTAAATAGAGGGGGATCATGTAATATGATGATACATTAAGATGTGCAATATTTAGAAAATATTAAAGGTTTATATATGTTAAGTGTTTAACTCTTTTGGGTCTATAGTTTTTATTTATTAAAGATAAAAAAGTCATTTGAATACGAATAAATGGATGATAAAGAGACAATTGAGTTGGATTTTTATATATTTAGATCGATACAAATTAGATATGAAATAGATTAGAGTAGTTTGACTAAAATGTAAGAAACATATCTATATTTATTTATTTTTTAATTCGTGTTGGAGCGGGTTCGGATACCCATAAGATAATCTCAAACCCATATTTCCATGGGTAGTCAATGCAAAACCCAAACCTGTCTAAAAGTAAATGGAACGGATTTTGGATATGTAAATGGGGCAGGTACTCAATGTATAGATCCAGATTGATATCCCTACTCATGAATAATGCCATGTGTTGGAAGTAAACTACGCAACTAGCCGACCTCAACCGACACAAACAATATGTAATTAAAGGAAAGTAACACCTTCAAATGGAAACTAAACACTAAAATGATCTTGAATAGTACAACAACAACAACAAAGCCTTTTCCCACAATTAAGTAGGGTCGGCTACATGGATTCTCCGCCTCCATTCAGATCTATCTTGGGTCAATCTCGGACTTATATCCAAAAAACTAAGATCCCTTCGTATAGTCTCTTTCCAACACTTCTTGGGCCGTCCTCGCCCTCTCTTAGCCGGCTCAACATCCCACCACTCGCATCTCCTAACCGGTGCATCAGTTGACCTTCTTTGCAAATGACCAAACCATCTTAAGCGATTTTCTCGCATCTTATCCTCGATCGGAGCTACACCAACTTTCTTTCTAATTGCATCATTCCGAATCCGATCTTTACATGTATGTCCACACATCCATCTTAGCATTTTCATTTCTGCTACAGCCATTCTCTGCACATGTCTATGGTTCACAGGCCAACATTCAGAACCATAAAGCATAGCAGGTCTCACGGCTGCTTTGTAAAACTTTCCTTTAATTTTTAAAGGAATTTTCTTATCACAGAGAACAGCGGAGGCTCCTCTCCACTTTAGCCAGCCTGCATTTATTCTATTAGTAACATCTCCATCAATTTCCCCATCATGTTGCAAAATAGATCCCAGATATCTAAAAGAATCTCTCTTTTGAATGTTATCGTCACCAATCTTCACCTCGATTCCTTCACCATTGCTTCCATCAAAGGTACATTCCATATATTCCGTCTTAGCCCTACTTATACGAAAACCTTTAGTCTCCAATTCATGTCTCCAAACCTCAAGCTTCTCATTTACTCCATCTCTAGTCTTGTCAATCAACACAATATCATCAGCAAATAACATACACCAAGGTAACTCATCCTGAATGTGACTTGTCAACCCGTCCATAGTCAAAGTAAAAAGAAATGGACTCAAAGCTGAACCTTGATGTAAACCAATGTTGATATCAAAATAGTTGGTCTTCCCCGTCGGAGTCCTTACACAAGATAAAGCCCTATCATACATATCCTTTATGAGATTAATGTATAGGACAGGTACTTGTCTCTTCTCCAAAACTCTCCACAGTATCTCTCGTGGGACGGAATCATAAGGCCTTCTCCAAATCAATAAAGATCATATGGAGATCTCTTCCTTTTAGCTCTATAAATCTCCATTGTTCTCCTCAGCAAATGGATGGCTTCAATAGTTGAGCGACCTGGCATGAATTTGAATTGGTTTTCTTTTATTTGGGAAACTTGTCTCAGCCTTCTTTCGATCACACGTTCCCAAATTTTCATAGTGTGACTCATCAGCTTAATACCTCTGTTAAATGATCTTGATCTTGAATAGTGATCGGAAAAAATTCTGGAAATGGAAGTAAAATATCGAACAAACAGAGTGACCCGAAACGAAGGACAGTAGCCATATTTAAACCAGCTGGCTGATGTTAGTGGCAACTCAAGAACATGTCAAAAAGTAGCGGTTAAAAAATAGAGTGAGATCGGATAATACCTAATGCGAATGAAACTGGGAAATAGAAAACTATTGAGGTCCTGTTATCGATTAGATGAACCGTGTCATCCACAAGATGAGTACAAACCAAAGAGTTAAATAGATAATCAGAAATTTAATTCATGGCTAACAACTAACAGTCAGTCTTTATCCGCCAATCCAGTTGCTTAGCAAATCCACAATCAAGAAAGAAACGGAACAAAAATAGGAAGATATCGCTCGTTACCCACAGCCGTTGGGAGGAGGACAGGTTCAGATCCCGTGGTGGCGGGAGGTTCAGATCGTCTGTATGATTGTCGGAAGCGGTGGCTAATTTGCAGAGGATTCGGCGCTGGGGCGATCTGGGAGATGGGGGTGGGAAGCGGCGGCGCGGAGTGGTGGCAGAGTTGTAGGTGGGGGCGCCGGAAAGAGGCCGTGTCGGTGCGAGTAGAGGAAGGAGGCGGTGGCTGTGCGGGTGGAGGGGGCGGTGCTCCACACGGGAAGGAGGGGAGAGAGAGTGAGATAAGAGATGGGACAAGGAACATTTCCATTTGTTCACTTACATTTTTCAATCCCAAGAGAGGCCAATATAAATGCCCCCTCCCAACGGCCAACTAAAAAAAAGTAAATTGCACATCGTACATGTACTTTAAAAAGTAATAATGTCGTACATTGTTTATTAACTCGATAACAATGTTGTTTTTAGTTAGCAAAAATGTGTAAACATCGTTATCTTTTCAGTTTAAATGATCCATATGCCCTCATTTTATGCTACTATAAAAGAAGTACGACGTCTAATCAGTGAGACCACAATCCACCAGCCATGTGCGCCTTTAGTAAGGGTGAAAAGATCGACCCCAGCAAGTTCCGTCTCTACCTTCGGACCACTTGTGCTTTTTTTTAGCCCCTTCTCCCACCGTGCATCCTCGATCGCCTCGGCCCAATCTTTAATCAGGAGTTCCACTTCCATGCCCTCCTCAACAAGTTCCTCCTCGCAGAGTTCCAGCACATATGTGGCATGAAGGACATGACCTCCATTGAAATGTGCCCCATCCATGGCTCCGCAAATTGCAAGATCCACCTTTCGTGTCCCATCATGAGGTTATTCAATGGGAAGTACCCCTTCTTTGTGCTCCACGGGCGCAGGCATGTGCTCAGTGCTAAGGTATTGAAGTCCTCTACATGGCACCAGGAGTTTGCAAAGGAATGGAGGACTGTGATAAAAGGGGGTAAGGAGATGCTTGAGGTCTTGAATGATAGGATGTAGAGCAAGAATGGGAAAAGACGGAGAAATGTGGTGGCGGTGGGACGAAGTGTCATATTGCAAAGAATTACCGGAAAGAAGCGAATGTGAAGAGGTTCAAGGTGATGGATGTCACTATTGTCTATGCAAATAAAAAAGTGTATGTGTCCTCTTCGTTGTCAAAGGAAGTGAGATCAAGAAGACATTTTGCGACTGTTGTGTAGGAACTTATGATTATAACTTTAGTTGTATTTGAATGTATTACTTTGTATGACATATATGTGTGCGTGCTCGCGTGCGTGTTTTCAAGCACTTAAAGATGATACATCCACCTTATTCTCTTCCTTGATCTCCAACCACCTGAATGGATATTGTCTTCCCCATAGCTCCTCCATCCACCTCGTCCCATACGAGAAGTAGGTTGCATTATCCCCATTCTCCACCTCTGTCTATCAAGCAGTGTGGCACACTCTATTGTGTGCTTCGAGTTCAAGCCACTAACGTACATAGCCTCATGCTCTTGATGATGCACACATCTAGCATTCTCATCTCCTTCAAGTATTTATCAGAATTTGGCAGTGTTGTCACCTCTCTCACCACTTTTCATTGTATACATCGCTTTCTGCATACAAAGTGGATTGTTTGCTGCAGGGTCTACCGCAGCAGACGCTGCCGTAGACTTGTGGACTGCTCAATCGTGATCGAGCGGTTCACACGAATTCTTCCTTTTTGTGGCCCCGTACCGGATGAATTCGTGTGAACCGCTCGATCACGATCGGGCAGTCCACAGGTCTACTGTAGAGTTTGTTGCAGCAGGCCTTGTAGCAGACGATCCACTTCCTTCTACATAGTACCTAGAAGAGCCACATCAAAGTCACGAGGATGGTGTCCATGACGAGAATTATCATCTTTTCCATCATGACCTCCTTATGCCCAGTGGAGACCAACCATGAGAGGGGGTCATCGATGATGAAAACGCTAGTAATATCTTGGGTTCTTCTTTGTATCACGAGCTCCACGATGTTGTAGATGGTCTCCAATTCTCCATGCAGCCTCTCCAACCTGACATCATATGCGTACTTTAGCATCCGCAATATGGCTAGTACGATGGATGGTGATAACCTCAACCTTGAATGCCTCAGTGAAATCGATCTTCTACATTGTGGGCTCTAGGAAATGAGTGTTCAAGTTGAGAATGAAACTTGATGTGGTGCTAAAGGTGAAGCGTAGGAGAAAGTATTGAATAGACCACTCTATTGTACTCTATGGTAGTGAAGAGGAGGCAGAGCAACCTCTCGTTCACCTCATATTCTCTATTATCTTTTCAGAAATGAGCTTGTGGTAGGCAAGATTCCTTTCAGTACACTAGAGAGATCGTCGTTGGCATTGAGGATGTCGACACCGAAGATGTTACCATGGAGATCTGTCAAAGCATGGCCTTTGGGAATGGTTTTGGAAGCTGGTCTCAAAATGTGCTCGATGTTGTGTGTGTTAGCTATGGCGACGGTTCTTCGGGCGCCCAAACGATGTATGGCAATGGTCCAATTTTTGGATTGGGCAAGGAGGTATGTGTATCGATCGAGGGAGGCAGTACTTGTTAGTGGAGAAGGAGAGGAAGTACCCTAATATGAGATATTTCTTTAGGCATTGTCGAGTGCTACCATGAAAGAGGTGAAGAGAAGGATGAAGGAGGTTAGGATTCTCACACACGTCACGGTCAGCCTTGGCATTGACATTGAAAAATTGCAAATTAACACTTATGTAGACTAATAGATAAGTGGGGAAGTTCTTTCGATTGAAAAGATACCGAGGTTAACTCATACATGTTAACTAAAGACAATATTATTACCGAATTAATAAAATAGTTTTTTTATCACTTGTATCCTTAGATGTTGCAATATCACTTATGTTCGTTTCTTTTTCGAATATCAGTTTTGCCCCTTCTTATTTATCATTTGTGCCCTTATGTTAGTTTGACCATCAATAAGTTTAACCAAATCATGATTTTCTCAAACCAAGGTATATTTAAGAGGGGCAAAACTGTCAAAAGCAAGAAAGGTTTTGGGTGACAGACATCGACCTTTTTTCCACCGAGCAATTAGACAATGAATTTCTGGTGCGATCACTTAGCTAGCAAGTGATTCCGCTGCCACGAGCAGCCTACGCTCCTCCTGATCCTTCTCCAATTACTATTGAAGGTGATCCTCCTCCGATCACCTTCAATTGTTGAGTGCCTAACTTTCGATCTGTGGTTGTTCGTTTGCAGATTCTTAGGATGAACCAACACGAGCATCAACGAAGCATCTAGAGTTGAACAGCGACATCTAGAGCAGAAGCTTCCTTGAGCAGTTCATTACCTAGAAGAGCACGATTGAACTGGAGATACATCGAGGACCATTGTTGGGAGGACATGCACTTGGAGCATACATCAACTGGATGGCATGAATGAGCTGAAAATTCCATCTCAGAACCGAGAGGATATGAAGATACAGACTCGAGAATAAGATTCGGAACACCATCCGATCAGAGCAGTCGAAACAACCACTTCCTTGAGAGCCATCTGGAGATCTATTTTGAACATCGTCGAGCCTCCATTGTACCTTGGACCTGAAGGACTGCTTCTGCCTGATCCAATAATCATAAGCCTTTCATTGGAGCCAAACGACGGTAGGAGATTGAGCAGTATTAGCCACATGGAGAACGAGATTTCCAGTACCGCTGTACATGAATCATTACTGCATATGGATAATATTTGAGCATCTGCAGTTGGGTTTCAACAACATCCCTTGAAGTAAGAACACGTATCTCCCCGAACGAATCTGAACGAAGACCATGTTGGAATTAAATTTGTTGGATGTTTGATGCAATTTGATGGTCAATATCAAGTTATATTAATGTATCTCAATTCTTAGAATTCAATGTTTCAACCATGCAAGGGTGTTGTTTAGTCTCACATCGTAGAGTGTCAAAGTTGGCACCTACTTTTTATGTGGGAAGTCTTGAGATCAGTCTGGAAAAAAACAAGAGAGGACCTTGGACCACCACAAACGCATTTGCACCCGAGTCAGTTCTGTGTAAGCGCATATTGATTTGAATTCTAAGGGCCACGTCCCTTAATCCTCTCAATTTGCGTTACAACTTCGATGGCTTTAAGTACCCCTCTCAAAGTTGTGGAATAAGATTACGAACACTTGCAGTTTTCATTCCCTTTGCCTCTCTTCTCCCTCTCCCGATCTCGGGCTTCATCTACGGAAGTAATTTTTGAGGACGCTCAGGCACGATGCACACCGTCGACGAGTGTGGAATCATCATATCTTTGGTGCAGCATGCCAAGGTCCTATGCACTGATAAAGTGGAGGGCATTGTCTCTCTAAGGGAAGTCCGACAACAAGACTCTTCCATTGTGATCTCTAAACCTGTATTTGTTTTTTGCATTGATTGTTATAATGATTGTTTTCGAATTTTTCCCTTGATCTAATCTGCATATGATTTTAACATGGATATTTTTCTTGTCAACAACAATCTGATTTGCACACATATTGTGGTTTAAAATGAAAATATGTTGTAAATATGATTTCTATATGTACATGCATAATGCATTTTTCAATAGACCATTAATCGAGCAGCATGAACCATTGACAAAGAATTCCCAGTAATTTGAATCCACTAGGGACGATTTGAAGAATCGCTTGGATCTGGTGGATTTCGGGGACAACCTTTCCTGATAATGATATCCCTACCTCGTTTCCAAAATCATATTAGCACCCCAATCAACTATAATCCATGTCTGATTCTCGCCTAACTTCCTTGTTCAATCACAAACCTTCAAATCAATGACCAAATCTTGCTGCACCGAATCAAATGTCTAATATGTGAGAATCACCCGGCGGGCGTCTAGAGTGGCGATGGGGAGGCACAGACTGTGACAGCATCGAGCTCGAGGACGATCTTGCGAGCGAGGTGGGGGTGTGATTCGGTTTCCATCTAGTGGGAGATGTGGGGGCGATGGAGGAGGATGCCAAGGGGCATGGGGCGGAGGGGGAGGGGCCAGATGACGAGGGACTAGAGGAGATGCTAGATAGGTGAGGGTAATGAAGGTGGAGGGAGGCAGAGGAGGGGGCGGAGGAGAAAGAAGACACATGAGCTTGAAAGAAAAAGACGAATCCTAAGGGCACTTCTATAATTACCATTGTTTCCCCGAACGTTGATGTTTGTTTTAAGAGAGGATGGACGACAACTAGCTTGTGGAGCACAAGTAGTAACTAGGAAAAAAGTTCGGGGCAAAAGTAACATTCGGAAAAGGAAGCAACATAACTCGTATCACAACATCTAAGAAGAGTACAGTGATAAAAACCTCAATAAATAATGCACTACGTATTACTTTTTAAAGTTTGTGTATGGAATCGGAATTGTGTGTATAGTTAAGAGATTTTTGTATAATTATTATAAAAAAACTGGCTGAACCGACAAAACCAAAAGATAAAGTCTTTAATAAAACGAACCTTCTACTAGCATACTCAACTAAAAAAAGGTAGAGATAGTTGAAATATTGATTCGAGAAACATAACGACTCAAGTGGATAACTAACATAATAAAATAATGACATATGTTAAACAGGTTGACTTTTTAGAACATGTTCATGTTTGAACCTAATGAACTCGATCCTATTTATTATTTCTTTTGTTGGCTAAAAATAATTATAACGACTCATGCTCAATAGATGATTTCCAAACCTTACACTACATCATCAATATTTTATGGATTTTGTTAGTTTGTATTTCGGCTTCCTTTTTAAAGGCATGGAATTTCGCAAAATTCTCATCTTTAGTTTTAAGTTAGAACACATAATGGAATACACACATGAAAAATATTTCTTATTGTCCTAGATAACTATGCCACTAAACTCACATACGTGATCGACCGCAACCCTTTTTACTCTCACCATCGTTTTTCTAGAGAATCAAACAAGGGTCTTCTTACATTGATACTGGATCAATTAAGTTTTGAGCCAAATCATATTGGAATCAATGCTTTGTTTACAAATTTAACTTAATTTTCAAAAGTAGTGATCCATAATATACACCAAGAAAGGATAAAAATGGGAAGGAGAAAACATAGGCAAACTCTCAGGAAAGAAATAGTAAAAAGATGGCAAAACATGACACGACCAAAGTGTTAATGAAGATGGACTACATTAAAGATGTAAAAGACATTGCTATGGTGCAATTGAAATGAGATGTTTATCGTGTTTCCGCAGCTACAATCATGATAAAGGGAATCAGTTAGGGGATGCTCATTAGTTTAATCGAGAAATGTAATCAACGAGTGTCTCTCATAATTTCTCCTTGAGAGAGTCCATAGTTTTGCCAATCAATAAGACTAACAAATGGCTAATTATCTTGCAATTCTGATCCAATGTTGTTCCTCTGCTCGGCCACTCCGTCGTTGTCAGAAGTTGATTATCTCTCCACCTATATTGTAAAAGATGGAATCATTAGATGGAAGACGTCCATCTGTTCAGACTTTAGCTGCAGAAGATGCAGTTCCTTCGTCGGACTTAATTGGTGCTAGTTATCTTGTCATTCATTTCGTTCGAGTTTTATGTCTGTATCAGGAAATATTGCATAGATTTTCAACTGTTTATAATCAGTGGAGACTGCCAACTCTAACCAAAGTAGACCGTAGGTCCCCATTCATGACTATGGCTCTAACTAAGCATATAGCAGTTGAAAAAAATATTTGAGAGTAATTATTATGGTCTAGTTGTAGCCTATGTGGGCCTTCATCGAATTGATGTTTCTCCAATATGCTAAAGGGTCCCTTTCGTACGAGAATAGATTTTCCATATATATATATATATATATATATATATATATATATATAGGATTTCTTTCAAATAGGACGCAGTCCTTCCTAAGCTAAGGAAGGCCAGCCTCTTTTTTGTATAATACAGGATGACTTTAGTATAATACATATACAGTTTTGTATTAGAATGTGCAGTTTTAATGTTTGTATTATAATGCGCAGTTTTGTATGCGGCTTTGTATTTATAACGTGCGCCTATAATACAAACTATATACGTATTCTACTAAAGTGCCCTGTTTTATACAAAAAAGGACGGCCTTCCTTAACTCAGGAAGGACTGCATCCTATTTGAAAGGACCCCTATATATATATATAGGTATATATATAGAGGTAAATGGGGCTGCCCCGAGGGAGTAGCCAACTTGGCTACTCCCACCCCTATTTTCCCCTCATTTTTTTATTTTTTTGAAAAATAAAAATTTGTATATTCATCATTATATCCCTCTCACATTCTATTAAAATTTCGTCAGAAACAGAGACTCCTACGGCCTCCATCCAAACATGGTCGATTTAAAAAATCATGCGACCGTTAAAAAAATGACGTTTGGATGGAGGGCTTAGGAGTCTCTGTTTCTGACGAAATTTTAATAGAATGTGAGAGGGATATAATGATGAATATATAAATTTTTATTTTTCAAAAAAAAATAAAAAAATGAGGGAAAAATAGGGGTGGGAGTAGCCAAGTTGGCTACTCCCTGGGGGCAGCCCCATTTTACCCATATATATATATATAGGGAATTTATCCAGAGAGCACAGGGCCCATTTGAGTTCGGATGAGCACCCAATCCTAGCCGTCCATCGCAAAAAAATAAGAACCGATTAATCCCAAAAAATAGGAACCAATTTTGTATGGAAATAAAACAAAATCAGAAATTAGAACATTGCTAAAAATAGCATTGCATTTGTGGAAAGAGGAAGGCACGTGCATTTGATTGGTAAAATCTATCGTCTCATTCCAACGCATGGCATTTGTTTCGTTCCAACGCAAGATGGGAGGTATGTGATTCGATTTCATAATTTAATCGCTTATTTCTATCATAATTTCGTTGTTTTAATGATTTTTTTATTTTTAGCAATGTTTGTTTTGGGATCAATACGACGAGATGATGAATATATTAATTTTTTTATGAATACTGCATATTTTTTATCGTAAGCGATGTTTTATTCGAGAAGTATGATTGGAATATGAGAAAGTTTTATTCATAATATCGATTTTTATTCATTTTGATACACGATTTGTATTCCTAATTGATTTTTTATCGAAGTTATTTTGATTTCATATAATAAAAAGTTACAGTAAATTTGTAACTTTATTGTTAGCTTTGAGTAACTTTATTACATGTATCAGTAAGTTTTATATATATGTTAGTAAGAAATTCCATATAACTTGTACTAGTAACTATCGTATAATGACCAGTAACAATTAATATACACTTTGGTAACATTGTAAACCATTACTAGTATTTTATTAACTTACATATATAACAAGTAATATTTACACTATCCATCAGCAACTTTTTAGCATGTAGAAGTAACTTTATAATAATAACAAGTAACTCTAGTAACATTGTAACTTCAATACTGGCTGTCAGTAACTATATTAAAACAATCAGTAAGTTTATAAATACAACACATTACAAGTTACTTGTCATATAACAAACATTACTAACAATTCATTAAAAGTTACTTGTCATTGAATGATTCTTACTGAAGCGAGTATATTGCTGAGTTACCATTCTTTTTACAATTCTTACTATTCTCGGATATAAAATAGTACTGAAGCAAGTATTCTCAGATATTTTATGTTACTAATGATAACACAATTGTTACTTTTAATGTTTTACTTTGAATATATACTGAGTTACTGATATATCTTCTTAATTTACTTATAAGATATTTTATGTTACTACTACTAACAAAATTGTTACTTTTAATGTGTTACTTTGAAGATATACTGACTATAATGCTGAGTTACTAACAATTCATTACAAGTTACTTATCATATAACAAACATTACTAACATTTCATTACAAGTTACTTGTCATTGAATGATTCTTACTGAAGCGAGTATATTGCTGAGTTACTAACAATCATTACAAGTTACTTGTCATATAATAAATGTTACTAACAATTCATTACAAGTTACTTGTCATTCAATGATTCTTACTGAAGTGAGTATATTGCTGAATTACTTTTCTTTATACAATTCTTACTATTCACGGATATAAATTAACTTATTGTTTCTTGCAGAACAATGCACAATTTGGTGTCTTGAAGAAGCTTTTGTTATGCCGAGGAGCGAGAGCAAAACAACATCATCTAAATGAACTAGAAGACAGTTGACATTTGGATGTTCACCATATAACTATAATTAAGTAATTTATGTGTGACTTTCGGTAACACTTGACGTATTACATGTAATTAAATATGCTACATAAGTAAAGAAGGTGTGATTCGATAGTAATTCAAAACAAAGAATAAAACAAGTAAGATATATAGAAGCATCAGTAACATATAATAAATTGTAGGTAAAAGAAGGTAATGGAATAAGTAAGTTGGAATAAGTATAAAAAATCATATAACCAGTAACTTATGTATTGCTATCAGTAACACTCGATACATTATAAGTAATTAAAAATGTTATATAAGTAAATAAGAAGTGCTTCAGTAAGACTCAAAGTATTAAGTAACTATAACATTAGTAACAATCAAAATGACTTCAGTAAAATGGACATTTGTAATCAGTACTTATTGTATGGACATTAGTAATTCACATACTTAATTACTGATCCCACAACAATAGTTACTTGAGAACTGAATATGTATTACTTGAGTAATATGAATAAATTACTGATCTCTGTACAATGTAATGTTACAGATGTAAAATAACTATAAATTCAGTAACAATCATAATGTGTTCAGTAATATGTATATTTGTAATAGGTAATTATTGTATGGACATTAGTAATTGACGTAATCAATAATTATAATTAGTAATTTATCTTTTCTAATCCAAACGTGGAATGATCATTCCATAAATATAATATATGCCGACAATAATTTAAATGCGTATTTTTTAGCTTACTAAAACCGACCACCTATTTTTAAGGAAATGATTTAATTCGAATTCTTATTATGTTAATAATGCATGCACATTGTTATTGCCAAAAACCGTCCCCTTCCAAATAGAACCGACACATACACGTGGCGAGCCCACGTTTGGTGCTCACCACGACCCAAATCGGCACAGTGCCCTCTGGATATGCCCTCTATATATATATATATATATATATATATATATATATATATATATAGGGAGCCTTTCAAATAGGATGCAGTCCTTCCTGAGTTCAGGAAGGCCGCCCCTTTTTTGTATAAAAACGAGCATTTTAGTAGAATACATATACAGTTTGTATTATAGGTGCACGTTATAGATATATAGTCGCATACAAAACTGTGTATTATAATACAAACATTAAAACTGCACATTATAATACAAAATTGTATATGTATTCTACCAAAGTCATCTTGTTTTATACAAAAAAGGGGCTGGCCTTCCTTAACTATGGAAGGACTGCGTCCTATTTGAAAGAAATCATATATATATATATGGGTTAGATGAGGCTAGTCCCTGGAGTAACCAATTGGATACTCCCACGCCTATTTTCCCTCTACTTTTTTATTTTTTTTGGAAATAAAAAATATGTATATTCATTACTATATCCCCCTAACACGCCATTCCAATTTCGTCAGAAAAAAGAGTCCTATGCTCTTCATTTGAAGGGGGTCAATTTCAGTAATTCTGAGACCATTAAAATTTGGCAGTCTTGATGGAGGGGATAGAAGTCTCGAATTAAGTTGAATTTTGAATGACAACATGGTGACATATTATGATCTAAATTCCAATAAATTTCATTTTAGAAAAATAAAAAAAATATAGGAGAAGAAAGGCCGGGAGCATGTAAGTTGGCTACAACTGGGGAGCATATTCCCTTTTCCCTATATATATATATATATATATATATGGGAAAAGGGAATACGCACCAAGGTGTATGTAATTTTATGCACCGGGGTTTATATCTTCCACGTTTTTTTACTTTTTTGAAAAATATCAACATGTATATTCATCCCTATATCTCTACTATATGCCATTACAATTTCATCAAAAACAAATACTCCTATATGTTCCATCTATAACATGTAATTTTAACGGTCTTAGAATTACTGTAATTGACCTGTTCTAGATGGAGGGCATAAGAGTCTCTGTTTCTGCCGAAATTCGAATAGCATAATGGAGGGATATACAGATGAATATACATAGTGATATTTTCTAAAAAAGTAGAAAAACATGGAAGATAGAGGCCCTGGTGCATGTAAAATTACATGCACCGAGGTGCATGCTCCCCAACCCCTATATGTGTGTGTGTGTGTATGATATCTTTCCAAAGAGAAATGGTCCTTCCATCCATAAGGAAGACCATCAATGTTAGCCATCGTAATTAATCTTGTAATTGTTATTAATGACATGACATGTTGATATTATTTATAAAATAAGCAGAAACCTATTTTGATTTTTAAACATTATCTAAATATAGTATATAACCGCCTCAATTATCTCTTCCATTAATGTAACTTAATTACTTATTCAAAATCAGAAATCCCGATTTTTTTGGCGTGTCGAGGCATCATTTTGTGGTGTTGACGGCAACGAGGGGAGGAGGAGGAGGATGTGGACAATGGCAACACTTACGCAGAGGAACAAACGACCTTGATGTTCGTGTTGGTTACACTTTCCTCCGTTGCATCATCCACGCGTTCCTTGCAGGCGACGACGTCGTTGCCGTAGATGATGGGAACGAGGGCAATCAACGATACGAGATGATGATCAGTCGCTTCTTGGAGCGGTTCCCAACATCATGTGTGGCATCATTGGCAAAGCGGAAGTGAGTGGCATGCGTAGTTGACAGGAGATGCCGCCGCGACTCTTCAGGAATTTCTTCATGCAGGCAACGACGCCAGCACGTAGATTGGATGGCGACGTGTGTACCACAGTAATGGCAATGTAGGGAGACATGCAACCATTATATCTTACATATTTATTGTGTATTATACAATTTTGACATGTATTATACACTTTTGATGTGCATTATACATATTCGATGTGTGTTATTACATATCAATTGGATGCGAAAATGTAGCTTTCATATATCTTGTATTTTGATGTATATTACACATTTTGGATGCTTCTTATACATTTTTGATGTGTATTGTACACATTTAGATGTGTATTATACATACTAAAAGCATGTATTATGCATTTTTGTAAAAAGGATTGCAGATTTCACATAAATCACAAAAAACATAAAAATAACAAATATATTACTAATATGAATTGTATTAAACAGATAGCAATATATTTTTAACAAATGACTAATAGATTTTGAATGAACATGGATTGCACAAAAAATATACAATCGTTACAAAAGGAACCACATATTCTACAAAAAAATATGTGAGGATATTGATAAATCTCTAGTTTATCATCTTTATTCTATCATTTTGGCCTTAAAAATCCTAACTAATGCTTGTAAAATACCCTAATTTGCACAAAATAGAATTCATTCTTTGTTGTATAAATAATATATAAAATATTGTTTTTAATGTCAAAATTATAGATAAATAAAAAAGAAAAAGAAAAAAATACCAAAGGTATTTTAAGACCCTAAACCCCGAGATCTAGGCACCTTGATGACTGGGACGACAAAGAATAAAGTATGTGGAGTAAGGGCCAATAATGCAATAATAAACTTATTATTAATTCAATATTTATTCATTTGGGACTTATTTTATTTTCGAATTTCTATACCTCAAATAAAGAAATCTTGAACATGAAAGTTGTAGATAATAATATATAGAAAAATAAAAAATTAATTTCATACAAAAATAATATACAATGTAAAAGTTATATTCTAAATAAAAAACCAAAATCCCAACTTACCAAACCCATATCTCTCAAATAAAGAATCAAAATATATCAAAATCAGCATTAATTTTACATAACTTTTAATTAGTTATTTAATGAAGGTAGTTTCATATTTGTTGGAGTTAAGGTGTAAAAGTTAGGTTTTAGACCCCCTATTGTACAATATACTTGAATAAAATATTCATTTATTTATTCTTTATTATTTTAATAATTTTGTAATTTTATAATTTTGTAAATATTATTTATAATATGTGTACTTACTAAAACTAGAATAAAACTATAAACAAGACATCAAAATTAAAAATGTACACTAAATACATAGATGAAATACCTATACTTATACCTATATACACTACAAGAAAATTGACTTAATGCAACGAATAATTTAATTTTCGTTGACATATCTTCCGTAGTTAAATATATAACAACGAATATTATCAGTTGCTCGCTTCTTTAATTTCACAACGAATAATGATATTCGTTGCTATATTTCTCACAATGAATCATATAACAACAATTATTCGTTGAATTTTTCTTCTAATCATTGCTAAATTTCTCAGCGATTAGTTGAATTTTAACGAATAATTCAATGGAAAATCATTATTATATAGACCTTTAACAACAAATATGACATTTGTTGTCAATTACAAGTATAAAATATGATTTGACAACGAATAATATTCATTGTTAAATCTTTAACATTGAAAGATATGGCAACGATTATTCAAATTATTGTTGCTATAGGTCCAATTTTTAGTTGTAATAATAAATATACCTATTTAGTTAAATATAGATACTACACCGGAAAAATATAATAAAAATATATTTTTGAATATAAAAATAAGTTGTAATTATATAAAATAAGAAAATCAAATAATTAAATCAAATGTATAAAATAAAATTAAAAGACCTAAAACATAGATGAATATACCTATAATTACACCTCTAAAAATTAACTTGTAAAAAACTCTAAAAATAAAAAAATATTAAAATACTACAGAAAAGAAGAGACAATTTTTTATAAGTATAATTCCTTAAAATCATTTACTATTTATTATGTGTTTTTCAAAGAAATTGCAGGCTGGATTTTTCTAGTTGGTCCACGTAGACCAGCCAGAGCGCGTCGTTAGTTGACTTCAGTCAACTCCTCTGACCTGCATCTTAGCCTCTGACAGCCTTGCTTTTGACTTATCCTTTTCATATTTTTCACGCTTGATGCGTTGCTTGAGGAGGATGGGACCCTTCACAAGATTTCTTCCTTGTGCATCCAGGATACACGCTGAGCCCTCTTCTAGGGCAAAGCAACTTCGATTTACCCGTGATATGTCCTTGAACAAACTGCCTTCACCAATCCGTACATAACCTCCTACCCAACCTTCCTTCAATTTTGAGTCTCCTTACTGGTCTTTCTCCCTTTTCGAGCTCCAGATTCACCATTCTTGGGACCTAGGGGGTATTTGAAGTCTTCTGGGAGCTTCTAGGCATCGATCACAATGTGAAGCATCCATCAGAAGGGCCCCAGATCGTTGGAGCTGCACGCAAGGTTGGATTGAACCTTGTCTTGGACGAGTTCTTCGACTGTTCTCCCAAGCATCCCTCCAGCCGTTGGTTCAACAACCTCGCCCCAATTGCAGCTCCAGCCATTGGATCTATTGTGTTCAGCCGTAGGATCTCGTTTGGGAGTTCAAATCTTGATTGCCCATGGATGAAGAGGCATGGCATATCGTGGGCTTGACGCATGTCAAGTGAGATATTCCTAACCGCACGATCGCACGCCTTGTGGGGTAATTGCATTTTTAGCCCGTCTGTTTTTTTGATGAAATAGTTATATAAATATTATAATTAGTTAAACTTTTTAAAACTTTGCCAGCGCATCTCACGTAGGCATCCACATGAGACGCACCCTTTTGCATGAAGGCCCAGGAGGATTTTGTAAATTAAATTTTAATGCTTTAAATTTGAACTATAGTTTAAAACTTTGGTGTATGTCCCTCCACTTTACTTTTAAGGGATTTTATCACTTGTGCCCCTCCGAGATGTTGCAATATCAGTTATGCCCCTATCTTTTTCGTAATATCAGTTGTGCCCCTCAAAACTTGCTATTTTATCACTTGTGCCCCTCGGGTTAGTGACCGTCCATCTACAGTGCAAACGGACGTTAACTTTGAGGACATAAGCGGAATTATTTTTTTTAAAAAGGTTATATGGTCATTTCTTCCTCCTCTTCCCCAACCTCTTCTTCTTCCTCCTCTTCCCATCTTCTTCCTCCTCCTCCGACCTCCTCCTCCTCCCTCTCCGCCCCGAGCTCCCCGCAGCCCCTACCCTCCCCGGCGCCGCACCTCCTCCCCCCCCGCACCTCCTTCCAGCCCGCCGCCCCCTCCCCTCCCCGGCGCCGCCCCCTCCCCTCCCCGACATACGTGGTGCTCTCCCTCTCCTCCCGAATCGCGGGCACTAGCAGAGCCACGACCAACGTGGTTCTCTCCCCTCTTTCCATTCACGTCGTCCTCAGCCTCCTTGCGGCGGGGTCGGAGACGTCGGAGAAGGAGCTGCTCTCCTTTCTCGGGGCGAGCAGCGTCGGGGAGGCGCAGGGCCTCATCTCCGAGGTCATAGCGCCGCTGCTCGCCGACGAATGGGCAGAGGGAGGGCCCACGATCAAGTTCGCCAACGGGATCTGGTTGGACAAAACCACCTCTCTCAAGCCTTCCTTCTTGCCTTTGCTGGATCAGATCACCTCTGTGGAGATCCAACATGTGGATTTCATCGATAAGGTAAAGCCGCCCCCTTCTTATCGATTACTATCGACTCTCTGATGTCTTCTCCGTATGGAAACTGGGTTGATGAGTTCGAACGAGAGACGACACGTTCCTTCTACTGATGTCTTGGCTCCTTCTACTGATGGGTGAGGGGAGGGGGCGGCGCCGGGGAGGGGAGGGGGCGGCGGGCTGGAAGGAGGTGCGGGGGGAGGAGGTGCGGCGCCGGGGAAGGTAGGGGCTGTGGGGTGTCGCCAGGGAGGGGAGGGGAGCTCGGGGCGGCGTCGGGGAGGGGAGGGGAGCTCGGGGCGGAGCTCAGGCCGGAGAGGGAGGAGGAGGAGGTTGGAGGAGGAAGAAGAGGTCCCTGGACAATAATACCCCTCTTAAATGCACCAAGGTTTGAAAAAACCATGGTTAAGTCAATTCATTGACGGTCAACCTGACGGAAGGGCACAACTGATAACGGAGAAACTTTTGAGGGGCACAACTGATATTACGAAAAAGATAGGGGCATAACTGATATTGCAACATCTCGGAGGGGCACAAGTGATAAAATCCCTACTTTTAATTACAACTATGCCCATGTTAGTTCAGTAATTTTGAGCATTATTCTAATTTTTATGTGTAGCAATTTTGTTCAGAAAACATCCAAAAAATAGGTGTAGGCTCTTGATTGCACACACTTCCATGCCATAATTTTTGCAATTTAGGACTTTTTAATATTTATAAAAAAATAAAAAAGATCATAATTACTCCCTATTTGGCAAAGAAAATACCAAAAAATATAAATTATTTCTTGAAAAAAAATCCAAAAAGATATATATTTAGTGTTTATTTATTTATTTTCTAACTATAGAAACTAAGAAACCTAAAAATAGAAAACGAAAATACATAAAAATTAAAAAGATCCAAAATCTAGTTTTAAAAAATTAAAAATCCTAAACATCACAAAAAATATATTTATATGTTCTATAATCTTATTTATATTATTATTTATTTATTGAAATTGATTTAAAGAATTTTGAGCTCAATTGGATATTTTTCCTCTTCATTTAATGTCGACTATTTATCATATCCTTGATTTGGGATATTTTGACTTTAAAAATATATAAAAATTAATTAAATCCACTAGAAATCACAAAAATAGTAATAAAATATTTAAAAATCCAAAAAGATTTTATTTTCTGAATTTTGAGTATTTTTTAGTTGTGTATATATATTTATATTACTCTATATTGTATATATAGTATTATATATCTTATATTATATATTTAAAAGAAAAAAAATAAAAATCTAAAATATAAAAAGAAAATATAAATATAAAACTAAAAATAAACTAAAAAATAAAAAATGAAAAAAAAATGAAAAATTAACATCACGCTAAAAGAACATATAAACAAGATGCACACAATCACTTTTTCACATTGATTTTCCCGATCTATCCATTCTGCTCCCTGTGTTCGACACTCTACACATACTTACACTATGCAGACATTTATATAGTTATACTAATTTTTTACTCCATAATTTATTTTGCATTGCTTTATATTTATTTATGGGGTAATTGTTGATCGATCGGGGATTTCGTGAGCGGTCGCTTCAACGACATTGTAGTTCTCTCTTTGTGTAGACTACTCTAGATCCTCACAAATCTCAATTATCAAATGACACCATTGTCGGAGAGCAACTATGCATAGATTGGTTTTGTATGATTGCAATTTCTTTGTCTGTATATTTTATTTATTTATTTTCTAATTTATTTGATATCATTGTTGATCTGTCTAATCACATCTTCTGTTGACTTTGTTGTGAGGGACCGCGGACTGAGGAGGATCGCATAGGTGATTCTGCACAGCCTTAGAGAGCGAAGTCAGCTATTCTACCCTAATCGGCAAGAGAGAGCATCAAAGGATACGTAGATGATTTTTGGGAGACAGCTTCAGTGTGCATTTTTATTTTATTTGTGTAATTTGAAGTGAGAGAGATACAATAATTGTAATAACTTGGACTCTCAGGACATTGTACAACACTTCACGAGGTCCAGTTCCTGAAGAATTGTTCCCTTAAGGGCCTCGTCGGTTTTGTCATAGTTTTATGCATTTTTTCCTTTGTTTTTTTATTTTTATTTTCTTTATATTGTGTGATTTAGCCCTAGTATTAGAAATTACTTGTCGATAAGTAAGGTCCAAAGCCCTAATATAATTACATGTACCTATAGTCTGCTTTTGGACTTAGTCAAATATTAAATTGCTCTTTACTTTTATTTGGGATGGAGCGTCGAGAGGGACTCTACACAATGATTGTAGGGCTCACTGTGGTGAACACCGAAGAGCTCCCCAGACTTTTGGATTTCAAATCTGAGTAAATAGCATTTATGTTTCATGCTAATAGCAATTTCTGATATAGGGATATTTCATTGGCTTGCATCTACGTATAGTGTAGGTTTCAATTCTGATTGGCATCCTTGCGTGGAGAGAGATGGAGGCAAGGTAAGCATTTACGCTTTAGCATGCATCATTCATTTCGCTTGCATTGCTTTTTCGACTCACTCCCTTTGATTTTGATCAGCTAGGATTGCTAAAAAGAATTGACTCCTCATTAGGCATGTGCATTTCTAATTAAAAATCCAAAAAAATTGATAACAATAAAATTGTAACTGTTAATATTACTTGACCCTAAACTAGATTAAAAAGAAAAATCTTTATCTTGGGGAAAGTAATCTCCTCATTGTATTTGCTGTAAATTTCTCACGTACATACTAAGGAGTAGCGCCCAAATCCCATAAGCCTTCCTAAGTGTTTGTACCACTTTTGTGATTCTCACCTAACTCTAAAATAAACAAGATAAAAAGACCATGCTTCTAGGGTCTTCACCGAGTTGAGTAGGTGAATTAAGGGGTTTGTTTTGTGTGAGTTTGTTTGGGATTGCTTGTGTGCATACTCGATCCTTCTGCGCATTCGCGCCTTTTTCTTCACATCTTTTTGACTTGTCCTCCGTGCTCTCCCAATCATTTTCTCTTGTTTCGGAGATGGCTACTGATGACGTGCCTGTCAACTCGGGTTAAGTATGTAAATAAACAGGGGTCGTTGTGACCCGAATCACCAAGCGCGGTTAATTGAGAAAAAATATTTTAAACCACTTAAAAGATATTCAAACAATTACAAGTATAAATGTAAGCGGTTTTGCTATTCTATTTACTTGGTATAGCGACCAGGGTCGAACAAAATGAGCATGATTGAAGAACTGTGTATTCAAATTTATAAAATAATTTTTAGTGGTTTCTGAATTTTTATTTTTATTTTTCAAAACAAGCACAACGGATAAAATACCCAACACCACACTCTTTTCGTATTTTCATACTAGTAAAAAATGCTCAGAAAATTACAAAGAAAATGTTTTTGTGTTTTATAATTTTTAAAATATTTTTGATAATTTTTCTTAAAATTTTCTGATGTTTTTATGATTTTCTAAAAATCAAAGAGCAGAAAATATAGAAAATAGCGCACAACCAAGACTATTATGCAACTTAAAATTACTTTAAGTGCCTAATACTCCTGGAAACTATTTTTAAGATAAACTACAATTAAATATCTACAAATATAGACTGAAAATATATTTTTTGAATTTTCTAGAATTTTCTATTTTTTTAAGTTTTTTCATTTTTCTATTTTTTGGGTTTTATAATTGATCTATGGCTGAAATTTGGAAAAAAAATTAAAAGATAATAAAACACACCTACAATAATTTTTTTGTGAATTTTAGGCAAATTTGTGAATTTTTATGAATTTTATAATTTTGGACAAATAAAAAGACACAGTTTTTGAATTTTTAAAAATATCAAAAGAAAAGCAAATGCTATGAAAAATTTATACAATGTAAAAATATATAGAAGGAGTATACACTTTTTTTTGGAAATTTTTAGACCAATAAAAACATTTATTTCAGTCAAAAGAGCATGCAAATAAACAATCTGGATAAACATGGACTAAAATGCAATTCGTTTATAGTTTTTGCATGAAATATTGAACAAAAATATATTACGGGAGAAAATTCATAAATTACCCACAATGTGCGTGCAAAGCACGTGACTAGCTGGAGGTGAGGTCGTCTTTGCAATTTTAAGAATCTCTGAGGGCTTTTCTGTTTACCCAAAGAAATTTTTTATTTGAAAATTAGGGTTCTTCTTCATTTCTCTTCAAACAGCCGAAGGGGAAGAGGCAGCCGTAAGAACCACCGCCTCTTCTAGCGGGCATGAGGTGAGCAGTTGGTAGAAGGTGCCGTCGCGGTAGAGGACGTGCCGCGGTGGAGGCGAGAGCCGCCGACTTTATGAAGGATATTGAGAATCCTCAAGCGCATCACAGAAGCGTGTTGATCGCATCGTATGTGATCGGAGCGACTAGTCTCACTAGCCGCTAGAGGCAGTGGAAATTAAAAATTTTTAACAAGTGATGAAACCACATGATCACGAGAACATTTCTTGGATCGTTTCATCAAACCACAAAGTATAAGGAATACCTCTTGGAGCGTGGTTGTAATCGTGAGATCCCAAACAAGAGATCCTCTTATCTTAAGTCCGATCCACGAAGATTGCAGTTGCGGGCACGATGATGAGACGCGATCCTCCTGCAATCCTCGATGAAGATCCAAGTAATCGAATCCCCTGATTTCGTCCAACGAAATCCGTCGTATTCCTTTAGAGCAAGCAGCTCCGAAGAAGAAGGAGATCCTCGAGTCATCCAAGGCGAAGACGAGAGTCTCCCTTTCTCAACATACAAGATGGACAGCCATCTTGGAGAAGAGAGAGAGTAAGATAGAATGAGAGAGAGAGTAGTAGGCTTCTACAACTCTTAATCATGTACCTTGAAAGGCTAGGTTAGACTTCCTTTTATATCAGTTTAGGATCCAATGGATCTCAATCCATGGGACACATAGATCCAACAACCAAGTTGATCTATGTATTAATCAATGGCCATGATTGTTGTTGGCTAAAAACCAACAACATTAATTTATATTTAAATCAATTATATGTTGCAACAATATCAACATAATTTAATTTAACATAAATTAACTATTAAGAGATAACAATACAATAAAGGGGAGATAACAAATTACCTCCTAAAAATGAGGGGGCGTCACCTTTGACTATGTCATTGGTGACGCCACCTCATTTGGTGGTTATTATGTCCCTTTTATTATATTATTATTTATTTATTTATGAATTTGTAATAATCATTATCACAAAATTATTCACCAAATTAATTCCAAATTAATTTGTGAATATTTCAATCATTCCATTGATAAATATGTGAATCATATTCACAACCCAAACTAATTTGTAAATTACATTTCCAATTAATAATTAATGTGAATTCAATCCACATTAATAATTAACAAATGCTATTTACAAAATTCTCTCTCTTCAATATATGTATATTATAAATCATATATTTATTATCTTGATTTCGTTCGCCATTTATATATTCTTTGATTTACATTATAGTTACCAAACACTAGCATATTTTTCTATCTAGTGATCATAATTCTTCATGAATTAGACGTTTCTTTCCAGGTCGTGGATTGGGTTTTCTTTATAATACACAAATATTATGGATAGTATTATCCACATTCTCTAATCCTTGATAATTAAATCCTATTTAATTATATTGGATAATTATTCTCACAGTATGAATCTCATTCATATCATGCTTGATAATTAAATCTCATTTAATCATCAAGTCCTTCTTGCATGGATATGTAGTTCATCAAATGAATTATTCTTGAACCCTTTCAAGAATAATGTGCTTTCTCCGTAGATACTTGGAGATAAGGACAGGGCGATTGTATTGTTCCACGTATAGTGACTTGGATATTGAGATCTCATCTCAAATCCAGATCTTACGGACCTTCTACAGATGCTTGATTAAATCAAGACCGCAATCTAATCTTCTTATTGCATCTGAATCTCATTCAGACCAATGTCCAACATTTGAACCAAGATCAGATTGCTTCTCTACTGAGAGCAGTCACTAAAATCCAGACCTGTTTCATCACTCTCTCGGACACATCATCCTCAGGTATTCCCAATACCTGTACATCCTGCATACTGGAAGACCTATGATCAACCTGAAGATCAAGATCAATTTTACACTGTCTTCTTCAGGGTTTGATCACCAAGTTTCTCAATCTTGGTCATTGGGAGTTGGTATCGATCATATGCTTTCCCAAAGCATATATCATACCTTCAAATTCATGTCATGCTTCCAAAGCACGACGACCATGCATGGAATTTGATCGGTCCCAGTACCTCATGAGTGAGCTCATGTCTTCCGGTCATAAGTGAACCTATATGATCCCTTTGAGAGATCGTATTACTCTTATGCCCTTATATGCACACCATCTCGCCGGTGTGAGACCTTGGTTAGGCCATGAACCTATTGGTCTGACAAATGTACATACTCAGACATATAGTAACACATCTGTCTCCGGTCAGAGGATGCGTGCCTATGCTGTGACAGCATTCACCATACGACTTAGGTTATCTCGATCTCGTTAAGTCAACCCATTGACCTAAATAATCTGACACCTCTGAATCACTATTCCCGTGCAGAGGACCTGCATCAAGAGGTCGATCAGATATCATCCTATGTGAGAAAGGATTGCCATCTCCTACTAAGGCTGTAGATCATCTCTTAATAATAATTTGACGGTGCTTGACGAGTCCTCTATCTAACTCCTTAGATATTCATCCAAACACCAGCCTCTATGATTCATTTAATGAATCAACAGCTATATGATCATCAAGATGGCCATGGTACATAACCCTAATTGTACAGAGGGACCTATTATGCAAATTATTTATTCTTCATTTTAGATCAGGGAATGATATGTGCAATAACATTTATTGCATAATGGCTCGCCATGGGCTCACATGTCCAACAATCTCCACTAGCCTAAAGAGTCATTAATGGGCTAATTATTTAAACCCATACTCATGTGACAATCATAGGATATTTAGAAAAATAGCTAGGTAAGTTAATCAGTCACTCTGTTCCCGCGAGACTATGCCAAGTCCTTTTACGGCACTTGCATATCCCCAGTAACAGTCCTCTCATCCAATACTCAGTCTAGTCAAAGCAGTTATAGTGTCCTTGACACTATTTCTCAATAATTATTATAACCAGTATTTCCATAATCCTTATTAGAATACCCTTATTCCAGGAGATCACTATCTCTTAAGGTATCCACAGCTAAGACCTTTTAGATCTCTATCTATAAAGTCTTAAGCTTTTGAAGATATCTCGTTTAGATCACTATCTCAAAAAATCTTGTCATCTATGAAGATTTTGTTATTACTGCAATCAAGTGTTCTTTCTCTCCATAGAAGGATTAGCAACACTTTACTACTCTCACTGCATGGCAGATATCTGGCTTTTGTACACATCTAGCATAGACTTAGCTTCTCCTAACTGATGCACAAGTGCAAGCAGTTCTAGCATTCACTTCCTCAACTTTTTGAGGTGCTTAGATAGGTCAATACCAAATCTTAAGGTAAGAGAGCCTTTCTTGGAATTCCTAAGAATGGAATATGTCCAAGGAGTACTACAAATGTGACAGTTCCAATACCCTCTTTCTCTTTGCTTCTGAACACCTTCAGAACTAAGATCCAAGAGGCATCTTTGAGGTCATATTTCAAGGTATGGAATAGCCAGATCATAAAACACTTTTATCATCCTTATATCATTCCAAATAATTAGGATATTATCTACATTTAGCATGATGAACACAATGGCACTCCCACTAAACTTTACATGGTTCATCAAGATTATATCTGAAATCATAACATTTACGATTTCATCAAATATTATGTTCCAACTTCAAGAAGCGTATTTGAGTCCACAGATGGATTTCTTTAGCTTTCATACCTTACTTTCCCTAAATCATTAAGCCTTAGGGCTACTTCATGTGAATATCCTTAGAGAGGTATTCTTAGAGGAATGCAATCTTGACTTACATCTTGAAGATGCAATAGTCAAGTTGTGTAGTTAAGGTTAACAATATTCTGATGATTTTAAGCATGGTCACCGAAGAGCAAGTCTCATTGCAAGCAATGTCTTCTCTTCCGGTGTGCAGCTCATGGCTGCGAATCGAGCTTTGAAGGTCTCTACATTCTCATCAGGTTCCCTCTTCTCTTGAAGATCCATTTACACCTTAACGGGTCTTACCCTTATAGGTGGATCCTCGAGGGTCCATATACAACATTTGGATATGAAGTCTACTTTAAACTTTATTGCTGATATCCATCTTTCCATGTCATGATCCTCAGGAGCTTCATCACATGAAGTCCGATCATTCTCAGACTTAACTGACACATGGAATACATCCTCAAACTCATTTTAAGAGGTATTAGTGATTCATCTTTAATTGTCCCTTTTAGTTTCCAATTTCAGGAGCCTCATTATCTTCTCAAGATCTAATGAGTTCCTACACTTCATTTTTGTCTTGATTCTCAAGAGAGTCATCTTCCAAGAATCACATTCTCAGAGATGAGATCTTTTAAGAATCTCAGGGTTATAAAGTAGGTATCCCATACCATCCTTTATTTTCCTCATGAAGTAGCACTCTCTAGTGCTTAATTCCTGCTTACTTGCATGGAATCTTATTAAGGATATATAGTGTAGTCTCTACTATATATATACATAGAAACTAAGAGGTAATTATACTAAAAAACATCATTGATCAAATCATGTCACACATAATCCAATTGTATCTCCCTACAACTCTTATTGAGTTCAGGTTTATCAGGAGGAGTGAGATAGAAATGATATTCATATCTCCATAAGGTATTCTTTGAATTTTATCTAACATGTACAAGCTACCTAGGTTAGATCAAATTCATTTCATCTTTCTTCAAACTTTGGTTCTAAATCAAAATTGTGAAATCTTTGAACATTTCAAAGGTTTCTTAGGTGAAGATAAGAAATCTCATATCACAAAGAATCATTGAATGATATCACATATCATCAATGTTTATTATGATACAGATGATCCACATACATCAATATGTATAAGATCATGAATACCCTGGAATCTTACACTATTCCCAGAGAAGAGTGTAGTGGACATATTTACTTTGAATACAATATTCACAAGTATGTAAGATTTGAACCTTCAGACAATCTAAAGTTCAATGCCTCACTAGTCTATTGATCATGTCAATAGATATAAGTCCAAGACTCGATGCCGGATCATTGTCAAATGATCTTCATCCTCCTATTGATCTGTTAAGGTTTAATTTTCATTGTTAGAAATCTTAATGAATCACTCATTAATTTTCTAATTTTGTGGAGTCCACTAGATGTTAGATTACTATCTGAAATATATCCATCATAACCTTTTATGATAATTCTATCTCAGAATTCATGTTTATTTCCAACATTTAGAAACAAACAATGAGTGTATTCTAATATCTAGGTCACAGAGATATTCTCTAAGACTAAGGCTCTCCCACTGAAACTTTGAGGTCTATCAATCCAACAAAGATTGTTGCAACAATTACATCAATATCCATGTGGATAACTATAAACCTTAAGATCAATTTTTTTCCAGTCTTCTAAAACATATGCAACAATTGCAAGTGTCATTAGAAGAATGAGATACAATTATTAGACTTTAATCTTATCTTATAAGAAAGTCAATTTCAATGATCAAATGTAGATTATTTCGATGCACTATCCGAGTCCTTCTCTAAGGATCCTAGATAGTCCAGATAGTCATACTATCAATACATCGACTCATTGCAGTATTGGCATTCATCCAACTATCTGGATGCCATATGGAAGTCACAGAAGTATGTCAACTCTTTAACATTCCTTCTTGTTTGGGTCAGACCCATGCTTCCACTGCGCTCTCTTTATCTATGAACATTCATTGCTCAAGACAAAGGATCTCTTATGTTGAACTCAAAAGATTTCAACATAAGAGAACTTCAACATTTATACATGCTTCATTTAATTCATACAATATGAATATTATGAAGCTTCATGAATGACTGGAGTATAGACAGTAGAATGATGACACTCATCATGTCTACATCCATCTAGACTCTTAAAACATTGGTTCAGGTAGGTATTCAAAAATTTTGAATACATCATCTCTATCGAGCTACCATTCTGCATAATGTAGAGAACCATGTCATTCATGATTAAATGTCTATAGCACATATGTATGCCAGAACATCTTCTTAGATTTTATAAGGATTATTCGACAATTATGATCACCATCGACATGTCACTTCCAAAGTACACTCGATGAAAGATCCAGACTATAGAGACATATGAACCCTAAGGTGATGCCTTATTGTCTTATTTAATTGTCATACTTCATTATGCTGAGGAAACTTGCACATTGCAACCACATACATTATGTGTCCAACTGCAAGTACAATATCTGGATCATGAGTCCAAGCCATGATATTTTACTGGTTATTATTGAGTATAATATTAAGTGGGTTTAATGAAGGATTATCAGAAATAAGAAATTTGCATAAGTGTATATATATTTATGTATATACATATTTTTCTTTGATTTAGGAATTTTTATATCAGAGTTATCTTACCTTATCAACAATGAAAGTTCATTCCCTTAATCACTTTCAATGTAAGAGATATTCTTACCATTATATCTAGCAAGATCTGGGATCTCCTTTCCTATCTTTGTCACATCCCAATAATATGAGAACCTGCGACTCCGATAAAAAGAAGCAGGAACACATTCCGCCTTGCAAGTCCAACTTGCATTTCCCAATTCGATCTTTAACACCCGGGCCCACCATCCCTAAGATGATGTTGACCCGTCATTAATTGAACCAACCGTCAACAAGATTAATACTCGTTATACGCAATCCAATATCGCCCCAATAATATGAGGACCCGATATTGGGGTCACTACGTATACGACCTTACTCTTTCGAGAAGCAAAGAACCCGATCCAAATAAATCATATACAGGATCTGCCACTTCGAACAGGCATCTCCTATGTACAACATCTGGCGACGGAATCCTTTGCCTTGACGAGAGACCATGGATGTCATTTATGTGATCCTCCACCTCATATTCAAATTGTAATAAATTATCGTGAATCATATTCACATAATTAACTCTTCCAAGGGAAATACACATCTATTCATAATAGAGTGTTTATTGGATATAATTAATTTAATCACATTAAATTAATCATCAATGCAATCATCAATCAACAAACTTGATTATTACTTGAATAGTAGGTATAATCCCAAAGTACGTATTATTCGAATTTTAATAATTAGAAAAATACACTTTGACTTCTCCGGCATTATCGAGTCCCTACCCGCTATCATGGTCAGTACCGACGTGAGTGGGATGGACCACATACATTGCAACCCGCAACCCCAATGCTCTCCGACTAGTCACCATATCCACCTCAGGAAAGGATAATGCCAGATAGATCATCATGTACTTTAAGATGCTCATCGATTTTTCAACCGAAATTATACCATATAATATACATCAAAACAATTTTGATATATTATAAGGAGATTTGCTAAACAAATCCCCAATCCTATTCAAGCAAGAGGGATTTTCATGTAAAAGTTGTCCTACAACTATTGTAGGATAAACTAAGGTTTCTCATGAAATCAATGTTTGTTGATGAATTAATATCAACCAATGATCAAGATCAACTATCTTATCATTATGGTTAGGCAAATGTCATTCAATGAAATAAGTATCTCTTTAAACATTTCACAAATATTTATCACTAATTATTTCAGAAAATTAACCATTAATTTTCATCATCATATTTGAATGACTTATCACAAGGTTCATGATCAAGATTGTCAAATTCCAGCAGTGACCCCCAATCACCAAAATTAACTTATCTTGATCAATTTAAATCCACAAATTGCAAAAATAGTTTCCTAAGATTTCCAACTTGATTTATGACAGAACCCAAGTGATATTTCATGCATTTCGAGGGGGATCAAAACAGTAATTAACTCATTAATCACGTTTAGATCCGCAATTTCCGCAACAGTGAATATATGGTTATTCAAAGGGCCATATCTTGAGCAAATGAAATTCAAATTTCGTAAACTCAGATCCTATGTTTTCCTTATTTAATGGGAACAAAATCCAATTGCAAATTTTGTGTTCAAAAAATTTAAACAGGACTGAAAATTTCAATTAGACAGAGGTGTGAAAATTGAAATGCAACAAAACTTTCGCGACCCTTTCAAAAGTTGTCCTAGGTCTATGGATCATATCCAAAACCTTATTCGACCTAAGGCTCTGATACCACTTGAAGGATATTGAAAATTCTCAAGCGCATCACGGAAGCGTGTTGATCGCATCGTATGCGATCGGGGCGACTAGTCGCTAGATGCAGCGGAAATTAATTTTTTTAACAAATGATGAAACCACATGATCACGAGAACATTTCTCGGATCGTTTCAAACCACAAACTATAAGGAATACCTCTTGGAGCATGGTTGTAATCGTGAGATCCCAAATAAGAGATCCTCCTGTCTTAGGGTGGAGCATTGGGCTCAACCCAACCCAACCCGGAAAAGCCCAGCTTGGACCCACCAATTTTCCTTGGGCTTTGGGTCGGGTTGAGGCCCGGGGTTTTTGGTAAATTGATGACCCGGGCCCGACCCAAGACCCGCAGGGTCGGGCTCAGGTTCGGGCCGGGCTTGGCCCGTTTCCAAGTTGTTGCATATTGTCCTTTTGAAGAGTTCTGAAGCTTTCGTGCCAGTGACATTGAAGAGTTTAGTTACGTCTAGCAATTATAATAGATAAGAAAGTTTGTATCCATTTTTAAGGTTGATGCATATAGCTTTCAATTTCCAGCAATTCTAACCACACTCAATAAAACATGTCACACAAAATAACGATCCTAATCAAATAAGATTATATTAATGTTCACGTAAAAGTTAAAAAATATATGAGACACTAATCACATCTACAACTTACTGACAATTGGATGCACAGAAGGCATTTATGCAGATAATCATACCTAATGAGATGGGATAAAATAATGACCTCATACGGCTTACGATGCCCTTTTAACGTTGGTGTTATGATTGTAATTTGTAAACTGTGAAATCCATGTCCAATATTATAGTCTCTCACCATATGATAAATAACAGATTCTGGTGATAGCATGAAAGTTTTCTTTCACGTTGACCTCTCTAACATAATGCTCTATCACATAATATAACTATTTACTCTAAGTTACCGTTTATCTTTGTGATACTTTCTTAGTTATTATACAAAACGTAAAAAAGTTTTTGAAACTTCTACATACATGCGCTTGGATTAGAAAAAGAACACTAAATGTCTTTATCACTTTAATGTATCTTCAGTAGGTGGAACCGAGAACATACACTAAGGGAGATGAGCAGGCCGGGTCGGGTCAACCTGGGTCCTCGCGGGTTCGGGCTGGGCCCGGCCCGAAATCAAAATTTGAGAAAAATGAAGGCCCAGGCCCGACCCATATATACATCAAGTTCGGGACGGGTCCGGGCTTTGATGGGCCGGGTCCAGGTTGGGTCCGAGCCGACCCAGCTCCACCCTATCCTGTGTTAAGTCCGATCCACGAAGAATGCACTTGCGGACGCGATGATGAGACACGATCCTCCCGCAATCCTCGATGAAGATCCAAGCAATCGAATCCCCTGATTTCGTCCAACGAAATCCGTCGTCTTCCTTTAGAGCAAGCAGCCCCAAAGATGAAGGAGATCCTCGAGTCGTCAAAGGCGAAGACGAGAGTCTCCCTTTCTCAACATACAAGGTGGACGTCCATCTTGGAGAAGAGAGAGAGTAGGAGAGAATGAGAGAGAGAGAGAGAGTAGTAGGATTCTACAACTCTTAATCATGTACCTTGAAAGGCTAGGTTAGCCCTCCTTTTATATTAGTTTAGGATCCAATGGATCTCAATCAATGGGACACATAGATCCAACAGTCAAGTTGATCTATGTATTAATCAATGGCCATGATTGTTGTTGGTTAAAAACCAACAACATTAATTTATATTTAAATCAAATATATGTTGCAACAATATCAACATAATTTAATTTAACATAAATTAACTATTAAGAGATAACAATACAATAAAGGGGAGCTAAAAAATTACCTCCTAAAACTGAGGGGGCGTCACCTTTAACTATGTCATTGGTGACGCCACCTCATTTGGTGGGTATTATGCCCCTTTTATTTTATATTATTATTTCTTTATGAATTTATAATAATCATTATCACAAAATTATTCACCAAATTAATTCCAAATTAATTTGAAAATATTTCAATCATGCCATTGATAAATATGTGAATTATATTCACAATCAAACTAATTTGTAAATTATATTTCCAATTAATTAATTAATGTGAATTCAATCCACATTAATAATTAACAAATGTTATTTACAAAATTCTCTCTCTTCAATATATGTATATTATAAATCATATTTATAATACACAAATATTATGGATAGTATTATCCACATTCTCTAATCCTTGATAATTAAATCCTATTTAGTTATCTTGGATAATTATTCTCACAATATGAATCTCATTCATATCATGCTTGATATTAAATCTCATTTAATCATCAAGTCTTTCTTGCTTGGATATGTAGTTCATCAAATGAATTATTCTTGAACCCTTTCAAGAATAATGTGCTTTCTCCGCAGATACTTGGAGATAAGGACAGGGTGATTGTATTGTTCCACGTATAGTAACTTGGATATTGAGATCTCATCTCAAATCCAGATCTTACGAACCTCCCACAGATGCTTGATTAAATCAAGACCGCAAATCTAATCTTCTTAATGCATCTGAATCTCATTCAGACCAATGTCCAACATTTGAACCAGGATAAGATTGCTTCTCTACTGAGAGGAGTCACTAAACTCCAGACCTGTTTCATCACTCCCTCGGAATGGAAGCGTCATGGTTATACAATCGTTTATGATCACATCACCCTCAGGTATTCTCAATACATGTACATCCTGCATATTGGAAGACCTATGATCAACCTTAAGATCAAGATCAATTTTACACTGTCTTCTTCAGGGTTTGATAACCAAGTTTCTCAATCTTGGTCATTGGGAGTTGGTATCGATCATATGCTTTCCCAAAGCATATATCCTACCTTCAAATTCATGTCATGCTTCCAAAGCACGATGACCATGCATGGAATTTGATCGGTCCCAATACCTCATAAGTGAGCTCATGTCTTCCAGTTCATAAGTGAACATGTATGATCCCTTTGAGAGATCGTATTACTCATATGCCCTTATATGCACACCATCTCGCCGGTGTGTAGACCTTGATTAGGCCATCAACCTATTGGTATGCCAAATGTACATACTCAGACATATAGTAACACATCTGTCTCTGGTCAGAGGATGCGTGCCTATGATGTGACAGCATTCACCATAGGACTTAGGTTATCTCGATCTCGTTAAGTCAACCCATTGACCTAACTAATCTGACACCTCCGAATCACTATTCCCATGCAGAGGACCTGCATCAAGAGGTCGATCAGATTTCAGCCTATGTGAGAAAGGATTGACATCTCCTACTCAGGCTGGAGATCATCTCTTAATAATCATTTGACGGTGCTTGATGAGTCCTCTATCTAACTCCTTAGATATTCATCCAAACACCAGCCTCTATGATTCATTTAATGAATCAACAGCTATATGATCATCAAGATGGCCATGGTACATAACCCTAATTGTACAGAGGGACCTATTATGAAAATTATTTATTCTTCATTTCAGATCAGGGAATGATATGTGCAATAACATTTATTGCATAATAGCTCGCCGTGGGTTCGCATGTCCAACACTTTAGGCCGACAAAATATGCGCGGGTGGCAGAGTCTAGAAGGTATGCTCCGCTCCAGTTGGAGATGGAACAGCCTTGCGTAGGGGCGTGGCTCCAGATGGCAAGGCGATGAGGTGTAGGAGGGAACATCGCAGATCTGACGGGTCGTTGGGGCGGAGGCGGAGCTGCACGGAGGACGGCTGTGAAGGTGCTGCGGAGGGTTGTGCAGTTGTGATCTTGCCCCCAGGCGAAGCGCGGGAGTTGGCCGAGCATGAAGAAGTGAACGCGCGACTCCTAGTTGATAAGCAAACAGCGGCTAAAGGGGGCCACGGTGATGGATGGTGTGGCAGCCTTGCGGCCGGTGGGGATGGAGGAGACGACGTGATGGCGCGGGGGTCCAAGCTAGGAGGCGAGGACGGCTGATCTGGCGGCAGGCGACTGCCTTATTTCTTAATTTTTTATTTGTTTTTGTAAAACAAAACTGTTATAGATTAAAAAAATATTATTATTTTGAAAACAAGAATAACAAAAATCCTTTTTTATTTTTTATTCTTTTATTTACCCTACAAAATATTAGTTAGAAAGAGAACTTATTTTTTATTCATGCAACAAAAATATCAAAGATAAAATCATTTGTAATATTATTTCTTTTTTTATTTATAAACAACTTAGGATGCATGAACAGATGTAGATCCTACGATATGGAAGATGGACCCGAATCTCCGATCACCGTGCGTGACTGGAGGTGGAAGATTGCGTGAGATAGAATGTGAATCGATAAGATCAGAGAAATAAATGTGGAATCAAATTCGAATGAGAAAATGTGTGGTGGATATTTTTCTGGATTTTAGGATCGAATAATTAATCACGACATCTACGTAAAAATTAAATCTAAAATTTAATCTAGGAAAAATGACGAGAAATAAAGTTGGATCTTACCTTGGGATCGGATACGCCGTGATGGCCTCGACGAGGACCGATGCGCTATCACCGGATGGATCGAAGGCTGGACACCCTTCTTCAACTATATGGTTCTCGGAGATCAGGCTCCTCTCAACCAAAGATCGATCAAGAAATGAAAGGAGGAGGAGCCCATTAAAAAGAGAAGAAAAATAAAAAGGAAGGAATGTATAAAAGAAGAAGGTTTTTATTGATGAATTAATAAAATAATTAAATAAATGAATTAATTATTTAATTAAAAATGAATTTCGGAATTAATTAAAATAAATAAATTAAATAATTTCTAAAAATTAATTAGCCACCTTAATGGTGGCTATTAAATGTATGGAATAAAATATTATATACATGGTAGGTTTTTAAATCAAATAAATCAAATAATTGGATATAAATTTCATAATTAGATTAAATTAATTAATTAATTTCAGATATTTTATTTTTTTGATGATTTTTATATAAGGAAAATAGTTTTACCTAAATATGATGTACATATAATACAATATACACATGTACAAATAAGGAAATAAATTTTTTAATTATATTTTTTATTTATATATTTTTAATTTTATTTTTAACAAAAATAATATTTACAATTATATACTTTATGTATATAAAAATAAATATGAATAAATATGTATAATAAATAATGTGAAACTGCATCAAACACCCCAAAAAATCGACTTTTTAACTGTAACTCCAAAAATTAAGAAATCACAACCATTTGAAAGATAATTTAATTTAGAGTATAATGGAAGTGAGTTTGGTTCAATTTGAGTTTGTAGGAGCCGGAATTGGTATTTCAATTATCACTTTGCGGATTTTTCTGAGTATGAGTATTTATAATATGTACATTATTTTACTTTGCAATCATTTTTATTATTTACAATACATGCTTCTTTACAACTTTTATTTACAAAAATACATAATTTGAGGTCAATTTATGTACAAATAAAATAATACAAGTTTTATACAAATAGACAGGGAACAAATGTACAAATTATTTTGAATTTTGGGTGAAAGATCCTATCTCCCCCTACTTTATACCTGGCCGATGAGGTCAAGTCTTGACCTTCTCTCGGGATTCGGGTCAGTCTGTATTTATTGCATAAAAACATTCTTCATTTTTCTTTTCTTTTTCTTTTCTTCTTTATTCTTTTATTTTGAATACAAAAGTGTTAAAAATGCATATTTAACAAATGCATGCAAATGGTAATTTCACGAAATTAGTGGGTATTTACATGTGTTTGACTACGAAAATGAAGCTAAAATAAAAAAATAAAGGCAATGAATCATGGATTCATCATTTCCCTATACCTTACCTTTGCTAGTCCCTTAGCAAACACTTATTTAGAAAATGAATGAAAACAAAATCAAAAAAAAGGAAAGAAGTTAGAATAATGTTGAATTTTAAACTTATCTCCATAAAAATGTAGTATGGAGCTCTGTCGGACCTTTGGATTATTAGTGTTAGAACCTTAATGGAAAATGGATTTAAAACCTAACAACCGCTAAGTTCCACAAGACTCCTATTCAGGTCTCCTCAACAGTCAGATCAGAACAAGTCTACATACACAAATTTAACTATGAATTCTTACTTGTACGGTGTAAGTGAAATATAGCTCCTCATATCAGAAGTAGCAAAGAAATAGCCTCTCTCAACAAGGTAATTCTAATCCCCCGGTCTAGCAACTATTTCCTCGAGGAGCGGGGATATTCCCTTCTAAGTTCAAGTACAACCAGCTCAAGAAGAGGGGATGGAGAAAAGAATGGACGGTAACCAGTGTAGTTACCTATCCTTGGATGCATGACCAGCGTAGCCTTGTCACCCGTTGCAAGCTCACAAACATTTGACTTTGAAGCTCTTATTTTTTTTCACTTGTATATACACTCCAGCAGGCATTTTTTTAATCAGGCCTGTCCACTTTTGGAGATTCTACATTTGTTCTTATTTTTTTTCTTTTTTTTTGAAATATATACAAGGTGCAACATGTATATAAGGAGTTTTTCCTCTTGAGCCAATAGACTATCCCTCTTTTGAAGCATTATTGCAACCCCACAACATCCTATCTTTAGACCTCAACATCATCAAACCAGGTTGAGATGTACTTCCTTCCCTAGAGGAGGACGAGAGGTTCCTCTTAGATGTACTACCCTCGTATGCTACCTCAAGCCAAAAGATTCTGCCCCTCACTACTTCCTCCATGAAGAGCTACGAGTAGAGTGCTTGTCCAAGGTAAGCCACGGTCTTAAAGAATCATGTGTGTATTGTTAAATATTCTACTTAGACTAACCAAAATGACATGTGAACATAATCTTATGGACTCAAAGAATTAAGTCACTAGGACCTGAAAAGTCTTAACTCCAATTCTTGTAAGGTTCCTCTCAAATTAAGTGGATTAAGTTCCAATCAAGCTTCATTCTTCAAATTTATTTCAGACTTAGTCTAAATGTCAAGACTATCCTGAAAAATGCACATGCCAATGCAAGAAAATATGTATAACGCACAGTAAAGGAAGCAAAATATTTTTGTGAAACACTTTTCAAATTTTGAAATTTTTTATGGATTTATGAAAAATGATGCACATGCACACATGCAAATAGTTAGTAATATATACAATCATATACAAAAGTTTTCTCTCTTTTTTATAAGGGTTAGAGATGAGATACACATATTTACACAAGAGCGAGTTAATCATTTACAAGAATCGAGTGAAGGGATTTACAATGAGTGATTCATACAAGTATATACATAATTGGATTTTTTTTATTTTTATTATTTATTTTATTTACTTTTTTATTCATTTTTTAAATTTTTGTGATGCATATATTCCTCAAATTTATTTGAAAATAATTTTACAAACAATTTTGAAAACTATAGTCCAAAATAATTTTCCACACAATTTTACAATCATTTGCAATATCATTTGAAAACAATTTTGTAAACATTTTTCAAACAGTATGATGAGTAAATATTATACTGGTATACTAGTATACAAAATACATAAAGAATTCTATTAATATCTGATACATACACCTCAAACATCATTTAATCAAGATATTATCGATTCTGCAAATACAACAAGAAAATTACCTCTAAAAATGCATAGTTAAATTAATGACCAAATTCTCTCTACATCATCAAATTCAATTACACATTGAAATAGTTTATCCAAATAAATTGTATGATCATTAAATCCAATTTGGCTCTACACAATTTGTTAGCAAGAAATAAAGAGGAAATATTGTGCAAAATTCACATTTATTATTCCCTCTCCCTTTCCCATACAACACATGGCTCAAGAAGCATTTAAAACCCATCACCTCATGTTCCCCATGCACCTTTTTCCCATGCAAATATTAAATCATATGCATTGGTAATGTGTGTTGTCTTTATGTACAGGTGAGAAGAGGGACCACCTACAATATCTATAAAATGACCCCCTACCCTCTCGTCCCCAATGATGAATCTGTGATTCATCACTTCAAAAGTCAAAAATAGAGCCTTGTTCCCGAGTGAATAGAGGCATATTTCCCTTTATAATGCATAAATAGCACTCATGCATACATACATAATACATTCATTTTAGCAGTCCATGTGCATTCAAATAAGAAGCCAAAAATCCCTTGTAAAATAGCTATTCACTAAAATAACCTCTTCTTTATAATATGTACTCCTTAGTTAATAATATAGGGAAGAAGGCCAAAAATTCCCCCTTGTAATTTAGCAAATAAAGCCTCAGAACTCCTGTACACTAAAATGCACATAAAGCCCTCATACAAACTCCGAAATAGGTCTACTTACTCTTAGAATACTCCACATTAAAAGACCTTTAAAATGAGACTAATTTCATCCAATTTGGAGCTCGTATGAGAAAGTTGGGTTTTTGGGCCACTTTGTATACTACATATACGTATATTTGTATCTTTGTATTTATGTATCATATTTGACCTCATCTCTGTCTTTGGTCAACATGAAACTTGTAGATCTCATCGAGATCTACAACTTTCATGTTTTGAGTTTTTCCAAATTCGGCCCCCTTTTCTCTCTACACATATATTTTCTTTCAGCCATTCACAGCAGGCCACGTGGCGCCCTCTGGTTGCGCCACGCGGCCCGCACCCCTTGCCTCATCCGCCCGCTGCCACAGCCGTTGGATTACTCTCTATATCCAACGGTTTGGCTGCTTCCACGTGCGCCTCAAATCCACACCGTCAGATCATCCCCTTGTCTCATCTGACCCGCCCGTCCGCGCCTCTTCCAGAGCTCGCCACGTGGCGGCGTGTACACCATCTGATCAAGCCCGCGATCCTTCCATCACAACCGCTCTTCCTTTGGCGTCCCTCGTCCCTTCGATTAACCTCAACCCTTCATCCAAGCCGTTCGTTCGCGCCGCTGCCTCACCAAGACACGTGGCAGGTTCCGCACCTTAAGATCGCATCGCCGTGACTTGATCCCAGCCGCTCGCTCGTGCCTAGCCCAGCTGCTTCCACGTGGCGCGATCACGGCCTCTTATCACCGCACCTTGATCTAATCCCACACGTCCCTTCACGCTTTGATCTGGGCCGTTGGATCACAAGATCCAACGGCCAGGGCCTTGTCATCTACCTCCGGACACCTCTCGCCCACGATCTCGCCCTTGCGAAACAAGCCACCCCCTTTTTATTTTCGCCACCACGCCTACCACCATCTCCGACCACGAATCACTCCACGTCCTTCCCCATTCATCTGTCATCCTCGCCAGCCACTTCATTTCCCACGTCGATCGCCAGCTACACCCCACTACCTCCATGAACTTCGCTCCATCACCAGGCCGCTCCTCTACTTCACCCTTTAAATACTCCACCACCGGCCAACCTCAGCCCTATCCGCCATTATAGGAGAAACCCCCGAGCTCAGAGCTCTCGATTGGTGACAGCAATTGGCCGTCTCTTCGAGCAAAGACATGCGTCTTCTCCGGCGAGATCCGCGGCTCCTCCGCCGTGTCGCAGCCTCATCTCCGAGCAGCTGCTTGAGCTCAGGGAGCCACCAGCCCTTCGAGCGACGACCTGGAACTCCCCGATGAGTTCCAATCCCCAGGTGAACCCTCCATTCTTCTCCGATCTTCTCTTCTTCTCTTCGTCGATTTTCTCGCTGGTTATTCTCCGCCTCTGGTCACTACCACGCTTCCATTCCACTCCGCCGAGCTCCGCGTCGGAGCTCTCATCTTCGCGGCCACCTCTACGCCCGCCGACGACTCACTTCATCCTCCATCAGCTCCAGCTCCGCCATTTGGCTGGAGCACCATCGCCAACCCATCTCCATCACTCCTTAGGCCTCGCCGACTATCTTCACTTCTCCACAGGCGCACACACGAGCTCCGGCTCTATCTTTAACACTTGCAGATGCCCCTTTGCTCATTGAACGGAAGTTCGCCGGAGAAGACTTCGAGCTTCATCGCCATCGACGTCAGACCGCCCTCCGTCGCTCCTGAGACCACCAACATCTCCGCCGCATCGCCACGCGTCTTCTGGGATATCTCCGACAAGTCGGAGAGCGTCAGCGACACGGGGAAGGACGGGCGGAGCTAAGGCGTCTTCGCCGGAGCCCCGTCATCTACTCCGCAGGTGGCGGAGGATCATCGGAGTAGACGCACAGCTGCCGTTCGATCACGTCGATCGAACGGCCTTCAGCGAGCCACGTCGCCTCCTCACCGGGATTCACAAGAGTCGTTGGATTCATCTAGATCCAACGACGCCTAGTGCGCCACGCGTCTCCCCTCTGCAGCAGTTCTCAGCCGTTGAGATCTTTCATCTGATCCAGCGGCTGATCTTCAGCCACGTCGCCGTCTCCATCGAGTCCAGTAGCCGTTGGATCCGCCCAGATCTAACGGCCTGAGGTCACGCCACGCGTCTTCACCGCCATTCATCGGATCTAGCTCGATCCGAAGGTCCACAGCTTGCCACGTAGCTTCGGCCCGAGCCTCTTACCCGAGCCTAGGCTCGGGTCGTCCGGGCCTCACTCCAGACCTCCAGAAGCGACCGAGCCTAGCCCCGAGCCTCCGCAACCATCCGAACCTAGGGCGCCCACGTGAGGAGCACGTGCGGCCTGGGAAATTTACACAGAGGCCTCTGGAGCTTTCAGATATTGCAAAAAGGTCCCTGTGAAGCTGAGCCCACGTGAGGAGCACGTGCCTGTTGGAGAAATTGCACTTGAGTCCCCTGCATAATAGGTAATTGCATTTTAGTCCCTATCAGCATATTTACTTTATGTATTTTTGACTTTCCTGTATTGCATTTACACCCCTGTGTTTGCACGCATCCCTAGGTTGCATTTTACATCATTTTTAAATTCCAAAAATTGGATTTTTTTGAGAAACTTGTCCGCTGTCTATTGGGTCACATGTCATGATTTTGTAATTTCAGTGGAATTTTAAATGAATTAATTGGTTGCTTTGTGGAATATTTTACCCAGTATCACTTTTTAATTTCTAGTTAATTCTCTGTGGTTCCAAAAAACCTCAAAAAATTCACAGTAGCTTAAGGACAGTATTCTTAACATGCCATAAAAATTTCATGTCATTTGCACACATATCGAGGCCTAAAAATATTGTTGAGTGATTTTCTTATTTTAATTTTAATTAATTCATTTCACAGTGAAATTAAGATCTGTCAATTTTCTTGGATTCCTTACCATTAGTGCTATCTAGGATAATTTTCTTTCTTGAAAAAATTGTGATTTGTTATTTATTAAAAATTAAATAGTGAAAATCACCCTGTCTGCATAATTAATTCACAGTAAATTCAATTAGTGTCAAAAATTCTAAAAAATTAGCGTGGATCATTTTCATCATAATTAATCATCTGGCCAAATTTTAGAATTTTTGGACTTCATTTGATATCATAATTGAATTGAACGTTAAATTGGCCTGCTTTTTGCACGAGTCTGCGTAAAAAAATTAAAATAAAAAAAATAATTCCTCGAAACTCTAACACTTGGATATTTGCTTAAAATTTACCTAAGGAGACAGCTGCCTCCCTGAGTTCGACCTTGGACTTCACCAAGTAAAAAAATTGCCGCTTGAAATTAACTCGAATCTAATTAAAGTGGTTTTTGATATTCACTCTCGTATCCGACTGCAACATACGATTTTAAATTGATTTGGACATTAATCTTACCGAATTAACTAAGGGTGCGGGGCGGTTATCACCCAACACATGCCAACTTCTCCTCGACATCCTCCTTGCTCTAACATGCAACAACACCATCGGACGTGTGCTCCTCCAGCTCACGCACAACCCGTGCGTTTTTCTCCTCCGTCGTGCACCCCTTACGCTCCAGCGCACACCAGCAGCTCGCATAATCGTCATTGTCGCCATTGTCATCATCTCGCATCTGGATAGAGAAGCATCTCCTTTCTCATTTCTTTTTACATTTCCCTTGCACTTTATTGTAATAGTAACTCTTGTATAAGTTAAACTTGATGAAACAATATTTGGTAACATCCTTTATTTACTCTAGTTTGTTTCTCAACATATGCAATCCAGATCTTATATCTCATTATTCTCTCTTTAAACATTACAAGTATCATCTCATTTCCTCCATCTTAATTTACGATTGAGCCTCTGTTTTCTTATTTAGTTGCATTCATTCCCTCCTCATATTTTTTCTTTCGTCGCAATAGATTAAACTTTGCATCAAGTTTGAAAGAAGAACAAAAATTACGAGTTTGCTTAGTCCCTACGGATACGAACCTCTACTTGCACTATATATCTTGTGTATTTTTATTATACTTGTGGTTTTAACTTTATTTGTTTGATTACGATTTTCGTGGGATAACAACGTCGTGGTAAAATCAACTTCTTGAACCGTGTAAAATCATGTCAACAAGTATATATAGATTTTCAAAAAAAATTCAACCATTTTTCAAAACATTTGCAAATAGTTTTACAAAATGATTTTATTTCACATAAAGAGAAAAAAATTACAAGCCATATATTTTTACAAAGGTTGAAAATATTTTTCAAACATTTTTCAAATAATTTTCAAAAGATTTTTCAAATAGATTTTCAAACTACTTTGAAAATATTTTTCAAAATATTTTAACCTGACTTATTAATCAGTATATACAAAAAGAGTTTTGAGGAAATTTCTGCATCCTTTTATTGGTTTTTTACCAGTATTTACACATTATTTTAGCCATATTAAAAATATTAAAGTACGAGTTATGGCTAAAGTATATATACAATATATACGACACCCCCTATACTTAGCTCGAACTATGTCCTCATAGTGATCAAAGAGTTGCAAAGGAAGATATAACTCGTGCTAAGTATAGAAAAATGAAAAGAATACTATACTACAACGATGAAAGAAAGAAGACAATTAATAGAAGTCGGTGATCCCCCTATACTTAGGATCAGGTAATTCTAAGTGTAGAAGACTGTACACAAGGGGAAAATCCAGGAAAAGGATATACGAAGTTTACCTCTCCTATACTTAGGGTAAAATATCCCTAAGTATAGGCAACAAAACAGAGATAAAAATAGTGAAAAGAATAATCACAAGTCTAACACCCCCCTATACTAAGGGTAAAGTACACCCTAAGTATGGAATAATCATGAGATGAATATGGGGTGTGAGAAAGAATGCATGATATGGACAAATGGATCTATACAGATGTGAACAATGTTGAGGTGCCTCTCAACAAGCGCTAGAGTTTACGCCCTTGGCTGGGTGCAAAGGCTAGGATAATGTTGTATCAAGGTTTAGGACGACATCTGTGAGTTGAATACCGTACTGTCGTTGTAGTCTTAGTGAGAGAACAATAGCGAACTCAACAAAGGAAACGATGACACCCAGGCAAACAATCAGGAGGGTGTCTGCTACCAGGTAAAGATATTGGAAGATGAAATTGTGCTCCGGTAGCACAAAAGAAATCGTCGTCTCAAGATCTATATGGAGTGAAAGGGCAGAGCCGGAGAAGTCGAACGTGGAGAAGGAAGGATCTATCAGTGAATCCTCCATGTCAATCACAGTCTCGAATAGAAAAGGAAGATCAAGATCACGAGACTCACTAAAAAGACTGATACCCGATGCATATAGTGTAGACAAATCAGTGAAATCATCGAATACCTCAAAGATGGGATCATCCTCGCGAGGGTCGTCGAGGAGAGAAAGCTCAAACTCATGATAAAAAAATATCAGAAGAATCGGTCTTGTGATCTGCCATATCGGATGCACTCCCAGAAAATGAAACCGAGTACACATGATCTGTGGCATCCTCCCGCATATAACCCTCGGGGAATAATGTTGAATCATAAGGAAACTGGGGATCTATGCTGTCAAATATCAAATACTCCAAAAATATATCGACATCATTAAATGGGAGGACATATGGCTCAAATACGGGACTATCTATGTCTGTCAAATAAAAAATTGGCCCTCATCAAGCTCTCTATGATGAGATGGATCAAACTGTATATCTGAATATGAGAAGATCTTCTGAAGAATAGACACTGAATTAACTGGCCATGGACACTAAAATGACTCAAAGGATGGTTGAGATGTGGGTTTTACCTCTATTTATTGGACTCCTAACAAATCTAGAATCCAAAAAACTTCTACGTGAAAGAGCGGGACTGGCTCAAAATATGACTGTAAATCCAATGGGAACTCAACCAATGTCCGGCTCTGGAAACTCACAGTGGTAGTCAGCACATCCATCATATGAAAAGTAGTAGCATCCATATCCTCTGATTGTTGTGTGCTGTCTAAATCTGCATGATGTGTCACATACTCAACAAGTGCCATATCCCCCTCATGTGTTGAGTGTCACACACTCAACAAGTCTCACACCTCGGCAACGCTGCCATTTTGATGATGCGCCTGACAACTTGGGTTAAATATGTAAATAAACGAGGGTCGTTGTGATCCGAATCACCTAGTGCAGTCAATTGAGAAAAAATAATTTAAACCACTAAAAAGATATTCAAATAATGGCAACGTAAATGTAAGTGGTCGCTATTCTATTTACTTTGTATAGCGACCAGGGTCGAACACAAGGAGAAAGATTGAAGAACTATGTAGTCAAATTTCTAAAATAATTTTTTGTGGTTTTTGAATTTGAATTTTTTTATTTTTCAAAACAAGCACAAAGGATAAAATACACAACACCACACACTTTTTGTATTTTCAGACTAGTAAAAAATGCTCAGAAAATTATAGAGAAAATGTTTTTGTGTTTTATATATTTTAAAATATTTTTGGTAATTTTTTAAAATTTTTTGATGTTTTTGTGATTTTTTAAAAATCAAAGAGTAGAAAATATAGAAAATAGTGCACAACTAAGAGTATTTTGCAACTTAAAATTACTTTAAGTGCCAAATATTCTTGGAAATTATTTTAAGCTAAACTACAATCAAATATCTACAAGCAAAGACTAAAATCAAATTTTTTTGATTTTTTTCTATAATTTTCTAAAATGTTTTTCAGATTGTTCATTTTCACAATTTTTTTGGGTTTTATAAATGATATTTGGCCGAAAATTGGAAATAAAACTTAAAGACAATAAAACCCACCTATTATTTTTTGTAATTTTTAGGAAAATTTTCGAATTTTTATGAATTTTCTAATTTCGGGCAGACAAAAAGACACAATTTTTAAATTTTTAAAATATCAAATTACAAAAAAAATGCTATGAAAAATTTACACAATGTAAAAAGACATAGCAGGAGTATACACAATTTTTTGGAAATTTTTAGACCAATAAAACCATTTAGTTCAGTCAAAAGAGCATGCAAATAAACAATCTTGATAAACAGGGACTAAAACGCAATTTGTTCAATGTTTTGCATGAAATATAGAACAGAAATAGATTGTGGGATAAAATTCACAAATTACCCACAATGTGCGTGCCAAGCACGTGACTATCTCGAGGTGGGGTCGTTTTTACAATTTCAAGAATCTCCGAGAGATTTTCTGTAATTTGTCCAAAGATATTTTTTATTTGAAAACTAGGGTTCTTCTTCGTTTCTCTTCAAGCAGCCGAAGGGAAAGGGGCAGTCGCAAGAGGCGTCGCCTCTTCTAGAGGGCGTGAGGCGAGCAGTCGGTGGAAGGCGGCGTTGCGGCGGAGGACGCACCGCGGGCAGAGGTGAGAGCCACCGGCTTTGGGCTGGCGAAATACGCGTGGGTGGCGTAGTCCAGGAGGTGCGCTCCGCTCCAGGCGGAGATGGAACGGTCTCACGCGGGGGCGCGGCTCCATACGGCAAGGCGGTGAGGCGTGGGAGGGAGCAGCGCGGATCTGGCAGGTCACCGGGGCGGAGGCCGAGCTGCGCGGAGGACGGTTGCGAAGGTGTCGCGAAGGGCTGTGCGGTTGTGGTGTCGCCCCCAGGAGGAGCACAGGAGTTGGCCGAGCGCGAAGGAGGGAACAAACGACTCCTAGTTGATGGGCAAGCAGCGGCTAAAGGGGGTTGCGGTGATGGATGGTGCGACGGCCTTGCAGCCAGTGGGGATGGAGGAGACGCCGCGGTGGAGCGGGGGTCCAAGCTAGGAGGCGAGGGCGACTGATCTGGCGGTGGGCGACTGCCTGATTTTTTTAATTTTTCATTTGTTTTTTGGTAAAATAGACTTGTTATAGATTAAAAAATTATTTTTTTATTTTTTTGAAACGGGAATAACAGAACTCCTTTTTTATTTTTTTTATGTTTTACTCTTTTATTTATCCTGCAAAACAATAGTTATAAAGAGAACTTATTTCTTTTATTGCTGCAACACAAATGTCAAAGATAAAAGCATTTGCAATATTATTTATTTTTTATATTTATAAACAACTTAGGATGTGTGAACGGATGCAGCTCTTACGATATGGAAGATGGACTTGAATCTCCTGTCACCGTGCGTGACCGGTGGTGGAAGATTGCGTGAGATGGAATGTGAATCGATGAGATTGGAGAAATGAATGCGAAATCAAATTCGGATGAGAGAATGTGTGGTGGATTTTTTTTCCCTGGATTTTAAGATCTAAAGATTAATCACGACATATACACAAAAAATTAAATCTAAAATTTAATCTAGGAAAAATGACGAGAAATAAAATTGGATCTCACCTTGGGATCGGATACAACATGATGACCTCGACGAGGGTTGACGCACTGTCACCGGATGACTCGGAGGCTGGGAACCCTTCTTCAACAAGATGGCTTAGTGGGTATTTACAGGTGTTTGACTACAGAAAATGTGCTAAAATAAAAGAATAAAGGCGATGAATTGTGGAGTAATCAGCTACCTAGAGTGATTACTATTCGGATTTTACAGGTCCCTCATATCCTCCAATTGGTCCACCACCATTTTATCAGGAGGATTTCCTCTTGATTTTTATTATTCTCTATATCTGCCTCATCCTCAATTTCAGACCTCGGATTTTCCCACCTCCACCTTCATATTCTCCACCTTCACACTCTCCCAAGACTAATATATTAGAGTCACCTCTTATGGCATCCACACTTGAGACCTTGACCCAATTCATGGAGCATATGAAATCTAGGATTGACGACCACACTTACCTAAATAAGAGTCACATTGGTTTTTCATGATTTTATGTTTTCGATTCATTTGAGGATTTTCATGAGATCTTATAATCGTCCAAAATACAAAAAAATGAGAAAAGTTTAAATATGCAAAAGATTTCGGGTGACACATTGTCGATTCAGACTGTGAGGAGAGGACCTACATGCCAGACCCTTTGACCATACACATTCACACCTTGTCCCAACCTTGACCATGAGGATGCCACTATAAAGACTGCTCTTGGCAATCCTTGTGTATATGTTGATTCCAATATCCTCTCCTGTATGGTGGAGATTCAAAAATTAAAAAATGTTGACTGAACCCGAAGTGGTGACTGCTACTCATGAGATCATTGATGCCCTACTTCGCCAGGCCATGACCCATTTATCGGCTCCTCAACCCAAGAAGAGAAAGCATAGGAGCATATTTGAGCATCATATTTTGACCATGGCCACTTCCTACGCCCTTACCCACCGTCCTTCTTCTAAGAAAGGGAACAATGCTACACCATTCATTAGATGCACTATATCTGACTCTTCATGTGATCACACTCTCCTTGATGGCAGTGCTTCGATTAGCATAATACCCTTCTCGTTGGTACAGTCTCTTCACATAGAGCCACTCAAGAAAACCAGAATGATTGTGCAGTTTGGTAATGGATCAATAAAGAGGCCGAAGGGTATTCTAAAGAATGCTATCATTTGGATTCAGGGCATGAGTTACACTATCGATTTTATCCCATGGAGACCTCTACTGGGGAGTATTCTCCGATCATCCTGGGACGACCCTTTCTCACCTCTGTGAGAATCGTTATAGATTATATATCAGTAGAGATTCGCTTCTGTCCTGATGACGTAAGGGATGTGGTCATCACTGCACCCACTGCTGATCATGGACCTGCATCTGATGCGACTACAACTATCTTAGCCGACCTCGAGGACTAAGACCTTGATGAGACTATCAGAGATTTTTATTGTATGTTGGATTCTATTGAGATCCAAGAATTCCTCTCCAAGGAGGAAGACTCAGAAAATATACATGTTGGAGTTCCATCTTCTGGTATTTAGCGATGTGTTTATGACATCCACAAAATTTACACGATTTACACTTGAGCAGATTGTTGGAATGCGATCCATTATGCAATAAATATTATTGCAAATATCATTCCCTGATCTAAAATGAAGAATAATTAATTTGCATAATAGGTGCCTTAGTACAATTGAGGTTATGTACCATGGCTATCTTAATGATCATACAACTGTTGATTCAATAATTGAATCATAGAGACATGTGCTTGGATGAATATCTAAGGAGTTAGATCGAGGATTCATCAAGCACCGTCAAATGATTATTAAGACAGGATCTCCAGCCTGAGAAGGAGATGGCAATCCATTCTCTAGATGTTGATATCTGACCGACCTCTTGATGCAGGTCCTCTACATAGGAATATAGATTCAAAGGTGTCATATTAGTTAGGTCAAAGAGTTGAATTAATTACATCGAGATAACCAAAGTCCTACGTCGTATGCTGTCATGATATAGGCATGCATCCTCTTACCGGAGATAGATGTGTTACTATATGTCAAGTATGTACATTTGGCAGACCAATAGGTCGATGACCTAATCAAGGTCTATACACCGGTGCGCTGGTGTGCATACATGGGCATATGAGTAATACGATCTCTTAAAGGGATTATACAGGTTCATTACTGAACGTAAGACATGAGCTCACTCATGAGATATGGGGAAGAATCAAATTCCGTGCACGGTCATCTTGCTTTGGAAGCTTGACTAAATTTGTAGGTTTCATATATACTTTTGGAAAGTATATGATCAAGACCTAGGTATGATATATTCTTCTAGAAATTATATGATCAATACCGACTCCCAATGATCAAATACGAAATTTATTGAGAAAATCCTGAAGTAAATAGTGTAAAATTGATCTAATACTTCGGGTTTATTCTTAGTCTTTCAATATGCAGGATGTACAGGTATTGGGAATACCTGAGGGTGATGTCATCGTAAACGATTGTATAACTATGACGCTTCCATTCCTAGGGAGTGATGAAACATGTCTGGATTTTAGTGACTCCTCTCAATAGAGAAGTAATCTAATCTTGGTCCAAATGTTGGATATTGATCTGAATGTGATTCATATGCAATGAGAAGATTAAATTTACGGTCTTGATTTAATCAAGCATCTATGGGAGGTCCGAGATCTGGATTTGATATGTAATCTCAATATCCAAGTCACTAGACATAGAAAAATACAATCGCCCAGTCCTTATCTCCAAGTATACGCAGAGAAAGCGCGTTATCCTTGAAAGAGTTCAGGATAATTTCATTGTCGATATTAGGTATCCAAGCATTAAGAAAATTGATAATTAAATGTGATTTAATTATCATGAATAATATGAATTTGATTCATATTATAAAAAGAGTTATCATAGAGAATTAAATATGATTTAATTATAAAATATGTAAATAATGTGAATGTGATTCATATTATTTAGACACATGAGAATAGAGATCTAAGATGATTAAATGTGATTTAATTATCATGGATATGAACAATGTGGGTAGCACTATCCATATTAATCATATAAATTATAGATGTGATTTATAATATATAAGAGAGAGCTACTTATAATTTACATTTGTTAATTAAATATTAATGTGAATTGGATTCACATTGGACAATTAATTGAAAATGTAATTCACATTTTGTTTGAGTTGTGAATGTGATTCATAAATTTCCAATAGCATGATTGCAATGTTCACAGAATAAATTGGATTTATTTTTGAAATAATTTGCAATAAAAGTTGTTGCAAATATTGGAGAGAATCAAGAGATAATGTAATTTCATATAATAAGGAAATACATCCACCTTCCAAATTGGAAGAGTGGGCGTCCACAATTCCTATAAGGAATGAGGTGGCCGTCCACCCTCCTTATGGAAGGAGGCTTGCTTCTTCCTATTTATCCAATGAAGATAGATTTAATGTAAATCAAATTATATTCAATATATATTTAATTAAATTAAATTAATTATTGTTGTGTTTTTAACGAGAAGATCATGACCATTAAAGAAACACAAAGCAATGTGATCCATTGGATTTGTGTTGTCCATGGATTGAGATCCATGGATCCAAAAATATTATAAAAGGAGATGCGCCCCCTTTTCTCTTCTTTACACAACACAAGTTTACAACATATGCTCTCTATCTCATTCTCTATACACGCCAACTTTATCTCTCTCTCTTATGGCCATCCACCATGGAAACCTAAAGAGAATCGCTCTCGTCGCATCATCGTCGTTACGCTGTCAGACTGTTTGTGTGAAAGTGAATTGTGTCAGGGATTAAACCAACTTATTAGTTAGTTTTTTAGAGTTTTTTAGTTTTAGAGAAGGTTTTTTTCAAAAAGATTTTTTAACAAACAAAGGCAAAGAAGATTTTTTTAGAAAAAGTTTTGCTCTCTTTTTTTAAGAGTTTTTTTTGAAAGAGATTGGTAGATAAGAAAGGGCACATTTTTTTAAAAGGTTTTTTTAAAGCAAATAAGGAAAATAGTTTTTTTTGAAAAGTTTTTTAAGAGTTTTTTTGTTAATTTTTTTACCCACCCCACAATTATTGTATAATATATACAAAAATACGTGAAAGTACGAGCTATGGGTAAAGTATATATGTAATATATACACGCCCCCTAATACTTAGCATGTGCTATGTCCTCAGAGCACAAGAAGCGAGAAAAAGATATAGCTTGTGCTAAGCGTAGGATGACTAAAATAATAAATAGTACAAAAGCGTAGGATGGCTAAATAATAATAGTCATTGCTCATGGATCTCGTCTCCTTCAATGTGCCTCGCTCGTGAAGAAGATGTCGTATCTCGTGTGATGAGATCAGGAAATTCGTTGCTTGGATCATCAACATGGATTGCGTTGGATCGGACTTGAGACAATAGGTCTCTTCGTTTAGGGACTCGATCGCAACCACGCTTCAAGAGGTAAACTTAATACTTATTTGTGGTTTAGATGAAATGATCTGAGAAGCATTCTTAGAACATGTTGTTTCATCGTATGATTTTTTTAATTTCTACTGTCTCGAGCAACTAGTGCAAGTAGTCGCTCCCGATCACATACGATTCGATCCTCATGTTTCTGTGATGCTCTTAAGGATCTTACCATATCCTTCAAGTGGTATCAGAGCTAGGTTGGAGGTTTTGGATGCGATCCATAAACCTAGGAAGACTTGGGTTCATTAGGGTTTGCGAAAGCTTTCTCGCATTTCATTTTCGCATCTCTGTTTAATGAATATTTTTTGCCATGTTTAAATTGTTTAAAAACTAAAATAAAACTTGGATTTTCTATTCCATTAAATAAGGAAACCGTGGGATCTGAATTTGCGTGATTTCGAATCTGTTTGCTCAAGTTATGATCATTTTAGTGAACATGTATCCACTGTTTCGGGGACTATGAATATTAACGTAATTAAGGGGTTAATTGTAGTTTTGAAACACCTTAAAATACGTGAAAACCACATAGTTTCTATTGTAAATGAAATTAGAAAACTTTGGAAACTTATTTTGCATGATTTAAATCTAAATCGATTGAGATATGCTAATTTTAGTAAGTGAGGGTCACTGCTGGTAATTAGTTTCCTACTCAAGAACTTTTTGATTGTCATTTAATCAATTAGTGAAACTAAATGGTTTAATTTTATGAAATAATTATAGATAAATATTTGTGAAATATTTGATGATAATTATTTTCTTAAATGACGTTGCCTTAATCAATAATTGATTAGATGTGATCTTGATCACAAATTAATTACATGATCTACATGATCTACATTCCAACAAACAATGTTAATAGCATAGGATTGAGAATTTATTTAGCAAATTTCCTTATAATGTTAATCAAAATAGTTTTGATTATTATTATTATATGGTATAGTTTCGATTGAAAAAATGATCAATTTGGCATTATCCTTTCCTGAGGTGGATATGGTGTCTAATCGGGGAGCGTTGGGGTAGCAGGTTGCACCGTGTGCGGTCTGTCTCATTCCCGTCGGTCTAGTCGAGGAGCGTTGGGGTAGCGTTGGTGTCTAGTCAGTGAGCGTTGGAAAGTGGCAAGATTTGTCTATGCTTATAAGCATCCATCAATTTTCATACAAAAAATAATCTAACAGTTAATAATATAATAATAAATGGAAAGATAAAGAAAATTTGTAAAGAGTCGTTACACTATCTTATGCTTGTCGAAATCTAGCATTCCCATAAGAAAATGCATTACCTTGCAAAGAATTAGAGGCACACAGATGAATTAATATTGATTGATTAATGATGAAACTCGATTTCATCATTACAATTTCCCATTATTAACCCCCTTGCTTAAATATATGTCAATAAAATCCAGATAAAGTCCTGTAATTATCAGAGTCTTGAAAAAATTAAAAATCACAAAAAAATGGCAAAAGAAAAATTCGTAGTATTTTTAACCTTAAAAATACCCTCAAAAATATTTTATGTATTCAAATGACCTCATATGCAGTTTTGGTCAACATGAAACTTGTAGATGTCATCGAGATCTACAACTTTCATATTTTGAATTTTTCTCAAATTCGGCCATATAGCCCCTCAAAAATCAAAATTTTGTTCAGAATAATCTGATTGGGCCACGTGGCCCGTTCTGGGTGAGCCACGTGGCCCGCTCCACTTTGCATCATCCGCCCGCGCCCTCGGTCGTTGGATCTCCTTCTGATCCAATGGCTCCGTATTCTCCACGCACGCCTCTCTTCTTAGCCATCGGATCAACTCCCATCTCTGATCTGGTCCGCCCATTCGCGCTTTGATACATGCCCGACACATGGCGCCTCTTGCGCCATACGATCGAGCCTTCATCCATCCATCACCGTCGTTCATCCCCAATGTGTTTTCAGCCATTCGATCTGCACCTCCATCACATCGCAGCCGTCCGCTCGCGCTTCGCCTTCAGAGCGACACGTGGCGCATCTACTACCCTCCATCATACCGCCCTCGATCTTATCGGAACCGCTCTTTGGGGCTTCGATCTGGGCCGTTGGATCGCAAGATCCAACGGCCGAGACTTCATCTTCCACCTCCCGCAGCTCCTCTCTCACACGTTCTATGTTCCGCAAACCGCCTTCGCCCTTCCTTTTTTCCCCGCGTCTCCAGCCATCACCTACACTACCCGGAGGCCCCATGACCATCACCAGTCATCCCTCATCTTCGCAAGCCCTCCATTAAACCACGAGGACCTCTCCAGTCGCTCCATAATCCCCTCGCAACCCACCAACACCATCATCAGAACCGCCGACTCCACACCTTAAATACACTGCCTCGTCCACCAGCAATCTCTGTCCACCTTTACGTGGGGAAGGGCCCAGCCCTCCTCCGCCTCCCTGTGACAGGGGGAGGCGAATGGATCGAGCGACGGTGACCTTACGCCCCCGGTGAGACCCGCCGACCTACATGGCAGCGCTGCGGTGGCTCAGCCCTGCTCGAGCTCCGAGGAACGGCCGCCCTCGACGTGTGACGACCCCGGGCACTCTCCCCGATGCCCGACCCAGGCTTCCGCTCCATCTCCGACCAGGTAAGGCTCCTAAACTTTCCTTGCATTTTCTTCGAGTTTTTTGCCCAATTAATTAGACCACTTCACATGCCCTCAACCTCCATAGATCATCTCACTAGCTTCGCCAACATTCCCCCTTTCACACGCTCATCTCCGACCACTATCCCTGTCCTCCATACCCCAGATCGCGTCCGACCCATCTCCTCCGCCCTCGCATCGGAGGAGCTCTGAGCTCCCATCCTCTTCGCTCGTTGAGCTCCCATTCCATTCACATACGCGTCCCCTTTTTGCGTTGGATAGGTTTCTGACCATGCAGGTACTTCACTCTTCAATGATCGGAAGCTTCGTCGGAGGGCTTTTGCGCAACTCCGCTTCTGTCTTTCAAGCACGATCAGTCATGTCCAGGATGATCGAAAGATTCCCTTAAGCTCCAGCTACATCGTCAATCGTTCACGAAGCTCTGGGGACCTGCATCGAGCAACCTATAAGGCGGCGGAGCTCGGTGGCCTTCACCGGAGCTCTGAACCCGCCACCAGCTGAAGATGGAGGAGATGGTACATTTGCCGTTGGATGGTCTCGTCCAGTGACCATCTGAAGGCCCAGATGAAGCCACGCCAACGACCCCAGGAGCGTACAATAGCCATCCGATCGCCATGATCGGATGGTTCACAATCGACTATGTGGCGATTTCAGAGCAGCACCGGACCTCATCATCCGATCCATAGGCCCGGAGCTCACGAGCCTACGCCAAACCTGCCTGGAGGCTCGCATCTCCTGAGCCATCGTCCGAGCCTAGCCGAAGCACCCCGGGCCTCCTCCGAGCCTCAGATCGATCCGAGCCTAGAGATAGCACGTGCACAACATGTGCCATCTGGGCAAATTGCAGGAAGCCCCCGCCTTCTTCTCCAATTTGCAGACAGGTCCCTGTCACGTGCAGCGTCACGCGTGCCTGGGGTTATTTGCACTTTTACCCTTGCAGGTTTTAATAATTGCAAATATGCCCCCACACGTGTGGAATATTTACAGGGAAGGCCTCACATCTTATTTTTATTGCATTTTAGTCCCACCCAGGGACTTGTTTGTAGTTATCTTTTCATGTTTCATTTCAGTTATGCCCTTGCTTTCCTTCATGAATATCTTGAGCATCATATGTCCGATTGAGTTGATTTCAGTTTCATTTTAAAGCTTGTTTGATGAACTTTCTAATGGCATGATCATTTCGTATGATGGACGCATTAATTTTGATGTATTATTTTGATAGCTATGTGTCTCTTGTTACTTAATCTATGCCTTGTTCAAATTAAGTTTGTCATCTCAGTTAAATCTGAAATTGACTTGTTGTTTAGTTTGCTCATCATTCTGATCTAGGGCATATTTCCATTGCATCTTGTTGCATTCCTTTTCATGATAAAAATTTAATAAAAAATGCATGTTTATTTTAATGCATAGTCTTGACTTCATGCATGATTTGACCTATAGAGCTTTAACTCAACACTTAGATAAATAGATGAAAATCCGGATAATCACGAGAGAGGCTCGTGTCCCTGAGTTCGACCTTGATTTCTTGCCAAGTAAAATAAAAAATTGACCATCTGATTCTTATCGAAATATCAATTAGATGGTCTTTAATAGACCAAATTCGGCCCGACTGCAATGATACATCTCAAGTGTTAAAACAACACTATTAAGGGGCCGAATTCGCGGTTTATCAAATGGCGTCTCATCGTTGTCGGGGATACGGTTCATTTCTTGTATTTTTTGGATTTTCATTTATTTAATTAAGTGTTTCTTTTTCTAGGTCAAGTTGTCAATTTGTCTTGCATTATAAAATTTTCTTCTCTATCGATCTCTAACCATTGTTTTTGTGACAGGGCCCTTGATGATCCAAGGAGGCGAGGAGCAGGAGCTACCCGCTTTAAGGAGCCACAGAAGCAAGCTTGGAGCATGTCGAGAAAAAAAATCTGTCATTTTATGCATATCATTTTCGCATGTAATAACCGTCTTTTACAGTGGTCTTCAATCGAAGGCTCGCGGTTGTAAAAAAACCACTATATGTGGTTGTGTGGGGATCGTCCCCACTTGAGTGTCAATCTAGGACCAGGCACGCGGCTCTCTGAGCTTATCTTATTTTTCATCTTTTACGTGTTTGCTCGTAGGTAGGACACACATTAATCAAAGACACACCTAGCCTCGCATCACTTAGCCAAATTTAAAAGATATTCCTCCTTGCTAATAGAAGCATAATAGGTACGACTTTTATCGACTTGCATACATGATTTTTTGTTTTTCTAAACAGCCCAAGTTTTCACGTATCTTTGCCAAGTCACTGCATGATTTCTCGCTTAGCTTAGATCATGGTTTTATCGAATACGCGGTTTTTTCTCGGTTTCCCCTCCTACCTTGATCACCTAGGTTAATGGAAAATGGGAATGAACGGTAGACGATGATCTCTTGTTTTATGTGCTCACCTTAATTCAGCGACAACCTTAAATAATAATTGGGACTGTTAATTGCATGTCAACCGAAAATGGAGTAAAATTTTGTTTTGGGAGAGCAACACCCTCGTTTACGCATCGATTTTACTTGTCACTTCTTTCTACGTAAAAATATAATGTTTTAATCTCCGATAAAATCGACAAGATAATAAACCAACTTCGGTTGGTTTCATGTGTGAGTTGGTGAAATTGAGGGTTTTGCATGCTTGATTGAGCCATGTTTGCTTCGAAACACTCCCCAGAGCCGTAAATACTCCATTCATCTCCGCATATTCATCCACTCATATGTACATCCATCATTCTTCTTCGTTCACCTTGGTTCCCTCCCAACATTAAATCTCATCTTTATACTTAGGTTAATCTCAGCCTAAGTATAGGGGGGACCCAAGTCCCTGTGATTTCTCTACTCATCTTTCCTTGCTTTTATACTTAGGTTATTTCTAACCTAATTATAGGGGGCTCTTATCTCCCGTATATTTCTCTATACTTAAATGGACCTATGGACTTGTATCATCTAGTGCTATGAGGACATAGCAAAGTTTAAGGATAGGGGGTATACTGTATATACAACTTACTTACTTTAGCTATAATCTGAAAAATTTGAAAAATTTTAAACTTTTTGGCTAAGGTAAAACTCTTTGAACTAAGTGGACTCAAATGTTTTCATGCCTTTTTTCTATATTATGTTACACTATTTTGATAAAAATATTTTCAAAAATGATTTGAAAAATGAGATTTTCTTGTTTTGAAAAATCTTTTGAAAAATGTTTTGAAAATTTTTATTTGTGTGACATGGTTTGGAAAATTTTCTCTCTTCAAGGAAAGCTGAGTCTAACCAATGTTTAACCTTTAAAACCCATAAAAATGAGAAAAATCCAAAAATTCTTTAGGAGTCATTAGTGACTACTAAGCCCAATTAAATAGCCGTGTTCAGTGAGGTTCGCCCTTAACAGATTGGATGGTTTAGAGGACATCGCATAAGGCCCCATCCTCAAGCAACGGGCTCTGGCCTGTACTTACATCCATACTGGCTGAATGCAGGTGCATCTATTTAATTGAGTTTAGGCAGTCTTAATATCTCTTGAAGCTCAAAAAAATAGTTTTTGAATGAAGGAGTTGGATTAATCCTCTACTTTCACACTTCCTCCAGGATCTGAAATATTCAAGGAAACTTAGTTTTATGAGGTCTTGAGATTTAGGTTAACCAGCCTTAGACATCAGGGTTTTAGACTTAATCATCCATATTCCCCTAGTTCTCTAGATTTGCATGCTATATTTCATGCTTAGTCTCAGACCATTAAGAATATGATCAGCACATCACATGCATGACTGCGGTTTTGATGAGATGAGTTGACTTTTCGCCTGAGGGATTGGGATGAGAGATTCGAGTCTGGACTTGATCTAATGATGCTCGAGGATGGGATAAAATCTTTGAAGGCTTCATGAAACCTGAGTGTCAGCAATTTTTAGCCAGTATGAGAACTTGGTTCTTATACTAATCTCTTGATATTTACCTATGTGTCAAGGTGTGATAAAATAAAAAAATATTAATCAGTGTGCACCAACTCTTGATAAAAGCAGTGGAGCTAGCCAAAAAATTATACAAATCAAAGAAATGTCAAAGAAAAGCTCTCATTTCACAAAGTCAAATATCAAAGAGCTTCCACCAAAGGCGAGCGCTCCCAACCATTTCAAAGTGTCCACTTGGACCACCGCTATTAGGACTAGGAGTCGAGCTTGCACCAAAAAAGGGCTCTGCATCGTAAATGCTACAAGTCTGGGTGTCGAAGGTACGATAGGTACTCAAAAGAGACACACCCTGGTGTATTCCCAGGAAAATGAGTGCAGACGGCTCCAACTTCTCTTGACGGATGCACTGATCAACAACAAAAAAATGTGTTGCGTAAAAAGGCACTAGAGAGAATCCTTGTTCCAATGAGAGGGAGAGAAGAAATGACACAATCTCATGCCCTCCATTACTGGCCTTCTATCTACATTTTCTAAGTCTGACAACTAAAGAGACAGTGGAATGGGTGCAAGATTTGATTTATTCCCTAGTGTTGAGGATTGGGTCCTTAGGAGAATTTCTTGGACCAAGACTTTGGGTGACGATTTGACTCTACTCTCGGAATCGCAGTCAACACTAAACTTCATATCCTTAGTGTATATGTACATCAGAGAGAGTCTGGAGAAATAGAGGAATTGGGTGCCTCTTGATTAAGGCTGGGTTGAACTCGAGAATTTTAGACCTCTAAAGTTGAGAAGACTTGACCGGATTGGATCCTGTACTCACATGCACAAGGGGGTTAATCCATCTTAGTCATTTTCTTTGATGCTCGAGGACGAGCATAGTTTAAGTATTGGGGGGTGATGAAACTCGATTTCATCATCACAATTTCCCATGATTAACCCCCTTGCTTAAATATATGTTAATAAAATCCAGATAAAGTCTTGTAATTATCAGAGTCTTGAATAAATTAAAAATCACAAAAAAAATGGCAAAAGAAAATTCGTGGTATTTTTAACCTTAAAAATACCCTCTAAAAAAATTTGTGTATTCAAATGACCTCATCTCCAATTTTAATCAACATGAATCTTGTAGATCTCATCGATATCTACAACTTTCATGTTTTGAGTTTTCTCAAATCCGGACATATAGCACCTCAAAAATCAAAATTTTATTAAGAATAATATGATTGGGCCACGTGGCCCGTTCTGGGCTCCACTTTGCATCATCCGCCCGCGCCCTCGGCCGTTGGATCTCCTTCTGATCCAACGGCTCCTCCTTCTCCACGCACGCCTCTCTTCCTAGCCATCGGATCAACTCCCATCTCAGATCTGGTCTGCCCATTCGCGCTTTGATACACACACGACACGTGGTGCCTCTTGCGCCATACGATCGAGTCGTCATTCATCCATCACCGCCGTTCATCCCCACTGTGTTTTCAGCCATTCGATCTGCACCTCCATCACATCGCGGCCATCCGCTCGTGCTTCGCCTTCAGAGCGACACGTGGCGCATCTACCACCCTCCATCATCAGAACCACCGACTCCACACCTTAAATACACCGCCTCCTCCACCAGCAATCTCCGTCCACCTTTACATGGGGAAGGGCCCAGCCCTCCTCCGCCTCCCTGTGACAGGGGGAGGCGAATGGATCGAGCGACGATGACCTTACGCCCCCGGTGAGACCCACCGACCTACATGGCGGTACTGCGGTGGCTCAGCCCCGCTCGAGCTCCGAGGAACGGCCACCCTCGACGTGCGACGACCCCGGGCACTCTCCCCGATGCCCATCCCAGGCCTCCTCTCCATCTCCGACCAGGTAAGGCTCCTAAACTTTCCTTGCATTTTCTTCGAGTTTTTTGCCCAATTAATTAGACCACTTCACATGCCCTCAACTTCCATAGATCATCTCACTAGCTTCGCCAACATTCCCCCTTTCACGTGCTCATCTCCGACCACTATCCCTGTCCTCCATACCCCAGATCGCGTCCGACCCATCTCCTCCGCCATCGCGGCGGAGGAGCTCTGAGCTCCCATCCTCTTCGCTCGTTGAGCTCCCATTCCATTCACATACGCGTCCCCTTTTTGCGTTGGATAGGTTTCTGACCATGCAGGTACTTCACTCTTCAATGATCGGAAGCTTCGCCGGAGGGCTTTTGCACAACTCCGCTTCTGTCTTTCAAGCACGATCAGTCACGTCCAGGACGATCGGAAGATCCCCTTGAGCTCCAACTACATCGTCAATCGTTCACAGAGCTCTGGGGACCTGCATCGAGCAACCTATATGGCGGCGGAGCTCGGTGGCCTTCACCGGAGCTCTGAACCCGCCACCAGCTGAAGATGGAGGAGAAGGTACAGCGGTCGTTGGATGGTCCTCGTCCAGCGACCATCTAACGACCTAGATGAAGCCACACCAACGACCCCAGGAGCGTACAGTAGCCATCCGATCGCCATGATCGGATGGTTCACAGTCGACCACATGGCGATTTCAGAGCAGCACCGAGCCTCATCATCCGATCCATAGGCCCGGAGCTCACGAGCCTACGCCAAACCTGCCTGGAGGCTCGCATCTTCTGAGCCATCGTCCGAGCCTAGCCAAAGCACCCCGGGCCTCCTCCGAGCCTCAGATCGATCCGAGCCTAGAGATAGCACGTGCGCAACACGTGCCATATGGGCAAATTACAGGAAGCCCCCGCCTTCTTCTCCAATTTGCAGACAGGTCCCTGTCACGTGCAGCATCACGCGCGCCTGGGGTTATTTGCACTTTTTCCCTTGCGGGTTTTAATAATTGCAAATATGCCCCCGCGAGTGTGGAATATTTATAGGGAAGGCCTCACACCTTATTTTTATTGCATTTTAGTCCCTCCCAGGGACCTGTTTGTAGTTATCTTTTCATGTTTCCTTTCAATTATGCCCTTGCTTTCCTTCATGCATATCATGAGCTTCATATGTCCGATTGAGTTGATTTCAGTTTCATTTTAAAGCTTGTTTGATGAACTTTCTAATGGCATGATCATTTCGTATGATGGACGCATTAATTTTGATGTATTATTTTGATAGCTATGTGTCTCTTGTTACTTAATCTATGCCTTGTTCAAATTAAGTTTGTCATCTCAGTTAAATCTGAAATTGACTTGTTGTTTAGTTTGCTCATCATTCTGATCTAGGGCATATTTCCATTGCATCTCGTTGCATTCCTTTGCATGATAAAAATTTAATAAAAAAATACATGTTTTATTTTAATGCATAGTGTTGACTTCATGCATGATTTGACCTATAGAGCTTTAACTCAACACTTAGATAAATAGATGAAAATCCGGATAATCACGAGAGAGGCTCGTGTCCCTGAGTTCGACCTTGGTTTCTTGCCAAGTAAAATAAAAAAAATTGGCCATCTGATTCTTATCGAAATATCAATTAGATGGTCTTTGATAGACCAAATTCGGCCCGACTGCAATGATACATATCAAGGGTTAAAACAACACTATTAAGGGGCCAAATTCGCGGTTTATCAATTAATCACATTGAACTATATGGCATTCTAGAATTCTTTATTAGAGTGAGCAAGATATATTGCTTGGAGAAGTCTACCTCCACCAAGGATACTATCTAGGCGACTGATGACTAGCTTTTCCTAATTATTGTTAAAATTGTTTTATTGTAGTATACATCAAAGTCATCAGAAAACAAAAATTTTGTTGAATGCACGTATGTTTTATTTGACCATTCCCTAGATCGAATACAAAGAAGTAATTTCAAAACCAACACACTAGTATGTGGCCCAAGCAAATCATCATGATTCCAAGTGATTATTTTAATGTATTTAAAAAAACAATGGTGTTTTGAAGCTTAATACATGTACATAAATATAAAAAGCCTATATGTTTATTTTTAAACCAGATGTAAAATATAGAAAATAAAGTTGAAAACATTAAGTATTAAATAATTTTTGTGATTTTAATGGATTTTAATTATGTTTAGGATATTGATATACAAAATAAAGTTGAAAACATTTAAGTAATAAATGATTTTTGTGGTTTTATTGGATTTTGTATATGTTTAGGATATATTGAAAATTGGTCTATTTGAAGGCAATTTTTGTATTAATGAAAGTATGGATTCTAAATACCAAAAAATACTAAAAATTAATAAATTTAATAATGGATATTTTTTTGTGGAAATATATATTAGTATGCAAATAGAGCAATTTGTTATATATTTCCACTTTTTATATTAATTTAAATGTAAAAAGAGTTTTTGATGTTTTCTGATTTTATGAGATATACATGCTCTATTGTTTAGGCTTTTTGAATATGTGACAAAACGTAACAAAAGGGGAATACACTATTTTAAAAAATAAGTAAATATTTTTTTATTTTTTTGAATCTCTTTATAAAAATTTAATCTTTGTAGGTTTAAAATTTCAATAAATAACAAATAATAATAAATATGTAAACAACCATTATGAGGTGCATTGATATAATGTGAATGCTAGGTAATTATTTTGAGACAAGATATTTTAAAATGCGCTAATAAAATTTGACAAGTGAATTTAAATAAAAAATATTTTTTTGACTCAAAACAAAGAATTCAGAGTTGAATTTTCGCTAGAAAATAAACAATGTAAGAACATATAAGTTGGCCAAAATTCATGACTTAATTTACTGATATGAGTTTTATAGCAATTTTCCCATTTAAACTAAGCATTAAATGTCATAAAACTATTAAATTAAATGCAACAAACTCAAATTTCGAGAGCTTGATATGAATTACTATTTACTAAAAGTCTCATAAAAAATTCAAAGCAAAATGACGTTTTTTAAGATAAAAAATACAAAATAAATATGACATGTCTTAATTACAACAACAACAAAGCCTTTTCCGACATTAAGTAGGGTCAGCTATATAGATTTATTGCTTCCATTCATATCTATTTTGGGTCAATATCGGACTTGGATCCAAAAAACTAAGACCCCTTCGTATAATCTCATTTCAAGACTTCTTGGGCCTTCCTCTCCTTCTCTTATCCAGCTCATCATCCCAAAACTTGCATCTCTGGTGCATTAGTCGACCTCATTTACAAATGACCAAGTCACCTTAAGCAGTTTTCTCACACCCTATCCTCGATCAGAGCTATACCAACTTTCTTTTTGATTGTATCATTCTTAATCAGATCTTTATTTGTGTGTCCATACATCCACCTTAGCATTTTTATTTCTCCTACTGTCATTCTATGTACATATCTATGGTTCACAAGTCTGATGGAATTTAATTATAAGGGAAAAAAGCTAAAAAAAATACAGTTGGGTCTAAAAGGACTTAATTAAAAAATTTAAAAACACGACTGACTCTTGTGTACAAGGGTGTAAATACGTTACTAGAAAACTTTGGAGGGAGTTGATGAGCCTGAAATCTAATTAACAAATCTACTATTAGTTCTAGTATGGTCAGATTTGAGTCAAATTGTGTAACAACATGCTATTTTTAGAAGAGAATTCAAATGAAATGCCTTACTTTGAATGGATTTAATTTACATATTAAATCATTTTTTATTAATCATAAAAAGGCCTCTCCCCTTAAACAATACGTGGTCTTTTTCTCCAATTCACGAGTCTTGAGGGAGAGAGAGTTAGAGAGAGCTTTCGAGAGAAGGCTTTACAAAAGATTCACTATTTGTCGTAGGTGACAACGACATTGAATCAAAGAAGGAGGGTATGTATTCGTGATCGGAAGGGTACGTATTCGTGATCGGAAGGAGCCGCAACGATTGTGACAGTTAGAGTTAAGCGTTGGATTCGAGGTATGTATCGGTTTAGGATTACAATATATAAATATATTTATCATTCTAGAATTTTATATGGTTAATGATCATATCCAGAATATGATTTAATGCATTCTTCGATTTCATATGATGATACATTTAGTTAATGACTTTATTTGAGACTAGGCACCGAGATACATGTTTTTTTGAAACCGTAGGGTGATGTAATTATATGCTGATCTATTTGGAATAGGACTTCATAATGTATTAGAGGATCTATTTCGAATCTTCTGTTAGTTTCGATTTCATTCTTGAGGTTGATGACTGGAAAATAAATATGGTCCATCTTCATGGTTGGAGTCTTTTTTTATTAAAAAATATATATGAGAAAAAAATATATAATAGCATGCTCTAATCACATGGTGACAACAATTCAAAATCTCATAAAATCAAGGTATATATTGTCAATGCTCTTAATTATATTTGGAAGAAAAACATTCATTCATCTTATTTAAATTATGTAGTTGGAATCTTTTATCATATTTTTTAAATAAATCAGTTTTTATTATAACGTTTATGAGGGGTTAAATTTTTAAAGTATGATAACATTATTTTCGTTGGTTGCGTAATTATATCATATTAATTAATAGAATTTCACAAACGTAGATTAATCACAGTTTACCTCTGTCATTACAAGAACACGTGAACCACATTTCTGATTTGTGTGTATCCATTATAACTAAAAGTGTCCGATCTGAGTAGCCTCGTAATAGTTTCGTTGCATTATTAATGAATTTAAATTAAGCCTACAAATTCATACGAAACTCTATGCTTAAACAATTAACAAGAAATCATCATATTCCACTTATGTAATTGATGAACCTCCATTTCATCATCTTTATTCTATCATTTTGGCCTAAAAACCCTAGTACATACATGTAAATACCCTTAATTCATGCATTTTAGCATCCACGCATGTGTATGTAAATAGTGTATAAAATGCAGCTTTTAAAGCTAAAATTATAGAATAAAGAAAAGAAAAGAAAAAGAATAAAATATTGTAAATATTTTATGACCCGAAGCCCTGAGACCTAGGCATCTAGAAGAATAGGTCGACAAGAAATAAAGTGGGGGAGATAAGGGCCAAAATACAATAAAAATACCCTCTTATATAATTCATTCTCTATTCATTTTGGAACCTATTTTTGGTTCCGCTTTTTACACATCAAATAAAGAAACTTTGAACATGAAAGATGTAGATAATTAAATAAATAAATATACAAAATTGATTTTATACAAAAATAATGTACAGATAAAAAGTTATGATCTGAATAAGTTTCAAAAACCCCAACGTCCCAGAACTGTGTCTCTCAAATAAAAACTCGAAATGTATCAGAATCACTTTAATTGTATATAATTTTCAATAAGCTATTTAATGAAGGTGGTTTCATATTTTGCAGAGCTATAGTTTGAAAGTTGAGTTTTGGACCCCCATTGTATACTTGTACAAATTAAAATATTCATTTTATTTATTATTCATTATTGGTATACTTTTATATTTTTATAATTTTGTAAATATTATTTGTAATATATGTGTGGATTAAAAAATGAATAAAAATGTAAAGTAAATACAAAAATAAAATACATGTATACAACACCTAGATGAAATACCTATAACTATACATATATAACGAACACTTGCATTTATTTAAGTGTACAAAACATATCAGAAAAATAAAATAAAAATATATTTAAGTGTATGAAAATAATTTATAAATTTATAAATTAATAAACAAAAATAACAAAATTAAATATACAAAATAAAAACAAAATATTAAAATACATAGATATGTATACTTATACAGGCCATAAATGGGAACTTGTATTTTTATACCTTAAAAATTAAATAAAAATCATAGTAAAATAATTTACAAATCAAAAAACATTTTTATTTTATAAGCTAAAAATAATAAAATCAATTACTATTTTTAAGTGAATTTTGAAATAATTTCTTCAGGGTTTTCCCTAGTTGGTCCACGTGAACCAACCAGGAGGGTAAGAGAGTTGACCTCGGTCAACTCTCTGACCCGCCACATGTTCCTCTGTCAAACCTTGTTTTTGGCTCCTGTTTGCGGACTTTTCGAGGTCAAACCACTCCTCCTTTCATGCTACACACTTCACGGCTTTTTTGCCTCGTTCATCCCTCTTTCACGCCCAGGCTTCTTCTTGGGCTGATCACCCACGATTTCGTCGATCCGCCTCGATTCTCCCAACCGCTCCTCAACCCTTCAAAAACACCCCCCAACTTTCGAGCCAATTTTGAACCCCTTTTGGCCGCTTTCATTTCCACCTGTTGCATCCCAAAGCAAGAGGGAGGTGACAGCTCCCCTTACCCCCTTCAGGAGGATCAGGGAAGGCATGAGGCGGCTCCACCACCTCTGAAAAAGTCCCGACGTCGATGTATTCTTCCTCAAGTCATCCCACCTTCGAGGACTCGTTTTATCCCTATTTTCTTGCATTTTCTCATTCCTCACATCCGTAGGATTAAGATCCCATCGTTAGCTCCATGTTTCATCCACTCGATCGCCCCATAGACCCCCTCGTCAGAGCGAGCTCTGACCGAGTTCCATTTTTATCGTTCCACTCCTCCATTTCTCCACCGTGGGGTCGAGGCATTTTTCCCTCGACCTTATCACCATTTTTGGCAGGTCCAGAAGCAACGAGAGAGCTTGGAGGCTCGTTTTGCTCTCTCGCCGGAGTATCCGGAGCCTCCGAGCTCCGCCACCTCCTCGCGAGAGCTCCGATCGATGCCAGAGCCTTTTGGAGTTCCCTACACGTAGAGGACCGCCCCAGGAAGCGTCACAGGCATTTTGGAGCTTGAGAGAACGCTGGAGGTCTGAGAACGGAGGCAGGGAAGGTCGACATCGTCGACCTTCTTCCCTGTTCTTCGTTCGAGCTTCTCAGCCGTTGGATCAAGGTCGAAGCCTAGGCAGTACAATAACTGTTAGATCTTCATGCGTCTCCACCGTTCGATCAGCCTCCATCATCTAATCGCAGCCATCGAAGCCGAACCGTCATCGGTCGTTCAGATAGCGACACGTGGCAAGTGGAAGCGCATCAGCCATTGGACTTGCAGGCTTGGGTATTTTGCATCCTTTTATCCGAGCGTTTTTGTATTTACTATTTAACCCTAAAACTTTCATTTGTAGTTTAACATTTTGTGTAATATTTGCATAGACTCCCCCGTACTTCTCGTATTTGCACTTGGGTCCTTAGCCACGTCACCTTACGTGCCTGTGCGCGTAAGGGGTGGACATTTTGCAGGGGACCCCCTGTGGGTTTTGTCATTTCGTCCTAGTCCAGGAAACATTTCACAACATGTATTATTTTTGGTAAAATGGCAAAGTGGCCCTCAGGTTTTTTGTTTATTGTGCTTAAGTCCCTACCAGGTGCGTGAGTACCACGCGCATCGGTGGGAATTTTGCAATGTATCCCCTGAGTTTTTGGCTATTAGTAATTGATCCTGGAATTTTGTTAATTAGTTATAAATATCTGGAAAAATTGTACATTGGCCCTGGATGTTTTTGATATTTACATATATACCCTTGTCAGTAGTGTAGTTTCTCTTTGTTGTCTCTATTTATTTCATGTATCTATAAGATTCGAAAAACCAAAAAAAGGCATACATTCATGTTGCATTGTGCTTCCACATATATTTTTAATTTGCATTTTTGTTGCATTTTATTATTTATAAAATTCAAAAACATGCATTTTCTTCACTGTGTGCATTAGAAAATACATAAAAATTATAAAATGTTTTTGAAAAATTCCAAAAATATTATATTTTATTTGTTTTTGTGTGTTTTAACTCCAGACCAAAAATTACTAAAAATTTCAAAAGAAAACTCCTAAAAATTAGAAAACCCTTAAAATCTTCATAAAAATCTTAAAATTTCACAAAAATCCTAAAAATATAATTTTTGTCTCTGAATTTTCTCTGTTTGATTATCTTTACTAGAAAATTAATTTGAGGAATTTTGGACTCTATTTGATATTTTTCATCCTCATTTTAGTTTCAACTTTCAACTTTGTTCACTGTTTTCAGTATTTTTGACTTTAAAAATATCAAAAAATAGGAAAATTTGGAAAAAATCACAAAAACATTATAAAAAGATAAAAAGAACACAAATATTTTATTTCCCGGAGTTTGAGTATTCCTACCTATATATATTCCTCTCTTATCTCTCTTGTGCATATATATCTTATATAGTATTATATCTTTATTAAAAGAAAAAGAAAATACAACAATATAAAATATAAAAAGAAAATACAAAATCAGTAAATTAAAAATCAAAATACAAAAATATAAAATCAAAAATTAAATAGAAAAGCAAATATAAAATTAAAAACCCACAAAAATAACATACACATAGGCATTTGATCACATTCAGTCTTGAGCATTTATTTTCCGATTTATCTTGCTTGTTCCCTATGTTCGACACTCTACACATACTTGCACCTATACACATCTTTGTTGTAGAGTTATAATATTTTAAGTCCACACATTTACTTTCATTACTTGATTTATCTATTGTGGGTTAATTGTTGACTTAACCGAATCTCGTGTGGTCGACTCAGCGACTGAGTTCCTGCTTTGTGTGGAACTTAAGACCGAGGATTTTTTGGTTAATCAGTAATCTATCTTCATCATTAGCTATCATAAATAAGTTTTTAAATATATATACTTTAATTTGTGTAATATAGCATAGAATGCACATTTTATGCCAACAAGAAAGTAAGTGACCAACTAATAACATAAATAAGTAACTTGCTATATGAACTTAACCTATCAATTATACAAAGGTAATGTTATCCAAGTACATGTTATAGTTTATGTGGACATGTCGTAATATATACGTAAAATGAGAATAAAAATATGAAGAAGTTGTATAGATAAATGACATGGAATCAAGTCAACCATGAAAAATATTGGAACCGACTCATAAAGAATTACAAGGACGACCACAAGGGGTCGTGTTAGCCTAAGAGGCAATGCCTCAAGGGACATATGGTTGTAAGGATTCAGGAACCACAGAGGCAAAAGCTAAGTCCTCTACATTTGTATCTACATTGTCATGTCATGCCATGGACCGCAAGTGCCAACAGTTGAAAATGTGAAACAAGATACGTAAATGAATGTTATGCAAGAAAATGGTTTATAAGGGTAAACCATCATGAGATATATAAGAAATAATTTAATAAAAGAATCAACCATTGCATGGTACAAGAATTGGTTTAAGAAAGTTAAACCATCAAAGTCATGGGTCTAATATTTAAAGTGGTTTATATCAATTAATAAGTATGTATTTTGCTAGGCTTTTTATGAATTATGCCCGCAAGAGGAAATAAATAGTTATCATACATACTGACGTGATTTACATATTTTACATGCATATCCATGTTTATGAAAGAAGCCAAACTATACACGATAGGGATCGAACTTAGACATGCATGGGAAATATCTAGGCACAGAATGATGTGCATAGATGAAAATCCAAGTACATGAATTATAACAGATCAAGGACCGTTAGAATACCCATGCATGAACCCCTATGCATACTAGACATCAGGCTCATGAAAATTTATGTTTGCAAATTTTAGATGATGAACATGGTTGACTGCATTCTCAGGATCATGCTATAGACTCATTGAGATCTCTAATGTGGTACGATTTAGCTTGTGAAGATCTATTGGATATCTGTATACCCACATGAGTTGTCGAGATGGTATTTTAATTCTTAGAGTAGTTTTTTTTAATTTTCCCAGTTTAGAGTTGTAACTATTAGTTTGAATGGACATTTTATGGAATTGATATTATCTCTGCTCATTGATTGTCATTTATTTTTTGATAAAAGTTCGACTGCATGATCTATTATCGCATGCTTCTGCCGGTCAATGTGACTCGTTCCGTTACAAATGGTGTCAGAGTTGAGTTCCTCTAGACATAGGATATCCACAATTCTTAGTGATCCAAGATTTATATATAGAGAGAGTTTTAGTATCACAACTCATTGACCTTGTCAATTTTTGAATCAAATAGCTCCTCGTTGTGCAATTGAAGCCAGTGGAGACCGAGATTCATCAAAGAGTCAAGAGGTTGTTATGGGTATGCAGAAGCAGATGCTGGAATTAATGACACTAATGGCCTACACAATAGAAGAGTCAAGCATCTAACTTTGATGGACCGACTATAAAGACTTTCACCCATCATGATCCGCCCACTTTCAAGGGTGAGTATGAGCCAGAAAAAGACGAGAATTGGCTAAGAGAGATGGAGTTGACATTTAAGGCAACCGATTGTCCTGACGAAAAAAAATAATTTTGGGATATTTTGTCTGCAGGACAACACAAAGGAGTGGCAGACTTCATGCAAGGGGATTCACTTTTCAGAAACTCCATTCATTAAGTGGGACGATTTTGTGGAGCGCTTCACTGAGCGTTACATCCCTGAGCATGCTAAGGATGCGAAACACCAAGAGTTTATAAATCTCCGACAGGGAAATATGACAGTCGAAGTATATGCAATAAAATTTCAAGAATTGGAGAACTATGGCAAGGGTATGTGTGCCAACGAAAAGCAATGAGCCGTAAAGTTTATAGAAGGTCTGAATGTGGGATTGTGCATTAAAGTGCTCACTTGAGGTCATACAACTTTATCTGAGATGACTGCAGCAGCCGTGGAGATTGATGCAGTATACTGGAGGATACAGCAAGCGAATCCTCGGAAGCGCCCTCAGAAGCTGAACTTCAGTAATAAGAGACATCACACTGCAATACATGCCAAGAAGACAAAGACTGGTGATACACCAACCAACAGGAAGTATACATACAGGTGTGCCTGCATTGTGATAGGAGGCATACAAGAGAATGCTACAAGCTAACCACTACTTGTTTTAAGTGTAGAGAAAAAGGTCACTTCATGAAAGATTGCAAGAAGGATTTTAAGGACCAGAAGAAGTCGTTTGAGCAGAAGAAGAAGGTGACAGGAAGAGTCTTTGCTATTACTCATGAGGATGCAAAAGGTGCCAACACAACAGTGGAAGGTACTCTACAAACTGCAAACCATTTTTGTCACGTTCTTTTTTATTCTGGTGCTACACATTCCTTTATTTCGAATGCTTTTGCAAGAGAACTAAGCTTGTAAGTCGTTGAGCTTCCATACACACTTACTATTTCCTCACTAATGGGTGATATTATTGCCTCAGATATGTACTTAAAGGATGCACCCATTTTTATAAGAGAATACACACTCACTGTTAATCTAATCTTATTGCCCATCACAACATATGATGTTATATTGGGAATGGATTGGTTATGGGAGAATCATGCATCGGTTTATTGCCGAGAAAAGAAGGTGGTCCTGAGTAGACAAAATCTTGAGGAGATAGTTATCTGGGGCATCTGTAAGGGTGGAAGATTGGTTATCTCATCCTTTCAAGCAAGCCAACTACTAGCCAAAGGTTGTGCCGCATACCTCACTAGTATAATTAACATTGAATCATCACAACCACATCTTAAAGATTTAGATGTGGTTAGAGAGTTTGCCGACGTCTTCCCAGACGATCTTCCTGGACTATCTCCTCATAGAGGGGTTGATTTCTCAATTGATGTTATCCCAAGAATGGCTCCGATTTTCAAAGCACCATACAGAATGGCACCTGCAGTACTTGAGGAGCTAAAGAAGAAGTTACAAGAACAACTGGATAAGGAATTTTTATGTCCCAGTGTTTCCTCGTGGGGAGCACCATTTCTTTTTATGAAAAAGAAAGATGGATGTCTTAGACTCTGCATTGATTATCGAGGTCTAAATAAAGTGACGGTGAAGAATAGATACCCGTTACCTCGTATCGATACTTATTCGATCAGTTGCAGGGAGCAACAATTTTCTCAAAAATTGATATGCATATGGGTTACCATCAACTCCGGATAAAAGAGGGGGATATACCAAAAACAACTTTCAGAACACGGTATGGTTTGAAGGACACGGAGAAATCCTCAAGCGCATCACTGAAGCGTAAGCATCGTATCATATACGATGAAGAACGACTAGTCGTACTAGTCGTTATATGCAGTAGAATTTAAATTTTTTCATGCGATGAAACCACAATGATCCAAGAATGATTCTCGGATCATTTCATCTAAACCACATCAAGTATATAGGAATACCTCTTGTAGCATGGTTGATCAAGTCTCTAAGAAAAGAGGCCTCCTGTCTCAAGTCCGATATTTGGATAAGACGCTTGCGAGTGCGGGGATGAACCGCGTGAACCTCGTAATCCAAGATGTTGATCCTAGCATGGGAAATCCTGATCTCGTCGCAGATCAAATGCCTTCTTCATGAGAGAAGCGCACCAAAGAAGACGGAGAACCGAGAGTTGTCGAAGCAGCGGCACAACATCGAAACAATGATGAAGATCTCTCCTCTAGGGTATGGTGGATGGCCACCAATGGAGGGAGAGGAGAGGGGACATGTGAACTAAAGAGAGGGGAGAGAGCTTATTGTATTTCTATTTTACATAACCCTAGAGAGCATGGGATGTCTCTCTTTATATAGGGTTTGGGAGTCCATGGACCACAATCCATGGGACACACAAAATCAATAGATGAGATTAATTTATGTTTCTTTCAATGGTCAAGATATTGTTGGTAAAAAAACAACAACAAATAATTTAATTTAGATTAAATATTTGATAAATCAAATATAATTCAATCCTAAATTAAATCAAACAAACATGGATTGTAGCCGTCCACCCTTCCAATATGGAAGGGTGGGATCTCCACCAATCTCATGTAATCTTGGAAATCTCCATGATTTCACAACAACTCTTGTTGTAAATTATTCTATAAAAATAATTCACAATTATTTTGAGAATATTTGCAATCTTGCCATTAGAAATTTGTGAATCACATTCACAACCCAAAATAAAATGTGATTTACATTTTTCAATTAATTATACAATGTGAATTTAATTCATATCAATAATTAATCAACAAATATAAATAATAATAATCTCTCTTTAATACATTATAAATCACATTTATAATATATTATAAATAATTAGATATTGCTATCCACATTATTCCAATCCGTAATAATTAAATCACATTTGATTATATTGGATCATCATTCACTTGCATCCTAGTAATGTAAATCAAATTCACATTATTCAAGATAATTAAATCACATTTAATTATCCATTTCTCAATGCTTAGATATAATTCAACTATGGAATTATTCTTGAACTCTTTCAAGAATAATGCGCTTTCTCCGCAGATAGTTGAAGATAAGGACAGGGCGATTGTATTGTTCCACGTATAGTGACTTGGATGTTGGGATCACATCTCAAATCCAGATCTCACAAACCTCTCATAGGTGCTTGATTAAATCAAGACCGCAAATCTACTCTTCTCAAATCGAATCTCATTCAGATCAATGTCCAACACTTGAACCAAAATCTGGTTACTTCTCTACTGAGAGGAGTCACTAAAATCCAAACATGTTTCATCACTCTCTCGGAATGGAAGCGTCATGGTTATATAATCATTTATGATCACATCACCCTCAGGTATTCCTAACACATGTACATTCTGCATACTGGAAGACTTATGATAAACCCAAAGATGTAGATCGATTTTCACGATATTCTTTATAATTTAATCATCAAGTTCTCAATCTTGATCATTGAGAATCATTATCAATCATATGGTTCCCAAAGCATATATCATACCTTCAAATTCTTGTCATGCTTCCAAAGCACGACGACCATGCATGGAATTTGATTGGTACCAATATCTCATGAGTAAGCTCATGTCTTCCTATTCACAAGTGAACATGTATGATCCCTTTGAGAGATCGTATTACTTATATGCCCTTACATGCACACCAGCTCGTTGGTTTATAGACCTTGATTAGGTCATCAACCTATTGGTCTTCCAAATGTACACACTCAGACATATAGTAACACATATGTCTCTGGTCAGAGGATGTGTTCCTATATTGTGACAGTATTCAATATAGGACTTAGGTTATCCCGATCTCATTAAGTCAACCCTTTGACCTAACTAATCTAACACCTCTGAATCATTATTCCCATACAGGGGACCTGCATCAAAAGGTCGGTCAGATATCAGCCTTAATGAGAAAGGATTGCTATCTCCTACTCAGGCTGGAGATCATATCTTAATAATCATTTGACGGTTGTTGATGAGTCCTCTATCTAACTCCTTAGATATTCATCCAAGAACCAGCCTCTATGATTCAATTAATGAATTAACAATTGTATGATTATCAAGATGGCCATGGTACATAACCCTAACTATATAGAGGGACCTTATAGTGCATTCATTCATTTAATCTCAGAAATGGAGTGAAACAATCAATAACTTTTATTGATAAATCATTTATTACAATAACATTTATTGTAAGAATGATCACCTCGGGCTCACATGGCTAACATGATTATTATGAACTCTTGGTCATGCCATTTAGTCTCACTAATTCTCCTGCAGCTTTTATGGAGCTAATGAATTGGGTATTTCGAGAATACCTTGATAAGTTTTTCATTGTATTTGTGGATTTTATATTGATATATTCATCTGATCTAGAGAAGCATCGAGTACATTTACATATTATATTCGAAATCTTAAGACAACACCAACTTTATGCAAAAATTTCCAAATGGGATTTTTGGCTGGATAGAGTCGTATTCCTTAATCATGTGATATATAAGGATGGCATTGAGGTAGATTCAACCAAGGTATAAGCCGTGATGAACTGGAGACAACCCAGGAATTTTTCTGAGATCCATAGCTTTATTGGCTTGGTTGAATACTATCTGCGATTTATTCAAAATTTCTCAAAGATCTCAATACCATTAACGAAACTCACTCGAAAAGATGTAAAGTTTGTATGGTCTGAGAAGTGCGAACATATCTTTAAAGATTTGAAAGAGATTAATCATAACTCCAATCTTGGCTTTACCGTCAGGTAGTGGAGGCTTTGTAGTATATACAGATGCATCAGACACCAGACTCGGGTGTGTTCTTATGCAAAATGAGAAAGTCACTGCCTATGCGTCATGAAAAGTAAAACCACAAGAAAGAAACTACCCAAATCATGATTTGGAGTTAGCATCAGTAGTCTTTGCTCTAAAAATCTAGCGTCATTACCTCTACGATGAATAGTTTGAGGTGCTCAGTGGCAATAAGAGCCTCAAATATATTTTCTCTCAGAAGGAACTTAATCTAAGAAAGCAACGTTGGCTGGAATTCCTAAAAGATTATGACTTTACCATCAATTATTATCTATGAAAAGCAAATATCGTAGCAGATGCATTAAGTAGAAAATGGGAAGGTAAACTGTCTACTTTAAAACTTCAGTGGAAGATGATGAAGGATTTTGAGGATTGGAAACCTTTCTTGAGTGAATCGAGAAAGATATCTTTTACAACACTCAAGATTCAACTAGAGATAATTAGAAAGATATTGATTGCACAAAAAGTTGATGTTGATATTCCCAAATTTATTGAAGCATCCAAGAGAAAAGGTTCTAATTTCACCATCGGAATGGATGGGGCTATAAGGTACCGCAACAGATTATAGATTCCAAGTAATAACAAGTTGAGGCAGAAGATTCTAGATGAAGCGTACAGATCAATGTACACTATTCATCCAGATACAAAGAAAATGTACAAGGGTCTGCAACGGAACTTTTGGTGGCCAAAGATGAAGAATGACATCGCATAATTTGTTGCTAAATGCTTGGTATACCAACATATCAAAATCGAACATCAAAGACCTGCATGCCCTGTTCAACCCTTGGAGATACCTGAATAAAAGTGGGAGCACATAACGATCGACTTCGTCACCAGTCTACCCAAGGCCACAAAACATCGTTATGACACCATATGGGTGATTGTTGACCGATTGATAAAATCGACGCATTTCCTACCTATCCGCCTGGATCAATCGATAGACACTCTAGCTGAATTATGTGTGAACAAAATCGTCAGCCTTTATGGTGTTCCTACATCAATTTTGTCTGATAGGAACACACACTTTACCTCTCGCTTATAGAAGAGTTTTCAAGATGCTATGGGCACTCAATTGAAGTTCGACACTTCATTCCATCCGCAGACTGATGGTCAATCGAAAGGACCATCTAGACACTAGAAGATATGTTGAGAGCATGTGCTCTGGATTTTTTGGGCAGCAGGGATAGACACCTTCTATTATTGAAGTTTGCTGACAATAATAGTTATTATTTGAGCATCAAGATGGCTCCCTATGAAGCATTCTATGGGAGACCTTGCAGATCACCCTCATGTTGAAGTGATGTTGGCGAGAAGTACATCTTAGGACCGGAACATGTTCAAACAAGTAAACATGGTATTAAACGAATTATAAAAAGATTGTTGGCAGCACAAAGTAGGAAAAAATCATATGTTGATCGTCGTAGAAGAGAGTTGAGTTTCGCGGTTGGAGAACATGTGTTCTTAAAGATCTCTCCAACCAAAGACGTCTTATGATTTGGCAAAAAGGGGAAACTCACTCCCAGATACATATGACCTTTTGAGATTGTGCAACGGGTCGGAGAGGTGGCATATCAGATTGCATTACCACCTATATACTCGAAGCTACATGATGTATTCCATGTTTCTATGCTGAGGAAGTACAATCCTGATCATTCACAATTGATCGAGCATGAGGTCATTGATGTTCATCTAAACTTGACCTTTGAAGAGAAACCTATATGAATCGTTGATCGTAGAGACCATCAACTTCGATCAGCGCACAGTTCCGATTGTCAAGTTCCTTTGGCAACATCACCAAAAGAGGAGGCTACTTGGGAGCTAGAAAGTGAAATGCATGAGAAGTACCCGCAACTTTTTGGTATGTCTCTAAACTAAGAAATATCAAGGATGATTTTTTTAAAGGTGGTAGATTGTGATGACATGCTATTTTTAGAAGAGAATTCAAATGAAATGCCTTCCTTTGAATGGAATTAATTTACACATTAAATCCCTTTTTTATTAACCATAAAAGGCCTCTCCCCTGAAACATTACCTGGTCTTTTCCTCCAATTCGTGAGTCTTGAGGGAGAGAGTTAGAGAGAGGTTTTGAGAAAAGGCTTTACAAAAGGTTCACCATTCGTCGCAGGTGACGACGACGTCGAATCGGAGAAGGTGGAGGGTGCGGATTCGTGATCAGAAGGAGTTGCGATGATTGTGATAATTAGAGTTAAGCGTTGGATTCGAAGTATGTATCGGTTTAGGATTATAATATATAATTATTTTTATCGATCTAGAATTTTGTATGATTAATGATCATATCCAGACTACGATTTAATGCATTCTCGGATTTCATATGATGATACGTTTATTTAATGACTTTATTTGAGACTAGGCACCGAGATACAAGTTTTTTTGAAACCGTAGGATGATGTAATTATATGATGATGTATTTGGAATAGGACTTAACGTATTAGAGGATCTATTTCGAATCTTCCGTTAGTTTCGATTTTGTTCTTGAGGTTGATAACTTCAAAACGGATATGGTCATCTTCATGGTTGGAGTCTTTTTTATTAAAAAAATGTATGGGAAAAAGACATAATAGCATGCTCTAATCACATGGTGACATCAATTCAAAATCTCATGAAATCAAGGTATATATTGTCAATGCTCTTAATTATATTTGAAAAAAATATTCATTCATCTTATTTAAATTATAAAGTTGGAACCTTTTATCATATTTTTTAAATAAAATCAGTTTTTATTATAATGTTTACGAGGGGTTAAAATTATAAAGTATGATAATGTTATTTTAGTTGGTTGCACAATTATAGTAATAATTAATAGAATTTCAGATTAATCATAGTTTACCTCTGTCTTTACAAGAACACATGAACCACATTTTTTATTTATGTGCATCCAATATAACTAAAAATTTCCTACCTGAGTAGCCTCATAAGAGTTTCGTTGTATGATTAATGAAACTAAATTAAGCCTACAAATTCATATGAAGCTCTATGCTTAAGCAATTAATTGGGAATCATCATATTCCACTTGTGTAATCTATCTACATCATTAGCTAGCTATCGTAAATAAATTTTTTAAATAAATAAATATATGTACTTTAATTAGTGGAATATAGCATATAATGCATATTTTATGTCAACAAGAATGTAAGTAACCAACTAATAGCATAGATAAGTAACTTGCTACATTAGCTTAATCCCATCAACTATACGAAAGTAATGTTATCTAAGTACATATTATAGTTTATGGGGACATGTCGCAATATATACGTATAATGAGAATAAAAATAATTAAGAAGTTGTATAGATAAATGACTGGGAATCAAGTGAACCATGAATAATATTGGCACCTGCAAGGGGTTGTGTTCGCCCAAGGGGAACATACTTGCAAGGAACCACACAGGCAAAAGTTAAGTCCTCTACAGTCGTAGCTACACTGTCATGTCATGCTATGGACCACAAGTGCCAACGGTGAAAAACGTGTAACAAGATATGTAAATGAATGTTATGCAAGAAGATGGTTTATAAGGGTAAACCATCATGAGATATATAAGAAATAGTTTAATAAGAGAATCAACCATTGCATGTTATACAAGAATTGATTTAAGGAAGTTAAACCCTCAAAGTCATACGGGCTAATATATAAAGTGGTTTATATGATTTAATAAGTATGTATTTTGCTAGGCATTCTATGAATTATGCCCACAAGCGGAAATAAATGGTTGTCATACCTACTTATGTGATTTACATATTTTACATGCATATCCATGATTATGAAAGAAGCCAAACTATACATGATAGGGATCGAACTTAGACATGCATGGGAAATATCTAGGCACGGAATGATATGTATACATGAAAAATCCAAGTACATGAATTATAACGGATCAAGGACCATTATAATACCCATGCATGGACCCCGATACATACTGGGCATTAGGCTCATGAAAATTTATGTTTGCAAATTTCAGGTGACGAACAAGGTTGACTGCATTCTCAGGATCGTGCTACGGACTCATTGAGATCTATGACGTGATATGATTTAGCTTGGGAAGATCTAGTGGATATCTGTATGCCAACAAGAACTGCCAAGATACTATTTTAACTCTTAGAGGAGTTTTTTTTATTTTTCCAGTTTAAAGTTGTAATAATGGAACTCTTAGTTTGAATGGACATTTTATTGAATTGATATTATCTCCGCTCATGCATGATCTACTATCGCATGCTTCTACCGATCGATGCGGCCCATTCTATTACAGATTGAAACCACAAAAAAGTGAGTTTAATGTCAGTTATTTAACTTGAGCAAGTTCTAAGATCGGTCTCGCTGAGGATAGATTAGCGTAAGGATCCATAAAAGATAGTAAACTCTTATATTTTTCATGAAAACATTTTTATGATTTTTAGTTACATAATGTCATGCAAGAATGACACGCAAATGCAACACAATATGAGTGATTTGAGTTTGGAAGATGGGTTGTATACATTATATACGTAAGTTCAAAACCTTTAATGTTTCAATCTAACTCCACGGAATGTACAAAAAAATACTTTTGGGTTTAGAACAAATAAACCTATCTTAAAGATTTTGGGTATTTTCAAAATGCAAAAAACGAGATTTAAAATTTAAGCACTGGCTAATAAGGACAAACTGCAACATTTATCCTAAATGCCTATAAAATATAAAGGGTATACTTTTGCAAAATGGTTTTTTTCTTATGCAGAGGATAGTAGATGATATATGAAATATATATTTTTGTATTTTTTAAAGTTGGTATGTTTGAGTTTCAATGATTTTTCGGAGAGTAGATATATCTCAATTAAGAACACGTATTACATCTGGTTCATACTTTTTTAGGCAAGAAATGATTTTTTTATGATTTATTTCTCGGAGGAGAAAGGTTTGAGCACTTAATTAAATAAGAATACGAAATGACAATAATTTTGCAATTCTAACTTTTCAAATGTATATAATGACGTTGGGAATATCACGAAACTTAAATTTTAAAAAAATCATTTTGATATTTTACTTAATCTATAACATCTTTTAAGCAGGGCCACCGACCTGCAATAAAATTTTTCCATATTTCACCTTTACCCTCCCCATCTACTAACGTCATTCCAAGATTGCCCCTCCCATTCCCACCAATGTCTTGCCCGTCCAAGCTTCCTCTGCGGCCTCCGCTTCTCAATTCTCGAATCTTTTTTCTTCAATTTTTGATCTGTTATAACTCCATCCACATTGTCATCATCCATTCATGTTTTTCTCCCGTTGATCCTCAGACTCATGCTCGTTCAGTCCTTATTCACCTCAATCCCTTTGCCTGAGATCCATCTCCCTCTCTGATACGATTGTGGAGATACAATTATATTGAGAAACACCCCCTTGGAACTTGAAGAGTAGGTGTAGGCCTAGCCTTAATATTGAACCTCATAGCTTGAACACAGTACCATCGCCAAGCATATCAAGCAGAGCAACCCGATAATCTTTTAACAAAACTAGGAATGCAAAACTTAGATAACTTGATTTGGGGAAGAACATCCCCTCATCTCCATATTGCACCTACACTGTATGATTTGATCGAAGCTTTCGAGTCTCAGTTGTTAGATTGGATCATCATCTCAGCGGTTACTGAATCGAGACTTGAATTATGCGATGCCGCGTTGACACGGCCATGACCTCCGGATCAGAACCACCGATTAATCCTTGCCTAGCCCATCACCTCTTAAAGAGAAAGCAAGTGATTCTCACGAGTCCTTAAACTTCTATATGAACAACCCTTGAACGCTAACTATTCGTGAATAGGTCCAAGTTCTACGATATCACGTCGAGCACCACGTACGTGTTCCCTAGGTTAGTTGCATAATTGACCGTGCGAGATCTCCTTAATACATGAATACGAGAAAGCTTTCCATATTTACGATCTACCTCTATACGCAGAACACATATATAATACTTTATAAATTTTATGCCAAATATAATAATTATAAATAAATTAAAAGTAAAAATAGAGTGAATAATTTTTGAGGAGGAAAACATTCAAATTATTCATTGCATGAGTCGATTTTGAAACAGTTGTTTTATTAAATGAAAAAGAATAGTGGTCAAGTTTTAGATTGTTTTGATGAAGATGACATACATCGATGTATGACCATAGTTATATAGAGAAATACATATATGTAAGATAAAAATAAAGAAATGGAAACACTACAAAAAAAGATATATGGAAGATTATGGTGTGAGAAGATATACATGTACGATGTACGTTTCTATTACTAAAGTATATAAAACATACAGATATACAAATAACTTATTTGTTGACATGTTATATAATACAGATACATAAGCATAGGTACCGGTAATACCATATTATATAAAGTTAGAAAATATTATTTGTTAGCATAATATATAAAAAAGATATATGTCCATGTTAACGATGCATTGTGGCCTGCTATATAGCATGGTAATTTACGTTAAGGTCGTTATCTAATCTGTTATTGTAGTATATAAAACTCCAAATATAACAATTGTGGGAAGTATAAATAGAACATGTATTGGAAACATGTACGTAATAATGTAAATTATAAAAGTGCATGCAATATATACAGAAGATTGGGGTCTATCATGCAAAAATGTCCACAACCACGTGATCCGATCATCAACTAGTCATTATATCGTTGAATTGTAACATTTATAATTGCGGATATTGTTTTTCATCATATGTTTAACAATAAGCGATATATAATATTAATTATCATATATTTTACAATAAATAATATAGTGTTGGATTCAAAACTAAAGATTAGAGACTGATTTTGGTGTAATGAATCCAGTCTTTATCTAAACCTTCGTCTTAACTCTATAATTTTTTGAGGTAAATAGATCTTTTTACCTAATCCGAATAGGACCCGGAAAAATTTAATTGGGATTAAGTTGCATATGTTCAGTGTCGCATACCACCTATAAAACCACAATTCAAATCACCTTTATGAGACTTGCGCTAGGTAGTCAACAAACAACGTAAAAAAGTTAGATTTTTCAATATGAATTTGATAAAGAATCCATGTAGCTGACCTGATGCTTAAAGTGGAGGAAAGCTCTGCCATTTTTTAACTCGCACACATGTTCCAAATGGCAGACGTATTCTAAAAACTATTCCATACGTGATTTTTGGATCTTTTCTTTATGTTTCACATTTTCGAGGTAAACTTTTTGAACACACTATGGGCCCGTTCGGTAGGAGAATAAGCAGGAATAAGGATGAGGAATAAGGGGAATAAGGGTCTATTCTCCGTTCGGCTGGAGGATAAGAATAAGGAGAATAAGGTGAAATAAAGGTAGGTAAGGTGGGATAAAGATAGGAATAAGAGTGAAATAAGATGAAATAATGGGAAATAGTCGTACCACGAGAAAGCGTGTTGAGGCTTATTCCCCTTATTCCATTCCTCCTTATACTCCAAACAAACACGCCCTATTATATGTTGTATGTATTTCCGTTTTGTGATCTTTTTGCACGGATCACCTTAGTTTATAATGTACTGAAAGGGAGATTTCTTTTTGGTATGCGCCATAGAATTAATTATAATTATATGGAAATGTATGCAAATATTCATTATTAGTAATATGTTTATTATATTACGTTAAATAATTCATTACCATGATAAGAGACTAAGATTAAACTGAATAAAGGTACATGTTGTCATTTTTGCGGTTAAGTAGAACATGGATGAATATATGTTACATTATCTCATGAGTTACTTTGAATGCACTACAAGAAATATGAGTTGTGGTCACAAAAATATGCCTGCGGATTTAGGACTTGTGGTCACGAAATTGGCTTTGGCCACAACACTTCGTGGCATATAATCGTAGCTACAAGTCTCGTCGCGAGAATTCTTTGACCATAAATATGTTGTGACCACTACAAGTACCACGGCCACAACTTCAAGATGAATGTCCTTTTTCCATCTTTCAAAGTTTTGGCCACGAATTGTGACTATATAAACTAGTGGCCACATAATTATTATAACCACAAATTTCCTGGCCACATTCTGTGACCACAATTCATTTTTCTTGTAGTGATGCAAGATTGTAATTTTATTATAATTAATTCTAAGATAGTTACTTTTTACCATCCTCTCTGACGTGATCACTTATCTACAACCAGGGACGGATCCAGAAACTTTTTGTCGAGGGGGCACAAAGTAAAACTATTATTTATATGTTGATTGTAATATTACCTAGTAACATGTGGCGTAACTATAATGCATCATAAAAATGACAATTTGATTAAACTTCTTAACTTTTTACGAGCAAGAAATATCTCGTTTTGTTACAAGTATATAAAATCGTTAGATTGAATATCTGATACATATATATTCATTAAAAATTTGAACAAATCATATATGCAATAAGATTCTGAAACTTTTCTATGTAGAAAGAATCAAGTTAGGGAAAAACTGTACACAAACATCTAAATTTAAACATGGAGCATAGAGTCACAATAGAGACAATATAAAAGTCATAAAATAAAGTTACCTTTCGTATTTACACTCATTTTTCTCAATGAGTGAAAGAGAGAGATAAATACGAGTGAATGAGAAAGAAAGGGAGATGCATGGAGAAAGGGTGAGAATAAGATTTTTAAAACCCATACCGGACGTCGAACTATTTAGTCACTGATTTGATCTTTAACCAAGTTCGACTGTTGGGTCAAACCGAGTAGAGTATTCATGACTTCATCATTTGTATCAAATCATGAAAACCACGTGCACACACAATTTTGTGCGTGTGCGTAACTAAGAATGTGCTTGTTGAATCATTGTTGATAATTAAAAATAATATCTCAAATCTTCATAGCAGTACGATCCGAGTCAAATTAGTCCACTTCACTCACACATGATCAACATTCAAACTAATTTTTAAAATTTCTATTTATACTTCCTTGGAATCGGTCGAACTGACGAGATCGAGGTTAGTATCCAATCCAACCAGTTTGACCAACCAGTCCAATCTGACTTTTTAAGAGATATAACAATGAAATAGAAAAGAAGGAGAAGAAGAAGATATGCATGGAAAGAGATTTCAAAAGATGAAATAGATGAAAGAATTGTGGAGAGAGATGATAAAGCAAATCCAAATTGAGGGAGTAAGTTACAAATTAAGTTTACAAGTACATTTAGTAGAGGAACACTAAAATAACATTATAGATGTAATATTATATCAATAATAAAAATATAGCATCATAAAATCTGGGGGGGGCATGTGCCCCTCCATGCCCCCCTCTAGATCCGTCCATGTCTGCAACTAACGTCACTTGTTGATTGTAACATTGGTAATCTCCATCTACAGTTAGTTACTTCTTACCTTCTTCTTGGATCCTTTCTAACATGGACACTTCTCTACGACTAACTTCACTTGCAGATTATCAAGATAGTTTATCTCTATGATAATTACTTCTTATAATTAGTAACGGGCTTTTAAAAGTCAAAAGACATGTTTGCTTTTCATCGCTGCTAAAATATGCACGCATGACTTATTGATTCATTATATTCCAACTTATGGAAAAAAACATCAGTGTGAAATCATATACCTGAATTCATTTCGGGAAAGGTAACTATCAAATCTGCATTTACATATCTTTTTCTGCAATAAGGAAATTGGATTATTAGAAGAAAAATCGTCTGAACTTTCAGTTTTTTTACATTTTTTCACTTATCCCGCGTAATTGAAGTGACTCCTTGATGATTTTGTTAAAACAACACTTGATTTTGAAGCTTTGCAAAGAAACCACAAGTATGACTGCATTCATCACTCCAGTATTGATCAAATTGTTCAATGAGTAGTATGCTTTTATTTATTTGTTAATTGATGTGTTCTCTCAAATAAAATATCATACATGTATATATTGATAACAAGATTGCCACCGCATATAATAAACAGTAATTACATGGATCCAAATGGATTGACAGAAAAGCATTACAGATTATCAATATTAATATCATGCAGTTCCAATCCATTATCCGATTAACGAATGCAAACAGGAACCGATTAAACAAACAGAAACATACAACCGTACGAGATCGGGGAAAGGTAAAGCAATAAACAAATTGCGGCAAATAAAATATAAGAAAGATTAGAGTAGAAATCACCGAAGCGTCCATGAAATGGACTGTCCTTAGAGAGAATATCGCCCCACAATATCGGTGCATAGGGTACTGGCGATCCGCTCCCAGGATACGACGCCACACGATCTTCGTCTGTGCACACCGATGAGATCGTCCTCGAATGTACCTCCGAGAACTGCAGCCGAGAGAAAGATAGACATGTTTGTCCGGAGAGGAAGAACAAAAACAGAGCGAAGACGGTGTGAGATATTTTCTTGCGAGTGTATAAAACACGACGTGGGGGAAGGGATATATATAGACGGTCACATGCCCTAACGCAGTGCCTTTTGAGTTCCGAAAACGTCCCTCAACGGGCACGCCATCTCGGATCCTGAAATCGCGGCTAGAATCGCGAGTTGAATTCCCATTTTAATCATTTTACCAAATTAACCATGTGATTAATTTAATCGACTTACCAAATGAAATCTGCAGCAAAAGTATCGAGTTACGAATTGACTCTCCCGAGCCAGAGCCAGAGATGGAGCGGAGCGCGTGCGCGCGTGTGTGGTCCTCCATTCCTCCTCTCTACTATTGCTACAAGATCTTAGGGGTGTGAACTCATATATAAATCCATCAAAGGTTTAGAGCTCCAAGGTATGGTACTAAACTTCCACCCAAACTTTTCCATTTTTCAAATTTGGGAATTTTCAACTTTCCCTCCAAACTATTTGATTTCCTAATTGAAATCAAATTAACTCCAATTGTAATATATTGATTTTTCAATTAAAATCTAATTACAATTCTTAAATACAACAATCCCCTATGAATTCACCAATTTGAAAAAGAGATTCAAAGAGAGTTAAAACACAATTTTCGGCTTCCACACTTTCCTTTCAGTAAAGGTACCCTCCGGTTTGAATCTCTACTTGAGTTTAATACTTTCACTTTAAAGGAACGAAGTGAACTACGTCTTGAACTTTAGACCTTGGTGTTAAAGTATACGCTACAAACAACAAAGCGTTGTTCTTGGTACAATCGTCAAGGTTGGTGCTCTTAAAGACCATGCACCTCTATCCTGTTTCATAAGTGTATTTAGGAAAGACCCTCTTCCTTTAACTACGGACCACAATAACACTCACATAGGTGACGTTCTCCAAGGATGCACTGCTAACATCCTACCCACATGCTTGAACCCATTCAAAACCTATGCTCTTCCTAAACTTGTAGCTTAAATGGCACTCAGGCTTCCTTGGATAAGACACTCATGCATACGCATTAAGATTAGAGTGCCAACCAGTTCTCCAAATAGCTTGTTATTACCACATTGAGCCTACTTTGTGGGATCTCCACTCAGGTAGATTGGGTTGCTACTGTAGAGGAACTCCCAATGGGTCTCAGTCCTATCCCAAGTCTAGACTTTAGGACTAAAGATTTATCAAGTCCCTTAGTCAACGGATCTGCCGTGTTGTCTTTGGATCCAACAAAATTCACAGCCAACACTCCTCGAGACACCAAATCCTTTAACTTCTTAAGTCTGATTTGTATGTGTCTTCTTATTTTCTGATTGAACTTTGAACTCTTGATCTTGGTAATTGTGATTATATTATCACAATGTACCGAGATCGCAGAAACTGGCTGACCTACCATGGGAATTTCAGAAAAAAGTTCCCTTATCCATTCAGCCTCAATTCTAGTGGTGTCCAAAGCACATAGCTCGACCTCAAAGGTGGATCGAGCTAGAATGGTCTGCTTCACAGACCTTCAGGAGACTGTACCACCTCCAAGGGTAAAGATATACCCAGTAACACCATTACTCCTAGACTCCTCTATTTTCCCTATCTAGCTTGCATCACTATATCCTTCTAGTATAGATGTATATTTACAATAATGCCTAAGGGAAATAGTTCCCTTCAAGTACTTCAGTACTCGATCCAGAATCTCCCAATGAGTATGGTCAGGACAACTAGTGTATCTACTTAGCTTTGCTACCGAGAATGAAATATTAGGTCTCGTACAATTTGCAAGATACATTAAACTTCCTATCACTTGTGAATACCTTAACTGATCTACAGGTACTCCACTTTTATTCTTAAAAAGCATTTTAGATGAATCAAAAGGAATGCTTACAGCTTTGCAGTCTTGATATCCAAATTTCTCAAGTACCTTCTCAACATAGTGAGATTGAGAAACTACAATCCCATGAACTGACTTTGTCAGTTTGAGACCCAAGATTACATCAACAACACCCATGTCCTTCATCTCAAACTTGCTACTTAAGAATGCCTTAGTCTCATTAGTAATCCTCATATGTGATTTGAACAACAATATGTCATCAACATATAGGCACAAAACAATACACTCATCACCTTGGAATAGGCACACTTATCGGATTCATGAACCTTAAAGGCACATGACAAAGTAGTTTTGTCAAATTTTTCATGCCATTTATTTGGTACTTGTTTCAATCCGTAAAAGGATTTGACAAGCTTGCAAACCTTTCCCTCATTTCCAGGAGTTACGAGTCCATCAGGTTGATCCATATAGATCTCTTCCTCAAGATTGCCATGCAAGAAGGCGGTCTTCACATCCATCTGGTGGATAGAGAGATCATATACAAAAGCCAATGCTATGGGCATCCGGATTGTGGTCATACTAGTCACAGGGGAATATGTATCAAAATAATCGATACCTTCCTTTTGCGTAAAGCCCTTGGCAAGTAATCTGACTTTATACTTTTCAATTGATCCATCAGGTCTAAGCTTTCTCTTAAACACCTACTTGCACCCAATGGTAGAGCACCCTTTGGGTAAATCAACCAACTTCCAAGTTCCATTAGCCACAAGGAATCCATCTCAGATTGACGGTTCCTTCCATTGTTTTTCTTCAGATGAAGCTATGGATTCCTTATAACTTGGTGGATCACCCTCGATCTGGTAGACAACAATGTGGCTACCCAGATCCTTGGCTATCCGAGGTCTTTTACTCGTCATTGGCTCAATTTCTTCTGAAAGATCATTGGGTTCAAGTTGAGTCTCAACCCCCACATTTGTTATCCTTTCCACTTGATCTGGAATAGATCCTGATATGGAGGTACTCTTAATGGTCAGATTCTGAGGAATCCCAGTCTTCAACATGAAGACATCCTCAAAGAAGGTTGCATCATAGAGTTCAACAATGGTATTGACATCTATGCTCGGTATCTCAGACCGAATTAACAAGAACCTATATGCATAGTTATTTTTTAAATAACCTAAGAAGACGGCATCAACAATTTTAAGACCAAGCTTCTTTCTCTTGTGTTCTGGAACTAAGACCTTAGCGAGACAACCCCACACTTTGAGATATCTTAAGCTCGGTTTCCTATTTCTCTAAAGTTCAATTCAAAATCATTTCTAACTAAGATAGAACCATATAGAACATTCCTCTTGATGTCAGGAACATGAAGCACCCTGTGCAATATCCAGACACGTCCAGAGGAGAACCTCAAGTTGACTTGTCCCGCCACTAACACCCTGTCTGTAGAATCGTTCCCCATCTTCACAGTCCCACCACTGCAGGTCTGATAAGAAGAAAACAAAGTTCTGTCAGAGTAAATATTTACATTGGCTCCCGTATCACGAGCCACTCATTTGGATCATAGATATTGTATAGTTCAGATTTTACAGAAGCATGCCCCTCGCTAGCCTCGAGTCCCATAGTGATCATATTCACTTGCGGACTCCCATCTGCAGGCTTAGGTTGAGCCTTTAAGGACGGTCAATCCTTCTTCCAATGACCAACCTGATTACAGTGTCTTTTTCTTCCAATGACCAACCTGATCATATTCCCTTTGCTTTCATTTTATTATTATTAGCACCCTTTCCCTTCTTATCTTTGCCCTTCAAGCTCATGAGATTGACCTTAGCCTGAATATCAACAGGGAGCACATGCTTTTGTTTCATTGTTCCTCCTTTATGGCAATTGCCTCCATCAAGTCATCCATAGAAAATTTTCCCTTCCTATGTTTCAGGGTGATACCGAAGTCTTCCCAAGACTTGAGGAATTTTTCTATGATGTACATAACCTGAAATTTCTCTGGAAGTTTCATTTAGGCATCTTCTAAGCCATGGAGTAGGAGTAAGAACCATGTGCCTGTTCAGAAACAGACTTCCCTTCGGTCATGGAAAATTTCAAAAATTTGGCCACGGAGTATTTCTCAATACTGAGGTCTTCGGTGTTATACTTTCGATCCAAATCTTCCCATAGTCCCTTTGCAGTCTGCGTGGACGAATAGTACATTTCAAACAACGTGTTGGACAGAGCCAAAAAGATGCAACCATAATATATACGGTCGCGTTCCTTCTACGCAGATTGCGTCTTCTGGTTATCGGGTGAGGGATTTTCCATTTCCATAGTAGGATAATTGGTTTCAAGCATCGAGATTAATCCAATGGTGGTTAACCAGATCTTCATGTGTTGTTGCCAACGCTTGAAATTCTGACCACCGAATTTTTCAGGCATACTCGTCATATCTACCCTCGATTTAAACATCGTTTCCCATATTATTTTAAAAACGATTCCGAATATCCTTTCTAAGATTGTTGATAACATAATTACTATCGCATATAATAAACAGTAATTACATGGATCCAAATGGATTGACAGAAAAGTATTACAGATTATGAATATTAATATCATGCAGTTCCAATCCATTATCCGATTACAGAATGCAATCAGGAACCGATTAAACAAACAGAAACATACAACCGTGCGAGATCTAAGAAAGGTAAAATGATAAACAAATTGTGGCAAACAAAATATAAGAAAGATTAGATTAGAAATCACCGAAACGTCTATGAAATGGACTGTCCTTAGAGAGGATATCGCCCCAACAATACCGGTGCGCAGGGTACTGACGATCCGCTCCCAGGATACGACGGTACACAATCTTCGTCTGCGCACACTGACGAGATCGTCCTTGAATGTATCTCCGAGAACTATAGTCGAGAGAAAGATAGACAGGTTCGTCCGCAAGAGGAGGAACAAAAACAGAGCGAAGACGACGTGAGAGATTTTCTTGCGAGTGTATAAAACACGACGTGGGGGAAGGGATATATATAAACGGTCGCGTGCTCTAGCGTAGTGCCTTTTGATTTCCGAAAATGCCCCTCAACGGGCGCATCATCTCAGATCCCGAAATCGCGGCCAGAATCGTGAGTTGAATTCCCATTTTAGTCGGTTTACCAAATTAACCGTGTGATTAATTTAATTGACTTATCAAATGAAATCCACAGCAAAAGTATCGAGATCCGAGATCCGAATTGACTCTCCCGAGCTCGAGCAAAGCGCGCACACACATGTGTGTGGTCCACCATTCCTCCTCCCTACTGTTGCTACAAGAGCTTGGGGTGTGAACTCATACATAAGTCCACCAAAGGTTTAGAGCTCCAAGGTATGGTACTAAACTTCCACCCAAACTTTTTAATGTTTCAAATTTGGGAATTCCCAAATTTCCTTCCAAGCCATTTGGTTTCCCAATTGAAATCAAATTAACTTCAATTGTAATTACATAGATTTTCCAATTAAAATCTAATTACAATTCTTAAATACAACAGTATATCATAATATCTTGGCATTGTTCCATGATGAACTTCTTTCTGAAATATTTTTTTCTTCTAGAAAGCATGACTTTGCTATTAAATATTGCTATAATGGTTGTTATGTTGATGATATATGCATGGTTGTCAATTGAATGATTATTGGTCCACTTTGATTTATTTTAAAGATGGGAAAATACGAATTGGATCGCAAATATTTCCTTCAAACGATATGTTGAATGCATATTCAGTATCATTCATATAGAGATGTCAACACTTTCGTAATTTTATCTCAATGACTGACCATAAACACTATTTTATTATAATTCCTTGATGGTAAATATTGACAAAATTGTAATAATAAAATCAAAATAAGTTAAAAATGTTGATAAGCAAATTGCTGTCTAAACTTAAGCTTTCTTACCTTAATACGCATGTATCCGTTATACAATGCACACATCAAAATATAACCTAGCCACAATGGAAGGAATAATGAATAAAAATTAGCACCTGTTCAACGCACGGATATGCACTAGTTACTTTAATCAAAGAGCTCTTTATTTTAAACAAATGATGAAATCTTTTTTAGGGTTTTTTTTATGATGTGTGCCATTAAATATGAAATAAATGAGGAGAATGGGAAAACTATCGGGATGTTAGATATTTATTTTTTACTAAATATAGCAATAAAAATGTAAAAAATGCAACAGATAGATAATACATTGCTCTACAGTATACCGATTTTGCACAATTAAAGGACAATAAAATGAGGTTCAAATTGAAGTATAAATAGAATATCATGCTTGCAAAATAAAATAATAAAAAGTAATATAAATAGAAGACGTGTGCAACTAATAGAAAATTGGGGGGACCTCGTGTACTATTTCTATAATCCACGTGGCTCGTGGAGATTCATCAGCGAGCAGGGGTCGTGTGGTTAAATTCGAAAGCTCGAGGGTTGAAGCACAATGTTTCTACCAGGCCCTTAGTCTATTAGATAAGAAGAGAGGTAGGAGGCGCAATTCAAGGGAGGAGGATCACGCACGTGGCAGCCACCTGTGGATGCAACTTCTTCAACAATTAAAGGGCCCCCTTGTATTGTGCAATGATGGCTAACCTGGTCTATTTGGTTGCTGGATTGAAATGGGTTGAGGTAACTTGATGAAATAGTAGTTGTTTGGGATGGTTATGAGGGTTAGAGAGGGTTGGAATAAAAAATGTGATTTGATGTTACTATAATTTGTGATAAAATTCCATTCCATGAAAAGAGGGAGGTAAACCGGTAACCCAGTTACCAAACGAGCCTCAAGTGTGGCGGAGGTTTGGCGGCCATCATAGCTCCTCTTCTGCTACACACTAAAATGAGAAGAGAACACAAGGCTAGAGGCCGAGCTTCACGCTGCACGCGGATAATGCCTTGGATCTCTCCTACTCCGACCGACCCAAGGGCGATGGCAATTATCACCTGCAATTAGATCGATGTTTTTGGATATGAACTGGATAGCCAAATTCGAGGATCGAGATTTAGTAATACAGATTCGAGTGTAAATATCCTGTGATAGATCAATGGAAAGCTCATTATATAAACTCCACTTCAGGAAGGAATTGGGATTGACGGTTGCGCAAGGGTGCAATTGCCCATGTCCCCATATTTTGGGAGATTGTTGCTAGAGGTTAGAAATGATGGGATGGTGACACGTGTCACCATCCTGGGCTAATTTTGAACAAATCAATACACAATAATTATTGTATTAAATTTCCTACAACTTTTGTGATGATATGAAGACATGGTTCAGCTCGCAACTCATGTGCAAATAGATGTATAATATATGTATTTGATTTTTATTTGTATTTTTTTATTCCAGGGTAGTTTTGATAATTAGGTATTATACACTTTAGTATGCAGATTTATATATTGTATTATATAGGATGAGTTAACAGTAGAAGGAGAAGATTGGGCATATTGCTAGATACAAACTGTTTATTACATTATCTTACAACTATTATTATTTTTTATTATTTCTTTATTTTGTGATTTTTATATTTTTAGTGGGTAACATACATACAAAAGAAAAATATAAAAATATTTACAAGGGTGAGTTTGTGAATATGTTCCTGAATAAAATACATAATGTGAAATCGATATATACACAATTCATTTGGGTCTAAAAATCGACTTTTTGCAAAATGAATCCTATTCCCCAACAAACATATCCATTAAAAAGTATAGTTTTCATTTTCAACTTTAAAAGTGAGAAGGGTCCAATCCTAGTTCAGATTCCCAAGATATTTACCTTTAAATTTTGGGATATAGACAGAAAAGATAATTTCTTAGGATTTGCGTACCTTGTGATTTTTTACTTACTATTATATTTTTTGTATTCATATTTTATTAAACTAATACAATTAGATTCATGTCAATTTCAGATATAGAAAATCGAGAAGATTCTCTACTTATTTAATTATTGTATAGATCAACCTTCTATATATAGAGTAGACTCTTTTGTTGAATCTTTTCTGAAAATTTTCTTGGTGGACATATTTGTATACTAATGTAGTACATTTAACATATTTTATTTGACAAGTGTTTTATAAAGTCTTATCATTTTATGTGTTTTACAAATGTGTTTTATAAGGAATATAGGCCACAATTTAAGTATTAAGTAGATGAATTTCATTAGGCACCAATTTAAATTCCCCACTACATCTATGAATGGCTCAGCTAAGATTTAGATATTTGAGTCAAGATTATCCATCATGTCAGTTTTTGTATGGAGCGATAATCTTCTTTGACGGGCTCTTTCACCTCAAGTGGCACTTAGGTGGACCTCATGTGTATCACCTCAAACTTAGTACAACATCTAGTTATCAAAAAGTTTTGTGGTATATAAGTAGCGGGTGCTCCTGCTAGATAACTGAAAAACTCAAATCACCCTTTGCTCAAAACGTGAAATTAGCACGTTGTAGTTGCACAATTATAGATCAATCAAAAACCGTTAGATTAACGTTAATCAATTTAATACAAAGTGGTCGTATTTTTTTAGTTAAGCAAGCTCAATGTCGAACTCAAGGAGGTCACTATATCCTTAGATTGATTTTCAGATCATTTAGGCATTAGGTTTTAAAGGGGAACTTTTTAGATTTTTTAAACGCAAATAAGGAGTGCGATGTAATTACAAAATGGGAGCAAACACTCGAACGTGAGAGCAAGGGATCACCGCTCCGACAGAGGGAGGAGAGAGGTTGGAGAAGTGGGTGGGGGTCCGTCCCGTCGATCCGAGCGAAGCGGGGGGCCCTGTGAAGGTCGAATTAGCCAAGTGTGGAGAATCCAATTTAATGAGCAAATGAGATCAAAAATCTAGAAGGTTATTTATGCAGTGACAAATACGAAACATATTTTTCTATCTTTTTATGACATAAGATGCATGCATGAAAAATTAACACTTTTATGAGATTTTACACAAATCTTCATGCAAATGAAATGCACAAATTATAAAATTTGTCATTAGGTTAAGAATAATGAAATCATAATAATGTGTTTTTCGAATTTTTAAATGGAAATTGAATTTCTCGTAAATTAAACAAATAGATTGTGTGATTTTTAGTTAATTAATTTTAATAAATAGCAAAAAATTATTTACTAGAAATAAAATTATCCTAGATATAAGCAATGAAGATCTATCCAGGAAAAATTCTAATTCCTAAAAATATTTAGTTTACATCAATTATAAATTAATTACTTCAATCACAAAAATTTTTATTTTAAGCAAATTAGACATGCAAATAATATGATTTTGTAAAGAATTATATCGCACAAACAATTCTAGCTAATGTGAATTTTTTAGAAATATAAGAGTAAAGATTGATTTGCTATGAATTTCAGAGATCACATTGGGTAATATATGCAACTTTTCACCACATTTAAATTAATAAATAATTACAAACTCACAAAATTACAAGTGAATTACCCCATAATAAAGAATTAATTGTTCTACATAATGCAATTTTTGGAGTTATAAAACAAAGACCAATAATTCTATGAAATAAAGCCCAAACTGGAGAGTCTTCATGCAAAATAGGAAAAAAGTGAGCAAAGAAAATACTAACAAGGACTGCAAGAAAATTAGCCAAAATCTGAGATAATTTTCTTTTATTTTCTTGAGGTGGTCATGTACCGTGCACGTGCTTCCTAGACACGAGGCATGGCGTGAGTTCAAGAAGACCAGGAGTGCGATGCACAAAAGTTCTTTGCCTTGTATGAGATGCACGTGATCTCTGGAGGTTCGGTGGAGGCTTGGTGTTGCAACTCCAAGCAACGTACAGAGGTCGATCGGGCGACTCGAGGCGTACAACTCGATGACTAGCTCGTGTAGTGTTGTAGCTACCCCTCGATCGAGATCGGGTGGAAACTACTTTCGAGGAGCGTGAAAATGGATGCTCCTCTAATGCTTCTCATCTCAAGGGTGGACCGATGAAGACGCTTAAAGGGATGTAGCTGATGCGGTGATAGGAGGTCGATCGGGTGACCCAAGAAGAGCGACAAAGATGGTGTCACTCTTGCTCGGTTGTCCATGTTGATTAACCCAAAAATCGGGAGGTCGTGTTAATTCACAAGACGAATCAACAATCGTTGAGTTGACATCGCACGAAATCCGGATTAAGTAAAGAATTAACCAACAACAGATAAATCAAACAATGAAAGTAAATGTGCGGAGTTAAATTTTATTATAATTGTACAACAAAGGTGTGTATAGGTGCAAGTATGTGTAGAGTGTCGAACACAGGGAATAAGCAGGATAGATCGGTAAAATAAATGCTCAAGGATGAATGTGATGTGTTTGTCTATATGAATGTTATTTTTGTGGGTTTTAAATTTTATATTTTTTATTTAATTTTTGATCTTATATTTTTATATTTTGATTTTTAATTTACTGATTTTGTATTTTCTTTTTTTAATAAAGATATAATACTATATAAGATATATATATATATATATATATATACAAGAGAGATGAGAGAGATATATAAGTAGGTAAAAATATCCAAATTATAGTAAATAAAATGATTTTGGACTTTTTATATTTTTATACTATTTTTATGATTTTTCTAATTTTTTTTCCATTTTTTTGTATTTTTAAAATAAAAATGCTAAAAATAGTGAACAAAATTAATGGCCAAAATTAAAATGGAGATGAAAAACATAAAATAGTGCCAAAAATTCTACAAATTAATTTTAAACTAAAGTTAATACAATAACTAAAATTCGGAAATAGAAAACATAATTTTTAGATTTTTATGGATTTTATAAATTTTTATGAAGGTGTTTGGGGTTTTTCTATTTTTATGAGGTTTATTTTATATTTTTATGATTTTGGGCCTAAATATAAAAGATGCAAAAACACACAAAGTATAGTTTTTTTTGGAATTTTTCGAAAACGTTTTATAATTTTTATGTATTTTATAATGCAAACAGTGAAGAAAATGCATGTTTTGAATTTTTATAAATATTAAAATGCAACAAAAATACTAAATAAAAACATGGCATGGAATCACACTGCAACAGGAACTTATGCTAATTTTTTGTATTTTTTTAGGGATTTATAGATGCATGAAATAAATAAAGACAACAAAGAGAAACTACACTACTAGCAAGGGCTAATTTGTAAATATGCAAAAGTTTGATGGGCATAGTGTAAAGTTACCACAAAAAATATAATGTGATAAAAATATTCCAGGGCAAATAATAAATAGACAAACACAGAGGCACGCCCCTGCGGAAACACCAATGCTCACATGACTCGTACGTGCCTGGTGGGGACCTACTCGTAATTATAAAAACTCTAGGGGTCAAAATGCAAATTATCCACAAATAATATATCTGAATAAAACTGTTTATGGACTAATTAGAAATAAGAAAATGGTTGAGAGCCCTTCTGCAACATGGCCATGCCTCACGTGCACATGTCACATGAGGTGACGTGGCCAAGGACAAATTAGCAATAATATAAAGTTTGAGGGATCTTTTGTAAATATTACAAAAATAATAAACACAGATGAAAGATTTAGTGTACTAATTATTAAATACAAAAAATAACCAAGGTTAAAAGTGTAAAATACCCAAGCTAACTGATAGGACGGTTGATGGAGAGCCACTAATGCCACGTGTCGTGACACGGTGCTCGATACCCCTTCACAAATGAACGGCCAGGATTAGATCTTGGCCGCTTGATCGTACGACTGCGGTCGGGTGAGATCTAACGGTTCCTGTAGCTTCTAGGGCTGGACGACGAACGCGGAAGAACTCCGCAACAGCGAAGTTTCCTCGGTGAGATCCTCCCTCTCTAGCGCACCAACGGTTCTTCAAAATGGTGCTCGATGCTCCTGCAGGTCCTCACAAGGTGCTGGCAGCTCCAAAAAGGGTGTAGGAGCACCGTAGGGACTCCGCGTCATCGAAGAAGCGGGGGCGTCCCAGGTTCCTCCGGCGAGGTGCAAAAATCACCCTCCAGGCGTTCTTCTTTCCCAGGTACCTGCAGGATGGTTACTAAGGTCAGGGGTAAAATGCCTGACCCACCAATAGTCGGGAAAAGGTGCCGAAGAACGAAATGAAGGCTCTTCGAAGCTGGCTCCAGCGAGGGAGGTGGTGGAGGTGAATCGACAGATGAAACATTAGAAGGAAGGTGGTATTCGAATCCTAAGGCACTAATGAAACAAAAAATGCATAAAAAAGAGAAAAAAATGGACCTCAAGGGCTGATATGCCCGAGATAAACCTCACAGCCCAGGGCCGGAGATGAAGGTGCAACACGCCCTCGAATCGCCTCCTCGATCAATCTGATGGCATGAGGAAGGAGCTGTCACCTTCTTCCTTCTTTCTCGCGCAAGAGAAGGAGAGGGCAGCGGTCCAAAGGGGTTCAAAGATCCAAGGGAAGGTTGGGGGTATTTTGAATAGATGGCTCTAGCGGCTCAAAGAACGAGGCGTGATGATCGATACAACGCCCCAACGCCCAAAAAGAACCTAGGGCGTGAATCCTCGATGAGCGGTGATGAAAAGTCATGAAGGGTGTATCATGAGATCTTGCAAGGATTCGCCTCGAAAAAACCAGAAAAATGGGTCAAAAACCACTTCTGACACAACCCATACGTTGGGCAGAGAGTTGACCAAAGGTCAACTTCTGTTGCCTCCTGGTTGGTCCACGTGGACCAACCAGGAAAAAGTCGGGGGAAAAAGATTGTAAAATAAATTAAAAATAATAAATGATTTTATTAAATTAAAATTATAAAAAAATGTTTATTATTTATAAAGTATTTTATTATGATTTTTATTTATTTTTTAGAGGTATAAAAATACAAGTTACCTTTTAAGGCTATGTATAGGTATATTTATCTATATAATTTAATATTTATTTTTATTTTGTATATATTTAATTTTGTTTATCATTATATAAATTTACAAATTAATTTTATGAACTTAAATATATTTTTATTTTATTTTTGTGATGTATTATGTACAATTAAATAAATATAAGTATAATCTACATAGGTATAGACATAGGTAATTCATTTTTGTGTTGTGTACAAGTATTTTACTTTTATGTTTTCTTTATATTTTTATTCTGATTTTAATGTACACATATATTATAAATAATATTTACAAAATTATAAAATATAAAATTATCAAAATAAAGAATAATAAGTAAAATGAATATTTTAATCGATGTAAGTATACACTAGGAGTCCAAAACTCAACTTTCAAACCATAGCTCCGAAATATATGAAACCATTTCATTAAATATCTTAATAAAATTTATATACAATTAAAGGTGATTTTGATATATTTCAAGTTTTTAATTGAGAGATACAGGTCTGGGAAGTTGGGATTCTGGAAATTTATTCAGATCATAACTTTTTATCTGTACATTATTTTAGTATAAAATCAATTTTTTATTTTTCTATAGTTAATTATCTTCTACAACTTTCATGTTCATAGTTTCTTTATTTGAAGTATAAAAAGTGGAACCAAAAAAAGATTCCAGAATGAATACATGATGAATTAAATAAAGGAGGTTTTTATTGTATTTTGGCACTCATCTCCCCCTACTGTATTCCTTGTCGACCTAGACATCGAGATGCCTAGGTCTCGGGGTTACGGGTCATAAAATATTTGAAATATTTTATTCTTTTTCTTTTCTTTTCTTTTCTTTATTTTATAATTTTGGCTTTAAAAACAGTATTTTATACACAATTTGTAAAATAATGCTTGAATGATAAAATACCTAAATTAACGCTATTGACAAGCATTTACTAGGATTTTTAAGGCCAAAATGATAGAATAAAGATGATGAAATGCAGATTCATCATCCCCCTATACTTGCCTTTGCTAGTCCCTAGCAAACACTTATGCAATAAGTACCGAAAAAGAAAAACAAAGAAAAGAAAAAGAAGAAAATTGGATTTAGTTTAATTATCAACTTGTCTTCACAAAATCAAAGTTTGGAGCTTAAGTCGGACCTTTAAAATTTTAGTGTGTGTGGAACCTTAATGAGAACCGGATTGGAAATCCAACAACCCTCGAGAATTCCAAAACTCTACTCAAGTCTCCTCAATAGCCAGGTCAGAATACTTCAACTCATACGCAAACCCTTATGACTATGAATCTGACTCGTGCAGTGTAAGTGAAGGTGGCTCTCCCCAACTGAAATGACAAAGAGACTGACTTCTCTAATATGACAACCCAATGATTCCTCAATCAAACAACTCATTCCTTGAGGAGCAGGGTATTCCCTTCTAAGTTCAAGTGGCAACCAACTCAAGAGATGGGGGTGAAGAGAAGAATGGACGGTAGCCAGTGTAGCTACCTATCCGGGGATGCAAGACCAGTGTAGTCAAGTCATCCAGCTGCAGGCTCACATGATTTGACTTTGAAGCTCAAGCTTGCTTATTGACTATACACATATGTACACTCCGGCATGCATTTTTATTTTTGTACAGGCCTGTCCACTTTTTTGGAGTTTTTGCTTTTTTTTGCTTTGTTTTTTTTAAATACTATTCATAATAGCATTTACATAAGGAGTTTTTCCTCTTGAGCCAGTAGACTATCCCTCTTTTGAAGCTTTATTGCAACCCACACTCTCCTATCCTCAAAACTCATCATCACCAGACAGGTTTGGGTGCACTTCCCTCCCTAGAGGAGGACAAATGTTTCCACTTGTGTGCGTCTCATACTGCAAATCCAACCCCTTCACCACTCCAACTGAGTTGAGCCAAGTGAAAGATGCAGGTGTCCAAGTTAGGTCGTTATCAACAAGAGTCGTGCTTGTACTCTGAAATACTATACTTAGGCAGTCAAGAATCCATTGAACCAAGTCTTGTGATCCTCAAAGAATTAAGTCAACTAGACCTGAAGTACCTCAATTCCAATTCCTATAAGGTTCCTGTTAATTAGGTAGATTTAAAGTCCAATCAAGCTCCAATATTCGGATTTTACTTAGACTTGTTCCACAATCAAGCTTTATCCGAAAAATGCTAATGTTATGCAAATGCTACGCAGAAAATATTTTTGTGATGCAATTTTCAAAGATTTTGATCTTTTTATGGATTTTTGAAAAGATGATGCATACACATTTTTTTAGAATTTTTAAAAAATATTTTTCAAATGTTTTTAGTATTTTAATTGTTGCAAATATTTTTGGGATTTTTGAAAACAAAAGGTTTTGGGTAAAAACTAGGTACAAATATTTACACGGGGATACACCTTATATTTACAAGAATTAGATTTTAAGAATTTACAAAGAGTAAGTGATCAATTTTATAGGTATATACAATAAAGAATTTTAAGTGAGATGTATATATTCCTCAAACTTATTTGAAAAAGGTTTTGCAATTAATTTTGAAAACTATAGTCCAAAATAATTTTTACAATCACTTTTTTACAAACATGTACACACATTTAAAAATCATTTTGGTAAGGTTTTCCGAACAGTATATATAGATTTTTCAAATATTTTTACAACCATTTTTCAAACCATTTTGCAAATCGTTTTTCAAACATTTTTATTTCACACAAAGAAAATAAATTTTGCAAGCCCAAATGATTTTACAAAGGTTGAAAACATGTAACAAAATGTTTTCCAAAATAGTTTTCAAAAGATTTTTCACAAAGATTTTCAAACTATTTTTCAAACATTTTGCAAAAAATATTTTTACTTGATTTATTAATCAGTAAATAAAAAAAGAATTTGAGGAATAATCACATCTTTTTATTAAGGTTTTTAATGAATTTTATAAATGTAATACCCATAATTATTAAGAAAAATACGAAAGTACGAGTTATGGCTAAAGTATATACGTAGTATATATGAACCCCCTATACTTAGTTTGAGCTATGTCCTCATAGATCAGAGAGAAAAGAGAAGACATAACCCGTACTGAGTATAGAAAAGTCTAAAGAATAAATGAATAAGAGATAAATGAATAAACAAATGAGAAGTCGACCGTCCCGCCTATACTTAGGATCAAATAATCCTAAGTATAACAGATTGTACACCAAACAGAGAGGGTCAAGGGTGGAAATGAATAGATCGTACTCAGACTGTCTCCCCCTATACTTAGGATAAGATATCCCTAAGTATAGACGAGAAGAGGAGACAATGGAGAGGATAGAAAAGAATAGAACGACTCGGGGTGCACACCCCCTATACTTAGGACAAGGTACATCCTACGTATAGAAAGCTGACAAAAAGGGGCAACACCTTTTCGGTAGATAAGGAAAATAGAAAGAAAAGGAAGAAAAGAGATCAGAAGATGGTAGAAGATAGAGAAGGATGTACACACCACTCCCCCTATACTCAGGGTAAAAGAAGCCCTAAGTATAGGCAAGAACAGGAGTGATGAAACAAAACAAAGAATGAATGATCGGCTCATTTACCTCCTATACTTAGGACAAAGTACGTTCTAAGCAAGGCACTGCTGCGGGCCCCCCGTGTGAAGGACCTGTGTGATCATCTTCTCTCTGTCCCAAAGAACTAGCATCCTTTCCGGTGATGCGGGCTCACGATCACATCAATCGCCTGCTGAGTCTGAGGTCAGGTCTGAGGAGCATGTTCCTGACTCTGTGGATGCAGGTGAGGCTGGTGGCGAGGTCTAGGGTCTGAGCAGCGTACATCTGACCCGCTGGATGCAGGTGAAAATTCTGGTGACGTGGGGAAGATGTTGATACTGATAGTGATTTGCTTTTTCCATTGCCAAGAGAAAGGGGCAGAGGACATGCAAGAGTATTTACAGTACCATGCATCCCAGACTCTACTATATATTCACTATGTCTCCTTCGCATTTATTTATTTCGCGATAGGCTCCAGCATTCTTTCTGGATTTTCTACTTTTCTGATAGGGATTTTCTACTTTCCAGCTAGGGATTTGATAAGCTAAAGCATTGTCCGCAGAGAGTCTATTATATTAGAGGCCACCCTGGCACTACTTGATCCGAAATGGCCTCAGGCCATGGAGGATGAGATGTCCGCATTACAGGCACGGGGTACTTGGGAGCTAGCTGATGCTTCTTCTTGCTATTGGTGCCTACGGCAAGGAAGGTGAGACCGAGAATAGGGATAGGAATCGACTTCTTGCCTTCTACTACTGAAACTACCTCAACGACTCTTCAACTCCATCAATCAATGGCTTTGTCTTCTCATTTTCCCGCGAGGAAGTCCTTCGCTCTACTCACTGAAACATCTCAATCAATCAGATAACGACGCGACAAGGTCTTGTCTCTTGACCCTCTCCGAGAGTCGCCAACTCGTACTATATATCCGGGCGGCGAGCTAGGAGTTGACGAAGGAGAGCGGTCTTGGCAAGAACCAAGGCTTCACAGGTCAGCTAGGACTATTTGGCCACGCACTCTTCGGGCTTAGATATTTTGATCCCGAAGTCATCCTCAGATTCCACTCCTACCACCCTTCCCGCTCACGTCGACCCGGCATACCTAGCTCCCTTGTACAAGTTAGACCGCTCAGTCAGCTGTGGATTTACAGACGCACGGAATTGGAAGAACTTCGTTTTTCTGAGGGAGTCGTCATTCAGGAAGTCCCTGTAATTGAAAAGCCCTAAGTCTTTCGGATGCACGGATGCCCCCCGAGCGATCCTCAGGGCGAGAGAATGCTGCAAAGCCTCGAATGACGCGCCTCGACATCCTCGATCTCATTTTGCGATCTCTCTCTCTGGTCCTCACAGCTAGTGGGAATGGGGGCTCTCTTCATTTCCAGAGCGGTACATTGGAGACCAATGCTTCGTTTGGGGGATTTTCTGACTCCTCTTCCCCTCCCCTCTTCACACCATCCGAGGTCTAGACTAGGGGAGCTTTCCCCACTTAGTAGCTTCAATGTTCTCACCTCCGGCCACCTGCAGCACTAATACACTCATAGGCAGACGCGCTCGCAGAAAACACAGATCTCGGATTCGAAAAGCACACGACTATGAGACCTTCTCGTAAATGGCTAATCATTAAGGCCTACTAATATATCCCAAGACCAGAGACGATTCTCACTGCGGAAAGTACACAGACCCCCATCCGAACAATAGCAACTCGGAGGCGCCGGGATCAGCTCAGGATTTTGATAATGGCATTGTCAACCATCGCGATTATTAAAAGGAATATATATGGGTCTCCTCATACACATCTATACATATACATAAACAGGCTTATCCCAATTCGCACTCAGAAACACACTATTCGCAGGGTCATGACATGATAGCATTGTTCAGGCTTTTCTTTTCTGATTCCTGCATAGCTTATACCATATGATAAAGAAACCTGCTAGAATGATGTTAAGCTTCAGCAAATGATGAAGGTTCATGAGAAGATGGAACTGAAATGAGGTAAATGGGGAAAACAATGAATTAGATAAGATAGAAAGAAAAGCATTTCTGGGGATCTGAAAGGAGGATGAATCGTCGCCTCAAACTGAGAAAGGAGAGGGATGACGGCTGGGCAGTGCGGAGCGAGAGGGCTAGAAGCCCCGGACGAAGGATCGATACCAGCGGCTAAAGATTCCGGAACGGGGGACGGCCCTACGCGCAGGCAGCAGCACCGGCTCTACGAAGCTTGTAGTAGGATGAAGAAAGCTTCTTCCCCTGCTGCTCTTGACTGCTCGATCGTCGCCATTATCTGACTTTTCTCAAGCTGCTTTATCCTGCCGCTCTCGCTTGATCTTCACGTCTATCTAACAGGCGCAGATAGGATTTGAGAAGGGCACTAATATGTCTCCTGTAGTTGATTTCCTATCCTTGATAGAAGCAGAAGAGGCAGATAATAGGCGGTAAGTGGGTGAGAAGTCAAGAGGACCGCCTCTCCCTTATCACACTTCTCGAATCGTCAAAAAGATTCCCGCGTATCATCTTATATGAGGGCTTCTCTTCTTTTCCATCTACGCTCTCTACCCTCTTCCCCGACAAGAATGGAATATTCCAATGCAGACTATTATGAGACATTTCAAGAATGAGTACTCAATTTTCCACACCACAAAGAAATGGAAAGAAAGATGAAATGAGCCCTAGGGTTACCGGTGAAAGCAGCTTCAACTCCCCGCTGGATCAGTCGCGCCGACACGAGAATGGGTGAACGAGCAAAACGAGAGAGAGACGGTGGTGAACAAAAACGAATACACAACAAAGTGGAGGTACAAAGGGTCAAGAAGGTCAAAAGCAAACCTTCTTGCGGGACCGTTGAGGAATGGATCTTGTATGGTGTAGGTCAACATCGGGGTCCTCAGACGACACAAACTGATCAGGGTCGACGGGGTGTACGTCCTTAGTGGCCCTAGGGTGAATAGGCACAGACGGATCAGTGAAAGAAGTACGACTAAGTCTGGCCTTGGGACTCTCACTGATATCAAAGTGAAATGGGACGAACTCATCATCATCGGAAGAAGTGTACTCAGTGTCATCCTGTGAGGTCTCATCCAGGTCAAAACCAAAAGAAACGAGCTCATCAGTTGAAGTAGTCGAACTCTGTTTGTCCTCTATAGTCTCAACCAGATCATCTTTCTCATCAAAAGGACCGAATTCTCGAATAAAAGCAACCAAATCAAATTCGGCCTTTGTCTCATCAGTGTCTAAGTGAACAGGAGCAGACTCATCAGTGAAAGTAGTCAAATCATGTCTTTCCTGTCTAGTCTCCAAATCCGCCCTCCTCTCAATGGTGTCGATCATGTAAATCCCGCGGATGTCATCAACACAACACCAAGTTCCAGAAGAAGGAACTCTGAGGTCCATGCTTTCCAAGTCTTCCTCCTTGGAGAGGAATTCTTGGGTCTCAATGGAATCCAATAAGCAACAAAATTCTCTGATAGTCTCATCAAGGTCATGGTCCTCAGGGTCATCCAAGAAAGGTGAAGGTGCATCAGGTGCAGGTCTCTGGTCGGCAGTGGGTGCGGTGATCAACACTTCGCTTTTGTCAACAAAACAAAAGCGAATCTTTCCTGATCCATAATCAATAACGACCCTCGCAGATGAGGAATGTCATCCCAGGATGATTGGAGAGTGCTCCCCTGTGGAGGTCTCCATTGGAAATACGACAAAATCAACACTGTAGCTCGTGCCCTGAATCAAAATGATGGTGTTTTCAAGGATACCCTTCAGCATCTTGATAGATCCATCAACAAACTGAACTATCATCTGGTATTCTTGAGAGGCCCGAAGTGAAGAGATTGTACTGACCAAAAGGGTAATATGATAATCGAAGCATCGTCGTCGAGGAGAGTATGCTCACAAGTATGGTCAGAGATGGTGCAACTAATGAAAGGTGTGGCAGTGTTCCTCTTCTTAGAAACATGACGGTGTGTGATGGCATGGGCAGTGGCCATGGTTAATATATGATGCTCAGATCTACTCCTCCGCTTTCTCTTCTTGGGAAGAGGAGCAGAAAAATCAGTCATGGCATGTTGAAGTGGGGCACGGATGATCTCATGAATAGTGGCGACTACTTCGGGTTCTGTTAACATTTTTTGAATTTTTGGACCTCCTCCATACAAGGAAGAAAGTCGGAATCAGCATATACATGAGGAATGCCAAGATCAGTCTGTACAACGGCATCCTTGGGGTCAAAGGTGGGACAGAGTGTGAATGGATGTGTGGTCAAAGGGTTTGGCAAAGACTCCCTCTCCTCACAATCTGAATCGATCACGTGTCTCCCGAACTCTTTTTGGATTTTTAATTTTTTCTATTTTTTTATTTTGGGCGATTGCATGCTCTCATGATAATCCTCAAGTGAATCCAAATACTCAAAGAATGGAGTTATATTCTGGGTCTTATTTACGCTAACTATATCGCTCATCCTCGAGTTCATACGCTCCATCATCTGACTCAAGGTCTCAAGTGTGGATATCATGAAAGGTGACTCCAAACTCTCAAGATCAGGTGAGTCGAATGTGGGCAGTGGGTGTGGACAAAAATCACATTCCGGATCAACATACTCAAGAAAGAGTGGGTTGTGGAAATGTGTAGGAGATGGTGGTGGAAATGATTGGTGAAGGTAAAAATCTGAATCTTGAAATAGAGGGTCGGTCGGGTATGTACAAAAATCAGGAGTGAAGTCCTCCTGGAAAAAGAGAGTGGACCGACTGGAGTGAACGAGGGATCTGCAAAGTCCGGACAAAAAAAATACTCCAATCAGTCATCTCGAAGCAAGAGGAAAATGATAGTCGGGAGAACACGACGGTCAAATCAAGAGAAGCGAGAAGAAGGCACAAATGCACAGAGGCGATCTCGAATACACACAAGTACAAACAAAACTCACACAATACAAACCCTCAATTCACCTACTCAACTCGGTAGAGACCGAAAAGTCGGTCTTTTTATCTTGTCTATTTTAGAGTTAGGTGAGAAGTCCAAAAGTTGCACAAATACTTAGGGGTATGGAATGGGATTTGGGCACTATCCTTAGTGTATGCGTGAGCTCGTAAAAGCGAAGACAATGAGGGGATTACTCGCCCCAATTCAAGAATATCTTTTTGGTTGATTTTAGGGTCAAGTAATGTTAGCAGTCCTAATTTTATTTGTTATCACTTATTTTTGGATTTTTAATAAGAAATGCACAAGCCTATCGAGGAGTGGATTCCTTTTAGCACCTAGGTGATCAAAATCAGAGGTAGAGAGGCGGAAAAGCAATGCAAGCGGCAAATTAATGATGCATGCTAAAGAGAAATGCTCACCTTGCCTTCATCACTCTACATGCAAAGATGCTCATCAGAATTGAAATCTGTCTATATGCAAATACAAGCCGATGAAATCGCCCTAAATTTCAAAAATTGTTATTAGCGTGAAGAACCGATGTTAATAACCTATAATGGAACCGAAGTGTCCGGTCTTGGATTCTCCTCGGTACCCACCACAGTGGGTCCTGCAAGTGATGTATGGAGAACTCTCGTGGCTCGGTGGTTCCGAGACTAAGTGAGACAATACAAAATTTGATTAAGTCCAAACAAGTCTATAGGCACAGGCAAATATATTAGGTGTTTGGGTCTTAATCTATAGCAAGAAATCCTAAATCTAAGGTCTCAATCACACAAAATAAAGAAAACCAAAACCAAGAAAATAGAGAAAAAAATGCGATGAAAACACGATAAAACTGCGGTGAGCCCCCCAGTGAACAATCACTTGGAAATTGGGCCCAAAAGTCCAAGAGTTCAGGGTTCCTGTATTATCACAACAATAGAGTCTCTCTCTCACTAAAATTACATAAATAAATGCAATAAGATAAAAGCTCAGGAATTATCTTCAAAATTCCCTCCAAGTCCGCCTTGGTGCGAAACCAAAGTCGCCTCACGTTAGTGCACGAGCGCTCGTAGAAAGGAATGCCTCCCTCGATCAGCGTACCTCACACAAAGTCAAACAAGAGGGTGGTTAGACAATTCAAATGATATATCAAATAAACGAGCAAAATATAGACAAATATCAAAATAAAGCAAAAACTCGATCTATGCACTGTTGCTCCCCGGTAACGGCGCCATTTGATTAACCCAAAAATTGGGAGGTCGTGTTAATTCACAAGGCTAATCAACAGTCATTGAGTTGACCTCGCACGAAAACCAGATTAAGTCAACAATTAACCCACAACAGATAAATCAAATAATGAAAGTAAATGTGCGGAGTTAAAATTTATTATAACTCTACAACAAAGGTGTGTATAGGTGCAAGTATGTGTAGAGTATCGAACACAGGGAACAAGCAGGATAGATCGACAAAATAAATGCTCAAGGATGAATGTGATATGTTTGTCTATATGAATGCTATTTTTGTGGGTTTTAAAATTTATATTTTTTTATTTAATTTTTAATTTTATATTTTGATATTTTGATTTTAAATTTACTGATTTTATAGTTTCTTTTTCTTTTAATAAAGATATAATACTATAAAAGATATATATATACAAGAGAGATGAGAGAGATATATAAGTAGGTAAAAATAACCAAATTACAGTAAACAAAATATTTTGGGACTTTTTATATTTTGATATTATTTTTGTGATTTTTCTATTTTTTTCTAATTTTTTGGTATTTTTAAAATCAAAAATACTGAAAACAATGAACAAAATCAATGGTCGAAATTAAAATGGAGATGAAAAATATCAAATAGTGACAAAAATTCTACAAATTAATTTTAAACTAAAGATAATACAGTAAATAAAATTCAGGAACAAAAAACATAATTTTTAGATTTTTATGGATTTTATAAATTTTTATGACGGTTTTTGGGGTTTTTTATTTTTATGAGTTTTCTTTTATATTTTTTATGATTTTTGGCCTGAGGATAAAAGATGTAAAAACACACAAAGTATTTTTTTTGGAATTTTTCAAAAACGTTTTATAATTTTATGTATTTTCTAATGCAAACAATGAAGAAAATGCATGCTTTTGAATCTTTATAAACACTAGAATGCAACAAAAATGCTAAATAAAAACATGGTGTGGAAGCACACTACAACAAGAACTTATGCTATTTTTTGTTGATTTTTTAGGGATTTAAAGATGCATGAAATAAATAAAGACAATAAAGAGAAACTACACTACTAGCAAGGGCTAATTTGTAAATATGCGAAAGTTTGAGGGGCAGAGTGTAAAGTTTCCACAAAAATATAACATGATAAAAATATTCCAGGGCCAATAAGAAATAGAAAAACACAGAGGCCCGGCCCTGCAGAAACGCCAATGCTCACGTGACTCGTGCGTGCCTAGCGGGGACCTACTGGTAATTACAAAAACTTTGGGGGACAAAATGCAAATTTTCCACAAATAATATGGCTGAATAAAAATGTTTATGGAATAATTAGAAATACGAAAATGGTCGATAGCGCTTCTGCAAAATGGACACGCCTCACGTGCACATGTCACGTGAGGTCACGTGGCCAAGGACCAATTAGCAATAATACAAAGTTTGAGGGGTCTTTTGTAAATATTACAAAAATAATAAAGGCATATGAAAGATTTAGTGTACTAATTATTAAATACAAAAATATCGGGGGTTAAAAGTGGAAAATACCCAGGCTAACGGATCGAACGACTGATGGAGAGCCACTACTAACACGTGTCGCGACCCGGTGTTCGATACCTCTTCGCAGATGAACGACCATGAATAGATCCAGGCCCCTTGATCGTACGACTGCGGTCGGGAGAGATCTAACAGTTCATGTAGCTTCTGGGGCAACCTTGAAATCCAACGGTGGCAAGGGCTGGACAACGAACGCGGAAGAACTCCGCAACTGCGAACTTTCCCCAACGAGATTCTCCCTCTCCGACGCTCCAGCTGGTCTTCAAAATGGTGTCCAATGCTCCTGCAAGTCCTCACAAGGCACTAGTGGCTCCGAAAATGGTGGAGGAGCACTGTAGAGCCTCCACGCCGTCGAAGAAGCGGGGGCGTCCCAGGTTCCTCTAGCGAGGTGCCAAAATCACCCTCCAGGCATTCTTGTTCCCCAAGTATCTGCAGGATGGTTACTAAGGTCGGGGGTAAAATGCCCCGACCCACCAATAGTCGACGAAAGGCGCCAAAGAGTGAAATGAAGGCTCGCCAGAGCTGGCTCCGGTGAGGGAGGTGGCAGAGGTGAATCGACAGATGAAACACAAGAAGGAAAGTGGTAGTCAAATCCTAAGTCCCTAGTGAAACAAAAGAATGCACAAAAAATGAGAAAAAAATGGACCTCAAGGGCTGATATGCCCGAGATAAACCTCACGACCCATGGCCGTAGATGAAGGTGGAACACGCTCTCGAATCGCCTCCTCGATCAATATGATGGCATGAGGAAGGATCTGTCACCTCCTTCCTTTTTTCTCGTGCAAGAGAAGGAGAGGGCAGCGGTCTAAAGGGGTTAAAGATCCAAGGGAAGGTTGGGGGGTATTTTGAATAGATGGCTCTGGTGGCTCAAAGAACGAGGCGTGAAGATCGATGCAGCGTCCTAACGCCTAAAAAGAACCTAGGGCGTGAATCCTCGATGAGTTGTGATGAAAAGTCATGAAGGGTGTATCATTAGATCATGCAAGGATTTGCCTCTAAAAAACCACGAAAATGGGTCAAAAACCACTTCTAACACAACCCAGACATTGGGCAGAGAGTTGACGAAAGGTCAACTTTTGCCGCCTCCTGGTTGGTCCGCGTGGACCAACCAGGAAAAAGTTTGGGGAAAAAGATTGTAAAATAAATTAAAAATAATAAATGATTTTATTAAATTAAACTTATAAAACAGTTTTTTATCATTTTATAAAGTATTTTATTATGATTTTTATTTATTTGTTAGAGGTATAAAAATACAAGTTACCTTTTAAGGCTATGTATAAGTATATTTACCTAAATAATTTAATATTTTATTTTTATTTTGTATATTTAATTTTGTTTATCATTTTATAAATTTATAAATTAATTTTATGAATTAAATATATTTTTATTATATTTTTCTTATTTATTATGTACAACTAAATAAATAAAAGTATAATCTACGTAGGTATAGACATAGGTCATTCATCTATGTGTTGTGTACAAGTATTTTATTTTTATGTTTTATTTATGTTTTTATTCTGATTTTAATGTACACATATATTATAAATAATATTTAAAAAATTATAAAAATATAAAATTACCAAATAAAGAATAATAAATAAATGAATATTTTAATCGGTGTAAGTATACAATTGAGGTCCAAAACTCAACTTTCAAACCGTAGCTCCGAAAAATACTAAACCAACATCATTAAATTGCTTATTAAAAGTTATATACAATTAAAGGTGATTTTGATAGATTTCAAGTTTTTATTTGAGAGATACATGTCTGGGAAGTTGGGATTCTGGAAACTTATTCAGATCATAACTTTTTATCTGTACATTACTTTTGTATGAAATTAATTTTGTATGTTTATATATTTAATTATCTACAATTTCATACTCAAAGTTTCTTTATTTTAAGTATAAAAAGTGGAACCAAAAATAGGTCCCAATAATAATGAATTAAATAAAAGGGGGTTTTATTGTATTTTAGCCCTTATCTCCCCCTATTTTATTCCTCGTCGACCTAGCCATCGAGATGCTTAGGTCTCGGGATTTGGGGTCATAAAATATTTGCAATAATTTATTCTTTTTCTTTTCTTTTCTTTATTCTATAATTTTGGCTTTAAAAACCGTATTTTATACACAATTTGTACAATAATGCATGAATGATAAAATACCTAAATTAACGCTATTTACAAGCATTTACTAGGTTTAAGGCCAAAATGATAGAATAAAGATGATGTAACGTAGATTCATCACTCGTGTAGTGAAAAAAGCAGTTGGATGAGAAAAGTGGTAGCATGTGCTCTTTGAATCCATGATGAATCGCTAAATGTGTGTATTAATATGGATCTATTGTAGAACATGCACTTAGCATGTCATACAGAACCGAAGGAATAATCTCTGTGAAGAGGATTCATCTTTAATTCTTATCTTGGGAAGTAGGGTCAAACACAAGTATGCGAGCAATAACGTGACTAAATTTAAATGTCAAATTTTTAATGTAGTAATTTCTAAGATAATTATAATAAGTTGATGCCTAAATCACAACAAGACAGATTTTTAAAACATTTTTATGCAATTAAATTAGAGGAAGACATTATTGCACAAACAATATGAATATGACATACATATTATGATTCGGCAAACAAAAGATAATTTGGATTAATTACAAAAATACCATAAATCTATCTAATTAAATTTATGACATTTAATAGCCAAATGAGAATATTAGTCTAAATAGGCATTCAATAATGTTTAATCTTTTAATTTCTTTATGATTTTTAAATATTTAGCAAGCAATCGAAACATTAATGAATTAATACTATTGATAATAAATTACTAACAATAAGTCACTAAGATTCATCATACATATCCAATTCAATTTATCATGAAAAATTACCTTTCCACATGCATTTATAGGTCAAACTAAGCACGTAGTAGAAGTAATAATTGAAACGTGATTTTTAGAACAAAATTAGCAATAAAGTACGCCAAGAAATAGAGTATCAAATTAGTTTTCAAATGATACCAAGGTCACTTCATTTAGATATATATACAAAAAGATTTTCAGTATTCCATCTAGAGGGATAAATGTAAAAAAAACTCCAAATTTTATTAAATAACAGGACAAATTTTGACTAAATTGCAAATAAAATAACCACAGGGGTTATTAAGAAATTTTTGCAAAGTGAGAGGACTTATCTACAACGCTTCAAGAATATAGGGTTTTTATGCAAAAAATAATCGCATGTGCATTGCACGTGACTACCAGGCTCGGGCGAAGAGGCTTTGTTGCACGTGGCCAACTCTGGTTTTTCATACGAGTCCCGAATACAGACTCGATACACGAGCCTTAGGACTGAAGCACTAGTTTGTGTGGATAACGTAGCTCCATAATGATCGTTGGATTACACCCAATATAATGAATCCAATGGTCATTGCTACTCTCTTGTTCTTCATCGCCTTTGTGAGTGGTAGATCTTGGGTCTGCACTTAGATGAGGCTGGCATATCTCCTCCTTGCTCCTCTACCACCGTTGAAGGTCAGATGACCTTTGTCAAGACTCTACGAAGTAGAGGATGAACTGAGGATGACGAAGGAGCCATTGAAATGACCTGTCGATTAAGCCTTGCCAAAAAAGAAATTGGATATTTGAGCACTAGTTCGTTCTACGATCAATGAAGCCCTTGAGCACATGCAAGGTTAACAATAAAAGCCCACACACATGCAAACATATTCGGGGAATTGTGAGGCAAAATGAAGGTTCTTATGGGATGAAGGAGAAGAACCAAACTTGGGTTCCATGTCAGAACTCTACCTGGAAAGGATCGAAGTGAACACACGTAATGAAGAAATGGATCGAGCACGAAGAAAGTAATGTGTGATTTATCGATGAATCAAGATGCAATCCGAGTCTTTAGATCAGAACTTAAAGATGAAACTTAGATAAAGTCAAATGATTAAAAGTAAAAAAATGAAGATAGTGGAAATTACCTAAAATGGAAGGAGGAATTAATGATTTTGAAGAAGTCTCACATGCCTAATTGAAGCACGAGAGCTTCAGGTCTTTGCTTCACATTCTTGACTAGATAATGGATCTCGAACAAATCACCAATGTGTTGCGACTTGGTTGAGAAGTCAAGGATCTCACCAACGAAAGATTTCCATCCTCTTAAATCCAATATCCTACTGTGACCAGAAGATGGATAAGGCTAGAAGACTTCGCCTGGTGTGGCGAATAGCCGGCACCGATGGCTAGTTGTGAACTATTTATAAGTGAGGGCCAGAGTGATTTTTAGGTGGTTTCAACCACCACTTATGTTTAGGGAAGAAAAGCATAAGCAACTCCAAGAAATTGGTGAGGATGATGATCGAAGGGTGAATAACTGGTGATTGTGAGGGAGAATGGCGTAGGAGGAAATTTGTGAAAATGACCAGAAGTTGGATGTGTACGAAAGGTTGCGACTGTTGGAGAGAAGTGGGCAGAGGTTGAAGAAGAAGCTTCGATCATTAGATCTGTATTATACAGCCCACATTTGGGCGTGGAAGATCGGATGAGATGTATTTGATTAGAAGATCGAGCAGTGCAGATTCATGCGCAAATGATTGCTCATATATGATATAGAGATCAGATCGAGCGGTGGAGGACGATGCGGGAATGAACGACTCGAATTGGATTTGATCAAGGATCCAACGGTGAGCAACCGAATGCATTTGTCATAGTAGGAACAAACCACGTGGCGGGCATCTGAAGTGCTGCGTGACGAGCATCTAAAGTGCTACGTGGCCTATTCAGAATTGAAGAATAAAGAAGAATTATAAAGATGAACATGAAAGTTCAAGATCTTGATGAGATCTACAATTTCATGTAGAAGTCAAGAGATCAGAGTCATCTGTACATAGATAGAAATTAAATAGTAATTAAAAATCATTTAATACAATTTTCTTTAATTTTTCTTTTGCTATTTTTTGGGTTTTTTATCATATGCTAAATTATTTATACACAATTTTATTCTATTTTTATTTGATTTTTAATAAGACATAAATACGTAAAATATTACGCCATAATAGGGTTATAATGTAATTAATCTCAGTTATCTACAACTCATGATTTATTAATTGATATTAATTTAGTCAACTAATCTTGTAACTAACTTAAGCAAGAGAGATAAATAATGATGATTAAGCTGATAAATCTATGGTTTATCACCCCCTATACTTAAGTTAAGCTTGTCCTCGAGTTGATCCAAGTATTAATAAAAGGAATTTCAACTCCTCTAATTATCAGACTCTTAATGCACACACACACACACACACACACACACACACACACACACATATATATATATATATATATATATATAAGAAGTAAGACCTAGTGTTAACTGCAACCATGAGAGTAGAATCAAAACATCACCGAAAATTCCAATCTCAGAAGCTCTCCCAAGGATCCAACCCTCAACTGTAGGGAATGAATCTAGTCTTTCCTCGATCCATTGTCTCTTTAGTTTGTCAGACTTCAAAGTTATGGATGGAAGGCTACATTATGGAGGATGTAGGATTGTGTACTTATTTTCTCTTCCTCTCATTGGAACAAGGTTCTCTCAAGTGCCAATACTGAACATAATTTTATTGGAATTTTTACCTGGAAGACCCTATAATCTATGTCAATTACCTCCACGACCTTTGAAACAACATAATTCCTCCCTCACCCCCGTAAACTTGCACCATCTTACCCCACGAACCCTACCATTAAACTGACACATCTAAAGTTAACTTCATTGGTTAAAAACGAGTTAATCTAACCAATCCAAGATCGGATGGCTAGAATTAACCAAGAGAAGTCCTCCCTCCTTTAACAACTTCCACGGGCTGAGGGGAGGAGGTTGGCAGTGGGCCGGGTCGGGTTCCATCGGGGGCTGGATGGGAGGAGGTTGTCGGGGCTGGAGAAGGGGGAGGGGCTTCGGGCGGCGACCGGAGGGGGGGATCGAATCAGCAGGGGGGAGGTGCCGAGGGTGGGGGGCTTCTTCAACCAGGCAAGGCGGCTCCGAGCGGGGGAGGGGGGTGCTTGCACGGTCGGTGCGGAGGGGGCTTCGAGCTAGGGCGGCGGGCAGGGAACGGGGCTCCGAGCACGCGCGGGGGAGGGGGTGTTAGCAATGTGAGCCGAGGCGAACCATTCCTACAATAAATGTTATTGTAATAGATGATTTATCAATAAAAGTTATTGATTATTTTCACTCCCTTTCTGAGATTGAATGAATGAATGCACTATAAGGTCCCTCTGTACAATAAGGGTTATGTACCATGGCCATCTTGATGATCATACAGTTGTTTATTCATTGATTGAATCATAGAGGCTGATGCTTGGATGAATATCTAAGGAGTTAGATAGAGGACTCATCAAGCATCATCAAATGATTGTTAAGTGATGATCTCCAGTCTGAGTAGGAGATGGTAATCCTTTCTCATATGGCTGATATCTGACTGACCTCTTGATGCATGTCCTTTGCATGGGAATGGTGATTCAGAGGTGTCAGATTAGTTGAGTCAATGGGTTGACCTGATGAGATTGAAATAACCAAATACCTATGTTGAATGTTGTTACAGCATAGGCATGCATCCTCCAGAGACAGATGTGTTGCTATATGTCTAAGAGTGTACATTTGGCAGACCAATAGGTTGATGACCTAACCAAGGTCTACACATCGGCGAGTTGGTGTGCATGTAAGGCATATGAGTAATACGATCTCTCAAAGGGATCATATAGGTTCACATGTGAATCGGGAGGCATGAGCTCACTCATGAGGTATTAGGATTGATCAAATTTCATGCATGGTCGTCATGCTTTGGAAGCATGACATGAATTTGAAGGTAAGATATATGCTTTGGGAAAGCATATGATCTATACCAATTTACAATGACCAAAATTGAGAAACTTGATGACCAAACCCTGAAGAAGATAGTGTAAAAGTGATCTATATCTTCAGGATGATCGTAGGTCTTCCCGTATACAGGATGTACAGGTATTGGGAATACCTGAGGGTGATGTGATCATAAACGATTGTATAGTTAGACATGTGAGCCCTGGGTGAACCATTCTTACAATAAATGTTATTGTAATATTTATGTTTATCAATAAAAGTTATCGATGTTTCACTCCCTTTCTGAAATTAAATGAATGAATGCACTATAAGGTCCCTCTGTACAATTAGGGTTATGTACCATGGCCATCTTAATGATCATATAGCTGTTGATTCATTAAATGAATCATAGAGGGTGGTGTTTGGATGAATATCTAAGGAGTTAGATAGAGGACTCATCAAGCACCGTCAAATGTTTGTTAAGAGATGATCTCTAGCCTGAGTAGGAGATGGCAATCCTTTCTCACATAGGCTGATATCTGACCGACCTCTCGATGCAAGTCCTCTGCATGGGAATTGTGATTCGGAAGTGTTAGATTAGATAACCTAAGTCCTATGTTGAATGCTGTCACAGCATGGGAACGTATCCTCTAACCGGAGACATATGTATTGCTATATGTCTGGGTATGTACACTTGGCAGACCGATAGGTTGATGGCCTAACCAAGGTCTATACACCGGCGAGCTGGTGTGCATATAAGGGCATATGAGCAATACGATCTCTCAAAGGGATCATACAGGTTCACTTATGAACCGGAAGACATGAGCTTACTCATGAGGTATTGGGACCGATCATATTCCATGCATGGTCGTCGTGCTTTGGAAGCATGACATGAATTTGAAGGTATGATATATGCTTTGGGAAAGCATATGATCGATACCAACTCCCAATGACCAAGATTGAGAAACTTATTGATCAAACCATGAAGAAGACAGTGAAAAATTGATCTTGATCTTCGGGTTGACCATGGGTCCTCCAGTATGCAGGATGTATAGGTATTGGGAATACCTGAGGGTGATGTGATCATAAACGATTGTATATCCATGACGCTTCCATTCCGAGGGAGTGATGAAACAGGTCTGGATTTTAGTGACTCCTCTCAGTAGAGAAGCAATCTGATCTTAGTCCAAATGTTGGACGTTGGTATGAATGTGATTCAGATGCAATGAGAAGATTAGATTTGCGGTCTTGATTTAATCAAGCATCTGTGGGAGGTTCTTAAGATCTGGATTTGAGATAAGATCTCAATATCCAAGTCACTATACATGGAATAATACAATCGCCCCTGTCCTTATCTCCAAGTATCTGCGGAGAAAGCACCTTATTCTTGAAGGGGTTCAAGAATAATTCATTTGATGAACTTCATATCCAAGCAAGAAGGCCTTGATGATTAAATGAGATTTAATAATCGAGCTTAATATGAATATGATTCATATTGTGAGAATGATTATCCAAGATAATTAAATGGGATTTAATTATCAAGGATTATAGAATGTGGATAATACTATCCATAATATTTGTGTATTGTAAATATGATTTATAATATACATATATTCAAGAGAGAGAAATTTCGTAAATAACATTTGTTAATTATTAAATGTGGATTGGATTCACATTTATTAATTAATTGGAATGTGATTTACAAATTAGTTTGGGATGTGAATATGATTCACATAATTTTCAATGGCATGATTGAAATATTCACAAATTAATTTGGAATTAATTTGGTGGATATTTTTTTGATAATTGTTATTACAAAATTAATTAAGAAATAATAAGATAAAATAAAAAGGAGACAAAATAACCACCTAAATAAAAGGTGGCATCACCTATGACTTATTCATAGGTGACGCCCTCTAAAATTTAGGGTGGTTGGTTGACTCCCTTTTTTATTATCACATTATCTCTTGATAAACTTATTTATGTTAAATTAAATTGTGTTGATAATGTTGCAACATATATTTAATTTAAATATAAATAAATGTTTATTGGTTTTAACCAACAACAATCATAGCCATTGATCATTACATAGACCAAGCATGGCCGTTGGATCTATGTGTCCATGGATTGAGATCCATTGGATCCTAAACTAGTATAAAAGGAGGGCTAGCCTAGCCTTTCTAGGTACATCATTTAGAGTTATCTCTCTCTCATATTTTTGTGTGGCTTCTCTCCCTCGATCTCAAGTGGCCGTCCACTTTGCATATTGAGGAGGAGAGCATCGTGCCTTCGCCTTCGACGACTCGAGGATCTCCTTCTTCTTTGGAGTTGCGTACTCTAAAGGAAGACGATGGATTTCGTTTGATGAAATCAAGGGAGCCATCGCTTGGATCTTCATCGAGGATTGCGGGGGACGCGACTCATCATCGTGCCCGCAAGTGTGTTCTTCGTGGATCGAACTTGAGACAGGAGGATCTCTAGTTTGGGATCTTGCGATCACAACCACGCTTCAAGAGGTATTCCTTGTACTTTGTGGTTGATGAAAACGATCCGAGAAGTGTTCTCGTGGATCATGTGGTTTTCATCTTTAAATTTAAAATTTTTTAATTTCTGCTTCATCTAGCATCTAGTACGACTAGTTTTCTACGATTGCATACGATGCAATCAACCACGCTTCCGTGATGCGCTTAAGGATTCACAGTATCCTTCAGTATAACCATGACGCTTCCATACCGAGGGAGTGACGAAATAGGTTTGGATTTTAGTGACTACACTCAATAGAGAAGTGACCTAATCTTAGTCATGTATTGGACATTGATCTGAATGAGATTCAGATGCAATGAGAAGATTAGGTCTACGGTCTTGATTTGATCAAGCATCTGTGGGAGGTCCATAAGATCTAGATTTGAGATATAATCTCAACATCCAAGTCACTATACGTGGAACAATACAATCGCCATGTCCTTATCTCCAAGTATCTGCGGAGAAATCGCATTATTCTTGAAAGGGTTCAAGAATAATTCCATAGATCTAGGCATTGAAGAATTGATGATGTAAATATGATTTAATCATCTTGATGTGTGTGGAAATTATCCAATATAATTAAATGTGATTTAATTATTGTCGATAAGAATAATGTGGATAGCAATATCCAATTATTCATAATATATTATAAATGTGATTTATAATGTATTAGAGAGAGATAATTATAATTTATATTTGTTGATTAATTATTAACGTGTATTAGATACACATTGTTTAATTAATTGAAAATGTAATTATATTTTATTTTGGTTGTGAATGTGATTCACAAATTTCCAATGGTAAGATTGCAATATTCTCAAAATTAATTGTGAATTATTTTTGAAGAATAAATCACAACAGAAGTTGTTGGAAATAATAATGGATATTTCTATGGAGATTTGAAATATCTTGAGATTTCATGAGATTGCCTCCACATGGAAAACATGTGGACGGCTACCAAGTCCCATATGGAATTGGTGGCCGTCCACCATGTGACATGGGAGATGTAATCTCCATGTTGATTCTCTCCTTATTTGGTTGATCTAATTTAGGATTGAATAGTATTTGATTTATCAAATATATTTGATCTAAATTTAAATCATGAATTTTGTTGGCTTTTACCAACAACAATCTTGACCATTGGATTGAGCATAAAATCAATCTCATCCATTGATTTTATATGTCCCATGGATTGAGATCCATGGATCCCAAAACCCTATAAATAGAGAGGCACACCATGCTCTCTAGGGCTATGCAATTTTGGAGCACGTCTCTCTCTCATTTCTCGCACACGTCAACTCTCTCTCCCTCTCCTTCGTGACCGTCCACAAAACCCTATAGGAGAGATTCATCGTCACCTTCACCACCGCACCGCTGCTTCGACGTTCTTTGGTTCTCCATCTTTCTTGGAGTGATACATTCACGAAGAGGACGTTCGATCTCGTACGACGAGATCAGGAGTTCATCGTGCTTGGATCATCTCGTTGGATTGCGAGGATCACGCGGTTCATCCCCGTGCTCGCAAGCGTCTTCTCCGACGATCGGACTTGAGACAGGAGGTCTCTTTTCTTAGAGACTCGATCAACCACGCTTCAAGAGGTATTCCTTTATACTTGTTGTGGTTCTAGATGAAACGATCCGAGAATCGATCTTGGATCATGTGATTTCGTCGCATGAAATTTTTAAATTCTGCTGCATAGAACAACTAGTACGACTAGTTGTTCTATGTCGTATTCGATACGATGATCACACTTCCGTGATGCACTTCAGGATAAAACCATATCCTTTAGGGAGTTGGCTTCGAGATGGTGGAGGCGGTGGCAGGGGCTCCGAGCGCACATGTGGGGCGGGAGGGGGGGTTGCGTTGTGGGTAGAGGATTCGAGATGGTGGAGGGTAGGCAGGGGCTCCGAGCGCGCACGCAGGCGAGGGGGGCTTCGCGAGGCCGGGGAACGAGGGACTTCGAGCTGGAGTGGATGGAAGGAGAGGGGCTCCGATCGTGGGGAGAGGGAAGGGGGCTACGAGATGGCGAGGCGGTGGGCAGGGTAGGGGCTCCGAGCGTGGGGGGAGGAGGGGTCTCGCGAGGGCCAGGGGAGTAGGGGCTTCGAGCTGGACAGGGGAGGGGGGGCTCGACACGGTCGGTGGGGAGGGAGGCTTCGAGAGGGGGAAGGGGAGGGGGGTCGCGCGGCGGAAGGAGGGCTTCGGGGAGACGAGGGGAGCTTTGGGCAGGGGGAGGCGGTGGCCGAGGGTGCTTCGAGCAGGGGAGGCGGCAGAGGAGGGGGGCTTCGAGCAGCGGTGGAGGGGGGCTCGAGAGGGGGAGGCAAGGGCAGGGGAGGTGGAGGAGGCTCGACCTGGATGGGGCTGACGTGGGTGAGGGAGTGGCATTTATAGTAAATTTGATAAATGAAATGGGTATAGAAGGAAGATAACAGAATCTGGTTAATTCTAACGGTCAAATGGATGGAGGTTATCCACAGGGTCTGTAGGGTAAAGGTTAACAAGTTTACAGGGTCGTAGAGGTAATTGACAAAGATTATAGGGTCTGCTGGATAAAAATCCCAATTTTATTTTAATTTTTTCCAATCATTGTGTCCATCAAAATATAAGTCGGAATCGTTTGCACTTGTTTTTCCTGGGAGTACACTGGGTGTGCCTTTATTTTAGTATCTAATATACTTTCTACATCCAGATTTGTAGCATTTATGATGTAGAGCCCTTTTAGAGTGCTAGCTCGACTCCCGGTCCTAATAGCGGTGGTTCAAGTGGACACTTTGAAATGGTTGGAAGCACTTGCCTTTGGTGGAAGCTCTTTGATATTTTACATGTAGGTGGGAAATTTCTTTCAATATTTCTTTCTTTCTTTTCTTTGTAGTGCTTTTAAGCTACCTCCACTGCTTTTACCAATAGTTGGTGCACAGTGATCAACTTATTAATTAAATGACATCACACCCTTGTACTTTAGGTTAAATTCAAGAGATGGCATAAGAACATGTCTCATACTGGCTAAGATGCTGACACTCAAGTTTCATGAAGACATCATTAATTTTATCACATCCTTGTCTCTTCCAATCTTTGTCTCTTCGGTGATACTTGACTCATCTCAATCATGCATGTAGCCTTGCATGTGAGTGATAGTCAAATTATTTTAAGGGATATTACGCATGAAATATAACGTGCATATCTTTGAACTAGGAGATTGTGAATTTTTAAATCTAAGACCCTAATGATTAATATATGATAACTCTAAGTCCAGGGACTCCTTAAACCAAGTTTTAAATATCATCTCAAGCCTCGAGTGTATAATCAAAGTGTAAGAGAAGAACACCAATTAAAAAGGTAGTGTTTTAGTTATTTACAAAAGAATTATTTATTTTATTAAGATAAGGACAACATAATAGGCACCCTTGACAAAAATATAGAGATACTCAGTAATACACTAGGATATACCCTTAACAAATAACAAACTCTCACATTTTACAATTGACATTGGTTCTTCGAGGTCTAAAAGCACAAGCTTCATTATCTTTCAATTGTTTATTCCTAACAGAGAATACTTCAGAATCTGAACATGAAAGATCTTCACCAACTTGGAATTTCAACCTTCTAGAATGATGACATTCTTCCTCAAGAGTGATATCCATATCTACATGGGAAGCCTCCAAATCATTCACAATCATGGGAAGATGAATCAACACTTGAAATCTTACAACAAACTTTTGGGTTTTCCTTAGAAGAGAAAAACTAGACATAGTAGAGTCACCCAACTTACAGGATAGGTGAGAATCCAAAAACTGGACATCCTCAAGAAATGGTAAGGGTACCTCCGTATCTAATTCTTTTATCAATAGATCGTACTCCTCAATTGGCATCTATTTTTTCAGAGAACTCATAATCAATTTAATATTCTATAATATAGAATTTACATTCAGATTTTCCTCCATGTTAAACTCTATAAGACTCTAAGGAAAGACATCCTTATAAAGGATAATGACAAGACAGTTCAAGAAATCATCGCAACCTCTTAGAATCCTTAAAGCACTAAAGTAAATCAAAGAGAAACAACAAAGTTAATGAATTATTTATTTATTTTTCTGATTTTTATTGGATTTTGAATGAAGTTAATTAGTTAGTCTCATTTACAACCTTAGATTTTGAAAAGAATTTTGAAAAAATACAAACAAAGTCACATAGATATAGGTTTTCAAACATTTTTACACGTGATTTTCAAACTAATATCATCCAAATTTTCACAAACTGTGTAAAATACTTGAAAACCATGTCAAATATGTGTATAGCTTTCAAAAATCATTTCAAAATATTTATACAAACTAAGTTAAAAATATAATATGATACCCATAACCCAAAGAGTTTGAAAATTTTAAAAAATATGAGCTATGGCTAGAGTATATATGTAATATATACGGTAGACCCCCTATACTTTGCTTTTGTTATGTCCGCATAGCACAAAGTGATATGAAACCATAGATCAACTAAGTATAAACAATTCACAAGAACCGAGTTGAGAATAAGACAAGTGTAAGCGTGAGAAGGAAAGAATCGTGATGAATATACAGGGATGATCCCCTATACTTAGGTTTTGAAAAACCTAAGTAAAGATATAGAGATAAATAAAGAGGAGAGACCAGAGCAAAGGAGAAAGTAAGGATAAATCCCCTATACTTTGGCTGAGAATAACCTAAGTGTAGGGATAACAAATAAGAGGTAAATAGAATTACATGAATAAGAGGATAATGAATCTCCTGCTTATGTGAATCTGTCATGATGATCATGCCTTGCCTGAGAAGTCTGAAATAGTTCACTAGGCATGAAGTCAATCAGCTTAACATGAGTTAATCTTTCCTTGGATTCTACAAAATGCTTAAGTAACTGCCCGTTAACCAGAAAGGAAGGTGCATTCTTTGAAAGCTCTGAAATTTCTACACTACCATTTTCGTGCACTTCCTTAACCATGAAAGGACCCGTCCAATTTGACTTAAGTTTCCCATGAAAAAACTTTAACTTCGCATTTAACAACCATACCTTTTGTCCAGGGACAAAGTTCTTGCATCTAATATGTGCATCATCACTTTTTAACTTTGTCCTTATAGATCAGGGATGTTATCATATGCTTGGTTGTGTATTTCCACTAGTTCATTTAAGTTAAGGTCTCTATACAACTTCCCTAAGTGACAAATCCATTTAATCTTCTTTATTGCCCCATTCAGATTTGCGTACTAATTCAGCAGACAAATGACATGGCTTGACATAAATCATCTTGAAAGGTGAAGTGCTAGAGGTGTCTTATAGGTCGTTCTGTTAGCCCACAGAAATTGGTCCAACAATTGAGACAGGTTCTTCTTATCTAGATGGACTAACAATGGAAGGATGCTCTTAATCTACTGATAATGGAGATTTTGCGAGGGTCAAAATATGTCTCACACAAGGCGGAGACAAAGTCGTTGTGGCGACCACTCACGAAATCCTAATTAAATCAATAATTAAACCCACAATAATGATTAAGCAATAAAAACAAATTTATGGAGTTAAAATATATTATAACTCTACAATGGATGTATACAGTGTGCAAGCATGTAAAGGTCGAACACATGGAGCAAGCTGGATAGATCAGGCAAAAATGCACAAAAGTAATCGTGAGCTATTTATCTATATGTTATCTTTTTTTATGGGATTTAAATTTTTAATTTTCATTTTATTATTGATTGATTTTTTATAATTTTGTATTTTTAAGTTTAAAATTCTATTGTAAACTTTCTTTTCATATTTATATTTAATATTTTCTTTTTCTTTTAATTTATATATAGAGCTATATATAGAGTATATAAAATATAAATTAAGATAGAAAAAATATTAATAAAAACATTCAAAATAAATCAATTAAAATATTTTTTGGTTTTAAATAAATGTTTTCTATTTTTGTGATTTTTTAGGAATTTTTTCTAATTTTTTATATTTTAAAGTACAAAATACCTTAAAACAGGGATAAAATTAATAGCCACGATTAAAATAGAGATATAAAATAGAAAACAATATCAAAAATTATTTATAAATAATTTAAATATTAATAATAATATAAAAATAGAGAACAGAAAACATAATTTTTTGGATTTTTTTAGAATTCTATATATTTTTGTAAATATTTTTTGAGTTTTTCTCCTTTTGAGTTTTCTATTATAATTTTTAGGGATTTTTGGTATGGAGTTGTAAAATAAGTAGTTAAACATAAAAAATATTTTATGGGATTTTTTTAGAAAGGTTTTATCTTTTTAAGGGGTTTTTAATGCAAACATGGATAAAAAGGATCTTTTATATTTTTAATAAATAATAAAAAGTTCTAAAATTGTAAAATAAAATACAAGCATGAAGCACAATACGACATGAGTCTGCACCTATTTTTTTGAGAATTTTTAGAGCAATGTTGCTATATGAAACAAATACAAGAAACAAAGAGAAACTACGATGCTGACAGGGGCTATTATGTAAATAAATTAAAGCTTGAGGGCCTTGTTGCAAATTCACCAAAAATATACAACTTCATATCCAAAATTTCTGACTAAATGCTAATAAACCAAATCCGTAAGGGCTTGGTTGCATTTATTCCACGTTCTGTCGGTTGACTCAACACGAGACTAATACGCAAATAAAGTAACTACGAGGTTGAGTTGTAAGTATTACAAAATATATAAAAAATAAGGGAAAGTTTAAGTTCTAATTATTAAATACAAAATCTGTTGAGGTATGGAAGAAATTTACCCCCCACTTAGTGGTGGATCGACGACTGACAACTGTCCACTTGACACGTGGCTGCTCCACAAAGCATGATGCCCCTTCGCGACGGCAATTTAGATTAGATCCCAACGTAGAGATCTACGGTGCCGGCAAAGTTCGATCGGACGCTCGTTGTATGCCTCCAAGAACACGCCAGATCGGATGGTGGAGAGATGGCTTGCAAGAACTGGGACGAAGCACCACAACTACTAGCTTTTACCCCATCTCCTCTGATGCTCTTTTCGGCTCCAAAAGGCCCTACACACTCCTGGGTGGTTCCTTGACCCACCGACGATGCCAAAATTCCTCGACGAGCCCTAGTCCACTGTTGTGAGGTCGGGGACAGTGACGGCTCCAGGTACATGTTCATTGAACAAAATCAACCCCAAACTGGTTGTTTGGCTCCCAGGACTTGCGAGTACAAATCACATAAGGCAACGAGGGTCCTGGGGATTCTTGTTTGGTGGAATGGAGCGAAAGGTAGCATGGGTGGTGGTCTCCGACGAGGTGGTGGAGTGGGAGTCCAAGATCATACTTTGAGAAGGGATAGGTTGAATGGAGTGGGTGTTTGCATAGGGAAGGGGATAGAGTTGAGGGTGGTTGCAAGGCAGTTGGACAGTCGGACATAGATGCCGGAGGCTAGCTCTGACGAACTACGAAGGGGTGACTTAGGGTAAATGCGGGGGATTAAAGCTCGAATAAAAGGCCAGAAATAATCCTAATAATTAAAACTATGGTAATAAAGCAAGAAATGGTACCTCAACAGGTTGGGAAGCCAGGAAGAAGCGACCTCGACGACGAGCTCATCAAAGGTGGTGGAAGTCGACCTGAGACGCGCTTGACCCATTTCGAAGAAACTGGCCCCTGTCATGAGCTTCGATCCATAGCTCGCAATAAGAGGACCAAAAATGGTCAAAGGAGGTTCAAAATTAAAATGGGAAAGAGAGGAGGGATTATGTACATCGTGATCAAGCGAGGGGGAAGAATGAGGTTTTGTGCTCGATGCAGCGATCCAAAGATCGATATGATGGGGCATGTAACTAGAATGATCGAGGAAGAAAAAGTAAAAAAGGATCGAACCAAGAGGATGAAAGGAATGTGCTACAAAAATCAACAAAATGGGCGAGAAGCGAGGTCTGACAAGACACATGTGAAGTCAGAGGAGTTGACCGTCGATCAACTCCAAACTGCACCTGGTTGGTCCACATGGACCAACCAGGAAAAACCCGACCAAAAAATATTATAAAATAAATATTAAATAGAAAACATTTTTATTAATTTTAACTTATAAAATAAAGAATGTAAATAATTTCTAAATTATTTTATTATGATTTTTATTTATTTATTAGGGCTTTGAAATTATAAGTTACTTTTTAGGGGTTATATATCGGTACATTCATCTATATATTTTGGTTTTTTATTTGTATTTTTTATTTTTGATTTTATTATTTTAATTTATTATTTTATACAATTATAACTTACTTTTATAATTTAAATATATTTTTTTATTATATTTTTCTGATTTATTATATATACTTAATTAATTAGATGTATTAATTATATAAGTATAGATATAGGTAATTCATCTATGTATTTTATACTATTTTATTTTAGAATTTTATCGATGTTTTATTCTTGTTTTAATATGTACATATATTATAAATAATATTTAAAAATTATAAAATTATAAATTTACAAAAATAATGAATAGTAAATAAAATGAATACGTTAATCATGTATAATATACAATAAGGGTCTAAAACCTAACTTTCACACCGTAACTCCAAAAAATCTAAAATAGCCTTCAATAAATAGCTTATTAAAAGTCATATAAAGTTAAAGGTGATATATTTTGAGTTTTATTTGAGAGATATGTATCTGGGAAGTTGGTATTTTGGAATCTTATTTAGAATGTATTTTGTACACTGTATATTATTTTTATGTAAACTTAATTTTTTATTTTTCTATATTTTATTAACTACAACTTTCATGTACAAAGTTACTTTATTTGAGGTATAAATATTAGAACTAAAAAGAAGACCCAAAAATTAATAAAGAATGAATAAATAAAAGATTTTTATTATTATTTGGACCCTTATCTCCCCCTACTTTATTCCTTGTCGACCTAGTCATCGAGATGCCTAGGTCTTGGGGTTTAGGGTCATAAAATATCTTCTATATTTTATTTCTTTTATTTATTCTATAATTTTGGCATTAAAAACTGTATTTTATACACTATTTACACAATGATGCATGGATGCTAAAATGCATGAATTAAGGGTATTTACACGCATTTACTAGGGTTTTTAAGTTCAAATGATAGAATAAATGTGATGGAATAGAGACTCATAACCCCCTGTACTTGCTTTTTCTAGTCCCTTACAAACACTTATGCAATAAGTGCAGAAAAGAAAAACAAAGAAAAGAAAAAGAAAGAAGGTGGATTAAGTTTAATTATCAAACTTTCCTTCACAAAATCAAAGTTTGGAGATTAAGTCGGAACTTAGGAATTTTAGTGCGGGCAAAACTTAGTGGGAATCGGATTTGAAATCCAACAGCTTTCAAGAATCCCAAAACTCTGCTCAAGTCCCCTCAATAGCCATGTCAGAATATCTCAACTCATACATAAACCCTTATGACTGAATCTGACTTGTACAATGTAAGTGATAACGGCTCTCCCCAACTGAAATGACAAAAAGATTGACTTCTCCAGCATGACAACCCAGTGATTCCCCAATTAAGAAACTCCTTCCTCAAGGAGCGAGGTATTCCCTTCTAAGTTCAAGTAACAATCAACTCAAGAGGAGGGGGAGAAGAGAAGAATGGACAGTAGCTAGTGCAGCTACCTATCCTAGGATGCAAGACCAATGTAGTCAAGTCATCCAGTTGTAGGCTCTAATGATTTGACTTTGAATCTAAGCTTGCTTATCGACTATACAAATATATACACTCCAACAAGCATTTTATTTTCAATCAGGCCTGTCCACTTTTTTGGATTTTTTGTTTTTTCTTTTTTTAAATACTATTTAAAGCAGCATTTACATAAGGAGTTTTCCCTCTTGAGCTAGTAGACTGACTCTCTTTTAAAGCATTATTGTAACCCACACTCTCCTGTCTTTAGATATCAACGCCACTGGATGGGTTGGGGTGCACTTCCCTCCCTAGATGAGGACAAATGTTTCCACTTGTGTGCATCTCATACCAGCAAATCCAATCCCCTCATCACTCCAACTGAGTTGAGCCAAGTGAAAGGTGCATGTGTCCAAGTTAGGTCATTGTCGACAAGAGCCATGTGTGTGCTCCGAAATACTCTACTTAGGCAGTCAGCAATCCATTGAACCAAGTCTCGTGATTCTCAAAGAATTAAGTCAACTAGACCTAAAGTACCTCAATTCTAGCTCCTATAAGGTTTCTGTTAAAAAAATACATTTAAAGTTGAACCAAGCCCCAATCTTTGGATTTTACTTAGACTTGCTCAATTACCAAACTCAATCTGAATATGTGAATGCTATGCAAATGCTATGCAGAATGCAGAAAATATTTTTGTGATGCAATTTTTCAAAGTTTTGAACTTTTTATGGATTTTTGAAAAGATGATGCATATGCATTTTTTGTATTTTTCAAAAGGATTTTGCAAATGTTTTTGGTATTTTAGTTTTGCATTTATGTGATTTTTAGAAATAAAATATTTTGGATCAATCTAGGTACAAATATTTACATGGGGATGCATCTTATGTTTACAAGAATTAGGGTTTTAGGAATTTACAAAGGGTAAGTGGTCAATTTCATAGATAGGTATATATAATTAATCAAGACTTTAGTGTGATGTATATATTCCTCAAATTTATTTGAAAATTATTTTACAAACAATTTTGAAAACTATAGTCCAAAATCTTAACAAACAATTTTGAAAAGCATAGTCCAAAATAATTTTTACAAATAAATTTTACAAACATGTACACACATTTGAAAATCATTTTGCAAAGGTTTTTCAAATTATATATATATATATATATATATTCAAATATTTTTGCAACCATTTTCCAAACCATTTACATATCTTTTTTCAACATTTGTATTTTGCACAAAGAAAATAAAATTTTCAAACAAAATATTTTTACAAAGGTTGAAAATATTTAACAAAAAAATTTCCAGATAGTTTTCAAAAAGATTTTCAAATTATTTTTCAAAAATTTTGCAAAAATATTTTAACATAATTTATTAATCAGTAAATATAAAAGAATTTGAGGAATAATCAACATCATTTTATTACGTAGTTTTAATGAATTTAATAGGAATTTTAGCCATAATTATTAATAAATGAAAGTATGAGTTATGTCTAAAGTATATACGCAGTATATACGACCCCCTATACTTAGCTTGAGCTATGTCCTTATATATCAGAGAGAAAAAGGGAAGACATAACTCGTACTGAGTATAGAAAACCCTAAAGAATAAATGAACAAAGTAAGAAATGAATGAAAAGGAAGTTAACTGTCCCCCTGATACTTAGGATTAAATAATCCTAAGTATAACAGGTTGTACATAAAGCAGGGAGGGTCAAGGGTGGGAATGAACAGATCGTACTCAGATTGTTTCCCTCTAGACATAGGGTACGATATCCCAAAGTATAGATAAGAAGAGGGGACAGTGGAGAGGACCAAAGAATGAAATAAATCAAGGTGCACACCCCCCTATGCTTAGGATAAAGTATGTCCTAAGTATAGAAGATTGATAAAAAAGGGTGACACCTTTTCGATAGAAAAAGAAAATAGAAAAGGAAAAGAAGAAGAAGGAGGAGGAGGAGGAGAAAAGTGATGTGAAGATAGAAGAGAACATAGAAGAGGATGTAGACATCACTCCCCTATACTTAGGGTAAAAGAGGCCCTAAGTATAGGCAACAACAGAAGTGGTGAAATAAAACGATGAAGGAACACTCGGCTCATCCACCATCCCTCTACTTAGGATAAAGTACGTCCTAATCAAGGCACACACGAGAATGGGGTGTATGAGAGAAACAGGAGACGAACGGAGATGAAAGAAAGCAAATATACAACAAAGTGGATATACAGATGATCGAGAAGGTAGAAAGAGACCTTCTTGCAGGACCGTTAAGGAATGGATCTGACAAGGTGGAGGTTGATATCGGGATCCACAGTGGACGGAAGCCAATCGAGATCGACCTGGTGAAGATCCTCAACAGTCGCAGAGTGAGGAGGCACAAACGATTCAGTGGATGTAGTGTGTCTAGGTCCGGCCTTGGGTGTCTCGTTGATATCGAAGTGAAAAGGGATGAACTTATCATCGGAGGAAGTAGAATCAAGGTCATCCTGTAAGGTCTCATCCAGATCAAAACCAAAAAGAATGAACTCATGAGTGGAAGTAGACGGATCATAATCTTCCTCAAGAGTCTCAATTGGATCATCATTCTCATCAAAATGCCCGTATTCCTGAATAGAAGAAAAAAGATCAAATTTAGCCGTAGTCTCATCAATATCTGCCCTCCACTCAAATGTGTTAATCATGTAAATTTCGTGGATATCATAACGCATCACCAATCACATGAAGAGGAAACACCAAGGTCTATGCTTTCCGAGTCTTCCTCTTTGGAGAGGATTTCCCTGGCCTCATCATCGATCATAAAGAAAACCTCTCTGGTACCAACATATAGGTTATAGGCCTCAGGGTCATCTAACACATGCACATTCTCGTGGGATGCGAGTCTCTAGTCGGTGGTAGGTGAGGTGATAAATACATCACTCACGACATCAGAATAAAAGCGAATATCTCCTGATCCGTAGTCTATAACGGCTCTCGTAGAGGTGAACAAGGGTCGTCCCAAGATGATTGGGGGATGCTCCATAGGGGTGGAGGTCTCCATGGGCAATACAACAAAATCTATAGTGAAGCTCATGCCCTAAATCGAAATGACAACGTTCTCAAGAACACCCTTCAGCCTCGTTATTGATCCATCAACGAATTGAGAAAACACTAATGTTTTCTTGAGAGGCCCTAGATGTATAGATTGTACCAACGAGAAGGGAATTATATTAATCGATGCCCTGCTATCAAGGAGAGTGTTATCACATAAATAGTCAGAGATGGTGCAAATCAAGAGGTGTGATAGTGTTACTTTTCCTAGGAATAGTACGGTGTGCGATGGCATGGGAAGTGGACATGGTCAAGATATGACGCTCAGATATTCTCCTATGATTTATCTTCTTATGATGAGGAGAAGATAATTGGGTCAAGGTCTGGAGAAGTAGGACATCAATGATCTCATGAATAGCAGCCACCATTTCGGGTTCAGTCAATAATTTTTAAATTTTTGGACCTCCTCCATACAAGGGAAGAGATCAGAATCATCATCTACATGAGGAATGCCAAGAGCAATATGTACAGTGGCATCCTCGGGGTCAAAGGAGGGATAATGTGTGAGAGATTGTGTGAACAAATGATCTGGCAAGTGATCCCTCTCCTCGTAGTCTGAATCGATCATGTGTTTTCTGAAATCTTTTTGGATTTTTAAATTTTGCTCATTTTTTGTATTTTAGGTGATTGCAAGCTCTCATGGAATTCCTCAAGTGAATCCATATCATCAAATTGTGGAGTACCATGGTCTCTCTTATTTATACTAGTGAGGTCGTCAATCCTCTACCTCATATGCTCCATCATCTTGGTCAAGTGCTCAAGGGTGGACTTCATGAAAGGTGACTCTAACAGATTAGTCTCGAGTAGGTGTGAAGCGAAATGTGAAGGTGGAGGCGGACTAAAATCCAAGGGATGATACAGTGGCTGCGACGGATATGTACAAGAGTTAGGAACAAAGTCCTCCTGGAAAAAGGGAGGTGGACCGGCTGGAAGGTACGAGGGATATGCAAAATCCAGATAAAAAGCACTCCAGTCGGCCATATCCGAAATAAGAGAAAATGATCGAGAGAGCACAATAATTAAGTCAAGAGAGGTGAGAAAAAGGCACAGAGTCGATCGAGTAATACAAACAAGCATAAACAAACTCACACAAAATGAACCCATCAATTCACCTACTCAACTCGTTAGAGACTGTAAAAGATCGGTCTATTTATCTTGTATGTTTTAGAGTTAGATGAGAAGTCAAAATTATACAATCACTTAGGAGGTTGAATAGGATTTGGGCACTACTCCTTAGTGTGTACACGAGCAACTAAAACGAATACAATGAGGGGATAACTCGTCCCAAGACAAATATTTTCTTTTTGGTCTTTTTTAGGGTCAAATAGTTTTAGCAATCCTAATTTTATTTGTTATCACTTTTTTTGGATTTTTAATAACAAATACATACGCCTATCGAGGAGTCAATTTTACTTAGCACCTAGATGATCAAAATTAGAGGGAGATCCAGAAAAGCAATGTGAGCAACAAATCGATGATGAATGCTAAAGAGAAATGCTCACCTTGCCTCCAACACTCTACATACAAAGATGCTCAACAGAATCGAAACCTATCTATATGCAAATGCAAGCTGATGAAATTATCCTAGATTCGGATATTGCTATTATCGTGAAGAACTGATGCTACTGACTTAGAATGGAACATAGAGTCTGATCTTGGAGTCTCTCTTCAGTGCCCACAACAGTGGGTCCTGCAAGCGTTGTATGGAGGACTCTCGCGACGTGTTTCAGAGACTAAGTAAGAAGCAATTTAATATTTGACTAGATCCAAATGTATACTATAGGTGCATGCAGTGGTTATTATGTGTTTTGACCTAATGCTATCATCAGGCAGATCCTAATGATAAGGGTTCAATCACACAAAATAAAGAAAACAAAATCGGAAAACAAATGAAAAAGATGATGAAAACTATGAAAAACCGATGTGGCCCCTAAGGAAACAATCCCTTAGGCACTGGACCTCGTAAATGTGAAGTAGTGTCCTGAGAATGTCATGAATATTACAAGTTTAATGTCTTTATCTCACTTAAATTACACAAATAAATGTTATAAAATAATATGCTCAAAAGATTTTTGTCTTCAAAATCTTCTCCAAGTCCTTCTTTGATGTTCGGTCCAAGTCGCCTCACGTGAGTGCACATGTGCTCCTAGAAGAGAGTGCATCCCTCGATCCACATCCCTCGTAACAAATCCAAATAAGGAGAGTGATTAGATAATTCACAATTAATATCAAAATAATAAAAAATAAATAAAACCAAAGTATAAACAAATAATCACAATCATGCAAAAACCAATTCATGCACGGTTGCTCCCCGAAAATGGTGCCATTTGATAATTGAGATTTTGCAAGGGTCAAAATACGTCTCACACAAGGTGGAGACAAAGTTGTTGTGGCGACCACTCACAAAATCTAAACTAATCAACAATTAATCCAAAATAACGATTAAGCAACAAAAACAAAATTTGTGGAGTAACAATTTATTATAACTCTACAGTGAATTTGTATAGTGTGCAAGCATGTAGAGGTCGAACACAGGGAACAAGTAGGATAGATCGGGCAAAAATGCACAAAAGTGATTGCGAGCTATTTATCTATATGTTCTCTTTTAGTGAGATTTTATTTTTTTTATTTGTAATTTTATTTTTGATTTTATAAATTTGTATTTGTATTTTTATATTTTTAATTTTTTTATATTTTATATTTTATATTTTAATATTTTCTTTTTCTAGTAATTTATATATAAAGCTATATATAGAGTATATATACAATATAGATTAAGGTAGATATAAATATTAATAAAAATGGACAAAATAAATAAAATCAAATATTTTTAGGTATTAAATAGTTTTTCCTATTTTTGTATTTTCTTAATAATTTTTGTTAAATTTTATATATTTTTAGAGTAAAAAATTCCCTAAAATAGAGATAAAATAAATAGCCGAAATTAAAATGGAGATATAAAATATCAACCAATATCAAAAATTCTCCAAATTAATTTGAATATATTAATAATAATATAGAGAAAAATAGAGGATAGAAAACATAGTTTTTTGTCTTTTCTGAGAATTTTAGATATTTTTGTAAAGGTTTTTAGAGTTTTTCTATTTTTGAGTTTTCTGTAATAATTTTAGGGATTTTTGGTCTATAGTTGTAAAGTAAGTAAATAAATATAAAATATATTTTTTGGGGATTTTTCAGAAAGGTTTTATATTTTTTAGGGGGTTTCTATTGTAAACAGGTACAAAAAGGGTCTTTTTAATTTTTAATAAATAATAAAAAGTTATAAAATTGCAAATAAAATAACGGCAATAAATTACAATGTAACATGAGTCTACACCTATTTTTGAGAATTTTTAGAGCAATGTAGATATATGAAACACATACAAGAAACAAAATGAAACTACAATACTATCATGGGCTATTATGTAAAGACATTAAAGCTTTAGGGCCTTGCTGCAAATTCACCAAAATATACAACTTAATATCCAAATTTACCGAATAAATGCTAATAAATGAAACCCACAAGGGCTTGGTTGCAATTATTCCATATTTTTTCAGTTGACTCAGCACATGACTAATATCAAAATAAAGTAACTACAAGGGATGAGTTTTAAATATTACAAAATATATAAAGTAGAAGGAGAAAGTTTAACGACTAGTTAGTAAATAGAAAATCTGTAGAGGTACGGATGAAATTTACCCCCAACTTAGCAGTGGATCGACGGTTGAGAACCGTCCACTTAACATGTGACCGCTCCACAACGCACGATACCCCTTCGTGACGGGTGACTGATATTAGATCCCAACGTAGAGGTCTATGGTGTTGGTGAAGCTCGATCAGACGCATGTTGTACGCCTCTAAGAACATGCCAAATCGGACGGTGGAGAGACGACCTGCAAGAACTAGGACGAAGCACCGTAGCTACGAGCTTCTCCTGGTGATCCCCACCTCCTCCAATGCTCTTTTCAACTCCAAAAATGCCCTACATGCTCCCGGGAGGTTCCTCGACCCACTGACGATGCCAAAATGGCTCGATGAGCCTCGATGGGCCATTGTGAGATCAGGGGGCAGTGATGACTCCAGGTATCTGTTTCTTGAGCAAAATCGACTCCATGCTGGTCATTTGGCTTTCTGGACCTGCAAGTACAAATCACACGAGGGAACGCGGGTCCTGGAGGTACTCATTTGATGGAATGGAGCGAAAGGTGGTGCGGGTGGTGGTCTCCGACAAGGTGGTAGAGTGGGAGGCCAAGATCCTACTTCAAGAAGGCGTAGGTTGAATGGAGTGGGTGTTTGCGTATGGAAATGGAAGGGTAGAGATTTGATGGTGGTTGTAAGGCAGTTGGAGAGTCGGACATAGAAGGAAGGGGTTCATCGGAGGCTAGCTCTGGTGAACTACGAAGGGGTGATTTAGGGCTAATGCAAGGGATTAAAGCTCGAACAAAAGGCAAGAAACAATCCTAATAATTAAAACTGTGATAATAAAGCAAGAAATGGTACCTCAACCGGTTAGGAAGCCAGGAAGAAACGACCTCGACAATGAGCTCGTCGAAGGTGGTGGAAGCCAGCTTGAGACACACTTGACCCGTCTCCAAGAAGTTGGAGGAGCCCATGTCACGAGCTTCGATCCAGAGCTCGCAAGAAGAGGGCCAAAAATAGTAAAATGAGGTTCAAAATTCAAATGGGAAGAGAGGAGGGTTTACATACAACATGGTCAAGCGAGGGGGAAGAACGAGGTTCTGCGCTTAATGCAGCGATCCAAAGATCGATATAACGATCGGGCATATAACTACAATAATCGAGGAACGAAAAGTGAAAAAGGATCGAACCGAGAGGATGAAAGGAATGGGCTACAAAAATCGATGAAATGGGTGAGAAAAGAGGTCTGCTAAGGCAGGGGAAGTCGGAGGAGTTGACAACCAGTCAACCCCAGACTGCACTTGGTTGTCTATGTGGACCAACCAAGAAAAACCAAGCCAAAAACTATTAGAAAATCAACATTAAATAGAAAACAATTTTATTAATTTTAACATATATAATAAAGTTTGTTTATTACTTTCTAAATTATTTTATTATGATTTTTATTTTTTTAGGAATTTATAATTATAAGTTACTTTTTAATGGTTATATATTGGTAAATTCATTTATATGTTTTGGTATTTTATTTTTATTTATATTTGTATTTTTTATTTTCTTATTTTAATTGATTATTTTATATAATTATACTTATTTTTGTATACTTAAATATACTTTTATTATTTTTTTGGTATATTGTATACACTCAATTAATTAGATGTATTAATTATATAGGCATATATATAGGTAATTCATCTATGTATTTTATATACCTATTTTTGTTTTAATATTTTCATGTTGTTTTTATTCTTTTTTTAATATGTACATATATTATAAATAATATTTACAAAATTATAAAAATATAAACTTATAAAAATATTTAATAATAAATAAAATGAATATTTTAATCAGGTATACTTTAAAATAGGGGTCCAAAACCTAACTTTTACACCGTAACTCCAAAAAAAATGAAAACACTTTAATAAATAGCTTATTAAAAGTTATATACAACTAAAAGTTATTTTGATATATTTTGAGTTTTTATTTGAGATATACGGGTCTGGGAAGTTGGGATTTCGGAATCTTATTTAGATTGTATTTTGTACACTATATATTATTTTTATGTAAACTAATTTTTTTATGTTTCTTTATTTTATTATCTACAACTTCAATATACAAAGTTTCTTTATTTGAGGTATAAATATAGGAACTAAAAATAAGTCTCAAAAATTAATAAAGAATGAATAAATAAAAGGTATTTTAATTTTATTTTGGACCCTTATCTCCCTACTTTATTCCTTATCGACCTAGTCATTGAGATGCCTAGGTCTCGAGGTTTAGGGTCATAAAATATCGTCGATATTTTTTTCTTTTCTTTTCTTTATTATATAATTTTTACATTAAAAACTGTATTTTGTACACTATTTACTCAATGATGCATGAATGCTATAATGCATGAATTAAGGGTATTTACACACATTTACTTAGGTTTTTAAAGCCAATATGGTAGAATAAAGGTGATGGAATGGAGATTCATCACCTCCCTATTCAAAACTTCTACCATGCTGTTTGATTGAGGGTGGTAAGGACTAGTTATTCTATGCTCAAACCCATAGTCCTTTGATAAAGATTTCATCATTCCATTCATGAAATGGATACCCCCATCAGATATCAAAACTTTGGGTGCCTTGAAGCATGAAATAATATATCCTTAATAAACTTGCAAACAGTCCTACCATCTACCGCTCGGTTGGGATAGCCTCCATCCATCTTGACAAATAATCACACGCTAACAAGATGTACTAGAAACCTTGGCTATTAGGGAAGGGACCCATGATAACTACACCCCAAGCATAAAAAATGTCACAAACAATCACAGACTACATGGATATTTCACCTCTAGAATCAAAAGTCCCTCCCATTCTCTGATAAACAGGTCACGGCCGTATAAAATTTGCATCATCTCTAAACAAGGTTGGCCAAAAGAAACCACACTGTAAAACCTCGTGAGCTGTCCTTTTTCTGGAATGGTGTCCTCCTGCTTCAAATTAGTGACAATACATAAGGAAACTTTGGTTTCTTCTTGATAAATACACTTTCTCCATATACAATACGGTCCTTTAAATAAAAGGAATAGATCTTCCCTATGGTATTCTCGAATCCGACATGAGTCGGTCTATACTGCTCCTAGTCCAACCATGGGAAACTTGCTTGGAGACAAGAAAGTTCACCATGTTGGCATACCATGGAAGTGAGTTAAAAACACAAATAAACTCATCTGGAAAGGTCTCTCGATTAGGCTCAGAATTAGGGGAACCTTTGTTTCAATCCTTGAAAGATGATCAACCACTACATCTTTGACCCAAGTTTTATCCTTAATGTCCAAATCAAACTCCTGTAGTAACAATATCCCCCTAAGAAGATACGCCTTTACGTCCTTCTTTTCCATGAGATATCTAATGACTGAATGATCCATATAAACAACCACTTTTGAGCCAAGAATCACAGACCTAAACTTTTCTATAGCCTGAACTATGGCAAGCATCTCTTTCTCTGTCACTGTATAATTCCTCTGTGTTGGATATAAAACTTTTCTTGTGTAGTAAATAGCAAATGGAATCCGATATCACCTTTGCCTCAATACGACTCCTATTATGAAATCCGAAGCATCAATTATGATCTCAAAGGGAAGAAACCAATTAGGAGCCTGCAATATAGGTGAGTCATAAATCTTCTTCTTAAAGAGTTCAAAGGCTTCAAGACACTTGTGATCTACAATGAACTCGGTGTCCTTTCCTAAGAGCTCGATCGGGGTCGGGCAATCTTAGAAAAATCCTGAAAGAAATCTCGAGATCCGACACAGTCCATCCTATAGCCTTACGATTTTTCTCTAATACCTCTAACAACATAGTCTATTGATCTACAGTTAAATTAGAACTAGTAATGATAAGAAACTTATTTTTTTGGTCCCGTATGGAAGAAATATTTGAATGTAGGAGGTAATGGCTTCAACTCTAGTAAAGAAGAATCATCAAGTACATCAGGTTGAGCTACCACTAATTCTAGATTTATGCTACTCAGTGGGGATGATTTGTCTGTAATGTTATCCACCAACTGAATAGAAGAATAATAAGTGGGATCGCCAAAAAAGACAGTAATTCGGCCAAAGAAGCGTCCGACTGAGCATCTATTTCCCTTGATTGTTCCAAAGGAGGAGGAGCTAAGAAGTCTAAAGGGACTTCTAAGTCATCAAGAAAATAGGGAGATGCATTATTCAAGAACTTTGGCAATATATCAATAACTGCTCTATGTACACTGTCCTCTTTTGATGAGAAGGTCTCGCTCTGTACTATTGGGTTCTATGCCCAAATCCCAATTGTGTTAACCACATCGCAGTTTGCCTCTGAAAGGGAAGAGAAATCTGTGATGGATTTTGAATCAGGTCGCTGCCATTTCGTTTGCTTCATATGTAGTTCCACTTCTCTGCACGGATAATGGAATTTCATCATCCAAATCAGATAATAAAATGAAGCTCCAGTTGTCCTAAGGAAGGGCCGCTCAAGGATAATCTTTGAATCTCTCCAGTGATTGGGGATATCCATATAAAGGATAGTAAAGTCAACTCTATAGTCTTATCCCTCAATCGCGATAATGACATTCTTGACCTCATCCTTATCAATTTTCATCGACTTATTTGCAAATTGAAGTAACTCTCTCAATTTACCAAAAAGGTCCCAACTTCAGTTTCTCATATAAAGAAAAGGGTAATAAGTTGATCGAAGAGACATATCTAGGATATTGGGTGCAAACGATATATCATATATATGACTCATCACATAATGTGCACATAATATCTTTTCTTCTGTGGCAATTTCTGGTTCTTGAGACAAAATGTAGTGGCAACTTACAAAACATGGATCTTGATGTAGTTGTTCAGTTTCTTCCTGCTAACTCTGTTAGGTGTGCATCTCACCTTCAAGTATTTTTGGAATGTAGGATGACTGGACACATCGTATTTTTGAATCTTATATATGATGCTCTTTCCTACCGTAAGAGAACGGGAGAAAGGGATAGACAAAGAATGATGTGAAGACACAGACTCATAAATAGAAACATGCTCTTTATTATTATTTAAAGAAATCGAGTTTTTGCACTTGAATCTTTTACAATTGGAATAGCAACTGAATTATCTGCTATAGGATGGTGAATGCCTGCTGAATGTGCATTCTCCTTATCCGAAGGTGCAAGGTACTTCGTAGATTCTGAATCTGATGTGTGTTGCTCCACTTTTGTACTCATTCTTCTTAGAAATTTCCATCTTCTAGCAATCTTTCTAAATATGCCTAGCTTCATCCTCCTCTGAAGACTCCTCAGGTTGATCTTCAGAGTCTATCCTCTGTGTCCCTATCCCGATCAGGTACGACCACGGTGATGAATATGTGATTCATCACTCTAAAATTTCAAAATAGAGTCTTGTTCCTGAGTAATCAGAGGCATATTTCTATTTATCCTACATAATTAGCATTCATACATACATGCATAATGTCTGCATTTTATCATTCATATTTGCATGAATAAGAAGCCTACGTCACTTGTAATTATTCACCTATTTATACCTCCTCCAAAGTCAATAAAACCATCTCTATACTATGTATATTACTAACTAATAATATAAGGAAAAGGCCAAAAGTTCCTAGCTTGTAAAATTACCCAATAAAACCCCAAACCCAGTTAGAGACCTCAGACCTTAAAATGCAAATATCTACCTCATACAACCTCCGATCTAGGTCTATTTACTTTTAGAATAATGCATGTTCAAAGACCTTCAAAATGAGATCAATTTCATTTAAATCGGAGCTCGTATGCAAAACTTGGGTTTTTGGGCCCCCTTGTACATTATATGTATTTATATTTGTACCATTGTATTTTTGTATTTTATTTGACCTCATCTCCATTTTTGGTCAACATGAAACTTGTAGATCCCATCGAGATCTACAATTTCATGTTTTGAGTTTTTCTGAATTCAGCCATCTTCTCTCCCTAAATCTATATTCTCTTTCAATCATTCAGGTCAGGCCACGTGGCACCCTCTAATTGCGCCATGTGGCCCGCTCACATCACGCCACGCGTCCTTCATTTTCCACCGTTTGATCCATTCCCCTCTCACATGATCTGGGCCCTCTAGTGTCGCATCTCATTTCAACTGTCCGATCTTCTCCAGATCACATCGCCTCCTCCCATTAGCGCCTCGTCCTCAGCATGCCACGTGTTGCATTGTACGCCTCCGATCTTCGCCAGAAGCCTTCATCCTGGCTACTCATCTCACACTACATCACCCTTTGATCAAATCCTCAAAACCTCATCTTGACCGTCCCTCAGCGCCTTCACCTGCGCTCGCGCCCACCACGTGTCGTCATCCAAGCCCTTCGATCTGATCCGCATGATCTATTCACGGCCCTTCCTTCGTGCGCATCTCCTGGCCGTTGGATCACGCGATTAAACGGCCACGACATCGTCGTCTACCTCCCGCAGGACCCTCGCCCACGTCTCCCACCTTGCTCGCTCACCGCCCCCTTTCTATTTTTGGCACCACGCCAGCCATCCTCTCCGCCCCCTGTCACCTCCACCTCGTAGCCCATTACCCCCTCGTCTTCGCTGATCTCCTCAATCGCCATGAACCTCACCTACATCAGCCCACGACCTCCACTAACTTCATCATCCCGTCACCTACACCGCCACCTCCAACATATAAATACTCCACCACCGGCAACCGTCGATCCTATCCACCATTGCATGGGGTGTCCTAGAACTCATAGCTACCCGTTGATGACACCAATTGAGAGTAAATTTGAGCGAAGATAGGCCTTCACCTCCAGTGTAATCCACGGTGAAGCCTGACCGTGCTGCAGCTCCTCCGACGAGCTGCTTGAGCTCGGGACGCTACCGGCCCTTGAGCGAAGATCAGGAAGCTTTTCTCCGAGCTTCTGACCCCAGGTAGACTCCTTCATTGCCCTATTCGATCTCCATCTTCTCTCTCCTCATCTTTCTCGAAATTTATTCTGTGTCCCCCCTCATCTTCACGCTCCTCCAATCATCCACTAAGCTCCGCCTTGGAGATCTGATCCTCGCGTAACCATTCACTCGCCACTACGTCGCATCAAGTTCCCCTCCGATCACAATTCTGCCTTCCCGGCAGAGAAGCACCTCCGGCCGTCACCACTGCACGCCTCAGGCCTCACCACACTTGCGCATCTCCCACGAACATGATGCACTTGTTTCTTTTACACGAACTAACCCTGCAGGTACACCTATCTTCACTGATCAGAGCATCGCCGGAGCACCACTTGGGCTTCATCATCTCCGGCCTATAGATCGTCCCAGCTTCATCCAGGACCTCTGGCGGCTCTACAACGCCCCCATGACCATGCTCATCTTTTCAGAAGCCTTCGGAGAGCATCATCGAGCAAGATCCACAACGGTGGAGCTAAGGAGGCATCGTTGGAGCACAACCACATCCGCCGTAGGAGGCGGCGGCCCGGAGGAGAACGACGCACAGCTACCGTCCGATCCTCTTGATCGGACAGTCCTAAGGCTGCCATGTTGCCATCGCAGCCCATCTCTAGATACCGTCGGATAACTCTCGATCCGACGTCTAGCATCACACCACGTAGTCAGCCACCACCACCGTTGGATCAATCTTGATCTAACGGTCCCAAGTGCGCCACATCAACGCACTCCGAGCCTCTTCCCCGACCCTTAAGCTCGGAGATCTTGAATCTATTCCGAAGCACGCCTGAGCCTACAGTGCACCCGAACTTGGACCTCACGTGTTCGTCACATGCGGCCTGGGCATTTTGCACTGAGGCCCCTGGAAGTTTGTCAAATTGCATATCAGTCCCTATCAGGAGCATCACGTGAGCCGTACATGTTCGAATGTGCATTTTTGCACGCATACCCCCATCATTATAGGTAACTGCATTTATATCCATGTTAGCATGTTTAATTTTCAGTAATTTTATTTTCTGTATTTGCAAATTGGTCTCTGTCTTTGCACGCATATTTAGGTGTCCATTTGACATTGTTTTTCAATTCTAAAAATTGCATGATGTAGCTTATCTTGTCCTATATCTGATCTAACATGTGTTTTATTTTTTTGACATTTTGGGAATTTAATATTATAAAATTGGTGAAATTTTCCATATTTTGCTCATTGTGTGCCTTTTAATTCATGTTAAATTCCGTGTTGCTCCAAAAATTATCAAAAATTCACATTAGACTCAGGATAATTTATTTCACATTGTGCCCAAAAATCATCACATTTGCACGTATCACGAGGCCTGAATAAATAAGTTAGTGATTTCCTCAATTGATTTTTAATAGGCCCAAGTCACATAGAATTTTAGGTTCATTAACTTTTTTGGATTCATCATACTTAGATCTATCTAGGATAATTTTTCTACCTAGAAATAATGTGTTTTGGAATTTATTAAAATTAATTTTGTAAAAATTAATTTTCTTTTATTTTTATTCACAGTAAATTCATCAAGTGTCAGAAAAATCCAAAAAATAGTGTAGCTTAATTTCACCGTATTTCATATTCTGGCCAAGTTTCATAATTTTTGGACTTAATTAGACTAATTTTCTGATTTAACCTGTAAAACTGGTCTGAAGTTGCATTGTCTTTCTTTTAAATTGCATAAAATTTGCTAAAAAATACCAAAAATTATTCTTCTGAAAATCTGACCTCTGAATTAGCTTAAAATTTATCTAAGAAGACAGTTGCCTTCTTGAATTCGACCTTGGGCTTGCCCAAGTAAAATAAATTTGCCACTCGTGATTAACTCATCATTAATTAAAGTGGTTTTTGATTAGTCCATTCTACCTGACTACAATGAACGATAAGATATCATTAATTTGATTGAATTAATGAGGGTAGAATCAGGGCTTGTCACACGACCCGACCTCTTTTGAGAGACATATGACTAATAAAACAAAATGGAGAGATCTCATGCCCAGATTTGTGAGAAAGAATCTGAGTAGTATACCTGAGCTAATTGTTGTTGCTGAGATCTGTTCATGCTATTGGGATTATCCTGAACCTGGGTTGGAATGGATGTAGTAGGGATGGTGCATTCATCATGTAAACGGGATAGACGGTTTAAGTCAACCCTAAAATCACGTACTTCATTTCTATTGGAACGCAACTCCTCTAATATGTCACTGAATATCTACTAGACCTAAAAATGAATGTTGTGGCTGTGAAGAAGATGAAGGAAAAGATGAACGTGAAGAATGGACTTGATGGCCATAAGAATGCAGTTGATGTTGGGTATGCCACTGAACTTGCGAGCTCTGCTGGTCCATCCAGTACATCTGATGATGCTCGTAATTCTTCTGCTACTGTCTTTGTGCCTGATAAGAAGCGGATCCAGAGATCTGCGATGCTGGAAGAGGTGTAGGAGTAAATGATGTGTTATAGAAAGTCTACGGACGTTGGTATGAGAAACGGCCCCCAAAACTCCTCACTTGATAAAAATGTGTCTTTGTCTCACTTCAAATTACAAACTAAATAAAAGAAAATGAAAGTGCTATTGTCTTCAAAATTCCTCCAAGTCCTCACTTGTTGCTCTCTCTCTCTCTTACCGAGTTGCTCATAAAAGAGACTCCGCTTCACGTGGGTGTACAGGTGCTCCTAAGAGAGACTTCCTTGATCTGCGGTCCCTCACAAAAAAGACAAGAAAGGAAGAGGGTTAGATAATTCATAAATAATATCAAATAAAATAGAAAATAAATAATCGAAAATGTAGACAAAAGAGACAAGAAGACAAAATAAAGATACTATATGACGTTGCTCCCCAGTAACTACGTAATTTGAAATAACGAAAATTGAGAGGGTCATACAGTCTCATACGGCGAGATTGCAGTAATGGAGTTGACCGTTCAAGAAATCTGTTAAATTCAATAATTAACCCACAATATAAATCAAGTAATGTAAAATAAGATTATGAGTTAAAATTTATTATAACTCTACAAATCATGTGTATAGATGCAAGTATGTAGAGTGTCGAACACATGGAGCAAATGGTCGATTGGGCAATTTAATGCACAAAATTTGTGTTTTTCTTCTTGTATAAGAGCTTTTGTGTGTGTGTGTGTTTTAATTTTTCATATATACTTTTGAATTTAATTTTTATATTTTTTAATTGTTTTTAGTTTTACAATTTTTATTTTATTTTTATATTTTCCTATTTTTAATTTCTTTTCATTTTAATACATAATATAGGAATATATAACTATGTATACAATATAAGATAATACAATTATAAATACTACTAAAAATAAAAAATACAGAATAAGATGTTTTTGAATTATTATATTTTTTACTATTCTTGTTACTTTGGGGGAATTTTTGCTAATTTTTATATATTTTTAAAGTAAAAAAATATCTCAAAACATAGATTAAATATATAGGCTAAATTAATTTGAAGACTAAAAATAGGAAAAAGTGTCAAATTTCTCCAAATAAATCCCAATAGATATATAATAATATAAAGAAACTTTAGCGATAAAATAAATTATTTTGGATCTTTTTGATGATTTTTCATAATTTTTTACTTATTAAGTTTTTCATTTTTTATCTTTTTTTATTCTTATAGATTTTTGGTCTAGAGTTAGACAATACAATAATAGATAAAATATATTTTTTGGAAATTTTTAAAATGATTTTATATTTGTTGGTATTTTATAAGTCAAACATGGGCAAAAATGTGCTCTTTTGATTTTTAGAAAATAGGTAAAATTCCTAAATAGCAAAAATAAAATAATAGCATAAATGCGTACATTAGAGGGTACTTCCTATTTTTTCAGTATTTTTGGAGCACGAATGATAATTTTAATAAATAGAAAACAAATAAAAATAGTAAACTAGAAAGGGTATTTTTGCAATTAAAAATAAAGGCAGGGAATACAATGCAATTTAACTAAAAATATTCAAGTAATATTTAATGTTTATGGACTAAAGAGAAATTCAAAAAGCAACGAGAGCTTACATGCAAAATCACTACACGTGAGCTAACATGGAGTGGACCGAAAAAAATACAAGAAAGATCAAGAGTTCTAATGTAAATTTACCAAAAATTTTAAATGTTTCAAATAAATTACAATACTAAGCAATAAATAAACAAAAGGTAGGGGTATAATGTGTAAATTACCCTCTTAAAGCGTGGATCAAACGATCATAGGTGCTTGACTTGTCCACATTGCGGGTGCAAGTGACACGATGACGGTTGGGTTGCAGCGGTTGAGATTAGACCTCCAGGTGGAGATCAATGGTCATGGACGAGTTGTATCTAGCGGTGGCTGGCATATCTGGCGCTCCTCCTGAATCAGACGGTCGAGACCTCTCCTCAAAGAACAGAGAAGAATTCAACCAAGCTCGAGCTTCAATCGAGCTCTACTCCCTCCTCCGGTAGACATAGATGCTCCTTCAAAGCACGAAAGTTTCCTGGAAGCCTCATACACAAGATGGTGGGTTCCAGCAGGTTCAAGAAGGTCTCGGTGAGCCCCTGAGGTCATAGAAGAAAGGGTGCACCAGGTTAAAATCACCTCGTACGAGGTACATACCCTTCAGGACCTCCACAGAAAGAACGGGGGTCGAGGGAAAACTGCCTCGACCCATTAGCGGGAGAAAGGGAGGTGTGGTGAGGTGTGGTGGCAGATCTCCATTGAGGTGATGGACACAGACACCCGATAACTTGATCCAGGAGGAAGCAAGGTTAATGGAAGGGGTCAGGTGATGTAGAACGCGAAGGGAAAAGAAGTGAAGGTGTTTTGAGGGTTAGAAAACAAGCGAAGCATGGTGTAGGGTTCGTTGGAGTTTAGCTCCGGCGAACTATGAATCGACTACTCTACGCTACTATAATGGATCAAATGCTAAACTAATTATAGGAATAAAACGTTGGAAGTAAACCTAAGCTAAAAAGAAAGAAAAGAAACCTCACTTGGCTGGAGCCAAGGAAATGGTACCTTGACAGCGGCACACCATCAGAGATGGTGGAATCAACATCGCCACTTGATCTCTGCTCTTCAAACAGGAGGGTGAGTTAGTTGTTACTTCACTCAAGGCCAAGCACACAATTTGAGGGGGAGGGGCGGAAGGGATTCGAAAATTTGAAAATGGTGAGGAGCTTGGTTATGTACAACGAGTGAAGCAACTGGAAGATCGATGTGACGTGATCGATGTAGATGCTCTCGGATCATTGTAACGATCCCACGTGATAGAGCATCGATCAAGGTAAGAAATTCAAAGAGGAATCTACCCGAGAAGGTGAAAACCTCGAGCAACAAAGATCGAGGAAGAATAGGTCCTAGGCTGGTGTAACAGAGTCTACAACTTGGGTCAGACAGTTGACCAAAGTCAACGTGTGACAGGTCCTGATTGGGCCACATCACCAACAAAAAGAAAAAACCATAATAAAATCGAAAATAAATTAAAATAAACCAATAAATGATTTTATTAATTTTCGATTAAAATATGAAAATGTTTATTAATTTATGCAGTGTTTTATTATGATTTTTATTTATTTTAAAGGCATATTTATTATAAGTTAATTTTTAGGGGTATATTTATAATTATATGTATATTGACCTATGTTTTATATGTTTTATTTTTATTTTGTATTTTATTATTTTATTATATTTATTTATAACTTTATAACTTAATTTTATATACATAAATGTATTTTGTTATATTTTTCTAATAAAATATGTATACTTAAATAAATATTCCTATATAATATATATGTATAAGTATATTTCTTTCATCTATATACTTTATATACTATGTTTTTGTATTTTCTTTATGGTTCTATTCTATTAAAAATATGTACATATACTATAGATTATATTTAAAAAAATATAAAATACAAAATTATAAAAAATAATAAAGAATAAATAAAATAAAATTTTATTTGGGTAAACTATACAATAGGGGTCTAAAGCTTATCTTCTAATCTTAACTCCAAATTAAATGAAATCAACATTCATCAAATAGCTTATTAAAAGTTATATACAACTATAGCGATTTTGATGTATTTTGAGTGTTATTGAGAAGATATGGGTATGATAAGTTTGGGTTTTGACTTTTTATTCTGAGTATAAAAAGTACATTATATATTATTTTTGTGTGAAATCAATTTTGCTTTTTTTCTATACATCTTTATATACAACTTTCATATACAATGTTTCTTTATTTTAAGAATAAATAATAAAGAATAAAATAGGTCCCAAATAGGACTTATTGATGAATAAAAGAATGTGAATTTTGTTGGGATTTAGCCCTTATCTCCCCCCTACATTATTTCTTGTCGACCCAGTCATCAAGATGCCTACCTCTCGAGGTTTAGGGTCATAAAATACATTTGGTATTTTATTCTTTTTTCTTTATTCTATAAATTTTATATTAAAAACTATATTTTATATAAAATAACTGGAATAAATAATGGGTGTTACTTTGTACAAAATAATGTATTTACATGCATTTAGATAATGTTTTTTAAGGCTAAAATGATAGAATAAAGGTGATGAAATGGAGCATCTCCCACACCTCACAAGGTTGAAACATTGAATTATGAGAATTGTGGTATTAATACAACTTGATATTAACCATATATTTGCATCAATCATCCCAACAACTCCAACAATCCCCCACGAATTCATCGTTGAAAACATGATGAGCCAAAAAATATCGGGTTTCCACACTCTACTTTCAATAAAGATACCTTATGATTTGAACATTTACCTGAGTTATCCCCTTTCACCATCACATGAATAAAGTGAACTAAGTCTTTAACTTTAATCCTTTGATGTAATGGCAACGGGTGGTAACAACAGAGTGATGTCTATGGTGACAAACTTCTAGTTTTGGTGCTATTAATGGCCATGCACTCTGCCTTGTTTCATGAGTATAGTAAGGATAAACCCTAATTCTTTATCTATGGCCCATAGAAATACTCATATAGGTGGCATTCTCCAAGGATGTGCTACTCACATCCTTCTTATAAAAAGCTTGAATCCATTAAGAGCGTGATGCTCAACCTATTCTTGCTACTTTCAAGCACTCAACTTTTCAGGAATAGGACTAACATGTAAAACATGGCATAGTGAGTGCCGCCAACCAGTTTCACATACATCTTTTTTTCATTGAACCTATTTTATGGGATCTCCACTCATTTAGGTTGGGTTGCTACTGAGGGTAAACTCTCAATGGGTTTCATCCCAAGTCTGGATTTTTAGACTAATGATCTATCAAGTTCCTTTGTAAGTGGATCTGTCATGTAATCTTTGGTACCAACAAATTCCACAACAATCACTCTCGAAGACACTAAATCCATGATAGACTTAAGTCTAACTTGGATAGATTTTCCAGTTTTCTGATTATACTATGAACTCTTTACCTCTGCAGTAGTCATGCTATCATATTGTAAAGAAATCGTCGGTATCATCTTACTCACCATGGGCATCTCGGAGAGAAGCTTCCTAGACATTAAACCTCTGTACCTGTTGTGTCCAAAGAACATAGCTCTGCCTCAAAAGTAGACCGAGTCAAGATGGTATGATTCACAGACAAAGGGTAAATACATGCCCAGTCACACTGTTACTCATGGAGTCCTCCATTTGAACAATCCAACTTGCATCACTATATCCTTCTAAAACATGAGGGTATTTATCATAATGCAGTACAAGAGGTACAATACACTTAAGGTACTTCAACACTCGATCCAAGGCCTTCCAATGAGTATGGTCAAGACATCTCGTATAGCTACTCAACTTTGCGACCGTGGATGAAATATTAGGTCTAGTACAATTTGCAAGTTACATCAAGCTTCCTATAATCTACGAATATCGTAGATGTGCTATAGATACTCCACTCTTATTCTTATAGAGGGGGTTAGTGAAGGATATGGTGAGATCCTCAAGTGCATCACGAAAGCGTGAGCATCGTATCGAATACGACGAAGAACGACTAGTCGTACTAGTTGATCTATGCAGCGGAAATTAAAATTTTTTCATGTGACGAAACCACATGATCCAAGAACACTTCTAGGATCGTTACGTCTAAACCACAAATACGTAATAGGATTACCTCTTGAAGCATGGTTGCGATCAAGTCTCTAAACGAAGAGACCTCCTGTCTCAAGTCCGATTCAACGGAGGAGATGCTTGCGAGCGCGTGGATGAGACGCGTGCTTCTCGCAATCCATGTTAATGATCCAAGCGGCGGATCTCCTGATCTCGACACACGAGATCCTACGTCTTCTTCATGAGCGAGGCACACCAAAGGAGACGGAGATCCACGAGCAAACGATCGGCAGCATAACGACGACGCTGCGGCGATGGAGAACCTCTCTAGGGCATCCACGGTGGACGGCCATGAGAGAAGAAGAGAGGGCTGACGTGTAGAGAGAGAGAGACTTATGTTCACTCTTGTGTATAAAGAAGAGCAATGGGGTGCATCTCCTTTTATAATATTTTGGGATCCACGGATATCAATCCATGGGCAACACAAATCCAATGGCTCTCATTGATTTGTGTCTTTTTAATGGCTAAGATTTTGTTGGTAAAAAACAACAATAATTAATTTAATTTAGATTAAATATATATTGATAAATCAATATGATTTAATCCCAAATTAAATCAATCAAGCATGGAGATTTTGGAAAGAAGATTGTCTCCTTCCATAATATGGGATTTGGTGGCAATCTCATGTAATCTGATGAGATCTCATGAGATTACATTATTCCATGGAAATCTCCAAGATTTCCAGCAACACTTGTTGTAAATTATTCTACAAAAATATTTCATAATTATTTTTGTGAATATTTCAATCTTTCCATTGGAAAATTGTGAATCACATTCACAACTCAAAATAAAATGTGAATTACATTTTCAATTAAATATCCAATATGAATTCAATTCACATCAACATTTATTTAACAAATGTAAATCACAAATAGCTCTCTCTTATATATTATAAATCACATTTATAATGTATATGACTAATATGGATATTACTATCCACATTATTCATATCCAAGATAATTAAATCACATTTAATCATCTCTGATCTCTATTCTCTTGTTCTCAAATAATATGAATCACATTCACATTATTCACGTCTTTCATAATTAAATCACATTTAATTATCTTAGATAACTCTCTATATAATATAGATCAAATTCATATTATTCATGATAATTAAATCACATTTAATTATCCACTTTCTCAGTGCTCGGATACATATATCAACATTGCAATTATCCACGAACTCTTTCAAGGATAATGCTCTTTCTCCGCGAATACTTGGAGATAAGGACAGGGCAATTGTATTGTTCTACATATAGTGACTTGGATATTGAGATCATATCTCAAATCCAGATCGCGGGCCTCCCATAGATGCTTGATTAAATCAAGACCGCAAATCTAATCTTCTCATTGCATCTGAAACACATTCAGATCAATGTCCAACATTTGGACCAAGATCAGATCACTTCTCTACTGAGAGGAGTCACTAAAATCCAGACCCGTTTCATCACTCCTTAGGAATGGAAGCGTCATGGTTATACAATCATTTATGATCACATCACCCTCAGGTATTCCCAATACCTGTACATCCTGCATACTGGAAGACTCAGATTAAACACGAAGTATTGGATCAACTTTATGTTGTCTACTTCATAGTTTTATCAGTAAGTTTCTCATTCGATCATTTGAAGCCGGTATCAATCATATACTTTCCAAAAGCATATATCATACCTAGGTCTTGACCATATACTTTCCAAAAGCATATGTCAAACCTACAAATTCATTCAAGCTTCCAAAGCGAGAAGATCGTGCACGGAATTTGATTCTTCCAATATCTTATGAGTGAGCTCATGTCTTCCGGTTCAATAAATGAACCTGTATGATCCCTTTGAGAGACCGTATTACTCATATGCTCTTATATGCACACCAGCGCGCCGGTGTATAGACCTTGGTTAGGTCATCAACCTATTGGTCTGCCAAATGTACATACTCAAACATATAGTAACACATCTGTCTCTGGTCAAAGGATGCGTGCCTGTATGGTGACAGCATACGATATAGGACTTTGGTTATCTCGATCTCGTTAAGTCAACTCTTTGACCTAACTAATCTGACACCTCTGAATCTCTATTCCTATGCAGAGGACCTACATCAAGAGGTCGGTCAGATATCAGCCTATATGAGAAAGGATTGCCATCTCCTACTCAGGCTGGAGATCATCTCTTAATAATCATTTGACGGTGCTTGATGAGTCCTCAATCTAACCCTTTAGATATTCATCCAAGCACCAGCCTCTATGATTCAATTGTTGAATCAACAGTTGTATGATCACTAAGATGGCCATGGTAGATAACCCTAATTGTACTAAGGGACCTATTATGCAAATTATTATTCTTCATTTCAGACCAGGGAATGATATTCACAATTACATTTATTGCATAATGGCTCGTCGTGGGCTCGCATGTCCAACAATCTCCCACTAGCCCAAAGAGCCATTAATGGGCTAATCATTTAAACCTACACTCATGTGACAATCATAGGCTATTTAGAAAATAGCTAGGTAAGTTGATCAGTCACTCTGTTTCTGCAAGACTATGCCAAGTCCTTTTACGGCACTTGCATATCCCTCAGTAACAGTGCTTGCATATAATGCGAATGTTGCATATTATGAAACCAATACTCAATCTTGTTAGTTACAATGTCCTTGACACTACATCTTAACAATTATCATATCCAGTATTTCCATAATCCTTATCAGAATACACTTATTCCTAGTGATCACTATCTCTTAAGGTATCCACAGTTAAGACCTTTTAGATCTCTATCTATAAAGTCTTAAGTTTTTGAAGATAAGAATTTGATATCACTATCTCAAAAAATCTTGTCATATATGAAAATTTTGTTATTACTGCAATCAAGTGTTTTATCTCCATAGTAGGATTAGCAACACTTTACTACTCCCACTGCATGGCAGATATCTTACTTTTGTAAACATCTAGCATATACTCAGCTTCTCGTAACTGATGCACAAGTGCAGGAAGTTCTAGCATTCGCTTCCTCAACTCTTTGAGGTGTTATCCCTTTAGATAGGTCAGTACCATATCTTAAGAGATGGAAGCCTTTCTTGGAATTTCCAAGAATGGAATATATCCAAGGTGTACTACAAATGTGACAGTCCCGATACCCTCTTCCTTTGCTTATGAACACCTTCAGAACTAATATCCAAGAGGTATCCTTAAGATCATATCTCAAGTTATGGAATAGTCAGATCATAAAATACTTATTATTATCCTTATATCATTCCAAATGATTAGGATATTATCTTCATTTATCATGATGAACACAATGGCACTCCCACTAAGCTTCACACGGTTCATCAAGATTCTATCTAAAATCATAACATTTATAATTTCATCAAATCTTATGTTCCAGCTACAAGAAGCTTATTTGAGTCCATAGATGGATTTCTTTAGGTTGCACATCTTTTAGGTTGCACATCTTGCTTTCCTCAACCATGAAGTCCTGGGGCTACTTCTTGTGAATATCCTCAGGGAGGTATTCATAGAGAAATGCAATCTTGACTTCTTTCTCTTGAAGATCCATTTACACCTTTATGGGTCTTACCCATATAGGTGGATCCTCGAGGGTCCATATACAACATTTGTATATGAAGTTTACTTTAGACTTTATTGCTAAAATCCATCTTCCATGTTATGATCCTCAGGAGTTTCATCACATGAAATCCGATCATTGTCAGACTTAACTGACACATGGAATACATCCTTAAACTCATTTGAAGAGGTATTAGTGTTTCATCTTTAATTGTCCTTTTAGTTTCCGATTTCATGAGCCTCATTATCATCTCAGGATCAAATGAGTTCCTTTACTTCATTTTCATCTTGATTCTCGAGAGAGTCATCCTTTAAGAATCATATTCTTAGAGATAAGATCTTTTAAGAATCTCAAGGTCATAAAGTAGGTATCCAATACCATCCTTTATTTTCCTGATGAAGTAGCACTCTGTAGTGCTAGATTCCAGCTTACTTGCATGGAACCTTATCAAGGATATATATTGTAGTCTTTACTACACATATATATACCTGGAAACTAAGGGATAATTATGCTAAAATTCATCATTGATCAAATCATGTCACACATGATCCAATTGTATCTCCCTATAACTCTATTGAGTTAATGTGTGTTAGGAGGATTGAGATAGAAATGAAATTCATATCTCCATAAGGTATTCTTTGAATTCATCTAATAGGTACAAGCTACCTAGATTAGATCAAATTCATTTTATCTTCCTTGAAACTTTAGTTTTAAACCAAAATTATGAAATATTTGAATATTTCAAAGGTTTCTTAGGTGAAGAGAAGAAATCTCATATCATACATAATCATCAATAGATATCACATATCTATAATGTTTACTATGATATAGATGATCTGCATACATCAATATGTATGAGATCCTGAATACCTTGACATCTTACACATTTCCCAAGGAAGGGTATATTTGACATATTTTACTTTTGAATACAATATTCACAAGTATGTAAGATTTGTAATTTTAGACATTCTAAAGTTTCATATCTTACTAGCCCATTGATCTCATCAACAGACACATGTCCAAAACTTGATGCCAGATCATTGTCAAATGATCTTTATCCTCTTATTGATCTTTTAAAGGTTTAATTTCAATATTAGAAATCTTAATGAACCATTCATTAATTTTCTAATTTAGTAGAGCCCACTAGATGTCAGACTACTATCTGAAATATATCCATCATAACTCTTTATGATAGGTTTATTTCAGAATTCATGTTTATTTCCAACATTTAAAAACAAACAATGAGTGTATTTTAATGTCTAGGTCATAAAGACATTCTCTAAGACTAAGGCTCACCCACTTAATATTAGAAGTCTATTAATCCAATGGAAATTGTTGCAACAATTGCATCTATATCCATGTGGATAACTATAAACCTTAACATCAAATTTTCCAGTCTTCTAAAACATATGCAACCCATTGCAAGTGTTGTTAGATACAATTATAAGACTTTATCTTATCAAATAAGAAAGTCAATTTCAATGATTTATGTAGATTATTTTGATGCTCTATCCGAGTCCTTCTCTAAGGTTTGTAGACAGACTTGATAGTCATACTGATTGCAGTATTGGCATTCATCCAACTCTTAGGATGTCATATGGAAGTCATAAAAGTACGGTCAACTCTTTGACTATCCTTCTTATCTTGGGTCTGACCCATGCTTCCACTGCGCTCCCTTTATCTATAAACAACCATTGCTTAAGACAAAGGATCTCTTATGTTGAACTCAAAGGAATTCAATGTAAGAGCATCAATATTTATGCATGCTTCATTCAATTCATACAATATGAATATTATGAAGCTTCATGAATGACTAGAGCATAGACAGTAAAATGATGACACTCATCATGTCTACATCCATCTAGACTCTTAAAAACATTGGTTCAGGTAGGTATTCAAATATTTTGAATACATCATCTCTTATACCATTTGGTATGATGCAGAGAACCATGTCATTCATGATTAAATGTCAAGAGCACATATGCATGCCAGAATATCTTCATTGATTTTATAACTATTATTTGACAATTACGATCATCATCAACATGTCACTTCCAAAGTATATCTGATGTGAGATCAAGACTATAGAGACATACAAACCCTAGGGTTGTAGTCCTATTATCTATTTAATTGTCATTCCTCATTATTATGAGGAAACTTGCACGTTGAAACCACATACATTATGTGTCCAATTGCAAGTACAATATCTGGATCATGAGTCCAATCCATGATATTTTACTGGTTATTATTGAGTATAACATTGAGTGGGTTTAATGAAGGATTATCTGAAATAAGAAATTTGCATAAGTGCATATATTTAAAATATATACATATTTTACTTGGATTTAGGAGTTTTTATATCAAAGTTGTCTTGTCTTGTCAACACTGAAAGTTCATTCCCTTAATCACTTTCAATGTAAGAGATATACTTACCATTATATCTCAAGCAAGATCTAGGATCTCCTTCCTTATCTTTGTTACATCCCAATAATATGAGAACCTGCAACTCGGATAAAAAGAAGCGGGAACACATTCCACCTTACAAGTCCAACTTGTATCTCCCAATTCAGTCTTTAACACACGGGCCCACCACCCCTAAGGCGATGTTGACCCGTCATTAATTGAACCAACCATCAACCGGAATACAACTCGCTATGCGCAATCCAATATCTCCCCAATAATATGAGGATCCGATATTGGGGTCACTACACATACGTCCTTACTCTTTCGAGAAGCGAAGAGCCCGATCCAGATGCGCTTGCATACAAGAGTTGTCACTTCAGACAAGGTTCTCCTATATACAATCCCTGGCGAGGGAACCCTCCGCCTTGACGGGAGATCATGGATGTCACTTATGTAATCCTCCATATCATATTCAAATTCTAATTAATTATTATGAATCATATTCACATAATTAATTCTTCCAAGGGAAGTAACAACTCTATTCATAATAGAGTGTTTTAATTTTAATTGAATTACAATTAATTTAATCATATTAAATTAATGATCCAATTAATGTCCAACAAACATTCTCAATTGTTATTGAATTATGGTATTATCTCAAATACGTATTATTTAGAATTTTAATAATTAGAAATACATCATGATTTCTTAAGCATTATAACAACCCTACCCGCTAACATGGCCAGTACCGACGGGAGTGGGACAGACCGCACACGGTGCAACCTGCTACCCCAACGCTCCACGACTAGACACCATATCCACCTGGGGAAAGGATAATGCAAAATAGATCACTTTGTACTTGAGATGATCATTGGTTCTTCAATCGAAATTATATCATATAATAATAATCAAAACAATTTTGATTAACATTATAATGAGATTTACTAAATAAATCCCAAATCATATTCAAGCAACACATTTGTTGGAATGTAAATCATGTAGATCATGTAATCAATTTTGTGATCTAGATCACATCTAATCAAATATTGGTTAAGGAAATGTCATTTAAGGAAATAATTATCATCAAATATTTTACAAATATTTATGCACAATTATTCCAGGAAATTAAATAATTTAATTTCACTAATTGATTAAATGGCAATCACTAGGTTCTTGATTAGGAAAGTATTTCCACCAGTGACCCTGACTTACTAAAAATACTATATCTCAATCAAATTAAATCCAAATTTAAGCAAAATAAGTTTCTAATGTTTTCTAATTTGATTTACAACAGAACCTAAGTGATTTGCATGCATTTCAAGGCGTTTCAAATCCGCAATTAACTCTTTAATTACGTTGAGATTCGCAGTCCCCGAAACTGTAGATACACGTTCACTAAAATGATCATAACTTGAGAATATGAAATCCAAATTACATAAACTCAGATCCTACGGTTTCCTTATTTAATGGAAACAAAATACAATTATTATTTTTGTGTTTGAACGATTTAAACAGTGCTGAAAATAATCTCAAAACAGAGATGCGAAAATGAAATGCGGGAAAACTTTTGCAAACCCTAACGAACCCAAGTCGTCCTCAGTTCATGGATCGCATCCAAAACCTTCTGACCTAAGGCTCTGATACCACTTGAAGGATATGGTGAGATCTTCAAGCACATCACGGAAGCGTGAGCATCGTATCAAATACGACGAAGAACGACTAGTCGTACTAGTAGTTCTATGCAGTGGAAATTAAAATTTTTCATTTGACGAAACCACATGATTCAAGAACACTTCTAGGATCATTTCGTCTAAACCACAAACAAGTAATAGGATTACCTCTTGAAGCGTGGTTGTGATCAAATCTCTAAACGAAGAGACCTCCTGTCTCAAGTCCGATCCGACGGAGGAGACGCTTGCGAGCGCGTGGATGAGACGCGTGCTTCTCGCAATCCATGTTGATGATCCAAGTAGCAGATCTCTTGATCTCGACACACGAGATCCGATGTCTTCTTCATGAGCGAGGCACACCGAAGGAGACGGATATTCACAAGCAAACGATCGGGCAACATAATGATGATGTTGCAGTGATGGAGAACCTCTCTAGGGCATCCATGGTGGACGGCCATGAGAGAGGAAGAGAGAGGGCTGACGTGCAGAGAAAGAGAGAGAGAGAGAGAGAGAGAGAGAGAGAGAGAGAGACTTATGTTCTCTCTTGTGTGTAAAGAAGAGCAATGGGGTGCATCTCCTTTTATAATATTTTGGGATCCACGGATATCAATCCATGGGCAACACAAATCCAATGGCTCTCATTGATTTGTGTCTTTTTAATGGCTAAGATTTTGTTGGTAAAAAATAACAATAATTAATTTAATTTAGATTAAATATATATTGATAAATCAATATGATTTAATCCCAAATTAAATCAATCAAGCATGGAGATTTTGGAAAGAAGATTGTCTCCTTCCATAATATGGGATTTGGTGGCAATCTCATGTAATCTGATGAGATCTCATGAGATTACATTATTCCATGGAAATCTCCAAGATTTCCAGCAACACTTGTTGTAAATTATTCTACAAAAATATTTCATAATTATTTTTGTGAATATTTCAATCTTTCCATTGGAAAATTGTGAATCACATTCACAACTCAAAATAAAATGTGAATTACATTTTCAATTAAATGTCCAATATGAATTCAATTCACATCAACATTTATTTAACAAATGTAAATCACAAATAGCTCTCTCTTATATATTATAAATCACATTTATAATATATATGACTAATATGGATATTACTATCCACATTATTCATATCCAAGATAATTAAATCACATTTAATCATCTCTGATCTCTATTCTCTTGTTCTCAAATAATATGAATCACATTCACATTATTCACATCTTTGATAATTAAATCACATTTAATTATCTTATATAAATCTCTATATAATATGAATCAAATTCATATTATTCATGATAATTAAATCACATTTAATTATCCACTTTCTCAGTGCTCGGATACATATATCAACATTGCAATTATCCATGAACTCTTTCAAGGATAATGCGCTTTCTCCGCGAATACTTGGAGATAAGGACAGGACGATTGTATTGTTCCACATATAGTGACTTGGATATTGAGATCATATCTCAAATCCAGATCGCGGGCCTCACATAGATGCTTGATTAAATCAAGACTGCAAATCTAATCTTCTCATTGCATCTGAATCACATTCAGATCAATGTCCAACATTTGGACCAAGATCAGATCACTTCTCTACTGAGAAGAGTCAGTAAATCCAGACATGTTTCATCACTCCTTAGGAATGGAAGCATCATGGTTATACAATCATTTATTATCACATCACCCGCAGGTATTCTCAATACCTGTACATCCTGCATACTGGAAGACTCAGATTAAACCCGAAGTATTGGATCAACTTTATACCGTCTACTTCATAGTTTTATCAGTAAGTTTCTCATTCGATCATTGGGAGCCGGTATCGATCATATACTTTCCAAAAGCATATATCATACCTAGGTCTTGACCATATACTTTCCAAAAGCATATGTCAAACCTATAAATTCATTCAAGCTTCCAAAGCGAGATGACCGTGCATGGAATTTGATTCTTCCCAATATCTCATGAGTGAGCTCATGTCTTCCAGTTCAGTAAATGAACCTGTATGATCCCTTTGAGAGATCATATTACTCATATGCTCTTATATGCACACCAGCACGCCGGTGTATAGACCTTGGTTAGGTCATCAACCTATTGGTCTGCTAAATGTACATACTCAAACATATAGTAACACATATGTCTCTGGTCAGATGATGCGTTCCTGTATCGTGACAGCATACAATATAAGACTTTGGTTATCTCGATCTCATTAAGTTAACTCTTTGACCTAACTAATCTGACACCTCCGAATCTCTATTCCTATGCAGAGGACATGCATCAAGAGGTTGGTCAAATATCAGCCTATATGAGAAAGGATTGCCATCTCCTACTAAGGCTAGAGATCATCTCTTAATAATCATTTGATAGTGCTTGATGAGTCCTCAATCTAACCCTTTAAATATTCATCCAAGCACCAGCTCTATGATTCAATAGTTGAATCAACAGTTGTATGATCACTAAGATGGCCATGGTACATAATCCTAATTGTACTAAGGGACCTATTATGCAAATTATTTATTCTTCATTTCAGATCAGGGAATGATATTCGCAATAGCATTTATTGCATAATGGCTCTCCGTAGGCTCGCATGTCCAACAGTTAGATGAATCATAAGGAGTACATACAAATTTACTGCTCTGATAGTCAAATTTCTTGAGAACAATCTCAGTATATTGTGATTGAGGCACATCCATTCCATTAGTAGATCTAATCAGTTTGAACCCCAAAATCACATTTGCAACTCCTAAGTCCTTCATCTCAAACTTACTTCTCAAGAACCTTTTAGGTTCTTCCACTATCTTTATGTTTGATCTAAATATCAAAAATATCATCGACATATAGGCACAGGACATATCACCTTTAATCATATAGTACACACATTTATTATATTACTGAACAATAAAGCCATAAAACTGTATAGTCTTATCAAACTTTTCATGAAACTATTTCGGAGATTGTTTTAGTCCATAAATGGACTTTAGAATCTTGCAGACCTTTTTTTCATTATTAGATGCTACGAATCCCTCATGTTGGTCTGTAAAGATCTCCCCCTCAAGATCGTCATATAAAAAGACAGACTTCACATCCATTTATTGAATTGTGAGATCATGTATGGAGGTCAATGCAATGAGCATCCGAATCGTATTCATCCCAATAACATGAGAATATGTATCAAAATAATCAATACCCTCCTTCTTGATTGAAACCTTTGTCTATAAGTCTTGTCTTATATTTTTCAATGGATCCGACCAATCTAAGTTTTCTTTTGAATATCCATTTGCTTCCTATGATAGAACACCTAGGAGGTAGATCGACAAGTTCCACGTGCCATTTGAAATGATCGAATTCATTTCAAATTTAATGACATCCTTCTAATGCCTTGCTTCAGTAGAAGCCATGACATCCTTGTACATGGGAGGATCGCCCTCGATTTGGTAGGAGACAAAATGGCTACCTAAATCCTAATAAATATGTAGCATCACAAAGTTGAACAATAGTATTAGTATCTATATATGTGATGTCATACCAAATTACTAAGAATCGATAGTCATAACTATTTTCCACATACCTCAAGAAGACCATGTAAACTGTTTTAGGTCCAAGTTTCTTTCTCTTGTGTTTTGTGTCTCAGACTTTAGCTAAGCATCCCCACACCTTGAGATATTCTAGGTTTGACTTTCTATTTCTCCAAAGTTCAACTGGACTCTTATATTTATGCCTTAGGAGAACTCTATTCGAAATACGACAAGCTGTATTCAAAGCTTCCTCCCACATATAAGATGGTAGTCCGGAACTTTGTAAAAGTATATTAAGCATATCAGTTAGGGTCCTATTTTTTTGTTCTGCTATTCCGTTGGATTGCGGTGAATAGGGACCTCATGAACTATACCGAATAATTTACATTGTTCATCAAATATGTTAGATGTGTATTCACCACCCCTATCTGACTTTAGACGTTTAATTATTTTATCAACTTGTATTTTTGCTTCATTCTTAAAGATAAGAAACTTTTCTAAAGCTTCATATTTAGTTTTAAGTAGATAAACATAACAATATCGATTGATATCATCTATGAAGGTGGTAAAATATCTTTTGTTATCTCTAATCATCACGCCACCAAACTCACAAATATCAGAATGTACTAAGTTTAGAATTTCAGTTTCCCTATTCACGGAGTGAAAAGGCTTTCTAGGAAACCTATCTTGAGCACACATTTTACATTTAGTGAGTTTGTCTATAGTATGATCAGGAATCATGTCAAGTTTCATCATTCTTTTCGTAGAATTGTCATTCATATGTCCTAATCTAGCATATCATAAATCAGTAGATTCAATATTTGAAATAATATAAGTAGAGGAATCAAAACTGGATATATGATTAAGTGCACTATCAATGTCACATCTGATTCTAAATAAAAGATCATGATCAACCAAATATCATTTGCCAAAAAAATACCATGTCTCAGAAAAACTACTTTATTAAATTTAAAGTCTAATTGGAAATCTTCTCTAACTAATAAAGACCCATACAATACAATCTTCTTGATGTCAAGAACATGCAGCGCCGTGTGCAAAATCCAAACTCGTTCAGTTGAGAATCTCAGCTCGACTCGTCCAGACCTAAGCACCTTGGTCGCAGATCTATTCTTTATCATCATTATTCCACCGGCTCAAGCTTGGTAAGACACAAAGAAGGTCTTGTTAGTACAAATGTATACATTTGCACCAGCATCAATAAGCCACTCATTAGACTCGTTTACTATAAAGAGTTAAGGGTTCACTGATATATACCCCTCGCTAGGCTTACCTCCCTCTGTTAGAATGAGAGCTTGAGGAGCGACATCTGTCGATTTCTGTTGATTCTTTAGATCCAGTGTCAAACCTATCCACACTGCCAGAATGGTTTTCTCTTTGGTTTTTTTCTGGATTTTTCCCTTGTCTTTAAGTTTCTTATTCTTTCCTTTAGCATTATTTCAATTTGATGTTATGACATTAACCTTAAGATTCACGTTAACAAGCATTATAAGTTTTTGTTTCATATGCTCCTCTTCAATATCTATTGAGACCATCAAAATATCTAGAGAAATTTTCCCTTTCTTGTTCTTTAGGGATATCCCAAAATCTTCCAAGGACTTGGAAGAATTTCTCAATGATTAACATGACCTGAAACTTATCAGGAAGTTTCATTTCTATCTTAGTTAACCCATGGAGTAATAATAGAAACTCATGAGCTTGTTCAGAAACTGATTTCCCCTCAGTCATATGAAACTTCAAGAACCTGGATACTGAGTATTTTTCAATACCCAGATCCTCCATGTTGTAGTTCTTATCCAGTTCCTCCCACAGATCCTTAGCGGTCTTGGTAGATGTGCCATAGACATCGAACAAAGCATTCGATAGTACGGTAAGAATGCACCCATGACACAGATGATCATGTTCTTTCCATGCATCTTCCACCTTAACCACATCTGCATCTGAGTTCTTTCATATAACTTAGGGTACTCATTTTCCAGAACCAAAATCAGGTCAACCGGATCAGCCAGATTTTCATGCATTGTAGCCAATGCTTGAAATTCTGGCTTCCAAATTTCTCTGACATACCAGTGAAATTCACATGATACCAAAACATCAAATCAGGCATTTTTCTTATCACGTTATAGATATGTCTCTTTGAGAATGTTGAAAAACCTGACATGCACATACATACAGAAATCATACTTACAACATGTTTCCAGTTTAAATCAACGTATGTATGAAACTAGATTATTATTGATAAGAAAAATATCTCTTAAAAATGTATGCATTTTATAACAAGGAAAAATTTTAGAAACAAACATCATGGCAAACAATGTGATAAAGAAATAGAGGGTTAGAGATCACAACCGAAGTTTCTTGTTGTAGAACTCACTTTAGAGAGACAACACCCCCCCCCCCATTTTATCGACGCACGGGTTCTTAACATGCTACTCCCAGGATACGATGGTTCCACTCTCATCGATGGTGCACACCGTGCTTGAGCATCCTTGAAAGTTACCTCCGTAGATAAAGCTCGAGACCGTGAGAGGGAGAAGAGAGGCGGTGGGAATGAGAGCTGTACGTGATCGTAAGCCTAGTCCACGACTTTTAGATTGATACATAAAGCCATTGAGACGGTTGTGTAACGTGAGAGGATTAAGGGGCATTTCCTCTGGAATCGAAACTAGTCCACGATTACACAAATTAACCCGATCTTTATTTCACTCCACACCACAACCACAAACGTGCTCACGCTCGACCCGACCCAGCCTGGCTCGACGTGGCGGGCATGCACGCGCATATATGTGGTGGTCCAAAGTCCTCTCTAGTCTATTTCCAAACTGGTCTCGGGAGTTTCCATATAAAAATCAAGTGTCAATTTTGACACTCCACGATGTGGTACTAAACATCACCCCACAAGGTTGAAACATTGAATTTTGAGAATTGAGATACCTTAATACAACTTGATATTGACCATCAAGCTGCATCAAACATCCCAACAAAGTTAATTCCAACACTTGTATGTACAAGCAACACTATTAGTCATTGTATTGAAGTTTTCAACGTATTCATTTCAAATCCAAGAAGGAGCCCTTAAATGTGGTTAAATAGGCATAAAATATTTCCATGGCACTAGAGACACATGGGTAAGATCTTTTTTTATTGAGATCCACATTCGCTTGCATGATCGTATATGGTAGGTGTTTTATTGCAACCTATGAGTGTGTAACATTGTCTCTATAGTAAAAGCATATAAAGAAGGAATTTTTACACCCATAACTCTGAGTAATTTGGCAATAGCATTCATAATCCTGTATAATGCGAATTACATGAGAAACCCTGAGTAGTGCTTAACTCTTACATGACATAACCCTATGTTATGTTCCGTTTGAATATCCGTTATATTTAACAAAATCCGTTTGAAAAGACAAAAATGACCCTGATGTTCATTGTATTTGCAAAACATGCAACCCCCGAACCCCGCGCCGCGCTACCCCACGAAGCCTCCTGCCGCCGAGCTCCTCCGCCCGCAACCCCGCCGAGCTGGTCCTCCCGCCGCTGAGCTCCTTCGTGCACACCCCCACTGAGCTGGTCCTCCCGCCGCCGAGCTCCTCCGAACCCCCACCCGAGCTCTCCCCCCCCTCCCCCGACCGATGGAGTCCCCCCTGAGCACTGCAGCACCCCCCTCCCCCCGTCCATGAAGTGCCCCCCGAGCACGCAACACCCCCCTCCTCCTCCTCCCGACGCCGCACAAGGAGGCCCCAACTCCCCCCGCCCGACGCGGCACAGCCCCCAACCCCCCTCCCCCTTGGTGCTCCGCGCCCCAACCTGCGCCCTCCCCAAGCTCCCTTGCTCAACCCCCCCCCCCCCCCCCCCCGCCCGACATCGCACAACCCCCAACCCTCCTCCCCCTCGGCGCTCCGCGCCCCGACCTGTGCCCTCCCCCAGCTCCCCTGCTCAACCCCTCCCCCCGCTCAACGCTGCACAAGGAGCCCCCAACCCCCCTCCCCCTCGGCGCTCTGTGCCCAGCCGACCTGCTCCCCCCCCCCCCCACCCCTCCACCTACGAGCACCACAGGCTCCCTTCGAGCCCCCCCCCCCCCCCCCCCCCGAGCCCTGCGGCCTCCCTGCTCGAGGGCCCCCGAGCTCCGCAGCCTCCCTACTCCACTACTCGTCCGGGTCACCCCGCTGATGGAGTCCCCCTCCCGATCACCACAGCACCCCCTGCCAATGGAGCTCCAGCTGGAACCACACGCCACCGCCGATCCGCTCGCAGCCTCCCTATCCCACCGTCTGCGTGCAAGATTTGTTTTTTTTTTATTTTGATTAATCCTAAACGTTCATGGGTAGATTGGTTAGATTAACTCACTTATATGGTTGAGTTAACGTTTTAAATTAATGGAGGGTTATGTGTGTGAAACAGAGTGACTATTCGAGGTTTCTCATGTAGTTCGCGATTATGCGGGATTATGAATGTTATTGTCAAATTACTCGGGGTTATGGGTGTAAAAATCTCTATAAAGAACTCATGTAGATGAAGAAGTTAAACTAGGAACTCGACTTTATGAAATGCTTAAACATTCTTTTTTGTGATAGCACGAACACAATTCAAATTCCCGAGAACTCTACTTTCTTGCAAAGATAAAGCTTGATGATACTAGACTCCATTACTATGCGATATGTTCAAATTAAATCAACTTGCATTTGATAAGATCCATGTCGGTGACAGTGGCATTGCTACTAGCAAAATTTTGAGAAGTGTACTTCATTGAGTCTGAAGCAAAAAATCATATTGTCGGTAAGGTGGATATTTGTTGGGGGTGGATTTCTCTTTCGTGTGGATACTCATTCCTTATTGAAATTATATGGTTCAATTTGAAATCAGTAAGACTTTAAAGTATGCTTACTCTCTTTTGTTTTTCTAGGACTTGTGATCTCCATCTCTTTGATCTTTCAAACTCCCATACCTTTTGACATCAAGTACTTTATGAAGACCTCAATGGCCTTTGTTTTAAAGAATCCCAAATATTAGCGTAAGAAGAAGAATTTATATATACATACTTACATACATAGAGAGAGAAAGAGAGGGAGATTATAGTCTTTTTCTGGCCGGTAGAAAGAAATTATACAGAGGATACATGCCTGCGTCTACTTTAGCATACCTCTTTTCCAAATCATAAAGGATTATTTTTGTGGGAAGATATATTATGGGTTATATTCTTCGATTTACATATAATCATTATTTCTTCGGTGATTTGGGACAAATTTCAGAGTGTACAAGTCATTGTAGATGAGCCTTGTTGATTATATTGCTTGATTTTGAATTCGGATAAGGTCGTGAGTTTTTATCCTCACATCAGAAGATTTCCATTAAAATTATCATGTGCATTTGTGATTATTTTATGAAATTGGACTTTATTCCTTGAATGTGTTTATCTGCTTCCCTTTTCTCAATTTGTTACTGTCTTTTAATATAGAGGAACACATAAAAAACTCAAGATGAATATTAATTTGTCAAAGCTTTGTTTGACTGATTTGACCCATTGAACCTTGCAAATGTACATTGTCCAATTGGGCTATATCGGGTATTCAAGATCAAGTTGATCCACCTTCCTATCACATGGTAGATCAAGTGTCAAGTATGATCTCATTACGTGGAAGTATGATGAGTGAGATTTAGGCGGGGGTAAGTAGTTTAAAATATACAAAGAGAGGCATACCCATGGACATCCTTTATTACCCGGGCATCCATTAGAGTTAGTTACCCGTTTACATTGGGTCGGGCTGACCCGCGATTCATTTATATCGAGCCGGTTCTGATTATGCACTCATGTGAACCATCTCACCCAACAGTTACAAGTTGCTTTTGCCAGTATGGAGTTCAATTGATCGTAAAAAGAAGGCAAGACCGCACGCAAATCAATTTGCTCTAAATTTACTAGCATATGTGATTTTCAAAAAGGATGCAGGAATGCTTGTATTTTGACCTGCGCCAGTGCAGGCTTCTTCTTTTGCCCTAAATTATCTTTGGCATGTACCTAAAACCAGATCCTTGGGCCTTCCAGATGAATGAACATTGATCACTTCTTAAAAAGAACTGATTTCCAACGTCAGAAAGAATCCACAATAAGAAACATCTAGTTCTCATTTTACAAAAGAAAGCTTCTCAAATAAAACTTTATTCAAACAATGACACTGAGTTCATTACAAACCCTCACCAACACCTCCACAGGAAAAGAGAAAAGAAATAAAGCAATGACCTTCTAGTGTTTAAAAAAGGACCTAGAAGACACAAATCAAAATCAAGAACAGAATGGAAAATCATCAAATCTCCCTCACTCTCCATATTTACAACTCCGACCGAAGAAAATCCAAAAGAACAATGGCTGTCCATCCACACATCAGACCAATGCATCCTGTTGCTCTACACAGAGTTCCTTCCTCAGCTTCTGTGAAAACAGCTTACATGCATCCATGCTCAGATCCATAGCTGCCGCAAGGGCCACGAATGCTGCCGCATCCTCGGTACAGTGCACATTCTGAATCCCAACCTCCACTGTTGGTTTGCTGCACTTCCCCTCACCCTCAACTGTAGATGACATAACAAATCCTCTGTGATTATCACATTTGCCAGTTCCAGCGAGATCAATGGTAAATTTCCCACCCCTATGTGTGCTTAGAGACGACTCTGCGAGCAAGGCCCCAGCGCTGAGCTCAAACCGGTAGCCAAGTCCTTCATTACGCTCCCGCCATGCCTCAAGGCGGCCCCAGGGCTTCCAGGTTCCATCACCAGGCCGGAGTACAAGCCATGCACCAGGGTTTGAGCGGCTTACACGACCGGTGCCAGGGGAGGCCACGAAGGGTGTGACCATGGAGGCAAGCGCAACAGGAGCACCAGAGAGGTCGTGGACAATGATAGACCACCCCTTGCGTTCTTTGAGGGGCCGCTCTCTACCAGATCCAAAGGCGCCTAGCCATGCCTTTGAGCTGTTTGTATCCGACTTCATGGACCTGATCAATTGAAAAGGACCAACCAAATAAGTAACACAGAGATAGGATCATCTAATCAAAACTGGATAGAATTAGTATATAAGCAACTGATGCAGGTAGTTTTAGGGCCGTGGATGCTGCGACTACCTTGCCCATCCTTTTTTCCACTCAAATACAAGGCTTTACCACATATGGCAGGGGGCTCTAAGGATAAGGAATTTTCAAAAAAAAACATTATTGCTACTAATTCTTTTTTTTTGAGGCATGCTAGTTCTAAAACTTAGTAAAAGTTCCAAAATAATCGTGACAAGAACCAACCTTATTTGATAAAAATTAAGGTCAAAACAAAACTGGTTTAAGAAATCCTCGGCTAAGATGAAAGAAGCGAATGTAGCAGGGTTTTAGGGTTTTAAGAAGATCTGGGAATTTTACTCCTTCCAGACTACAAAATTATGGCAATACCGTACCAATTTGGTCATTTTCATTCAACTGACAACGAAAGAACCCGTTCAAATCCTAGGGCTTCATGAGGAGAATAAAACTTCTTTCAAAACTCTAGGGACCCATTAGAGAAACTAGTGTATTATTGCCACAGTTCCAACAAAAATCTCTATTTTCACCAATCTACGATGAAAAAAGCTAGGGCTTCTAATTTGGGAATGCAAACAGAGGCAAGCAATAAAAGAAACCCTCTTCCGAGTCCAAATATAGACCAGAAATCCCCAATTCCCCACTAAAATTAGGGAACGAGAACAATTAAATGAAAAGGAGAACGGGAACTGACATCGATCTGTGGCATCTGTCGCTGAGATTCCGGCAGCTGAACTTGCAGGTGAAGACCGGCTGCCGCATCCCGGCCCGCACCTGAAACACCTGCGGGCTGCACTCAGGTTCCCCCTCGAACTCGAAGACGAAACGCGGGTCCGCCTCCGCCCTCACCGTCACGTGCACCTCAGCCCTCCCCTTCCCCCTCCGCACCGCCACCCACCCGCTGTGAAACACCGGCACCTCCGCCTTCCCCACAAGCCTCCCCGCACGCAGCCCGCACGTGCTCCCCCTACCGCCAGTGTAGATGGAGATGGTGACCGTGAGGGCGCCAACCCTGGCGGCAACGTCGGCGGGGGAGAGGTCGAAGGTGGCGGCGACGGGGGCGGCGTCGGAGAGGTCTAGCGAGACTGGTGCAGTGCGCGGGGGGAGGCGGAGGAGGCGAACGCGGCAGAAGCAGGGGAGGTGGAGGGGTGGAGGGCGCCGCCGGACCTCGGCGGGTGGGGGACGTCACCGGCTGGGAGGCGCATGGCGAGGTCGCCTACGAGAACCCGCACGAAGTGGCACGGGTCCATCATGATGATGCAAAAACTACGGGCTCTGCTTCTTTAGTGTGGACTATGCAAGAGTACATACCAATATATTCACATTCGCATGTCCTATTACGATGAGAGGGCGAGGGAAGACGTTCGCTTTGGCTTCGGGGTGTTGGCAACTAAAACTAAAGAAACAGCTGTGAGTTGGCGATTTAAGGGTGGTGTGTGATTAGAGGTTTGTTAGAAGGATACAGCTGCGTACAGGCTGTCAGGGTCATCCGAGGCGGAGGTGGCGGTTGGCGGGTCGCAGCACACCGCGCTGCTGATGCGTTGGGGATGGCCGTTTTTCACTTGGGTTTATTTTCTAGTAAAAACTTTGGACGTTTACCATCCATCTCTTATCTGTGGTCAATGCGGGGTTTCTTCTCGGCTTCTCCATTGCTGACTCTTGAACGATGAAAGATGTCTTCTGCAGTTAGGGATACCATGTTGCAGTTTTTTTGCTTGCGTCTCGATGGGTTTATCTCCCTAATACGCACGTTTTATCCGGTTGTGATCGTCTTTGAGTTCATGTTCTCTTTTATCTTATTCCTAAGTTTCATGGAGTCTGGACTTTTAATCATGGAGTTTTCTTTGGTGTCATATATAATTAGTGATCGTTGCTTTTTGCGTGACCAAGTGGATAACCCACGTGTGAATAGATGATAAATCAACAAATGCGAATGCGGGTTAAAATTTATTGTAATTCTACACTAGATAAGTATAGGTGTAGGTAATGTAGAAGTTGAACACAGAGAGCAAACTGGTGCAGGTAATAGTTATTAATAATTATTTATAATTAATAATTGTTATTTTATATTTTTCTTGCTTTTTCTTATTTTTATGTGAGTTTTAATTTTTTATAGATTTTTAGTTGTTTTACATTTTAGATTTTTTATTTTTTTAAATTTTTTATATTTTGTTTTTAATTTTACAAAATTTGTAGTTTAATTTTTATTTTAAAATAATATATAAAAATAAATAATAATATAGATATTATTGATATTATAAGTAAAAGAGGTTGGGGAGATTGCACCGGTGCCATAACCATCCATTTTTTAATATTTTTTGAAATGAAATCATACGTGATTTAGATCGCCAAATTTTACCATGATGTCATTCAAAATCAACTTAATTCAAGACTTCCAGCCCATCCATTAAGACTGCTAAATTTTCACAGTCTCGGAATTGTTGATATGTCTCTTTTACACAAACTTTGAAACACATATTTCACTAATAATTCTAAGTAAACCCACTGATATAAAAATGAGCGTTTGTGGCACTGATGCATGTAAAGTTACATGCACCATGGTGCAAGCTCCCCAACCTCTAAGTAATATATAGTATATATATATTTAGGAGGCAGGGAGCCTGCACCATGGGGTGTAGGAAACTCCCTGCACCCACCTCCATTTCTGATTATTTTTTTATTTTTTGGAATAAAAGTTGGGGGATTTACTTAATATGTTAAGGGGAATATGTGTTTCAAGTTTCATGCAAAACAAACATTCCTAACACATTCATCTAGACATGGTCGATTTCAGCAATTCTGAGACCGTTAAAAATTGACAGTCTTGATGGAGATGATAGAAGTCTCGAATTAAGTTGAATTTGGAATGACAACATGGTGATACATAGTGATCTAATATTTCAATAAAATCAAAAAATAATGAAAAATTAGGCTGGGTGTAGGGAGTTACCTGCACCCGTCGAGGTAGGCTCCTTTTTCCCATATAATATACTAAAATATATTCAGAATGCAGAAAATAAAATCTTTTTATACTTTTTATCTTTTTCTATATTTTGGTATTTTTATTATTTTTTATGGATTTTTAAAGTTGCAAAATGTGTAAAATAGTACACGGATTAATATCCGAGTTTGTTTTGAGTTTTAATAAATATAAGGAATTTTTACACCCATAATCCTGAGTAATTTTGTAATTACATCCATAACCTCTCATAATCGTGAATTATACCCAAGACCTCAAATAACCCTTTGTTTTATACCCATAACCCTTTGTAAGTTTAGTTCGTTAACTCAACTAGATGAATGAGTTAATATAATCAAGTCACGATCTAACGGCTAGAATCGATCAAAAGTAAAAAAGGAAAAGGAAAATATCACATCCATTCTCTCGATTCAGCAGCACATGCATACGAGTTTGGAGGGCAAGTGCTACAGGGTAGTTGCATGCAATGGTGGAGGACGAATGCTACATGGGGACATCATGCGGTAATGTAGGGATGGGGGTAGGTCAGGCCTTCCACAGGGGGTCGCACAAGGAGAGGAAGGTGGGGTTTGGTCGAGGGCCGCACAGAAGGGGGAGCTCGCAGACTGGGCTTCATCATGGTCGCACAGGCGAGGCTTCAACAATAGGGAGGGAGGGGGGCACATGAGGCTTCCGTAGGGGGTGAGGGTCTTCGTAGGGTGCCACACAAGGGAAGAAGAGTGTGGGGCTTCGTTGGGGGATGCACAGGCGGGGAGCTCGCATGCTAGGCTTCTGCGTGGGGGGGCTCTGCGCGAGGGTGTTTTCTTCAGCAGCGGAGATGGGAGCCTTTGTGCGAGAGAGCGAGAGCGAGGGGAGGGGACATGGGACTCTCCATGGGGGAACGGGAACCGGGGGAGAGGACTTCACTGTACGGAGCTTCGTCGCAGGGGAACAGGAGAGGGGGGAGGGGACGGGCGATTCTACGCGGGGGAACGAGAGTAAGGGGAGAGGACTACACGATAGGGGGCTTCCGCGCAGGGGTGGGGGAGTGGAGTGGCTCGTCGGGGGTGCTTTCGACAGCAGTGGGGGCTGGGCCTCTGCGTAGAGGAACATGAGCGGTGGGAGGGGACGAGGGACTTTACGCAGGGGAACGGGAGCAGGTTGAGAGGAATTTCTTGTAGGGGGGTAGTGGGTCGTCGTGGGTGCTTTCAACAATAGCGGGGATGAGGCCTCTGTGAGGGGTGACATGGGGGGAGAGGGGCATGGGAAGGGAGCCTCTACGTGGGGTGGGGGGGAGGGCTCTGCACGGGGGAACGGGAGCGGGGGGAGAGATGGCAGGGGACGCAGGCCTCTGTGCGAGGGCAGCAGGGGGAAACGGGGGGCCTGCAGGTTGGGGAGGGGGATGTGGGCTCGCGGGCTGGGGATGAGGACCTTGATGAGGCCTTGCGTAAGGAAACAGGAGCGATGGAGGGGGGTGCTTTGACGAGGGGAGGAAGGCGATGAGGAGTTATTCCTTGGAGGATGAAGGAGAGGAGGTTGGAGGAAGAGAGGAGGAAGTGTTGGAGGATGAAGGTGAGGAGCAGGTCAGCAGGGAGAGGCAGCTGGCTCGAGGAAGGGAGAACGACATTACTTGTAAATAATTATAATATAAAGAGTAAAAAATAAAAAAAACTTGACGAATACTATCATTATTAATGAAAAATGAAATGAAAGTTAGCATGAGGGGGGGTAAGAGTTAAGTACTATTCAAGGTTATATGTATAATTCATGATTATACAGGGTTACGAATGTAATTGCGAAATTACTCAGGGTTATGGGTGTAAAATCCCTAAACATAAATATTTTCAAAATTACTCAAAACTATTTTTAATATATACTATATAAAATAAGAAAAATTTAAAAATAAAGATATTTTTTGTATCTTTCTTCATTTTTGCTAATGTTTATAAGGTTTTAATGTTTTATGATTTTTAAGCTATATATTTTGTATTTTAGTGAGTTTTGGATATGTGATAGATAATAATAAAATACATATAATATAGTTTTTTGGAATTTTTAGAAGTGTTTTTCTAATTTTTGGATTTATACTAAACATGGTATAAATGTAAGTTTTGGATTTTTAATAAATAGGAAAACACGTCAAAATGTCAGAATACAATTACGCAAGACCAAGCACAAGTAATGCATTCAATATAAATTTCCTATAATTTTTAGAGCAATAAAAATATATACAATAAACAAAATACAAGAAATAAAAATGTTACATTTCACAAGGACCTTTTTGAAATTAATATAAAAAATAATTCCATTCTACAAAACACAGGGGGATAATATGTAATTTTCCCAAAATAAGCGCCTCACGTGGGACGATGCGTGAGGTGAGATGGGTTGGACCTAAGTGCAACTACTAGATAATTTAGGGGGTGAATTGCAATTTGTTCTGAAATATTACGTTATTCTTAATATTTAAAATACAAAATACAAAAGAATGGAAGGGTTATGTGCAATTTACTCCTTAACCGTACGCTCATTAATGGTCGAGATTAGATTACTTATGTGTTGGAAGATATGCATTAGCTGATACACATTTACGATTGAAGGGATGAGATTAGATTAGGGCTTGATCATAAGATCCAACGAATCGATCCAACGATGTCTATACCAATTAGAATCCGATCCTGATTGGACGATGGAGAGATGCTCTAGAAGAACAGAGAAGAAGCTCCGCTAGGACGAGCTTCCTCCACCTAGATCTCATCGCTTCGATGGTCTTATTCGTTGCTGAGATGATCAACATGTTCTTTCTGGTGTTCCACAACAACTAAGGTCCTCAAGAGGGACTAGATCTCACTGACAAGAGCTTTGTAGCTCGGTTTTGCTTAGGCACCTAGGAGCTTAGTGTAGACTCAATGAAGCCCAGATGGAGCTCTATTCAACTTGTACCTACACCAACAAGTTGGGGAATGAGGGTGAACAATCATCCCTCTAATTTGGTGGATTCGAGAAGAAACGATGTATGCAGAGCGGTATTAGGTGAAGGGTGATGGAGGAGACCTGGGGACTTGCTTTAGAGCGAATCAAGGGGATCTGGGTAGAGGAATCGACGGAGAACATGAAGGGAGTAAGAGGGTGGCGTAGATGGGTTGAAATAGTGGCTGAGATGATAGGGACAGTGATCGAAGCCTAGTGTTCCAATGAACTAAAGCATATGGGAAGATCCTTAAGCACATCACGAAAGCGTGAAGATTGCATCGAATGCAATCGGGAGCGATTAGTCACACTAGTTGCTCCGGGCAACAGAGTTTAAAAAATTTAATCCGATGCAACCACATGATCCAAGAAAACTTCTCGGAACGTTTCATCTAAACCTAAACAAGTATTAAGATTACCTCTTGAAGTGTGATTGCGATCGAGTCTCTAAACGAAGAGACCTCCTGTTTCAAGTCCGATCCAACAGAGGAGACGCTTGCGACCATGTAGATGAGATGTGTGCTCCTTGCAATCCATGTTATTAATCCAAGCGGTGAATCTCCTGATCTCGTCACACGAGATCTGACATCTTCTTCATGAGCGAAGCGCACCGAAGGAGATGGAGATCCATGAGCAAGCAATCCGGCAGCATAACGACGATGCTGCTACGATGGTGACTTTCCCAAGGTCTCCATGGTGGAGAGTACAATGAGAAAGAGAGAGAGAGAGAGGGGGGGGCTTGGCGTGTAGAGAATGAGGGAGAGAGAGAGCATTTGTTGATAATATTACTTGAAGAGCAAGGGATGCCTCTTTTTATATAGTATTTTGGGATCCATAGATCTCAATCCATGGACAACACAAAATCAATGGATGAGATGAATTGTGTTTCTTTTAATGGATGTCATCTTGTTGTGAAAACACTACAATATTTAATTTAATTTAATTTAATTTAATATATGTCGATAAGTAAATATAATTTCAAATCAAATTAATTAATCAATCTTGAAGATATTGAGAAGATTGACCATATTCCCTAAAAAGGAGGGGACGACCACCCAATCATCTCATGAGATCTTATTATCTCATGAGATCTCATTATCTCATGAGATCTCATTATCTCATGATATCTTCAAGATTTACAACAAAATTTATTATATATTATCCACAAAAATAATTCATAATTGCCCTATAGATATTGCAATCATGTCGTTGGAAAAATGTGAAACACATTCACATCTCAAAATAAAATGTAAATTATATTTTCAATTAATTATCCAATGTGAATCCAATTCACATCCATAATTAATCAACAAATATTAATAATAATATGCTCTCTCTAATACATTATAAATCACATTTATAATATATATATGATTAATATGGATAGTGTTATCCACATTATACATATCCGTGATAATTAAATCACATTTAATTATCTTGGATCTCTATTCTCATGTACCCAAATAATATGAATCACATTCATATTATTCACATATTTGATTGAACGACAGAGAGATGCTCTAGAAGAACAGAGAAGAAGCTCTACTAGGACGAGCTTCCTCCATCTAGATCTCATCGCTTCGATGGTCTTATTCATTATTGAGATGATCAACACGTTCCTTCTAGTATTCCACAACAACTAAGGTCCTCAAGAGGGTCTAGATCTGATTGATAAGAGCTTTGGAGCTCAATTTTGCTCGGGCACCTGGGAGCTTCATGTAGACTCAATGAAGCCCATATGGGATCTCTATTCAACTTGTACCTACACCAACAAGTTGGGGGAACGAGGGTGAAGATTCCATGCCTCTAATTTGATGGATTTAAGAAGAAATGAGGTATGCATAGCGGTATCAGGTGACGGGTGATGGAGGAGACCTGGGGATTGCTTTAGAGTGAATCAAGGGGATCTTGGTAGAGGAATCGATGGAGAACATGAAGGGGGTGAGAGGGTGGCGTAGATGGTTTGAATTAGTGGCTGAGATGATCGGGACAGTAATCGAAGCCTAGTGCTCCAACGAACTGAAGCATATGGGAAGATCCTTAAGCACATCACGAAAGCGTGAAGATCGCATCGAATGCGATTGGGTCCGAGCAACGGAGTTTAAAAATTTTAATCCGATGAAACCACATGATGCAAGAAATTTCTCAGACCGTTTCATCTAAACTACAAACAAGTATTAAGATTACCCCTTGAAGTGTGGTTGTGATCGACTCTCTAAATGAAGAGACCTCCTGTTTCAAGTCCGATCCAACAGAGGAGATGCTTGCGAGTGCGTTGATAAGACACGTGCTCCTTACAATCCATGTTGATGATCCAAGCAATGAATCTCCTGATCTCGTCACACGAGATCCAACATCTTCTTCATGAGCGAAGCACACCGAAGGAGATGGAGATCCATGAGCAAGCAATCTGACAGTATAATGATGATGCTGCGACAATGACGACTTTCCCAAGGGCTCCATGGTGGACGAGCACAATGAGAGAGAGAGAGAGGCTTGACGTGTAGAGAATGAGAAAGAGAGCATTTGTTGATATTATTACTTGAATAGTAAGGGATGCCTCTTCTTATATAGTATTTTGGGGTCCATGGATCTCAACCAATGGACAACACAAAATCAATGGATGAGATGGATTGTGTTTCTTTTGATGGCTACCATCTTGTTGTGAAAACACAACAATATTTAATTTAATTTAATATATATCGATAAATCAATGTAATTAATTTCAAATCAAATTTATTAATCAATCTTGGAAATATTGAGAAGATTGACCATATCTCCTAAAAAGGAGGGGACGACCACCCAATCATCTCATGAGATCTTATTATCTCATGAGATCTCATTATTTCATGAGATCTCATTATTTTATGATATCTCCAAGATTTACAAAAACATTTGTTGTATGTTATATCATAAAAATAATTCATAATTATCATGTAAATATTGCAATCATGTCATTGGAAAAATGTGAAACACATTCACATCTAAAAAAAAATGTAAATTGTATTTTCAATTAATTATCCAATGTGAATCAAATTCACATCTATAATTAATCAACAAATATAAATCATAATATGCTCTCTCTAATACATTATAAATCATGTTTATAATATATATGGATAGTGTTATCCACATTATTCATATCCACGATAATTAAATCACATTTAATCATCTTGGATCTCTATTCTCATGTGCCCAAATAATATGAATCACATTCATAATATTCACATATTTGATAATTAAATCACGTTTTATTATCTAAGATAACTCTCCTTATAATATAAATCAAATTCATGTTATTCATGATAATTAAATCACATTTAATTACCAATTTATTCAGATGCAATGAGAAGATTAGATTTGTGGTCTTGATTTAATCAAGCATCTACGGGAGGTCCGCAAGATCTGGATTTCAGATGTGATCTCAATATCCAAGTCACTATACGTGGAACAATACAATCACCCTGTCCTTATCTCCAAGTATCCACGGAGAAAGCGCATTATCCTTGAAAGAGTTCAAGAATGATTCCATTGTTGATTTATATATATCCAAGCATTGAGATATGGATGACTAAATGTGATTTAATCGTAAAATATAATATGAATTTGATTCGTATTATTTATCCATATAAGAAGAGTTATCTAAGATAATTAAATGTGATTTAATTATTAAATATGTGAATAATGTGAATGTGATTCATGTTATTTGGGCACAAGAGAAAAGAGATCCAAGATGATTAAATGTGATTTAATTATCATGTATATGAATAATGTGGATACTACTATTCATATTAATCAAGTATATTATAAATGTGATTTATAATATACTAGAGAGAGCATATTATAATTTATATTTGTTAATTCATTACTGATGTGAATTGGATTCACATTGGATGATTAACTGAAAATACAATTTACATTTTGTTTTGGGATGTGAATGTGATTCACATTTTTCCAATGGCATGATTGCAATATTTCACAAGATAATTGTGAATTATTTTTGTGAAATAATTTACAACAAATGTTGGTGTAAATCTTGGAGATATCATATGGTACTAAGATCTCATGAGATAATGAGATTTCATGAGATAGTGAGATCTCATGAGTGGACGTCCCCCCTTTTTAAGGGGATGCGGTTTATCTCCACATTATCTCCAATGATAATTAATTGATTTAATTTGAATTTAAATATATTGATTTATCGATATATAATAATTTAAATTAAATTAATTATTATTGTGTTTTCACAATAAAATCATGGCCATTGAAAGAAACACAAATCAATCTCATCCATTGATTTTGTGTTGCCCATGGATTGAGATCCATGGATCCCAAAACACTATTAAGAAGAGGCACCCCTTCTTTTCAAGTTAGATGATCAATCCATAAGCTCTCTCTCTCTCTCTCTCTACACGCCAAAGGTGTTCTCCCTCTCTCCCATTGTGTCCTTCTACCATGGAGCCCAAGAGAGAGTCGTCATCACCGCAACATCGTCGTTATGCTGTCGGATCATCTACTCTTAGATCTCCATCACCTTCGGTGCGCCTCGCTCGTGAAGAAGATGTTGGATCTCATGTGACGAGATCAGGAGATCCGATGCTTCGATTATCAACATGGATTGTGAGGAGTACGCGTCTCATCAACGTGCTCGCAAGCATCTCCTCCGTTGGATCGGACTTAAGACAGGAGGTCTCTTGGTTTAGAGACTCGATCGCAACCACGCTTCAAGAGGTAACCCTAGTACCTATTTGTGGTCTAGATAAAACGATCCAAGAAGTATTCTTGGATCATGTGGTTTCAACATTTAAAAATTTTTAAATTCTGCTACTCGGAGTGACTAGTGCGACTAGTCGCTCCTGATCGCATACAATGCAATCCTCACGCTTATGTGATGCGCTTGAGGATTTTCCCATATCCTTCAAGCCTAACTTCCCTGATTTTTAACTAATTCATGCTAACTCCAAATGATCTGAAATCACTCCACTGTGTACATATCACTAATAAGAATAAATAAAAAAATGTAAAAAAATCACTAACCTCAATAAGTGGACCGAAAATCCAAATCCTAATTGCAGGATTTTCGGACTAAATCCTTGATATATTTGTCATCCAGTGTCCGATTTAATCCTACTCATTTTTGAACAAATATACATTCAATTACCTTCAAATCAATACCAAGTTCAAGTAAAATGGAGCTCATACGTGAAAGTTGGGTTTTGGGCCTCTTCTGTACATTTTATATTTTACCTATTTTCTTATCATATTATTTATGCACATAACTACATAATTTTATTTTATTTTTTTCATTTATTTTCTTTGATAAAAGTTTTATTAAAATACAAAAAATCCAAATACAAAATGATCTTGAAATCAAAGAAATTAACTGAATCCAAGTCTTCACTAACTGCCTGTACAAAAATTGTAATTTTCATATTTTATTTTATTTCTTTTCTTCTTAATTAATAAAAATCCAAAAAAATATATTAATGTGTAAATATATATCTATAATTTATCATATTTCTTTGGACTTTTATCTGGTTTAAAAATAATAAAAAAGTATAAAACCGGAAATCAAGGTATTCTATGTATACCCCAAAAATATCACTTTGTGAAAATGATCGATTTTGATTTTTGTATCTTCATAAAAATTGTAGATCTTGTTGAGACAAACAACTTTTATGAAGAAATATTTTCGATACGAGGTTGTTTGCTATTTCTTTTTTAATTATCTTCGTATTTATTTTTCAAATTTTCTGGAGGTGCCATGTGGTAGCTCCTAGAGCCGCCAAGTGGCACCTATTTTTTGAGCTTTTTAAATTCCTTTTATAAAAAACAATAAAATAAAAAATAATAATATTTATTGCCACGTGGATGCATCAGGGGCGTCCGATCTCAGTCGATGGAATGGCCCCTGTGCGTCCTTTTCCTCCAACTACTTTCGCAAATCCACCGCCCTCCACCCTTCTTGCGCGTGCTCCGCTGCCTTCCACTCCGAGTCGATCTCCAAATCAATCTCCCTCAATCTCGTCAAATCCCCATCATCGCACCTTCCAATCTCACCCTCCTCCGTTAATCACGTATGTCGAATCTCTACCAAATCCCATCGAATCGGCGCGTCGATCTCGTGCCATCTCCAGATCAGTCTCATGCCCTATTTAACTTCATCGCAAACCCTCTCCAAAAGCATCCACCGAGACATTACATACATGAACAGGGGACACCGATGGTGATAGCTCGATGCCCATTCAATGGCGAGGTCTGAAGCCTCCATGTTTCGCTGTAGTGTGATCTAATTCCACCAACTGCCCTTGCTTCGACCTCGGTCATTGAGCCAACGACACCACTTTAATCAACGCGTCGTCTCCACACTTCATCGACATCACCTCCATCGACCGCCATCAACTACAGGATCCTCGATTCAACCAGCGACTGAGGTGATCATCACCAGCCCCCACCTTTGGCTGTCGAGCTAGAGGCTCCTTCGGCCACATTTCTTCCGTGCGACAACGAGCCTCCACCATCGACATCAATAGCCATCGCTGCACCTCATTCTCTGCTCCACCTTCTCCCTCCACCGGACAACCTCTGCCATGAAGCTCCCTCACCACCGCCAACGGTCGGGCCCCCAGTCCGAGGTTCTCCTCACGTGCACGGCGCGTGGAGGAGGGAACGTCTGAGAACCTCCCTGTCTTACGTAACAGGGGTAATTTACAAGTAGCCCCTACCCTTCCTCCAATTCACACCGAAGCAGCTCTAATTATAGACAGTCCCTACCATTTTAACCTTATTACACATAAGACCCCCGTCGTCTAGAGGGCACGTGCGACGCACGTGGCCCTCTAGAAATTTTACAGAGAACCCCTTTAGGGTTTAGGTAATTACCATTTCACCCATATTCTGTATTTTATGTATTATTTAATTATTGTAATATTGCATTAAGAACCATGTGTTCCCGTTTATTTTGAACCACTTTATTGCAACATTTTATCATTCCAAAAATAATGTTGTTTTGTTCAATAAATTCTTTACATTATGGCATGCTTTTGAGATTTTTCTATACTTTGGTTAATTATTGATTAATATTCTCGTGGAAAATTGTGTATTTTGCCCACCTTGTGTCTCAAAAGCCATAAGTAATTAACCATAGCTCTGAAAATTTCCAACTAAATCATGAATTATATAATTAATTGTATTTCACATTATACCCAAAAAGAATTGCATTTGCATATATGGTTTGTCGTACAAAAATAATTTTGCATATTTCAATATTTAATTTTCAATAGGTATTAAATCTCTTATTTTTAAGGTTTAGGATTTTTTTGAGATCAATCAATTTCAGATAAATCTTAGATAATTTTATTCATTGAAAATAAATATGATTAATATTTATTACAATTAAATATTAAAATTGACACCATTTTCATTCATAAATTCTTTAAATATTCATCTTGCACCTGAAAATTCCAAAAAAATTAAAGTGTGTCCATTCCATCGTTATTTACATCTTGACCATGTTTCATATTTTTCAGACATTGTTCGATTGAAATTACATTTTTGTCCTTAAAATTGGCCACACTTTCATTCTGCATTCCAAAATTGCTTTCAAAATAAAAAAAATCATCTCTAAAATCGTACACGAACTTTGATAGATATTATTATACATTGTTCCTTTGCCTCCTTAAGTTCAACCTTGGAACTTGCCCGAGTAAAATAAACATAAAAGCACATTGCTTAAAATTTGATTAATTATATGCGGTTATTTCTCGACTGATTCTGAATCCCTCCTATAACGAAATGGCAAATTTAAATGATAATTCACGCCAATTAACTTAGGGCATTCTTGGACTCATTAGCAGGATGCACATGTATTAGGAATACATAAGGGTGATGTGATCATGAACGATTGTATAACTATGATGCTTCCGTTCATAGGGAGTGATGAAACATGTCTGGATTTTAGTGACTCCTCTCAGTAGAGAAGTGATCTGATCTTGGTCCAAATGTTGGACATTGATCTGAATGTGATTCAGATGCAATGAGAAGATTAGATTTGCGGTCTTGATTTAATAAAACATCTATAAGAGGCCCGACAAGATTTGGATTTGAGATGTGATCTCAATATCCAAGTCACTCAATACAATCGCTCTGTCCTTATCTCCAAGTATCTGCGGAGAAAGCGCATTATCCTTGAAAGAGTTCAAGGATAATTTCATTTTTGATATTTGTATCTGATCATTGAGAAAATTGATAATTAAATATGATTTAATTATCATGAATATTATAAATTTGATTCATATTATAAGAGAGTTATCTTAGAAAAGTAAATGTGATTTAAATATCTTAGAAAATTTATTGAAAATTCATTTAAAAATAGTAAATGAATTTATTATTTTTAGAGTATAAAATAAAAATATTTATTATTTTATGAATTATTTTATTATGATTTTTATTTATTTTTATGAGGTGTAAAAATACAAGTTACCTTTTTGGGTCTATATAGGTACATATATCTATATATTTTATTATCTTATTTCTATTTTGTATATTTACTTTATTTATTTTTGTTTATTAAATTATAAATTTATAGGATGTTTTTATACACGTAAATATATTTTTATTTGATTTTTTTGAAATGTTTTGTTCACTTAATAAAATAGAAGTATCGATTTTATAGGTATATGTATAGGTATTGTACTCTACATATGTATTATATACAGGTATTTTATTTTGTGTTTTCTTGAGATTTTTGTTCTGATTTTAATGTACACTAGTACTATAAATAATATTTACCAAATTATGAAAATATAAAATTATGAAAATAATGAATAAATAATAAAATGAATATTTTAATCTATACAAGGATACAATAGGGGTCCAAAACTCAACTTTCAAACCGCAGCTCTGCAAAAAGCGTGACCACATTCATTAAATAGATTATTTAAAATTATATACAATTAAAGGTGATTTTGATGCGTTTCAAGCTTTTATTTAAGAGATACAGGTCTGGGAAGTTGGGATTCTAGAATCTTATTCAGATCATAACTTTTTGTCTGTACAATATTTTTATGTGAAATCAATTTTGTATTTTTCTATATTTAATTATCTACAATTTTCATGTACAAAGTTTCATTATTTGAGGTATAAAAGGTGGAACTAAAAATAGGTTCCAAAATGAATAAAGAATGAATTAAATAAAAGGAACTTTTATTGTATTTTGGCACTTATCTCCCCCTACTTTATTCCTTGTCGACCTATTCATCGTGATGCCTAGGTCTCGAGGTTTCGGGTCATAAAATATTTTACAATATTTTATTCTTTTTCTTTTTGTTTCTTTATTCTATAATTTTGGCTTTAAAACTGTATTTTGTACACTATTTACATACACATGCATGAATACTAAGATGCAAGAATTAAGGGTATTTACAAGCATTTGTCAGGGTTTTTGAGGCCAAAATGACAGAATAAAGATGATGAAATGTGGATTAATCAATGTAGTTCAGATGCAATGAGAAGATTAGATTTGCGGTCTTGATTTAATCAAACATCTATAAGAGGCCCGACAAGATATGGATTTGAGATGTGATCTCAATATCCAAGTCACTATAGGTGGAACAATATAATCGCTCTGTCCTTATCTCCAAGTATCTGCGGAGAAAGCGCATTATCCTTGAAAGAGTTGAAGGATAATTTCATTTTTGATATTTGTATCTGATCATTGAGAAAATTGATAATTAAATGTGATTTAATTATCATGAATATAAATTCGATTCATATTATAAGAGAGTTACCTTAGAAAAGTAAATATGATTTAATTATCAAAGATGTGAATAATGTGAATTTGATTCATATTATTTGGACACATGAGAATAGAGATCCAATATGATTAAATATGATTTAATTATCATGGATATGAATAATGTGGATACCACTATCCAAATTATTCATATATATTATAAATATGATTTATAATGTATTAGAGAGAGTATATTATGATATATATTTATTGATTGATTATTAATGTGAATTAGATTCACAATGGATAATTAATTGAAAATGTAAATTGCATTTTAATTTGGAATGTGAATGTGATTCACATTTTTCCAATGGTAAGATTGCAATATTCACAAAATAATTATGAATTATTTTTGTAGAATAATTTACAACAAGTGGTGTTGTAAATTGATGACTCGAAATCTTGCTATCGGGTTAAGGTGTAAATAATCAGGATCGTTGCGACCCGAATAGCGAGGCTAAGTCAATCAAGAAAATCAAGAAGACCACCAATATAAAGATCAAGCAAGCAAGCAAACAAATAGCGGTCTCGCTATTTTATTTTACAAGGTATAGCTACCATGATCGAACATAAGAAGCACGGTATGGTAAACCTGCGAAGTAGTCGGAGATCCAAAAACAACTATTTTTGGTGGATTTTATGTTTTTTTTAATTTTTTTTGATATTTTTAATATTAGGAAAAGGATAAAAACACTCACAAAACCTCAATCAAACAATTATTAAGCACATCAAAAATACTTAAAAAATTAAAATAAAAATATTTTTTGGGTTTTAGAAATATTCAGATATTTTTGATATTTTTCTTGGATTTTTCTGATTTTTAGTGAATTTTATAAAAAAATGAAACAAGGTTGAAAATACAAAACAGTGTGCAACCAGAATCTAAAGGTGCTTAAAGTGCCTATAAAATTCGAGAACCAATTTTATTATAAACTAAATATAAAACTCAAACTACAAAAACTGGAAATACATTTTTTTGAATTTTAGGAATTTTTATTGATTTTTCTAAGTTTTTCAATGTTTTTCCATTTTTCAGATTTTTATAAATCCAAATGCAATGAAAATTGGATAGAAATGAAAACATATCAAAACAAACAACTAATAATTTTTTGTATTTTTTAGAGAATTTTTAATATTTTTAGTCGATTTTTGAATCTGGAAGAAGGAAATTTAAAGGTTTTTGAATTTTTAAAAATATCAAATGCAAACAAAATGAGCCCAAAAATTCAAACAAATTTTTACACCATGGTAGGAGCCATGTAACCAAATTTCATGAAATTTGAATGAGATTTGCTATTTATTCCAACCAATCAAAGAAGCACATCACACATGGACCTAGATGTAAAGAAAATAACTTCCAGGGACTAAATGAAAACACGCGTCAAAAGTCCAAGGGGCCCACTATAATTTTCACACAATATTCAGCACATGTTCAATACAGCACGCACAGGGGTATAAGTACAAATAGTAAAACTATAAATTCAAAACATAACAGAACAACAGTCCAAAGTGCTATCTGCAAATGACCCACATATACACGTGACGAAGCACGTGTTGCCAATTAGGAAGGACTAAAACATAAATACTAAAAACTGCAGGACTAAAGGTGCAAAATGGTCCATAGTGCAACTTTTATTTTATAGACTAAATTATAAAAAGAAATAACGCAAGGGAAATGGAGCAAATTACCCAGGCAAGGTGTGCGGCTCACGTGGGGGGACAGGTGGCGTGCTCTGGTTACCTGGAGACAAGTGACTCTGGCACTGATACCTGGCAGATCCAACGGTCTGAAGAAGAGGCGAACGTGGGGCGTACGGGGCCGTTAGATGTCAGATCTAACGGCCTGACAGGCACAGACGATGGAGGATATAAACTGGAGGCTGGCGATGGTCCGACAGTGGAGAATGATGCTGGAGGAACTCCGCCTGGGCGTAGTTCACCGGAGAAACCAGCGGTGATCCGACGCTCCGATGGACGATCGGGCAATGGGGTTCGACTCGTGACGCTCCTCTGCATCGGGTGGCAGGGTCGGATGAGCTAGCCACTGGTCGGATCTCCTGGACGGGGTACGTGACCTAGGCTACCTCCGACGAAGCTGGAATGGGATGGTCTGGAGTGTATCCTTGCGCGTGACGACCTGCGGGGTAAAGCTCTTGCTCGAAGCAGTTCTCCGGCCAAAGTTATTAGACCTAAAATTCGGGGAAGCGACGATGGGTGGCGAATGGAGGTTTCGACGAAGCGACGGAGGGAACCTAAGCCTAATCTTGGCTCGGATAGGCAAGATTCGGGTGATCAGGCTGCGGAAGAGGGATGAGATGGATGGGGGAGTCGATCTGAACAAGCGGCTGTGACTGATGGAGCTCCGACTGTCGGGTCAGAGCCAGCGGAGGGCAAATGAAGGATTCGTGATAGAAGGAACTAGAATTGAAACGAGGTATACTTGATGGTCCTAACAAGATCCTGAGCTCCATGGGGTGAAGTCGAGATGGGTCTTCACCTCTACCATGCTGCAGAAGGTGGGGAGGCTCAAATGCGATAGATCTCCGGCCACGTGAAGCGAGCGTCGGCTGCAGCAGCTCTTTCCGATCACCAAAGAGCCCCTCCGATTGTTGTCACCAAGGGGAAGGTTTCTAGGGTAAAAGGAAGGTGTGCGACATGAGCTAAAGGTCTGGGGAGAAGAATGAAGCTTTTATAACAAGTCCCAGGTGGCGATGAAGAATCGGAGCCCGCGCACGAACCGAGGAAGATCCGGCCTTCCCTAGGGATCCGTGAGGATCATGGATCCAAGGGGAAGGAGAGGGCGAAGAAATCAGGGCAAGTGGCAATCCGATCCGAATAAAATTTCAAGAAGAGTAGGCGCGACTCGGATTCGGGCGACGAAGGGTTTGGGAGGGGGAGTTGACCGGGGTCAACATCCCTCTTGGACCAATCAGACAATTTGCTCGTCAAAAACATTTGTAACATAAATATAAAATAGAAACGATTCTATTTTAAAATATGTTCAACATGAAAAATGTTCTTATTCCAAACTATTTTTTAGGGGTTTTTTTTGAAAAATAAATTAAGGTATATATATTATGTTACATTATATACATGTATAAAATCTTTATTTATTTTTATTTTAATTTTTATTTTGTTTATTTTTGTAGAAATACCCCAATTTTATATTTTATTTATTTATAACATAAAATTTGGAGTATAAAATAATTTTTATTTTTTATGAGTTATTTATAAGTGTTAAATAAATACGGATATTATACATATATACATGTATCATGTACAAGGTTGTATAGAGAAGATATTTTTATTTTGTTTTTATTTTTCTAATTTTTTTTAGGAATATAAAAAAGGTAATATAAACACATTTTCATTTTTATTTTTGTGAAAATAAAATACCTATATATATACATAGGAGGGGAAGTGTACAAAGTTGAGTGGCCCTATCTCTCTCTACTTATTTTATTTGGCGATCAGGCCCATGTTGGGCCCTCTCTTGGGATTAGGTCACTCAATATTTATTCTAAATATTTCTCTCTTTTTCTTTTATTATTTGTTCTTTAATTTTTTGCACAAATGCACGCTAATTATTAGTATTTAACAAAGGCATGCTTATTTGTATCTTATTATCTTTACGACTAAGTACATGGTGTTTTGGCAAAATATCTAGCTAAAATAAAAGAATAACGAGTGATGAATGGGGATTCATCATAAATCTTAGAGATTTCCATGGAATAATGTAATCTCATGAGATTACATGAGATTGCACCCTTCCTTAATGGGAGGGTGGACGGCCACACAATCCCATTAGGAAAGGGTAGTCGTCCACTCTATTCCCATGGAAGGAAGCAATCTCCATCCCATAATATCATGCTTGATTAATTTAATTTTAGTATTAATTTAAACTGATTTATTAATATATAAATCTAAATTAAATTATTTATTGTTGTATTTTTACAATAAAATCTTGGGCATTGAAAGAAGAACAAATCAATCTCATCCATTGATTTTGTGTATCCCATGGATTGTGATCCATGGACTCCCAAAATACTATATAAGAAGAGGCACCCCTTCCTCTTCAAGTAACAACGTGAAGAGAGAACATACATATCTTCTCTCTTTCTACACGTCACGTCTCTCTCTCTCTCTCTTTCTCTCATTGTGGCCATCCACCATGGAGCCCTAGAGAGAGTCATCATCATATAACATGTCGTTATACTGCTGAATTATTTGCTTGTGGAACTCCTTCTCCTTCTATGTGCCTCCTCGTAAAGAAGACGTTGGATCTCATGTGACGAGATCAAGAGATTCGTTTCTTGGATCATCAACATGGATTGTGAGGAACACATACGTCTCTTCCATCAGATCATACTTGAGATAGAAGGTCTCTTCGTTTAGAGACTTGATCGCAACCACTCTTCAAGTGGTAAACCTAATACTTGTTTGTGATTTAGATGAAATGATCCAAGAAGTGTTCTTGGATCATATGGTTTCATCGGATTAAAATTTTTTAAAATTCCATTGCTCGAAGAAACTAGTGCGACTGTGATGTCCTCATGCTTCTGTGATGCGCTTAAAAATTTTATCATATCCTTCAACTACTATCCATCCCATTCTCTTTTATTGGACCCAAAATCGAGCCACGATGCTCGATCTATTTACCTTAGCAAGACCTATGTAAATGGCCGTAGCCACATTAGTCATTCGAGCCCCCTCACTAGCGATCAACGAGGATGCCCGAGCTAATAGAGACAAAGAAGGACGAGGGCGGACACACATCAACTATTGATCTCATACCTCCATCCCTCTCATCCATTGAATACAAGGCAATTACCACCAATTAGATCATATGCAACATCAAAGCTAGAGGACGCCAAGTGGCATCAAGATAGTGATGATCAACTTGCCATCCACAATTTCATATCATCCCATGTGTCCAAACAAGAACCCTTGGATATTGAATCCCCATAAGTTCATCACAATCGTACACACCACCCCTCCTCCAAGGACTCCCTCAGATGAGGGAGATATTTAAACCAGTGTCCTCGAAGTTTTTATTATTCACTCCCACCACCACCCCCCACACATCACCCACGCATGTTGTGCGTGTGCTAAGGATGTTTTACGTTCATGCCCTTCGTCATTTTGATAATTGCATGGAAGTTTGTCTAATATCATTTTATCCTTTCATCTCGACTATAAATATTCGCGACCATGTATCTACAAGGGTATATCTCTCTAGTCCTAGCTCCAAACTTCATGAACTCATTGTTTTTGAATAAGTAACTTTCAGCTCTACATTTGACTAAATTTTCATGAATTTTTGCCTAGCCATTAACAAATTATGAATATTTGAATGAATTGTACCAATATGCCTTGTTTAATTCGTATTAAATTGCAAGTTTTATATTTTTCAACTAAAATTTGGTTATATTGTGATTATGATGTCAACCTAATTACTCCTCGAGTTTCACAAAAAAATACTATCATTTGAGGCTTGTAGAATTTTTAAAGGATTTTCTTAATTGGTCTATTTTGGGAGCAAGTTGCAGTCTTTCTAAAAATTAAGAACATCATATTGTAACCCTTCATTATATGAAAATTTATTCTGTTATTTATTATCTCAAATGATGAAAAAGAAAACTTTCAAACTTTGTCTTCCTACAATTTTAATTAATTTATTTTGTATCCAAAAAAACTGAAAATTTTATAGCTTGTCGTCACATACATCCATCAGATGTTCATAAAAGGGCATGTAGAGATATTGTGCCTAGAGTCCAAAAAGCCAAAAAAATATTACAAAATTTCCTAAATTCAAAAAATATTACATAATGACAAAAATCCAAAAAACAAAAGTGTATTTCTTCTCCTAATTTGTATCTATCTAGGAAAACCGTTGACACAATTTTAGGATATATTTTTGAATCAAAATTCGATTTTTCCTATTTGTCGAATTTGCCTTATTTTCCTAGTTGCAAATTCGCATTTATTTTCTTGCCTTTCTTTATTCTTAGAAATGTTGAAGATTTGGATATTTCCTATAAAATATTTTACTTATTTTTAATTAATTTTTTATCTATCGTGGGTTGATTACTTGACGTCTCTCTTCCTTTAATTATCTCTTTCTCTCTTCTCTACTCGTTTTCATTATCTCTATGACTCCTCTCTTTCATGTTTCATATACATGTGTGTGTGCTTGTTTATTTTTTGGTGTATCTTTGTTGTTGAGTGAAATAGATGCGATTTTTGAAATCGATCGAACGAATTGAATCTTTTTATATCTTCTCATTGTGTTCAACTGAGGATTATTTCCTCTTGGTCAATAAAAAGAAATTGAAATAAATTTATCTACTCAATGATTTTTGGGGTGCAACAATTAATATGAATTAGAGAACTGTGGAAAATGTGCATCAACATGACGTCATTGCTAGAAACCGTGAATTTTTGGTTGGGTTTAGGACTTATGATTTTTCTCACTCTTTGTATTTATATTTCTTTCTTCCTCAACATTTATTTTTATTTGTATTTTTATCTACTTGTGAGATATCTTGCATTGTTCATTATTTATTTCCTTGTGCAGGGCTCAACAAAGTTAATCAACTTTCTCAAAAGCTAAGCAGATCGGTGATGGTGCATGTAGATTACTTATGGGAGTAGCTTACTGAGGAGAGTATTTGGGAAGTAGAGGAATAGTGGATAAGAAGTTGTTAGGAATTTGGGTAGACTTAAGATTCATTTTCGGTATTATCAATTTTGTAATATAGTTTGTATGCTTATTTATTTACATCGGGTCCTCATTGGGATATCACATGTGTGGTAGAGACCAAATTGAACATTTTTGGAGTGCGGGCCTCATTTTCCATTTTCTCAATTTTTTCTATGTCGATTTCCATATTTTTCATTTATTTTATATGCTTACCTTTGAGTCCCTTGGTATTCTAGTCTATTTATTTGTTTCAGCTAGATAATAGATCTAGAGCCCTAATGAAGGATGCACCTATAGATTGTGTGGATCTCGTTCAAATAAATCATTTCTTGTATCGTTAATAGAAGTTTATATTTAGGACGGTTTCTATTTTTATTTGCATGTGGTTGATCTGCCTGCCAGCCACATTCTCGCCTTACATAGTCGAGAAAAGTACTATGATGGTCTTCATACCCTTTCGAGGAATGTAGTCGTACTATAAAATATCCAAAACGGACAACATTGATAGACATATGTATTTTCTCTTGAATGAATGTGCATAGTCGTCGGAATGCTACATTTATAGTCTTTATTCATAGATACAAAAAATCATACTCTTTCAACTCAAGCATGTATTGAAGAATAATATTTGTCCAACTTATCATTTCCCTTTGTCCAACATGCAATCCAAGTTCGTTTTATCATCTTCTTCGCAATCTCGCGCAAAAATGCATCTATTGTCAACGTGATATTTTACCATATTCAAACCAAGAACCAAATCCATCCACGAACATAAAAAGATTCACTTTTATATCTATCAGATCTATGTCTATGCCTTAATTTCTTTAGTAATACTTGCATTAATTATTTTTGCTTCTTCATTCACTTTAGCATAACAACTACACTCATGGCATCAAAGAGGGAGCTTCGCAAGCTGGAATGTTGTCATGATCGAACATAACTTCTACATATATAATTTATCTTAACTTTGATGTCGATATAAGCCAATACTGAAAAAATATTTTATTCTATGTAATTGCATTTATATCCTTTTGAAAGTCATTCCTTCGCGACTGTATGATAACATTTATGTCGATGACAATGTTTAAGATATAAACGACGTAATTTTGAATCTTCTTAGTATATTATGCACCCCAATTATTAGATTAGATGATTGATTTGGTGGCTATGGTCACAATCTTTTAGTTGCCGAGAAATAATTGAGCTAATTCTGAATCTTCTTGGGGAAATCATGCACTCTCTTTATTCGATTCCATGATTGACTTTGTTGTTGTGGGCACATGTTCATGGAGTTTAAATACATTAATTTCCAAAATGTGAATACATTCGTAGGGTTTTTTTTCTGATTGAATCAAACAATAAATGCCTACATTAAATTTCCTATATGATGTAATTCCATTTATAAATTTTCATAGAATGAACATGACGACGTACAAGAAATATATTTTCTTGTACAAAGCACGGGGTCCCTACTAGTTTATATCAGTGGTTTTGAAATCGGACCAGACCAGTCGATTCGACCGGTCCGACTTGTTAAACCTATTACTTTTAATCTAATTTAACTTAATTTTGAATTTATCTAAAAATAATGTTGTTAGTGTGAGCCGAACCCATGACCTTTGGTTATTAATTTAGGATTTTTACACCTATAACCCTAAGTAATCTTGCAATTACAATCATAACCCTGTATAATAGCGAATTACATGAGAAACCCTGGATAGTCACTCCGTCTCACATTCATAACCCTCCGTTAATTTTCCATCTAACCCAACCATATCATTGGGTTAATCTAATCCTTATTCTATCCGACGACTGCTAAAAAATTAAAACAAAAAAATAAAAAAGTTTGGACTTTTTCCCTCTACGGGACACGTGATTGTCTCTCCTGGTAGCACTCTTCGTTTACCCACAATTGTACACGGCTTTTTCTTTGGGCGGGCTGGGGTCTTCCGGTCAGGGGCGGCTCGGAGGAGGGGGTCCAGTTGGGGGTGGTTGGGGCGGATCGGAGGACGGTTGCGATAGCAGGGGAGGCCTCCTAGGTCGGGGGGGTGGGGAAGTCCTGTCGGGGGACGAAAGGCACCGGGAAAGGACTTTTGACTGAGCGATCATCCAATTCGCTCCAACAGACAAGCATGGTTCAGTAGTGAAAGCAACTTCGTCACTTTCGTGTACCCGTCAAGTTACGAAACCCCTCCCGTCCTAGCAGGAACACCCAGATTCCAAATGAAACAATTCAAACTCGAAAAAGATCTTTCTGATTCTCGAAGAATGAGGGGCACGCTCTCTGGAGGTGCGAGCCTCGCTTTGGCCCCGCTTATTGGATTCGAGGGGGAGATAATGGACCCGTTGGGTACGCCTCAAACAGAGTTGCTAGTTGTCTAACTTGATACTGGGGATATTACCCACTCCATGGCACCTTTCGCTTATCCATTCAGCCCGGGTCTTTGGCTTCCGAGCGGAGGGGGGTATGCTTCCGGTTAGGGGCGGTTCGGGGGGGGGGGGGGGGGGGGGTTTCTATGTCTTCAAGGTGACGGGACTAGGGGGGCTTCCGGTCTGGAGCGGTTCAGGGGAGGGGTGGCTATGTCTTCTATGCGACAGGGAGGATGGCTTCTCGGGGGAGCGGTTCGGGGGAGGGGTGGAGGCGATAGGGGGACCTTCGACAGTCAAGCTTCCGGGTGCAACGCCTGGAGGGCTTCCAAGTCAGAGGCGGCAGGGAGAGGACGGTGGAGGAAGAAACGGGGGAGGGCTTCCAGACGATGGGAGAGGGCATCATTTTATAATATAAAATACTTTAATTGTCAACATCTAACTTTTTCCATCTGAGTTCACGGGGATTCGAAACCGGTCTTGACACCGGGTTATGTCATGTAAAGGTTAAGCATTACTCGGGGTTTCTCGTGTAATTCACGATTATTCAGGGTTATGATTGTAATTACAAGATTACTCAGGGTTATGGGTGTAAAAATCCCTGTTAATTTTTAATTACTAATCAACTACTTCAACATAATTTTTATTTGTAATGAGTTTTAAATATAATTATACTAGTATTATGTTATAAAGTAACTAGTTCAAATAATATATATAGGAGTGATCCTATGAGAGCAAAAAGTTGTGAGAACATGAGAGGGATGATTCTGGACCACATAATTCGCCTAGGAGAGAGAATACCAGGAGAGAGAGAACAGAATCATGTGGTCCAGAATCATCCCTCTCATGCTCTCACAATTTTTCTCTCTCATAGGATCACTCCTCTCTCTATATATATAGAGGAGTGATCCTATGAGAGCCAAAACCTGTGAGAGCATGAGAGCATGCCTTCTGGACCACATGATTCTGTTTTCTCTCTCCCGATCTTCTCTCTCCTGGTTGGATCGTTTGGTTCAGAATGCATGCTCTCATGCTCTCACAAGTTTTGGCTTTCGTAGGATCACTCATATATATAGGGATAATTACACCCATAACCCTGAGTAATTCCTCAATATCATTCATAACCCTGCATAATCGCGATTTACGCCACTAACCCTGAGTAATGGGTGTCGGTTACAGATGTAACCCTCCATTACGTGGGACGTTAGTGCCTAATTGGGGTTGGGTTACCACCTACCCCGCCCCAGTTAAGACGGGCCTACCGAGGTAGATCGGGCGGTTAGGATGAAATGTACTTTTCTAATGACACGTGGGCGGCCAGGATGAGAAAGGAAGTCAAATCGGGTTTAGGGGAAGTCGGCCTTGAAGGGTTTACCCACTCCCGCCCTCGATTGCGTCACCCCATTCCCTCCCGCCATTGCCTTCTCCCAGGCGACGAAGAAGCTCCCAGGCGACGTAGAAGCTCCCCGGCGATGAAGAAGAAGACTTGTCGCAACCTTGCTACGTTCGTCCCCAACCACTGATCAGCATCTAGGAGGAGAGAAAAGCGAAGGTACGACTCTTGTTTTGGTCCTTGTAAACCTCCGCCAAACCTCCATGAATGTGTAAGTGTCTCATCGGGGACGTTGATGCAGTACATCTTTTAGAATGGGGTGGTTCGAAGGCCGTGAAGGAATCCTCAGCATATGCGTCCGATATGAGAGCTACTTCAAGAAGGCTAGAGGGCGCGGTGGAGACAAGTATTTGTTGGGAAAGCAGGTCGTGATAGGGACGAACCCAGACTACACATGCTGGTTCGACATCATCGAGGACATTGTTGAAGTCATCCCGTGGCAAGCCAAGGACTCACTACGCATGAGCTACAAGATTCCAAATTCTAATCCCACCAGGTACGAAGAGCCAAGTTTTATGTTTGGTACGCGCTAATTACATATCGATTATAGGCCGTTTATTGATTTTCCAGGTATGCAAAGTTGTCGGATGAGAAGGAGATGATGGACATGTTCCACCTGCATCAAGATGGGACGCAGATTGAGCTTGTCGTTGAGTTTGACGAAAATTGTATAGAAGCAATTGCAGCGGTGGAAGAGAATGCAGCTGTGGACCAAGATCCAGCGACTGTAGATGTGGGTGAAAACCCAACATCTACTTCAGCCTGTGATGCCATGCTCGACACTGTGGAGGCTCTGGAAACTCTGCGTAACGTGAGCCATGTCAGTGGTGAGTCACTTCATCCTACCGCTTTCCCCAATATACCTGTTAGCGAAGAAGCTATGGACATTGCACCCGAAGATGCTCAAACATGAGCCTATTCAGCAAATCAGGCTATTGATATTGAGGATGAGGTTGTGTAGATGGAAATTGACATGAAAAATGTCGATGTGAACATGGATGTTGATCCCTTGTATGGAGAGATGGCTAAGGGAGTCGGTGATGAATCCATTGGTTACATGACTCCCTTTGAAATGGAGGCACCTATCATCTCTTCTCGGTAATCGCGTGTAGGTAGATCACGGAGGGTATTGCGGTTCCATTCCCGCGTGATCGACCTTAGCAATTCCGATGACAGTGAGTATGTTTGTGACAACACAAGTGAAAGTGATGATGATGAACTCAGTGGCCTAGAGTCTGAAACAGCTATCATTATCTTTCGGATTCTGAGTTAGAGGATGTGGATGACTTCGAAGGTCCGAGGCACAACGGTGATGTTGACATCCCCGAGTTATTTGTTGGAACCGAGTTTGATGGTCATGATGAATTCAAGTTTGCATTGTGCACATATTGTCTGAAACACGACTTCGATGTGAGATATATCAAAAGTGAGGCAGTCAGAGTAACAGCAGTACGCAGAGGAGCGGACTGTAAATGGAGAATCCATGCATCAAGAGACAAGATAGTTTGCATTTTAGAGTTAGAACTCTGCAAGGGGAGCACAACTGCTCGTCTGTAAGCAGGGTTGGTAACTCCTTAGCCTCACAAGATTGGATTTCAAAGCACATCGAAGGTTGGATTAAGGAAAATCCTGATATGACTTTCAATGCGATCTCGCAGCGGATAGGCGAGCAATTCCAAATCCGCCTTCTGTATATGAGGCTTTGGAGGGGACGAAGAATTGCTCTAGACAAGATATATGGCAAGGTCGAGGACTCGTATGAGAGGCTTCCATCTCTCATTTAAGAATTGAAGGGTCGGAACCCAAGAAGTGTAATTCATTATGAAACCGAGAGTGATGACTCATTCTTGCGGGTATTTATATCGTTAAAAGCGCAGAGACAGGGATTCATTGAAGGATGCGGGCCTTTCATTGGGCTTGATGGCTGCCACCTGAAAGGAAAGTACTTGGGGACGTTGCTATATGCCACGGTGTTAGATAGTTGCAATTCTTTGTTCCCAATCGCATTTGCTGTTGTGGAAAGTGAAACAAATGTGACATGGAATTGGTTTATGTCACATTTGAATAATGCTATTGAGTCTGATAATGGTGTTGGATTGACATTCATATCCGATGCACAAAAGGGCTTAAAATTGGTCGTGAAGACAATATTCCCACAAGCTGAATGTGTATGCGTCATCTCTATAAGAACTTCAAGAGGAAGTTCCCTGGAGAGGAATTGGAAGTAATGGTTTGGTGAGCAGCAAGAGCCTTCGAAGTTAAGCATTTTAATCATTGGATGGTTGAAATTCAGAAGGTTAGTATGGCTACATTTGATTACCTAGCAAATGTGAAGGAGAAATGGAGCCGCCATCAGTTCAAAGACCACACAAAGTGCCACTATCTGACGAATAATCTTAGTGAGTCCTTCAATGCATGGGTATCACCAGCCAGAAACCTGCCTATATGTGAACTTATTGACTGGATCAGGCAGAAATTCATGACCACAATGGAGGAACGACTTCGGAGATCAAAGGCTTGGAATGAGAACGTGGTACCATCTGCGTTGTCATACATTAGAGGGCTCACGAGAGACCTTAAAGGTTACATTGTTAGAAGGGCTGACGATAGCCATGTGGAGGTGGAATCTCCTTTAGGGAGATATGTATTGGATCTTAGGGTTCGTGAATGCTCCTGCAGGAGATGGCAAATTTGTGGCCTTCCTTGCACGCATGCCGCAACAGCATTATCGAGCATAAGAGGAGTGTGGTGGGAGAATTACGTCGATGACTTCTACAAGGTTGTTCGTTATCGAAAAGCCTACTCCAGTGGTTACATTTCCCCAATGCCTGACAAGACCAAGTGGCTACAAGTCAGCTTGCCCTTCAAGGTGAAACCGCCTCGTACAATACGACCTCCAGGAAGACCACGAAAGAACCGCATTAGGCCAAGGGATGAGATTGAAAGCAAAACCAAGCATAAATGCGGTAGGTGTGGCAAATTTGGCCACCAATCCCGTACTTGCAAGGAGTCAATCAATGCTCCAAGAGGGACACCCCCAGGAATGTCGGTATGCCCCTCAACACAAGCATCTTCTAGCGTGCAAGATGCAATGGCCAATCGAAGGTATCTCTTAAGGATGAATTGTAAATTATTTTTATTAATTACTTAGTATTACATGCAACTGAAACTCGTCTTTGTTAAGTGGCATTGGACTAAGGTCAGGGACATCTTCTACGAGGGGGAGAGCAGTAGGAAGCTCCACAGGACGGGGACGTGGACGTGGACGCAAGAGAACACGAGAAGTGAAGGCCTTCCCAGATGGACCTTCTTGCTCGTTGAATCAAGCAAAGGTACACTGCATACTCTTCTACCCAAGTCTTTTGAACAATGTAGTTTTTGAATGTTTTGTTCTTGTAGGAAAGACGTTGATAAATGCACTTGGAGCGATGGAAAATGGAGAATTTTGTTCAGTGACTTTGTTGTAAATTTTTTGTGATCTTCCCAGATGAATCAAGGTGGTGAAGTACTTTTTTGCTTGGGCCTGTAACAACATTAATACAGGTTTTGCAATGCTTGCTGGTTTTTATATGTATATGAACTGTTGTGATCTCGCGGGAGGTCAGATGTCATAGTGATGTGGTTTTTTGTATGCACCTGTATGAACAATACGAATTGGTTTATAGTGCATGCTGGTTTTAATATGTTCATGACCAACTGGTTTGTTGGAAATTAATGTAGGATCCATGTTACTTCGAGTGTGCATTTGTCGATGCTTTATGTTCTTGATGCTTTTTGTTTCTCCATGGGTATCCATCATGGTGTCAACAATGTGGTTTAAGATAACCAAGGTGTTCGACTTTCCTCTTCATTTCAAACTGATGTGAATCAATAGCGTGACAATTACAATCAAACAAAGGAAAATTGCTTTGAGACATAACAAAATTTCTCTCACGTTACATAATACATCCCTAAAATTCTCCTTTGCATCTGCATAATTCTTATGCAAATGGATTGTACCTGTATTATCCTCAGAACCTTCGATTTCCCTTCTTTCCGGTGCACGACGACCTGACGGTTGATCCAACCACTGGAAGAAATCGCATGTTTTGAAGCGACATGTGAAGAACCTCGCCCCTTTGCTCCACGGCTTACCGGAGATCTTCATCGTGGGCTCTGCACCGCAATGGCAGTGCACACTGGATGATGACTGACTTGAACGCATTTTCTGGGTGAAATAATTCAAGGAGCTTCCTTAAAAAGCCACTGCAATGGTGCTCCTCCCACTCATATTATATAGTAATCCAAGTAAGGGGACATCACCAATGGTCATAATTGTAGCCGTTGAGGAAGGCAGTAAAAATGGGGGCATTTTAGTCCAAACAAACGGCCGTCATCTCAAAATTGACTGCAGCTAACATGGGGTCATCCCGTGTAAGAGTTAACCATTACTCAGGGTTAGTGGCGTAAATCGCGATTATGCAGGGTTATGAATGATATTGAGGAATTACTCAGGGTTATGGGTGTAATTATCCCATATATATATATTATTTGGACTAGTTACTTTATAACATAATACTAGTATAATTTTATTTAAAACTCATTACAAACAAATTATGTTAGAGTAGTTGATTAGGAGTTAGAAATTAGTAACCAAAGGTCATGGGTTCAGCTCACACTATCAGCATTATTTTTAAATAAATTAAAATTAAGTTAAAATGGGTTAAAAATAACAGGTGTTAACCGACTCGGACCGGTTGAATTGGCTGGTCTGATCCGATTTCAAAACCACTGATATAAACTAGTAGGGACCCCGTGATGGTGCATACGAAAAAATATTTTATGTATAGTGTGAAATATGTACATTGTTTATGTATTTTATTTAAATTTCAAATATATTTAAGTGTATATTGTGTGTGTGTGTGTATTATTTCATTTCAGTTTGATTATGTAGTTTAACCACTTTTTTCTTACCGATCTGATTTAATCCGATTTTAAATAATGATGATGTCATAATCTAGTTGAACCCATTTGATTACATGTCCGACCATTTCGGTAAGGTTTCGGTTCGATATCCGGTTTGATTTGAAAAATATTGGTTTATATAATTCCAAACCGACTCTCCAAATTCCACCCAACCAGCAAGAATATCTTGTCCTCGATTAGCCGCTGTCCCCTTAACCCTACAAATACATGGGTTTCGGATAAGAAAGATGGAACCTAACAGTTGCCTCTTCGTCCACTTGCACGTCAAGAATGTTGGGGGGACAAGACATGCATGGTCAAATGTAGGTCACCCGTCATTGTTGGCGCATCTTAGACGGGGCCTCTTTCCTCCTCCCCGCTTTTATTAGGAAAGATAGATCCTAACGAACTGCTCGCTTACGAGGCAATATAGAGACATTAGTCACCACTTAATTTGAGGGGGCTCCACTCTCGACACTCCCACATGGAGGAGAGCCTTGGAAGTTTTTATCGGAATTCGGTGGATCCGTCTCAGTCTCTGACTGTCGTTCCCTAATTACCTGTTACGTACAAACCATGGAAGTCTAGTAAAACATTGTAAATGGGATGCCTAGCTTTCAGCTGCTCACGTGTTTTGTGCTTTTTTTTTGGTGAAACTTGTTTAGGATTCTCTGGAGTGTAAGCTAGTGCATGCACTGCAGGTGTTGTAGAATTATCAAAAAAATCATCTTGCAGCCCCCGATTACTGGAAAAAGAGAATAATGGCTGCTTCTGCGCCGATTTCGATGTTTTTTTATTTTTTTTTTGAAAAATATCGTCATGTATATTCATCCCTATATCCCTCCTATATACCATTCGAATTTCGTCAGAAACAGAGACTCCTACGGCCTCCATCGAGATGGTGTAAATTTAAAAAATCATGTTACCGTTAAAATTGACTGTCTGGATGGAGGCCGTAGGAGTCTCTGTTTCTTACGAAATTCGAATGTCGTATAAGAGGGATATAGGGATGAATATACATGGCGATATTTTTGAAAAAAATAAAAAAACGCCGAAATCGGCGCGGGGGAAGCCCCATTAAACTCTTGATAGTGATCTGAAATGTTAAGCCAAGGCAAGACAAGGTTCAACAAATTCAAATTAATAACAACTCAACCACCATGAAATTTAAGACGGGTGATTGACACTCAATTGATATCATGTAATTTGTTTAATCCATGGGAACTATTCGGAAGAAAAGGAGCAGATAGAGTCTACTCTTGTTATGATTCCAAAGGGTTCTATCTACTCTTGTTATGATTCCAAAGGGGAGGAGATTGGAAGACATGTGCAAAGGGGCAAGCAAGATTAAAGAGGATTTGCTCGAATTCCTCTTAGAAGGAAGATAGAGGTTTAGATTTTTTAATAAGGAGACTCTCGTTCGAATGTTATCGATCAGATTATTCTAACAACAAACAAGAATAGAATTATTTTCGAAGTAAAGATGCCTACACAAGTAATTTCATTGAACAAAGCCGTATGGAATCTAGAACCACTTTAGAAAAATATAGATGTAAATATTAACATCAATAGAAGATGTGTGTGGACTATGAATGGATCCATATTATTGCATACTCGAATCCGTAAGAATTATTTTTGGGTTTTAGGGGTTTGATTTATATTCTAGATGGGCCAAAGCCGAAGAGAAGTTGGGTGGGCCACTTTGGTAACAGGGTGGGTTGGATTGGAGTAACATCCTCTAAATAGAAGTTGTTTGAATGATTACGAGGGTTGGAATAATAATGTGATGTGATATCGCATAGATCATGTGTTATATTATTTTTTTGTGATTATAGTACATTTTGATTATCTTTTTCATTTGAACATGATTGAAAAATATTGTAACAAAGAAATTGTAGGGTCCATGCAACCACTACTAGAAAATAGAGACAACAGCTTTACCCCGGTGGTCCTAACCGCTGGTGAAAGTGGTTCTATAGACAACCAACGGTGATTGTACTCATTAACATTGGTCGTTTGCGGACTGCCGGTATCATATGCCAACCATCATGGACATTTACTGTATATATGATTATGAGTACTACATATTTAATGCCAACGATTTGCAGTTTTTACCGACGGTTGCCGGACCACTGCGATGTAGGATATCGTCGGTGAGCAATAAAACTACCAACGAAAAGTCCCCAACCCCCATTGGTAATACATAACCACCAGTTTTAAGACATTGTCCACATCAATTTCAGAACTGTCGTTGGTGAAAGAACAACCGCCAAGTTAGCAGTAAACACCAGCGATCACTGCGTATTACATGTTGTTCCTTTTCGTCATCGTTAATGCCATTAATTATTGTGCCGATAAATAGTGTTAAACGTTTGTCGGTGGTTGTGGAACTGTCATTGAACATTTACAACCCTCGTTGTTATGACACAAGTGATGAGGTCGATCGATTTTTCATTGTCAATTATATAACCGTCGAGATTAATTAAAGATCGCCATCAAGAAACCATCACCGATGGTCATTTTCTACACCATTGGTAAGTCAAGCGACGTGAAGATAGCATACCATGACAGTTTGTAGATCGGCTAGAGAAATCAACAACCGTCGGGGTATAAGTTTCACGAACGATGTTTAGTAACAGTCCTTGACTTAAATCGCCGAAGAGTTTCGAGTTCAGAGTAACAGCAAAAAACAAGTATGTCAATGGTCCATAACTGTCAGGGTTATTTAAGACTGTCGATGTAAGCGTAAACGTTGTAAAAACATCGGCCGTTTGAGAGCCATCAGTGAAACATGTACACAAGGACCGAGAAAGGTTCATTCTCACATTTTGGAATCTCCTCTCCCCTTCTCCCCTGTTGCTTGAGTCCCTCTCACCATTCTCATGGTGCCCGAGCCCCGTCGTCATCTGCTCCTGTGCTCCTGTCGTCGGAGCTCCGTCGTCTTTGTTCTTGTCGTCGCTCCTCCTCAAAGGTGTCAGAGCTCGAATACTGAGCTCTCCCCTTTTGCTTGCATCGATATAGGTATTTCTTGTTTTCTCCTTTTAATATGTTATCGATATACTCGTTACGTGGATCCAATCTTCGTTTGATTGATTTATTTCACCATATTCCAATATTTTCATATGATTTATGTCGATTTAAATATTGTATTATTGTCAAAATATTTCCCTATGGTGTAGGTTGTGCATGGTGTTTTTGTGTGTGGGATGTCGTGTCATGGTGGTTATGGGGGTTGTCGAGTGGTGGTTGTAAGTGGTGTATGTGGCATGTGGTGGTTGCAGGAGTTTGGTTAGTGGGGTGGGTGTCTACAGTGGTTGTGAGTGGCAATTTGTGGATTCTGTTTGTTGTGTGTGGGTTATGTGATGTGTCTAGTAGTTGTTGTGGTTGTGGGTGTGGTTGTGGATTGGTGTAATTGTGGTGTCTGTGTTTGTTGTTGGTGGGGTCTGTGGTATATGTGATGGCTATGGGTGGGGTTGCGAGTCAGTGTAGTAGGGACCGTGGTGGCTGTGCGTATTGTCTATGGTTTGTGTGTTGGATGTGATTGCAGTGGGTGGGTGTTGTGGGGTCTGTGGTTGTTGTAGGTGGGATCTGTGGCGTGTGTGTAGTGGTTGTGAGTGGGATATGTCATGTGTGTGGTGGCTATGGGTTGGGATGTGGGTGGGTGTAGTGGGGTCTGTGGTGGCCGCGGGTGGGGCCTGTAGTGTGTGTGGTGCTTGCATGTGATTGTAGTGGGTAGGTATTATTGGTGTGTGATAAATCTGTGACTCGTCACTTTAAAATCTAAAAACATAGCTCTGTTATCAAGTGATTAATTACATTTAGAAACTGACGTTGCATTATTATAATTCTTGCATGGGTAAAATAATATCTATATATAATCATTTATGTTTCACATCAATAAGAAGCCAATAATTGTATGTATATAATGACATGTATAATAACACAAGCTCCCACATTTTTCATTATTTTATACTAAATCTAAATCAAATAAAATCAACTTCATGGTGTATATATTACTAACATTATGACGAATTTGTGATTCATCACTTTAAAAGCTGAAAATAAAATGTTATTACCAAGTAATTAAATACATTTAGGCATTAGTATTGTACTATAAGAATTCATTCATGTGTAAATAATGACCATATTTTATCATTCATAATAGCATTAATAAGAAGCCAGATTTGAGTATATATTATCAGATGTATATTAACATAACTTTCTATATTTTTTCTTTATTTTATGCTACCTTAATATCAGATAAATAAACTTCCTTGTGTACATAATACTAACATTATGAAAACTACATTTTCCTTACGGTTAAAATATGTCAGTTGTAGAAACTACAGAAGAGAAATGTGTTTTTCAAACAAAAATCCAGAGAATGGAAAGAGAATATAAAAGATGAATAATAGGATGATCTCTCTTTATTTTTGTTGATTAATTATTAACACGTAAGTGTCCCTGGGTTAAACACAATGAGACGGAATAGTATACTCATATTTTGAGATTAGAATTTTTATGATTAAATTTTTCTTCTTTGAAAAGATTGTTTTTGTGATTTTTTATCCTTTTTGTTTTTTATTTGATTTTTTGTTTTAGAAATTTTTATTTTATTTTTATTTTATTTTTCAAAAAATGATTAATTTGACAAAAATAGTTATACTATATAATAGGTGGAATATAGGATAATGTATTATTTTGATATAGTGGAAAAAGAACAAAAAAGGAAATATTTTTTTATTTTCAAAAAAGGAATAGATTTTCAAAAGATCTACTTTATAGTATATACATGATATATTAATATAGGTGATACTATATATGTAGGTGACATGAAGAAAATAAACAAACCCAGCAACATGCTCGAAAACACATAAGAAGAAAAACTCAAATAAATATGAAGTTTGTATGATTAAAACAAATCAATAGTGCGTTGAAAATCCACAAAAAATAGTAAAATTACGACTAGGGTAGCAAGGAAGCTATCCTAGAAAAATTACCAAAAAAATGATGTCTAGATAGTGTCCAAAATATAGCTATAGTCCAGGGGTACAAGTGAAAAAGAAATATAAAAATCTACTGCAATTTGATCTCTAGTAAGGGACCAAAATGTAAAGAAAAACTAATTACTTTGCAATAAGGACCCCGCTCGAGGACCTATTTGCAAATAACTAAAGGTGATGTGGCAACTCTAGATTCTGGAAGGCGACTGGGCTTAAGATGCAAATTTTCCACATTTGAGATGGACAGTTGTGATTAGAAACAAATGCGCAATCTAGACCTTGGTTCATGCCACATGCTAGCAAACTGTAAGCTTTGGAGGTCTTCGTGTTCTTCCCCAAATGTGGGGAGAATGGCTATGTTGTATGTCTTCAAGGCAGCTACGGCTATCAGTGGCAATGCATGGCAATTGGTGGAGCTCCGGTAGAGCCAGAAATGGGGTTCCTACCCCTTCGCGCTCACCTACAGTGGAAGGAGGTGGAGTCACGTCGAAGCTGGTGGAGATGGATACGTCGACTTTTAGGGTTTACATGAAATTGGTTGATGTCTAGATGGCTGAAGAAAATTGGGATGAAGCAGCTCCTGATGCATCAAATTGATAAAGCTCCAACTAATGAACACCTGCGAGAATGACCCGATTCTAGAAGAATCAGTTTGGGAAATGGAATGGTTCTTGCATGTATGACAGACCTTTAGATATATACTTTCAGCTTAAAATTCGTATTGATTTGAATCGCATTTGAAGTGGTTTTTTATTGAGATCAAGAGGTGAATGATTAATATAACTAAATCAATGATTAAAGAGTCCTAATCATGTAGACGAATGTTGACACGATTTTATGCGGTTTAAGAAGTTGATTTTACCACGTCGTTGTTATCCCACGAAAACCGTAATCAAACAAATAAAGTTACAACCACAAGCATAAAAATACACAAGATGTATAGTGCAAGTAGAGGTTCGTATCCGTAGGGACTAAGCAAACTCGTAATTTTTGTTCTTCTTTCAAACTTGAAGCAAAATGAAGGAGGGCATGAATGCAACTAAATAAGAAAATGAAGGGATGAATTGCAAATTAAGATGGAAAAAAATTACTAAGTAGAAGTTATATCAAACAAGGATGGAGAATTGCATTACATGTTATAAAGAAAAACTAGAGTCAGCAAAAGATAATCCCAAATGAACATTCTATCACCTTAACTTAAACAACTAATACGACAAAAATGCAAGAAGGATATAAAGATTGAGAATTGTTTCTTCCAAAATCAACTTAAACAAACTTAACCATCATGATGAAATTGCAAGAAGTAAATAAAATAAGAAAGAGAGTCTTCTCTATCGGAATCCGGCGTCACGACGAAGGAGGCAGATGTATGTGCAAGGTGGCATGAATGCCAGGAAGGCAGACGCGCGACTGGTGGCTGTGGGTCGCTGGAGAAGTCGCGTGGGGGTGACTGCGAGCTGCTGGTGCATGCACGAGGTACAAGGGGTGCGGGAGCACGCGGAGGTGCGCGACCGATTGGTGATGCACGTACGAGGTGGTTGCGGATGCGCGTGGCTAGATCACGCAGGAAATGGTGCACGCCCAGGAGATGCGGGAGGCGCAGGAAGCTGGGGACGTGGCCTGAGGTGGCTGTAGACGCGGGGGCGCGCGGGGTTGGCTCGTGCGCCAAAGATGCACGCCGGGGATGACGTGTGAGAGCGACGATGAAGGATGTCGTGGGGTTTGAGACGAGGGGCCGCAAGATGCGTCGTAGTTGCTGGAGGTGATGACCTGCAAAAAAATGGAAACAAAAGGGAGAGAGATAATCGAGAGAGGGAGAGTTAGCGGGGGAAGGAGAGGGTGCGTGAGTGGATACGGGGAGAGAGAGATGGTAGGACAGAGATGGGAGAGGGAATGGGAGAGAGGGAGAAGGCGTGTGAGTGCATCATTTTATAGATGGAATTTGCTTGCAATAAAGGGAGATATCCCATTCAAATAAAGACAAAATATCATTATTAATGCATGAAGAATTAATTTTTGCATGGGGAAGGATGAGGTGTGGATGGCTACTTTGCTTGGGAAGGAGAGAGAGAAATTTAAGAGTATGCATGGGATTTTGATTGTACATGGGGCTCATGGTACATGGGAATAATGAGTGAAAGTTTTACGTTTACCCCCCTCCCCTTTTCTTTCCAACAAAAATGTAAGAGGTATTTATAGAGCCAAATCAATATATTGGATTTCAAATGCTATCTAATTAAATCCAATGCGCTTTCATTTTCTCCTTTACTGTAGATAATTTATTTATAGATGTTTAGTATTAAATATATTCTGCCATATAATCCATATATGTAACTAAATAGAGATTTCGAACATACTTTATCCGATCATGTCACCATGAACTTGTTGATTTATGGGGTGATTTCATCGATTCTGTGTAATTAAGGTGATTTTCTCTGCTAAGTGTATATAATAAATAGAATGTAAATTATGCGATTTCAGAGTATATGAATTAATCATTACGGTGTTCTGCGCATAATTTAAGCATGTTATAGCCGTAGATCTTATAGTCATCATACCCCCATACTTAAATCTTGCTAGTCTCGAGTAATAATAAGAGAAGCAATTATGAAGGACAAGGAGAATAGCCAAGATAGATCGGGTGAGTATTTGTAGCAGACATACCCATAAAGTCTCGAATTCTCAGATCCTAACCACACAAATACACAAACTTCAGTAGAGTCGACCCATGGATTAATGATTTGTTCGAATTGTCTACTTGACTTGAGCTTTGTAGTTTCAACAGCCTCTCAGTTTCAACAAAATCAGACATGGTTTCAGAAAGTCGATCAAGTCAGCTCATCCTTGAGAAACAAGTATTCTCTTTGACTTTGAATGGATATAAACAATGTTAGTGATATTTTAGCTTTTGTGAGTCAAGAGAACGAGCTAACAACACAATCTATAAAGGTACCGAATGATTCCCTACACATATAGCCTCAGTCCTTACCTGACTTCAGGCATATTCTCTTTTCACCCAAGTATGTCAGCATAAAACAATAGGTCATAGTTTATTGGAGAATGGGACTTAATTTTTGGGGTTTTCCGTAGACCGCTTTGATCCGTTGCTCTCATTCTTTTCCTTTTGCAAAGCATAACCCTGTGCCTCTTTGAGCCTCTTTTAAGAATTTAGGTAGCATCATTGGGCTGCTACCACGGCTTTTGGTGGAGAAGGGTTATTTGGTGGCCTTCTTTCATTGCTTTTGCTTTGCATATCTTTGCATGTTTGATGGTTTTTTGGCATTTTGATTTTGATACATTTTGAATTTTTTTTATTGAGGAGATATATATATGGGAAGTTTGGATTTTAGATTTTTATTCAATGTATAAAAAGAACATTGTATATTATTTTTGTATGAAATAAATTTTGCATTTTTATTTGTATTTTTTTCTACAACTATCATTTAAAAAGTTTCTTTATTTGAGATGTAAAAAAATAGAAAATAAAATAGTTCCCAAAAGTGGATCATTGATGAATAAAAGAATGTGAATTTTGTTATATTTTTAGCCCTTATCTCCCTCTACTTTATTCCTTATTGATGAAATCAATTCTTGACTTGGTCTTGGAGTTCAGGGTCATAAAATACTTTTGAAATTTTATTCTTTTTCATTTATTTTCTTTATTTTTATAATTTTAACATTAAAAACTATATTTTATATATAATATATAGAATATATAATGGATGTTAATTTGTACAAAATAATGTTGTTTACATAAATTAGTTAGTGTTTTTAAGGTCAAAACTCGATACCCAACCCATATCTTGTACTTTTAGTATGTACACGAGTCTTAGAGACTCACAAATGACGATTAATTATATCAATACACATGTACATACATACATACATACATATACATACACATATATATATGGGGCTTATCCAATGGGCCCTGTGCCCATTTGAGATGAGATGAGCCCACTCATATTTTACCAATATTTTCCATCATTTTGAGTTCAATGCTTATTTATTTACTGTTGTTATATCATATTCTTACTATTAGTAACTATTTTCATATAAAGAAAATCTTAGATTCACAAGAAATGGTCATTAGTAAGAATAAAAATGAGACTAGTAATACAAATAATAATACAATCATTTTGTATGACTTTTAAGGTTTTTTTTCCTGAAAATAATTACTAGTAGTAAGAATATGATATAATACTTGTAAACAAATACCTATTAATCTCAAAAAGATAGGAAATAATGGTAAAAAATGAGCGGGCTCATCTCATCTCAAATGAGCACATGGCTCATTGGATAATTTCCTTATATATATAGGGAAACAGGAGCCTACCTCGGCGGGTGTAGGTAACTCCCTACACCCGGCCTAATTTTTCATTATTTTTTGATTTTTTTGAAATGAAACCTTGGGGGATTTAGATCACTATGTATCATCATGTTGACATTCCAAATTCAACTTAATTCGAGACTTTTATCATCTCCCTCAAGACTACCAAATTTTAACGGTCCCAGAATTGCTGAAATCGACCATGTCTAGATGAACGTGTTAGGAATGTTTGTTTTGCATGAAACTTGAAACACATATTCCCCTTAACATATTAAGTTAATCCCCTCAACTTTTAATCCAAAAAAAAGATAAAAAAATAATTGAAAAATAGGGGTAGGTGCAGGGAGTTTCCTACACCCCAGAGTGCAGGCTCCCTGTCCCCATATATATATATATATATATATATATATATAGGAAAAGGAGATCCTAAACCCAGGTGTAGGTAACTTTCCTATACCCACCTTTTTTCTCCCATTTTTTAAATTTTTTTTGAAATGGATCCTTGGGGAATTTAGATCACTATTTGTCACCGTCGTGTCATTCATATTTCAACTTATTTTGAGACTTCTAAGTTATCCATCAAGACAGTCAAATTTTAACGGTCTCAGATTTGCTGAAATCGACCCTGTCTGATGGACATGTTAGGAATGTCTGTGTTGACGTAAAATTTGAAACACATATTCTACTTAATATTATAAGTAAATTCCTCAAAGATCCATTTCAAAAAAAAATTGGTAGAAAAACAGGTGGGTGTAGGAAAGTTACCTACACCTGGGTTTAAGATCCCCAATCCATATATATACATGTTTATTTTTTTTCTTTCCAAAATTTAATTTTCAATATTGATTTAACAAATCTTCATATCGATTAAATTTAAATTTTGCACTAAACATGGCAAGAATAATCTGTTGTCATTAATATTTTTATTTAAATATTTATCGATTCGACAATTTTTACAATTTCAATCTTTTGTGCATACACACTTTTATTTACATGAGAATCTCCATTCATGGTTTCTCTCCATATCTCTTGATTCCGTTGTTTTGCATCCTTCCTAAATTCCCACCCAACGCCCACTATTCCCCTCACCGTCCGAAAAGGCGGAGAGAGCCAACCCCCTTCCTCCTTCCGCTCGGCGCAGCTGCCTCCTCCTCCTGCGTTTCACCGCTTCCAGTCCTCAGCAATCTCTAACCCCACAAGTCTCATTGCCCTCCATTTCACTCCACAAACCCTAACCCTAGACCTCACAGTGCATCTCCATCACTCCTTGAGCTCCATCAAAGTCATGTTCTTCCCATTGCCATCTCTTCTCATATCAGCTGTATCCAATTCCACTCGCAGGGGGCGATTCTAAATCTCTAAGGAGGCTCATCCAGGACGAGACCCGCGATCTCCGACCAGAGGCGCTCGCTCGATTCATGGACCAGCTCTGCGACGTCTCCCGTGCTCCTGGAGAGCAATGATGCCGCTGAGAACCTCAAGGGCCTGCAGGCCGTCGATGATCTCATCGACGTCAGCCTCGGCGAGGGTGCCTCCAAGGTCTCCATGATCTCAAACTACCTGCGGGCCGTCTTCGAGGCAAAGCGCGACCAGGAGGTTCTTGTCGTTGCTAGCAGAGTGCTCGGGCACCTTGCGAGGTCTGGCGGCGCCATGACAGCTGACGAAGTGGAACGACAGGTTAAGTTGACATTTTCAAATTTATTTCTCTCTTTTTTGCTCTTACCTGATGGTTTTAAAGTATCTGGCGAAGTAAATGTTATGATGGATTTTTTGATGAATTTCGCTTGCTGTCTGCCAGGTTAAGATTGCATTAGATTGGCTCCGCGGTGATAGAGTGGAGCACCGCCGTTTTGCAGCTGTCCTGATTTTGAAAGTAAGTGATATTATGTCCTGGTCTCCTTGGAGAATGATTTTGAGATTTCTGCGAGCTCCGGGGAAGATACTTGTTTTTTCTCCAATTATAAAGTCAATCTTAAAGTTGTATAAAACTGTTACAGCACTCATCCAATGTTACTTATTTTTTTTTCGAAAAATCATTTCTTTTGGAAGTAATTTGAAAATGTGGCCTTGTTCCCTGGCGTGGAGATTAGCTTGTTTCTTTATTTCCATATACCCATTTATTAAAGAGATGCCATGACATTTAGAGGCGCCTTCCGTGATAAGTGGCTGAAAAATTGTTACTTCCATCTACATTGTACAAAATGAAAAGCAAGCTTTTTACTCATTGGAAGCATTCTATTGCATCTTAAGCTCAGGCACTCTCAAGCATTCTCTAACCACATTTAGTTGATGCAACTCATACACACCTTTTTAGTTTTTAGTGCAGCCTGAATTGAGATTCTGGAGTTCGCATAAACTTAGGAAACATGTTTTTGATGAATGAAAGCTTGCTTGTGTTTTTGATGAATGAAAGCTTGCTTGTCCCAAAAACATGAAATCATTTGCTATCTGCCTACGTTCCACGTAAAATGTTGCAATCTTTCTGGCCCTACACATATTAGAAACCCGTGTGCAAGACACCATTATTAAAAGCATCTTTGGATGGATCATGCTGATAAATCACTTTTAAGACATACATGATAAACTTCAGTAAGGATGTCCATACAATATTTCCTTTAAGAGATGAAGATCCTCTGTTGTGCGTAGTACTTCTATGCCCAAGAAATAACGTAGTGGACCAAGGTCCTTGGTAACAAAAACCTTCTGGAGAAAGACCTTGGTCTCTAGTATCCCTTCATCATCATTCCCTGTGATAACCATATCATCCACATAGACTGCAAGTATAACAGTACCAACTGTTCATCCTCTGACAAACACAGAATAGTCAGAGGTTGTTCTTTGGAAACCAAGAGTGATGATCTCTAAGTCCGTCGAACCATGCCCTTGGGCTCTGCTTTAGGCCATATATGGCCTTGCGAAGTCGCCATACACACTCCCCCTCAACTTCATAACCCGAAAGCTGCATCATGTATGCTTCCTCATCAAGATCTCCATATAGAAACGTATCATTTAACATCAAACTGAAAGATAGGCTATGCCTTATTAGCTGCCACAAAAAGTATAGTCTTTATTGACCCCATACGTGCAATGGGTGAGAATGTTTTAAAGTAATCCGCTCCATATGTCCGTGTGAAGCTATTTGCCACAAGACGAGCTTTCAACCTGTCAATCGACCCATCTGGTGACTGCTTGGTCGTGAAGACCCATTTACATGCCACAAGTCTAGTTCCTTTTGGACATTGCACTAGATCTCAAGTCCCTCTGGAAATAAGGGCTTCCATCTCTTCATCCATGGCCTTCCGCCATATTGAATCTTGCAAAGTACTATGGTGGTCTCTTGGAATAGAGATAGTCTTGAGAGCATCTGCATATTGTCTGTTAGTGCAAGATAAACTAACAGTAGAAGTGTAATGTAACATTGAATGAGAAGTACATTGCCTCTTAGTTCTGCACAGAGCATGACCTCAAATTTCACCGAAATTCTACCGAATTTTGGTCGAATTTCAATTTCGGTAGGTAACCGAAATCCAGCCGAAATGCCCTATATCGACCGAAATTTGGGGACCTTAGTTGAAAAAACGAGCGAAAGACCAAAATTTTGATCGCCAGGCACTATCCCCTCCTTCGTGGTAAAGGATGGGATCCTCCCAATGGTAAGACTTGGCCTTTGCTAGGAAGGTCTCAAGTCTCTGCCTGGGCCATCCTTGTGGAACTTTCTTGATAACAAGATAGTTCATAATGTCGGCGTACCACGGGAGCGAGGCGATAGCAAGGATCGCCTCATCTGGGAAGGTCTCTGTAATAAGATCAATCTACTCAGAATCCTCAAGATGCTCTAATCGGGAGAGATGATCCGCCACCACATTCTTGACTCCATGCTTATCCTTAATCTCAATATCAAATTCCTAGAGTAGAATGATTCATCTAGTCAATCTCGCTTTGGCATCCTTCTTTTCCATGAGGTACCTGATGGCGGTATGATCACTAAAGATAGTCACTCTAGATCCAATGATATATGATCTGAACTTATCCCAGGGCAAAAACTACGGCTATCATCTCCTTCTTAGTGACGGTGTAGTTTCGTTGTGCGACATCCAATGTACTGCTAGCGTAGTGAACGGCAAAGGGTACCCCATCCCTCCTCTATCCTAGCACGACCCCCACGGCAAAATCGGAGGCATCCGTCATGATCTCGAATGGGAGAGACTAGTCAGGCGGCTGGAGGACAGGAGCCTCAATAACTAGACTCTTTAGAATCTCAAATGACGCAAGATGCTTATCATCTATAATGAACTCGATGTCTTTGGTTAGCAAATCAGTCAACGGTCAGGAAATCTTGCTGAAATCATGAAAGAATCGTCGGTAAAAACCGACATGCCCCAGAAAAGACCGTAATAGTCGTAAGTTGGACGGTGGATTGAGTTTTCTAATGATATCCACCTTGGCCGGATCAACCTCCATGCCCCTGTTGGAGATGATATGACCAAGCACCGTCCCTTGAGTCACCATGAAGTGACTCTTCTCCGAAGATAACACAAGATGGACCTCGATGCATCGCTGAAGGACGCGATATAGGCACTCAAGGCCAAGCATCAAACCCATCGCCATAGACCGAAAAGTCATCCATGAAGACCTCTAAGCAATCACCCACCATGTCTGAAAAGATGGACAACATGCACCTCTGGAATGTCGTCAGGGCGTTACATAGACCAAAGGGCATGTATCTGAAAGCATACATCCCAAAGGGACAGGTGAATGTGGTCTTGTCCTGGTCTTCTGGCGTAATGGTCACATGATTGTATCCAGAGTACCCGTCAAGATGAAGGATATGGAAATTATCCTTAAACCGTCATGGAAGCGTGATCGTCGTATCGGATACGACGAAGAACGACTAGTCGTACTAGTTGTTCGGTGGAGCGGAATTTAAAAAATTTTATTCGATGAAACCACATGATCCGAGAACCATTCTCAGATCGTTTCATCTATAACCACAACAAGTATAGTGCTATACCTCTTGAAGCGTGGTTGATTAAGTCTCTAAGAGAAGAGACCTCCTGTCTCAAGTCCGATCGTCGGCGAGACCGCTTACGAGTGCGGGGATGAACCGCGTTGTCCTCGCAATCCAAGAAGTTGATCCAAGCGTAGTTGCTCCTGATCTCGTCGTACGAGATCGAACGTCTCCTTCGTGGGTGTAGCACACCAAGAAGACGGAGAATCGAAGAACATTGAAGCGGCGGCCACGGTGCCGAGAGCGTCGACGATTCCTCCTCTAGGGTATGGTGGACGGCCACCAATATTTAGAGGGAGAGAGGGCTGTCGTGTATGAAGAAAGAGAGAGAGAGAGAGCTCCAATAATCACATGTTTAAGAGAGTGCATGGTATGCCTCTCTATTTATAGGGTTTTGGGATCCATGGATCTCAATCCATGTGACATATAAAATCAATGGTTGAGATTGATTTATATCTAATCCAATGGTCAAGATGTTGTTGGTAAAACCAACAAATTTAGGTCAAAATATATTTGACAAAATCAAATATAAATTATTCCTAAAATCAAGCCAATAAATAAGGAGAGAATGTACATGGAGATTTCATCTCCATGCACATTCCATGTGGACGGCTACACATTCCCATTAGGAATGGTGTGCCGCCCATACCTTCCATGGAGAGAGCAATCTCATGGAAATCCATGAGATTGCATATCTCTTTGAAAATCTCCTTTATTTATTTCCAACAACTTTTGTTGGCTTTTATTCTTCAAAAATAATTCACAATTATATTTGAGAATATTGCAATCTTGCCATGGAAAAATTGTGAATCATATTCACAACCCAAAACAACATATAATTTATATTGTCAATTAATTACACAATGTGTATCCAATACACATAATAATTAATCAACATATATAAATTATAATTAGCTCTCTCTAATACATTATAAATCACATTTATAATATATTATGAATAATTGGATATTTCTATCCACATTATTCTTATCCACTTTAATTAAATCACATTTAATTATATTGGATAATTTCTTCATACATCAAGATGATTAAATCACATTTAATCATGATTTCTTCAATGCTTAGATCATATGGAATTATTCTCGAACTCTTCAAGAATAATGCAATCTCTCCGCAGATACTTGGAGATAAGGACAGGGCGATTGTATTGTTCCATGTATAGTGACATGGATATTGAGATCATATCTCAAATCCTGATCCCGGGCCTTCCATAGATGCTTGATTAAATCAAGATCGTAAATCTAATCTTCTCATTGTATCTGAATCACATCCAGATCAATGTCCAACACTTGGACTAAGATCAGATCACTTCTCTACCGAGAGGAGTCACTAAAATCCAGACCCGTTTCATCACTCCCTAGGAATAGAAGCGTCATGGTTATACAATCATTTATGATCACATCACCCTCAGGTATTCCGAATACCTGTACATCCTGCATACTGGAAGACTCAGATTAAACCCGAAGTATTGGATCAACTTTATACTGTCTACTTCATGGTTTTATCAGTAAGTTTCTCATTCGATCATTGGGAGTTGGTATCGATCATACACTTTCCAAAAAAATGTATATCATACCTGGGTCTTGATCATATACTTTCCAAAAGTATATATCAAACCTACAAATTCAGTCAAGCTTCCAAAGCGAGACGACCATGCGCATGGATTTTGATTCTTCCCAATATTTCATGAGTGAGCTCATGCCTAACTGAACCTGTATGATCCCTTTGAGAGATCGTATTACTCATATGCCCTTACATTCACACCAACGCGCCGGTGTATAGACCTTGATTAGGTCATCAACCTATTGGTCTGCCAAATGAACATACTTACACATATAGCAACACATCTGTCTCCGGTCAGAAGATGCGTGCCTATATTATGACAGCATACGATATAGGACTTTGGTTATCTTGATCTCGTTAAGTCAACTCTTTGACCTAACTAATCTGACACCTCCGAATCTCTATCCTATGCAAAGGACCTGCATCAAGAGGTCGGTCAGATATCAGCCTTCAGAGATAAGGATTGCCATCTCCTAATCAGGCTGGAGATCATCTCTTAACAATTATATGACAGTACTTGATGAGTCCTCAATCTAACCCTTTAGATATTCATCCAAGCACCATCCTCTATGATTCAATAGTTGAATCAACAGCTGTATGATTATTAAGATGGCCATGGTACATAACCCTTATTGTACTAAGGGACCTATTATGCAAATTATTCATTCTTCATTTCAGATCAGGGAATGATATTTGCAATAACATTTATTGCATAATGGCTCGCCGTGGGCTCGCATTTCCAACACAAGAAAGCAGTAATAACTCTTCCCAGCTAGCCTCTCTATAATCTGATCAATAAAAGGTAGTGGGAAATGATCCTTCTTGGTGGCATGATTCAATCATCTGTAGTCCGCACAGACCCTCCAAGAAGTGGGTACTCGGGTAGCAATCTCCTCTCCAAACTCACTCACGACTATAGTGATGCCCGTTTTCTTATGCACCACATGTAATGAACTGACCCACTTGGAGTCGGAGATGGGGTAGATAAAATCGACGCTCCACCATTTCGAGATCTCCTTCATGAAAACCTCTCAAAGATTGGGTTCAGCCGCCGTTGGAACTCATGCGACGGCTTAGCGTCCTCTTCGAGATAGATATGGTGGGAGCACATGGCCGAACTTATCCCCTGGAGATCAGCTACGCTCCATCCTACCGCCTTGTGATTCTTTTCAAGAACCTCCATCAAACGGGATTCTTGCTCTCCAGTCAAATCCGTTGAGATAATGACTGGGTACATCTCATACTCGCCTGCAAGGAACCTATACTTCAGCGATTGCGGCAAGGGCTTCTGCTTTGGACAACTGGGAGCTGGCGGATCTGGTCTCTGAAAGGTCTGAGTGAACGTAACCAAATATGCATAGGAGAACTCTCGCTGCACCTGAAAATCTAGTGAAGACTGCTCTACTAGTGTGTCTGTGCTCTGAATAGGATTGGTCTCCACCCTAGCTGCTGGCTCTATGGAAATCAGACATAGAATCATATCATCAAACTCTGCCCAATCAATATCTGACTCCGAGGGATCTGAATCTGAAGAAAAATCAAATGCCTCGCTATCGAGAACATGTCTGCTACCTCAAAAGCATCCTTTGCCAGGAATGCGCTCTCCAAGTCCTCCTCTACTGGAATCTGTGCATCAGCAAGATCTGAATCTGAGAGGATGGCTCGTGAAACTAGGTCTGCCTAAACTGCCTCATCGTCTGTGATCACAAAATCACACTCCTGGTGGACATCTCACTCTGCCTCTATCATCTACTCTAAATCTGTAAGCGGCTCTGAGCAAGCTGAATCTCGCGCACTCATCTCATCGACCGTCTCTATTTGTATACTCTCGCCCTCGACGCGAAAGTATACCTTCCTGCTATCATGATCGGACACTGTCTTGGCTGTGGACAAGAACGAACGTCCTAAAATGATGGGGGTATCGGTCACAGACTCAGGGATCTCCATGTCCAACACAACGAAGTTCGCAAGGAATTTTAGGCCCTGAATTGTGATGACCACATCCTTCAGCAACCCCTTCGGCCTCTTGACAGATTGATCAACAAACTGAAGGACTGTCCTACTCTGTCGAAGAGGGCCAAACTCGAAGCAGTCGAGTAAGGTTGCCGGAAGTAGGTTGATAGAAGAACTGCTGTCTAATAGAGTCCCATCGAACCTTTGCTCATGTATGTGGCATCTGACGTAGGGGGCTCCTGCATCTGTCCTCTTTGCTGGCAGATGGTTCTGGATGGCGAAGCTGGTGACACAAGTGAGCACATGGATCTTTGAGTGGTGGTTCCTCCTCTTCCTACGAATGGTGGTCCTCTCTCTAAGATTACTCTAGAAGAGGGGGATGTGCTCCAAGGCCTCCTGTAGAGTCGGCTAAATCTGGAATCTGTCTATCATCTGCTGGCTGAATTCTAGCTGCTGTGATTTTTTTGGGTTTTCTTTTTTGGTCCCCTTAGTCAAGCGAAGTGCTTGGGGAAAGTGGATGGTTGGGCCCTCCTCAGATGGAGGGGTAGGATCGGGTCGCTGCTGCTGTGACAAAGTAGAATCCATACAAACATCTCCAATCAACACAGATGGACTCACAAATGAAGAACCCTTTCCTTTATTTCCAGAATAGTCCTGAGATACATCAACAGAAGGAAATGCAACAGGAATAGAAATGGTGGCCTCAGTACCACCTACAACATCTGGAATTGCGACATTAGTACCGTGCTCAGGCTCAACATCAAATCTGGTGGCATCAGCACCACCTCCTGAATCTGATGAAGTGACGGCCTCAGTACCGTCAGCTGGATCAACATCCTTGGTGACGTCAGCACCACCGTCATCATCATCATCACGAGCAGCATCAACACCGCTCTCATCCTCATCTGGCGCTCCTAGATCCTCATGTGGTTTTCGCTCAGATGAGGCACCGCCGACTGGCATCCTACCGCTCCTAAGCGTAACAAAGTCAGCATCAAAATGGTATGTAAAAATATTACCAAGTGAATCACTAGGAGTGGTAGCCTCTGTAAACTCTACCTGCTCTGATTTCCTCTTCAAGTTGTTCGGGTTCGACTCGATCTGTGCACGTATGGAGGCCTTCCCTCTCACTATATCCCTCATCTCATGTCTGAACTCATCCATCTCCCGTCTGAAGGTAGCCTGCTGCTCGGAAACAAGGCATGCTAGATCATCAAGTGCTGGGTTCTCATAGGCGGGCCCATGAGAACCAGATGGGTGGCCTCTCTGGAAGTAAGGCGGCTGATGCTGAGTAGAGAGATACTGAGAATGATACTGCTGCTGAGGCTGCTGCTGCTGCCTCCAAGACTGTCCCTACTGATAGGGACGAGGACCATGCTGCTGGTAAGGCTGCCGCTGCGGCTGCTGGATGTACTGGCCACCCTGAACTGGAGGCTGCTGCTGGGAACTGGTACCTCCGGTCGACCAACAGAATCCAGGATGGTCTCATCGGATCCCAGGCTGAGGTCGGTCATACCAAATCCCGTTGGCATCCATCAACGGCTCCTGCTCGTAAGTGGGTGGGGGAAGAACGGCCAGGGGCTGATCCGGCTGGTAGACCACCATCTGATTGTTCTGAGATGGTGGTGGTTGGTAGTACTGCTGCGGCTGATGGAACGACTCTGCCTGAACATGGTGAACCTGTCTGGGCTGGTTGGAGTGCTGGGTCGAGCTGCTGTTGCTTGGATCTGCCCGTGACCTGAGACGGGTCTGAGAAGCCGTCTGTGCCTCCTGGAGATACATGATCTGGATCTTCAGGTCACTCAGCGTCTGTGCCATATGATCTATCTGAGACATGCCCTAGCACTGCTTCTTCTCAATCAACTCAATCCGTTCCAACTTCTCGCTGATAATCCCCATATCAGTAGCCGTCGACTCTGCCTGTGCTGCGGCTACTGATGATGTAGAAGGACTGACATCAACTCGTGCTATCCTCTGATAAGACACGACCTGTGGATGGGGCTTCCCCTGAGTGTACAATCGGATTTGGGATATCACCGTGTAGTTCTCGGCCATCTCCTCGTAGATGGACCAGACCTGATCCTCATCCTTGGCGAAGTAGGAACCCCCACAGGATGCATTGACTAGCTCCTGCAACTCCGGTGTAAGCCCGCAGAAGGAACTTTGGACAAGATTGGGCTTGGATATATCATGATGGGGACACCAGTCTGTGAGCTCCCTGAATCTGTCCCATGCCTCGTGAAACTGCTCGTTCGGGAGCATCGAAAAGTTGTTGATCAGGTCCCTGGCAACATTGGTCCGGCCGAGTGGATAGTACTTGTTCAAGTACTCGTTTCAGAGCTGTTCCCATGAAGTGACGAATCTCCCTAGGTGCTTGAGCTAGTTGGCTGCTCTGTTTACGAGGGAGAACGGAAAGACCATCATCCTGATAGTGTCCTCATCCACGAAATGATCGTGGACAGTGCTACAGATCATCTCGAACTCCTAGAGATGGAGGTGTGGCTCCTCTGTGGCAAGTCCATGGAAGTTGGGAAGAAGCTGAATGGTCTGAGGCGGGAACTTGAAATCTCCCACAATGGCTGGCAACACTATCCATCTATGGGGTCAGAGTTGCACCAGGGTTGTGCAACTCCCTCATCGGTCGTGCTGGTGCTGCTGGCTGTACTGGCTCCTCAGGCTCTCTGGCATCAGGAATATCTCCTCCTCCTCCACTGACTCTACATTGCTCTCTATCGGCTCTCATCTGCTCCATCTCTCGACGCATGTCCACCATGAAAGCCCCATGGTCTCTGATCTGACGTTGTATGGTCTCTAGAGAGGCTAACAGGGTGGTGTTGATGGCACCTTGATCCAATACGTACGTCTGTGTCCCGCTGGGTCCATCGGTGCGCTCCTCACTGCTGGCCATGGTCTCTGCAAAGGCAAAAGACCCGAACTCAGGTGCCGATAAATCATCAACTGTCTGCTACAGTCTCTGCTCGGGCACCTCATGACTGGTAGAAGGGTGGTCGAGAGGGAACAAGACGAAGTCAAACTCGGGTTTGGAGATCGGGTCTTGGCTCTCACGAACCAACTTAGATGAGCGGGCTGGAGTGCTCGAAAGCGGTGTAGCCAGAGGCTGCCTAAGGGATCTCCTTCCCATCATCTTGATGTGGCGAGTAAGGCAGATGAGATCTGGAAACACACAAGATCATAAAGCAAACCCCCAATTCACCTACTCACGCGGAGCTGATGACCGTAAAGGCTCGGTCTTTTATCTTGTCAATTTTATTAGGTGATAAAACAATCTTTCAGAGCGTAAGTGAGCTGGTAGGAACCCAATGCTCCTAATAGACTGTCCCGTATAAAAGGCCGGTAGTCTGCCAAGAGTTCGGGTATGGCTCTATCCTAGTGTGCGGGTCACTCTCTCGCTCATCCAAACCATACAATGAGTGTGTTACTCTCCCATGACAAATTTTTAAGTGAGTTGTCTTTTAAGATCAAGTGAGTTTAGCAGTTCCAATTTTATAGTTTTTTCTTTTTTAGATGTTTTTCAAGCAAACAATGCCTAATGAATTTTTCGGTTCTCCTGGTTATTTTAAGTCCAAAAACAAGGGGAGAAAGCGAATAAGACGATGTGCGATCAAACACGATGATGCATGCAGAGTAAGAAATGCGTACCTGACTCCAACTCTCTACATGCAGGGTGATCCGCGCATAAAATAAAGTATGAAATTAAACTACTTAATGATGCAAGAAGAAATCATCCTTAGACGAAGAAATTTCTACACGATAAGCATAGTAGCTAGCTAATCAGACTAAGTCCGGAGTCCGATCTTGGGAACCACTCGGTGCCCACCACAACAGGTCCTGCACGCGCTGTATGTGGTTCCTCACGGCATGTGGACTCGAGCCTAATTAAACTAACTTTTTCTTTGTTAGTTAATTAATTAGGTCCAATTATTGATCTATAGGAACATGCAGATAATTAGGGTTGGACCTTAATTAATTACGTCATAGTCACAGAAAATCCTAAGTCTAGGGGCCAAAACCTTCGAAAATTAGATAGATAGTAAAAGCAGTAGAACATCAAAACCGACAGAAAATCCGCGGTGAGGTCCCCCGAGCACACCGGTGCCCGACGAACCAGGCCCTGAAACAATCACCAAGTCTGAGAGTCTAGTGTCTGTCCTGTACTATTACAATAATAGTGCAGAAATAAAATCTAAGCTAAACTACACTAAAGCTCCCCACACTCCTGCTCCGGCTCTCTCACGCTCTCCTGCAGCTCGATGCAGAAACAAGCTGCCTCCAAGTCACGCGGGTGCCTTGGCTCTCCGAAGATCACCGCCCTCGTTCGTCGGGCCCTCGCAAGAAAGTCAGAATAAAATTGTGTCAATCCACAATTATTAAAAAATATATAGGAAAATTAAGCAAGAAATCGCACAAAAAAGAAACTGACTACTAAGCCGTGATGCCAGCCAACGACGCCATTCTGATGAGCCGAAAAATCCCGAGCGACTAAGGTAAGATAGTATCAATGGTCGTTGCGACCTCAACCACTCAGATCAGACTCAACAAGAAAAGAAAACCACCAAACTAAAAATCAAACAATCATTGTGGCAAGCGGTCTTGCTATTTATTTTTACCTAGTATAGCTACCAGGGTCGAACATAAGGAGCACGAAATGCGCAAGTTATGAAGTAGTCGGGAATCCAGAAAATAAAGAAATTGGTGGATTTTATATTTTCAATTTTTTTTGTAATTTTTAATATTAATGAAAGAGGCAAAAGGGGTTCAAAAAGTCACAATCAAACAATTATTTAAAGCATCGAAAATACTAAGAAAATTCAGACAAAAATATTTTTGGGATTTTAAAATATTCAGATGTTTTTGTGGATTTTATGGTATTTTTCTTATTTTTAATAGATTTTCTAAAAATGAAATAAAAGCAAAAATGGTAACCAGTGTATAACTGGAATCTAAAGGCAAGTTAAAAATACTTAAAATACCTATAAAATTCGAGCAACAATTTTATGGGAAAATACAAGTGGAAATATGACTACAAATGAAGAAAACACATTTTTTTTAATTTTTATGAATTTTTAATGAATTTTTTTAAGATTTTTAATGTTTTTCATTTTTTTGGGTTTTATAAATGGAAATGAGATGAAAGTTGGATTGGAGTGAAGACTCGACATGACAAGCAAACATGATTTTTTTGGAAATTTTAAATGGTTTTTACTATTTTTAATGGATTTTTAAAAGCCAACAATAGTTGTTTTGGGTTTTGAATTTTTAAAAATATTAAATGGAAACAAAATGTAACAAAAAATTCATGAAAATTTCTACCATGATAGGAACCATGTGTCAAAATCTCATGATTTTTGGACTAAATTTGCTATTTATCAAAGCAAAAAGAAAGAGCACAGCACACAGGGACTGATTTGCAATAAAAACTTATTCCAGGGGCTAAATAGTAACACACGTGAAATCTCTAGGGCCCAAATTGCAATTTTTCCAACAAATTCAGCACATGGCCAATATCAACACGCACAGGGGTATAAGTGCAAATAATAAAACTATCCCTTCAAAACATAACAGAACGTAAATCCTAGGGTACTACATGTAATTATCCCACGAATACACGTGATGATGCACGTGCTGCCCCATAGGAAAGACTAGAAAGTAAATACGAAAAACTATAGGAGCAAAAGTGCAAATTACCCTACTGTGTACTTTTTATTTTACAGACTAACTAATAAAATAAAATAACTGCAGGGATAGTGGAGAAAATTACCCAAGCTGCTCGTGCATTGTGCGTGGGGTGGACAGGTGTCGGGTGCTGAGTGGAAGCGAGGCGTGTGACTCTGATGCGTCCAACTAGTGGATCCAACGGCTCTGACTGGTCGGCTACGTGTGGGGTATGGGGGCTGTTAGATGTCAGATCAAACGACCTGACGGTTGTAGGCACTAGATGGCGGTGATGCAATCTGCCGGAGGGGAGTAATCCAACGGCGAAGAGAGGATCGGGAAGAACTCTGCCTGGGCAGAGTTCACCGGAGCACCGAGGGAGATCGGCTTCTCCGATGAATGATCTGACAGCGTCAACAGACTCGTGTGGCTTCTCCGCGTCGGGTGGACGGGACAACTGGGCCCGCCGACGGTCGGATCTTCGGGAAGGAGGATGGGACCTGGGCGAGCTCCGACGAAGCAGGTTGAAGGTGATTCGGGGTGTCACCACACGCGCAAACACTTGCAGAGGAAAGCTCAGACTCGTAGTAGATCTCCGATCAGGGTTACTAAATCGAAAACAAAGGGAAGCGACGACGAATGGAGGTGGGGGTTCCAACGAAGTGACAGAAGAAACCTAGGGCCTAATCTTGGCTCGTACAACCAAGATTTGGATGATCAGGTCGTGTAAGGAGGGTGACAATGAGATGGGGTGTCGATCAGAACGGGTGAAGGTGGCGGATAAGGCTTAGACTGGCGGGTCAGAGCTGGCGGAGCGGTGGAACGGTGAAGATGAAAGATTTGATTAGATATAGAAGCTAGGAACGAAATGGAATCTACGTGAGGGTCCTATCTGAATCCTAAGCTCCAGGTGGTGTTGTCAAAGGGGGTTGTGGCCTCAACCTCACTGCGGAAGGTGGGGGAGGCTCGTCGCGGCGGAGCTCCGACCACGAAGCTCGAGCGTCGGTTGCAGCGGCCTTCTCCGATCACCAAGGCCCAAATCCGATTGCTGCCACCAAGGGAGTGGTTCTAGGGTAACAGGGAAGAGTGTGGCGCGAGCTGAGGTCATGGGAATGTGAATGAAGACTTTATAGGGCATCCCAGGTGGTTGAGAGAATCGGACGGGGGCGCGCAATCCGAGGTCGATCCACAAATACCTAGGGATCCACGAGGATCACTAATCCACTAGGGAGACGCGGACGCCGGAATCGGGGCAAAAGGAAGCAGTGTCTGATCAAGAAAAAAAGGAAGAAATGGATGCACGAACTGGATCCACGAAGGAGAAGGTCCGGGAGGGGCAATTGACCGGGGTCAATATCCCTCCTGGACCAATCAGAAAAATGCTGGTAAAAAAGATTTGAAAAATAAATTAAAAATAGAAGATGATTTTATATTAAAAAATGTTCAAAATGATTTTTTTTTATGATTTTTCAAACTAATTTTTTGTTATTTTTAATTATTTATGAAAAATAAATTATGTTATATACAATATATTACACCATATACAGGTATAAAATACTTATGTATATTGTATTTTTATTTTTATTTTCTTATTTTTGTCCAAATACCCAAATTTAATATTTTATTTATTTAAAACATATTATTTGGAGTATAAAATAATTTTTATTTTATTTTTATTTGTTATTTACAAGTGTATAATGAATATGTACATGATACATATGTACATGTACAAGGTGAGAGAGAGAAAGAATTTTCTTTTATTTTATTTTTCTAATTTTTATTTTTTTAAGAATATGTACAAGGAGATAAAAATACCTTGTTATTTTTAATTTTTGTAAAAATAAAATAATGATAAAATATATATACATGGGAGGGAGTATGTACAAGGTAAAGTGGCCCTATCTCTCTCTATTTATTTTATTTGGCGAGCATGTCCATTTTGGACCCTCTCTTGGGTTCAGGTCACTCAATATTTATTCTAAATATTTCCCTCTTTTTCTTTTATTCTTTATTCTTTTATTTTTTCACAAATACATGCTAACTATTGAATCTTAACACATGCATGCTTATTGGTAACTTATTGTATTTACAACTATATACATGATGTTTTGCCAAGATATTTAGCTAAAATAAAAGAATAAAGAGTCATGAATGGGGATTTATCAACCACTCGGCCTCTCTAGCAACCGTCCGATCCTCTCCTACCCGTCGCCATCCTAGCCGCTCATTCCTCGCCCCCTCTCAACCATCAGATATGATCTTTTATTAGATCCAAGCCGCCCCGTAGTGCCTTCTTCTCAGCCGCAAGATCTTCTCAACATCTAACGACTCTCCATTAGCCACGTCACTCGTCCATGCTCAGCCATAGGATGAAACCCTACCTTCATCTCCACCAAACAAACCCGCTCTATCTCCTACCGTTAGATCTGATCCTGATCAGATCCTAGCCTCTCCTTAGCGCCTTGATCCTCACCACCCAATCACTGCACCATCCAACGACCTCTCCTTTCTCCACGTCAGCTCTTCTCTCTACACCCTTGGATCAAGCCGCTTCACTATCTGAACCGCCCGACCCCGCCTCATTCTCCACCGCTAGATCCGATCCTCAGATCCGATCTTAGCCTTCCAACCATGCCTCCACCTAAGCCGTTATATCACTAGATCCAATGGCTCACGCTCATCCCCTACCTCCAGTGAACCCTCCTCTCTATTACCCTAGCGAGCCATCACCCCCTTCCTATTTTTGGACACTCTGACCACCTTCTCCCACTCCTAACAACAACCCCTTGTCACCGTTTATTTCTCCATCCTCGCATGCTACCCCTCATTCCACCTCCATAACTCCCCCACCTTCACTTCTCCTTCAAACAACCCCCCGTCACCACATAACGACTGGCCACCTCTTTCTATGAAACCACCCCCTCCCGCTCGCCAAGCCATCCACCATTCGTAAGGGCTGTGGCCCAGCTCCCTCCGCCCTTCAGTGATAGCGGAGGACAATACTGAGGCAAATATGACCTGGTTCCTCTGGTGTGATACATGGTGCCTCCTCCATGTGAGCTCCATGTCTCCGCTGATTGCTGAGCATCATGCCCATGCTGCGCACATCGTGCGACGATGGAGGCCCCAACGAGCCTCGACCTAAGCCGCTTCTTCCACCAAACTCCCCTTCCGACGAGGTACTCCACCACCTCTCAGATCCTTCACCTTCTCCCATTTAAGTTGATGCTTACACCCGATCCCACCGTCCCCCGTCCATCCGACTAACTCCACCATACATCCTATATCCACGCCAACATCTCCACTCACCCTCCCCTTTATCCAGAACCTCCATCACCCCTATCACCTTCTTCCCTGCTTCGCTAGAGAAGAAGACCCTGGGCCACCACCTCCCGTCGCACCATGTCCTCCACTCGTCTCACTTCACCTCACGCATGTCCACAAAAACCACGCTGCAGCTATGCTAACTCATGCAGGACCTTCATTGGATGGAGCTTGGCCGGAGACATGTTCTCACACTCTGCCACCAATGAGGCTTCATCGACCAGCTGAGATACTCATTCTCGGAGTCTCACCGCACCTCCAGCTCCTTCACGAGGTCTACAACTATCTTGTCCGATCATTAATGAGCCTCATGGAGCATGGAGGAGTCGTAGGGAGGTCGCCGGAGTGCAGCAGTATCCGTCCGATTATCTAGATCGGACAATCCAATGATGATAATGGCTTATCCAAGCCTCTTGCCGAACCTCCAGGCTCAGATTCACTGAGACTAACACCGAGAGACCGCTTCATGCCACGTGTGCCCGAGCCTAAGACTCCTCCCGAGCCTAGCCCCCTCACGTGCACTGCTCATGGGGGTTGGGTTATTTGCACATAACACCCCGGGATAATTCATAAATACAAAGAGGACTAGTCGCGCGTACATCACGTGTGTGCTTGGACATTTTGCGCAAAGGCCCAAGCGAAATGCATAATTACAAAATGGCACCCATGCTACATGGAAAACTATAAAGGGACCTAGATGGTTTTGCTATATTGCAAATAGGTCCCTCGAGGGACCTATTTGTGATTATTTATCCTTTTGTTCCTTGCATTTTTACTTCATTTATGCCCTTGCATTCCATTTAGTATAACTTGGGCATCATAGGTCCAATTTACTTGATTTCAATGTGATTTTGTTCCTTATTTCATCATATTTCTAATGACATGTTTAATTTTCTCATTTGACACTAATTTAAATGTGATGCATTTTTAATAATATATCATGTCCCTTGCTCTATATGTCTCTACCATAAATAGGTGTTTGCTCGTTAACTTTATTATCAAAATGACTCTGAATTTGAATCATGTTTCCTACTCATTTTCTCTAGGGCATATTTGTAATCCATTATTTGCATGATTTCTCCTTACATTCATCCATACATTATGCATTGCATATCTTAAAACTACATCTCAATATCAATTAAAAATACATGCATCATTATTTGCATTTTTCGTGTTGCATTTTATTCTGCATCTACACAAAGACCTGAAAATGAGAAATTATTCACACATACTTAATTGACCAAAATTCTATAAATATATTAAAGTAGCTCGTGTCCCTGTGTTTGACCTTGGTAGACATGCCAAGTAAGAATAATCCACAACATTCAAAGTGTGTGGTTTTTGCTGATTAAAAGCCATCTCTTGTGCTATGACATTCCCTAATTCTCAAAGAGGCGGATTTTGCGTTCATCAATCACTCATCAGAATGACATTGTTGCTGGGAAGCAGGGCTTAGTAGTCATTTTTCAGTTTTGTTGCTTTCTTTTTATCTATTTGATACAACCGCTTTTTGACACCTTTCTGTTTCACTTTTTGTGCGACCAACCACCCGAGGAACGCTTCGGTTTTCTTCTGGAGGAGCCCACATCAGAGGAGGATAAGAGGAGCTAGGGATTAGTTATAGATCATAAATTAGTATTATTTTTGCAAACATTTTATTGCTGTAATAATTGTGGACTTGGACACTTGTTGGATACTTAGACTTAGGGGTCTGTTTTGCCGAGTGCCGATGCACTCAGGGGACCTCACCGCTGATTTTCGTGGTTTTATTTTGATCACATATTATGTTCTTTGATTCTCGAGGATTTAGATCTTATATTTAGGATTTTTATTGATTATGTCGTAATTAGCTAAGGCCCCAAACCTAATTGCTTATCTGTTTCTATTGATCGTAATTGGACTTAGCTAAAATAAAATTGAAAAAGTTAGTTTAATTAGATATTAGACCACGTGCCGTGAGGAATCACTTACAACGCTAGCAGGACTATTGTGGTAGGCACCGAGTGACTTCCAAGATCGGACTCTGGTCTTTATTTGATTAGCTAGATATTATCTTCACGATCAAAAGAAATTGCTCGTCTAAGGCTGATTTCTTTGTGCATCATATATGTAGTTTATTTCTTGTCTTTAAATTTATGCGTGGATCATCCTACACGTAGAGTGTTGGAGTAAGGTACTTATTTCTATCTCTGCATGCTTCATTGTGTTTGATCGCGCATCGACTTTTCTGACTTCCTTCCCCTATTTTATTGGAATCAAAATAATCAAGGAAATTGGAAAATTCGTTCGATGTTGTATTATTCAAAAAAATATTTAAAAAATTAAAAAAATAGGATTGCTAATTCAAATTGGACTCTAAAATACACTTCATTTAAAAATCTTATTTTAGGGAGAGTAACCACCTCATTGGTTGATTTATACGCAGCGAGAGAGTGATCCGTACGTTAGGTAGAGCCACACATGAACTCCTTTCAGACTACTGTTCTTGTGGTTGGTTGTTCTCTAGTGAGGACTTCACTAGGTAGCCGGTAATCAGTCTGAGTCTTCCTTAGAAAAGTGGATAGATCGGGTAGCCGGTAAACAGTCCACAATCCATACTGGCTGGGAAAAACTAACTATGAGATTGGGCTAGCCTCAGTGGAGAGACACCAACAGTTGGAGGAGGAGACAGATGGTTCGATGATCAGCAAGAGCCATCCAGGTCAGCACGTACAATGAGGCACTTGCACAACTCTAGTGCAACCCTCACTCACCGTCGGATCCATCTACCAAAGATTCTTGGCAACTTTGAGCTTCCCCCCAGACCATCCAACTTTTACCAAAGTTCCATGGGCTAGCCACCAAGGAGATGCACCTCCATCTGCAGAATTTTGAAATGATCTGTAGCACGATCCATGACAGATTCATGGATGAGGACATGATCAAGATGATCGCCTTCTTGTTCTTCTTAGTTGACAAAGCAGCCTACTGGCTGAAGAATTTGGGGAGGTATGTCACTACATGGGAGCAGTTCCGGACCGAGTACTTGAACAAATACTATCTACTCGACCAGACGAATGCAGCACAATCCATGATCAACAACATCACCAGGATCCCTAACGAGTAGTTTCACGAGGCTTGGGATCAATTTCGAGATCTCATCGAGTGGTGTCCGGATCACGAGATATCCAATCCCAACCTAGTCCAGAATTTCTTTTGTGAGCTGACACTAGAGTTGTAGGGGCTAGTGAACGCCTCATGTAGAGGGTCTTATTTTGTCAAGGATGAGGACCAAGTCTGGTCCATCTATGAAGATATGGCAAAGAACTACATAGTGATGCCTCAGACTAGGGTCTACACTCAGGGGAATCCTCTCCCACAAGCGATTTCATATCAGAGGATTGCATGAATCGATGCCGGTCCTTCTACTTCATTAGCAGCAACACATGTCGAGTCCTCAGTCGTTGACATGGGGATCATCAGCGAGAAGCTGGACCACATCGAAATTATTGAGAAGAAGTAGTGTCAGGGCCTTAACCTGATCGATCAGTTGGCATAGACACTGAGTGACCTGAAGACTCGAATCATGTGCCTTTAGGAGGCACAAACGGCTCCACATCCCCATCTCAGGTCACGGGTTGATCCCAGCAGCAGCAACTCCACCCAGCCTTCTACCAATTACCACCAGTTCACTACATCTAGGCAGAGTAGGTCCCGCAGCCCCATCACTACCAACTATCACTACCATCTCAGGATACTCAGATGGTGGCCTACTAGCCGGATCTTCCCCTGGCAGTTCTTCCACCACCACCTTTCGAACAAGAGCCTTTGATGAAAATCAACTGCATTTGGTACCACCAGTACTAACAGCAATCCGAGATCTATCAGGATCACCCAGGTTTCCGATGGTCTAGTAAAAGTACCTCATCCCAACAACAACCTCTAGCTCAGGTTGGACAAAGCAGCCAACAACAACAGTCCCATCACTCCCAACAGTACCAATAGCAGGGTCCTCGTCCCTACCATCAGGGACAACAATAAAGGCAGCCCTAGTAACCTCAACAATACTCAGTCTCCCCCTCATTACCAACAGTCTCAGCCTCATTTCCTACGAGGAAACCCATCTGGTTCTCATGGACCCATCTATGAGGACCCAACGCTTGATGACCTCACCTGCTTACATTCTAATCAGCAAGCATCCTTCTGAAGAGAGATGGATGAATTCCGATAGGAGATGATGGAGATTATCAAGGGCAAGGCTGCCATACCAGCTCAGATCGAGCCCAACTCGAATAACCTGAAGAGGAAATCTGAGCAGGTACAGTTTGCAGAGACTACCACTCCTAGTGATACATTAGGTGATATTTCTTCCTATGTATTTGATGTTGATTTTGTGACACTTGGGAGCGGTAGGATGCTAGCAGGTGGTGCCTTGTCTGAGAGAAGACCACATGGAGAATCTAGAGCGCTAGACGAGGAGAATAACAGTGTTGATGCCGCTCATGATGATGATGACAGTGGTGAAGAAGCCACCAATGATTATGATCCAACCGAAAGTATTGAGGCCGTTGCGATTCCAAATACATTCAGGGGTACTAATGCCACCAATTTTCCAGTTGTTGAGCCAAAGCGTAGTGTTGATGCCGTAAAGAGAGATGTCGTGGGTGGTACTGATGCCACCAATTTTCCTTCAGTCGTGCTTCCTTCTTCTATATCTCAGGAAAGTTTTAGAAAAATATAAAAAATGGAAAAATAGAAAAGAAGAAAAATATAAATAAAGGAAAGGTTGTATCTCCTATGAGTCCATATGTGTTGCATGATGATATTGGTATGGATTCTATTCCTCTACATGCACAAGAGACTATTCCAGATCCTCATCTTTCTGAAGAGGGTCCAACCATCCCCTTCCCTCAAGCACTCCGCTTAGTAAAGGGGAATAAACCAGAAAATCCCAAAAAGAAACACCAGCTAGAGTTCAGCCAGTATACGATTGACCGATTCCAGATTCAGCTGACTCTACAGGAAGCACTAGAGCACTTCCCCCTCTTCCAGAAGAACTTGAGAGAGAAGGCCACCATCTGTAGGAAGAGGAGGAATAATAATGCAGAGATCTGTGTGCTTACTCATGCTACCTACTTCGCCATTTAGAACCGATTGCCAACCAAGAGGCCAGATGTAGGTGCTCCATATATTAGATGCCATATCCATGAGCAGCGGTTCGATCGTACTCTATTAGATAGCGGCTCTTCTATTAAACTTCTTCTGGCAGCCTTACTCGACCAATTCGAGTTCAACCCTCTTCGACAGAGCAGGATAGTCCTTCATTTTGCATATAAGTCTGTCAAGAGGATGAAGGGGTTATTGAAGGACGCGGTCATCACAATTTATAGCCTGAAAAATTCCCCATGGACTTTATTTTATTGGACATGGAGATCCTTGAGTCTGTGACAGATATCCCCATCGTACTCGGACATCCATTCTTGTCCACAACTAAGGCGGTGTCCGATCATGATAATGGGAAGGTATACTTTTGCATCGAGGGAAAACATATACAAATAGAGATGACTGAGGAGACTAGAGCGAGAGATTCAACATGCTCAAAGTAGTATAGTGATTTAGAGAAGACGATAAATGTAGAGCGAGACATCCATCAGGAGTGTGACTTTATGATCACAAATGATGAAGTCATATGGTCAGACTCAACAACACGAGCCCTTGCCACGCCTTCCTATATTGCAGATCTACAAATTTTGGCAGACGATATTTGAGAGAGTACACTCTTGGCACCAGATACATTTGAGGCTAATGACCATGGTCAGGATAGCAAAGAAGAGTATATTTCATGTTCTTCTGATTTAAATCCCTCAGATTCAGGAATTGATTGGGATGTCTTTGATTATTATTTACTATGTATGGTTCTTACAGAGCCAACAACTAGGTCGGAGAGCGATCTAGTTCATTTGATAGACACATTTGCAGGAACGTCTTCATTAAATTCACAAATACAACAAGAGTTCTCCCACACATATCTGGTAGCCTTCACTCAGACATTCTACAATTCAGATTTGCTAGCTCCTACATGTCCAAAAGTGAAGACCATGCCGCAGTCAATGAAGTACACATTACTTGTGGGTGAGCCAGAGATGTTCCCAATCATTATCTCAGCGAGTTTGACTGGATATCAAGAATCTCATTTGATGGAGGTTCTTAAAAGAAACTGCAAGGAGATTGGATGGAGTGTAACTGATCTCCAAGGGATAAGTCCGGCCTTGTGCTCCCACCACCTTTATCTCGAAGAGAATGCCAAGCTATTGCGTGAGTTCCAGCAACAGTTGAACCCGAATATTCGAGATGTGGTCATGACGAGATATCAAAATGGTGGAGAGCTGATTTTATCTACCCCATATCCGACTCCAAGTGGGTTAGTCCATTACATGTGGTACCCAAGAAGATGGATATCACTACAATGATGAGTGAGTATGGAGAGTAGATAGCTACCCGGGTACCCACTTCTTGGAGGGTCTATGTGGACTACAGACGATTGAATCATGCGACCAAGAAGGATCATTTCTTGCTGCCATTTATTGATCATATTATCGAGAGGCTAGATGGGAAGAGTCATTACTGTTTTCTTGACGGTTATCAGGTGTCCATAGCACTCGAAGACTAGGAGAAAACAACATCCACCTATCCGTTTGGGACGTATGCTTTCAGACAGATGCTCTTTGGTTTATGTAATGCCCCAGCTATATTCCAAAGCTGTATGCTTTTCATCTTCTCGGATATGGTAGGTGATTACTTAAAGGTCTTTATAGATGATTTCTCAGTCTACGACGACGAGTTCGATGCTTGTCTTGACTGCCTAGATTGCTTACTTCAACGATGTATTGAGGTCCATCTTATATTATCTAAGGAGAAGAGTCACTTCGTGGTGACTCAGGGGATGGTGCGACAGTTGTGGCCTTTTCTAGGGCATGTCGGTTTCTACCGACGATTCATTCAGGATTTCAGTCGTATTGCCCGATCGCTTACTGATTTGGTAATGAAAAACACATACTTCATTGTAGATGATAAGTGTCTAGCGTCATTTGAGACTCTCAAGGGATTAGTCATCGAGGCTCCTGTCCGTCAGCCATCGATTGGTCTCTCCAATTCGAGATCATGACAGATGCTTTTAATTTTGCTATAGGTGTTGTATTAGGACAGAGGATGGATGGATTATCATATGCCATACACTACGCTATCCGGACTTTGGATGCCGTCTCAGCAAAATTGCACTGTGATTGAGAAAGAGATGCTAGATGTAGTCTTTGCTTTGACAAGTTCAGATCTTATATTCTCGGATACCGAGTGACGATATTTATAGATCACATTTCCATTTGATACCTCATTTTGCTTGTTGTTGATTATGTGACTCGTTGGGTTGAGGCCATCCCCACTCGAATCTCCTATGCTAAGACCGTTTGCAGATTCTTAAGGAAGAATATCATTTCATGGTTCGTGGTACTTAGAGTTTTGATATCTGACGGGGGGGCTCACTTTATCAATTGACAAGGTAAGGGCCCTTGCTAACGAGTTCAGCATTGACCATCGAATTTCCACTCCATACCACCCTTAGACCAATGGTCTTGCTGAAGTATCGAATAGAGAGATCAAGATGATATTGCAGAAGGTTGTCCGCCCAAATAGAAAGGATTGGTCACAGATTTGGACTCCGTCTTGTGGGCCTATCGGATCTCCTTCAAGACACCTTTCGGTACATCTCCCTTTCGTGTCGTTTATGATAAGCCATGCCATTTACCTGTGGAGATCAAGCACAAGTCACAATGGGCAGTCACAGAATTATTATCGGATCCCAAGAGTATAGGAGATCAGAGGGAGGCAGAGTTGGCAGCCCTAGAGGAGTCGAGAGATACAACCTTTTGAAGTAGCCTACACTATAAGGAAAGAGTGAAGATATGGCATGATTCTCATATCAGTCATAAACACTTTGAGACGAATCATAGAGTATGGATATTTGATGCTAGGTTGAGATCATTTCCAAGGAAGTTACATAGCAAATGGAAGGGACCATACATGGTCAGAAAGGTGCACGACAACGGAAGCATCAACATATCTGAGTTATCATCTGATGCCACCTTTCAGGTAATGGTCAGCACCTGAAGCCATATTTTGATCATGATCCGTTGATCATTGATGTTGACCCTATTCATTTTGCATGAGATGTGGTCTTTGACTCACATCATTTTGCATCTCATGCTTGATTATCACTTCTCTTCTGCAGTTGTCTAGATCTAGTTGTTCATATCATTCATTCTTTTATCTAAATACCCCATCTTCATCTTATGATTATGCTATTCTTAGGGTGCACCTTACCCTAAGTATAGGGGGGTATCAGACGAGTGAGTATTCATTTGATTCTTTTTACCTCTATTTTACTGTCTATACTTAGGGATATTTTACCCTAAGTATATGGGAGGTAAACCATGTACATCTGAACCCTTGGTTTTCCCCTTGTGTATAGACTTCTATACTTAGGATTACTTTATCCTAAGTGTAGGGGGTCACCGACCTCTATTCATTACATTCTTTCATCGTTGCATCATAACATTCTTTTCAGTTCCGGACACTTAGCACGAGTTATGTCTTCCTTTCATCGCTCTTTGATCACTCTAAGGACATCATTTCAGCTAAGTATAGGAGGTGTCGTATATATTGTATATATACTTTAGACATAACTCTTTTTTATGTGAATGTATTAATAAATAATATGGCTAAAAACCATAAAGCTAAATATCACGAAAACTTTAAAATTTTTCTTGCACGTAAAAGTCTTTCTTTTACATACCTATTTGTAAACACCTTTTGTAAAAACTATTTTTTTTGTAAAAATGTTTATAAAAATGTTTTGATTGTAAATTTCTTGTAAATATTTTTGTATCAAAATTATATGTATAATACAAAATTTTTAAAAAATGTTTGAAAAACAAAAGTTTGCAAAAATATGTTTGTAAATGTTTGCAAATAGCTTGCAAAACTTTTCCTTTTTGCTTGCATTCAAAATTTTCATAAACATTTGCATGTTTTGAAAATTGCATAAAAAGAGTTTTTGTACATATTTGCTTGTACATTCTTTTGAATCATAGTTGACATTTAAACTAGTCTGGAATTAAATTGAAAAATAGAGCTTGGTTAAGACCTTAATCCACTTAACTTCAGAAGAACCTTGTAGGATTTGGGGTTAAGACTTTTCAGGTCCATTAGTGACTTAATTCTTTGAGTCCACTAGGCTATGTTCACATGTCATCTTGATACGCCTAAGTAGAACACTGAACAACACACGCATGATCTCAGAGACAATGGCTTGACTTGGACATGTACCTTACACGTAGCTCAACACGGATGAAGTGGTGAGGAGGCAAAGTTTTTTTGGCTTGGGGTAGTATACGAGGGTAGTACTTCTAGGCAAAACCTATCATCTTCCTTTAGGGACGGATTTGTGCCTCAATTTGGTCTATCAGTGTTGAGATCTAAAGACAGGAGTTGTGGGTTGCAATAATGCTTCAAAAGAGGGATAGTCTACTGGCTCAAGAAGAAACACTCCTTATGTATATGCTACACCATGTAGATAAGTTGTACATATGTACATTAAAAAAATGTGCGAAATAAAGAAACTCCAAAAAAGTGGACAAGCCTGATTGAAAATAAAATACCTACCGGAGTGTATATAGTCAATAAAACAAAGCTTATGTATCACTCCTTCTCATCTCATGAAGCTTGCAGTGTGAGACTTAGCTACATTGGTTAAGCTCCTAGGGATATGTGGCTACACTGGTCACGGTCCATTCTCTTCTCTCCCCTCTTCTTAAGCGGGTTGAACTTAAACATTGAAGGGAATACCCCACTCCTCGAGGAAAGAGCTGCTAGAATAGGGGATTAGAGTTACCTTGTTGAGGGAGGTTGTTGCTTTGTCATTTCTGAGGTGGGGAACTACATATCACTTACACAGTACACCGAAAGATGCATAGTCATTTGAGTTTGCGTATGTAGATCGGTTCTGACCTTGTTTATTAAGAAGTCTTGATCATAGAATTGTGGAACTTGAAGGTTGTTGAATTTTAAACCTATTTCCAAATAAGGTTCTGACAAGCTAATAATCCAAAGTTCTGACTGAGCTCCGTACTCCAATTTAATAAAGATAATTTTGATAATCAACCTTGATTCTTTTTCTTTTCATTCCTTTCTTATTTTCACTTCTTTTTCAAATAAAATTGTTTGCTAAGGGACTAGCAAAGATAAAGTAGGGACTAAGTTAAGAATTGACTTGGTCAATAAGGAATAAAATAAGTGGATATAAGGGCTGATAATTACACAAAACCCTAATTTTTATTCTTCAATAAATACATTTTGGGACCCAGTTTAGTCTTTATTTTTGTACCTCAAATCACATAAGCTTCAAACATGAAACTTGTGCATAAAAACACAAAGCAAAATACAAATTTATTTCATTAAAAATAATGCATAATGTGCCTGGGATACATAGAATAAAAAGACGCAAAGAAAACTTTACAAACTTGTAGCTTCTCCATACAAGCTCAAAATTCATCAAACTCACCTTTATTATTCATAAAACGAAACTATCAATTTCGTAAAGGTAGTTTCATTAAATTTGGAGTTAAGATGCAAAAGTTGACATTTGGGCCCTCATTGTGCATTGTACCTATATATAATATTCAATATATTTATTCCTTATATTTTTCACCATATTATATTTTTATAAATGTGTAAATAGTATTCAAAATACATATATAGTAAATATAAAATAAAAACCATCAAAAACAAAATAAAATACTTTAATATATAGGTAAGGAATACCATACTATACCTACATATTACATATACTCAATTATTCAAGTAAATAAATAACTTTAGAAAATAAAATAAAAATATGTACTTATATATTTAAATAATTTACAAATATATAAACTATGTATATAAAATAATAAAATATAAATACAAAATAAAAATCAAATACATCATATTAGGTAAATATACCTATAATTATACTTGAAAATATTAACACCTAATAAATTAACTTCAAAAAGAAATAAAAAATCATAATAAAATACTTAATAAAATAATAAATATTTTTTATATTTTAAAAAAATTAATAAAATCATTTATTATTTTAAATCTATTTAAACTAGGAATTAATCCATGTTTTGTCCTCTATCATCTAGCGTGGACCAAAGGGAGGCGAGTCCATGTTGACCCCAGTCAAGTCCTCGCCCCCAAGGTCCTTTGTCTGTCAGAAACCAGCACCTCGATTTCTCCATTTTCCTCTATCCAATTCACCATTTCAACTTGATTCCTTCTTGACTTTTCTTCCTATATACTTGCTCTTTCATGAGCATGCCTCTCCTCAGTCGAGGAACCACTGAATCAAGCAGAATCCACAATCAAACCTTGCCCTGTAAATAAGCTCCTGCACTTCCCCATTTTAGTATTTTGATCCTTCTCTACCCTCTAAGCCCCCAAATCTTCATGGTGTTGGAGGTTGCTGGTGACAGCAACAGCTTCACCGAAGCTTTTCCGTGGGGGAAGAGGTCCAGAGGTGGTGATCTGAGCTCATAGGAGTAGCCTCAGGTGGAGCTCCTCCTTAGCTCCATGTTCTGCAGGTAAGATTTCTAGTTTTCCTTCTTTTTCTTGCCTATTTAATTCGTAGCACTACCAGTAGGATTGAATAGTAGTTTATTTTATTTAATTTCATCTCTAATTTCGTAAAATACAAAATCAAAGTTCACTGGAGCTTCAAGATCCAGCATTTGTTCATCGTTTCTAACCGTCCTCCAACCTCTATAACCACCTCATCAACATACCCTCATCGTATTATGTCGCCCCACCTCTGCACCACCTAAGATCTCACATAAATCCGAGAGAGTCATGCTCCTCCTCTTCCTCTCACCAGAGCACTTCCACCCCCAACACATTTCACTACTGTTTGGCCCCAGAATATGCCAGGGCGTTAGTTTTTTGTTACCAACTCTAACCCTGCAGATTTAAGGAGTCTAGAGCTTCATTCAAGGCAATTTTGCAACTAGGAGAAGCTCCTAGGTCCTTTGAGCTTTCGTGAAATGCCAAGATTCCATTGATGAGTCTTGGACTATTCTGATTGTGCCAACATGTGTGGAAGATCTCTAGTGGTAAGAGCAGTGAAATCCAACTCATGGAAGCGGCCTTGTGCATTAGTTCTTCCCTATTCATCAAGGGGTCCTCTTAGCCGTCTAATCATGCGTCTACGCTTGTTGGAGCAGCTACCACTAGATGGAGTAGTGTCATCACCATCAGGTCCAGAAATTGGATGTAATCTAGCTAATCCAATGCGAACCAGCATCGCCTTTCTAGATGGTGACACGTGGTAAGTGAACTGACCTCTATCGTTTGCATACATGGGGGTAATTTTGCATGTATACCCCTACCTTTTTGTATTTACTTTTTAGCCTAGAAACATTTATCTATAGTTTAAATAACTCTGTAGTATTTGCATTTGGAACCTCATATTTATTTTAATTGCAACTAAGTCCTTCACCACATCATCTTATGTATGCACACACGTGAGTCAGCTGGGCATTTTGCATTGGACCCCTTCTGACCAGTTTTATTTTGCTTTAGTCTTGTAATTTTATATTAAGTGTTATATTTTGTGGAAAATTGCATCCATGATCTATACGTTTTATACTATTAAAGAAATACTCCTACTAGTTTTGTATTTTCTTTTTGTTACTTTTATTATTATTAAATGTCTTTGATGCTCAAAAAATTCTAAGAAAATTAGGATAGAGGTATGATATTTAACTTTATCGCATATATTTTCATGGATTATTTTTATTATTTTTCTATTTATTTAAAATAAAAATAGAATATTTATTTCCAACTTTCTTAGAAAAATACAAAAAATATAAAATAATTTAAAAAATTCTGAAAAATAGGCTTATTTATTACATATTTTTTAACTCTAGGCCAAATGTCATTAGAAATTGGAAAATAAAAAAACTAAAAATAAATAACCTCAAAAACCTTATAAAAATCAAGAAAAATATATAAAAACAAAAAAATATTTATTTCTATTTCTGATTTTTTTCTTTATTATATATTATATTAAAAAATATTTTTTGGAATTTTTGAGATATTTATCAATTTTTAAACCCAAAACAATCCGACCTACTATTATTAGTCCATATTTTGACATTTTTAATCATTTAAAAAAATACAAAAATAGCAAAAATTATAATAAAATTCATAAAATAGAGAACATGTTAAAAAGATAAAAATATTTTATTTTAATTTTAGCTATATATATATATTTAAATATAAAACCTTATAAATAGCTTATATATTACTATACATTACTTTTAATAATTTTTAATAATTATAAATCCTTATAAATATTTGAAAAACATATAGCATATATAGTGCTTAATTTATACCTCTTATTATATATATCTATGTATACTTATTATACCTTTATACATTAAAAAGAAGTTAAAAATAAGCTAAATAAAAAATAAATCAAAAAATTATTATATATATATATATTAAAACTCCATAAAATAGAAAACATTAAAAAGCCACAAAAAATAGAAAACCCTATAAAAACACACAAAAACATTTGTTGATTTTCTTTTAGAATGTCAATTTTTGTGGTTATCCATGTTGCTCTTTTGTGGTTCAACACTTACACTTGTGTCGTATACATACTTATTTGTAGGGTATAATAAATTTCATCTCACTTATATTCATTATTAATTTATTCTGTGGGTTGATTGTTGATTGACAAGCTTTGATCGGGTGTTGAGTACTGTGAGAGCGGTCGATACAAAAATTGTCGACTCTAATTTGTCGGACACCGCATGCCCTCTATGATAGAATATTAGGCACCTCGTATCTTTGTGAACATCGAATTGCATCTTTATGGGGGAACAACATCACATAGATTGCTTCTCTTCCTCCTTGTCTTTTTTATCTCTATTATTTACTTGTTTATTTTATTTAATTTGTTTATATATCATATAGAAATATCTAACCATATCTTTGTTTAACCTTGTTACTAGGAATCGTGGATCATGGACAAACTTCCTAAGAAGACCAATGCACCTACATGACGTGGAGTCGGCTTTTAGCACAAGCCGACTGGAGAGAGCAGCAAGAGAGGATCGCGACATATTTTGAGAACTGTAATAGATGTACTTTCTTTTATTTTGTAATTGAGAGAGATACATTTTTAACTTGTAATAAGGGAACACTGGGATACTTTGACATTCCGAGGTCCATTGCCCAGGTGATTGTTCACTTGGGTGCCTCGATGGCTTTTTCACAATTTTCCTGCCCATCTTTTTCTTTATATTCTCGTGTTTTATGTTTTTTGATTTTATTTTTTTGGTTTATGTGATTGAGCCTTATCATAGGGTTGATTGACTCGGTAACCTAGGTCTCAAGCCCTAATTATTCTAGGTGACTACTGATTCTTCGCTTGGACTTAGATCAAATTAATTATTATCTAGTTAGATCTAAAATCGAGCACTGAGAGAGGTTCGATATAACACTTGCAGGATCTAATTTGTTGGACACTAATGAACCTCCAAGACTGGACTTTTAGCTTTCTTATTTGAGAATTCGACATATTGTTCTTCACACTAATGGCGATTCCTATATTAGGGTGATTTCATAGAATTTACATCTGCATGTAGCATAGGTTTCAATTATGGTTAGCATCCTACACGAAAAGAGTTGGGAAGCAAGGTGAGAACTTCTGACTCATCATTGATTTTCTATTTGCATTGCTTTTCTTATCTCTCGCTATGATTTTGACCATTTACGATTCTAAATGAATTGGAACCTCATTAGGCATCTTGCATGCAAAACATTTATAAAATGATGACCAAAATAAAATCAGGACTACTAACTTCATTTGAATTTAAAATGAAGCATAATGCGATTCATTATTTTGGGAAGAACAACTCCCTCATTGTACACATGTTGTATTGTGATTGAGTGAGGCACATACCCACAAAGAATAGAGACCACGTCCTTGGACTTGTGCTCTAAGATCTTGGGTTGGCTCTTGGGCCATGTTACTTGCTGCAAGCACTTGCCTGCAATCATAGACGAAGTGTCTCATGTTCATGTAAGTGTGATTCATAGACTTGAGCATAATTACTCTAGGAGACTACACATGTGAGATTGTATAACTGCTTGAATTTCACCTAAGTCTAAAACTGAAAAGATAAATGACCAATATCTTACGATTCACTGTGTCGAGTTGGTGAATTGGAGTTTGCTATGTGTTTGATTATGGAGTTTGCTATGTGTTTGATGATGGACTTTGGATCCAAGTATGTTTGCCTTTTGTTCAAGTTATCCGTCTTCGAGTCTTTTCTTCTTTTCTTCTTTTCATTTCTTTAGTTCTTTTTCTTGTCCATTATATATGCATTGTGATCATGGTTTGTCCTTATCTCCAACAAGATCTCGTGACTCATTTTCACCCATATCACTATCGTGTTTGCATCCATTATATGGCTTAAGATGGCTCTCTTCTTGAGCTGCAAGTTCACCTCATCTGGTTTGACCTCAATCCTCGTACAATAGTCGTCCTTTTAAGAATTTTGTCTCATATGTCTCATCTGCCTTCTTCATTCCCTCTCGGTTTGCCTTCTCCTACCCTTAGGCATTATGTGTTGTATGATGAGGCCCACATCGAGGATACTTTTGATAATATTAAGCTGAGATGATTTGAGGTAAGAACATATGTGCTTCCTTCTATTGATTATGGATATGATTTACGTGATGTTATTATTAAGGTTTCTTCAGTTACACACATGGTTGAGGATGTGATCTCTAAGGCAATAGAGATTGAGGATGATGATACCGATGTTGTGTGTTTCCATTTCCCAATACCGACTCTTTAGTCAGCTATGCATGTCATGTTTCAAGAGCTTGTTGTACCACCTCTGTCGGTGCCTCAGGAAAGAGAGTTGGAACCTGCATTATGTCATCCATCCTATCAGTCAATCTATTTTCCTCCCCCTGACTTCTACATACCCGTAGAGTACATAGTCAATTTTGACGAACACCCTGATCCATTCAAGTGGATGTTGTTTGGAGAGGAATTAGGTTTTCATATGCCACATGTAGTTAGCCCCTCCCATCAACCCTATGACCTCCTGATAGATGAGTGTGATAATTTTTTCGATTACGAAAGTTTAGATGCCATCATGACCTCATTTTCCATTTATCAATTGGCATGACAACCCAAGGGTTTTCTACAGGTGAATGCACCACTTTATAGGTACTTGGGTTCGCCCTCTGACTGCATAGATGATCTATCAAGTATAGATATCGACTCGTTTGATCTCTGTGATTCCTTTGAGTCTGCTTTCCTGATGACCCTCGTGAGGACGAACCATGTTTTGTGGAATTCAATGATTTTTCTGATCTTTCGACCATATGTCAATTGAATGCCTGACTTCTTCGAGAGTCTCCTGATCTTTAATCTTTTTATCTTATTGAGAATGTGATTAACATGGAGGGTTCTATTACAAATCCATCCTTCTCCACATTTGATTTTTCCAGCTCTGATCATTCATTCCATTCTTACAAGCTGATGATTTCTTTTGAACCATCAAACCCTGGCTTAGTTTTCGACTCTCCTCTCCCTGTGGTATACACCCACTTAATTCCATATACAGATGTTCTTTTTTAGTTCTTCATCATTCTCATTGTGAGATGATGATAGGAGTACGCCATTCGTCTGTCAAATGTCATCCTGAACCTTCACACATCATTATACTAACTTTGTGCTCGGTTGGGGGCATAAAACTTAATGCTCATTGAAAGGCACCTTAACACTCCCTACCTCTTGTTTATATGTGTTTTGTCTTATTCTCCTTCTATTTTCTATTTTTCCTACACCCAAGATCCACGATTTGCTATTTGTGTCCGTACATAGGATGTACTTTATACTAAGTATAGGAGGTGTAGATCGAGTTGTTCTGTCTTCGTCCTGTTTCATCACTCATGTTGTTACCTATACTTAGCGATCTTTTATCCTAAGTATATGGGGAGTGATGTGTTCTTTCTCGCATCGTATGTTTTTCTTTTTATCGGTTTATTGATCCCCTCACATGTCTCCTCTCTCGTTGTCTATACTTAGGATCTCTTACCCTAAGTATAGGTGGAGACTTACTGAGTTTATAATCAATTTATTCCAACCCTTGACCCTCCCTGCATGTTGTATACATTCTGTTATACTTAGGATTAATTGATCATAAATATGGGGATGATGATCGACTTCTCATTCTTTCATTATTCAGTCATTGTAGAATATGCTTCTCTATACTTCGTACGAGTTATGTATTCCTTTCTCTCTCTGATCTACGAGGACATATGTCAAGCTAAGTGTAGGGGGTCGTATATATGTGTATATCCAAAACTTGTACTTTCCTATTTTTAAATAATATGGCTAAAATACTATATGAACAAGGATATATAATTAATTAATATAAATATGAAAAAAATTCTTCAAATTCCTTGTATATACTTACTAGAACATTAGTTCAAAATATTTTGAAAAATGATTTGAAAAATGGTCAAGAATTGTTTTGAAAAATCTTTTCAAAGCCATTTGGAAGACATTTAAAAAGTATTTGCAAACATTTGTAAAAAACTTTTTGTTTGGAAAAATTTCTTTTATTTTTTTGAATACCATTTTTGAAAATCCAGTTTGCAATTGATTTGGAAAATGGTTGTAAAAATACTTTGAAAAATCTATACATGTTGTTTGAAAAATATTTGCAAAAATAATTTTAAAATTTCATAATTTTTTGCAAAAAATTGCAAAATAAAGTTTTAAAATGGTAAAATTTTTTTAAATTATTTTGAGAACCTTATACATAATTTCATACAAATCATGTTTATAAACATCTTTAAATAACAACTAACATCACTGGTACAATATCTTAAGTGTAATTTCTTTATCTCTTTCTTGCAAATATTTATGCACTCCTACGTAAATATCTACACATATTTCTTTCACCATCTTTTATTAAAAATCATTAAAATTTTGCAAAAATAAAAACACATAAAAATATATAGTTAATTTTCAAAATTACATAAACATTTGCAAAACTTTTCAAAAATCCAAAAAAAGTTCAAATCAAAAAATGCTCCACAAAAATATCTTCTCTTTATTACATTGCATTTGATTTTTTTTGGATGGATAGTGATGATTGAAGTAGTCTACATAAAATCTGAAGATTGGAGCTTGGTTGAACCTTAATCCACTTAATCACAGGAACCATAAAGGAACTAAAATTGAGGCGCTTCAGGTCTGCTAGACTTAATTCTTTAAGACCACAAGACTAGGTTCAGATGTCATCTTGACTACCTAAGTAGCACATTTCGAAACACACACACGACTCTTCTTGATAGTGAACTTACTTGGACACTTGCAGCTTACACTTTGCTCAACTCATTTGAAGTGGTAGAGGATCAGATTTATCGACATGAGGCACAAGAAAATGGAAACATACGAAGTCACAATCTGTAGCCATTGTACACCAACTCGATCCAGTAGCGATGAGGTCCAAGGACGAAGGATCTGGGTTGCAATAATGCTTAAAAAGAAGGATAGTCTATTGGCTCTAGAGGGAAAAGTCCTTATGTAAATGCTACTATAAATAGTAATAAAAAAATGTAAAATAAAAAAACTCTAAAAAGAATAAATAAGTAAAATAAAAGAAAAATTCAAGCCTCGTTAGAGAATGTATATTATTCAATAAGAAAGCTCGAGCTTCAAATGCAAGTATACATGTGAGCTTGCAGCTGGATGACTTGACTACACTGGTTAAGTATCCCAGGAGTTGCTACACTATCTACCATATATTCTCTTCTTCACCTCCTCTTCTTGAGCCGATTGCACTTGAACTTAGAACATAATACCCAACTTCTCGAAGAAAGAGTTGTTGGATTGGAGAATTAGAGTCACCATGTTGGAAAAGACTATCTCTTTACTACTTCGGCGGAGAGGAGCTACATATCACTAACACTATATAAGATAGACTCATAGTCATAACAGATGGTGTATGACATCAACTTGTTCTAACCTAGCTTCTGAGGAGGCTTGGGCAGATTTTTGTGGTTCTTAGAGGCTGTGAGTTTCAGTCTTCTTCCTAATAAGGCTCTGACCAAACTTAATTTCCTAAATGTCTCACTAAACTCTAATCTTTGATTTTATGAACATAAGTTTAAAAGTTAAAATCAACCCAATTTATTTTCTTTCTTTTATTTATTCATTTTTCTGCACTTATTAGCATAAGTATTTTCTATAAACTAGCAAATGTAGGTATAGGGGGTGATGAATCTCCTTTTCATCACCTTTATTCTCTCTTTTTGACGATAAATCCCTAGCTAAATTCTTGTATACCACATTAATTTGTACAAAATAACACTCACTATTTATACAGTAAATAATGTATAAATTCACTATTTATTTCCAAAAAAAGAACAAAGGAAAGAAAAGAGAAAAAGAATGAAGTACCAAAGTTATTGAATGACCATAAATCTCGAGACTAAGTCAAGAATTTACTTGGTCGACAAGGAATAAAAAAGGGGGAGATAAGGGCCAATAATTACACAAAAATACTTTTTTTATTCTTAAATACATATATTTTGGGACCCATTTATCTTTACTTTAATACCTCAAATCAATATATTTTTAACATGAAACTTATACTAAAATGCAAATAAAAATACAAAATTTATTTCGTTAAAAAATAATGCACAGTGTGCTCGGGATATACAAAATAAAAAGTCACAAAGAAAAACTTTACTAACATGCATCTTCTCCATACAAGCTCAAAATTCACCAAACTCACCTTTATTGCTCATAAAACAAATTATCTATTTATAAAGGTGGTTTCTTCAAATTGGAGTTAAGATGAAAAGTTAGATTTTGGGCCCTTATTGTGCAATATATATATGTGTAAATATATTCAATATATTTATTCCTTATATTTTTCACCTTCTTATATTTTTATAAATTTGTAAATATTATTCAAAATACATATGCATAATAAATATAAATAAAATCATCAAAAAAATTAAATAAATAATATACTTTAATATATAGGTAAAGAATATGTATAATATACCTATATATTACATGACTCAATTATTTAAGTAAATAACATAAGTTTAGAAAAATAAAATAAAAATATGTACATATATATTAAAAATGAGTTAAGAACATAAAAAGTATATTTATATAAAAAAATAAAATAAAAAATAAAAATCAAATACACCACATAAAGGTAAATATGCATGTAAGTATACTTGTAAACATTAACACCTAATAAATTAACTTATAAAAAGAAAAAATCAATAATAAAATACTACATAAAATAAAAAGAATTTTCATGTTTTGAAAAATAATAAAATCATTGACTAATATAAATAGATTTAATAGGGAAATTAATCCATGTTTTGTCCACTAGAAATTAACATGAAGCGATGGGTAGCAAGTCCATGTTGACCCCGATCAACTCCTCGCCCCCCAAGATCCTATGACTGTCAGAGACTAGCATCTCGATTTCTCCATTTTCCTCCGCCCAATTCTTTCACCATTTCAACTCGATTCCTTCTCAACTTTTCTTCCTCAATTGTTTCCCTTTCACACACATGCCTCTCCTCGATCGATGGATCACTAAATCGAGCCGAATCCACTGTCAAACCTCACCCTGTACATAAGTTTCTCCTCTTCCGCACTTTTGGATTTTGATCCCGCTCTACCCTCTAAACCCCCAATCTTCTTAGTGTTTGAGGTTTTTAGTGATAGAAGCAGATTCGTCGAAGCTTTTGCATGGAGGAAGAGACCTGGAGGAGGTGATCCGAGCTCGTTGGAGTACCCTCAAGCAGAGCTCTACCTTGGCTCCCTGTTCTTCATTTAAGAGCCCTAATTTTCCCACTTTTTCTTTCTTTTTTAATTTATAGCACTACCATTAGGATAGAGTAGTTGTTTATTTATTTTACTTTCATCTCTAATTCCGTGAAATACAAAATCAAAGTTCACAGGAGCATTGAGCTCTGGCCTTCGTTCATTGTCTTCTGACCATCCTTCAACCTCTCTTGATCTCATTGAATTTTGTTGCCTCAACTCCTTACCAACTTAGATATCACACATATATGAGAGACTCGTGCTCCACCTCCACCTCTCACTGAGGCACTTTCGTCTTGACTCATTTCGTCATATTTTTGGCCCTAGAACATGCATGGACCCTCATTTTTTATTTCCAACTCTGACCTTGCAGGTTTGAGGAGTCTAGAACCTCATTCGAGGCATTTTTGTAACTCGGATATGCTCCCAGATCCTTCGACATTTCACGAGATGCCATGACCCCATTGATGGGTCATGGACTATTTCGATGGTGCTAGTAGGTGTGGAGGAGCTCTAACTCCATTTTGAGCTCCCTGCAGGCCTCTCAAGTAGCCGGAGCAAAGAAATCCAGTCGATCGAAGCGGCCCTATGCATAAGTTCTTCCCTATTCATCGTATAATCATGCACCTACGCTAGTTGGAGCAAATGCTGTTGGATGCAATAGCATCATGACTGTCAGATCTAGTAGTTGAATCTAATCCATCATGTCCAATTCAAACTAGTATCCCCCTCTAGAAGGCGATGCTTGGCAAGTGAATTGATCTCCGTTGTCCTTGCATGCGAGTGTAATTTTGCACGTATACCAGTGTTTTTTGTATTTACATTTTAGCACAGTAATATTCATCTGCAGTTTAAATATTTTTGTAATATTTGCATTTGGAACTTCATCTTTATTTTAAATGCACTTAAGTCCTCCACTATGTCACATCACATGTGCATACATATGAGGTAGCTGGGCATTTTACATTGGACCCGTCTGGCTTTTTAAATTTAGCTTTAGTCTTGTAATTTTTATATTTAGTGTCATATTTTATGGAAAATTTCATCCAGGACCTGAATGTTTCCCACTATTGTAGAAATACCTCTACTAGTATTGTATTTTATTTTTATTGCTTTTATTTTTATTAAGTGTCTTTGATGCTATCAAAATTCTAGGAAAATTATGATAGACGCTTGATATTTAATTTTATCACATATATTTTCATGGAGTCTTTTTATTCTATTTTTCTATTTATTGAAAATAAAAAATAGTGCATTTTTCCCTATTTGCTTAGAAAAATACAAAAGATATAAATAAACTTCTAAAAATTTCAAAAATTTAAGGCTTCTTTATTAATATATTTGTAACTCAAGACCAAAAGTCATTAAAAATTGCAAAAGAAAAACATAAAAAAACTAAAAAAACTCAAAAACATTATAAAAATCAGGAAAAAATATACATAACCTCAAAATATTTATTTTTGTTTTTAATTGTTGTAATTACTATATATTATATATTCACAATAGTTTTCGGAATTTTTAAGATATTTATTTATTTTTAAACCCCCAAAAATCTGGTCTATTATTATTGGTCCATGTTTTTGACAATTTTTATAAATTAAAAGACAAAAAAGTATCAAAAAAATAAGAAAATTCACAAAAATGGAGAAAAATATTTAAAACATAAAACATTTTATTTTCTAATTTTTAAATATATAAATATATAACCATATATAACTTATATATAATATTATTATATATTACTTAAAATTATTTTTAATATTTCAAATCCTTATAAATAATTAAAAAACCTTGAAAATAAAAAGTACTTTTTTCTATTTTTATTTTCTGGATTTTTATATTTTTTATTTATATAGCTAACATAGTGCTTATTTTATACCTCTTATTATATATATCTATATATACTTAGTCTACTTTTATACATTAAAAAGAAAATTAAATAAGAAAAGTACAAAAAAGGAAAAAATTATACAACTCAAAAATATAAATAAATAAATAAATTAGAAGTCCATTAAAATATAAAATATTAAAATACACAAAAAATTAGAAAACCCTTTAAAATACACAAAAATGTTTGTTGATTTTCTTTTAGATTGTCAATTTTTGTGGCTATCCCCATTGCTCTTTTGTGGTTCAATACCTACACTTGATAATTATACATACTTATTTGTAGGGTATAATATATTTCATCTCAATTGTATTCATTGTTCATTTACTCTGTGGGTTGATTGCTGATTGACAAGCTTTGATCGAGTGTTGAGTGCGGTGAGAGCGGTCGATACAATGATTGTCGGATTTGATTTATTGAACAACGCAGGCCCTCTAAGACTAGACCATAGACATCTCGTATCTTTATGATCATCGTGTTCTAAGTACCATATCAGAACCCTAGAATCTTAGGCTCGAAAGTGCAAATCTTACAACTATTTTACAACTACAAATGAAAGATTTACTATTAATTATTAAATATGCAAATATGGGAGGGGTATTAAGTCCATTCCTGCATGGTGATCAACGGTTTAGATTGGATCACTTAATGTGATCGACCACTTTGGACGTGCACCTTTTAGCCATTGATTGGAGGGTTCTGATTAATCCTGGGGCGAATGCACTATTGGACGACATGGGCGTATCCAGGAAGAAAACACTAAGAATTCTGCTCTAGGTTCCTTCGATTTTCACTTTCTCATTCCTCTAGCAACTTTATTGGCTACGAGGATGGGGGAAATGATGTTGTTGGTGTTCCACAACTTATGGTGCACTCAAGAGTGTCTGGGCCCCATCAACTAAGGACTAGAGCTCAAGGAAAGCTAAAGAACCAAGAGTGACTATTCTAGGCACAATTGACCCTAATATGGATCCTTCAGGACCAATACGTGCATGAAAAGATTGGTGAAGTTCTAGCGAAGGTCCTTGCATTTATTTGGTGGAGGTTGGATCAAAATGGGGCGAAATGAAATCTCTCCGACATGTGACAGAGGGAAGAGAGTGGTAGCTCAATTTGCTAGGAGACGATGTGATCTAGATGGTTAGGTGTTGAAGGGGATTTTGAGAGGATCTAGAAATCTACAAGGCGAGAAATCCAGTCGATGCGGTGACCGCTCATGAAACCCAAATTGAGACAATAATTAACCCACAAAAATAAATCAAGCAATGAAATGTAAGTGTGGAGTCAAAATTTATTATAACTCTATAATAGGTGTGTATAGTGTAAGTAGTGTAGAGTATCAAACACAGGGAGCAAACATGATAGATTGTGTAAAGGAATGCAAAAGTGATTATGATTCTTTGTCTATATGTTCTTTTTGTGGGTTTTTTATTTTTATATTTTTATATGTATTTTGTTATATTTTTTGTATTTTTATTTTATATTTTTAGATTTTTATATTTATTTATCTTTTTAAATTTTTTTACTATACCTCTATATAAAGTATATATACAATCTAATCTAGAATAAATATAAATACTAATAAAAATAAAAAATAGCAAAAATAAATATTTTTGGTTTGAAATGATTTTTTACTATTTATGTGATTTTATGCATAATTTTGCTCATTTTTATATACTCTTAAAGTAAAAAATAACCTAAACCAATGATTAATTTAATATCTGAAATTGACTTAAAGATAAAAAATATCATATGAAGTCAAGAACTCCTGAAATAAATTTTTTAATAATAATAATATAGAAAATTAGGTATAGAAAATAATATTTTGGATTATTTAATGTTTTTTAATTTTTGATAAAGATTTTTGGGTCTTTTTAATTTTTAAGAGTTTTATTTTTTTATTTTTTGATATTTTCAATTTTTGGAGTTGCTAAATAATAAATAAATATGAAAATTATTTTTTAGAATTTGTCAAAATGATTGTATATTTTTTAGATATTTTCTACTATAAAAAGGAAATAAATAGGTTATTTTTTATTTCAAATAAATAAATAAATTGCCTAAAAATGGAATCCAAAAACATAATGTGAAACTTCAATGCAACAGGCACTTGATCCTATTTTTTGAGATTTTTTAGAGGACAATAACTATATTAAATAAATAACGAAAACATAAAGAAATTACAATAATAATTACATTTTTGTTAATAAAATAAAGGACAAGGGCCTTCCATAATATTTTCAAAAAATACTCACTTAATTAGAAAATTTCTGGATCGAGTACAAAAACCAAGACCTACAGGGCTATGCATGCAAAATGCCACCTCACGCGGGGGTCACGTGAGGTTATGCGGTGCAGACTAAAATGTAAATGTGAAGAGTTCAGGGGTCTAACTACAGATATCCTAAAATATAATACACTGAAGATAAAATTTTAAGTTCTAAATAATAAATACACAAAATTTTGGGGTGTAATACGCAAAAATACCCACAACGTAATGCGGATCGAACAACTCCCCTCCCTTCACTAATCCACGTGGCTGCACGAGGGAGGAAAATGACGGTTTGGCGATGCATGGCCCATATTAGATCCAGGCAATAGATCTGCTAGTTGATGCTCCAACTATCAGATGACAATGGTGCAAACTGAGAATGAGGCTCGATCCGATGGTTTTGGACCCCCCTAAAAGAATAGGGAAGAACAAGGTGTGTCTTGAGCTTCGATCAACGATGAGGCACTGCTCCGTCCACTTCCTTCATTGCAAAAAGGCTTCAAAAGTCTCTTGGTGGGATCTTCTATCAGTTGGAGGCGTCAAAAAAGGCGGAGGGCGCCAGAGCACAACCACGAGGTCGAGGAAGCCTAGAGGTTCCAGGTACAACCGGTGACGATCCAAAATCTCCTCCAGCTGGCACTCAAGGTCCAATCCTACACTGGAAGTGAAGAGGATGAAGGGCAAAGTGTCTCGACCCTATTAGAAGGGTAATGGGGCGTTGGTGGTGTGTAGAGGTAGTCCTCTGACGTTTCCGCAGAGGGGAAGATTGGAAGGCTCGATCTAGAAGGAGTCGAGGTGAATGGGAGATGTGTGGGGTGTGAAGAAGTGGCAGGGGAAGGAGATGCGGTGATATGGCGAGTCGGGGAACAATGAGTATACGGTGGTGTGGTTTGCCAGAGCTAGGTCCGACGAACTTCGAAGGTGGATAATACAGCTAATTACAACGATTAAAGACTAAAACAAGAGCAAAAATGATCCTAGATGCTAATCTAAGTAAGAAAAAGAAAGAATAAGGATACCTCTCCGGCCTAGATCGGGAAGAAAGACCTCACGCCAATGAGGCGGCAGAGTTGGTGGAAGCTGCCTAAGACCGCTCCTTCGACCAATCTAAAGGGATGGAGAGGATGGTGTCATCATCCTTTAGCCATTGAGCGCATCACGAGGAAAAGACAATGGTCAAAGGGGGTTCAAATTCAAGAAGGAAGGACGGATGGGTTTAAGTACAGGATGGTGAAACGAGGAGGAAGATCGAGGGATTCAGCTTGATTCAGTGACACACACCACGAGCTAATCACCCGGTGTGTATGAGCATGAATCGAGGAATTATTTTGCAGAAGGAATCATCCTAAAAGGAGGATTGTATCGTCGAGGGAAAAAATTGTGAAGGTTGGTCAGAACATATGTCTTACAACCCAAGGACCTCGATCAAAGAGTTAAAAGGTGGTTGGTCCATGTGGACTAACCGGAAAATCAAACCTAGAAATTATTTATAAATATGATATAAAATAATAAATGATTTTATTAATTTTAAGTATTAAAATAAAAATGTTTATTATTTTCTAAAGTATTTTATTATGATTTTTATTCCTTTTTTAGAGGTGTTTAATTGTAAGGTACTTTTTAGGGTTAATATATATGTATATTTATCCATATTTTGTCTTTTATTTTTATTTTGTATTTTTGATTTTGTTGTTTTAGATTATTATTATATATATTTATAACTTATCTTTATATACTTAAATATATTTACTATCTTTCTATGATATATTATATACACTTAAATAAATACGTACATTAAATATATAGGTATAGTTATTGTATACTCATCTATGCATTTTCTTTACATATTTTATTTCAATGTTTTCTTAAGGGCTTGATTTTAGTTTTAATATGTACATATATTATAAATAATATTTAAGAAATAATAAAAATATAAAATAATAGAATAATAAAGAATAAATAAAATGATTATTTTAATTGGATATATGTACAATAGGGGTCCAAAACCTAACTTTCACACCTTAACTCCAAAAAATATGAAACCACCTTCATTAAATTGATTATTAAAAGTTATATACAACTAAAGGTGATTTTGATATATTTTGAATTTTATTTGAGAAATATGGGTCTGGGAAGTTGGCATTTTGGAGTCATATTTAGAGTGTAACTTCTATACTGTGTATTATGTTTGTATGAAATCAATTTGAATTTTGTATATTTATTATCTATAACTTTCATGTTTAAAGTTTCTTTATTTGAGATATAAAAAGTAGAAAATAAAGGGGTCCCAAAAATGAATAAAGAGTAAATTTTAAAAGGGAATTTTATGCTATTAGTGGCCCTCATCTCCCCCTACTTTATTCCCTATCGACCTAGTGATCGAGATGCCTAGGATCTCGGGGTTTAGGGTCTTAATATATCTTTGATATTTTGTTCTTTTTCTTTTCTTTTCTTTATTCTATAATTTCACATTAAAAATAGTATTTTATACACAATTTGTTCAATAAAAAATGAATGCTATTTTATACAATTTAAGGGTATTTACATGCTTTTACTAGGATTTTTAAGGCTAAAATGATAGAATAAAGATGATGAAATGGAGATTCATCACACCTATATAATTTCCATTGCTAGTCCCTAGCAAACACTTTTGCAATAAGTGTAGAAAAGAAAAACAAAGAAAAGAAAGAGAAAGAAGGTGGATTAAGTTTAATTATCAAACTTGTCTTGACAAAATCAATGTTTGGAGTTTAAGTCAGATCTTGGAATTTTAGTGAGATCGGAACCTTATTGGGAGTCGTATTTGAAACACGACAACCTTTGAGAATACCAACACTCCGCTCAAGTCTCCTCAATAACCAGGTCATAATGCTTCAACTAATATGCAAACCCTTATGACTATGAGTCTGACTCGTACAATGTATATGATAGTGGCTCCCCTCAACTGAAATGACAAAGAGACTGACTTCTCCAGAATGAAAACCTAATGATTCCCCAATTTAGCAATTGTTTCCTTGAGGAGCGGGGTATTACCGTCTAAGTTCAAGTGACAACCAGCTCAAGAGGAGAGGGTGAAGAGAAGAATGGACGGTATCCAGTGTAGCTACCTATCCTAGGATGCAAGACCAGTGTAGTCATGTCATCTAGCTATAGGCTCACATGATAGGACTTTGAAGATCAAGCTTGATTCTTGACTATACACTCAGGCATGAGTTTTATTTTCAATCAGGCCTACCCACTTTTTTGGAGTTTTTGCTTTTTGTTTTTTCTTTTTGTTTCTTTTTCTCTTTTTTTGAAATACTGTATACAATAGCATTTACATAAGGATTTTTCCTCTTGAGCCAATAGACTATCCCTCTTTTGAAGCATTATTGCAACCCACTCTCTCCTGTATTTAGACGTCTATGCTACTAGACGGGTTGGGGGTGCACTTCCCTACCTAGTTGAGGACAAATGTTTCCACTTGTGTGCATCTCATACTGGCAAATCCAATCCCTTCACCACTCCAACTAAGTTGAGCCAAGTTAAAGATGCAGGTGTCTAAGTTAGGTAATTATCAACAAGAGCCGTACGTGTGCTCTGAAATACTCTACTTATGAAGTCAAGAATCGATGGAATCAAGTCTCATTATTATCAAAGAATTAAGTCAACTAGACCTGAAGTACCCCAATTCCAGTTCCTATAAGGTTCCTATGATTAGGTAGATTTTAGGTCCAACCAAGCTCCAATCTTCAGATTTTACTTAGACTTGTTCAATTATCAATCTCAATCTAAAAATGTGAATGCTATGCAAATGCTATGTACAATGCAGAAATATTTTTGCGATGCAATTTTTCAAGGTTTTGAAATTTTATGGATTTTTGAAAAAGATGATGCACATGTAATTTTTTGGTATTTTTAAAAAGATTTTGGAAATGTTTTTGGTATTTTTGGTATGGCAAATGTTTTTGTGACTTTTGAAAACAAAATATTTTTGATATAATAATAGGTATAAATATTTGCACGAGGATGCATCTTATATTTACAAGAGTTAGGATTTTTAGAATATATAAGGGATAAGTGATCATTTTTATAGATACATTTATACAATTAATAAAGAATTTTTAGTGTGATTTATATATTCCTCAAACTTATTTGAAAATTATTTTACAAATAATGTTGAACACTATAGTCCAAAATAATTTTTACAAAGAATTTTTACAAACATTTACACACATTTGAAAACCATTTTGCAAAGCTTTTTCAAACAGTATATATAGATTTTTCAAAATATTTTTGCAACCATTTTTCTAACCATTTGTAAATAGTTTTTTAAACATTTTTTAACACAAAGAAAAGATATTTTCATAAACAAAATATTCTTACAAAGATTGAAAATATTTAACAAACCATTTTTCAAATAGTTTTTAAAAGATTCTTTAAAAAATTCAAACTATTTTCAAAAATTTTGCAAAAAATATTGTTACCTGATTTATTAAATACTACAAAAAATTTGAAAATAATATATGTCTTTTTATTAAGTGATTTTAATGAATTTTATAGGTATATTTAGTCATATTTATTAAAAAAATGAAAGTACGAGTTATGACTAAAGTATATATGGAGTATATACACCCCAAACTTAGCTTAAGCCATGTCCTCATATATCAGAGAGAAAAAGAGAAGACATACTCGTACTGAGTATAGGAAAGCCTAAATAATAAACGAACTAAGAAATGAATGATCGAATGAGAAGTCGACCGTCCCCCTATATTTATGATCAAATAATCCTCAGTATAGTAGACTCTACACAAGCAGGAAGGGTCAAGGGTGGGAATGAACAGATCGTACTCAGACAGTCTCCCCTATACTTTGGATAAGATATCCCTAAGTATAGTCAAGAAGAGGAGACACGGGAGATGATCAAATAGTGAAAGAAACTGAGGTGCACACCCCCATGTACTTAGGACGAGGTACATCCTAAGTATAGAAGACTGACAAAAAGGGATGACACCTTTTCGGTAAGAAAAAAATGAAAAGGAAAAGAAGAAAAGTCAGATGAAGATGGAAGCAGAGATCAAAGAGAAGGTACACATCACTCACCCTATACTTAGGGTAAAAGAGCAATAAGTGTAGGCAACAACAAGAGTGATGAAATGGAACAAAGAATGAACACTCGGCTCATGCACCCCCTATACTTAGGACAAAGTACATCCAAAGAAAGACACACATGAAAATTGGGTGGATGAGAGAAACGGTGGATGGATAAAGAAAAATGAAATTGAACATGCAAAAGAGATGGATGTACAGAGGTCAAGAAGGTCGAAAGCGAACCTTCTTGTGGGAACACTGAGGAATGGATCTGACAAGATGCAGGTCAATATCAAGAAACTCAGTAGAAAAGTGCCAATCGGGATCGACCTGGAAAGCATCCTCAGTGGTCCTCGGGTGAGAAGGCACAGACGGGTCAGAGGAATAAGTGCGTCTAGGTTTGGCCTTGGGTGTCTCGCAGATGTCAAAGTGAAAAGGGATGAACTCATCATCGGAAGAAGTAAGGCCAAGGTCATCTTGCAAGGTCTATCCTAGGTCAAAACCAAAAGGAACAACCTCATTTATGGAAGTAGTCGAGTCATGTTCATCCTGTACGCCTACACCTATCTTAGTTTACCCCGAGCACTATGACATCGATGAGATAATCAGATATTTTTGCTACATGTTGGATTCCACTAAGACATGAGAATTCCTCTTCAAGGAGGAAGATTCAGAAAGCATAGATCTTGAAGTTCCTTCTTCTGGTACTTGGCGATGTGTTGATGACATCCATAGGATTTACACAATTGACACCTATGAGCGAAGGGAAGATATTGATGAGACTGAGGTCGAATTTGATATGATTGCTTTTATAAATGAATTCGGGCTTTTTAATGAGAATGATGACCCGGTTGAGACAGGTGCAAGTCTCTGATCGGTAGTGGGTGCAACGATGATCACCTCGCTCTCGTCAACAAGATGGAAGAGAATCTCTCCTGATTTGTAATCAATAATGACACTTGCAGAGGTGAGAAAAGGTCATCCCAAGATGATTGGAGAGAGTTCCCCAGTGGACCTCTCCATGGGAAATACGACAAAATCTATAGTGTAGCTCATGTCCTGAATCAAAATGACAACGTTCTCTAGAATACCATTCGGACTCTTGATAGATCCATCAACAAACTGAACGATCATCCTGATTTTCTTGAGAGTCCCTAGTGAAGAGATTGTACTAGAGATAAGGGTATTACACTAATTGAAGCACCACCGTCAATGAGAGTGTGATCACATCTGTAGTCAGAGATAGTGCAACTAATGAGTGAAGTAGCAGTGTTCCTTTTCCTAGAAGATGGACGGTGTGTGATGGCATGGGCAGTGGCCATGGTCAAGATATGACACTCAGATATGCTCCTCTGCTTCCTCTTCTTGGGTTGAGGAGCAGGTAAATGGGTCATGGCCTATTGAAGTGGGGATTCAATGGGCTCATGAATAGTGGCCACCACTTCTTGTTCATTCAACAATTTTTTTATTTTTAAACTTCCTCCATACAAGGGATGAGTTCAAAATCAGCATATACACAAGGATGCCAAGAGAAGTCTGTACAGTGGCATCCTCAAGGTCAAAGATGGGACTAGATGTGAGTGGATGCGTGGTCAAAGAATTTGGCATGTAGTCCCTCTCCTCACAATCTGAATCAACCAGATATCTCCTAAATTCTTTTTGTATTTTTAATTTTTTCTCATTTTTTTTATTTTGGGCGATTGCAAGTTCTCATCAAAATCCTCAAATGAAGTCAAGTCATTAGATCGCGAAGCGTCAATATGGCTCTTATTTAGGTAAGTGAGGTCATCAATCTTTGATTTCATATGCTCCATCACCTAGTTTACGGTCTCAAGTGTGGACTCCATGAAAGCTGACTCCAAATCTCAGGATCAGGTGAATGGAATGAGTGTGGTGGGTGCAGACAAATATCACATTACGTATCAAGGTAGTCGTGAAAAAGTGGATTATCGAAATGTGAAGGTGATGATAGTGGAAATGATGGGTAGAAATCAAAATCCGATTCCTGAAACATTGGGCTAGGTAGATATGACCAAAAACCAGGAGCAAAGTCCTCTTAGAAAAAAGGAGGTGGACCGGCTGGAAGGTATGAGGAATTCGTGAAGTCCGGATAAAAAGTACTCCAGTCGGTCATCTCGAAACAAAAGGAAAATGAACAGAAGAACATGATGGTCAATTCAAGAGAGATGAGGGAAAAGGTGCAAATTCACAAAAATAGTAGAGTATTCACACAAGCAAACACAAACAAATGCACACAAAGCAAACCCCTCAATTCACCTACTTAACTCAGTGAAGACCGTGAAAGTTCGGTCTTTTTATCTTGTCTGTTTTAGACTTAGGTGAGAAGTTAAAAACTGCACAAACACTTACGAAGGTTTGATGGGATTTGGGCACTACTCCTTAGTGTGAACGTGAGCAATTTAAAATGAAGACAACGAGAGGATAACTCGCCCCAAGACAATGATTTCTCTTTTTGGTCTTTTTAGGGTCAAGTAATATTAGTAGTCTCAATTTTATTGTTATTAATTTTTTTTATTTTTAACGAAAATACATAAATCCTATCGGGGAATCACTTCTTTTTAGCAACCTAGGTGATCAAAATCAGAGGAAAAGTTGGAAAAGCAATGCAAGGCAAAAACGATGATGAATGCTACAGAGAAATGCTCACCTTGCCTCCATCACTCTACATGCAAGGATGCTAAGCAGAATCAAAACCTAAGGATATGCAAATGCAATTCGATGAAATAGCCCTAGGTATAGAAATTGCTATTAGCATGAAGAACTATATGATAATCACTCAGAATAGAGCCTAAGGGTCCGGTCATGGAGTCTCCTCGATGCCCACCAAAATAGGTCATGTAAGTGATGTATGGAGGACTCTCACCGCATGTGGTTTTGACACTAAGTGAAGAGAAATTCAAAATTTTACTAAGTCCAAATGTAAGCTATAAGGTGCATGGAAATATGATTAAGTGTCTGGCCTTAATCTGTCGTCAAGCAATACTAAAACTAGGGATCAATCACACAAAATACAGAAAACAAAACCAGAAAACAAAGGAAAAAATGCAATGAAAAGTTGCAAAAATGCCGACGAGGCCCCCAGTGAAATAATCCCTCGGGCACCGGACCTCGTGAGATGTCGTGGAGTGTCATGAAAGTCCTGTATTATTACAATGCTTATTTCTCTCTCACTTGAATTACAAAACTAAATGAAATACAATAAAATAAAAAAAATTCAAAGTGAAGCTATGTCTTCATAATCTCTCTTAGCCCCTTCGATGATAGGTCAAAAGTCTGAACCTAACTTCATGTAGGTGCACAGATGCTTTGAGTAAAGTGTCTCCCTCGATCCGCGATACCTCACAACAAAATCAACAGAAAGAGGTGATTAGACAAATCAATAATATAATATAAAAAAGAAAATAAATAAAACAAAAATATAGACAAATAATTATATAATCAATCAAAAATCAATCCATGCGTTGTTGCACCCTAGAAGTTGTGCCTTTTGTTTAAGGGGATTTTGCGAGAGTCTAGAAACCTCACAAGGCAAGAAATCTAGCTGATGCGGTGGCCGCACACGAAATCCAACTTTAGACAACAATTAACCCACAATAATAAATTAATCAATGAAATGTAAGTGTGGAGTTAAAATTTATTATAACTCTGTAATATGTGTATAGTGTAAGTAGTGTAGAGTGTCGAACACAGGGAGAGAACATGATTGATTGTGCAAAGGAATGCAAAAGTGATTATAATTCTTTGTCTATATTTTCTTTTTGTGGGTATTTTTATTTTTTATTATATATTTTATTTTTGTTTTATATTTTTTTGTATTTTCGTTTTATATTTTTATATTTTTATATTTCTTTTTCTTTTTTAAAATATTTACAATAGTTATATATAAACTATATATACAATGTAATATAGAATAGATATAAATATTAATAAAAATAACCAAAAATAACAAAATTAAATATTTTTGGGTTTGAAATGATTTTTTATTATTTTGTGATTTGATAGATATTTTTTTCTAATTTTTTTATATTTTTTTAAGTAAAAATACCCTAAATCAAGGATTAATTAAATATCCAAAATTGAAATAAAAAATAAAAACATCAAATTATGCCAAAAATTCCTCAAATTAATATTAATATAATAAAATACATAAAATTCAGAGATAAACAATATTTTGGAGTTTTTATTGTTTTTTAGATTTTTATGAAGATTTTTTTGGATCTTTTTATTTTTTAAGAGTTTTCTTTTTCTATTTTTAGGTTTTTTAATTTCTAGAGTTGCATAATAACTAAATAAAGATCAAAAGTGTTTTTTTGGAATTTTTCAAAACTTTTTTGTATTTTTAGGTATATTACTATAAAGACGAAATAAATAAGCTATTTTTTATTTTTAATAAATAAATAAGTGCCGAATAAAAAATACAACGTGAAATTTCAGTGCAACATGCACTTGATCCTATTTTTTGGATTTTTAGACTATAACTATATTAAAGAAATATAGAAAACATAAATAAATTACAATAATAGTAGGGCATTTTGTAAAACAGGGGCCTTCTAGTAATTTTTCCAAAAAAATATTAAACATAATTACAAGATTTTCGGACCAAATACAAAATCCAAGACCCATAGGGGTACGCCTACAAAATGTCACCACATGTAGGGGGTCACATATGGTGGCGTGGCTTGGACTAAAATGTAAATATGAAGAGTTCGGGGGTATAACTGCAAATATCCCAAATTATAAGTTCTAAATAATAAATACACAAAATAAAAGGGTATAATATGCGAAATACCCACAACGTAGTGAGGATCGAACAACTACCCTCCCTTCACTAATCCACGTGGTCGCACGAAGGACGACGATGATGATTCGACGATGCATGACCCAGATTAGATCCATGCGATAGATCTAATGGTCGATGCTCCAACAATTTAACGACGGTTGTGCAAACTTGGAATGAGGCTCGATTCCATGGTCTTGGACCCCCCCTGCAAGAATAAGGAAGAACAAGGCATGGCTCGAGCTTTGATCGATGATGAGGCACTGCTCTGACCTCTTCCTTTGCTGCAAAAGGTTGCAAAAGGCTCCTAGCGGGATCTTCTATCAGTCAGAGGCATAAAAAAGGGTGGAGGGACACCGAAGCACAACCACAAGGTTGAGGAAGCCTAGAGGCTCTAGTACCTTTAGCGAGGAACCAAAATCTCCTCCATATGGCAGAGGTCCAAACCTACGCAGGAAATGAAGAGTGTCGAGGGCAAAGTGCGTCGACTATATTAGAAGGGCAATGGGGGCACCGATGGTACGTGGAGGCGGTCCTCCGGTGTGGCAGCAGAAAGGAATACATGAAGGCTCGATTTAGGAGCTGAGGTGAATGGCAGATATGTGGGGTGCGAAGAAGCGACAGGGGAAGGAGATGCGGTGATATGGCAAGTCAGGGAACAATGGGCACGATGGTGTGGTTCGCCGGAGTTGGTTCTGGTGAACTTCGAGGGTAGATAATACAATATTTACGATAATTAAAGAATAAAACAAGATCTAAAAATGATCATAGGAGATAATCTAAGCAAGAAAAAGGAAGAATAAGGACACTTCACCGGCCTGGACTGGGAAGAAAGACCTTACACCGACGAGGTGGCGGAGATGGTGGAAGCTGCCTGAGATCGCTCCTTCGGCCAACCTAAAGGGATGGCGAGGATGCGGTCACCATCCTCTAGTCATTGGACACATCAGGAGGAGAAGACAATGATCAGAAGGCGTTCAAATTCGAGAAGGAAGGACGGATGGGTTTAAGTACATGATGGTGGAATGAGGGGGACGATTGAGGGAGTCAACTCGATTTAGTGATACACACCACGAGGTAATCACCCGCCGTGTATGAGCATCGATCGAGGAAAATTTTGCAGAAGGTATCGTCCCAAAAGGAGGATTGTATCGTCGAGGAAACAATCGAGAAGATCGGTCAGAACTTAGGTCTGACAACCCAGGGACTTCGGTCAGAGAGGTTACTGTGGTCAATTGGGGCGGAAGTTAGTTGCTCCACATGGACCAACTAGAAAATCAAATCTAAAAATTATTTAAAAATTCAATATAAAAAAATAAATGATTTTATTAATTTAAAGTTATACAATAATTTTTTATTATTTTATAAATTATTTTATTATGATTTTTATTTATTTTTTAGAGTATTTAATTACAAGATACATTTTAGGGCTAATATGTTGGTATATTTATCTGTATTTTGTGTCTTTTATTTTTATTTTGTATTTTTGATTTTATAGTTTTATTTTATTCTATATATATATTTATAACTTATTTTTAGATGCATAAATATATTTACTATATTTTTTTGATATATTATATAAACTTAAATAAATAGGTATATTAAATATATAGGTATAATTTTTGTATATTCATCTATGTATTTTCTTTCATATTTTATTTCAATGTTTTCTTAAGAGTTTTATTTTAGTTTTGACATGTACATATATTATAAGTAATATTTACAAAATAATAAAAATAATAAAGAATAAATAAAATGATTATTTTAATCAGGTATATTGTACAATGGGGTTCCAAAACCTAACTTTCACTCCTTAATTCCAAAAAATATGAAACCATCTTCATTAAATACCTTATTAAAAGTTATATACAATTAAAAGTGATTTCATATATTTTGAGTTTTTATTTAAGATTTAAGGGCCTGGGAAGTTGGGATTTTGGAATCTTATTTAGAGTATATCTTTTATACTATGTATTATTTTTGTATGAAATCAATTTCGTATTTTCTATATTTTATTATCTACAACTATCATGTTCAAAGTTTCATTATTTGAGGTATAAAAAGTATAAAATAAAATAGATCCCAAAAATCAATAAAGAATGAATTAATAAAAGGGAATTTTATGGTATTAATGGCCCTTATCTCCCCCTACTTTATTCCGTGTTGACTTAGTCATCAAGACGACTAGTTATAGATGTTTAGGGTCATAAAATATCTTTGATATTTTATTCTTTTTCTTTTCTTTATTCTATAATTTTGGCATTAAAACCAATATTTTATACACAATTTGTTCAATAAAGAATGAATGCTAATTTAATGAATGCTAATTTATGCAAAATAAGGGTATCTACATACATTTAATTTGGTTTTTAAGACCAAAATGATAAAATAAAGGCTTTAAATGGAGATTCATCATTAGGTAAATGGAAAAGGTGAAGGGGAAGAGGGAGCGGTGTTCAGCGAGGTCGGAAGGGGTTGTAGTATGGTGGAACAGTGGATGGAGCTCTAGAATCTGAGGAACTTCAAACTAAAGATTTACGCCATGTCAGGAATCAAATACATGAAACAAAGATAGAAATGAATTACAAGAAAGGAAACATCTCGGGCCCAGAGTTTCAGGGAGCATGAACTTCACCAGCGGGGCTCTAGCGAAGGGTGGATCACCCTTAAAACACCAAATCCACACCTCAGATCTAAGGGGGAATTCCTACTGCCACTAGGTTTCCACGCCATCAAAGGGAACGATGTTTTTCAGTGCCAAGGAAGAATCTAATTTAAAAATGGGGAATAAGGTGATGTAATATACATGAGACCCATGACCTAGGGTTTATGGAGGATTGATGATCGAATGGATAGACCAATGCTAGGGTGTGATAGAGGGATGCAATATGTAGAGGTTTTGGTGAAGGAATTGTGCCAAAAGGATGCAAGAATAGAGTACCAAAATATGGAGAAGAAGAGGAGTCAACGCTTTGACTTACAGTTTATTGACAGGTCAACCAAAGCTCGTGCCTCATTGGTCCACGTCAGCCCGAGTCAAGATAAAACATGAATAATTAACTTATTAAATCAATTAAAATAGTTAATGAGTTTACTAATTTAAAGTTACATCATGAAAATATTCCTTATTTTCTGAACTATTTTGGGTTATTTTTATTTCTTTTTATGTGTTAATTTATTAGGAGTTAATTTTGTAAGTATAATTATAGGTATAAATACCTATATATGACACATTTTTTATTTTTTATTTTACATTTTATAATTATATATAAATAATTCATATATTTATAATATATTTAAATATACATTTACATATTTTATTATATTTTTTCGATTTATTTGTTTATTTAAATAAAGAAGTATATGCATATTATAGGTATAGTTTACATATAAATTTTATTACTTTGTTTATTAAATGTTTCATTTTAGGTTTATGTTTTTAATGTAATTCAAATGATATTTACAAGTATATAAATGTAAAAAGAATAAAATATTAGGAATGCATATAATAAATATAATATACATGTATAGTACAACAGGGACTCAAAAACCAAGTTTTGCAGCTTAACTCCGTTTTTAATTAAACCATATATTAAATATATAATTAATTTTTTGAACAATAAAGGAGAGTTTGGTCGATTTTGAGTCTGTACGGAGGAGATACATGTCTGGAAAGTTTTGTTTATGATTTTTATTTTGTGTGTCTTAGATGCACTGTGTATTATTTTTGTGTGAAATAAAATTTGTATTTTTCCTTGTATTTTTATGTACAAGTTTCATGTTGAGGGTTTTGTGATTTGAGGTGTTAAAATTGGGAAATAAAATAGGGCGAAAAGTCTAATTATTGATGAATATAAATTAGGGTTTTTGAGTTATTTTCTATACAATTAGACTATCTTATCACACCCTACTTTATTGATGGTTCACCAAGTCAATATTGACCTAGTCTTAGGGTCTAGGTTCATTCACTGTCTTCTATACTTCACTTCGTTTTCTTTTTTCTCCTTTATTCTTTTCTTTGGGTATTAAATACATGAATTTTTACAGAATTTATAGATCAATAAATGAATGTAATTTTGTATAAATTAATGCTCTATACATGCATTTAACTAAGGATTTAAGGCCATATTGAAAGAAAAAAGATGATGAAATGGAGATTCATTAGGTATACTAGTCAAGACTTTCTAAAATGATATAAATCATCATTGCATGTATTCCAAATGGGGCTAAAAAATAATTTCAACATATCAATAAAATCTAAACAATTGAAAAGTAAGTCATAAAGGCAATTTAGGGAATGATACCAAAGAATTTGTAAACACTTAAACGATTACAAAAAAGAACTTAAGAAAAATTAGGTATCATCAATGCTCAGAATATATATCATAACTTGCAATTAGTACTACTTATATCTTCAAAGGCTGCAATATTACTACTATGAGGAATCTTTAATTACCAATAAAAAAGGAGATCCATGCTTACCATCGCGAAAACACAACGGTCCCTTCCAAGAACTCCACTTGCATGAGAGAAAAAAGAAAAGGAAATAACAACAGAGGTTTCATATCTTGATGGTTGGGTTAGATTTTGTTTCTATGAATGGTGTTCGGTGAAGGGAACATTGTGTTTTTGAGATGGTAAGCGATCTACTCCTTAGATTACATTGACAGAAGCCAAACTTTTAATGTAAAGAGTGCATAAGATTCATCATAGACAGCCAAATCACCACGTCATTTCAAGATACAAGGTATAGAAGTCAAGACTTGTTAAAATGATATTTAATCGTCACTACCTCTAATCCAAATGAGGCTTAAAAAACTATTACAACATATAAACAAAAACTAGAAGGCCGCTAGATAGCTTGACCATTTCAGGTATTAATTAATTATTAATTAATATTATTATCCCAATGAGAGCTTAAATCTGTAGTGATAAATATTTCGGAGGACACTCTTCACACTATCAACATCATTATTAGTGTCAAGAGTATGCCTCAAAAAAATTTACACATACAGTTATTGGAAGCTGCCAACAATGATTAGCATGCATCCTATATAAGAGAAAATGCAAAAGTAAGGCCTAAAGGAAATTTAGGATATGCAACCAAAGAAGTTCTAAACATTTAAAGGATTGCAAAAAAAGAACTTAAAAAAGTTAGACATAATTGAGGCTTGTGATATATATCATAACATCCAATTAGTACTACTTATATCCTAAAATGCTACAATATAGTTGTCTATGAGGTATCTTTAATTACCAATGACAAATAGGATCCATGCTGTCCATCACAAAAATGTGTCCCTTCCACGAACTCCACTTGCTTGAGAGAAGAAAGAAGAGGAAATAATATCGAAAGTTTTATATCTATATGGTTGGGTTTGATTCTGCATCTGTAAATAATATTCAGGAAGGGGATTATTGTGTTTTCGAGATGGTCTATGATTTCTTCCTTGACTTCTATTATCTCTGAATAACCTTACTGAAAAATTATCGTAGAATTTCTCATAGATAGCCAAATAACCACACCATATCAAGATACAAGGTATAAAAGTCAATACTTGCTAAAGTGATATTTATTCATCATTGCCTCTAATCTGAATGAGGCTAAAAACCTTGCAACATATCAATAAAACCTAAAATGTTGCTAGATAACCTTGCTATTTTAGTCTTAAGAAATAAAATTTCGTAATATCATCGCCCCAATTTTATTTTAAGGTCTATGGGTAGTGGCTGTGGGGAATGTTTGTTGTTGAGGTTCAAAATAACTTAAAAAGATTATTTCCGTACAGACTTAAAAGGTTGCTATGTAGCCTCACCATTTAAACCTTTAGGAGTTATTAATTAATATCATTACCTAGTGACTGATTAAATCTTTAATGTAAATACTTTGAAGGACATTCTCCACACTGTCAACAATATTATCATTTGTGGCAAGAGTGTGCCGCCGAAGAACTTACATATATAGTTATTGAGAGTTGCCATCCATAAGCATGAATCATATAGAAAAGGAAATGCAAATGTAAGGCACACAAACAATTTAGGTCATTGATGAATTGTTGTATTTTCCACTGTTTAAAAAGATGATTTAATCAAGTCGTTGATTTCCCACGATAAATCGAAATCAAGCAAATAATATTACAACTACGAGCATGATGAATGTATGCAAAAAGTTTGCGGCAAGTAGATGATCGAATCCATGGGGACCAAGCAAGTTTGCAATTTTAATTTGACATTTAACACATAAAATGATAAGTGAAATAATATAAATCCAATTTGTAAAAGAAATGCTTCAAAGATGTGCAATCTAATTAATAAAGAAACTAAGGGCTATGCTTGGAATACTTAAAATAAAGGAGAGTTCAAGGGTTTAGATGCATTTGACATAAAAATGAAGAGAAATAAATAAATAGAGAGAGAGAGGGAAATAGTGTTATCCTCATGCACATATGGGAGGGTGCATCTTTGCCCGCGGGAATGGCCTGGAATGAGGGCGGCTGAGTTTGCACGAGGGCGGTTGGCGCACAGGAAGGGAGGTGAAAGCCGGTGTGCGGCGGTGCGCTGGAGGAGGGTCTGGAGCAAGGGCGTTGTGCGGTGGATGGAGGTGCGTGGGAAGGGAGGTGGACACACGACTAAGTTGGCACGTGGATGAAGAGGTCGCAGGCTGGAGGGTGCAGCTGCTTGTCGTGCGTGCAGCGGCAGTGCGGGCTGGAGAAGAAGGCCCGTGCACAGTGGCGTGCGGATTGGAGGACACGTACAACGGCTGTGCGGGTTGGAGAAAAAGGCCCGCGCACAGCGGCATACGAGCTGGGGGACGCACACAACGGCTGTGCAGGCTGGAGAAGAAGGCCCGCGCACAGCGGTGTGCGGGATGGAGGACACACACAACGACTATGCGGGTTGGAAAAGAAGGCAAGGAGGAGGTAGCGACCGCGTCTTGGTCACTAAAGATGGAGTCGTTGGTCGCGTGCAGCGTACAATCTGGCTGGAGGAAGAGAGAGGACGTTGGGGGGAGATAGCCTGGAGCAAGGGCGTTGCGCGGTTGCTGGAGACGCGCCCGCTGGCTGCTATGGACGATGACATACGTGGGGAGTCGTTGCATGCTATGCCTTTGTCTGCATGAGAGAAAACGCGAGAGAGAGAGAGAGAGAATATGAGAGAGAGAGAGAGAAGGGGAGGGGGCTTATGTACGAACTCCATTTCTCATGGGATGTTCCTCCCTATTTATAGGGAGGGGGTCATCTTTTTTTGATCGGATACCCAAAGAGAACCCTTCGCCCCCTTTATATTGATTTTGCATGGGGTAATGTGATTGCATGGGAAAGGATGAGGTGATGAGTTTTAAATACTTCCTGAACCTTGTGTTGTATGAGAAAGAGGAAGGGAATAAAGAATGTGAATTCTGCACAATGTTTCATCTTCATTTCCTGCTAACAAATTGTGTAGAACCAAATTGGATTTTAATGATCATGCAATTTGTTTGGATAAAGTATTTCAATGAGTAATTGGATTTGATGATGAAGAGAGAATTTGGTCATTAATTTAATTATGCATTTTTAGAGATGATTTTCTTGTTGTATTTGCAGAATCGATAATATCTGAATTAGGTGATGTTTGATGTGTATGTATCAGATATTAATGAGATTCTTTATGTAATTTGTATACTATTATACCGGTATAATGTGTACTCATCACACCCCCATGCTTAAATCTTGCTAGTACCGAGCAGTAATAAGATAAGTAATAATGAAGGAAGAGGGGAATAATCAAGATGGCTTAGGTGAGGGTTTGAAGTAGACACACCCACAAAGTCTTTGAGTTTTCAGATCTATCCTACACAAATACACAAACTTCAGTAGATTCGACCCATGGATTAATGATTTGTTCGAATTGTCGACTTGACTTGAGTTTTGTAGTTTCAACAACCTCTCAGTTCCAACAAAATCAGATATGGTTTCAGAAGGTCGATCATGTCATCTCATCCCTAAGAAACAAGTATTATCTTTGACTTTGAATGGATATAAATAGTGTTTGTGATGTTTTAGCTTTCGTGAGTCAAGAGAATGAGCTAACAACACAATCTATCAAGGTACCGAATGATTCCCTGCACATATAGACTCAGTCCTCACCTGAATTCAGGCATATTCTCTTTTCACCCAAATATGTCAGTATAGAAAAGTAGGTCATAGTTTAATGGAGAATGGGACTTAATTTTTGAGGTTTTCTGTTGACCGCTTTGGTCTGTTGCTCTCATTTTTTTCCTTTTGTAGAGCATAACCCTAGGCCTCTTTGGGCCTCTTTTGAGAAATTAGATAGCATCATTGGGCTACTACCATGGCTTGTTTGTGGAGAAGGGTTATTTGGTGGTCTTCTTTCATTGCTTTTTGCTTCGCACATCTTTGCATGATTGGTGGTTTTTTGGCATTCTTTTGCACTGTGATACGCCTTTTTGTGGTTTTTTTGTTTTGGGTTTGGCATCAAGGGTAGTATCGGGTTAATATTGACTTTGGAGGAATGATACTGGCTTATTTGCTGACACACTTAGAGTAGAGAGATTATATTGCTCCTGAGTCAAGTTCCTTCACTAACTATAGACAAGGTTCAAGCATTGGCACAACCAAGAGGACAACTCCTCACCTCAACTAGATTGTAATTGTATATGTAAAATAAACTCAATCAAGCTAAGTGCAATGTGCAATTGCTTAATATCCACTGGAGTTTAAGAGTGCTACTAGTTGCTCAGGTGATCTAGTTAGATGAAGAAGTTCATTCACCAGTAGAGTTAGTGAAACTGAGTGAATAAAGGCCATATGGCCCTGAAGAAAGTCTAAAAACTCATGCCTAGTGAAATTCTTATGGAATTAAGTGCATTAAGGTCAACTCAGCCTTAGTCTATGTTTTTATGCAGTGAAGATATGATTTCTCAAAAATAGGATAAAACTATGAAGGATGCTTGGTTTTCTTTATTTTTGAGAGTATTTTTAGGGGATTTTTTGCAAAAAGTATGCAATTTTGAAAAAGTATGCAATTTTGAAAACTATGCAGACACCCCCCATGCTTATCAGAAACCATGTCCTCATGGTTAAGACAAGGTGTAATAGGAGGACCAAAAGAAGGGGTTAGTGGTGGTAAAAGTATTTTTGTATTTTTGTTTTGTTGTTGTTTTTTTAGTAGTGTGGAGGTGTACCCCCATACTTATCTAATGCAATGCAGTAAAGATAAAAGATATCTGTGAGAGGGGACTCACGAGTATGTATTATTTAATGCCTCAGCTTGGTGATGTTGCGGTTCACTTTTTCTGCGGAAGGTATGTTGTGCAGACATGCATAAGACCAGATGGTTCAACAACAGGTTTCAATCTTTGATCATTGACTCTAAAAGTGGCTTTTGTGTGTGGGCCACATATTTCTATTGCACCGTTATCAAAGACTCTGGTTACAATTTATGATCCTTTCCACTTCGATCTCAACTTTTCTAGAAATAGTTTCAATTTTGCATCGATCTCAACTTTTTATTCTCTTGAAATGTCTTCCTCGAAATGTTCGCATCATGCCATATTTTGATTTTCTCTTTATACAACAAGTTGTTGTCATAGGCTTGTGATCTCAATTCTTCCAGTTGAGATAAATCCAATAGTCTTCTCTTTCCAGCCTCATCATAATCCAAATGGCATTTCTTGATCGCCCAGAGTGATTTATGGTGGATCTCAATGGGTAGATGGCAAGTCTTTCCATAGACTAACCGATATAGGCTCATTCCTAAGGGTGTGCGGGAAGGTTGTACGGTAGGCCCAAAGGGCAGAAGGTAAGTGTTGAGACCAATCTTTACGATCTGAGCGGACAATTTTCTGGAGGATGGTCTTGATTTCTCGGTTTGACAGCTCAGTCAATCCAATGGTCTGTGGGTGATAGGCAGTTGAGACACGGTGTTCGACTCCATTCTTCTTAAGTAATTTCTTAACTGAAGCATTCAGAAAATGAGTGCCACCATCACTAATGGCCACTTTAGGTAATCCAAATCGAGAGAAAAGGTTGGTCAGAAATTTGACAACAGTGGTTCTATCAGCAGCGCGAGTGGAAATGGTTTCAACCCAATGGGACACATACTCAACAAAAAACATGACGTGTTGATAGCCTTCTTAGATGGTAAAAGGTCCCATGAAGTCTATTCCCCACGAATCAAAGATTAGGACTATATGTACGGGTTGGAGGGGCATCATGTTGCGTCGGGTCATTGTTCCAATGGTCTGACAGGAAGGACAAGATTGAGCAAAATGATGGACATCCTTAAAGAGTGTAGGCCAATAGAAACCACATTGTAAGACCTTAGTAGTTGTGCACTTCTCTGAATGGTGTCCTCCACACCCAGAAGTGTGGCAGTGAGATAGCACATCATTGACTTCAAATTCAGGGATACATCGTCTCCATATCAAATCTGTACCCTCTTTGAAGATCCAAGGGTCTTCCTAGTGGTAGTATCGGGTTTGGGCTTTAGTTTTGTCTTTCTTATATCTTGGTCAGTCATCAGGAAATGTGGAAGTAATGATGTAATTGACGATGTCTGCATACCAAGGGAGTTGAGAGGCAGACATGATACTTTCGTCTGGAAAGTTATCAGAAATTGGGATTGTATCTGTGATTGATGGAGGGAGTCTCGAAAGGTGGTCGGTGATGAGCCGAATATCCCACAAGACCCGAGTAGGGATAATATAAATCAAGGGTCGTTGCGACCCGGATCTCGCAGATCGGACTCAACAAGAAAATAAGACCACTAAATTAAGATAAATCGATAAAACACGTATAGCGGTCTTCGCTATTTATTTAACCTGGTATAGCGACCAGAGTCGAACTCAAGGAGATCGGATTGGCCGGATCGGCCTACGAAGTAGTCAAAAAGATAAAAGGAATAAAATATTTTTTGGTGGCATTTATGTATTTTTATTTTTTTTGTATTTTAAATTATAAGAGAAATATAAGATAAACGATAAGAAGGGCAAATTCAACAATTTATTAAACACTCAAAAATGCTCAGAAAATTCAACTAAAATTATTTTTGTATTTTCTTATATTTTTATGTGTTTTTGATGAATGTTTCAGAATTTTGTAATATTTAGTTGATTTTATAAAAATCAAGAAAGTGAAAATCAGTGAACCAATGTGCAACCAGACTTGAAAGGCTAATTAAAAATATTTAATTAGATTCTAAAAATCTGGAGACAATTTTTATGAAAACTACATAAAAAACTAAGCTACAGAAAAAAAGTTTGCATTTTTTTGAATTTTATAGAATTTTATAAAATTTTTATAAGAGTTTTAAGGTTTTATGATTTTTAGGGGTTTTATAAATCCAAATGACACAAAAATTGGTAAGAAACTCAAAAACGACGAAACAAGCAATCCATAATTTTTTTTATAATTTTGGAAAAGTTTTTATATTTTTAATTCATTTTATATTTCAGACAGTAGCAAAAATGAAGGTTTTTGATTTTTTCAAAAATAGTAAAAGCAAGAACAATGTCCCAAAAAATTAGTGAAATTTTTGCACAGTGGCAGGAGCCACATTTCCAAATTTCACTCGATTTGGAGTTTATTTGATATTTTATTCCATAAATACAAGGCACACAACACACAAGGACCTAAGCGCAAGAAAACATAGTTACAGGGGCCAAATAATAACACATATTAAAAATGTAGGGCTAAACTTGCAAAAAGACCAGATATACACGTGAGAAGCACATTATTCAGACACGGAGGGGTATTTTTGTAATTCCTATTTACAACATACCAAACAGTAAGACCCCACGTGTACATGATGAAATATGCAAAAGTCCCACAAACTAACATGTCGAGGCACTGTTCCACACACATAGGGAATAAATAGCAAATACACAAAACTAGAGGTCCAAATATGCAAAATAACCAAGTGTGCAAGTTTATTTTATGGACTAACTAAAAACTAAATAAAACTACAGGGGGTTCGGGCACAAATTACCCAGCCGAGGTGCGTGAGGGGCGCGTGCATGCCAGGTGTCGAGTTGTGGATGGCAGCAAATGCACGGTCCTGATGCAACCCTCTGGATGATCCAACGGTGATGGCGTGAGGGCGAACGTGGGAGGAACATGGCCGTCAGATCATGGATCCAACGACCTGATAGGAGCAGGCTACGCGCGGCTGAGATACGAACTGGTGCAGAGGGGCGATCCGATGGCTAAGAGAGGATGAGGAAGAACTCCTCCTGGGCGAGCTTCTCCGGTGATCCGACGACGATCTAGACGGCCGATGGAAGATCGAAGAGGTGGGTTCTCCTCGCTATGGCGTTCCGCGTCAGGTGGTGGGCTCTTGGTTGGATCCTCCTGCGAGGGAGGAGTGACCTGGAGCAGCTCCGGCGAAGGGTGGAAGCACGACCAAGGAGGGTCTGCTGCTCTTATTGACCTGCAGAAGGAAGCTCTTGCTCGGAGGGATGCTTCAGCATATGTTCTTGGCAAAATGAAGAAGAGAAGCGGCGTGGATGGGCTATGGGGGGTTCCGACGAAGGCGATGGTGGGAACCCGACTCGATCTGGACTAAGACGGTCCAACTCGAGGTGATCAGGTCGCGTAGGGAAGGGGGCGATGAGTCGGAGAACCAATCTATATGGGTAAGGTGGGATGGTAGAGCTCCGACCACTGGGGAGGAGCTGGCGGAGCTGGGATGCGAAGATCGACGATGGATTATGCTAAAGGAGCTAAAAGATCTACCTGATGATCGAAGTCGACTGGGGAAAAGATGCTGGTTCTTCGGTGATCTTCGCCTCGATGGAGCGTCGCCTCTAGGGGCTCGAGCTTTGCCGACGGCGGAGCACGACGACAAGGGTCGCCGGACCTGGGCTACACACCTCTAAACTCTCTCTTAGACACCCTCCGCACTCGCTGTCACTCGAGGAAGACGATGGAGGTCACAGGGATCGAAGATGGTGGCCAAAGGTGCGGCTAATGGAGGACGAAGCTGACGCTATATACAGGTGGAGATCCGGTAAAGATGGAGTCAGGTAGGGCAATATGGTGCACGGATCCCTAGGAGAATCCCCGGACGTGAATCTCAGATGTAAGATCTGCAAATGGAGCCCGGGGTTTAGGTGAGAGGTTACCGGATCGATCCAGGATAAATGGGAAAAGTCGGGTCAGTCACCAGGTCCGCGAAGAAGAGGTCCGTGGGGGGAGAGTTGACCAGGGATTGACAATCCCCCATGGACCAATCCGGTAATTTCTTTTATTAACTATTTGTAAAATCATTTTAAAATAGGAAATGATTTTATTTGAAAATATTTTCAACATAAAAAATGTTTATTTATTTTCAAAGTATTTTTTAGTGATTTTTATTTTTTTTGAAAAATAAATTAGGTATTTTCCTTATTATTATTATTATACAAGTATGTATGCCTATGTATTTTTAAATTTTATTTTTTTATTATTTATTTTGGTATAATTATCCCTATTTTATATTTTATTTATTTCAACCATAAAATATGGAATTTAAAAAAGATTTTTATTAAATTTTTGTTAAGTAATTAAAAAGGTGAAATAAATACATCTTTTATTGTATGTACATGGTACATATATACACTGATGAGAGAGAATTTATTTTTCTTTTATTTTTCTCATTTTTATTTTATTTTTATAAATTTGTACAAAATATGGGAACCACACATATATTTTTATTTTTTAGGAAATAAAGTATTTACATATAGAGCGATATTTACACCATGTTGAGTCACCCTATCTCTCTCTACTTATTTTATTTTGCGGCCAGACCCTTGTGGAGTCTTCCCTTGGGTTCAATTCACTCAATATTTATTCTAAATATCTCCCTCTTTTTCTTTATTTCTTTATTCCTTTATTTTTTATGCAAAACATGCTAATTGTGGTTAATTACATGATGTATGCATTTTGACAAATTATTGTATTTACAAATATTTACATGGTATTTTACCAAGTCTTCTAGCTAAAATAAAGGAATAAAGAGTGATGAATGGGGATTCATCACCCCCTATAATTTACTTTTGCTAGTCCCTTAGCAAACACTTATTTGGAAAAGAAGTGCAAAAGAGAAAGAAAAAGAAAAAGAGGGGAAATCAAGGTTGATTATTAAACTTTCCTTCATTAATTTGAAATATGGAGCTCAGTCAGACCTTTGGATTATTAATTTGTCGGAACCTTATTTGGACTTAAGCTTAAAACTTAACAACCTCTAAGTTCCATCAATCTATGGTCAAGACTCCTCAATAAACCAGATCAGAACAAGTATACATACACAAACTCTAATGACCATGAATCTTTCCTTGTACTGTGTAAGTGATATGTAGCTCTCCACCTTAGAAGTAATAAAGAAACAACCTCCCTCAACCTGGTAACTCTAATGCCTCGGTCTAGCAACTCTTTCCTCGAGAAGCGAGGTATTCCCTTCTAAGTTCAAGTGCAACCGGCTCAAGAAGAGGGGGAAGAAGAGAATGGACCATGACCAGTGTAGCCATGTATCCTTGGGAGCTCTAACTAGTGTAGCTGAGTCTCCCGCTGCAAGCTTCATGAGATGGTCATGAGTAACATAAGATTTGCTTTATTGACTATATACACTCCGGTGGGATTATTAAATTTTCAATCCGACCCACCACTTTTTTGGAGTTTTCCTTTTTGCACATTTTTTTTCCATGTGCATCTGTACAACATATCTACATGTGCAGCATATATACATAAGGAGTTTTTCCTTTTGAGCCAGTAGACTATCCCTCTTTTGAAGCTTTATTGCAACCCACAACTCCTGTCTTTAGACTTCATAACCACCAGACCAAGTTGAGATGCACTTCCTTTACTATAAGAAGAAGAGAGGTTCCTCCTAGAAGTACTACCCTCATATGCTACCCCAAGCCAAAGGAAACTGCCTCCTCACCACCTCATCCGTGGAGATCTATGTGTAAAGTGCTAGTGCAAGTAAAGCCATTGTCTCTGAGAGTCATGTATGCGTTGTTAAGTGCTATACTTAGGCTCATTAAGATGACATATGCTCATAGCCTAGTGGACTCAAAGAATTAAGTCCCAATGGACCTGAAAAGTCTCAATCCTAAGCCTGATAAGGTTCCTCTTATACTTAGGTGGATTAAGGTCTTAACCAAGCTCCGTTTGTCAATTTAATTCCAGGCCAGTTTAAATGTTAACTATGATCTGTGCAAGTATTTACAAAGATGCAATTTTACAAATTTTTACACATGTGCAAATTTTTTGAAAAATGTTTGAAAACATGGATGTATGCATGAATGCGAAGTTTTGCAAAATATTTACAAAAATTTACACAAGGTTTTTGCAACTTTTTGTTTTTCAAAACATTTTACAAAAATTTTGTACTATGTACATAGTTTTGATATGAAAATATTTACAAGCTATTTGCACAAATAATTTTTACAATCATTTTTACAAAAATATTTTTTATAAATAAATAAGTATGTGCAAGAAGAATTTTATGTACAAGGGAAATTTTTAATTTTTTTATGGATTTTTAGCCTTTTTATTTATTAACACACTCTCACACTCACACAAAGTGTTAGTTATGGCTAAAGTATATATGAAATATATACGATATCCCCCTATACTTAGCTCGAACGATGTCCTCTGAGTGATCAAGAGCGATGAAGAAGACATAACTCGTGCTTAGTATATGGAAGTGAAAAGGAATGGTATATACAAAGATGAATCAAGGAATAGAATGAAGAGGACTCGATGTTTCCCCCTATACTTAGGGTCAAGTAATCCTAAGTATAGCAGACTGTACAAGAAGGGAAATCCAAGTGGACGGATGTACATGGTATACCCCCCCTATACTTAGGGTAAAATATCCCTAAGTATAGGCAACAAAACAGAGGTAGAAAGAATCAATAGAATACCCGAGAGTCCTACACCCCCTATAATTAGGGTAAAGTACACCCTAAGTATAGCATAATCATAAGATGAGAAAAGGGGTGTGGGACTAAAGAATAGAGTGATATGGACAACTTGATCTATACAAGTCAGAAGAACAGTGATAATCGGGCGTGAGATGCAATAGATGTTAGTCAAGAGACCACATCTCACGCAAAGTGAATCGGGGAACCGTCAACGACCTGCGGCTCATGATCTAGATATGTCTTGAGCCGCTGGCCGTTAACACGAAAGGTAACATCAGAAGACAACTCAGATATCTCAATACCCCCATTGTCATGTACCTTTCTAACCAAATAGGGTCCCTTCCATTTGCTCTGTAGCTTCCCTGGAAATAAACGAAGTCTAGCATCAAACAACCATACTCTCTGTCCTAGCTCAAACTGCTTGTGGCTAATATGAGAATCATGCCACTCTTTCACTCTCTCCTTATAATGTAGGCTGTTTGAAAAGGCTGTATCACGAAGCTCCTCTAAGGCTGCTAACTCTACCCTCCTTTGATCTCCTACACTCTCTGGATTCAAAAGTATAGTAACAGCCCAAAGTGACCTATGTCTCAGCATCAACAGGTAAATGGCAGGGCTTGCCATAAACGAGGCGAAGGGGAGATGTACCCAAAGGAGTCTTGAAAAACGTCCTATATGCCCACAAGACCGAGTCCAAAGCTGTGACCAATCCTTTCGGTCAGGGCATATGACTTTATACAATATAGTCTTGATCTCCCTATTCGACACTTCAGCAAGACCATTCGTCTGAGGGTGGTATGGAGTGGCTACTCGATGGTCTATGCTGAACTCGCTAACAAGGGCCTTTACCTTGTCGTTGACGAAATGAGACCCCCCGTCAGATATCAACACTCGAGGTACCTCGAACCATGAAATGATATTCTTCCTCAAAAATCTGCAAACAATCCTAGCATCTACGGTTCGGGCGGGGATGGACTCAACCCAACGACTCACATAATCCACTGCCAACAGAATGTACTCAAATCCCTGACTCCTAGGGAATGGACCCATGAAATCGATGCCCATACATCAAAAACGTCACAAAAGTGTATGGGCTGCATCAACATCATATCATGCTGTCCACAAGTGCCCATCCTATGACAGTCAGTACACCTCTTCACGAACTCATCAGAGTCCTTGAAGAGAGTAGGCCACCATAGGCCGGATTGTAGCACTTTCTGTGTCATTCTCCTCCCAGAGTGATGTCCTCCTGCCTCAAGCTTGTGGCAGTAAGTAAGGACGTTGTGGTGCTCCTCCTGAGGAATGCACCAACGCCAGATACTATCCCCTTCCTCATGGTAAAGGACGGGATCCTCCCAATGGTAAAACTTGGCCTTCGCGAGGAAGGTCTCAAGTTTCTGCCTGGGCCAATCTTGTGGAACTTTCTTGGCGACAAGATAGTTCACAATATCAACATACCATGGGAGAGAGGCGATAGCAAGGATTGCCTCATCTGGGAAGGTCTCACAAATAGGCTCAGTCTGCTCAGAATCCTCAAGATACTCCAATCGGGAGAGATGATCCGCCACCACATTCTTTACTCCAGGATTATCCTTAATCTCTATACCAAACTCCTGGAGTAGAAGGATCCATCTGGTCAATCTGGCTTTGGCATCCTTATTTGCCATGAGGTACCTGATGGCGGTATGATCAGTATAGATGGTCACTCTAGATCCACTGATGTAAGATCTGAACTTATCTAGGGTGAAAACTACGGCTAGCATCTCCTTCTCAGTGACTGTATAGTTCCGCTGGGCGGCATACAATGTACGGCTAGCGTAGTGAATAGCAAATGGGACTCCATCCCTCATCTTTCCCATCACGGCCCCTACGGCAAAATCAGAGGCGTCCGTCATGATCTCGAATGGGAGAGACCAATCAGGTGGCTGGAGAACATGAGCCTCTACAACACGACTCTTGAGAGTCTCAAATGACGATAGACACTTATCATCTACGAGGAACTCGGTGTCTTTCGTCAGCAAATCAGTCAACAGTCGGGCAATCCTACTGAAATCATGAATGAAGCACCTGTAACAACCGACGTACCCTAGAAAAGACCGTAACTACCGGAGCGTTGCACAATCCAAATGGCATGCGTCTCAAAGCATATGTCCCGAAGGGACAGGTGAAGGTAGTCTTGTCCTGGTCCTCGGGCGTGATGGCCACCTGATTATATCCGGAGTACCCATCCAAGAAACAATAATGGTTCTTCCCTGCCAGCCTCTGAATAATCTGATCAATAAAGGACAGGGGAAATGATCCTTCTTGGTGGTCTGGTTCAATCGTCTATAGTCCACACAGACCCGCCAAGAAGTGGGTACCCGGGTAGCAATCTCCTCTCCAGACACACTAATAACCGTGATGATGCTCGTCTTCTTGGGCACCACATGCAATGGACTGATCCACTTGGAGTCGGAGATGGGGTAGATAAAATCATCGCTCCACCATTTCGAGATCTCATTCATGACAACCTCTCGAAGATTCAGGTTCAGCCGCCGCTGGAATTCACACGACGGCTTTGCCTCCTCCTCGAGATAGATATGGTGGGAGCACATGGCAGGACTTATCCCCTGGAGATCAGCTACACTCCATCCTATCGCCTTGCGGTTCTTTTCAAGAACCCCCATCAGACATGATTCCTGCTCTCCAATCAAATCAGCGGAGTTAATGACTAGGTACATCTCATGCTCACCCGCAAGGAACCTATATTTCAGCGATGACGGTAGTGGCTTCAGCTCTGGACAAGTAGGTGCTTGCGGATCTGGCCTCTGAAAAGTCCGAGTGAATGCTGCCAAATCTGCATGGGAGAATGAGAACTCTCGCTCACAATCTGAATCTGGAAAAGGCTGCTCTGCTAGACTGTCTCTGATCTACCTGGAATCAGCCTCCTCCCTAGCTGTAGGTTCAGTGGAAGTCAGATACGGTATCAAATCATCAAACTCTGCCCAATCATTATCTGACTCCGAGGGATCTGTATCAGACTCACAAAAATCTGTTTCACGATCGGGAATCGACTCTGTTGCCTGAGATGTATCTTGGACCAAGACTGCGCTTTGCAATCTCTCCTCTGCTGGCATCTCTACATCAACGAACTCTGAAGGTGAGAGGATGGCCTGGGCGACTGGATCTGCCTAAACTGCCTCGTCATCTGTAATCACAAAATCGCAGTCCTGATGGATGTATCGCTCTGCCTCTGTCATCTGCTCTGAATCGGAAGTCGGATCTGAGCAAGCTGAATCTCTGGCTCTAGTCTCCTCGACCGTCTCTATTTGTATACTCTCACCCTTGATGTGAAAGTATACCTTCCTGCTATCATGGTCGGACACTGCCTTGGCTGTGGCCAAGAACTGGCGTCCTAGAATGATCGGGGTATCGGTCACAGACTCAGAGATCTTCATGTCCAACACAATGAAGTCCACGGGGAATTTCAGGCCCTGAATCGTGACGAAAACGTCCTTTAGCAACCCCTTCGGCTCTTGATAGATCGACCAGCAAACTGAAGGACCGTGCTGCTCTGTCGGAGAGGGCCCAACTTGAAGCGGTCGAGAAGGACTACCGGAAGTAGGTTGATCGAAGAACCACTGTCTAATAGAGTGCAGTCGAACCTCTGCTCATGGATGTGGCATCTTACATATGGGGCTCCTGCATCTGGCCTCTTGGCTGGCAGACGGTTCTGAATTGCGAAACACATGGCACGAGTAAGCACATGGATCTCTGACTGATGGTTCCGCCTCTTCCTCCTAACTGTGGTCCCATCTCTGAGTGGTCTCTGGAGTAGAGGTATGTTCACCAAGGCCTCATGTATAGTCAGCTGTATATGGAATCTATCTATCATCTGCTGGCTGAACTCTATCTGATGGTTCTTTTTTTGGTTTCCCTTTTTCTTCCCCTTACCCAAATGGAGTGCTCTGGGAAAGGGGACTACATGGTCCTTCTCAGATGAAGGACTAGGAGAGGATCTGGCATGCTCATGATCAGCAGAATCCACACAAACATCATTAATCAACACATGTGGATCCGAAAACAACAAACCCTTTCCTTTATTTGCAGAAATGTCCTGAGAAACACGTATAGAAGGAAAACAATAGGACTAGCAGAATTGGAAATGGTGGTCTCAATACCACCCTCGGCATCTGGACTCGCGGCATCAGTACCACACTCTGGCTCAGTAACTGCAATGGTGGCGTCAGTACCACCTCTTCCAATTGGTGAAGCGACGACCTCAGTATCGTCGGTGTGATCAACATCCATGGTGGTGTCAGCACCACCGTCATCATCTCTCGCAGCATCAGTACCACGCTCCTCCTCACCTGGCACTCCTGAAGTGACGTGGAGTCATCACTAGACGAGGCGCCGCCTGCTGGCATTTTACCGCTCCTAAGTGTAACAAAATCAGCATCAAACATGTATGCAGACATATCACCAAGTGAAGCACTAGGAGTGGTAATCTCAGTGAACTCTACCTACTCAGACTTCCTCTTGAGGTTGTTTAGGTTTGGCTCAATCTGGGTAGGGATGGCGGCCTTCCCTCTCACAATCTCCCGCATCTATTGGCAGAACTCATCCATCTCCCGTCAGAAAGTAGCCTGCTGCTCGATCATGAGGCGGGCTAGATCGTCCAAGGCGGGGTTCTCATAGGTCGGCCCATGAGAACCTGACGAGTGGCCTCGCCGGTAGGGAGGCTGTTGCTGCTGGTGTGGGTGAGAGGGGTATTGCTGATGATACTACTGCTGCTGAGGCTGCTCTCGTGCTGCTACCGGCTGGTCTGGTATCTCTGGCTGATCTGGTCCTCCCGCGGCTCTTGGCTGCTCTCGCCCTCCTGCATCTCTCGAATGCTATCGTGCTGTCCTCAGCCTCTCCATCTCTCTCCTCATCTCCATCATGAAGGCTCCCTGATCCCGTTTCTGGCACTGCATCATCTCGAGGGAAGCCACCAAGGTGTTGTTAATCGCACCCTGGTCTAATACATAGGTAGTCGTCTCTAGCCCGTGAACCTCGTGCGCTCTTTGCTGCTGGCCATGGTCTTTGCAAAGGTAAAAGACCCAAACTCAAGTGCTGATAAATCATCTGTCTGCTGTCTCTCCTCTGGAACTGGTATCTCGAGACGGGTAGAAGGGTGGTCAAGGGGAACAGGGTGGAGTCGAACTCGGGTTCGGAGAGCGGGTCTCTGCTCTCACGAACCAACCTAGATGAACGGGCTGGAGTGCAGTCAAGCGGTGCAGCCAGAGGCTGCCTAAGGGACCTCCTGCCCATCATCTTGATCTGGCGAGTCTGGCGGATGAGATCTAGAAACACACAAGATGAGCAAACAAACCCCCGATTCACCTACTCAACGTGGAGCTGAAGACCGTAAGAGTTCGGTTAATTATCTTGTTAATTTTATTCATGTGATAATGTCAGGATATCAGAGCGGTTACACGAGCTGATAGGAATCCAATCCGCCTACCAGACTGTCCCATATAAAAGGCCGGTAATCTGATCGGGTTTCAGATATGGCTCTAGCCTAGTGTGCAGGTCGCTCTCTCGCTCATCCAAACCAGACAATGAGGGGGTTGCTCTCCCCAAGACAAGTTTTTAAGTGAGGTGTCTTTTAGGGTCAAGTGTGTTTAGCAGTCCCAATTTTATAGTTTTTGTATTTTATGTCTTTTTCAAGCAAACAACGCCTAACGAATTTTTCGATTCTCCAGATTATTTAAGTCCGAAAACAGGGGGGAGAAGACGAAAAAGTTGATACACGATAAAATCAATGATGCATGCAGAGTAAGTAATGCGTACCTGACTCCAGCAGTCTACATGCAGAGTGATCCGTGCATAAAATAAAGACTGAAAGTAAACTACCTATATGATGCACGAGAAACCGGCCTTAGACGAAGCAATTGCTACACGTAAAGCACAATAGCTGGGTAATCAAACCTAAGTCCGGAGTACTATCTCGGGAGCCACTCGGTGTCCACCACAACGGATCCTGCACGCACTATATGTGACTCCTCAAGGCACGTGGACTAGAGTCGAATTAATCCAGCTTTTTCTTATGAGTTAATTAATCAGGTCCAATTATGAGCTTATAGGTGCATGAAGATAATTAATATTTGGATCCTAATTAATTACGTCACAATCAGAGAAAATCCTATGTTAAGGCCAAAACTGCGTAAATCAGATAAGCAGTAATAAAATACGACAAAACCAAAATCGGCGAAAAACCGCGGTGAGGTCCCCCGAGTACACCGGTGCTCGGCGAAACAGACCCCGATATCACCAAAGTCTAAGTCTCTAAGTTTTTGTTTTATTACAAATAAATGTTTTGTAGAAAATAAGCTAATCTAAACTACAGTTATCTATGCGGCTATTCCGTGGCTCCCATACTTCTGCTCGCCTCCTCGTGCTCTCCTGCGGCTCCGTACAAAAGGGAACCGATTCCGCAAGAAATCAAAAAGAAATGTATTAGACATAGGTTATTAGAAAAATATGCAAATAAATCAGATAAAAAATATCTACAAAACTATGGATAAAAAGCCGCGAAAAATCAAAAGACTACTAAGCCGTGCTCCCCAACAACGGTGCCATTCTGATGAGCCGAATATCCCACAAGACTCGAGTAGGGATAATATAAATCAAGGGTCGTTGCGACCCGGATCTCGCAGATCGGACTCAACAAGAAAATAAGACCACCAAATCAAATAAATCGATAAAACACGGATAGCGGTCTTCGCTATTTATATATTAAACTTGGTATAGCGACCAGGGTCGAAAACTCAAGGAGCATGGATTGGCCGGATCGGCCTACGAAGTGGTCAAAAAGATAAAATGAATAAAATATTTTTTGGTGGCATTTATGTATTTTTAATTTTTTTGTGTTTTTAAATTATAAGAGAAATATAAGATAAATGATAAGAAGGGCAAATTCAACAATTTATTAAACACCAAAAATGCTCAGAAAATTCAACTAAAATTATTTTTGTATTTTTTTATATTTTTAAGTGTTTTTGATGAATGTTTAAGAATTTTATAATTTTTAGTTGATTTTATAAAAATCAAGAAAATGAAAATCAGTGAACCAATGTGCAGCCAGACTTGAAAGGCTAATTAAAAATATTTAATTAGACTCTAAAAATCTGGAGACAATTTTTATGAAAACTAGATACAAAAAGAAAATTTTTATGAAAACTAGATACAAAAAATAAGTACAGAAAAAGAATTTGCATTTTTTTAATTTTATAGAATTTTATAGATGTGATTTTTAGGGGTTTTATAAATCCAAATGACACAAAAATTGGTCAGAAACTCAAAAACGTAAAAACAAGCAATCTCTAACTGTTTTAAAATTTTTGGAAAAGTTTTTATATTTTTAGTTGATTTTCTATTCCAGACAGTAACAAAAATGAAGGTTTTTGATTTTTGTAAAAATAGTAAAAAAGTAAGAAAAATGTCCCAAAAATTAGTGAAATTTACACAGTAGCAGGAGCCACGTATCCAAATTTCACTTGATTTGGATTTTATTTGATATTTTATTCAATCAATACAAGGCACACAACACACAAGGATCTAAACGCAAGAAAACATAGTTCCAGGGGCCAAATGATAACACATATTAAAAATGCAGGGCTAAACTTGCAAAAAGCCCAGATATACACGTGAGAAGCACATGATTCAGACAAGGAGTGGTATTTTTGTAATTCCTATTTATAACATACCAAACAGTAACACCCCATGAGTACTGGATGAAATATGCAAAAGTCCCATAAACTCACGTGTCGAGGCACGTGTTCCACACACACAAGGACTAAATAGCAAATACACAAAACTAGAGGTCCAAATATGCAAAATAACCAAGTGTGCAAGTTTATTTTATGGACTAAATAAAAACTAAATAGAACTGCAGGAGGTTCGGGCGCAAATTACCTAGCCGAGGCGCGTGAGGGGCGCGTGCATGCTAGGTGTCGAGCTATGGATGGCTGCAAATACACGGTCCTGATGCAACCCTCTGGATGATCCAACGGTGATGGCGTGAGGGCGAACGTGGGAGGAACGTAGCCGTCAGATCATGGATCCAACGGCCTGACAGGAGCAGGCTATGTACGGCTGAGATACGAACTGGTGCAGAGGGGTGATCTGATGGCTAAGAGAGGATGAGGAAGAACCCCTCTTGGGCGAGCTTCTCCAGCGATCCGACGACGATCCAGACGCTCGATGGAAGATCGGAGAGGTGGGTTCTCCTCTCTATGGCGTTCCGCGTCAGGTGGTGGCCTCCGATGAAGGCCCCAATGGCCGAATCCTCCGGCGAGGGAGGAGTGACCTAGAGAAGCTCCGGGGAAGGGTGGAAGAGCGACCAAGGAGGGTCTCCTGCTCTTATTGACCTGCAGAAGGAAGCTCTTGCTCGGAGGGATGCTCCGGCATATGTTATTGGCAAAACGAAGAAGAGAAGCGATGTGGATGGGATATGGGGGGTTCCGGCGAAGGCGATGGAAGGAACCCGACTCGATCTGGACTCAGACGGTCCAGCTCGAGGTGATTAGGTCACGTAGGGAAGGGGGCGATGAGTCAGAGAATCGATCTATACGGGTAAAGTGGGATGGCGGAGCTCCGGCTACTAGGGCAGAGCTGGCGGAGCTGGGATGCGAAGATCGACGATGGATTATGCTAAAGCAGCTATAAGATCTACCTGATGATCGAAGTCGACTGGGGAGGAGATGTTGGTTCTCCGGTGATCCAGCAAAGATGGAGTCGGGCAGGGCAATATGGTGCACGGATCCCTAGGAGAATCCCTAGGCGTGAATCTCGGATGTAAGATCTGCAAATGGAGCCCGAGGTTTGGGTGAGAGGTGACTGGATAGATCCAGGATAAATGGACAAAGTCGGGTCAGTGATCGGGTCTGCGAAGAAGAGGTCCGCGGGGGAGAGTTGACTGGGGTCAACAATCCCTCATGGTCCAATAAGGTATTTCTTTTATGAATTATTTGTAAAATCATTTTAAAATAGGAAATGATTTTATTTGAAAATATTTTCAACATAAAAAATGTTTATTTATTTTCAAAGTATTTTTTAGTGATATTTATTTATTTTTTTAAAATAAATTAGGTATTTACATTATATTATTATTATATACATGTATGTATACCTATGTATTTTTAAATTTTATTTTTTATTTTTTTACAATTATCCCTATTTTATATTTTATTTATTTAAATCATAAAATATGGAATATAAAAAGATTTTTATTAAATTTTTATTAAGTAATTAAAATGGTGAAATAAATACATCTTTTATTGTATGTACATGGTACATATATACACTGATGAGAGAGAATTTATTTATTTGTATTCTTCTTTAATTTTTCCCATTTTTATTTTATTTTTATAAATATGTACAAAATATGGCAATTACACACATATTTTTATTTTTAGGAAATAAAGTATTTACATATAGAGGGATATTTACACCATGTTGAGTCACCCTATCTCTCTCTACTTATTTTATTTTGTGGTCAGACCCTTGTACAGTCTTCCCTTGAGTTCAGGTCACTCAATATTTATTCTAAATATCTCCCTCTTTTTCTTTATTTCTTTATTCCTTTATTTTTATGCAAAAACATGCTAATTATGGTTAATTACATGACGCATGCATTTGACAAATTATTGTATTTACAAATATTTACATGGTATTTTACGAAGTTTTCTAGCTAAAATAAAGGAATAAAGAGTGATGAATGGGGATTCATCAGTCGGCCACGACATTCTTTGCTCCGGCTTTATCTCAAATCTCTAAATCAAATTCTTGGAGCAGTAATACCCACCTAATGAGTCTAGGCTTAGCATCTATCTTGTGAAGAGATATTTCAAAGCAGAGTGGTCTGTGTAGATTATGATGTGGGACCCTAAGATGTAAGACCGAAATTTCTCTAATGAAAACACCACAGCCAATAGTTCTTTCTCAGTCACAGTGTAGTTCTTTTGAGCATCATCCAGAGTCTTGCTGGCATAGTGGATGGCATAGGGTTTCCTATCTTTCCTTTGACCCAATACTGCCCCAAAAACATAAGCAGACGCATCACATATGATTTCAAATTCACAGTTCCAATCAGGGGGTTGTAGTATGGGTGCTTCAATGATGATTTTCTTCAGTATTTTGAATGACTCGAATGCTTCCTCAGTAAATGTGAAGTCTTGGTCCTTTTCTAGTAATTGGTGAGAGGGTGGGGAATTTTTGAGAAATCCTTGATAAATCAGCGATAAAAACCGACATGACCTAGGAAGGATCGAACTTCTTTTATATTCACAGGTTGACTTAAATTGGTGATGGTCTCTATTTTTGTTGAATCTACTTCCATCCCCTTCTTTGATATAATATGACCCAACACAATCCCTTGTTTCACCATGAAGTGTGATTTCTCCCAGGATAATATCAGGTTTACTTCAATGCATTTCTGTAGGACTCTATCCAAAAATCCGAGTGTTTCCTCGAAAGAATCTCTAAAAATTTAAAATCATCCATAAATACCTCCATAAAATCTCCGATCATATCCGCAAATATTCCCATCATATACCTTTAAAAAGTTGCTGGGGCATTACGTAATCCAAAAGGCATCCGTCGAAATGCATAAGTCCCAAAAGGACAGGTGAAGCTGGTTTTGTCTTGATCCTCTTATGCTATAGCTACTTGGTTATATCCAAAATATCCGTCCAAAAAGCAGAAAAATTCTTTCCCGGCTAGCTTCTCAATGATTTGGTCAATGAATGGCAGCGGGAAATGATCTTTTCGGGTAGCCTTGTTGAGTTTCCTATAATCGACACAGACTCTCCGATATGTGGCTACTCTGGTGAATATGTCCTCTCCTTTTTCATTTTTGACAATTGTTAATCCAACTTTCTTGGGGACAACGTGGAGATTACTGACCCAAGGGCTATCAGCAATATGATAAATGATACCCATACTTGCCCATTTATAGATCTCATTCTTCACAAACTCTCATATATTGGGATTCAATCGTCTTTGCATATCTCGAGAGGGTTTAATGTTATTTTCCAGACATATGTGATGTGTACAGAATGTTGGGCTTATTCCCTGTAGATCCGTTATCTTCCATCCAATGACCTAGGAATTCTTTTTCAAAACCTCCATGAGTTGGCTCTCTTGCATATGATTTAGTTTGGCATTGATAATGAATGTTAGAGTGTGTGCATCATCCAAGAAAGCATACTTCAGATCTTGGGGTAGTGGTTTCAATTCAACAATGGTTGTCGCCGGAGTCAGAGATGCAGTGTTTTCTGAATATATCAAATAAATGGTCTCAAATGGTGGTTCCATCATGGGCATGATCATGGATGAGCAAAGTTTAATGCGTCCCAGGCATTATCAAGCTCATCAATTTCTTGTCCGGTGAGAGGGCATGGTGGAGCTTCCAGTGTGAGATTTAGATTGTATGTGGCAATCTCATGACAAGTGTTCTTGTAAGTGGATCTAGAGGTGTTCAGACTAACCTCTAAAGGATCTTTGGTGAGATGTATGGGAACAAAGTCATTTCGTATGTTTAGAACTTCGTATCTCTCTATCCAACCACAATCTTCAGTCTCGGAGTCAATAGAATTGGGTATAATAATGTCAATAGGGACGATTTTACCATTGAATGAGAATTCGACTTTGCCCCCCTCATAATCAAAATGTGCTTTAGCAGTAGCTAGGAATGATCTTCCCAAAATGATGGGTGTTTCACTCAGTGTGTTGGGGGAATCCATATCCATAACAACAAAGTCCACATGAAATTTATGTCCTTGTATTGTGACTATAACATCTTTAAGAAGTATTATTGGTCTCTTCACCGTACGATCAGCTTCTAAAATCATTGAAACATGTTTCAGTTTCCCTAAATCAAAGTGCTCTAGGATGGCAGTAGGGAAGAAATTTATTGAAGTGCCATTATCTAATAGGGTGTGCTCTAAGGTCAATTCACCAATCGTGCATTTAACCAAGGGTGCCCCTGGATCTTTCTTCTTGGTGGGCAGGAATTCGGAAATGGCATTTGATGTGGCTCGGGGAAGCACATACTTTTCAGTTTCTTCTTGGTTTTCCTTATTTTTTTCTCTTGAATTCCTATTTGGTGTATATTTTTCCTTTAAGAAGCGGGAGAAGGCAGGGACTTGTTCGAGGGCTTTTAAGAGCGGGATTTCAATGACAATATCTGAGAATAGTTTTTCTAACTCTGGATCGATGGTGGATGATCGAGTCTTTCTTCGGTGAAGAGCTCCGAGAAAGGGGATAGTTATGGTTGGGGAGGAAGGAGGGAATATGGTTGTCTCAATTGGCTTCTCTTCATCATCAATCTCCTCCTCAATTTCTGTTTAATCCTCTGAAGCCAGTGGTCTGGTGGAGGCAGAAGTGGTTTTCCTGTTTCTCAGGGTGACAACATTAGCATATTAGTTTGGACGGGGTGGAGTTTTGAAATTCACCTGATTCCTAGGTGTTTGCCGTGTGCTCCCTTGATTTGTCCTAGGAGATGTGAGAAATCCTTAATTTTGGTTTTGAAAACCAGGTGGTGAGGTGAAAGATCCGACAAGTGGTGGTATTTGAAGTACTCCAGATGAACTAGCCTTGTTGGTGTTGGGATTGGGAAGAGGTTGAGACGACAAGGCTGGGATGTATGATCTGATCGGCAAATTGTCGGGCATTCTCAGAGTTGGCTTGTTGTTGACCTTCAGTGGCATGTTGTTGAGCTATGGCAAGTTGTTGTATAGCTTGAGCCAAGGCTTCAAAATTCACAGCAGTAGTGTGTGGTTGAGTCACTGGTGGTGTTATCGGTTGTCTGGGTTGGGTGTGATTTTGGAAATGATAGTTGTATTGTCCATTCCACCCATTATTTGATTATTCTCTCCATCCTGCATTTTGTGTGTTTGAATATGCCCCTCCTTGATTTCTTTGTACCCAATTCACAGTCTCAGGGGTCATTTCTTGATTATAAGTGAATGGGGGTGTGGTCAATTTCTTGAACGATGGGATTGTTCATAGCTAATTTTCCTATGGCTTGGGTCATAAGGTCGATTTGCTTGGAGAGGGTTTCCCATTTATCATGATTTTATTTGGATAGGTCACTGGTAGATCTCTCATGATCGATTATGTTGACTGATCTCATGTTCCCACTGTATTGTTTAATGGAGGAACTATTCACCGAATTATCTTCCATATTTTCAAATAAAGTCCAGACAAAATGTTCATCACGACTGATATAGTTTCCATAGCAGGAGCTATCAATCACTCTCTTAAATGACGTATCTATGCCCTCATAAAATATGCGAACTAGCTTCCATTTGGGAATTGCATGATGAGGGCATTTCCTTTGAAGTTCCTTAAAATGCTCCCATACTTTGTGTATGGGTTCTTTGTTCCTCTGGGTGAATGATGATATGGTTTGTCTTAGGGCATTTATTTTTCCTATTGGGAAGTATTTCTTGATGAAGGCTTCTCTTAAGGTATCCCAGGAAGTGAGAGGAGTCTCGTAATTCCTAAGCCATTGGAGTGCTCTTTCTTTTAGTGAGTATGTGAAGGCTTTCATGTGGATGTATTCCTTATCTATCCCAGGGATGCTCATTGTGTCACAGGCCGAGTGGAAGCCTTGGATGTGAAGAAAGGGGTCTTCATTCTCATTTACGTAGTATCTCGGAATCAGGGAGAGGGATGCTAGATTAGTCTCAAAATCTCCTACCTCAGGTGGAATCTGAACCCAATGGACTACATCTTATTTGGCATGGTTATAATGTGTGCTGATGGGTGGTCCCCTATTCATAGGAGCTATGACTCGGTGAATGGTTGCATTTTCCTTCCTCAGAAGTTGCAGTTGTTGGAGGATGAGGTCCATAGGGTTTGATCTGTTTTCTTCTCCCATGTCTTCTAGGTCAGGTGAATTCTCAGGTTTCTCAGTTGAAGGAGATGGGTTGGATTTTTATTTATAAATTGGTTCATAATCAAAAGGTTGTTGTAATGGATTTTTCAGAGACTTATGACCTAGCATGCACATCACAAAACACCAGACAAGTTGTTATTCACCAACTCACACAAAAATTACCGCGGGAGAAGTTATCTTTTCAATTTTAATTTAGTGATTCAACAAATGTTATCAGAGAATTTAAGAGTCATTAATGAAGAGATGGGTCTAGAAGATTGTGAGAAATCGATGTCCTAATCCAGTTGGGGAATCCAAGGTGTGGTACTCAGATCGAGGATCTATTCTTCCCACAAGAAACGGTGCCCAACGCGTCGAGGAGTTACAATTTCTTTCTGCAATCACACGTAGCACCAGGGATTTTTGTCTCTATCCAAGGGTTCTATGTGCTTGTGATTTTTGTGTCATTCATGTGCATCAAACAAACATTCAGAATTTTATCCGCTTTTGCTCGAGTCACTACGGTGACTTTTCAAGATTATCTTTTTAATGTGATCAAGCACGATTTAGTGATCTTTGTATTACGTTATCAGAGGGAGAAGATCGTAGAGATGATGTAAAGAAGAAGTCTTTTTTTTTTAAAAACGGTTTAATTCGAAGCACAAACAAATGCAGAAATTTAAAAATCTACGATGCCTAAGAGAAAGTGAAGCTCACAGTGCCTGCACTTATGGCACTAATCCGTAATATTTTGTCCTGCTGATGATGATCTTGTCTGAGGAGGAAGGAGAAAATATTACAAATAACAGATTTGCGAAAATAAATTATATGAGAAGACAAGTATTTTTTTCTTTTTGAAGCCTAAGTACCTGGAAAACAAAAAAAATGCATGGATTAGATAATTGAAAATAAGTTAAAATGAAGAAGAAAAAATTGCAAATGTTGCCTAGTCCCTGGCAGCGGCACCAAAATATTGATACGATTTGCCCTAGTTTAAAAAGATGATTTAATCAAGTCATTGTTTTCCCACGATAAATTGAAATCAGGCAAATAATATTACAACTACGAGCATGATGAATGTATGCAAAAAGTATGCGGCAAGTAGAGGATCGAATCCACGGGGACCAAGCAAGTTCGTAATTTTAATTCAACATTTAACACATAATATGATAAGTGAAATAATATAAATGAAATTTGGAAAAGGAATTCTTCAAAGATGTGCAATCTAATTAATAAAGAAACTAAGAGCTATGCTTGGAATACTTAAAATAAAGGAGAGTTCAAGGGTTTAGATGCAATTGACATAGAAATGAAGAGAAATAAAGAGAGAGAGAGAGAGAGAGGGAAATAATGTTATCCTCATGCACGTATGGGAGGGTGCATCTTTGCCACGGGAATTGCCTGGAATGATGGAGGTTGGCGCACTGAAAGGGAGGTTAATGCCGGTGCGTAGTGGCGCGCTGGAGGAGGGTCTGGAGTGAGGGCGTTGCGCGGTGGCTGGAGGTGCGCGGGAAGGGAGGTGGATGCACGACTGAGTTGGCGCGTGGATGAAGAGGTCGCAGACTAGAGGGCACAACTGCGTGCCGTTCGTGTAGCGGCAGTGCAGGCTGGAGAAGAAGGCCCGCGCACAACGGCATGCGGACTGGAGGATGCACACAACTACTTTGCGGGCTGGAGAAGAAGGCCCACACACAGCGGCATGCAGGTTGGGGGACGCACACAACGGCTGTGTGAGATGGAGAAGAAGGCCCGCACACAACGATCTGCGGGCTGGAGGACGCACATAACGGCTGTGCGGGCTGGAGAAGAAGGCAGGGAGGAGGTAGTGACCTCATCCTGGTCGCGAAAGATGGAGGCTGGCCACATGCATCATACAGTCTGGCTGGAGGAAGAGAGGGAACGTCGGGGAGAGAGAGCTTGTAGCGAGGTAGTTGCGCGGTGCCTGGAGACGCGCTCGCTGGCTGCTGTGGACGACGACATGCACGGCGAGTCGTTGCGTGCTATGCCTTTGTCTGCATGAGAGAAAACGTGAGAGAGAGATAGAATATGAGAGAGAGAAGGGGAGGGGACTGATGTACAAACTTCATTTCTCATGGGATGTACCTCCCTATTTATAGGGAGGGGTCATCTTTTTTTATCGTCTACCCAAAGAGAGCCCTTCCCCCCCTTTATTGATTTTGCATGGGGTAATGTGATTGCATGGGGAAGGATGAGGTGATGGGTTTTAAATACTTCTTGAGCCCCGTGTTGTATGGGAAAGGGGAAGGGAATAAAGAATGTGAATTTTGCACAATGCTTCCCCTTCATTTCTTGCTAACAAATTGGGTAGAGCGAAATTGGATTTTAATGATCATGCAATTTGTTTGGATAAAGTATTTCAATGAGTAATTGGATTTGATGTTGAAGAGAGAATTTTGTCATTAATTTAATTATGCATTTTTAGAGATGATTTTCTTGTGTATTTGCAAAATCGATAATATCTGAATTAGGTGATGTTTGAGGTGTATGTATCAGATATTAATAGGATTCTTTATGTAATTTGTATACTATTATACCAGTATAATGTGTACTCATCATGAATCCACGATTCATCGTCTTTATTCTTTTATTTTAGCCTTATTTCCTTAGTCAAATACCTGTAAATACCCACTAATTCAATGAAATTACCATTTTGCACGCATTTGTTAAATATGCATTTTTAACACTTTTTATATTCAAAATAAAAGAATAGAGAAGAAAAGAAAAAGAAAAGAAAAGAAAAGAAAATAAAGAATGTATTTATGAAATAAATGCAGACTAACCCGAACCTCGAGAGAAGGTCAAGATTTGACCTGATCGACCATGAATAAAGTAGGTGGAGATAGGGCCTTTAATCCAAAAATCCAAAAATATTTTGTAAATATTTTTTCTTGTATATTTGTATAAAACATACACTATTTTATTTGTACATAAATTGACCTCAAATGAAATATTTTTCTAAACAAAAGTTGTAAATAAAAATGTTTTATAAATAATATAAATAATTGTAAAGTAACTTGTATAGTGTAAAAGTATTCACACTCAGAAAAAGCCATAAAAATGACAATTTAACGATCAATTCTGGCTCCATACAAACTCAAATTGAATGAAACTCACTTCCATTGTACTCTAAATTATATTATCTTTAAAATGGCTTTGGTTTCATAATTTTTGGAGCTACAGTTGAAAAGTCAGTTTTCTGGGTTGGTTTGTGCAATTTCACCACTTCCTTATTATATATATTTTTGTTCATATTTATTTTTATAAATAATTCACAGCATTGTAAATATTCTCTTCATTATTAAAAATAAAAACTAAAATAAATTTTAAAATTTTAAAAAAATATTTAAAAATAATTTCCTTATTTTTACATATGTATATTGTACTACTATATGTATATATTACTTGTATACAACTAATTTCCTTACATAAAATCACCAAAAAAATAATTTCTAACATTAATTAATTAAATTAATATAATTAAAAAATTTTGATTTATTTATTTAATTGATTTGAAAACCTACCTTGTATATAAAGATTTGATTTTATACCTTAAATAACCACCATTTAAGGTGGCTAATTATTTTTTTGTAAATTAATTATTTTAATTATTTTATTTAATTTCTAATTCTATTTAACTAACTAACTAATTAATTAATTAATTTAGTTAACTAATAAATACCTTCCTTCTTTGTACATATTTTCCTTTTCATTTTTTCTCTTCTTTTTATTGAGCTCCTCCTCCTTCATTTTTTCCTTTGATCAATCTTTGGTGGAGAGGAGCCCGATCCCCAAGAGCTTCTTGTCACGCAAGGGTATCCAGCCTCCGAGATGTCCAGTGACAGTGAGTCAATCCTTGTCGAGGCCATCACGGCATATCCCATCTTAAGGTGAGATCTAATTAATTTTTCTTCATCATTTTAGATTTAATTTTTGCTTCAATGTCATTGTTAAATTGTAGACCTTAGTTCGTGAATTTTTCATCACCGATCGATTCATATACGATTACCGATTTCGCACCATTTTCCGAATCTGATTTCATCTCATCTCTCGAACCTATCTGCTTCACGTTCTACCGCACACGATCTCTCACTTCCGACAACACGTGGTGGCCGTGGATCCGGTTACGATCCCTCACCTTCGCTGGAACCTCGCTCACATTTTGCTCTTTGATTTTTGCGGGCCTACCCACGTGCTCGGGTCGGTTTGTCAAATTCTTTTCTTGCACATTTAAATAAAATAGTAATAAATAATAATATTTCATTATTTTATGTCTAACATTTTTGTTACAGAATAAACTAAAAAATAAAAAAAACTTTAACATTTGTTTTACAGGAACAATAAAAAATATAAAAAATATAAAAATAAAATTTTGCTTGTTTCTATTTACAATTTTAAAAAAATATCAAAATAAAAAAATTAATAAAATAATAAAAAATTGGGCGGTGCGCAGCATTCCCTTCCTGGAGCCACTAGCCACCATCATGCCCACCGAGCTCCTCCGTCTATGGGTGCCACCACCGACCGTCGTCCGTTGTAGGCCTTCCACGGGATCCACCAGCTGTGCAGCCCTCCGTCGACACCTGGGGGCGTGTGTCGCACCCATCTCGCAGACCCACCTTCGCCTCCCCCGCTACGCCTCGCGAGTTCATTTCCGCCGCGATCTCCTCCCACCGCTCCAGCTACTGATCTCTTGTAGAGCCCCCCACTACCGCCGCTCCAGACTATAGTCCAATGCCCATACCCACTACAGCCAGACACAACCTCGACCACCGTGCGAGCCCTCACCCTCCTCCCAACCGCTCCTCTACAAGAGAGCGAACAAAGAAACTAAAACCTAAGGGGATTTAAAATAAAAAAATGGAGAAACATCGGTTTCAACCCCGAAAGTTTTCATATTTACACAAAACACGCTACTAGAGTCTCAAGCACATGTGTCGCATGTTCTCTTGGGCAATTTGCACTTTTCATAGCAAGTTTATTCTTTGTTATATTTTAAAATAAAAACTCTAAATAATTACGTTTCAGTCCTTTATTTCCGGACTTGTAATTGCATCTTTATCTTGCTGGAATAAATGTTATTTGTCATCTGAAAATTCTGTAAAAATTTGTGTAGACTTATGTTGTCTTCCTTATCATTGTATAAATTTGTCATTGCATTTTATTTTCATGTGCTATTATTAAAAAATTAAAAATAGTGTATTTTTATCTTCTTGAAATTTGAAAAATCTTTAAAAATCAAATATTGACTGAAAATTCCAAAAAACTTAGATTAGGTTTATTTTATTATCCTTTATTTTCTATGCAAATTTCGTGCATTAATCATTTATAAAACCCAAAAAAGTTGTAAAATACCAAAAATCTTATAAAAATCATAAAAAAATGTAGAAAACAAATCCAAAAATAGTGATTTCAGATCCTGTGTGTAGATATTTGTTTATAATTTTCATAAAATAATTTCCAGGAGTTTTTGGACACTTAAAATATTGCTAAGTTACAAATTACTCCAGGTTGTGCACTGTTTACCTTTTTTGCGACTGTTCGATTTATAGAAAAAAACAAAAACATCTGAAAATTGTATAAAAATTACCAAAAATATTTTAAAGCATATAAAATCCAAAAATATTTTCTTTGGAGTTTTTAGTATTTTTTATAATTGAAAAATACAAAAATATTGTGTGTGCATATGGTGACTTGTGTATTTATCTGAAAAGTAAAAATTAGAAAAATAAAAAATCACTAATTTACAAATTTGACTACTGAGTTTTCTAATTACGCTCCTTGTATTCGACCCCGGTCGCTATATCAGATAAATTAAGTAGCGAAGATCTCTTACATTACATATTGTTGATTACTCTTAAGTGGTTTTAATATATTTTTCTTGTTGATTATGCTTGGCGATGCGGGTCACAACGACCCTTGATTATTTGCATACTTAACCTGAGTCACAAAGCGCAGTCATCAAAATGGCGCCGTTGTCGAGGAGAACGGCTTAGTAGTCATTTTTCAGCTTTACTTGTCTCTCTCTATATTATAATTATTTTTTACCATCGTCTGTTTGAATTTTTGTGCGAGGAACCACTGGGAGGACGATTTGGAGTCTTTTTGACGACCCGCACAGGTGGAAGAGCAAGGAAGAGCAGAAAACATATATTTTATTTTAGAGGTCAATTATCTGTATTGTAATAAATTAGACTTTGGACTTATTGGACTCTTGAACATTTCTGAGTCTGTTTCGCTAAGTATCGGTGCACTTGGGGGACCTCGCCGCTGTTTTCTTATTTTTTTTTATTTCATCGTCTTACTTTCTATTTGATTCTTACGGATTTGGTCTCTAGACTTGGGATTTTTATTGATTGTGATGTAATCAGTAATACTACTACATACTTTAGAAAAAGCCACTGTATTATGCCACTGCAAAAAGGTACCATACTATTGCAACATCTCTTTTGCTACGATAATAATACGGTAACAAAAAAGCTGTAGCGAAATATAATATTATTGCAATTTTGGATGTTATTTGCGACAGTTATTTACACATTGTAATATCTTTCTAACAATGGTATAAAAACTATAAAAAAGTAGGGTGGCACATTAAATCAATTGTTGCAAATTCTTATTTTCAACGTTTATAATACAATTATAAAGAAATATTGTCATGGTATAAATATCGTCATAAATAGTCATAAAACATTGACTATTTCTATTTTAAAATGATTTCGTAATGGCATCTAGCTTTTCAAATCTTATTTATCTTTTGACATTTCACCGATTCCTAATAAGCTAGTATAATTATAGCTTGATTGATTGTTGGTTCATAATATATATTATAAAATTTACATAGACGACATATGCATATGTTCTCCATTACATCGTACTTGTTGTTCATAATAACTATTTTTTTACTAAATAAACAAGAGTAACTAATAAACACATCACATATACGATATGCATGAGACGTATCACAAAATCACATACATGTATATGAAGTGGAACACATGATCTATTTAATGAAATAAAACTGAATCAACTAGTACCAAGCTCCACCATACATCATAAGTTCATAAAGAAACAATATACAACTAAAAAAAGACATCACATTAAAATGGAAGCAAAAAAAGTCCAAGAAAAGTAAAGTAATAATCTACTATTCATCCAAATAATAAGCATCTTTATCCTCGCCCTCATTTTTGTCAACATCACTCGCATTGTGTGTTCCTCTTTCCTTTTGCCATAAGGAGAACCTAAAGAAGATGTTATATGTTGCTTCTTTCTTAGCATGTCCATCAAAAGCGTAATTGTTTTATTATGTTTCTCCATCATATCTTCAATTTGTTTGAAATGATTTTCAACCAAATGCTTTATGGATACATCATCTCCTACATAGTAACGAGAAGGGGTGATGTCTCGCCCAACACCACGAACACGCACTGGATGTTCAGGTCCAATAACTTGTAGGTATGCTACGTCTGGGGAGAGTACTGAAGAATGATTTTATCCCTCAACTGGAGTCTGAAGCTTTATCATTGATTCCTATCAAACAAATTCATGATAATATATATATATATATATATATCACAAAAAACTTTTGAAATAAAAATTACATCACGGATTTAAATAGTATACATATTGCTTTTCATATGTAGTATCTCTCCATACTCTGGAACTATCAGATGCCTCTCGACTCTTAGAATATAAGAATAGATTTGTCCGATGGCCTATCGATCCCATTTCTCTCCTGAAATCAGTTTTATATTTAATTGTTAGAAATATTGAAATCAAACTTGGTATATTTAAAGCTTGAAATATTTATATTACCAGCTTCCTTCTCAGTTGATGCATATTCTTTCGACCCATACGATGAGTAACACTTTCTCCCTTTGATCGATTTGTTGTGTTTCTCTTTGACATGGCCTGTAGACAAGAACATAATAGAGATATATAATAACTTCTAATATAATTACTTAGTAGATTAAAAATACTTACAAATAAACATTGGAAAATGTTATTTTCTAAATATATTACTCTTGCTTCAAATGTATATAATATATTTTGACCTTATATATAGGAGAAGTCCAATAATCAGCTAGATAACACCATTCATTTGGATGTACACCTTTAGGTACATTTTAAGTATTTGTGACACGAGGAGTTTCTCATCAAAGGGCTATGGAAGAAAATATTAAATTTAGTTAAGTATATACCAAGTAATTTATGATACCAATAAAAGAGTAAAAATAACTTACATCCTTCTTTAGCTTAAACCAAAACTGACGATGCAAATCACCAGCATGTTGAATGATAAGCTTATCAACTTTAGCAGATCTCTCCCAAGTGAATGATTCCTGAAATTTCATATTATATAAAGTATTTCATTATACTTGTATATTATTTGATGAACAAAAAAATTGACATAGTACTTTCAATCACTTTAGAAGAGTGTCCTTCATCTTTTTTGCAACACCCCTTCTAAAATCATGTATTGTGATTGGTATAATAGCACGGGCAAGTGTGCCCAATCGACTGTGAAAATAATAATTGTTAAGCCCAACATTATAGTCGGTCTCAACCCTCATAGCGTATGTTTCGCCCTTCCCTAAACATTTAAGTGCAACACAACATGCTGCTCCTCGAGTTCGTTGAACCACATGCTCATGGCTACTTTGTGTTTCCATATCATTCTATGGGTTATGTGAAGGTGATATATTTGGTGATGGTGTCACTATTGGCAATATGGGAGAATGTCTCCTCGATTGAGAAGAAATTTCATTACTTTCTGATGCACGAGTCTCAAGTACATCGCTATGTATCGATCTCAATTGTGGTGCCACCTGCAAAGTGTTCATATTTTAAGTACTCAATTAAAAGAATACAACTAATAATGAATCTAAAGAATAAATAAAATGGTACCATTTTATTTATTTCTTGATGTTTCACACAAACCTGTGAAATATGCAAAGGTGATGTAGTTGATGATGGCGTAGTTATTAGAGATCTACGAGAAAATATTGTTGGCTCATAAGGAGGTGCATGTAGTTCTGGTGTACTAATATGTGCACGACGTTGTGGTATTCTTCATCATGACGCCATCTGCATGACATTGTATTTACAGTAATAAGAAGATAATAGTAATGAAAATTATTAAAAAGAAATACATCAATACCTTTACATTGCATATCTTGTTTCATCATCTAGGATAGTAGTTTTAATCATTTAGATCTTCTTGATATGCTTCTTCTTTATCGTATTCATCATCAGAAAATGATTCTTTCTCTAGCACATTATAGTACTCTCTAGGTATTGTCTTTATTAGTATAATCCAATCATTTCTATTTTTATCAGGAATAAAGAAAACTTGTTCAACTTGACTAGCAAGCGCAAACGGTTCATCTGGCCCCAATCTACGATTTTTCTTTAAGCTAATGTAGCCATGTTTGTATTTGATAAATCCACTATCTTGGTTGAATACATCAAACCAATCACACTTAAACAACACAACATGTAGTTCATGTGTAAAACTAATTTTAATAATCTCAATAATTTCACCATAATAGCCATCTAATCCAGAATGAAGTTGAGAATTAACAATAACCCCATTCATTTTTGTCTTTCTCGTCACATCTAAAGCCTTTATTATGAAGATGTATCCACTCACAATATAACCAGAATGTGTATATACAAAAATAAAAGGCCTATTTGCCAAAATCCCTAATTCAGATGTCCACTTACTGTCTTTATTTACTTTTAATTAATTCACTTTCATACAAAACCATGGTAAGAAGTTGGATACATGAAAAGACGTGTGAATTGGTGAAGAAAATAAGTCTTTATACTCTACGAAGAACCAATCAAGCTCCTAAATTTGCATTAAAATATAGTAGCGTACTAAGTTCATGTCTTCTTCTGACATTGTCGTTCGAACTTTTCCACTAATAGCGTTTCCACGTGTGGAAAATATAGAAAACATACCTTCATATTTATACTCCATATTGCCATCATGATTTCGTTGTACTTGATGGAATCAATTATCTACATTATCCATGTACATAGAACAGAAGTTCATGCACTCTTCTAAGAGATATCCTTCTGCAATTGATAGTTCGGGATGTGCTTTGTTAAATACATAATCTTTGTGTTTCTTGAGAAGTCTCTCAATAGGATACATCCATCTATACTGTATTGGACCAGCAATCCTTGCTTCGTTCGCCAGATGAACTGTCAAGTGTACCATCACATCAAAGAAGGATGGAGGAAATATTTGCTCCATTTTACATAAATCTCAACAATATCACTTTCATATTGTATCAAAATTTTAGGATCAAGAACCTTAGAACATATGGTTCTGAAAAATTGGCTCATTTATACCAATGGGTCAAGGATATTAGATGGAAGCATACCACGAAGTGCAAATGGAATAAAAATCTGCATACATACATGATGATCATGACTTTTTAGACCACTTTTTTTTGTCTGCTATATTCACACATTTTGACATGTTTGATGAATACCCATTTGGAGCTCGTATAGATTTTAAAAATTCTAGTATTGACTGACGTTTTGAAATGGATAATGTGTAGTCCGCCATAGGTAAATCAAATTTACCATCGCCAAGATCCTTTGGTTGTAGATCACTTCTTATACCCAATTGTTGGAGATCTCTTCTAGCTTTTAATGTATCTTTTGAAGTACCGGATAAATTTAGAATTCTAAAAATATTATCCATGACATTTTTTCAATGTACATCACATCTAAATTGTGTCTAATTTGTAGATCCTTTCAGTAAGGTAATTCTTGAAAGAATATACTTTTGTTCCTCCAACAACCACTCCATGGTTGTTTAAAAAGACGACCAACTGGTAAATCTGTTAATTGTTGTTGTTGATGCCACATTTCATATCCATCTATGTGAAAGCTGGAGAGATTAACACGTTCACCAGCATTTTGTCCGTTGAATCTTTTATTATATTGACACTCCCTCCACCTATGACCATGTGGAAGAAATCGACGATGTCCAAGATAGCATTGCTTTGAACTCTCTTCTAGCCTTAGGCTATGCATTTCTTTCATGCATACGGGACATACCTTGTATCCCTTTGTACTCCATCCTGATAAATTAGCATAAGCAGGAAAGTCTTTAATTGTCCACAATAATGCAGCCTGCATTGAAAATATATTATTTTTATGCGTGTCATATGTTTCGAATCCAGTGTTCCGTAACAACTTCAATTCACTCAAAAATGGCTGAAGATACACATCAATTGCATTTCCCGGACCTTTATCACCTAGTATAAGTAAGGGCATCATCATAAAAGATGACTTCATGCACATTCACAAGGTAAATTATATACAGGGACAACAACTAGCCATATGGAATAATTATTATTCATATGTCCAAATGGATTGAATCCATCACTTGCAAGACCAACTCTGATATTACGAATCTCATTTGCAAAATCTGGATAAATATTATCAAACCTACACCATTCTTCAGAATCAGCAGGGCGATGCATCAAGCCATTATGATTGTGTTCCCTTCTATCACCATGCCATGACATCCATTTTGCTGTTTTTGGTGATACGAATAGACGTTTTAATCTAGGAATCAATGGAAAGTAGCGAAGTATCTTTTCTGACTTGCACTTCTTGCTGCCATTCTTATATCTTGAATGATTGCACTTGGGTCAATATTCTACTTTGCTATTCTTATTCCAAAAAAACACAATCATTTGGACATGTGTTTATTTTTTCATAGTCCATCCCTAACATTTTAAGACTCTTTTTGCCCCGTACCAACTTCGAGGATAATCAGTAGGATCATCTAATAACTCTCTAATAAAGTCGAGTCGATCTGACATCATTTTTTATGTAGAGCGATGTCTAACTTTCAACTTGAATAGTTTCAATAAAAACTTAAATTGAGACATCTTCAGCCCTAAAGCAACGGGTTGTTCAGCTTCTACTAAAGTCTTGTAGAGATTATATGCTTCTTTGTTTGCTGATATGTTGTTTTCATAATCCATAGGAGCAACTCCTATATCATGCAACATATTAATAATATCAGCTTGTCCATCATCATATTCATTTGTATTGTTTACGATTTGTCTCGACAGTTCTCCTTGATTTTCTCCATGAACATCCCAAACCATATATCTTGACCACCAACCATTTAATATTAGGTGGTTATACACTTCCAAGCGTCCATTCTTCTTGATATTCTTACACTTCTTACAAGGATAAAATATCCAATCATTTTTTGATCCAAATCTATAAGATGATCTATCATCATGCCCAGTCAAAAAATTTGCAACATCTTTATCATATTCCCGAACATCTTCATAACGCTTAAATATCCAAGTCTTATCCATCACCAAAACATCTATTTCCAAAGAACCTAAAATAAAGTAACATTATAATAAAATATTCATAGTGGATACAAATTCAAAGTAGTTTGACAAAAACAAACAATGATATAACAGCAGGAAATTCGGAATGAACGGTAACTCACCCAAGGGGTACAATTGATAGAAAAATAAGTTGGGAGGCACAACTGATATTCTCAAAAGAGAGAGGGTATATTGATATTCTATTATCTCAGAGGGGCACAACTGATAATAACCCTTCAAATTTATGCATGTAAAGACAACCATCCTTCCTATGATGGATATTATATATTATCTTCGAAGATTGTCAATATCGGTTGATGTGCATGTGATGGCAGAGGTTCATCATTCTTAGAGAACATACATCTACTCAAACTGTGATGGTTACATGAATGATGATCGTTACCGTGATTTTAAATAATGTGTGCTTTTAAAAACTCATTAAATCATAGACAGATTGATTTACATATTGTGTATCTCCATTTTGTCATTTTCTAAAAAGAACAAGAATAGGAGAATTATTTGTGGCTGAACAAATTTAAATATGTTAGAATAAAAATTTACAAAGTATCGTGTCTAATAAAATATCTGTATACGATCTCTATTAACAGAAATATATGTGACATAATACTTCATTTTATAAAACATAACATCATCACTAATGACGTTCATGATTGAGATGGAAACAAATAGTTGTTTTCGTTCCGAAGACATGCTTGGTATTCATCCTGGTTTAATTTTATGTAAGTGCATCAGCGGATTCTCGAATGATTTATTTTACTATATCTTCCAATTATGTTTTATACTCAATTAATTTCTATTTTTGATGGAATTGCGATCCTCGATTGGATTGTATACATCCAAGCACTTCGTAAAGTGGGACAATTTCCTTCTACTATAAGAGATAGTGGATTGCATCTTCACTGATAGAAAGTGTCCTGACTTGGTCAGGTGATGTACGATTACTAGATGGAACTCTAACCGATTGACATCTCACAATGAAATCCATAACTATGCTTTTCTTCTTTCATTTGAGAATCGAAAACATTAGACACTAGTGCCTACACAAACATGATCAATTAAATTATCATATGACCATGCAAAAGGTCATTTAACTGCTATTTTCTTCAAGTCAATCTACAGGATAGTGAGCCAAATTACAACATTCTTTCACTTTAATATAACTTATCCAGTAAACTTTAAGTTCTTCAACGACTGTATATTTTATAATGCAACGATTTTTTATTAATAAAAATCTAGTGGTTCATATGAATGTTTCATGTTCTAATTTTATTTATTCATCCAAATTAGTCTTGAACTAGTAGTTGATTATATACAGTATATACACAACATACGTTATTTTCTTTACTACAAGATTGATATATATATATATATATATATATATATATATATATTACAATGTCTGCCTAAATCTTGCATGTTGCCTAATATAACCTAAAATTTTAGGTTAATCACTATTTCTGTCATATATTTCTCAATCTGTAAAATCAAAAATACCATGATTATATGCTCTTGGTTATTTCTAATCTAGAAATAACATAGAACCCTCACGATTATTCTCAACTCCCACGGATTTACACGTATCCCTTGCGTAGGATTGAACGGATTATCTTACACCTGAAATTTTTTATCCTATTACCAATATGATCCACAAATATTCAAATATGAAATCTGCGATAAATTTCAAAAAATAGGCATACGTTTCCTCCTTGTGCAATGTAATACTATACTTTCCTACGATCGACACGAAGATCTTGAATCACGCCTTTTCTCAATTGCCCTCCACGACGCACAAAAGGCTGGGCAGTAAATCAGATGTCAATGGTTTCTCCTCTCTCTCGCACCCTCTTTGGAAATGGTAAGAAACCATCATATAAATCTTTTCATAATGATATTATTTTCGTCACATAAACTATATACCACACTTTTAAATACCGGTGTATTTGTGTGTAGCAAAATATTCATTTTTTGTAGTGTAAGGCCCAATACCTAATTGTTTGCTTGTACCTATAGATCGTAATTGGACCTAGTTAAAAATAAATAAAAAAGTTAGCTTAATTGGATTTGAGACCACGTGTTGTGAGGAGTCACATACAACGCTTGCAAGGCCCGTTATGACAGGCACTGAATGACTCCCAAGATCGGACTCCGAACTCGATTCGATTAGCTAACTATTGTTCTTCACGATCAATAGAAGTTGTTCGTCTAAGGCTGATTTCCCCGTGCATCATATAGTTAGTTTACTTTAGTCTTTAATATTATGCGCGGATCATATTGCATGTAGACTTTTGGAGACAGGTACGTATTTCTATCTCTGCATGCATCATTGGATTTCTTCACATATTGGCTTTTCTGATTTCCTCCCTTGATTTCACTCACATAATTCAAACAGGAAATTGGACATTCGTTGGATGTCATCTTTTGAAAAAAAAATCAAAAAAAGAGAAAAATCCAACTGTAAATATTGGCTCGAGTTAAATATGCAAATAATAAAGGGTCGTTGTGACATGAATCACCAAGTGTAATCAACGAGAAAAATATATTAAAACCACTTAAGAAAAATCAACAATATATAATGTAAGCGGTCTTCCCTATTTAATTTACCTGGTATAACGATCATGGTCGAACATAAGGAGCACGGTTAGAAAACTCAGTAGTCAAATTTCTAAGAAAACAATTTTTTAATGGTTTTTTATTTTTCCATTTTTAAATTTCAAATAAACACACAAGTCACAATACACACATACACAATCTTTTTGTATTTTTCAATTATACAAAAAATGCTAAAAAATTCTAGATAAAATATTTTCAGGTTTTATATGCTTTTAAATGTTTTTGTTAATTTTTATACAATTTTCATATGCTTTTGTATTTTTCTAAAAATTAAATAATGGCAAAGAAGGTAAACAATGCATAGCCTGGAGTAATTTGCAACTTAAAAATATATGAAGTACCAAAAACTCTTGGAAATATTTTTATGACAAAGTATAGAAAAATATCTATACAGACAAATTGAAATAACTATTTTTGGATTTTCTAAAATTGTTTATGATTTTTATAAGATTTTGATATTTGTACAATTTTTTTTGTTTTATAAATGATTAACACATGAAATTTGCATAGAAAATAAAGGACAATAAAATATACCTAATCTAATTTTTTGGAATCTTCAAACAATATTTTATTTTTACTGATTTCTCAAATTTCAAGTTGAGAAAAGACATTGTTTTTTATTTTGTAATAATGTCAAATGAAAATAAAATGCAATGAGAAATTTATACAAAGACAAGGAACACAACAGAAGTCTATACAATGTTTTATAGAATTTTTTGATTGCAAATAACATTTATTCTAGCAGGATAAAGATGCAATTACAAGTCTGGAAATAAAGGACTGAAACGTAATTATTTAGAGTTTTTGCTTTAGAATATAACAAAGAATAAAATTGCTGTGAAAAGTGCAAATTACCCACGAGAACGTGTGACACACGTGCTTGAGTCTCCAGTAGGGTCTTTTCTATAAATATGAAAACTTTGGGGACTAAACCTAATATTTCTCCAATTTTTTATTTTAAATCCCCTTAGGGTTTTAATTTCTTTGTTCGCTATCACGCAGTGGAGCGGTTGGGCAGAGGGCGCGGGCTCACGTGGAGGTCGAGGTTGTGCCTGGCCGTGATGGGACCAAGCGTTGGGTTGCGGGCTGGAACAATAGTTGTGGAGGACTCTACTAGCGGTTGATGGTTGGAACGGTGAGAGGAGCTCGCGGTAGAAATGAACTCACGAGGCGGGGTCAGCACCGCCAGGTGAAGGTCGGTGCGGATGGGGGCGACAAAGGGGGGCCAAGAGTACTTTGCCGACCCTCTCCCTCACGGCTAAGGTACGTGTATCGTCGGTGATCGGGGATAGTTGCGCTCCAGATGCAGGCAGACGATGGCAGCGGAGAGGTCGGCTGCGCGCGGTTGTTCCAGGTGGTTATGGTCTGCGGAGGAGGGCGACGATGGAGGGTTGAGGCGGAGGCACTAACTCGTTGCTGCTGTAAAGTCCATTGCGGATGGTGGTGATGGCACGGGTGTTGCTGGAAGAGGGTTGGCCGCATGAGGCTACAACTGGCTGGAGACCCGCTCCACTCTAGGTAGAAGAGGGGCACCGCCGTGGAGACTGGTGGCTAGTCGACGGTCGGTGGAGGAAGTCGGCGGGCTGGAGGGTGCAGCTACAACAACAGGGATTGGCAACTACCGCCTGATTTCTTTTATTATTTTACTATTTTTATTATATTTTTTGTACCTATTGAGATATGAAAAAAATGTATTTTTTTTATTTTTTATTTTTTATTTTAATCTGTAAAATAGATATTAGAGAAAGAAAAACTTTGTATTTATTATTATTATTTTTATTTATTAAACAAATGAGGATGCGAGCATGATGGTTCTGTCCAGAAATAAAAACGGAATGCATGAATGGAGATCCGATGAAGAATGAGGACGGAGTTGAGAGATCGTGGAGGATAAGATGTGAGCGTGGAGAGAACAAGAAAATGAGATGAAAAATTGGAGTCGAAGATGGATTGAAATCGGATAAAAATTGGTGATGAAAACTACAGATCTAGATCTACGAGCTTGAAAATAAAATCTACGCTATGATTACTCTAGATGAAAAGTGAGAAGAAAAAATGGATCTAACCTAAGTGAGGCAGGCACTGTGATGGACTCGATGACAATCGGTCCACTGTCACCGGATGGGTCGGGGATTGGGATCCTCTATCTACCGATGGGATTTTGAGAATAAGGCTCCTTCTCCACCAAAGACTGATCAAAGGAAAAATGGAGGAGGAGGAGCACAATAAAAAGAAGAGAAATAATGAAAAAGGAAAATACGCACAAAGAAGGAAGGTGTTTATTAGTTAATTAAATAATTAAATTAATTAATTAATTTAAATTAAAAATCATAATAAAATAAAATAACATAATAAAAATAATAAATTTACAAAAATTAATTAGTCACCTTAATGGTGGTTAATTAAGGCATAAATTCAAATCTTTATATACAAGATAGGTTTTCAAATAAAATAAATAAATTAATTAATTAATTAAATCAAATTTTTGTAATTACATTAATTGAATTAATTAATGTTATATACTAGATTTTTTGGTGATTTTTATGTAAGGTAATTAGTTGTATACAAGTAATATATACATATAGTACAATATACATATGTACAAATAAGGAAATTGTTTTTAACTATTTTTTTTAATTTTTAATTTAATTTAATTTTTTAATAATGAAGAGAATATTTACAATTATATCCATTATGTATAAAAATAAATATGAATAAATATATTTACAATAAGTAAATGGTGAAACATCACAAACCACCCCAGAAAACTGACTTTTCAATCGTAACCCAAAAAATTATTAAACCTTAAAGATTTTGAAGATAATTTAAATTAGAGTACAATGGAAGTGAGTTTGATTCAAATTGATTTCGTATGGAGCCAGAATTGATCTTTCAATTGTCGATTTATGGCATTTTCTGAGTGTGGATACTTTTACATGTTTTTACTTTGTAATTATTTTTATTATTTACAAAAAAATTATTTACAACTTTTATTTAGAAAAATATTTAATTTGAGGTCAATTTATATACAAATAAAATAGTATAAGTTTTATACAACTATATAAGGAATAAATGTACAAATTATTTTTGGATTTTTGGATTAAAGACCCTATCTCCCCTTACTTTATTCCTGGTTGATCAGGTCAAGTCTTGACCTTCTCTCAGGGTTCGGATCAATCTACATTTATTTTATAAATACATCCTTTATTTTATTTTCTTTTCCTCTATATTTTTTATTTTGAATATAAAAAGTCTTAAAAATGCATATTTAACAAATGCATACAAAATGGTAATTTCATGAAATTGGTAGGTATTTATAAGTATTTGACTAAGGAAATAATGCTAAAATAAAAGAATAAAGACGATGAATCATGGATTCATTACTCTCCTATACTTTACCTTTGCTAGTCCCTTAGCAAACACTTATTGGGAAAATAAGTGAAAATAAAAATAAAGAAAAGAAAAAGGAATGAAGTTAGAAAAATGCTGACTTTTAAACTTATATTCATAAAATTGTAGTATGGAGCTCTGTCGAACCTTTGGATTATTAGTGTGGCGGAACCTTAATGGGAAATGAATTTAAAACATGTAAGTTCCACAAGACTCCTATTCAAATCTCCTGAATAGTCAGGTCAGAACAAGTCTACATACAGAAATTCTTATGACTATGAATCTTTACTTGTACGTTGTAGGTGAAATATAGCTTCTCATCTCAAAAGTAGCAAAGAAACAACCGCTCCCAACAAGGTAACTCTAGTCCCCCGGTCTAGCAACTCTTTCCTCGAGGAGCGGGGATATTCTCTTCTAAGTTCAAGTACAACCAACTCAATAATAAGGGATGGAGAAGAGAATGGATGGCAACAAGTGTAGCTACTGATGAATCTCCATTACATCACCTTTATTCTATCATTTTGGCCATAAAATCCCCAGCAAATGCATGTAAGTAGCATCAATTCGTGCATAGAGGCATCCATTAATAATTGTATTTATTGTATATAAAATAAGTTTTTAAATGCCAAAATTATAGAATAAAGAGAAGAAAATAAAAAGAGTAAAATATTGCAAATATTTTATGACCCTAACCATGAGACTAGGCCCAGAATGGCGTTGGTCGACAAGGAATAAAGTAGGGGGAGATAAAGGCCAAAGATATAATAAATACCTCATTTATTTATTCTTTAATTATGCATTTTGATACCTATTTTATTCTGTACTATTTATTCATCAAATGAAAAAACCCTGTACATGAACGTAATAGATAAAAATGTAAATAAAAATACAAAATTGAGTTTGTAAAAAAATAATATACAAAGTACATTTTATACACAAAATAAAAAGCCATAAACCAAACTTCACAGACCCATATCTTTCAATAAAAATCAAAACATAGCAAAATCACCTCTAATTGTATATAACTTTTCACGAGCTATTTTATGGTGGTGGTTTTATATTTTTTGGAGTTATTGTGTAGAAGTTAGGTTTTGGGCCCATGTTGTACAATCTACTAATTAAAATATTCAATTTATTCATCATTTATTCTTTTATATAAATTCTTATTTTTATAATTTTGTAAATATTATTTATAACACCTGTGTATATTAAAATTAGAAGAAAATCAATGAGAAAAGAGAAAATAAAATAAGTTTATGTAAAATACATAGACAAAAGACATATGCTTCTATATGTATATAAATAAAAAGTGGAATACATTCTTTAATTCTTTATTACTTTATATTTTTTTAATATTGTAAATGTTATATATATTCTATTAAAAATATAAAATTAAAATAAAACTGATAAAAATATATTAAAATAAAATAGTATACATAGAACATAGGTAAAATACCTATGAATATGCCTATATAATATACATCTCTATTTATTTAAATATACAAATAACATCATAAAAAGAAAACAAAAATGTATTTATATTCACAAAAATAAGTTCTAGAATAAAAGAATAAAATCAAATATACAAAATAAAAATAAAATTGCATAAAATACAGGTAAATATACCAATAAAAAAGCCATTGAAAATAAATTTGTCATAAAATACACAAAAAAAATAAATAAAAATCATAATAAAATACTACATAAAAAAACGTTTTTTTATTTTATACTCAAAAAATAATAAAATCATTTACTATTTTTTTCTTAATTGCTCTTTAATAAAACTCTTTGTTTTGTCCTGTAGCAGCCTAGGTGGACCAATCATCGTGTGTCAACTGTTGACCGCGGTCAACTCCTCTATCCCCAGCCGCTTGGCATGACAGACGTCCATCAAGCCATCTTTTCCTATTTTCCCCATCCTAACCGTTGATGATCTCTCTTCGATTCCTTCACGAAATACCTTCGCCCATCATTCCTTAATCACGCCAGCTACTCCGATTGCTCAGAAACACAACCGATTCTCCGATTCACCCTGGTCAACAAGAGTGCACCACCATATCTATAAATAAAAGCCTCTGTCTTCTTCCGCAAATTTGGTCGACCTTAGCCCTTCTTCCACTCTAGCCTTCGGTCTAGATAGATTCCTTATAACAGAGGGAAGCTCCTGGAGGCTTACACCGGTCGGAGAAGGAGGGGCTGCACCGGTGCTCTGGCGAAGCCCTGCTCCGTGGTGTCCCACCAGGTATAAGAGCCATTTTTCTTGCTTGTTTAGCTAGGTTTTCATTCAACATTTCATTTTCGTACGTAGTTTAGTGATTAGTGTAGTAGTTAACTTAAGTTTAGTTAAATCGAAGTTCACCGACGCTCTGCCCCAATGAACGACTCCATTCTGAACCATCGGTGTTCCAACCCCCTTTTCACCCCCATTTCGTGCCCTCTCGCATTCTCCATCTCCCGGTCACCTCAGATCAACCAGAACCCTCCCGGTTTTGCGAAACGAGGCTCGCCTCCGCCCCTCGCCAGAGCCTTGCCGCCTATCTCATTTCCATTGCGTAACAACTTCAAAATCCGTTCGAGGTCGAAGCCCTCGAGCCGTCCATTTTTTCTGTGCAGGTTTGGCGATCAAAGGAGCTCTTCTGGTCTAACATTGACCTGGCACGAGGTTCCTGGAGGTCCCCTTCTTCTCTCGAGCTCGCCTGACCTCTCCAGACTTCCAGGAGCCCGGCTGAATATATCGATCGACGAGGGAGGCTTTCAGGAAGGCGTCGAGACCCTTGGCAGCAACGGAGGTGGCCGAACGAGCCCGCTTTGACCGATCTAATCTCACCTTTGGCGAGCTTCTTCCCAGTTCATCCAGCCTTTTCGAGAGCCGTCCGATCAAATGGGATCCTCCAGATGCAGTAGGAGCCATCTGATGGAGCCACGCCTTGACAGTTGGATCCCCCTCGGGGATCTAATCCTGTCCATTCATCGATGAACCGTCATTGATGCACAAGGGGTTGCCACGTGTTAAGTGAACCGCATCCAGCCGTCCGGTAGCGCACACATTAAGGGGTAATTTGCACTTATACCCCTGCCATTTTTGTATTTACTGTTTAGTCTTGTAAATTAAATATAACATTTAAAATAAAGTGGAAATTTTGTAAAAAGACTCCCCAACTTATCATAATTGCAAACAAGTCAATTCCAAGTCACCTCACATGATTTCCCACTTGAGGTGGGAAAATTGCACGAACACCCCTACAGTTTTGTGTATTTAGAAAAAGGGTCCAATAAGTTGAAATTCACTTGTTATATTTTTATGAAATTTGCAATCAAGCCCCTGAACCTTTAGTATTTGCATTATGGTCTTTGCTTGTGTGAATCACGTGTCGTCCGGCGTGATGATTTATTTGCATCTGAACCTTGGCGGGTCATTAAATTGTAATTTAGCCCTGAAATGCTAAATAAAATGTGAAGACTTTTGGGTAAATTGCAATGACATCAGTGTACTATATTTTATTTACAAAAATGCCCCTGCAAGGACATGTACTTTTGTAGTCTTTGTGTATTAATTAGAAATACCTACATTGCTCCCAAAAATATGTAAATATAGGTATAAATACTTCATTCTATGTATTTTCATACCCACATTTTTAATCAGCATTTTTTGCATTTAATCTATTTATCAAAATTAAAAAGGAGACTAATTATTCCCTGTCTAATTTATAAAATGCCAAAAAATACAAAAACTTAATGAAAAATTCCAAATATATATATGATATATTTTAATGTTTCTTGAGTCTAGAAAAAACCCTAAAAATTAGAAAAAGAAAATATAAAAAATTCAAGAAACTCCAAAATCCTAAAAAAAATATAAAACCTCTTCAAAAATACCAAAAATATGTTTTCCTATTATACAATTATCTATATATTATTATATATATTAAAATTAATTTGAATAATTTTGGGACTTATTTTTTATTTTTAAAAAAAACCCAAATTAATCTCGGATTATTTATTAATCCTATATTTGTGATATTTTTAATTTAAAAATACATAAAAATTTCTGGAAAATTACAAAAACATTAGAAAAATATTAAAAACCCAAAAATAAAATATTTTCTGAATTTTGATTATATTTAGTAGTATTTATAAATATATCGCTATGTATTATGTAAATAAAATATAAAAAAAGAGAACATATAAAACAACAACATAAAAATACAAAAAGAAAATATAAAATCAGAAAATTAGAAATGAACTAAAAATTATAAAACTAAAAATAAAGAAAAAAATCAAATTAATTAAAATTAAAAATATCTACAAAAAGCATTATTTGACAAATGACTTGGTTGTACATAGATAACCATAGGCTACCTATTTTGCTCTCAGTGGTTGGACTTCTACATGCTTATACACTATGCATTTTATGGTAGATAAAATAAATATTAATTCCACATTTTTGGGGTTCAATTGTTTTATTCAAATATTGTGGGTTAATTGCTGATCAAGGAAGGATTTTCGGGTGGTCGCTTCAGCGATTGGATATTTATCTGTCGAACCTTTGGATTATTAGTGTGGTAGAACCTTAATGGGAAATGGATTTAAAATATAATAGACTCTGAGTTCCACAAGACTCCTATTCAAATCTCCGCAACGGTCAAGTCAGAACAAGTCTACATACATAAATTCTTATGACCATGAATCTTTACTTGTACGTTGTAGGTGAAATATAGCTCCTCATCTCAAAAGTAGCAAAGAAACAGCCTCTCCCAACAAGGTAACTCTAGTCCCCCGGTCTAGGAACTCTTTCCTCGAGGAGCCATGATATTCTCTTCTAAGTTTAAGTAAAACCAGCTCAAGAAGAGGGGATGGAGAAGAGAATGGATGGTAACAAGTGTAGCTACCTATCCTTGGATGCTTGACTAGTGTAGCGAAGTCATTGATGAATCTTAGATTCATCACTCTAAAAATGATGAATTAATCCCAAAAACCTAAAATTCATTGGAGTTTCTTCATTTATTCTGCATAATTAGCATTCATGCAAGTTTTGATAAGAATTGCATTTTATCACTCATAATTGCACAAAATAAGAAGCCAAAAATTTCATACAAAATGATATAATTCATGCTAACTCCAAATGACCAGAAACTACTTTCACTATGTACATATTACTGACAATAATAAAAAAATACAAAAAGCCACTAACCTAAATAAGTGGACCAAATAGCCAAACCCTAGTTCTAGAATTTCCGGACTAAAACCTTGATATCTTCCTCATTCAGTGTCCATTTTGATCCTACTCACTTTTGAACTAATGTAAGTTCAAATACCTTCAAAACTAGACCATGTTCAACTAAATCAAAGCTTATACGTGAAAGTTGGGTTCTAGGCTTCTTTTGTACATTTTGTATTTTAGCAGGTTTTTAACTATTAGTTTATATACATAGTTAACCCATTTTATTTTATTTCTTTTTCATTTGTTTTCTTTGATCAAAGTTGTATTAAAATGTGTAAAAATCCAAATCCAAACTCATCTTGAAATCAAAGAAACTTACTGAGTCCGAGTCTTCACTAATTGTTTGTACAAAATTTATCTTTTTTTGTGTTTTATTTTATTTATTCTTTTTCTTAATAAAAATCTGAAAAATAGATTAATGTGTAAATATTTATATTTTATTTTATCATTTTTTTGGATTTTTGTACTTTTGTTAAGAAAATTTTTCTATCCAATATCATTTTCTACTTATTTCAGATTTTTATTTGTATTTATTTTTCGATTTTTGTGAGGCGGACACGTGGCAACTCCTGGACATGCCATGTGTCACCCATTTTTGGAGGCTTTAATTTCATTTTATTTAAAAAATAAAAAAATAACTAAAAAATAATTATAAATCTCCGCCATGTGGATGCATCAGGGCCGACCGATCTCAGCCAATCGGACGGCCCCCTGTATGTCATCTTCCTCCAGCAACTTTCCCCTTTTCGGGGCAGCGCCGCTCCTTCACAGATTTTGTGATCCTCCCCACCCGCGTATCTTGCCTATACGCCATCTCCGATTGATCCCAATTACAACCGCCTCCATCAATCATCGATTCCCTCGTCAAATCTCCACAATCTCCAATCAACGATTAGAGCCTCGTCGCCTCCTTTCCATGTCCACCGCCCCCCTGTAATTTAAACCACCGCCTATGCTCCTTGACCTTATCCGCTGATTGCACGGTAAACGAGTGGGCTATGGGGTGACAGGTCGTCCCCTCCCTCTTCCTTGGTGAGGTCCGGTGGCTTGGCCCACCGTTGTAGCACCGCCCTCCGCGCCTCCCTTTGCTCCGGTGAACATCGTCGAGCCTCTGCGATATTTCTTCTCCACTGCCATAACTTCACCTCCGACAACCACCCCGTCACCGCCACGTCATCACCTTACACTACCCTTCTTCTTTGTCCAGAAACCCCCATGCCACTAGCACTCCTCATCATCGATGACTCCTGGAGGAAGGAGCCTTGCCTTGCCGATCCGGACTTGCTCAAAAGACACCCCGATGAGAGCTTCACCTTTCAATGCCAAGACTAGCCACCGCTTCCAGATCCTCTGCCTTCCAACCGCTCCTCGTGATGCTTTACATCCCCGACGACCAACGACCGTGTGTCGGCCACGTAACCTTCACCTCCTCGGCTGCTCGTCGGCCTATAGTGCCTCCACTGAATCTGTCTCTCCAGACTCCCTCTTCCAGCAGTCCTACACAGCCTTTAACTTCGCCATCAGCCTCTGATGAATCTCGTATTCATCATGCTAAAAGCCGCTAATTAAAACCCTTGCTTAATCAATCCAATAAAAATACCCTCTAATTCCTTGTTTTTATCCTATAGTATATTGTGTAAAAATTACCATTAATTTATTGTATTTAATTTCCTCTATTTTTCTTGTATTTATTTTATCCTCAAAATCCCCCTAAACATTAGGTAGATAAGTTGTCCATAAATCACTGACCCTTAAAAAGATAAAAAATACAAAAACATCTCAAAACCACAAAATCGGTGTTTTTATACCCTTAAAAATACCCCCAAAAGTACGTTTTGTACAAATGACCTCTTTTGGCATTTGACAAACATGAAAGTTGTAGATCTCGTCGAGACGAGCAACTTTCATGTTTTGACCTTTTCCTAATTCGGCCTCTAACTATTTATTTCATATTTTTCTTTGTAATTATTCTCTGAATTTTCTCATTGGGTCACGTGGCGCTCTCTGGAGCGCCCACGTGACCCGCCTCCCCTCTCGCCACCCGGCGCCTTCCTGGGTCGTCGGATCTCCCCCTAATCGCCCTCATCTCCGCCGTCCATCACCCGCTCGATCCCCAGCCATTGGATCTGACCCCCAGATCTGATCTCAACCACTCCTTCCCGCCTTCGTAACAACCATTCAATCAAGATCTCATCCTACGCCTCCTGTGCAGCCACGTCACCCCATCTCCATAGCCGCCCGATCCCACTTAAATCCAACGGACCACCATCCTCCACAACATCCATTTATCCCCATCCGTCAGATCTCTCCTGAGATCTAATCTCAGCCACCCTTCAGCGCCCATTCTCAACCACACGATCAGATCCCATGAATCTAATCACCACCCTCTACTCCCGCTCCCATCTTAGCTGTTGGATCGTTAGATCCAATGATTAGCCAGTCGTCCCCTACCTCGCAACGCAAAACACCCAGGCGTTACGACTCGCGCACACAGCTCACCCTTCTTTTTTTGGCCGGCGCTCCGACCATCCCGTAAAGCTCCTAAAGCCTTCCCTGCATAGCCATAACCTCCGTCTCCCTCGCGTAACTCCTACGACCCCCTCCATAATTTCCTCACCATTATAACCACCATTGAAACCCACCTCTTCATAACGTAACCCCCGTTCTTCCTCCACCTATAAAACCTCGTCAGTCACTTTCGATCACCTCGTCCACCATTCTAGGGCCTTCCCCTAGCTTCCTCCGCCCCTCCGGTGACAGCGGAGGGGCAGAACGTCGAGGCGAGAATGGGGCTGGCTCGGTGTCGACCCACGACGGTGCTCTGTTGTGTCCCAGTGTCTCCGCGCACCTCCGAGCTCGCTGGCTTGCTGACCAGCTGGGCGACGACCCCGGGGCCCTTCCGAGCCTCATCCCAAGCAACTCCTCCGCCAGGGTTCCCCTCCCTGATGAGGTTTTCTTCCACCTTCTTTTTCTTTCTGTTTCTCTTAATTTCTTTGACATACTCCGCCATCCTCATCGACATTTGACTACTCTACGACCTTCACCACCCATCGAACACCCTCGCCGACACTCTCTCTCTTCTCTAGAACCTCCCCTCACTCCGACCCCCTTCTGCTCCAACACCGCCGGAGAAGAAGTTCTGGGCCACCGCTTCCTTCGCCCCACGGCCCCCATTCATACACCTCTCACCTCGCACGCAATTGCACAAGCTTCGGCTAGAACTAACGCTTGCAGGTACGTCAATCACCGGAGTTTGCGTCGGAGCTGATTCGAGCTCTTCTCCGCCGGCGAGGCTCCATCGTTCTTCTCCTCCGACCCGCCTCGGAGCCTCGCGTTGCTTCCCAGTTCTTCGCCGGCCCACCAGCTGTCTTCCCCGACCATCAGACTTCTCTCTAGAGCTTGGTGGAGCTTCTTACATCTCGTCGGAGCGCAGCCTCTCCCGATGGGCTTGGGGAGGAGCACGAAGTATAGGCGTCGTTGGATGGTGCCCTTGCGACGTCCATCCAACGGTCTGGAGCGGGCCACGTCGGAGAGCCGAGCCTCATGCTAGACCCACAGGCTCGGATGGTCTGAGCCATGATCCAAGCCACAAGTTGCAGCCACGTGGCCCGAACCAATGGAGCGGTCCCGAGCCTGGCCCCTCACGTGCAACGTACGTGAGGTGCTGGGTATTTTGCATAAAAGACCCTGGAATATTTGATAATTACAATATGGTCCTCCGGGCGCGTGCCTCACGTGCGCGCCTGGGGTATTTTACAGGAAGACCCTCCAAGTTTTGAAGATTTACAAAAAGGTCCCCGTGCATATGGGAAAATTGCACAGGACCCCGGCTGGTTTTTGGTAATTGCATTTAGGTCCCTCCAAGGACCTAAATGCAATATTTATCCTTTTATTTTATTGCATTTTTATCACAATTATACCCTTGCACTATTTTTTGCATAACTTGGCATCGTAGGTCCAAATTGCATGATTTTAATGTCATTTTGATCCTTATTTTGTCCTCTACATTTTAGCATGCTTAATTCTCTCTTTTGTTCTTGTTTTAATTAAAGTAAACTTTTATGTGGTAATTAAGACCCTGTTCTAATTGTGCTTGCTATGATTGGCTGACCGTTTTCAATGATGGATTAAATTGACTCTGAGTTCAATTTATATGTTGTTGCTCGCATTTTTAGGGTATAATTGTAGGCTTTATTTAGCAATCATATTCTCTTGCATACTCACTCATGCATTATTTTAAATTGCTTAAAAATAAATAAAAAAATGCATCCATCTTAACATCGCTTTGTAAATAGCATAATTTGCATAAGGACCTGAAATTGAAATTAACTCACATTGTGCCTAATGAATCGAAATTCGATAAACATATTAGGCAGCCGTGTCCCTGTGTTCGACCTTGGTAGACTTGCAAAGTTAAAATATTCCACGACATTCAAAGATCGTGGTTTTTGCTGAAACCAAATTCGCCTCCTGTACTACTACAATTGTGATTATTAAAGAGGTGAATTTTGTATTCATCAAATGGCGTCGTTGACGAGGACACAGCTCAGCTTAATTATTGAATTTTGATTTTCTTTGTTGATAATTTTTAGGTCCTCAGTTTACAATATGGTCCCCCAGGCGCGGACGTCCATCCAACGGCCTGGAGGACCATATTGTAATTATCAAATATTCTAGGGTCTTTTATGCAAAATACCCAGCATCTCACGTGCGCTGCACGTGAGGGGCCAGGCTCGGGAAGGCTCCAGTGGTTTGGGCCACGTGGCTGCAACTTGTGTCTTGGATCATGGCTCAGACCATCCGAGCCTGCGGGTCTAGCATGAGGCTCGGCTCTCCGACGTGGCCCGCTCCAGGACGTTGGATGGACATCGCAAGGGCACCATCCAACAGCGCCTGTACTTCGTGCTCCTCCCCAGGCTCATCGGGAGAGGTTGCGCTCCGGCGAGACGTAAGAAGCTCCACCAAGCTCTAGAGAGATGTTTGATGGTTGGGGAAGACAGCTGGTGGGCCGGTGAAGAACTGGGAAGCGCCGCAAGGCTCCGAGGCGGGTCGGAGGAGAAGAACGATGGAGCCTCGCCGGCGGAGAAGAGCTCGAATCAGCTCCGACGCAAACTCCGGCGATTGATGTACCTGCAAGCGTTAGTTCTAGCCGAAGCTTGTGCAATTGCGTGCGAGGTGAGAGGTGTATGAACGGGGGCCGTGGGGGCGAAGGAAGCGGTGGTCCAGAGCTTCTTCTCTGGCGGTGTTGGAGTAGAAGGGGGTCGGAGTGATGAGAGGTTCTGGAGAAGAGAGAGAGTATCGGCGAGGGTGTTCGATGGGTGGTGAAGGTCATAGAGTAGTCAAATGTCGATGAGGATGGCGGAGTATGTCTAGGAAATTAGGAGAAAAAGAAAGAAAAAGAAGGTCGAAGAAAACCTCATAGGGGAGGGGAACCCTGGCGGAGGAGTTTCTTGGGATGAGGCTCGGAAGAGCCCCGGGGTCGTCGCCCAGCTGGTCAGCAAGCCAACGAGCTCAGAGGTGCGCAGAGACACCGGGACATGGCGGAGCACTACCGTGGGTCGACACCGAGCCAGACCCATTATCGCCTCAATGTTCCGCCCCTCCGCTGTCACCAGAGGGGTGGAGGAAGCTAGGGGAAGGCCCTAGAATGGTGGACGAGGTGATCGGAGGTGACGGAAGAGGTTTTATAGGTGGAGGAAGAATGGGGGTTACGTGATGAAGAGGTGGGTTTCAATGGTGGTTTTAATGGTGAGAGAATGATGGAGGGGGGTCGTAGGAGTTACGCGAGGGATACGGAGGTTATGGCTACGCGGGGAAGGCGTTAGGATCTTGAGGGGATGGTCGGAGCGTCGGCCAAAAAAGGAAGGGTGAGCTATGTGCGCGAGTCGTAATGCTTGGGGTTTTTGCGTTGCGAGGTAGGGGACAACTGGCTAACCGTTGGATCTAGCGATCCAACGGCTGAGATGGGAGCAGGAGTAGAGTGTGGTGATTAGATTCATGGGATCTGATCATGTGGTTGAGAATGGGCGCTGAAGGGTGGTTGAGATTAGATCTCAGGAGAGATCTGACGGATGGGGATAAATGGATGTTGTGGAGGATGGTGGTCCGTTGGATTTAAGTGGGATCAGACAGCTATGGAGACGGGGTGACGTGGCTGCACAGGAGGCGTAGGATGAGATCTTGATCGAATGGCTGTTACAAAGGCGGGAAGGAGTGGTCGAGATCAGATCTGGGGGTCAGATCCAATGGCTGGGGATCGAGCAGGTGATGGATGGCGGAGATGAGGGCGATTAGGGGGAGATCCGACGACCCAGGAAGGCGCCGGGTGGCGAGAGGGGAGGCGGGCCACGTGGGCGCTCCAGAGAGCGCCACGTGGTCCAATGAGAAAATTCAGAGAATAATTACAAAGAAAAATATAAAATAAATAGTTAGAGGCTGAATTAGGAAAAGGTCAAAACATGAAAGTTGCTCGTCTCGACGAGATCTACAACATTCATGTTGGTCAAATAGCCAAAAGAGGTCATTTGTACAAAACGTATTTTTTGGGGTATTTTTAAGGGTATAAAAACACCGATTTTGTGGTTTTGAGATGTTTTTGTATTTTTTTATCTTTTTAAGGGTCAGTGATTTATGGATAACTTATCTACCTAATTTTTAGGGGGTTTTTGAGGATAAAATAAATACAAGAAAAATAGAGGAAATTAAATACAATAAATTAATGGTAATTTATACACAATATACTACAGGATAAAAATAAGGAATTTGAGGGTATTTTTATTGGATTGATTAAGCAGGGGTTTTAATTAACGGCTTTTAGCATGATGAATACGAGATTCATCAGCCTCAGCCACCAGCTCCACCTTCTCTTCATTGAAAACTGGAGTTAGGTTCGTTACTCTTCAATCATCGGACTCCAGCCGTCCTCCATCGCAGGCGACCTCTAGCTTCTCCGCCACCTTCAATAGCCACGGCCAGGCTCAAAGCCTGAGGCCCTCCCACACGCACATCACGTGCGCGAGGGAACATTTGCAGCTCCACCCTCCTTCACTTCATCATTTGCATCAAGGCCCACTCGAAGACAAAGGCCCCTGCACGTGACCACCACGTGCTTTAGGGGGAAAATACAATGGCAATCGTGCCCTTTCTGCTAATCACCAGAAGATCCCCGCCTAATAGCATGTCATGTGCTGCACGTGACCCCTCTGTAATTTTGCAGATATTACCCCAACAGTTTTTGTAATACCATTTTAACCTTTCCCGGTGCAACTTTTATATTTATTTAATTATTGTAATTGCAAACAGGCCCAGGTTTTCCTCTTTTATTTTGAACGTCTACGTTGCATCATTTTATTTATCATAAATAGGCATTTTTTCTACAATTAGTTCCCTACATCGTGGCATGCTTGTAACATATTTTGACTTGTGCTTAATAATTAATTTATATTTTTTGTATAAAATTGCATATTTTACTCATTATGTGCTCACAAATTCATAAGTAATTAATCATAGCTCTGAAAATTACGAAAAAATCAGGGATTGTAGAATTAATTGTATGTTACACCGTGCCAAAAAATCATTCTATTTGCATGTATATTTTGCTCCTTGAAAAGCATTTTGTGTATTTTAGTAGTTGATTTTTTTATAGTTATTAAACTCAATATTTTTAGGGTTTAAGATTTTTCTAGGATATTTCAACTATTGAACTATCTTAGATAAAATTATTTTCTGAAAATACTTAGGTTTAATATTTATTATAATTAATATTGAAATACACCTCATTTCTATTCATAAATTCACTAAATATTTATCTTGCATCCAAAAATTCTAAAAAAATTACAATGCATGCATTTCACCATATTTCATATATAGGCCAAGTTTCATATTTTTCGGACATCGTTTGATTGATCTTTACTTTTTTAGTCCCTAAACTTGCCATAATTTGTATTTTGCATTCCAAAATTACATGAAAAATATAAAAATAAATATACCGACTCGAAAACTGTGCACGAACTTTGATTGACAAATTTCTAGGTTGTTCCTTTGGCTCCTTGAGTTCGACCTTCGAACTTTCCCAAGTAAAATAAACATACAACTTCGAATAAAATTGATTAATTTATCGTGGTTATTTCTACTGATTCCGATTGATTGACAACGACCAATTCAACATTAATTTAAATGCTCGATAGTTACACATAATTAAGTAGGGCGATTCGTGACTCGCCAGTCATCCGCTGCAAGTTTACAAAAATTTGACTTTGAAGCTCTTTTTTTTCACTTATATATACACTCTGGTAGGCATTTTACTTTTCAATCAGGCATGCCAACTTTTGGAGATTATGTATTTTTTTTTGAAAATATATACAAGGTGCAGCATGTACATAAGGAGATTTTCCTCTTGAGCCAGTAGACTATTCCTCTTTTGAAGAATTATTGCAACCCCCACAACATCCTATCTTTACACCTCAACATCGTCAGATCAGGTTGAGACACACTTCCCTCCCTAGAGGAGGATGAGAGGTTCCGCCTACTACAGTACTACCCTCGTATGCTACTCCAAGTCAAAAGATTCTGCCCCTTCACTACCTCCTCCATGAAGAGCTACGTGTAGAGTGCTTGTCCAAGATAAGCCACGGTCTGAAAGAATCGTGCATATGTTCTTAAATATTCTACTTAGACTAATCAAGATGACATGTGAACATAGTCTTATCAACTCAAAGAATTAAGTCACTAGGACCTGAAAAGTCTTAAGTCTAGTCCATATAAGGTTCCTATGAAATTAAGTGGATTAAGGTCCAACTAGACTCCATTCTTCAATTTTATTCTAGACTTAGTTTAAATGACAATACTATCCTGAAAATGCACATGCAAATGCAAGAAATATGTACAATGCAAAGAAAAGAAAACAATTTTTTTGTGAAATAATTTTCTAATTTTGAACTTTTTATGGATTTTTTGAAAAATAATGCACATGCTAAAAGAGTTTTTTATTTTAATTATGCAATTTTTTATAGACTTTTGAGTTTTGTAGTTTTTAGGAAAATGGTTAGTAATATATACAAGTATATACACAAATTTTTGTTTGTTTTTTTAATAAGGGATAGGATTGAGATACACATATTTACATAGGAGTGAGTTAATTATTTATAAGAATTAGGTAGATAAGTAATTTACAAGTAGATATATACAGTTGGATTTTTTTTGAAAATATATACAAGGTAAGCGGTCATGCATCAAAGTTCTAAATAATTAAAAGATTCCTAATTATAAACATGGAAACATGAGCACGAGCTTACCCCCACACAACGAAGCCTCAAATACAAACCCACGGTCACAACAAACCCCACAACAACGACAATCACAACATACCCTACTGTCACCAACCACAATTGCCACAACCACAACAGATCCCATAGCCCCATTAACAACCATCACCCACACCACAACTGACAACACAACTCACAGCAACAACCCCGCTCACAATCATCACCCACAACCTTTACAACCACCACCCAAAGAAATACAAACCCCACAACAACTACACAACAATCAATACAACTACCGCTTAGAAGCACCTCATACCCTACAGCCCCACCCATAGCGACCACAGTTACTACATACCCCACAACAACCATAGCCACAACATACACCACTAACTCCACTCACCGCCACCACAGACCCTACTGGACCCACCCACAATCCCATCCACATCCAACACACACCAAAGATCCTAGTCACAGGAAACACAGACCCCTCAAATCTTCACCTACATCCACCACAATCCCCACAACCCCACCTACATCCCTCTCATCCCTACAAGTGCACTCACAACAACCATCAACATCCACCTCGGACCCCAAAACCCGCACCCACAGCCATCGCATCCACCATATACCACACAACACCCACCCACAACTACACCCGCTACAATTACAACAAGTACACATGCCCCATACACAACCACAACAACACCTATCCACTGCAATCATAGCCACCACAACACCCACTGCAATCATAGCCATCACAAACACCACATACTCTACCCACAACCACCACAGACCTTACAAACCGCCATCTACAACCACCGCAAACCCCACAACCCACACTCATAGCCCCCACAGCTCCACAACCTCACCTACAACCCCTTCAGCCACACAGCTCCACTCACAGCAACCACCCACAACCAGCTCATACCCCACAACCTCCACCCACATCCACCACATTTACCACATAACCAACACATCAACACAGCCATACCCACTACAATCACAACCACCACACACACCATAAACTCCATACAACAAGCACAAATCCCACAACACCCATCCACGCCCCACCAGCTACAATCACAATCATCACACACATCACATACCCCACCGACAACCACCACAAAGCCCACAACACCCACCCACAACCACCACGGCATCACATCCCCCACACACAAACACCAAGCACAATCCATGACCATATGAAAATATATCGATATTAATACAATATTTAAATCAAAATAAATAATATGAAAATATAAGGACAATAGAACACTGAAGGGAATGAATATAGATCAGACAAGAGAATGTTGAATCCACGTAATGAGTATACATGTAACATATAAAAAGGAAGCAATGAGCAGTACATGTATTGACGCAAGCATGAGCAGAGAGCTTGTGATTCAAGCTTCGATTCATTCACTGAGAAAGGAGGAGCATCGACCACAAGAGCGAGGACAATGGGGCTATGGAGAGAAAACGAGGGGAGAGGAGGATGGTGAGGCTCGGGCATTGGGAGAAGGAGAGAGGAGGAGGAGGAGGCGGCTTGGGCGTGGAGAGTATGGGAAAGGAGGAAACAAAAGCACCGGTCTGTACCTCTCTCAGTCTATATATAAATCTTTCGTCATTTTCTCAAACGTTTAACCTTACACCGATGGCCTTGAATAACTTCGGTGGTTATGGATCGTTGATATAGTAGTTTTTATACCATCACTCTGAATTCAGGAAAATCATCAACGGTTATGGTTAACAACGGTTACTAAATAACCACTAGTCAAAACTATACCCTAATGATTGGTACTCTTTTTTCACATCTGTTTCTAAACAACCAGCATAACTACAAATTGCCGGTGAAGGTTATGTTGACGGTGGTCATACATTAACATCGTTGGTTATGTAACTGATGATGAAATGTCGGACGACCTCGTCACTTCTGCCACAACAACGATGGTGGTAATCATTCGACGACGAATGTTTGGTGCCATTAGTTGGTGCAATAATTAATGGCATTTACGTCATCAGAAAGGAAATGTGGATAATATGTCCAACTGCCATCGTTAATGGCTAACCCGATGGTTGTTCTTTCATCGGTGACGGTTTTGCAACTGATGTTGACATTGCCTTAAAACTGCTGGATTTGTATTTGCAACGATAGCTGTAGACTTTACATCAGTGGTTTACTTCCTATCGACAATATCTTATATCACGACGGTTCGACAATGGTCGATAAAAAGTACAAACCGCAAGTATTAATTACGTAACACCTATCGACATAGATATAGTAAGGGATATTTACACCTATAACCCTGAGTAATCTCGTAATTACCCCAGAAACCCTGCGAAAACACGAATTACATCGAAAACCCTGAATAATTGCTCCGTTTTACATACACGACCTTCCGTTACTTTGGTTCACTAACTCAACTAGATGGCTGAGTTAATCTAACCATTATGCAATCTCACGGTTGGGATTAAACAAAAATAAAAAAGAAAGAAAAATAAAGAAAGGAGAGGAAAAGATGGGTGACGAGAAGAGAGGGCTTGCGGGCTCCGACCTCTCCTGGGGGAGGGTGTGGGCTTCGAACTGGGGTTCGGAAGGCCGGGTGGGCATTCCGAGCTTCGAACTGGGTGGGGGAGAGTGTGCAGGTGCAGGCGTAGATGGCAGCGGGGGGCTTGGGTTTGGCGGGTGTGGGGTGGTGGGGGGTGGGCTCCGAACTAAAAGGGGACCTGGGGGCGGTGCACGGGTGATGCGGGCGGGGGGTGCTGATGGAGCTCGGCTGCCCGGGGGCGACGCGGGGGGAGGGGGTCACTGGGGGCGGGGGCGCGATGGATCTCACCTGCCCAGGAGGAGGCAGGGCTCAGGCTTCGTGTGGCAGGGAGGCTCACGCGGGGGGAGGGGGGGGGGGGGGGGGGATGGAGCTCACCTGCCCAGGAGGGTCGGCCATGGCTGCCAGGAGGAGGCGGGGGGTAGCGGGTGCAGAGGAGGCCACCCACGGGGGGGGGGGGGAGGTTAAATGTTGGAGCTCGCCTGCCCAGGAGGGTCGGCCTTGGCTGCCAGGAGGAGGCGGGGGTGGGGGTAGCGGACGGAGGGGGGGGTGTTGTTCTAGGAGGGTCGACCTTAGCTGCTAGGAGGAGGCGAGGGTGGGGGGTAGCGGACGGAGGGGCGGTGTTGTTCCAGGAGGGTCGGGCTTGCCTGCCTGTTGCCGGTCAGGGGAGGTCGGGGCCAGCCTTGGTAGTGGGTGGGTCTTGCAGAGGATGCCTGGAGCTCGTGAGCTGGGGTCCGGGGCCAGAGATGAAGCTCACGAGCTGGGGGCGGGGCTGGTAGATGGAGCTCGCCAGCACGGGGGAGGAGGTGCTGGAGCTCGCGAGCTGGGAGCGGAGGTGCGGGGCGGAGCGGGACAGGTTGCCGGGGAGAGAGCGGGTCAGCTTTCCTAATGGAGGGAGACATGATTTTCTTTGATTTAAAGCATGGCATCATGTTATAAATATGGTGTGTTTTGAAGGGTAAAATGGTCAACATAAGATTTTTTCCGTCAAAGTTAACGGATAATCAGACGGAACTTGACACAGGGTTATGCCATGTAAAGGTTAAGCATTATTCAGGGTCCTGGGTGTAATTCATTATTATAGAGGGTTTCCGGGGTAATTACGATACTACTCAGGGTTATGGGTGTAAATATCCCATATAGTAAATGCCACGATGGTTGGCATATAACATTAGTGGTCCACAAAATGCTAGCGTTAATTAGCATAATCATCGCCGGTTGTCTGCAGAATCGTCGGCAGTATCTCTTTCACTGATGGTCTCAAGAGACCATTGGGTAAAGCTGCCATCAATCGTTATTTTTGTAGTAGTGTAGGTGTACCTTATTTTTATTTGTTTTTAAATACGATTACGAATGTGGATACATATATTGATGGATATTCAAATTATGTTACCATATCCTTAAAAAACGGATATTGATTGGATACAAATAATATTAGGAATACTCTATAGATTAACGTAAATATACATATATATCGGATGGAATACATGAAACATAAAAATACTAATTATATTTTTATCATAATAATTATACCAAATATAGTAAAAAAAGTTATAACATTATGTTATATACAGTTAAAAATAAATATACAAAATATATTTGTATATGAAAATATATACGAATATGAATATAGATATTTACGGATATCAAACGTATCCATATCCATTTTAAAACGGATATAGATACGGATGTTAAAATATATGTAGTACGAATATACACGTAGACATTAAAATCTGTGTAAAACTGATACAGATTGAATATTAAAAACCTAAAAGCATAGCCTCTTGTAAAGTTTGCAAATGTTAAAAGTTGTAGGCAAATAGGCAGGCAGACATGTGAGAGCACATCTGGCACATATCATATGGCACCAGATAACATACATGCATAGGAAGACATGGCACGTCAGTGTGGACTGTGGAGCTGCGTCCAAAAAGGGTAACATGGCGCAACCGCACACTTGGCAATACTAAATTATGGAGCCCGTATTATTCCTAAGATGTAATCCGGTCTTCACGGCGGAATAAAACTCAATTGATATGATTTGGAAAGAAATACCAAATCTTATTACATGTTATGAAAAAGAATATTTAATTGCTAAAATTATAATGTCAGAAAATCTTGGAAATATTTTTGGTTGGACTAAAGTGAAATATACTATTAAGTTTTGTAGTTTCCTTATAAAATGTATAGAAATAATAAACATGTAACGTTCACACCCTTTCACATACTTAAAATTTTATAATTTTTGTGTGATAAACGAAACATCAACAAAACCAACTATTATTTTAAAATGAACTCGAGCACTATAGCAAGATTAAAATACAAATCAATTTAATCAAATTCAACAATTATGCAAAGGGGAGAAATTTTCAGAGTATGATATCATTCAACATATGCAGCAATCTGTAAACGAATCCAATGCAAGATAAATGCAGATAAACAGAATAGATATGAGTGGTTTTCCACCAACTAAACATGAAGTATACATCACCAAGATTTCATCTCCTGTCGACTAAAGAAAAAAAGGATATATCGTCCTCATCATCTGAACATAATATCTAAAAAAGTATTAAAGATCTATCATATCAAAATATAAGTAAATTTGGAGATGATGTACGTACCCATATCACTGTATCCTTCGTCACCATCGATAGATAGAAAAGCACAACAAGGTCCAACAGTGACCAACCTCCATGATCGCGATGAACCATACAAAGCCCACGTGTAAAACGCAAGAACATAAGACAATAGGTAATATCAAATCATTGTAAACATCTCTGCTCGACAATTTATTCTTTCTTCGAGGAAAAACCAATATCCGCCGAAGGAATGAAGGGGTATTCTCGTCCCAGAGAAGATTAGGGAGAACAAACATGAGGAGAAAATGAAGTTACAAAGCATAAGGCGACGCCGAATCAGACCCATCTACGGTTTATTGAAAAAAGAGGGAACATGGAAAACCATTGTGGAGAATAGAACCCTTGCCTGGGAAATACACGTCCATACTGAAATTTTAATAAAGAAAAAACATGGGAATATCAGAGAGGGTTTGACAACTGTATAGATAGTTGGAGGGAGAGAAAATGTTGGATGTAATTGTAAAAAAATATTAAAGCAATTTAATAATTTCGTATCATGAACCCTTGAGAATTCATCTGACATTATTCCCCCATTTCAGCGGAATGCTCAGATCAGATCCGATCCTCGAATCAAGTCATGGGAAATTAGCCGCATGCTTGGATCCATATGAATTGGGAAAATTGGGATCAATGACCTCCTTTCACTTCGTGTTCTTCGTTCTCATGTGGCAATGAAGAAGAACACAGTGGAGTCGAGCAACACCTGATTATAGATGGAGTTGCGGTGGTGTTGAAGACCTTCAAAGGTGAAGCGAGACAGGGTAAGGCCGAGGTATCGATAATCCTCAGTTCGTTCAATCGATGGGAGACCTGTAAGTGGAAATATCTTGCTCACCTCGAAAGGATGAAATCTTCAGACCGATCTGATTCTCCATGCTTGAGACGATAACGGGATCATATTAACATAACTATATATGATCCAATGAAAAGAACGAACCAGGGAAGAGGTTAACGTTACTCATCCCGTGGGAGGACAGATCACATGCACAATAGAGACCGAGAGGAGACAAAGCAATACCCACATAAGAATGACAGGAGGGAGGGGAGATGGAATTGGGAGAGTTTGGAGAATCGAGGGGAAGAGAAAAGGGCAAAGTGCCGGTTCTGAATGGCAGTAGGGGGAGATGGACACCTGTCGTGTCAAGCGGAACGGGGAGAATTTGGAGAAGTGCAGGGAAGAGAAAAGGACAAAGCGTTGGGGAACCACGAATGGATTATCATGCATATCAGGAATGATAATTGACAGTGGCATCTGTTTATTGCATTACCTTCAATGTTCACGCAGTAAGTAGAAAGAAAAACAGAGATAATTTGCAATACCGTCAGAAACAAATGACGAACGTGAGAATACCCAGATCAGTTCCAACTCCCTACCTACCATATTGAACCAACAGAATGGTCCGGTGATACGCCACCGTGACATTAAAATCCAGGAAGATAAACCCCCCTGTCGACTCCCGCGGGCCGCCATTTCTTCACAGGTCCCGCAACCCTCTTGAACATGCAGACCATTGACACGAACATGTTCCTGTTTAAAGAATCCCTCACAAATCCTGCAAGACCCATAAAAAATCAAGATTACCCACCTCCGGAAAACCCAGAATTAGCCATGAAGATCCGATTTTTCTACTGATTTTGTTGTTCCTGAAGCGGCGAAGGAATTAGGTCGGTTCAAACCAGGGGAAATCGCAGGTGCGAGGCTGCCATCGCCACGGGGCAAGCGCCAAGGCATTGGGTTTGCCGGTGGCGAGGTAGTTACAACCCTTGAAGATCTCGCTGCAGGTGGAGTTGTAGGGGAGGGGGTGCCTGGAAAGGTCCAATCAGGGATTCATATGCCATCGGAGTAGATGCAGGAGGGGTTCCATTGGGGATGAGAAGGGAGGGTGGGTAGCGGGGAGGTTGGGAGGGGTGGAGGAGGTAGAGTGAGGAGAGGAGAGGAAGGAATAAGAGGAGGAGAAGAAAAGGTCTATGCTTGGTGGTGTGGTCGCACTTCACCATGGATTTGGCATCAATGCTCTACTGTTCCTGCTCCCCTTGTGTATAGCGCGGGGAATAGAAAAGGGAAAGCACGGGGAGAACCACGTGTCAAGAGCCAGATAAAAAACCCAGCTTTAACATATGTATATAGATTATTATTATTATTATTATTATTATTATTATTATTATGAAATGAGTTGGAATTACGTCGGCATCTCACATGCGCTGCCCTCCTAATGAACCTCAAACACATGCTTCGATTGCGATCCCCTATCAGACCTTCATCCAATTCATGCACTCAATTATTTGGTCTCCCAACAAGAATCTAACTTTCAATAAAAGCGGTCTTCTTATTCTTATCCATGGAGTGTACACATTCTATCAACAATATACAAGCAGATAAATGATCCAACAAAAAGAACACGGGGATTTACAATGGTTAGACAATGTGCTTATATCCACGATTGGCATTAAAGCTCTGTCATTTATATTTTACACAATTGTTCTTCGAGTTCTATGAGCAGTCTTTTTTATGCTGCATTGTTGTAGAGTTTGAGGGAGGGTTATTTGAAATTACTATTATATACTTGATATTTAGAAATCTGCAATATTTCTCCATGCTTATAAGTCATCCATCAATTTTCATAGAAAAATAATCTAACAGTTAGTAATATAATAATAAATGGAAAGAGAGAGAAAAATTGTAAAAGTTGTTACACTTTCTTATGCTTATCGAAATCTAGCATGCCCATAAAAATGCATTACCTTGCAAAGAATTAGAGGGAAACAAACGTATTAATATTGATTGATTAATCACATTGAACTAGATGGCATTCTACAATTCTTTACTAGAGAGAGCTAGATACATTGCTTGGAGAAGTCTACCACCACTAACACTGGCTTTTTCTAATTAGTGTTAAAATTGTTTCATTGTAGTATACATCAAAGTCATCCGAAAATAAAAATTTTATTGAATGCACGTATGTTTTATTTGACCATGTCCCAAGGTCGAATACAAAGAAGTAATTCCAAAACCAACACACTGGTATGTGGTCCAAGCAAAGCATCATGATTCCAAGTGATTTTTTTAATTTTAATGTATTTCAAAAAAACAATGGTGTCTTAAAGCTTAATCCAAGTACATAAATGTAAAAAGGCTAGATGTTTATTTTGAAACTAGATATAAAAAATAGAAAATTAAGTTGAAAACATTTAAGTAATAAATGATTTTTGTGGTTTTAATGGATTGTAATTATGTTTAGGATATAATGATCTGGAAAATAAAGTTTAAAATAGTTAAGTAATAAATAATTTTTGTAGTTTTATTTGATTTTATATATGTTTAGAATATATTGAAAATAGGACTATTTTAAGGCAGTTTTTGCATTAATGAAAGTATGGATTCTAAATACCTAAAATATACTAAATAATAAAATATTTAACATTAGGTATTTTAATGGAAATATATATTAGTATGCAAATAGAGAAATTTGTTATATGTTTTCGCTTTTTTATATTTATTTAAATGTAAAAACATTTTTGATGTCTTTCGATTTTATGAGATATTCATGCTCTATTCTTTGGGATTTTTTAATATGTGACAAAACATAATAAAAGGGACATACACTATTTTTAAAAAAATCAAATAAATATTTTTTATGAATTTTCTCTGTAAAAATTTAATCATTGTAGTTTTAAATTTTCAATAAATAACAAATAGTAATAAATATGTAAACAACCATTATGAGATGCACTGATATAATGTGAATGCTAGTTAATTATTTTGAGACAAAATATTATAAAATGTGCTTAATACAATTCGATAAGTGAATTTAAATAAAAATTATTTTTTAGCACAAAACAAGAATTATGAATTGAATTTTCGCTGGAAAATAAACAATGTAAGAACCTACGAGTTGTTCAAAATTCATACTTAATTTACCAATATGAGTTTTACAGTGATTTTCCACTACAGCAAAATTGAGTTATAGTGACGTTTTATTTTCAAAATTGCAGTAAATTAGCCGTTGTTAAATATATAGCGACAATATTATTCGTTGCAAAACGAGTTTTCATACTCAAAATTAGCAACAAATACCATATCTGTCGTTATATAATTAGCAAATGTCCACATAGCGACGTTTATCCATTGCTTATTTTTCAAAATATCAACTAATCATCGCTATTTTTTAGTTCAAAATTTAACGATGATTAATTAGAAGTTTGAAAAATAACAACGAATAAGCATCACTATTGAAGGATATGGTATTATCCTCAAGTGCATCACGGAAGCGTGATCGTCGTATCGAATACGACGTAGAAAGACTAGTGGTACTAGTTGTTCTGCGCAGCGGAATTTAAAAAAATTTCATGCGATGAAACCACATGATCAAAGAACGATTATCGGATCGTTTCATCTAGAACCACAACAAGTATAAAGGAGTACCTCTTGAAGCGCGGTTGATCGAGTCTCTAAGAAAAAAAACCTCTTGTCTCAAGTTCGATCGTCGAAGAAAATGCTTGCGAGCGCAGGGATGAACCGCGTGATCCTCGTAATCCAACAAGATGATCCAAGCATGGTGAACTCCTGATCTCGTCGTACGAGATCGAATGTCTTCTTTGTGAGCGTAGCACTCCAAGAAGATGGAGAACCGAAGAACGTCGAAGCAGCGGCGGTGTGGCAAAGGCGACGACGAATTCTTTCCTCTAGGGTTTTGGTGGACGACCACCGAGGGAGAGAGGGTTGACGTCTGAGAGAAATGAGAGAGAGAGAGAGAGATGTGCTCCAAAATTTCATAGCCTTAGAGAGCATGGCATGCGTATCTATTTATAGGGTTTTGGGATCCATGGATCTCAATCCATGGGACATATAAAATCAGTGGATGAGATTGATTTATATTCAATCCAGTGGTCAAGATTGTTGTTGGTAAAAACCAACAAATTATGATTTAATTTAGAGCAAAATATATTTGACAATTCAAATATAAATCAATCCTAAATTAAAACAACCAAAAAGGAGATAATAAACATGGAGATTACATCTCCCATGTAAATCAAGGTGGACGGCCAACAATTCCAAATAGGACTTCGTAGCCGTCCACTTTATTCCATGTGGAGACAATCTCATGAGATTTCATGAGATGCAAATCTCCATGGAATTCTTCATTATTATTTCCAACAACTTTGTTGTGATTTATTCTTCAAAAATAATTCATAATTAATTTTGAGAATATTGCAATCTTACCATTGAAAATTTGTGAATCACATTCACAATCCAAAACAAAATATAATTTACATTTTCAATTAATTACACAATGTGTATCTAATACACATTAATAATTAATCAACAAATATAAATTATAATCATCTCTCTCTAATACATTATAAATCACATTTATAATATATTATGAATATTGGATATTGCTATCCACCTTATTCTTATCCACAATAATTAAATCACATTTATTTATATTGGATAATTTCTACACACATCAAGGTGACTAAATCACATTTAAACATCAATTCTTCAATGCTTAGATTTATGGAATTATTCTTGAACACTTTCAAGAATAATACGATTTCTCCACAGATACTTGGAGATAAGGACAAGGCGATTGTATTGTTCCACGTATAGTGACTTGGATGTTGAGATCACATCTCAAATCCAGATCTCATGGACCTCCCACAGATGCTTGATCAAATCAAGAACGTAGACCTAATCTTCTCATTGCATGTGAATCTCATTCAGATTAATGTCCATTACATGGACTAAGATTAGGTCACTTCTCTATTGAGAGGAGTCACTAAAATCCAAACCTGTTTCATCACTCCCTCGGAATGGAAGCATCATGATTATAAAATCGTTTATGATCACATCACCCTCAGGTATTCCCAATACCTTTACATCCAGCATACTAGAAGAGCTATGATCATCCTGAAGATATATATCACCTTTATACTGTCATCTTCAGGGTTTGATCATCAAGTTTCTCAATCTTGGTCATTGGGAATCGGTATAGATCATATGCTTTCCCAAAGCATATATCTTACCTTCAAATTCATGTCATGCTTCCAAAGCATGACGACTATGCATGGAATTTGATCAGTCCCAATACCTCATGAGTGAGCTCATGTCTCCCGGTTCATAAGTGAACCTGTATGATCCCTTTGAGTGATCGTATTACTTATATGTCCTTACATGCACACCAGCTCGCCGGTGTATAGACCTTGGCTAGGTTATCAACCTATTGGTCTACCAAATGTACATACTCAGACATATAGCAACACATCTGTCTCTGGTCAGAGGATGCATGCCTATGCTGTGACGACATTTAACATAGGCCTTTGGTTATCTTGATCTCATTTAGTCAACCCATTGACTCAACTAATCTGACACCTCCGAATTACTATTCCCATGCAGAGGACCTGCATCAAGAGTCGATCAGATATCAACCATATGAGAAAGGATTGTGATCTCCTACTCAGACTGGAGATCATCACTTAACAATCATTTGATGATGCTTGATGAGTCCTCTATCTAAATCCTTAGATATTTATCCAAGCATCAGCCTCTATGATTCACTCAATGAATCAACAGCTGTATGATCCTCAAGCTGGCCATGGTACATAATCCTTATTGTACAAAGGAACCTAATAGTGCATTCATTCATTTAATCTCAGAAATGGAGTGAAAATAATCAATAACTTTTATTGATAAATCATATATTACAATTAATTTATTGTAGGGATGGTTTGCCTCGGGCTCACATTGCTAACAATCTCCCACTAGCCCTCATAACCATTCGGAAACAATCCTTAAACCCATACTCATTACATGTTGGTAGAAAACCTTCTGTGTCAGAGGTTTGGTAAGAGGATCAATAATGTTGTCGGCAGAGGTCACCTTGGTAATGATGATGTCACCATGCTTTTGAATCTCTCGAATGATGTGGTATTTCCTTTCCACGTGCTTGCTCTTCTGATGCCATATGGGTTCCTTTTCCTGGGAAATGGCTCCCGTGTTATCGCAGAGTAATGGGATGGGAATATCAGAGGAAACTACGCCAAGCTCCAGGATGAACTTGTGCAACCACACCGCCTCCTTTGCAGCATCCGATGCGGCAATGTACTCGATTTCTGTTGTTGAATCTGCAGTAGTGTCCTGCTTCTTGCTTCTCCAGCTCACAACTCCTCCATTCAACAAGAATATGAACCCTGATGTCGACTTTCGATCATCAATATCCGATTGGAAGTTAGAATCTGTATATCCTAAGACTTGGACATCACCATCTCCATAGATCAAGATATAATCTTGCGTCCGTCTTAGATATTTGAATATGTTCTTTATTGCATTCCAGTTTTGTTCTCCATAGCAGGATTGATAACGACTTACCACTCGTACTGCATGGTAGATATCTGGCCTAGTACACATCATGGCATACATTAAGCTTCCTATAGCTGATGCATAAGGACATCCAGCCATGGCTTTCTTTTCCTCAACATTGTGAGGAGACATTCCTTTAGACAAGTGGATACCATGTCTTAAGGGTAGGAATCCTTTCTTGGTACTATCCATACCGAATCGTTCAAGAATCTTCTTAATGTATCCATGTTATGATAATCCCAAAATCCTCTTTTCTCGGTTTCTGAATAACTTCTGGCCTAAGATGTAAGAGGCTTATCCAAGATCTTTCATCTCAAAGGTATGGGATGACCAAATTTTCACACTGGTCTTCATCCATGTATCATTCCCAATGATAAGGATGTAACACACGATGAATACAATGGCGCTCCCACTAAGCTTCTTGTATACATAAGGTTCATCAAGATTCTGCACAAAATCATAATTCTTTATGGTTTCGTCAAATCTGATGTTCCAGCTATGAGAAGCTTGCTTGAGCCCATAGATGGATTTCTTCAGCTTGCATACTTTGCCATCCTCAGTCACGAAGATCTGGGTCTACTCCACGTAGATATCCTCCTCGAGGTATCCATTGAGGGAAGCCGTCTTGACGTCCATCTGCCAGATGTCATAGTCAACGTATGCAGCTATAGCTAGCAGTGTCCTGATGGATTTAAGCATAGTCACATGAGAGAACGTCTCATCGTAATCGATGCCTTCTCTCTGTGTGTAGCCCCTAGCTACGAGCCGAGCCTTGAAAGTCTCTACTTTCCCATCGGGACTCCTCTTTCTCTTGAAGATCCATTTACACCCAATGGGTTTTACCCCTTTAGGTGGATCCTCTAGGGTCCATACACCATTATTATGCATGGAGTCAATTTCGAACTTCATTGCTAGCATCCATTTATCCATGCCATGATCCGCGAGTGCTTCATCAAATGAAGTAGGATCAATGTCATTCTCAATTGACACATGGAATCCATAACTTTCAGGTGGTGCAACCACCCTCGAACTCCTTCGAAGAGGTATGGGGTGTTTCATCTTTATTTATCTCTTCATTTTCTGGTCTAGGAAGCTCAGAATCTTCAGGGGATTCAATGAGTTCCTCTACTTCATTTTTGTCTTGACCTTTAAGGAAATCATCCTCCAGAAATTTCACATCTCTAGAGAAAAAAACTTTTTGGGTCTCAGGGTCATAGAGCTGGTATCCAATACCATATTTAACATACCCAATAAAGTAACACTCACGAGTGCGAGATTCTAGTTTACTTGCGTCCACATTCTTAGCATGAACCAAGCAACCCCAAACCCTCAAGTGATTAACACTAGGTTTCGTTCCATACCAGAGCTCATGAGGAGTCTTAGCTATAGATTTGCTAGGAATCTTATTTAGGATATATATTGCAGTCTCTACTGCATATCCCCAGAAACTAAGAGGTAAATGTGCTTTGCTCACCATTGAACGAACCATGTCCATGATGGTCTTGTTGCATCTTTCCGCAACACCATTAAGTCGGGGAGTTCCAGGAGGGGTGAGATTGGAAACAATTCCATTCTCGTTAAGGTATTCCTTGAATTCATCTGAGAGGTACTCGCCACCTCGATCAGATCGAATCCGTTTAATCTTCCTATCTGTTCGGTTCTCAACCAAAGCCTTGAACTCTTTGAACTTTTCAAAGGTTTCAGATTTATGACGTAATAGGAAGACAAACCCGTATCACGAATGGTAATCAATAAACGTCAAATAATATCGATATCCATTTCGAGTCGCGGTACTGAACCACATACATTGGTATGTATTAGGTCAATAATACTTTCGCATCTTGTAACCTTGTTACGGAAAGGCATCCTAGTCATTTTACCTCGAATATAATGTTCACAGGTAGGTAAAGATTGAACCTGTAGAAAATTTAAAGGTCCATCCTTTATCAATCTATTGATCCTATCAACAGACAAATGACCAAGCCTTTAATGCCAAAACATATTCGAATGATTTTTATTCTCCCTGGATCTTTTAGGGTTTTTATTAGTGGTTGTAACATTCATGACATGCTCATTAATGCACAATTCATAGATTCACCAGAAGTTAAAATACCATCTGCAATATATTTATCATAATGATTTATGACTAATTTATTACAGAAAAGGAATGAATATCCACTTCTAACTAGCTTAGATACATATATTAAATTCCTTCTAACTTTAGGTACATAAAGACATTCTTTAAGTACTAGGACTCTACCACTAGATAATGATAGTCAATAAGTCCCGACGATGACTACTGCATCACTTGCATCAGATCCCATCTAGATGACTATCTCCCCTTCTTCAAGATTTGTAGTTTCCTGAAACAAATGCAACAAATTGCATACATGAACAGAAGCACCAGAATCTACAACCCAACTTCCTTCTCGTCCAACGAGAAAGCTAGTTTCAATGATGAAAGTAGATTTCATACCTGTGGGGGCTTTACCTTTGTCTGCTGACTTCAGGTAATCCGGGCAATTACTCCTCCAGTGCCCTGGCTTCTTGCAGTGGTGACAGACGTCGGATTTCTTCGATATCAGTGTGAAGAATGCACTACAAGATGATGCAACGCCTTGACTCTTCTTCTTTCTCTTCTGGGCCGGGCCCTTCCGAGAATCTTGCTTCTGACCGCGCTTCCCTCTGACCTGTGCAACCATTGCACTGTCAGTGGGACCATCTTTCTTCATTACGTCTTCTGCAGACTTTAATGCAGCAAGAAGACCAGCGTTCGACAAGTCCAACTGGTTCATGTGGAATGAAACCGCAAAATTATTGAAAGACTTGGGGAAAGACAACAGAATGAAGTCATCTTGCATATCTGCATCCATATTTGCCCCAAGAGTCTCTAGTTCATACAAGTACCCAAACATTTTGAGTATGTGTTCTCGAACCAAAGTTCCTTCATGCATCTTGCAGCGAACGAGTTCTTTCATAATATTGTAACGCTGGGTGCGGTTAATGTCATCAAACATATCTTTCAGATTCTGCATTATTTCCTGGCATGTGCTCATCTCCACATATTTCTTCTGAAGAACATTGGAGAGAGAACCCATGATATAACATCTAGACAAGACATGATCTTCATCATACTTGTCATTGTATGCTTTTTCTTCCTTGGATTTTGCGCTTTCATGCTTGTCTTCGGAGAGCACATAAGTTATGCGCTCAGCAGAGAGAACAAGCTCCAAATTACGGATCCAATCCGAGTAATTTGGGACCGGTCAACTGGTTTCCCTCAAGAAGCCTGCTTAGTGGGTTCAAAGACTTCATTTTTTGAAATTAAGAATGCATTATATTAGAACATATAATCATATATATTCAAATTTATGATATTTGATTAAGGCATTTTAAATCAAATTGTTCTTGCTTTGTCATCCTTGAAAGTTTATTCTCTTAATCACTTTTAAAGTAAGAGATATACTTACCGTTATATCTCAAGCAAGAACCGGGATCTCCTCCTTATCTTTGTCATATCCCAATAATATGAGAACCTATGACTCCAATAAAGAGAAGCGGGAACACATTCCGCCTTGCAAGTCCAACTTGCATTTCCCAATTCGGTCTTTAACACCTGGGCCCACCACCCTTAAGGTGATGTTGACCCGTCATTAATCGAACCAACCATCAACAGGAATACAACTCGCTATGCGCAATCCAATATCGCCTCAATAGTATGAGGACCCGATATTGGGGTCACTACGCATACGTCCTTACTCTTTCGAGAAGCGACGAGCCCGATCCAAATGGATCGTATGCAGGAGCTGTCACTTCGAACAGACGTCTCCTACATATAATATCTGGCGACGGAACCCTTCGCCTTGACGGGAGATCATGGATGTCACTTATGTGATCCTCCACCTCATATTCAAATTTTAATTAATTATTATGAATCATATTCATATAATTAATTCTTCCAAGGGAAATAACAACTCTATTCATAATAGAGTGTTTCAATTGGACATAACCAATTTAATCATATTAAATTAATTATCAATCAAATTTATTCAACAAACTTGATTGTTTTACTTGAATATATATATGGTATTATCTCAAAGTATATATTGATTCGAATTTTAATAATTAGAAAATACATCTTGATTTTCTCCGGCATTATCGAGTCCCTACCCGCTGTCATGGCCAGTACCGACGAGAGTGGGACGGACCACATACGTTGCAACCCGCTACCCCAATGCTCTCCGACTAGACACCATATCCACCTCAGGAAAGGATAATGCCAAATACATCAATTTGTACTTGAGATTATCATTGGTTCTTCGACCGAAATTATACCATATAGTAATAATCAAAAGATTTTTTTTATAAGGAAATTTTCTACACAAATTCCCAATCCTATTCAAGCATCAAGTTTGAAGTTTATGCTTCCAATTATGATATTGATCAATCAAATCAATTAATTGGTTGAGGCCAAGTCAATTAAGTAAATAATCATCTTCCAATATTTCACAAATATTTTCCATAATTATTTAATGAAATTAACAATTAATTTCACTAATTGACAATCACATGGTTCTTGAATAGGACTGTAATTTCAGCAGTGACCCCTACTCACTAAAATTAACATATCTCAATCAATTTAAATCCAAATTAGACAAACTCAATTTTTAAAATTTTTTAACTTGATTTAGGACAGAACCCACAATATTTCACACATTTCAAGGTGGATCGAAATAGTAATTAACTCATTATTCATGTTAAGATTCGTAGTTCCTGCAACAGTGAATACATGTTCATTAAAACAATCATATCTCGAGCAAACGAAATCCAAATTACGTAAAATCAGATCCTATGATTTCCTTATTTAATGGAGAACAAAAATACAAGTAATTAATTTGTGTTTAAATATTTTAAATAGGGAAGAAATTATTCACTAAACAGATATGCGAAAATCAAATGCGACAAAAACTTTCGCGACCTTAACGAACCCAGGTCCTCCTAGGTTTGCGGATCGTATCCAAAGTCTTCAACCTAAGGCTCTGATACCACTTGAAGGATATGGAATTATCCTCAAGCGCATCATGGAAGAGTGATCGTCGTATCGAATATGATGCAGAATGACTAGTCGTACTAGTTGTTATGTGCAGCGGAATTTAAAAAATTTTCATGCGATGAAAAACGCATGATCCAAGAACGATTCTCGGATCGTTTCATCTAGAACCACAACAAGTATAAAGGAATACCTCTTGAAGCGTGGTTGATCGAGTCTCTAAGAAAAGAGACCTCCTGTCTCAAGTACGATCGTCGGAGAAGACGCTTGCGAGCGCGGGGATGAACCGCGTGATACTCGTAATCCAACAAGATGATCCAAGCACGGTGAACTCCTGATCTCGCCGTACGAGATCGAATGTCTTCTTTTTAGCGTAGCACTCCAAGAAGATGGAGAACCGAAGAACGTCGAAGCAGCGTTGCGGTGGCGAAGGCGACGACGAATTCTCTCCTCTAGGGTTTTTGGTGGACGGTTGATAGACCGTAATTTTAGCCCTTTAAGAATGCAGATTTAGAACTATGATGTCATCGCAGCTGGGCTGAATTAGTTCGATCAAAGACCATCTGAATCACACTGGAGACGTAGGTCGTCTTCGCTCGATCCTACCACCTCCCCCTGTCACAGGGAGATGGAAGAGGGATGGGCCTTGCCCCGCGTAAAGATGTACATCGGAGAACTAGGGTGGAGATGGATTATTTAAGGAGAGAAAATGGCAGTTCCGGTGGAGAGGGTGGTGCTTTGTGCGGGAGATCTGGCGTGAGTGGAGGGGGATCATGGAAGGTGTGACAGGCTGTGAGGATGAAGGATGAGTGGGGAAGGCCGTGAGCCGATTAGAGTTTGGAGGTGGAGATCGTGGAGTCGGGAAAAAATGGAAGGGCGAAGGTGGTTTGCGAGATGGCGAATGTGGGAGAGAGGACCCACGGGAGGTTGACGAAGGTGTCTAAGCCGTTGGATCATGCAATCCAACGGCCAGGAGCGAAGCGCTTAAGAGCGGCCTTGATGAGATCGATTGTGGCGCATCAGAGGGTGAGTGGCGCGCCATGTGGCTAGCAAAGAACGCAGCGTTAGCGGGCGGAGGAGATGAGATCAGGGCTGCGATCGGATGGTGGAGCTCACAGGGGCAAATGAACGTGGGGGTGATTACAGAGGCGAGGGGAGATTGAATGGTGTACAGAGTGCTACGTGGCGGGCGTAGCTTAAGGCGCCAACGGGCGGCTTTGATGGATTTGGAATATGGTCAGATGGCACGGGACAAAGCGTGTACTTGGAGATTATTGAATCATTGGATCGAGAAGCGATCCAACGGCTGGGGGCGAGGGCGGACAGTGCAATGAGGCCGGGTCACGTGGCTCAATCAGGAAAGATCCATGTGGCCCAATCATATTATTAGAAGTTAGAAATTGACTTTGAGGGGACAAATGGCCGAATTTGGAAAAACTCAAAACATGAAAGTTGTAGATCTTGATGAGATCTACAAGTTTCATGTTGATCAAAAAACGAAGATGAGGTCAAATAAAGGTAGAAAATATTTTTGAGGGTACTTTTAAGGGTAAAAATACCACGGTTTTAATTTTGACATTTTTTGTGGTTTTTAATTTATTCCATGACTCTGATAATTACAAGACTATATCAGGTTTTCATTGACACACATTTAAGAAAGGGGGTTAATATAGGTAAATTAAGATGATGAAATCGAGTTTCATCACCCCCCTATACTTAAACTATGCTCGTACCTGAGCATCAAAGAGAATGAATGAACTGAATTAACCCCTTTGTGCATGTGGGTAAATGATCCAATCTGTTCAAGTCCACTCAACTTTTGAGGTCGAAAATTTTAGAGCTCAACCCAGCCTTAGTCAAGAGGCACCCAATTCCTCTAATTATGCAGACTCTCTCTGAGGTATATATAAACTAAGGGTATGACATTTAGTGTTGACTGCGTTCATGAGAGTAGAGTCAAAACTTCACCCAAGGTCTTGGTCCAAGAAATTCTCCTAAGGACCCAATCCTCAACACTAGGGAATAAATCAAATATTATGTTCAGTCCACCATCTCTTTAGTTGTCAGACTTGAAAGTGTAGATGGACGACCAGTAATGGAGGGCATGGTATTGTGTCATTTCTTCTCTCCCTCTCATTGGACCAAGGATTCTCTCTAGTGCCTTATTACGCAACACATATTTCTTGTGTTGATCAGTGCGTCCGTCAAGAGAGGTTGGAGTCGTCTGCACTTGTTTTCCTATTAATACACCAGGGTATGTCTTTTTTGAGTACTTATCATACCTTCTACACCCATACTTGTAGCATTTACGATGCAGAGCCCTTTTTGGTGCAAGCCCGACTCCTGGTCCAAATAGCGGTAGTCCAAGTGGACACTTTTGAAATGTTTTGGAGAGCACGCCTTTGGTGGAAGCTCTTTGATATTTGACTGTGGAATGAGAGCTTGTCTTTGACGTTTCATTGATTTGTAGTATTTTTGGCTAGCTCCACTTCTTTTACCAAGAATTGGCGCACACTGATCAACACTTTTATTTATTTTACACACTGGCACTTAGGTCAATGTCAAGAGATTAGTATCAGAACCAAGTTCTCATACTGGCTAATAATGCTGACACTCAGGTTTCATGAAGCCTTCAAAGATTTTATCCCATCCTCGAGCATCATTAGATCAAGTCCACACTCGAATCCCCCAACCCAGTCCCTCAAGTGATGAGTCAACTCATCTCATCGAAATCGCAGTCGTGCATGTGATGCGCTGATCATATTCTTGTGGTCAGAGACTAAGCATGCAATATAGCATGCAAATCAAGAAATCTAAGGGAATGTGGATGATTAAGTCCAAGACCCTGATGGCTAAGGCTGGTTAACTAAAATCTCAAGTCTTCATAAACCAAGTTTCCTTGAACATTTCAAATTCTGGTGGAAGTGTGAATGTAGAGGATTAATCCAACTCCTTCATTCAAAAACTTTTTTTGACTTTAAGAGGTATTATGACTGCCTAAACTCAATTAAGTAGATGCATCTGCATTCAGCCAGTATGAGTGTAAGTACAGGCCGGAGCTCATTGCTTGAGGACGGGACCTTGCACGATGTCCTCTAAACCACCCACTCTGCTAAGGGTGAACCCTCACTGAACGCGGCTACTTATCTGGGCTTAGTAGTCACTAATGACTCTTAAAAGATTTTTGAATTTTTCTCCGTGATGATTAGTCGTCCCTTAGGCTTTGTCTGATACGCTTAGCCACTTCTCGACGCTCTTTTAATATTTTGCTGGGGAGAACCATTTCGCAGGAGGCAGGCCAAGTCCACCCTTTATAAGTCGCGAGGTCTACCCAGATTGTGAGTACTGAAGAGAGAAAGAGCATCTCATATAGAAAGAGATGAAAGTAGAGAGGTCGCCTGGAGCGAGTCCTAGCGCTCTGCTCACCCACTTATTTAGTCTCTTATTTTGTATACTAATAATTCAGAATGTCTAGGTAGGTTCACTTCTGCCAAGGCTGCTGAAAAAAAGGGGTCCACAGAAGAGGAAATAACAATGCATCTTGCTCAGTAGGCTCTCCGCTGGACGACACGGCATTCTTGTTCGAACAAACAAAGAGGGGCTGGCCTTGTTCCCTGATTGCTGTTTTTGTATTGGAATTGGATGCTTGTTGTCTTTTGCTCCCACAATGAATTAGACCCACAGAGAAATGAATTAGAAAAAAGAATCGAAGAAAGCTAGCTAGTGAGGACAATCAGTGAGTCAAAAAGCGAGCGAAGACCCACCCTTCTGGAGACGAGCGAAGTGAGACAGATCGATTAGTAGTTGACACGAGCGAGCCGTCATGACCTTGATTCCCCTTCATCTGTTCATCCTCCCCTCTCTCTCAATCCCCGGATGATCGTGTTGGGTGAATTGTGACCTCGTATGATCGTGTCAGGCAGAGTTGTCGATAGTAGACAGAGTTCTGGGTAGAGGGAAGATGATGATGAAAGATCATAACGGGCGAAGCGCAACTAGTATATATATAATCTTAGGTCAGATATGGAATATAGACTCAACCTCTTCTTAATCAAATAGACTATAGCTGAGACGCTAGGCGAAGGGGACGTAGTAGCTGAGACGCAAGTCTCAGGGACTGATTATATATTCAAGTTACGAAAAGAAAGAAGGAGCGAAGGGAAGAGGACCCTCAACTATATATGAGTCTGCAGCTTCGACAATTATATATTAAGGGGCTCTGAGCTCGATCCCTCCCTCCATTTTCTCATCGTGTTACCACTTAGCAGAGTCCTGTGTTTTTAGTAAACAGTCGCTACCCCCTGACCTATGCCGCTTTCCCCCAACAGGGGAGAGCACCCCTTCTCCCGAAGTTACGGGGTCATTTTGCCGAGTTCCTTTGACATGGTAAGAAACTTCAGTTACATTAAAAACAAAAGAAAGGGGTGTTATCGAGTATCTTCCAAGCGTTTACCTCACTCTTAGACAGGATAAGAGTGACGTACGGCAGTAGTTCGACCGGAGAGGCAGGGGTGTGTGCTCTTATTCTCTTCCGACGCAATCAGTCGACATCTCGAAGGGGACGGATTCTTGAGCTCATAGTCCCGGTCCAAACTGAAAATATAGCTGCGACTATAGCCCCGCTCGAGTCTTTCGAGCGGTACGGGTCAGCGGACCAGAGCGGTAGGCATCGCAGCATAGACGCCGGTCGAAGTCACAAAGGAAACTGCCCAATTCCAGTGGGTTTGAAAGGTGGGATATGGAAGCTCTCACAGGTTCGCACAGATGAGGCAGGCTAAGCGACGATCCCGCCAAAAGCCCCCTCATACCTGAATTCCCTCAGCACTACCTATCCTTCCACGAGGTTCAGGATGCAAGGGTAGGTAGTCAGACAAGGTAAGCATTCTGGGCTTTTCAATATATATCGCGTTGCTCGAAAAAGCTCTTTCTTATTTCTTCTTTTTGAAAGAAAAAGAAATTCGTAGAAGGAAGGGCCCCCGGATCGCCGCCTTTGTTTGGGTCAATATGAATGAATCAGAACTTTTATGATCGATCGAAACGACCTTTCTTTCCAGTGGGCTACTTTTTGCGGAACACAGTCTGATTAAGAGAAAGATGGAAGGACGAGTGGTTTGGGGGTTTGGAAGGGGGATCACTGTGGGCTTGGTTTGGCGAGTAGGCCTCACGACAGAGAGGATCCTTCCCTTTCCTTCTCGGGGCGGGCTGGCCACCTTTTGATCTATAATAGATTAATCGAAATTTCTTTATTGATTTTAGCGACAGTGATGGGCACATGCTTCTCAGTACTGATTCGTAGAGGACCGAAACATGCCACTGAAAGACTCTACCGAGACAAAGATGGGTTGTCAAGAACGTAGAGGAGGTAGGATGGGCAGTTGGTCAGATCTAGTATGGATCATACATGGACGATAGTTGGAGTCGGCGGCTCTCCTAGGGTTCTCGCATCTGGGATCCATGGGGAAGAGGAAGGGCACAGTCAAGTGGGTTTGCGAGTTCCCTAGTGGATCAAGGTGGTTCTATCTTCTCTCAATCCTAGGGACGTACCAGAGGCACTGTATAGCCATCCCTTAGGCTTTGACTGATATGCTTAGCCACTTCTCGACGCTCTTTCTTGGTCTGAGAGGAGGCCCAAGCATGACCCGAGGGAGCTCCAGGGTCCGATGCTGAAACCTCATGTTGACGGCGGAAAACTGCGCGAATTGGGCTGCTTGGGGACCTTTTGACGGATTGGAGGCTGTCGTGAGTCAGCGGATTTGCTTTTCTGAGAGGGTAAGTCACAACTGAATTGATCCTCAAATTCTTAAATCACGATGTGAGACTCTAGAGTATCTTCTCATAGTATATATATTATAATGATAATGATCATAAATAGATTTGATAGTATAATTAGAAACTCTACTTCGTGATTTAGTTTTGCTTGTCTTCAGACAAGAGTTAGGTAGGTAATTCATCATTCTTCTTTTTTGTTAGTTAATCCTATCTTTTTTTTATGACTAGGCGTAGGACTCCTAGCTTGCTTCTGGGACATCGCTTCTGGGATAGAGGTACTCGGGTTCCCTAAAAGCCTTCTATATGAGCCCAGTGACATCGACCACCAGCCACTGAGAGTTCACACACGACTTCTTGGTTCCGACCGCACCAAGACCTTCCCTAGATTATATAGTGATGGCTTTTTTGATAGAGTTGTCTTCTCCACAAGAAAGTAGAGGGAGGAAGAAAGAAGGCAAAAAGAGCAAAGAACTCTTTCCGCCCAAGCACATCCGATGCCGGACTTTTCCAGTTAAGAAAGCAGCTACCGACAAGACATCCTCCCGGAATTAGCTAAGCGCTTTCAACCGCAATTTCCCTAAGGGCTTCCAGCAAGCAGGTGGGAAGTCGAGAAGCGAGTCGGAGCGTTTCCTCGACTACATTCCGGATCCGCGAGAACGTCCAACCAATTATTATATAGTGATTATGGAAACCTCATAGTCATTCAAATTCAAACTAGAACCTCCTGTCTTGAAATAGAAATGCAGTTTATAGAGGGAATCGAATATGCGTTCTCAAGCTCTATAGTCAATCCAGAATCAAAAGGCCGATTTTTGTGTCCGTGAGCTTCGCTTCATTTCATAGTGCTTTTCTGGTCCGCATGAGTCGTCAGGACCCAAGAAGAGTATAAATGACTATGTTGGCTAGGAACTTGTTGACGCGGAATGAAATAAATAGTCTAGGCCTTATAATGACGAGGGCGAGGAGTCTATAAGCAATTTTGAAGGTCTTGGCAATCTTGACTGATAGTCGAGGTGGAAGGCAGAAAGGGGTCTCATATATTTCGAAAGAACTCACTATATATTTGGGACAGTCTCAGGACCAGAGCTGATGTCTATTCTGACTCAATATTCTAAACCTGTTTGCTGAGAGAAGGCCCAAGCATGACCTGAGGGAGCTCCAGGGTCCGATGTTGAAACCTCATGTTGACGGCGGAAAACTGCGCGAATTGGGCCGCTTGGGGACCTTTTGATGGATTGGAGGTGGTCGTGAGTCAAATGGTGTCTACTGCGTCTCCTATAGTTGTAGCTTCCTTCGAGCAGTTCGTCTTCGGCACTTGCGTCTTGGACATCCCCTGAAATAGAGAGATCCCTTCCCCCCAGAGTCGAGGATCTCAAGTTAATTAAATAGGTTTTTTCGTGAGATCCCTAGCCGATGTGATGAATCATAGACGACGTCATTCCTATCCGGACTTCTCACTTTACCCTAAACCCTAAACCATAAACCCTTATATACTCTAAATCTCACTAGAATATATAATAGTCGATTTCTACTATCGCGATATGATAGTTATATTAGGGATGGCTTTTCTGGATGCCCCACAGATGAGGCCTACAACTCTTCAAAAGCCAACAAGGCCGATCTCCATTCGGGCTCAAGGCCTTCGAAGTCATTCTCCCACAAAACAAGCATCAAGATCCATAGGGTAGTACGGGGGCGTCAAATGCATTTGTCATCAAGTTGTCGTGAACAGTGTAGATGGGGGGATTCTGATTAAGACAACATTGCGCTGCATCCGTTTGGTGAATGAAATTGGGCTCTGACGCTTTTCATACGAGTTTTGAAGAACTACAGAGAGCGGTACTATTAGAGTGATTTGATGCCTCTTTCTTAGCTTCTTATCATAAAGCCATACTGCAGTGCTACAAAAAGCTTTTTTCACCTTTTTTGGAATGGGTTTGCTGACTATATGAATGTATTCTGATAACGAACATGATGATTCAAGGAAGCAGCTAACCAGCCTACTTCGTTTACTAATAGAATGAAATTGATGATGACTTTTTCAAACGTTACTACTCTCTCCCCTCTCTCAAATAGATTAGCTCTTTATTGTCTGTTTCTCTTTCATCTTAGCTTGTCTGTCTCGAGATATTGCTTAGTCACAATATCTCGAGTCTTTGTACGTAAAAAGACTCGAGATATTGTAACTTGAAGAAAAAGCTCGAAGCTCTTGGAGCATAGAAGTCTGGATTCTGAAGCATGAGGTGCTTTGACAAGGGCTGAGACTCTGACACAAAAGTGTGATTAAGGCGAAAGGAGAAAAAAAGCTTGCTTATCCAAACTCACGGTCGTCACATCCGATTCAGGTGAGTTGGTGCCTACTCGCACATCTACCGGGTGCGTCTTTCTATATATTATTGAAAACTGCATGCCACCACTATTATTGAAATCAGTTGATAGTGAAAAGGGCTGTCAACTCTTGTTTTCCTGGGTAGCGGAATAATCGAGCATATCTTCTGATGCAAGGGCAAGGACTGGAGGGGAAGAGGTGATCGCTGGTGTCCTAATTGACCTCAAACCCGAATGTTTGTGATTTTCCCTAGGGAAGTCTGATCATGCATTCATTCCTAATCCCCGTAGAATTGTTACATCTACGAACTTAACCTTCGACAAGCTACCCTTGATTTCCATATACCTTGATTTCTATCTTGAATCATGTCTCTTTCTCATAAGACTAAGGGCTAAAAAAACAAGAAGAAAATCAAAGCAGTGAAAACTCTCACTTATTTTCTAATCTGCCTCTGGAATGAGGATGAGTTCGGGATCATCATATCTAAGCCCGAATAGTGCGAAGTTCTCAAAAAAGCTTGTATAATCTTTTTGTACTGGAGGAATACAAAGAAGAAAATGCATTTTTTCCGCAATCTTGCAATCGACTTGGTAAGCGGAAAGAGAGATCATCTATCTAACTGATGAGATCAATCGGAACCTTAGTCGGTACGTCTGATTCTTGGTTCATATGCTCTCTTCAAAAATAAGTATGTGGGTCTTCTTGTTGATCCTTCCCCACCCTCGGACTGTGGTTGGCTTGACCGTGGACCTGTCTGCTTTCATCTCTAGAACTCCTTTTTTATAGAAGTGGAAGGTGCCTCACTTCTCGTCGGCTCTTCTTCGCGTCTCGTGTCTGGCCTCTCTGCTTTGCTTTGAGAAGCTCTAACAAAAAGACAAAGGTTGATAAGAGGACAAGTGAGTAGTGGAATGCGGCTAGCCTACATAACCAAAACAAGCCCCTAAGATGAAGAAAATCAGCGACCAAAACAAGCCCCTGAGATCTCCGGAGTATGAAAAGGGGTATGCAACGAGCAGAAGTTATGATAAAGGGCCCCGGTCTCAGAAGAGATGTTGCATTACAAGCTATTCGTAGAAGTGGGATACTATTCCGTTTTGTACGCGATAGAACCCCTATGCCACACAATGGATGTAGACCCCCTAAAAAAAGGTGTGTATCAAAAGAAGAATGGAACTGATTTCAAGAGAAAGAAATGAGAAACCCATCTCCATAATAAGATATTAGTATGGTTCGAGAGGAAGTAGCAGGATCCACTCGAAGACTACAGTGGAAGTGTGAGAGAAATTGGGCTGAACCACGTCTCATTCATCACGGAATCTTAGTCTCATCAAAGATGATATATAATTTTCTTTGATCTCGGAAATCTCTTCTACGACCGCTATCACGCGAAAAAACGGCTTGGGACCTGAAACTGGAGTCAAATGTGCTCTTTCTCTTCTATTTATTCAGTCTATTAAGTAGAGGCCTAGGGCTTAATGAAAAAAAGACTTGGCCCCGAAATCTATAGTAGACATGAGGCTTCCGCAGACCATCTATCAAGAAAAGGAAATCAAGCACGCTCCTTCTTTTGGGAAGTTGGAAAGCTCTTTCGACAGTGCGAAGCATAGGAGACCGAGAGGGCTCTCTAAAAAGAGAGAATGTGAGCCTAGACGATAGGAGAAGTGTAACCGGAGCTTGAAACATTTGAATAATAATGACGATCACCCGGTTGTGCCTCGCAGGATGTGGATACTCTCAGAGCCAGAAGCACGGGAAAGGTGGTCTCGCGGGTAGTAACAGGACTGAGGCTAGCCTTCACAGTCTGCAGCGGGGAGAGAGAGAACGAAGGTCAGTCATCGATTTTAATCAAAGGTTAGAACACATGTTAGTCTCAATTTTCCTTGAAAAAGAGAATTCAATATTTAGTCACACAAGTAAAGATTTTCAAAACATTTTCAAAAGATTTTTCAAAACAAGTGAAACTCATTTTTCAAATCATTTTAAGAAATATTTTTTTTTATAAAAATAGAATCTAGAAAAGTCGTGAAAAACATTGAATTCACTTAGTTCAAAGAATTTTACTTTAGCCAAAAAGTTTTAAAATTTTCAAATTTTCCATATTTTAGCTAAAGTACATATACTGTATATACGGTATACCCCCTATACTTAAACTTTGCTATGTCCTCATAGCACTAGATGATACAAGTCCATAGGTCCATTTAAATATAGAAAAATACACGGGAACTAAGGAGGGCTCCCCCTATACTTAGGTTAGAAATAACCTAAGTATAAAGGCAAGGAAAGATGAGTAATGAAATCACAAGGACTCGGGTGCCCCCTATACTTAGGCTGAGAGCAGCCTATGTATAAAGATGGAGATTTGATGTTGGGAGAGATCCGAGGTGAACGAAGAAGATGGATGGATATACAAGTGAGTGGATGAATCTTCGGAGATCAAATGGAGTATCTAAGGCTCTAGGGAGGGTGTCAAAGCAAACAAGGCTCAATCAAGCATGCAACACACTTCAATTTCACCAACTCACAGATGAAACTAACCGAGGTTGGTTTATTATCTTATCGATTTTATTGGTGATTAAAACATTTAATCTTTACGTGGAAAAAAAGTGTTAAGTAAAAATATCTGCGTAAAACAAGGGTGTTGCTCTCCCAAAACAATATTTACTCCATTTTAGGTTGACTTGCAATTAACAGTCCCAGTTATTTTGCTTAAGTTTGTCACTGAATTAAGGTGAGCTCATAAATTAAGAAATCATCGTCTACCGTTCATTCCCTTTTTCCATTAAACCTAGGTGATCAAGGTAGGAGGGAAATCGAGAAAAAACTATGTAATCGAAAAAACCATGATCTAGGCTAAGCGATAAAACATACAGTGTCATGGCAAAAACATGAGAAAAACTTGGATTGTTTTGAAAACCGAAATAATGTATGCAAGTCGATAAAAGCTGCAACTAACATGCTTCTATTAGCGTGAAAGTATGTCTTTTATATTTGGCTAAGTGAAGCGAGGCTGTGTGCGTCTATATTATAAGTGTGTCCTACCTATGAGCAAGCACGTAAAATTTGAAACAATGAAATAAGCTCGAAGAATCGCATGCCTGGTCCTAGGTCGACACTCAAATGGGGACGATCCCCACACAACCACATATATCCGTTCGTTACAATCGCGAGTCTTCGATCGAAGACCGCTGTATAGACGATTATTACATGATAAAATGATATGCAAATGAAAAAAAATTCCTTTTCTTTTCAATTTGCTCCAAGCATGCTTCTGCGGCTCCTCACAGTGGGAAGCACCTGCTCCTCACCTCCTTGAACATCAAGGGCCATGTCACATAATCAAAGGTTAGAAATCAAATAAAAAAGAAAAATTTTGCAATGCAAAATAGATGAACAAATTGACCTATAAAATGAAACACTTAATAAAATAAATAAAAATCCAAATAAACTAGAAATGAACCGTGTCCCCGGCAATGACGCCATTTGATAGACCGTAATTTTAGCCCTTTAAGAGTGCAGATTTAGCACTATGATGTCATCGCAATCGGGCTGAATTAGGTCGATCAAAGATTATCTGATTTGGATATGTCAATAAAATCAGACGATCATAAATTTATATTTTACTTGGTAAGTAACCAAGGTCTAACTTAAGGACACGAGCCTCTCTCGTGATATTCAGATTTTTAATGATTTCATTAAGTGTTGAGTTAGAAAATAATAGGTCAAACAATGCATGAAGACAAGACAATGCATTAAATAAAAATACAAACATGCATTTTTTTAATCATGCAATTGGATGCGATGAAATGCAATGCAAAATATGCCCTAAATCAGCAATACTTGAGCCAACTAATAAGAAGTCAAATCAGGGGCAAATAATAAAGCTCTCTTCATTCATGTAAAAATCAGGCATGAGAAACATATAAATCAAGACACTTAGACAATAAAAATAATACATTAAATTTTTTAGTGTCAAATCTGACAAATAAGCATGCCATAAAGAAGACAATTAAAGGAGCTTCAAAATGCCACTGAAATCGACTCAATCGGAGCTAGGAATGCTCAAGATATACACGGGTGAGGACAGGGCATAAATGCACGAAAACATGAAAGATAACTAGCGAACAGGTCCCTATGAGGGACTAAAATGTGAATACAAGAAAGTTCGGACCTTCCTTGTAAATGACCCACACGCATAGGGGTATTTTTCAATTATGAAAACCCGTGAGGGCATAAATGCAAAATACCCACTATGCACATGGTTTGCACGTGATCCAGGACCTATTTTCAAAATTAAAGAAGTCGGCGGGCCTCTGTGCAAATTGCCCAGGTTGCACGTGACCAGCATGTGCTCCTCCAGGCTCGGGTAGACTCTGAGGCTCGGAGTAGGCTCGGGTAGACTTAGTTAGCCTCGGAGTGGACAAGCCTCCAGGCTTTGGCTTGGGATAGGTTCGGCACACCCGAACCTACTGGTCTGGTGTTGAGGCTCGGGGTCGCCCGGACTCTGCCACGTGGACGTCGGTGGACCATTGGATCATGAGGATACAACGGTCGCTGTATCCTCATAGTCTCCATACGTGGCTAAGTTTGCACCGTTGGATGAAATCTGGAGAGGAGCATCCAACGGTGCCTGCTCCTCCTTCCTCAGCTGCAAGCGGCGGTGAGATCCGAGCTCCGACGAAGGAGCTCAAGCTCCGCCGCTAGTGCTCGAACACGGTGGACCTCCCCGGAGCTCCCTGGAAGTACGTCGAGGTAGCTGGGAGCTCGGGGAAGGCGCTGGACCTTCTGAATCAGCCCATCGGAGCTCGGATGTCGAAGGCGAAGTTGACGAAGTCGGCTCCGATGGAGCTCCGACCATTGCTAGTTTTGATTACGAGCATGATTAGTATGATAGCCGAAGCATGTGGTGTGAGGTGCTTGTGCGAGGTGAAGTGAAATGGGGAGCTTAGTGAACGGAGAACGTGGCAGCTCAGAGCTCCTCTGTCATGGAGGGCGGAGGAGATGGGTCGGATGTGATAGGGGTTATGGAGAGTAGAAAGGATGATCAGAGGTAGCGCGTGAAAGGGGGTAGTACGGGGAAGCTATCATGGTGGTCAATGGAGTGTGAAGGAGTGTGTCAGAGCCTAATTAATTAAGTAAAAATAGAAGAAAATACAGAGGAGGTCGGAGAGGAGCTTACCTGGTCGAAGATGGAGGTAGTGGCTTGGGCTTGGGGTTCAATCGAACCCCGGGTCTTCGCTGGACCCCGTCAGCCATTTGGGGCAGCTCGAGCAGGCTAGAAGTGTCGCAACGCCTCCATGGAGGGTGGCGGGTCGACACTGGAGATGTAGGTCATCTTCGCCCGATCCTACCACCTCCCCTATCATAGGGAGATGGAGGAGGACTGGGCCTCACCCCGCGTAATGGTGGACATCAGAGAACTAGGACAGAGATGGATTATTTAGGGGAGAAAATGGAAGTTCCGGTGGAGAGGGTGGTGCTTTGTGCGGGAGATGTGGCGTGAGTGGAGGGGATCGTGGTAGGCGTGACAGGCCGTAATGATGAAGGATGAGTGGGGAAGGTCGTGAGCCGGTTAGAGTTTGGAGGTGGAGATCGTGGAGTCGGGAAAAAAATGGAAGGGTGAAGGTGGTTTGCGAGATGGCGAACGTGGGAGAGAGGACCAGTGGGAGGTTGACGAAGGTGTCTAAGTTGTTGGATCATGCAATACAGCGGCCGGGAGCGAAGCTCTTAAGAGCGGTTGTGATGAGATCGATCGGGGCACATCGGATGGTGAGTGGCGCGCCATCTGGCTAGCTAAGGATGCAGCATTAGCGGGCGGCGGAGATGAGATCAGGGCTGTAATCGGATGGTGGAGATCACAGGGGCAAATGGATGGGGGTGATTATAGAGGCAAGGGTGAGATCGAAGGGCGTACAGAGTGCCACGTGACAGGCGGAGTTTAAGGTGCCAACGGGCGTTTTGATGGATTTGGAATATGATCAGATGGCACGGGACAAAGCGTGTACGTGGAGATTATTGAACAGTTGGATCGAGAAGTGATCCAAAGGCTGGGGGCGAGGGTGGATAGTGCAATGAGGTCGGGCTACGTGCTCAACCAGAAAGAGCCATGTGGCCTAATAAGATTATTAGAAGTTAGAAATTGACTTTTGAGGGGCCAAATGGTCAAATTTGGAAAAACTCAAAATATGAAAGTTGTTTTTATTGATGAGAGCTACAAGTTTCATGTTAACTTAAAATGGAGATGAGGTCAAATAAAGGTAGAAAATTCTTTGAGGGTATTTTTAAGGGTAAAAACACCACAATTTTAATTTTTGATATTTTTTTGTGGTTTTAATTTATTCACGACTTTGATAATTACAAGACTTTATGTGGTTTTTATTAACACACATTTAAGCAAGGGGGTTAAGAATAGGTAAATTAAGATGATGAAATCGAGTTTCATCATCGACCACTAAGGAGAGGGAGAGAGGGTTGACGTGTGAGAGAAATGAGAGAGAGATTGCTCCAAAATTGCATAGCCTTAGAGAGCATGGCATGCCTCTCTATTTACAGGGTTTTGGGATCCATGGATCTCAATCCATGGGACTTATAAAATCAATGGATGATATTGATTTATATTCTATCCAATGGTCAAGATTGTTGTTGGTAAAAACCAACAAATTATGACTTAATTTAGATCAAAATATATTTGACAAATCAAATATAAATCAATCCTAAATTAAATCAATCAAATAAGGAGAGAACAAATATGGAGATTACATCTCCCATGTAAATCAAGGTGGATGGCCACCAATTCCAAATAGGACTTCGTAGTCGTCCACTTTATTCCATGTGGAGGCAATCTCATGAGATTTCATGAGATTGCAAATCTCCATGGAAATCTCCATTATTATTTCCAATAACTTTTGTTGTGATTTATTCTTCAAAAATAATTCATAATTAATTTTGAGAATATTGCAATCTTGCCATTGAAAATTTGTGAATTACATTCACAACCCAAAAAAATATAATTTATGTTTTCAATTAATTACACAATGTGTATCCAATACACATTAATAAGTAATCAACAAATATAAATTATAATCAGCTCTCTCTAATACATTATAAATCACATTTATAATATATTATGAATAATTGGATATTGCTATCCACCTTATTCTCATCCACAATAATTAAATCACATTTAAGTATATTGGATAATTTCTACACACATTAAGGTGATTACATCACATTTAATCATTAATTCTTCAATGCTTAGATTTATGGAATTATTCTTGAACCCTTTCAAGAATAATGCGATTTCTTTGAAGATACTTGGAGATAAGGACAGGGCGATTGTATTGTTCCACATATAGTGACTTGGATGTTGAGATTACATCTCAAATCCAGATCTCATGGACCTCCCACAAATGCTTGATCAAATTAAGACCGTAGACCTAATCTTCTCATTGCATGTGAATCTCATTCAGATCAATGTCCATTACATGGACTAAGATTAGGTCACTTCTCTATTGAGAGGAGTCACTTAAATCCAAACCTGTTTCATCACTCCCTCGGAATGGAAGCATCATGATTATAAAATCGTTTATGATCACATCACCCTCAGGTATTCCCAATACCTTTACATCCAGCATACTGGAAGAGCTATGATCATCCTGAAGATATATATCACCTTTATACTGTCATCTTCAGGGTTTGATCATCAAGTTTCTCAATCTTGGTCATTGGGAATTGGTATAGATCATATGCTTTCCCAAAGCATATATCTTACCTTCAAATTCATGTGATGCTTCCAAAGCATTACAACCATGCATGGAATTTGATCAGTCCCAATACCTCATGAGTGAGCTCATATCTCATGGTTCATAAGCGAACCTGTATGATACCTTTGAGAGATCGTATTACTCATATGTCCTTGCATGCACACCAGCTCACCGGTGTATAGACCTTGGCTAGGTCATCAACCTATTGGTCTGCCAAATGTACATACTTAGACATATAGCAACACATTTGTCTCTAGTCAGAGGATGCATGCCTATGTTGTGACAACATTTCACATAGGTATTTGGTTATCTCGACCTCGTTAAGTCAACCCATTGACTCAACTAATCTGACGCCTCCGAATTACTATTCCAATGCAAAGGACCTGCATCAAGAGGTCGGTCAGATATCATCCATATGAGAAAGGATTTCCATCTCCTACTCAGACTGGAGATCATCACTTAACAATAATTTGATGATGCCTGATGAGTCCTCTATCTAACTCCTTAGATATTCATCCAAGCATCAGCCTCTATGATTCAATCAATGAATCAATAGCTGTATGATCATCAAGCTGGCCATGGTACATAACCCTTATTGTACAGAGGGATCTTATAGTGCATTCATTTATTCAATCTCAGAAAGGGAGTGAAAATAATCAATAACTTTTATTGATAAATCATATATTACAATAACATTTATTGTAGGAATGGTTTGCCTCGGGCTCACATTGCTAACAACTATCTTGACCGTTGCTAATGATATAACGATATATATATGATATTCGTCGCTAATTTTGAGTATAAAAAAGTCAGTTTGCAACAAATAATGCCGTTGTTATATATTTAACAACGGTTAATTTAGTGACGAATTTTGAAAAAACAACCACTATAGCTCAATTTTTTTAGTTTTCCCATTTCAAATGAGCATTCATTATCATAAAACTATTAAATTAGACACAACAAAATCAAATTCCGAGAACTCGATATGAATTCATTATTTACTATAAGTCTCGTAAAAATTTCAAAGCAAAATGATGGTTTTTTTAAATCTTTTCATTTAATTTAGATTAAATATATTTGATAAATCAAAATATAATTCAATCCTAAATTAAATCAAGCCTACATGGAGATTATTGGATGGAGATTTCACTATCCATATTTAGAGTGGATGGCTACCAATTTCTATAGAGAAATTGTAGCCGTCCACCCTTCCAAGATGGAAGAGTGAGATCTCCATGCAATCTCATGCAATCTTGTTGATATTTCAAGATTCCTTGGAAATCTCCATGATTTTACAACAACACTTGTTTTGAATTATTCTACAAAAATAAATTCATAATTATTTTGAGAATATTGCAATCTTGCCATTGGAAATTCATGAATCACATTCACAACCCAAAATAAAATATCAACTATATTTTCAATTCAATGTCCAATGTGAATCCAATTCACATCAATATTTAATTAACAAATGTAAACTACAAATAACCCTCTCTTATATATTATAAATCACATTTATAATATATATAACTAACATGGATATTGCTATCCACATTATTCATATCCATGATAATTAAACCACATTTAATCATCTTGGATCAATATTCTCATGTGCCCAAATAATATGAATCACATTCACATTATTTACATCTCTGATAATTAAATCACATTTAATTATCTGAGATAACTCTCTTTACAATATGAATCAAATTCATATTATTCATGATAAATAAATCACATTTAATTGTCAACTTTCTCAATGCTCGGATACATAATATCAACAATGAAATTATCCTGAACCCTTTCAAGGATAATGCGCTTTCTCCGCGAATACTTGGAGATAAGGACAGGGCGATTGTATTGTTCCACGTATAGTGACTTGGATATTGATATCACATCTCAAATCCAGATATCAATCCACCCATAGATGATTGATTAAATCAAGACCATAAATCTAATCTTCTCATTGCATCTGAATCATATTCAGATCAATGTCCAACATTTGGACTAAGATAAGATCACTTCTCTACTAAGAGGAGTCGCTAAAATCTAGAAATGTTTTATCACTCCCTAGGAATGGAAGTGTCATGGTTATACAATCATTTATGATCAAAACACCCTCAAGTATTCCCAACACATGTACATCCAGCATACTGGAAGACTCAGAATAAACCCGAAGTATTAGATCAATTTTACACTGTCTACTTCAAAGTTTTTTCAGTAAGTTTCTCATTCGATCATTGGGAGTCGGTATCGATCATATACTTTTCAAAAGCATATATCATACCTAGGTCTTGATCATATACTTTCCAAAAGTATATATCAAACCTACAAATTCAGTCAAGCTTCCAAAGAAAGACAACTGTGCACGAAATTTAATTCTTCCCAATTACTCATGAGTGAGCCCATGTCTTTCGGTTCAGTAACTGAACCTGTATGATCCCTTTGAGAAATCTTATTACTCATATGCCGTTACATGCACACCAGCGCGCTGGTGTATAGACCTTGATTAGGTCATCAACCTATTGGTCTGCCAAATGTACATACTCAGACATATAGTAACATATCTATCTCTGGTCAGAGGATGTGTGCCTGTATCGTGACAGCATACGACATAGGACTATGGTTATCTCGATCTTGTTAAGTCAACTCTTTGACCTAACTTATCTAACACCTCTGAATCTCTATTCCTATGTAGAGGACCTTCATCAAGAGGTCAGTTAGATATCAGCCTTTAGATAGAGGATTGCCATCTCTTCCTCAGGCTGGAGATCATCTCTTAATAATCATTTGATGGTGCTCGATGAGTCCTGAATCTAACTCTTTAGATATTCATCGAAGCACCAGCCTCTATGATTCAATTATTGAATCAACAGATGTATGATCATTAAGATGGCCATGTTACATAACCCTAATTGTATTAAGGGACCTATTATGCAAATTATTTATTCTTCATTTCAGATCAGGGAATGATATTTTCAATAACATTTATTGCATAATGGCTCGTCATGGGCTCACATGTCCAACAATCTCCCACTAACCCAAAGATCCATTAATTGGCTAATCATTTAAACCCTCACTCATGTGACAATCATAGGCTATTTAGAAAAAAAATAGCTAGATAAGCTGATTAATCACTCTGTTCCCAAAAGACTATGCCAAGTCCTTTTACGGCACTTGCATATCTCCTAGTAACAGTGCTCGCATCCAATGCGAATGCTGCATCTTATGCAACCAATACTCAATCTTGATAAAGCAATTATATGTCCTTGGCACTCTTGCTCAATAATTATTATAACCAGCATTTCCATAATCCTTATCAGAATACCTTTATTCCCGGAGATCTCCATCTCCTAAGGTATCTACAGTTAAGACCCTTATAGATCACTATCTACAAGGTCTTAAACTTTTGAATTTAAGATTTTGAGATCACTATTTCTAAGTTTTTTTCATCTTTGAAGATATTTTCATTACTGCAACTAAGTGTTTTATTTCTATAGTTGGATTAGTAACAGTTTACTACTCCCACTGTATGGTAGACATCTGATATTCGTACACATCTAGCATACACCCGGCTTCTCGTAACTGATCCACAAGGGAAAGAAGCTCTAGCATTCACTTCCTCAACGCTTTGAGGTACTATTCCTTTAGATAGGCCAATACCAAATCTTAAGGGAAGGAAGCCTTTATTGGAATTTCCAAGAATGGAATATGTCCAAGGTGTACTACAAATGTGACGGTCATAATACCCTCTTCTCTTTGCTTATGAACACCTTCAGAACTAAGATCCAAGAGGCATCTTTGAGATCATATTCTCAAGGTATGGAACAACCAGATTATAAAATACTCATTATTGTCCTTATATCATTCCAAATGATTAAGATATTATCTACATTTAGCATGATGAACACAAAGGCACTCCCACTAAGCTTTATATGGTTCATCAAGATTCTATCTAAAATCATAACAATTGTAATTTCATCAAATATGATGTTCCAACTACAAGAAGCTTATTTGAGTCTATAAATGGATTTCTTTAGCTTGCACATCTTGCTTTCCTCAACCATGAAGCCCTAGGGCTACTTCATGTGAATATCCTCAAAGAGGTATTCATAGAGGAATACAATATTTACTTCCATCTAGAAGATGTCAAAGTCAAGTTGTGTATCTATAGTCAGCAATAATCTGATGGGTTTAAGCATGGTCACTGAAGAGCAAGTCTCATCGCAAGCGATGTCTTCTCTTTGGTGTGTATCTTGTATATACGAATCATGCTTTGAATGTCTCTATGTTCTCATCATGTTCCCTTTTTCTCTTGAAGATCCATTTACACCTTAACGGGTCTTACCCTTATAGGTGGATCCTCGAGGGTCCATATACAACACTTGTATGTGAAGTCTACCTTAGACTTTTATTGCTAAAATCCATCTTTCCATGTCATTATCCTAAGGAGCGTCATCACATGAAGTCCGATCATTGTCAGACTTAACTGACATATGGAATACAACCTTAAACTCATTTGAAGAGGTATTAATGTTTCATCTTTAATTGTCCTTTTAGTTTTTGATTTCAGGAGTCGCATTATGAACTCAAAATTAAATGAGTTCTTTTACTTTATTTTCATCTTGATTCTTAAGAGTGTCATCCTTTAGGAATCATATTCTTAGAGATGAGATCTTTTAAGAATCTCAATAAAGTAGGTATCCAATACCGTCCTTTATTTTCCTAAAGAAGAAGCACTCTCTAGTGCTGGATTCCAGCTTGCAAGCATGGAACCATATTAAGGATATATATTGTAGTCTCTACTACATATATACCTGGAAACTAAGAGGTAATTATGCTAAAAATCATCATTGACCAAATCATGTCACACATGATCCAATTGTATCTCCCTACAACTCTATTGAGTTTAGGTGTATCAAGAGGAGTGATATATAAATAATATTCATATCTTCGTAAGGTATTCCTTGAATTCATAGTAAAGGCTACCTAGATTAGATCAAATTCATTTTATCTTCCTTCAAACTTTGGTTCTAAACCAAAATTATGGAATCTTTGAACATTTCAAAGGTTTCTTAGGTGAAGAGAAGAAATCTCATATCATACATAATCATCAATAGATATCACATATCCATAATGTTCATTATGATATATATGATCCACATACATTAATGTGTATGAGATCCTGAAAATCTTGACATCTTACACCATTCCCAAAGAAGGGTGTATTGGACATTTTACTTTGAATACAATATTCATAAGTATGTAAGTTTCGAAATTTTAGACATTCTAAAGTTTCATCTCTTACAAGTCTATTGATCAGATCAAGAGATAAATGTCCAAGCCTTGATGCCAGATCATTTTTAAATGATCTTCATCCTCATATTGATCTTTTAAGGTTTTAAATTTTCAATATTAGAAATCTTAATGAACCATTCATTAATTTTCTAATTTTAGGAGAGTCCTCCAAATGTCAGATTACTATCTGAAATATATCCATCATAACTCTTTATGATAGTTCTATCTTAGAATTCATGTATATTTCCAATATTTAGAAATAAATTATGAGTGTATTCTAATATCCAGATCATAGAAACATTCTCTAAGATTAAGGGCTCTCCCACTGAAATTATGAAGTCTATCAATCCAACAGAGATTATTGCAACAATTGCATCAATATTCATGTAGATGACTATTAAACCTAAAGATCAAATTTCAGTATTCTAATATATATATATATATATATGAAAACAATTGCATGTGTGATGAATCTGTGATTCATCACTCTTAAAGTTGAAAATAGAGCTTAGTCTCTGAGAATTTAGCAACATATTTCCCTTTATCTTGCATAAATAGCATTAATGCATCAATCCACAATGTATGCATTTTAGCATTCATATTTGCATTAAAGAAGAAGCCAATTCATTGAAAAATTCTCTTGTAAAATATTCATCTAATTATTTGTATTTTATATCCCCTCTAAAATGAAATAACACCTTCCTTATAATATGTACACTATTAGTTAATAATATAGGGAAGAAGACCAGAGTTCCTATCTTGTAAAACACCAACAAAGACCTAAACCCCCTGAACCTTAGAATGCCAATATCTCTCTCTTACAAACTCCGAATTAGGTCTACTCACCTTCAGATGAATACACATCTAGAGACCTTTAAAATGAGACTAATTTCATGCAATTCGGAGCTCGTAGGCAAAACTTGGGTTTTTGGGCCTCCTTGTATACTATACATATGTATATTTGTATTCCTGTATTTTTGTATCACATTTGACCTCATCTCCGTTCTTGGTTAACATGAAACTTGTAGATCTCATCGAGATCTACAACTTTCATGTTTTGATTTTTTCCAAATTCGGTCGCCTTCTCCCTCTAATCTTATTTTCTTCTCAGCCACTCAGAGCTGGCCACGTGGCGCCCTCTGATTGTGCCACACAGCCTGGGCCCCCTTTGACCGGTCCGCCCTCACACCTAATCGTTGGATCTCAATCTAGATCCAACGGACCCGTGACTTCCACGCACACCCTTGGTTTCCCACCGTTTGATCATCCCCAGCTCTCATCCGCACCGTCCGCTAGCGCCCAGCCCACAATCCACCACATGGCACTCTGTGCGCCATCCGATCTCGCTAAGAGCGCCTCCATCTACACCGTCCATCATTGCCTTCATTCTCCACCATCCGATCATAGATCTGACCTAATCACACCCGTCCCTTTGCCCGCATCCTCAGCATGCCACGTGGTGCATCACGCGCCCTTCGATCATCGCCATAAGTATCGCATCTTGACCCTCCATCTTGCATGTTGTCTGCACCCTCCGATCAATCCCCAGACCTCATCAGGGCCGCCCGCGCTTCGCTCCGCATCCGCAACGTGGCGCGTCTTGTGCCCTCGGATGTCGCCCCCTAGATCTGATCCCAAGCTCGATCCGCGCCTTCATCTAGGTCGTTGGATCGCCTGATCCAACGACCAAGGGATCGTCGGCTACCTCCGCACACCCCGTGCCCACGTCTCTCACCGTGCGCAAAGGGGATGCCCCCTTTCTATTTTGGGCTCCACATCGATCATCATCTCTGATCCCTGGCGCCACCAAGAAGATAGCCCACTCTTCCCTCATTCTCGCCAACCCACTCTTTTACCATGAAAGCCCTCTACTTCGCGCCACGACGTCCACCAACTCCACCTCGTCGTCAGCTACCATGTCACCTTCATCCTATAAATAAGTCACCTCCGACCACTTTCACCTCCATCCGCCAATATAGAGAGATTCTCCTAGCTCCTACCTCCTATCGGTGACATCAATTCGGCAAGAAGTCGAGCGACGAACGGGCTTCTTCTCCGCCGAGATCCACGGCTTCCCCCTCCCCCTCCCCCCCTCCCCCTCCCCCCCCCCCCCCCCGTGCCGCAGCCTCTTCGGTGAGCTACACGAGATCAGGACCACCTACCGTCCTTCGAGCGATGACCGAGAAGCTCCCTCCGAGTTTCTGATCCCAGGTAGATCCCCCATCATCTCCCCGATCTTCTTCTTGATTTTTCTTATTTTTGTTCCATTTTATTCACCATCCACGAGCATTATCCCGCTCCGCTAACCATCCCCCGAGTTCCGCAAGGGAGCTCTGATTTTTGCGCTGCCCTTCGTTCCCTCCGACGACCTACTTCACCCTTCACTGACGCCAGCTCCGCCACCTTGGCGGAGCTCGATCACCGGACACCATCACCGCATCATAGGCCTCGCATTTCATTCCCGACCACTCCACGGACATTTTGCATGCTTCGGCTATCTTCTAACCCCTGCAGGTACTATCTCCTTGATTGGCCAGAAGCTTCACCGGCGCATCTTCGAGCTTTATCGCTAGTGGCCTCCAGGCCACCCTAGCCTTAGCCAACAGCACCGGATGTTCCGCCGCCCCTCCACGAATCTTCTAAGCTACGCCAATACCTCCAGCACCCTTCACCGACGACGGGAGGACGAGGCGGAGCTAGGTCAGGTTCGCTGGAGTCCAGTCCTCTCCGCCGCAGGAGGCGGAGGACCGTTGGGGACGACAGCCAGCAGTCGTTCAATCCTCGTGATCGAACGGTCAGGAGCCATCCAGATCATGCCACGTCATCTCTCCCGGCTGCTCCAGGTGCCGTTGGATCAATCCTGATCCAACGGTCACTGATCGACCATGTCCTCACATCAGGAGAGACCCATCACCATTGGATCGATCCTGATCTAACGGACTCGGACATGGCACGCACCAGTAGTTCCTCACCATTGGATCATCTCTTGATCCTCGGTCCATATCAGGCCACGTCGCCCAATCTGAGCCTCTTCCCCGACCACTAGGCTCAGATCACCCGAAGCTACTCCGAGCCAGATCCGAACCTCTAGAGCCACCCGAGCTTCACTCCGAGCCTCCGAAGACCACCGAGCCTGGGACCCCCACGTGATACGTACGTGCATCCTGGGTAAATTGTAGTGAGGCCCCTGAAGGTTTCCAGAATTGCATTTCTGTCCCTGTCAGGAGACCCCACGTGAGGAGCACAAGTTCTATGGAAAAATTGCATTCACCCCCTCAACATTATAGATAATTGCATAATGGTCCCTATCAGCACGTTTTATTTTTATCAATTTTAATACATGTAATTGCATTTATACCTCTGTCTCTGCACGCATATTTAGGCAGTCATTTTCATTCATTTTTCACTTTGGAAAATTGCATTATGTAGCTTATATTGTCCTCTTCCATATGTGACACTTGGCACATTTTTTTAATATCAGTTGATTTTTCTATTAATTAATTCGTTAAATTTTGCTATATTTTGCCCATTTGTGCCCCTTAATTGATAGTAATTTCTATGTGACTCCAAACATCCCAAAAAAATCACATTAGATCTAGGATAATAAGGTTTACATCGCGTAAAAATTTCATCTCATTTGCACCCATCCCGAGGCCTGAATAAATCATTTAGTGATTTACTTTAATTATTTTTAGTGGGTGCATTTCACATAGAAATTTAGGTTGATTAATTTTTCTGGATTGTTCACACTTAGATCTATCTAGGATAATTTTGATATCTGAAAATATGTTGATTTGATATTTATTAAAGTTAATTTAGTAAAAATCACCCTGCATTCATTTTTTAATTCACGGTAAATTCATTTAGTGTCAGATAAATCTAAAAAAATAGTGTACCTTAATTCCATTGCATTTCATCATCTGGCCAAATTTTATAATTTTTGGACTTGATTTGATCACTTTTCTGAATTAACTTGTAAACTGGTTGGATTGTGCATGTGTCTTCCATAAAATATTGAAAAAGAAAAAAAATATATATCCTCTGCAAATCAAATCTTGGAAATTACTAAGAATCTACCTAAGGAGACAGCCGTTTCCCTGAGTTCGATCTTGGGTTTACCCAAGTAAAATAAATTTGCCACGTGTGATTAACTTGACATTAATTCAAAGTGGTTTTTGATCTGCTCTTATTATCCGACTACAACGAACGACAATTCATTAATTTGACCATTAATTTGGTCGAATTAACAAGGGGAGTGAGATGCGTATCAAAATGGCGTCGTTGCCGGGGAGGCATGGCTTAGGTTAATTTACAGCCAATTTCTGAGTGTTTGATTTTTCTATCCACGGGTAGTCTGACCCCCGATTTTCTTGTGAATATTTTTCTGTCCTTTAAATTTTGTATTTTTGTGTCGTCCTTTACCTGACCTCAATTTGTTTTTGTGCGAGGAACACGAGGAGTCGAAGATGCTTCGAGGAACTTGTACCTTTGAACTTTTTGAGGGATTTGTGAGGAATTGTAATTTTCCTTCTTCATTTTTTTGCATTATTTTCAGCAGCTCCCGTTTGGGTTCTCGCGAGTGTAAATATAGTGGAACCGTATCCCGTCTGCTGTGTGGATTGAATTTTTAGACTAGGCTTGCACTAGCGACTCCTCGAGCCACTCTAGGATTTGCTTGTGCTCTTATTTTTCTAGGACCACACATCACTTAAAAGACGTATTTAGACCGCAGATCTAGTCAAATTGAACTTGTGCTTCACACGCTAATAGAACTGCATGTCTAGGAGCAGCTTTTCATCGCCTACATTCCATTTAGTGTAAAATTTCAATTCAGTCTTGCATCCCTCATTCTAGAGAGCTGGAGGCACTGTAAGTCTTCTTACTCAAGCATTCATCATCGTTTTCTCGATTGCATCGGCTTTTTCCGATTCTCTCTCTCTCTCTCTTGGTTTTCTAACCTAGGATAAAAGAAATGGGACTGGCCGGTAGATGTGATTGCTTGTGTGGATTAATATCAGTGACAACTAATCTTTAAAATCAGGACTGCTAATTGAATTGGACCAAAACAATTGACTAAAATTAACCCTTGTTTGCAGGAGAGTAACCCCGACCTTATTTTCAGATTGAGTGAGGGTACTTGAGAGTGTGAACACCTTAAGGCAGAGCCCAAATCCCCGCCTTCCATATCATGTACCGACTGATCCTAGCAAATATAACGAGTTGAATTTTTTTCAGATTCACTGACTAGTGCCAAGTAGCCTTCGCCTGTTCACAGGTAGTCAGGGGTGAACCAGCGATACTTCACGACAAGTTGCTAGTAGCCCCTCGGGGTGAAGTTCTAGCCTTGTCAGCCTCCGCCTGCTTGCAGGTAGATAGGGGCATGGTCTTTGAATCCATCAACTTGGGATAGGAGTGAAGAAAGGAAGGACGCAGGTATCTTAGGAGACAGGTTAAACATGGAAGACGCATCCGGCTTTGAGCCGACTTCCCTCCAGGCCATGTAACCTTTCCTACTTGCTTGAAAATCACACTTAAAATCAACCAGACTAATCGGAGTCGATTTCGGGTCCTTCACCATGTTTAGTGTGAACTCAGGGTTTGCTCTTGCATTGTCTTTGTGTCTGTCCGTGTGTGTTATCCTGTGTAACATCACATTTTCTACCTCAACCTACTTACATTCATCATTTCCTCTTCATGATGTCGGGATATTGGTCCCCATACCCTGTGACCTCTGGTCATTCTTCCTCGACCATATACCATTCATCTTCGCCTTCTCCTTCTTCCATGTATCCTCTGCCATCCATGGGAGACCCTTACCCGTGGTCGGTTCCACCTCAACCTGATTACGAAGTCAGAACTTCGACTGACTTCTCCACTTCTTCGCATTTCTCACCTACTCCATATTCTAACACTCCAGACCCACTTCCATCTTGGGCTGACTGTCCTTATTCTCAAGAGCTTGTTGTAATTAATGAATCATACGAAGAGCAAGCCACTGCTGAGACAGATGATTGGCAAAATTATATGCCCCCACATCCTTCATTCTCACCTCAAGTAGGGACCAAACAACAATTTGCAAATACACAAACCGACTTGACCTTAGGGCATAACTTGGTCGATCGAGCAACCCGAATTGAGAGGCATGTACATCATGATTTTCCAGACTTTATTGACTTTAGTGATCAAGCTTCCATTAACCAGCCTTCATGTCACACATTCGGAGAGCCTATACATTCACATGAATGGACTCATCATCTAGATTTACCAGTCCCACGTTCATTAGCTCCATCATATGAGGCTCCGACCAATGTCTGCCATTCGGATGGTCCATACTCGACCCAAGATGCTCTAGTCTAGGTATGTTGAGTATGAGACCCCAATATCTCAACAGTATCCTCCAATTAAGCAGAACTCTCCCATGATTTGTCATGAAAATTTTGTGGAGGATGATAACTCTAGACTTATTAAGAAAAACGAGTTGTGAGATGTCATGGAAATGTTGGACTCAATTTCTGCCAGCCTGGGTATGAAAGTGGAGAAGGAAGTACGTAGATTTGATGTTGAAAACCGAGTGAGCATCAGGGAACCCACATATTTTGTACAGCTAGAGTCCATTCTATCTCCCTCTTCTACTAACCACTTACCCTCCAATCCAGAGTCTGATCATTCATCCACCAAAAACACCAAAAAATTGAAAAATCAGAAAAATCCATAAAAATTAAAAATGAAAAAGACTTAGAAAAATTGGATCCTATCCTAAAGGAAGCACTCGATGAAGAATTGATTTTCAAACTTCCCTTAATAAAGGCCATAGATCACTTCCCCGACCTCAAGAGATTTGTAAAGAGTAAATTGATGCTCAAGAGGTCAGGTACTAAGAGAACAAGGACTGAGAGACACATAGTGTCTATGGCCACCTCCTTGGTGATGGGGAGAAAGACCAAGAGCCGAAGAGTGAAGCGGTTGCCTAGGGTTGAATGTGAAATCAAATACACCATTTTTACCCATGCAAGAATCGATGATGACTCTCCGATAAATATCCTCCCGACCTCTGTGTTTGACAAGCTCAAGCTCAGGCCAATCAAAAAGTCGAGAGAGATCGTTCAACTGGCTGATCAATCCATCAAACAATCTAGAGGAAATATTTCAGTCATCATTACTTTCCAAGGTGCTCTACTCCAGGTGGACTTCACGATCATTGACATCGAGCATCGAGGAGAGTTTACCCAGTCTCCGATCATTCTCGGAAAGCCGTTCTTAGCCTTGGCTAAGGCGACAATAGATTGCGAGACTCGGGAGATCGATTTTTCAGCATTGGGAGCACTCCGACCTCACCCATTCTTTGATACACTTTACTCTAAGGTGACCCGCACATCTGTTGACAGTCGTGACCGTCGAGAGGTATATGAGTCCCACCTCTCTGCTACACCTGAGAGGTCGACTATCCAGACGACCGGTGGTTATGAGACTCCCCACACCTCCACTCCATCAACTAATTGCACCACCACCGTGACAGCTTCTAAGGAGGACTCATGATCAAAAGCTATCATTAAGTCAGGCATGACCTTTGTTGATTGCCTTGACCAATTTGATGATCCGACACAAGAGCCCAATAATGCTAAGAAAACTAAGACCACTAGCACCTTCCCGAGATGTGTGTTGATCCTTCAGGAATATTACAATCTATACAGTGACTCGTCTGATGAGGAACCCATGGTCAGCACCACACTACATCCCGGGCCTTCAAAGGAAACAATCAAGACTAAATTGACTCCACATAAAAACACGGTTGCTCCCTCTTCTAGTCGGCTATCTAGTAAGAGGAAGTCGAGAATTGATTCCTTGAGTTGTTCCCCCAAACCTCTCAAGGTGTGTCTCTCTCATCTCCCTCTCAATGATTCAGGTTCTAGAAAACCGACTAAGAAAGTTTCTTTCAACACACCAGAGAAGGAATTTTCTGAGGAATCCTCATCTGGCCCGGATAAGGTAATTTATATGAGTGAGCTCAGTTCGGTTGTTCTCAAGCCATATCTAAGCAAGAAGCCGTGTGTCGACCCTCGTTGGACGATCCCTACACCTCACTATTATTCATCTGAGGACGATTCCGACAGCAACACATATGTATATTATCCACCTCCTCGCATCCGCAATAAGGTTTGTCACAAACCTTCTTAATCCTTGTATATTCTCACTCTTTCTTGTATATACTTTCTCTCCCTCCCTTCCCAGTGATTCGAATCACTCACCCCGATTCCATATCATTTCATTTTTGTGACTATACTTAGGATAACCAGATCCTTAGTATAGGGGGGAGAGTGACACGCGTCTATTCACTGTACATCCTCCAGATCACATCGGTTCTCATACTCACTCATGTCCTATACTTAGGCTGACCAGAGCCTAAGTATAGGGGGGACCGATGCCCGCCATGTATATACTAATCCATTTCCCCTCTTGACCTCATCTGCCCCATTTTTTATCTTCTTCTACACTTAGGTTGCCAGAGCCTAAGTATAGGGGGGCGGAGCGACTTCTATACTTTTTGATATTTTAGCTCTCCTATGCTTAGCATGAGCTATGTCTTTTTCATCGTTTTTCGTGCTCTGAGGACATAACACACGCTAAGTATAGGGGGGCGTGTATATATTACATATATACTTTACCCATAGCTCGTACCTTCGCGTATTTTCACGTATTTTTGTATATATTATGTAATAATTACGGGATGGGTAAAAATTGAAAAAAAATTACTATATGTATAATACCTGTATAAAAAGTTGTAAAATTCTTGTAAAAAAATACTTTTGTAAAATTTATTGTAAGATAGGATATATAAAAAACTTTATACTATGTATATTACTACAAACTAAAAATTGTTGTAAAAAATGTTGTATAAGAGAAAATAAAATGAAAATATTGAAAACAAAGGCTTCTTATTTACCCTTGCATCCTTGCATTTAAAAAAAGTCTTGCATTTCATTCATGTAGCATGTCATTTACATCTCATTTGCATATCATGCATATGCAATGTGAAAAGCTAGTGGGTTTGAACCAAGTCAGGAACAGATATTGAGAAGGGACTTGATGTGACCTTAATCCACCTAATTTCAGAGGAACCTTATAGGAACTGGAGTTAAGATTTCTCAGGTCAAGTGACTTAATTCTTTGAGTCTGCAAGTCTATGTTCACATGTCATCTTGATTAGTCTAAGTAGAATATTTCGTGCACACGCATGATTCTTTTAGACAGTGACCTAACTTGGACAAGCACAATGCACGTAGCTCTTCAATGATGAGGTGGTAAGGAGGTAGAATCCTTTAGCTTGGAGTAGCACACGGGTGGAAACATCTTTCCTCCTCTAAGGAGGGTAGTGCATCTCAACCTAATCTGGTAGTGTTGAAATCTGAGGACAGGACGTTGTGGGTTGCAATAATGCTTCGAAAGAGGGATAGTCTACTGGCTCAAGAGGAAAAACTCCTGATGTACATGCTGCACCCTGTATATCATTCAAAAAAATGCAAAAACTCTAGAAAAATCAGACAGGTCCAAAGTGAAAGTAAAATACCTGTAGGAGTATGTATATTAGCAAGAAGTCTGCAGGTGGATGACTTGCCTACACTGGTCAGGCATCCCGGGATAGGTAGCTACACTGGCTACCGTATATTCTCCTCTCTACCCCCTCCTCTTCAGCTGGTCGCACTTAAACTTAGAAGGGAATACCCCGCTCCTCGAGGAAAGAGTTACTGGACCGGGTAATTAGAGTTACCTTGTTAGAGGAGGCTGCTTCTGAGCCATTTCTGATGTGGAGAGTTACATTTCACTTACATAGTACAAGTAAGAATCATAGTCACCAGAAATTTACGTCCGAGGATTTGTTCTGACCTGACTGTTGAGGCATCTTGAATAGAAGACTTGTGGAACTTGAAGTCTGTTAGGTCTTAGGTTTAGATCCCAATAAGGTTCCGCCACACAATTAATCCAAAGGTCGAGTCAAGCTCCATTTTGACCTTTTGTTCATGACCTTGGTATGGAACCCAGAATCATTTCACTCTTGCATTTCATTTTAGTTGCTCAGGGACGAGCAAGGTTTAAGTATAGGGGATTGATGAATCTGTGATTCATCACTCTTAAAGTTGAAAGTAGAGCTTAGTCCCTAAGAATAGCAACATATTTTCCTTTATCTTGCATAAATAGCATTCATGCATCAATCCACAATGTATGCATTTTAGCATTCATATTTGCATTAAATAAGAAGTCAATTCATTGTAAAATCCACTTGTAAAATATTCAACTAATTATTTGTATTTTATATCCCCTCTAAAATGAAATAACGCCTTCCTTATAATATGTACACTATTAGTTAATAATATTGGTAAGAAGTCCAGAGTTACTATCTCGTAAACACCAATAAAGCCCCAAACCCCCTGAACCTTAGAATGCCAGTATCTCTCTCTTACAAACTCCGAATTAGGTCTACTCACCTTCAGATGAATACACATCCAGAGACCTTTAAAATGAGACGAATTTCATGCAATTCGGAGCTCGTAGGCAAAACTTGGGTTTTTGGGCCTCCTTGTATACTACACATATGTATATTTGTATTCTTGTATTTTTGTATCACATTTGACCTCATATCTGTTTTTGGTCAACATGAAACTTGTAGATCTCATTTAGATCTACAACTTTCATGTTTTGAGTTTTTTCATATTCGACCGCCTTATCCCTCTAATCTTATTTTTCTTCTCATCCACTCAGAGCTGGCCACTTGGCTCCTTTGATTACGCCACGCGGCCCGCCCCCTTTGACCGGTACGCCCGCACCCATGACCGTTGGATCTCAATCTAGGTCCAACGGTCCCGTGACTTCCACGCACACCCTTGGTTTCCCACCGTTTGATCATCCCCAGCTCTCATCTGCATCGTCCGCTAGCGCCCAGCCACCAATCCACCACGTGGCACTCTATGTGCCATCCAATCTCGCTAAGAGGGCCTCCATCCACACCATCCATCACCGCCTTCTTTCTCCACCATTCGATCATAGATCTGATCTAATCATGCCCGTCCCTTCGCGTCGCATCCTCAGCATGCCACGTGGTGCGCCACGCGCCCTTCGATCATCGCCGTAAGCATCGCATCTTGACCCTCCATCTCGCACGTTGTCTGCACCCTCCGATCAAACCCCATACCTCATCAGGGCCGCCCCTAGCGCTTCGTCCCACGTCCACTACGTGGCTCGTCTTGTGCCCTCCGACGTCGTGCCCTAGATCTGATCCCAAGCGTCGATCCACGCCTTCATCTGGGTTGTTGGATCGCCTGATCCAACGGCCAAGGGATCGTCGTCTACCTCCGCACACCCCACACCCACGTCTCTCACCGTGCGCAAAGGGGCCACCCACTTTCTATTTTGGGCTCCACATCGATCATCATCTCCGAGCCCTGGCGCCACCACGACATAGACCACTCTCCCCTCATTCTCGCCAACCCACTCTTTCGCCATGAAAGCCCTCTACTTTGCGCCATGACGTCCACCAACTCCACCTCGTCGTCAGCTACCCCGTCAACTTCATCCTATAAATAAGTCACCTCCGGCCACTTTCACCTCCATCCGCCACTACAGAGAGATTCCCCTAGCTCCTACCTACCTATTGGTGACAGCAATTCGGCAAGAAGTCGATCGACGACGGGGCTTCTTCTCCGACGAGATCCATGGCTTTCCCCGCCATGCCGCAGCCTCCTCCGTGAGCTGCACGAGCTCAGGATCACCTACCATCCTTCGAGAGACGACCGGGAAGATCGCTCTGAGCTTCTGATCCCAGGTAGATCCATCCATCTTCTCCCCGATCTTCTTCTTGATTTTTCTTCTTTTTCTTCCATTTTATTTGCCATCCACGAGCATCATCCCGCTCCGCCAACCATCCTCCGAGTTCCACAAGGGAGCTTTGATCTTCGCGCTACCCTTCGTTCCCTCCGATGACCTACTTCACCCTTCACTGACGCCAGCTCCGCTACCTTGGCGGAGCTCGATCACTGGAGACCATCATCGCTTCATAGGCCTCGCATTTCATTCCCGACCACTCCACGAACATTTCGCAAGCTTCGGCTATCTTTTAACCCCTTGCAGGTACTATTTCCTTGATTGGCCGAAAGCTTCACCGACGCATCTTCGAGCTTCATTGTCAGTGGCCTCCAGGCCACCCCAGCCTCAGCCAACATCACCGAACGTTCCGTCGCCCCTCCACGAATCTTCTTAGCTACGGCACTTCCTCCAGCACCCTTCACCGACGACGGGAGGACGGGGCGGAGCTAGGTCAGCTTTGCTGAAGTCCAGTCCTCTCCGCCGCAGGAGGTGGAGGACCATTAGGGATGACAGCCAGCAGTCGTTCGATCCTCGTGATCGAATGGTCAGGAGCCATCCAGATCGCGCCACGTCATCGCTCCCGCCTGCTCCAGGTGTCGTTGGATCAATTTAGATCCAACGGTCACTGATCGACCATGTCCTCGTCTCAGGAGCGACCCATCACTGTTGGATCGATCCTGATCTAACGGACCCGGACACGCCACACGCCAGCAGTTCCTCACCGTTGGATCATCACTTGATACATGGTCCAGATCAGGCCACGTTGCCCGATCCGAGCCTCTTCCCTGACCACTAGGCTCGGATCACCCGAAGCTACTCCGAGCTAGATCCGAACCTTAGAGCCACCCGAGCCTCTCTCCGAGCCTCCGAAGACCACCGAGCCTGGGACCCCCACGTGATACGCACGTGTGTCCTGGGTAAAATTGCATTGAGGCCCCTGAAGGTTTCCAGAATTGCATTTCAGACCCTAATAGGAGACCCATGTGAGGAGCACGAGTTCTGTGGAAAAATTGCATTCATCCCCTCAGCATTATAGGTAATGCATAATGGTCCTTGTCAGCACGTTTTGTTTTTATCAATTTTAATTCCTGCAATTGCATTTATACCCCTGTCTCTGCACGCATATTTAAGCACTCATTTTTTATTCATTTTTTACTTTAGATAATTGCATTGTGTAGCTTATAATTGTCCTCTTCCATAAGTGATACTTAGCACATTTTTGTAATATCAGTGGATTTTTATATTAATTAATTGGTTAAATTTTGCTATATTTTGCCCATTTATGCATCTTAATTGATACTAATTTCTCTGTGACTCCAAACATCCCAAAAAAACCACATTAGATCTAGGATAATAAGGTTTACATTGTGTAAAAAATTTCACCTCATTTGCACACATCTCGAGGTCTGGAATAAATCATTTAGTGATTTACATTATTAATTTTAATGGGTGCATTTCACATACAAATTTACATTGATTAATTTTCCTAGATTCTTCACACCTAGATCTATCTAGGATAATTTTGAAATCTGAAAATATTGTGATTTGATATTTATTAAAATGAATTTAGTAAAAATCACCCTGCATTCATTTTTTAATTCACAGTAAATTCATTTAGTGTCATAAAAATCTAAAAATATTAGTGTACCTTAATTCCTTTGCATTTCATCATCTGGCCAAGTTTTATAATTTTTGGATTTGATTTGATCATTTTTCTGAATTAACTTGTAAACTGGCTGGATTGTGCATGTGTCTTGCATAAAAATATTGAAAAAGATAAAAAAAAATATATCCTCTGAAAATCAAATCTTGGAAATTGCTAAGAATCTATCTAAGGAGACAACCGCCTCCCTGAGTTCGACCTTGGGCTTGCCCAAGTAAAATAATTTACCACGTGTGATTAACTTAACATTAATTCAAAGTGGTTTTTGATATGCTCTTATTATCCGACTACAACAAACGATAATTCATTAATTTGACCATTAATTTGGTCGAATTAACAAGGGTAGTGAGACACGTATCAATGTGTTATTAGAAGATTGAGATACAATTATTAGACTTTGACCTATCAAATAAGCAAGTCTATTTTAATGATCAAATGTAGATATAGATTACCATGATGCATTATCTGGGTCCTTTTCTAAGGATTTCTACATAGACGTGATAGTCACACTATCAATACATCAGCTTATTTTGGTAATGGCATTCATCCAACTCTTTGGATGTCATATGGAAGTCATAGAAGTAAAGTCAACTCTTTTGACATTCCTTCCCACATGGGTCAGAGCCATGCTTCCACTGCGCTCCCTTCATCTATAGACGATCATTGTTCATGATAAAGGATCTCTTATGTTGAATTCAAAAGATTTCAATATAAGAGTATTTCAACATTTATTCATGCTTTATTCAATTCATAAAATATGAATATTTTTGAAGCCTCATGAATGACTAGAGTATAGATAGTAAACTGATGACACTCATCGTATCTACATCCATCTAAACTCTTAAAGACTTTGGTTCAGGTAGGTACTAAAACATTTTGAGTACATCATCTCTTACAGAGCTACCATCCTGCATGATGCAGAGAACCATGTCACTCATGATTAAATGTCAAGAGCACATATGTATGCCATAATAGCTTATTAGATTTTATAAGGATTATTTGACAATTACAATCATCATCGACATGTCACTTCCAAAGTACATTCGATGAGAGATCAAGACTATAGAGACATACAAACCCTAGGGTTGTAGTCCTATTGTCTATTTAATTGTCATTCCTCATTCTTATGAGGAAACTTGCACATTGCAACCACATACATTATGTGTCCAACTGCAAGTAACAATATCTAGATCATGGGTCCAATCCATGATATTTTACTGGTTATTATTTAGTATTGCTTTGAGTAGGTTTAATGAAGGATTGTCTAAAATAAGAAATTTGCATAAATGTATATATATATACATATTTTACTTTGATTAGGAGTTTTTATATCAAAGTTGTCTTGCATTGTCAACACGGAAAGTTCATTCCCTTAATCACTTTCAATGTAAGAGATATACTTACCATTATATCTCAAGCAAGATCTGGGACCTCCTTCCTTATCTTTGTCACATCCCTATAATATGAGAACATGTGACTCCGATAAAAAGAAGCAGGAACACATTCCTCCTTACAAGTCCAACTTGCATTTCCCAAAGCGGTCTTTAACACCCGGGCACACTACCCATAAGGCGATGTTGACCCTTCGTTAATTGAACCAACCGTCAACAGGATTAGAAATCTCTATTCATAATCCAATATCACCCCAACAATATGAGGACTCGATAATGGGGTCACTACATATACGGCCTTACTCTTTCGAGAAGCAAAGAGCCGGATCTAGATGCGCTTGCATACAGGAGCTATCACTTCAGACAAGCGTCTCCTACATACAATCCCTAGTGACGGAACCCTTCACCTTGATGGGAGACCATGGATGTCAATTATGTGATCCTCCACCTCATGTCCAAATTCTAATTAATCAATATGAATCATATTCATTATGATAAATTCTTCCAAGGGAAATAACATCTCTATTCATAATAGAGTGTTCGAATTTTAATTGTATTCTAATTAATCTAATCATATTAAATTAATGATCCAATCAATATCCAACAAACAATCTTAATTGTTATTTGAATTATGGTATTATCTCAAATACGTGTCATTTCGAAATTTAATAATTAGAAATACATCATGATTTCTTAAGCATTATACCAACCCTTCCCGTTGTCATGGTCAGTACCGACGGGAGTGGGATAGACCGCACACGGTGCAACCTGCTACCCCAACGCTCCCCGATTAGACACCGTATCCGCCTGGGAAAAGGATAATGCAAAATAGATCACTTTGTACTTGATATGATCATCAGTTTTTCAACCGAAATTATACCATATAATAATAATAATAACTTTTTGATTAACATTATAATGAGATTTGCTAAACAAATCCCAATTCATATTCAAGTAACAAGTTTGTTGGAATGTAAATCATGTAGATCATGAAACCAATTTGTGATCTAGATCACATCTTATCAAATATTGGTTTAGGCAATGTCATTTAAGGAAATAACTATCATCAAATATTTCACAAATATTTATCCATAATTATTCCAGGAAATTAAACCATTTAATTTCACTAATTTCTTAAATGACAATCACTACGTTCTTGATTAGGAACATATTTCCAGCAGTGACCCTCACTTACTAAAAATATCATATCTCAATCAATTTAAATCAAAATTAAGCAAAATAAGTTACTAAAGTTTGCTAATTTGATTTACAACAGAACCGAAGTGATTTACACGTATTTCAAGGCGTTTAAAACTGTAATTAACTCTTTAATTACGTTAAGATTCGCAGTCCCCAAAACTGTGGATACATGTTCATTCAAATGATCATATCTCGAGCATACGGAATCCAATTTACGTAAACTCAGATCCTAGGATTTTATTATTTAATGGGAAACAAAATACATATATTATTTTTGTGTTTAAACAATTTAAACAGGGCCGAAAATGATCTCAAAATGTAGATTCGAAAATGAAATGCGACAAAACTTTCGCAAACCCTAACGAACCCAAGTCGTCCTTGGTTTATGGATTACATCCAAAACTTCAAACCTACGGCTCTGATACCACATGAAAGGATATGGGGAGATCCTTAAGCACATCACGGAAGCGTGAGGATCGCATCGTATGCGATCGTGAGCAACTAGTCCCACTAGTTGTTCGATGTAGCGGAAATTAAAAATTTTCATGTGACGAAATCACATGATCGAAGAACACTTCTCGGATCATTTCATCTAAACCACAAACAAGTAATAGGATTACCTTTTTAAGCGTGGTTGCGATCGAGTCTCTAAATAAAGAGATCTCCTGTCTCAAGTCCGAACCGACAGAGGAGACGCTTGCGAGCGTGTTGATGAAACACGTGCTTCTCGCAATCCATGTTGAAGATCCAAGCCACGGATCTCCTGATCTCGACAAACGATATATGACATCTTCTTCACGAGCAAGACACGCTGATGTAGAGGGAGATCCACGAGCAAATGATCGGGCAGCGTAACGACGATGTTGCGACGATGGGGAATCTCTTTAGGGCATACATGGTGGACGACCACATGAGAGATAGAGAGAGTGGGCGTGTAGAGAGAGAGATAGAGAGACTTGTTATCTAACTTGTAACCTAGAAGAGCAAGGGATGCCTCTCCTTTTATAATATTTTGGGATCCATGGATCTCAATCTATGGGACAACACAAATTCAATGGCTCACATTGATTTGTGTTTCTTTAGTGGTCAAGATGTTGTTGGAAAAAACACAACAACAATTAATTTAATTTAGATTAAATATATTTGATAAATTAAAAATTAATTCAATCCTAAATTAAATCAAGCATACATGGAGATTATTGGATGGAGATTTCACTCTCCATATTTAGAGTGGACGGCTACCAATTTCTATAGAGAAATTGTAGCCGTCCACCCTTCCAATATGGAAGGGTGACATCTCCATGCAATCTCATGCAATCTTGTTTATATTTCAAGATTCCTTGGAAATCTCCATGATTTTACAACAACACTTGTTGTAAATTTTTCTACAAAAATAATTCATAATTATTTTCAGAATATTGCAATCTTGCCATTGGAAATTCATGAATCACATTCACAACCCAAAATAAAATGTAAACTACATTTTCAATTCAATGTCCAATGTGAATCCCATTCACATCTACATTTAATTAATTAATGTAAACTACAAATAACTCTCTCTTATATATTATAAATCACATTTTATATATATGACTAACATGGATATTGCTATCCACATTATTCATATCCATGATAATTAAATTGCATTTATTTATCTTGGATCTCTATTCTCATGTGCCCAAATAATATAAATCACATTCACATTATGTACATCTCTGATAATTAAATCACATTTAATTATCTTAGATAACTCTCTTTACAATATGAATCAAATTCATATTATTCGTGATAATTAAATCACATTTAACTATCAATTTTCTTAATGTTTGGATACATAATATCAACAATGAAATTATCCTGAACCCTTTCAAGGATAATGCGCTTTCTCCGCAAATACTTGGAGATAAGTGATGAATCCGCGATTCATCATCTCAATATCTTGATCTTGACAAAATATCCGAGTAAAATCCCAGATAAATGTCCATAAAATCAATAAATTAACAAAATGATTCTTGTAAATAAAACACATCAATTATTGTATATTAGATTGTACAAATAAAATTAACAATAAAAAGGCATAAAAATTCAAGGAGTTTTTCACATGCAAATAGCCCAAAACTTCATCTATTTCTAATAATTTTATTTCATTGTCTAATTCTTTCTATAGCTTGTCCATAAAAATGTTTACAAAATTATCTATCCAACGAAAGTGGTTTCATTAAAATCAGAGCTTATTTGCAAAAGTTGGATTTTGGGACCTAGATGTACATTGTATATTATGTATATATTCATTCTTTCTTCATTTTTTATTATATCTTTCCTAATTACTAAAAATACAAAAAAATCTTGGTTGTGTTGTATTTTGATATTAATATTTTATTGTATTTTTCCGTTGTAAATATCTCCTATTTAAAAGACAAAAAAATACATATTAGAAAAGCAAACAAAAAATGTACATGTTGTATGTATTCTTTTGTAAATTCTCCACTATTTATTTTAATCTCTTTTATTTGATTTTATTTAAAGTATCCTACTTTATTTTATTTTATTTTCCTTTATTTTACACTCTCTATAATAACCACCATTCAACTCCATTCTACCACCAACATCCATTCAACCCCACCATTTTTTAAACCTCCCATTCAACTCCGTTAATAATATAACCTCCCACCACTTTAATAACCTCTCATTTCATTCTATTTATATACATCCCATCCTCCTCAATCTGTACTTGATCCATCTTTATGTGAGGAGAGCCTAGTTCCCAAAGTTGAATCGGTGACAGCGGCGCAACCGCGGTTAAGCGACGACAGCCCTCTTTCCGGTAAGATCCGTTGGCATTTCGGCCAACATCGCATCCACATGCGTGTGTTGCTCGATCTCATCGCTCGCCGACGATTTGAGCGAAGATCGTGCTATCGTGAGCACTTCATAGGCGATCATCTCCATCGTAGGTATTTTTTTCTTCTCAATTTATTATCTTGTCATTTTTACAATTTTTTAGCACATCATTTCACCACCCAAAAATCCTTCATTTGTTTATATCTTTATCACATCACCACCACCATCACATCCCTATTTTAGTTTTATTTTCTTCTTTTCCTTTTTTTAAAGAAAATTAAAAAAAGAAAAAAATATAAAAAAAGCTTTAGTACAACATAAAATCAAAAAAAATAAAAAAAAATAAAAAAACCAACACAGCAGTGGGGAGAACCCACCACCGCCCGCCACAAGCGGCGCACCACCGCCCGTTAACAGCTCAACAGCCCTGCCGACAATGCTCCGTCGCTGCGAGCACTCCGCGTCGTCCCCCACCGCAGCCACCTGCGGTGACTGGCCCTCTGTTCGCGGGTAGTTCCTCCCACAGGTTGCCATCCCCTTCGCCCCCCGCGCCTCTCCGCTGCCACCGACCAGCCAAGGCGGCGCCGCCGTTCTCCGTCCCTCGCGTGCGGTGCAGCCGCCCGTCGCCGCCGCCGCCACCACCACCTCCTTGTTGGGTTCCTCCTGCAACCCTACGCGAAGAAGAAGGTCCCAATTTTCATTTTTTTATTTGTAAATATTACAAGTTTTCCTTTTATGTTTATGTAATTACAAACAAGTCCCTGCACATATTTGTGTTGTTTAATTTGTTTCTATTTTGCATAAACAACGCTGTGTTTGTACATTAATTTGGATATCAGACAAAGTAGAGTTGTCTTGTGCCTAAAATAAATCATAGAGTGAAGTTCATATTTGATTTTTAATTAAATACACATACATCCTTCTTGCGAAATTTCAACTCTCCTTGATTGAACATCTAAATATCTTTTTAAGATATTACGCACTCTGATTAATTTGTAATTGTGGATTTATTAGGAATTAATTACTCACTGACACTCTGTTTTCACTAAAAAATCCATAAAAATACATATTTTGTCAAAAAATCCAAAAATATTACTGTACTCCCTTGCATCATGCTTTCATTCCAGTAAAATTTTCATAATTTTTGCTTACTGTTTGTGTGAAAAATTACGGAAAAATCCATAAAAAGTATGCATTTTTATTTGTTGCATTTTAACCCTGAAAAAAATAAAAAAATGTGTCTTGCATTCATCACTGGATTAGGATTCTAGGAAAAATAAACATGTCTAAATTGGACTTATTTTCTATTCAAATTAATTTGGCTAAATTTTGTGATTTCTTAATGTCTTAGTTCACTTTCATTGTATATTTTGGCATCTATTTACATAAAAAATATAAAGAAAATAACCGCATGGAAACCTAAACCTAAATTTTCGAATTCACCCGAAGTTGTTCCTTTGCCTCCTTGTATTCGACCCCGGACTTGCCCGGGATGTAAATTAAGCCGAGACACTCTTCACGGAGATCTTCTCTCGGTTATGATCGACTCGTTAAGTACACGTACTACAACATGCCGAATTAAACATCGTATTTAGCGACTCGTCAATAAGGATAGGGCGATTGTATTGTTCCACGTATAGCGACTTGGATATTGAGATCACATCTCAAATCCAGATCTCAAGCCTCCCATAGATGCTTGATTAAATCAATACTGTAAATCTAATCTTCTCATTGCATCTGAATCATTTTTAGATCAATGTCCAACATTTGGACTAAGATCAAATTACTTCTCTACTGAGTGGAGTCACTAAAATCCAGACCTATTTCATCACTCCCTAGGAATGGAAGCGTCATGGTTATACAATCATTTATGATCACATTACCCTGAGGTATTCTCAACACGTGTACATCCTGCATACTAGAAGACTCAGAACAAACCTGAAGTATTAGATCAATTTTACATTGTCTACTTCAGAGTTTTTCAGTAATTTTCTCATTCGATTATTGGGAGTTGGTATCGATCATATACTTTCCAAAAGCATATATCATACATAGGTCTTGATCATATACTTTCCAAAAGTATATATCAAACCTAGAAATTCAGTCAAGCTTCCAAAGCAAGATGATCGTGCATGGAATTTGATTCTTCCCAATATCTCATGAGTGAGCTCATGTCTTCCGGTTCAGTAACTGAACCTGTATGATCCCTTTGAGAGATCGTATTACTCATATGCCCTTACATGCATACCAACGCATCTGTGTATAGACCTTAGTTAGGTCATAAACCTATTGGTCTTCCAAATGTACATACTCAGACATATATTAACACATTTATCTCTGGTCAGAGGATGCGTGCATGTATCGTGATAGCATACGACATAGGACTTTGGTTATCTCAATATCGTTAAGTCAACTCTTTGACCCAACTTATCTAACACCTATGAATCTCTATTCCTTTGAAGATCTGCATCAAGAGATCGGTTAGATATCAACCTTCGAAGAGAGGATTGCCATCTCCTCCTCAGGCTGGAGATCATCAACTAATAATCATTTGGCGGTGCTCAATGAGTCCTCAATCTAACTCTTTAGATATTCATCCAAGCACCAGCCTCTATGATTCAATTATTGAATCAACAACAGTATGATCATTAAGTTGGCCATGGTACATAACCCTAATTGTACAAAGGGGCCTATTATGAAAATTATTTCATCTTCATTTCAAATCTGGGAAAGATATTTGCAATAACATTTATTGCATAACGGCTCGTCGCGGGCTCGCATGTCCAACAGTGTAGTCACTTCATCTTGGGCCTCTCAAGAAAACCAGGATGATAATTCAAGTTGCTAATGGATATATCAAGAGGCCGAAGGGTATTCTGGAAAACATTGTCGTTCTTATTCAGGGCATGAAATTCACTTCTAATTTTGTCATATTTCCCATGGAGACCTACACCCCTATGGAGAACTCTCCAATCATCCTGGGACAGCCTTTCCTCGCCTCTGCAGGAGTCGTTATTGATTATGGATCTGGAGAGATTCGCTTCCGTTCTGATGTAGGGAGTGATGTGTTGATCACTACACCCATTACTGACTAGAGACATGCATCCCATGAGAGTGTACCTGTGTTAGCCAACCCCAAGGACTTTGACCATGATGATACTACTAGAGATTTTTATTGTATGATGGATGATATTGAGACCCGAGAATTCCTCTTCAAAGAGGACTCAAAAAGCATAGACCTTGGAGTTCCCTCTTCTGGTACATGGCAATGCAGTGATGATATCAGCGGGATTTACACAATAGACATCCTAGAGCAGAAGGTAGACTCTGAGACTAGATTGGACAAATATGATTTGACTACTTCCACTGACGAGCCTGTTCCTATTCACCTTGATCTACATGAGACTGATAAAGCCGAATTTGATTTGATGACTTTTATAAAGGAATTTAGGCCTTTTGATAAAGATGATGATCCAATAGAGGCTCGCCGGACTGGAATCGATCTTACTTTTTTGGATAATGAAGTCGGGCCTTTTTACTTTGATATTTGCGAGACTTCTCAGGGCAGACATGGCCACACTACTTTCAATGATCGGTTTAGGCTTGCACAATCTGAAACCGCTGAGGATACATTCCTAGTCGATCCTGATCGATTTGTAACTAATGATCCCAATATCAACCTACACCTTGTCAGATCTATTCCTCAACAATCTCACAAGAAGGTTCGCTTTCGATCTTCTTGACCTTTGTACATCCGAACCTCTTGTATATCCTTTCGTTTCATTCTTTCTTCTCTCGTTTTATCGTTCACCCCTTTTCCATGTATATATATGCTATACTTAGGATGTGCTTTATCCTAAGTATAGGGGGTGAAGGATTTGTGTTGTTCATATTTGTCATGTTCATCACTCTTGTTGTTGCCTATACTTAGGGATACTCTACCCTAAGTATTGGGGGATGATGTTGTTCATATCGTGTTTTTTGTGTTTTCCATTGAGTCTGTACATTCTCTTTGTCGATTTTTCCTTTTGTACAATCTACTATACTTAGGATTACTTGATCCTAAGTATAGTGGCGATCACCGACTTCTCTTCTTTTTATCTTTTTTGAGTCATTGTAGCATAGGAGTTTTTTCATTTTTCTATACTTAGCACGACTTATGTCTTCCTTTGTTTATCTTTGATAATTTTGAGGACATAATTCGAACTAAGTATAGGGGATGTCATATATATTGTATATATACTTTAGACATAACTCGTGCTTTTAAGATAATTATTTTAGAGATATGTATATAATGTCGTAAATCCACGTGTCTAAAACAACAAAACAAAAACAAATAAACAACAAAAAAACAAAAAAACAAAAAAACAAAAAAACAACAAAACAAAAAAACAACAAAAATAAAAAAATAAACAAACAAAAAATCCCTCTTGTATATACTTGTACTGATCCCTTAAAAATCCCTAAAAATTACAAAACCAAAAGTCTATAAAAAATTGCATAATTCAAGAGAGAGAGAGAGAGAGAAACCTTTCTTTCACATCCGCATTTTCTCCAAAAATCTATAAAAAGTTCAAATTAGAAAATTGTTTCAAAAAAATGTTTTCTTTTCACATGTGCATCATTTTTTTCAATAAATTGTTTTCTTTGCATTATTCATATTTTCTTGCATTCGCATGTGCATTTTTTGGATGGTATTGACATTTAAACTAAGCATGTAATAAAATTAAAGAATGGAGCTTAGTTGGACCTTAATACACTTAATTTCAGAGGAACCTTGTAAGAAATGGAGTTAAGACTCTTCAGGTCCTAGTGACTTAATCCTTTGAGTCCATAAGACTATGTTCACATGTCATCTTGAGTAGTCTAAGTAGAATATTTAACAACACACACATAATTCTTTCAGACCGTGGCTTATCTTGGACAAGCACTCTACATGTAGCTCTTCATGGATGAGGTAGTGAGGATGTAGAATCTTTTGGCTTGGGGTAGCATACGAGGGTAGTACATCTAAGCAGAACCTCTCGTCTTCCTCTAGGGAACGAAGTGCGTCTCAACCTGGTCTAGCAATGTTGAGGTCTAAAGACAGTATGATGTGGGGTTGCAATAATGCTTCAAAAAAGGGATATCTACTGTCTCAAGAGGAAAGACTCCTTATGTACATGCTGCACCTTCTATATACGTTCAAAAAAAAGTGTGGAAAAATAAAGAATCTCCAAAGGTGGACAGACCTGATTGAAAAGTAAAATGCTTGCCGGGGTGTATATACAAGGATAACAATATATATAATAAGAGCTTCAAAGTCAATTTTTTGTAAGCTTGCAGCAGATGACTTGGCTACATTGGTCATGCATCCAAGGATAGGCAGCTATACTGGTTACCATCCATTCTTTTCTCCATCCCCTCTTTTTGAGTTGGTTGTACTTGAACTTATAAGGGAATATCTCCGTTCCTCGAGGAAAGAGTTGCAAGACCGGAAAATTACAGTTACCTTATTGAGGGAATCTATTTCTTTGCTACTTTTGAGATGGGGAGCTATTTCTCACTTAACAAAGTACAGGTACAGATTCATAGTCACAGGAATTTGTGTATATAGACTTGTTCTAACCTGACTGTTGAGGTGACCTGAATAGGAGTCTTATGGAGCTTAGAGGTTGTTAAGTTTTGAATCCATCTCCCATTAAGGTTTTGACACACTAATAATCCAAAGGTTTGACAGAGCTACCAACTACAATTTTATGAAGAAAATTTTAATACTCAAAAATTTCCTAACTTCTTTATTTTTCCTTCCATTTTTCTTATATTCACTTATTCTTTCAAATAAGTGTTTGCTAAGGGACTAGCAAAGGTAAAGCATAGAGCGATGGTGAATCTGCAATTCATCATCTTTATTCATTTATTTTAGCTTAAATACTTTATAAAATATATGTATATAAAACTAACTCCATGTTCTTACTAATGTGCATCTATGTGTAAATATTGTATATTATTTTAACCTAAAATAAATAAAGAAAGAAAGAGAGGAAAAATAAAGAAAAGAAAAGAAGACTGTATATATGTAATAGATACATGCTGACCTGAACCCCGAGAGAAGGTTAATACTTAATCTGATCGATCAAAAATAAAGTAGGGGGAGATAGGGTCCTTAATCAGAAAATCCAAAAAAATGTGTGTTGTAAATACTTCTCACTTATTATGTATAAATGTATAAAACTAACACTATTTTATTTGTATATAAATTGACCTGAAATAAAATAAGTTTCAAAACAAAAGTTGTAAATAAAAATGTTGGCTAAATAATAAAAATAATTACACAATGAAGTCATGTATATAATAAAAGTAACCACATCTAGAAAAAGACATTAAGCGATAATTGAAAGATCAGTTCCAGCTCCATATGAACTCAGATTGAACCAAATTCACTTCCATTGTGTACTAAATTAAATTATCTTTAAAATGGTTGTGATTTCATAATTTTTGGAGTTACAGTTGAAAAGTTTATTTTTTGGGATGGTTTGTGCAATTTTGCCATTTATTTGTACATATTGTATTTGTAAATATTTGCAAACATTTTTACTAATTATTGAAAATAAAAAATAATAAAAAATGAAAATTAAAAAAAACTAATTTGCTTATTTACCCATGTAGATAACGTCATACATGTATATAGTATATGTATATATTTAATTTTCTTAACTAACTACCATAAAAAATAAAAAAAATTAATATTTATTTTTCAAATAAATAAAGTGATAAAAATTAAAAAAAATTAGTTAATTTTTGTAAATATGTTTTTAACACTTATCTTGCTACTTTATCTCATTTCAATTTTTCTTCTCTCTTATCTCTTATCTTCATCCAAAAATTCAAAAAAATCAAACTTCAGTCACATTCTATCTATTAATAAGCTCCTTCTCCATCTTTTCAACTTGATCAATCTTTTGTGAGAGGAACCCGATATCTGAGAGTCTTCTTGTCGTAGAAGGGTACCTAGCCTCCGAGCCGTCCGATGACAGTGAGACGGCCTTCGTCAAGGTGATCAAGGTCTTTTCCACTCCTAAGGTGAGGTCCCTAATTTTTTTATCTAGATTTACCTTAGTTTAATTTTTCGCATTTTAATTTCATTGTCTTTTTTTTATTTAGGTCTTGGAATCCACCATCACGATTTGATTCGCTTGATCCGATTTTTCATCTCACTTTATCGATCTCTACGCATTCTTTTCTACCTCGCATGATCTCCCACCTCCGACCACGCGCGATGGTCGGAGATCTGGTTCCATTCTCCATTCCCCTCGGAACCGCACACATTCACATCTTTTGTGTGATTTTAGGATCAAGTCATCATGCTTGCATCCTAATTTATTGATAAATAAAATTTTAAAAAAATATGTGTTTTTCTTTTCTCTAACATTTGTTTTGCAAGATCACCTAAAAAGAAAAATAAAAAATTGTTAATTATTTGCAGTTTCTATTCTTTAAAAAAGTTGTTTATTCATCTCGTTTCATTCTTTACGTCTACAAATAAAAAATAAAAAATGCTCTCTGTTCTGTATTTACATTTAATAAAAAAATATAAAAAAATGCGGGCGTCCGCCAACTGGGAGCCATCTCGCCGCCGCCTCCTGTGCTCCACCGCCTAGAGTGGAATTCTCCAGCGCGTCATCCCACCGACCCCTCCGACGCGCCACCGCTCACCGCCACCTCTTGGAGCTACCACCAATCGCACCACAATTTCACCCCAACACCACGTAAAATGCCACCACCCTCAAGTACCCCCCCCACCAACCGTAGGAGACCACCACAACCGATCAATCTCCCATCGGGAGAATCCCGGCTCATTTCAATCGTTGCTCGCGACCTCCATTTCCACTGCCCGACCCACGGGAAAGCCCTCCTCTGCCTGATCCACCCATGTGAAGGAACCCTATTGTCAACCTGACGACCACCAACAGGGGGCATGTCTTGACCTTCTCGCATCCACTTAACCTTCCTCTTCCAGCACGGCATCCTGCCGACCACTCCTCCACGCTCGACGCACCCTGTGCTGCACCGCCACCCTCGATCGAAGTCCATCGTGCCTTCGCTACAGATCTCCCTCCTTGTGAATTGAAGAAGAACAACGGCGGCGGAGTGGCCACCTTGGCCCCCCTCCCATATTTGGCGGAGCACACCTTGGTAGGGCATTGAATTAAGAAAATATTGGGGAATTTGCAACACTGCCCTCTGAAGTTTCAACAATTGCAAGGAACGCCATCAGAGATGCAAATCACGTGCTTGGCATGTTTATTGGGTAAATTGCAACCTTTTCCTCCACATTTATTTCTTGTTTTTCATTTATGCAAGAACTTTAAATATTTGCAGTTTAATCCCTGACTTACAGGCCTTTATTTTGCTTGCTTTTCATATTGAAATAAATGTTTTTTTGGTCAATAAAATTCCCAAAAATCGTGCTATTCTCCTGATGTGCTTATCTCTCTTGCATAAATTTTTCAGTGCATTTTATCATCATTTGTTGTATTTAAACATCAAAACAATGTCATTTTCTCTTCCCAAAATTCAAAAATTCAGAAAAATTTGAATATTGTCCAAAAATTCTGTCCAAATTTCACGTACTTTTCAAAACCCAAAAAAATACTTAAAATATTATAAAAATCATAAAGAATTCTACAAAAATTCCAAAATCATGATTTTAGTTCTAATTTATAGATATTTGCCTATATTTCTTTATAAAAAATAGTTACCAGGAGTTTTGGGCACTAAAATTATTTTTAAGTTACAAATTACTCCAGGTTGTGCGTTGTTTATCACTTTTTCCATTATTTTTTTAGAAAAATATAAAAACATCTGAAATTCTACAAAACTTCCCAAAAAAACATTTCAAAGTCTTTAAAACCAAAAAATATTTTCTATGGATTTTTCAGATCATTTTTTATATAATATAAAAATACAAAAAGAGTTTGGTGTGCTTAAGTTCTTATCTTGTGCATATTGTTCTTTATTTGAAATTAAAAAAATTGTAAAATTAAAATCACTAAAAAATTGAAAATCAGAAAAAAATAATAAAATTAAAAGATTAAAAAGATTAAAAAATCCACAAAAACCAAGGATAGTTTGCCTTTGAGATTTTTGCCTTTTCTCTTATTTGATTTTCATTGATTATTTGAATAACCCCCAGGAATTATGGCATCCATGCATTCGATCTTGTCCGCTATATAGGTAAATAAGTAGCGAAAATTTATCTTGCTTCATTATTCACTTGTAGTTAATTCTGCATCTTGAGAAGAAAAAAATAATTGTTTGTTTGTCGCGGGATTATTTGGGGATAACGACGACTCTTCATATCATCCATTAACCGATCCTCGAGTATCCCATCTCAACAACTTATTAGATGAATTCATGGAATACCTTATGGAGATATGAATATCATTACTATCTCACTCTTCCTAATAAACGTAAACTCAAAGGAGTTGTAGGGAGATACAACTAGATCATGTGTGACATGATTTGGTCAATTATGACTATTAGCATAATTACCTACTAGTTTCCAGGTATATATGTAATAGAGTTATATCCTTAAAAGGATTCCATGTAAATCTAAACCCGAACATCCTCATAAGTTCTGGTTTGGAACTTAGCCTATGTTAGACATTTGAGGATTTAGGGTTGCTTGATCCATAACTTTGTCATGGATGCAAGTAAGCTGGAATCTAGCACAAGAGAAGTGCCACTTCATAAAGAAATAAAAGTATGGTATTGTATACCTACTTTATGACCTTGAGATTCTTAAGACATCTCATCTCTAAGGATGTGATTCTTAGGGGATGACTCTCTTGAGAACCAAGATGAAAATGAATTGAATGAACTCATTTAGTCTTGAGAAGATAATGAGGCTCCTGAAATCTGAAACTAAAAGGACAATGAAAGATGAAACACTAATACCTCTTCAAATGAGTTTGAGGATGGATTCCATGTGTTAGAGAAATCTAACAATGATCGAACTTCATGTGATGAAGCTTCTGAAGATCATGCCATGGAGAGATGGATGTTAGCAATAAAGTCTAAAGTAGACTTCATATACAAGTGTTGTATATGGACTCTCGAGGATCCACCTATATGGGTAAGACCGGTTGAGGTGTAAATGGATCTTCAAGAGAAAGAGGGAACCTGGTGAGAAGGTAGAGACCTTCAAAGCATGGCTCGTAACCATGAGTTGCACACCGAAGAGAAGACATTGCTTGCAATGAGACTTTCTCTCCAATGACCATGCTTAAACCCATTAGGACATTGCTAACTATAGCTACACAACTTGACTGTGGCATCTTCAAGATGTGAGTCAAGATTGCATTCCTCTATGAGTACCTCTCCGAGGTTATTCATATGAAGTAGCCCCATGGCTTCATATTTGAGGAAAGCAAGGTGTGAAAGCTAAGGAATTCCATCTATGGAAATAAGATTCTTGTAGTTGGAACATTGGATCTGATGAAATCATAAATGTTAAGATTTTAGGTAGAATTTTACTGAACCTTGTGAAGCTTAGTGGGAGTGTCATTATGTTCATCATGCTAAATGTAGATAATGTCCTCATCATTTGGAATGATATATGGACAATAATAAGTGTTCTTTCTTATAGACTGGCTATTCCATACCCTGAGATATAATCTCAAGGATATCTCTTAGATCTTAGTCTTGTAGTTGTTCATAAGTATAGAGAAGAGGGTATTGGGACTGTCACATTAGGGGTACACCTTGGACATTTTTTCTGGAAAATTCCAAGAAAGGCTTCGACATATCTAATGGGATAGCACCTCAAAGAGTTGAGGAAGTGAATGCTACAACTGCTTGCCCTTGTGCATCAGTTACGAAAAGCCGAGTGTACGCTATATGTGTACAAAAGTCATATGTATGCCATGCAGTGGGAGTCGCAAAATGTTACTAATCCTACTATGGAAATAAAACACTTGATTGTAATAATAACAATATCTTCTTAGATAACAAGACTTTAATATAGTGACCACAAAGTCTTATATTCAAGAAATTAAGACTTTATAGATGGAGATATAAAAGGTCTTAATTGCGAATACCTTAGGAGATTGAGATCTCCAGGAGTAAGGGTATTCTGATAAGGATTATGGAAATACTAGTTATAATAATTACTGAGTTGTGGTGTCAAGGACACTATAACTGACAAAATTGAGTATTTGGTTGCATAAGGTGTAACATTCGCATTGGATGCGAGCAATGTTACTAAAAGATATGCTAGTGTCATAAAAGGACTTGGCATAGTCACTCAGAAACAGAGTGACTAATCAGCTTACCTACCTTTTTTCGAAATAGCCTATGATTGCCACAAGAGTGTGGGTTCAAAGATTAGTTCATTAATAGCTCTTTGGGCTAGTGGGAGATTGTTGGACATGCGAGCCCACGGAGAGCCATTATGCAATAAATGTTATTGCAAATATCATTCCCTGATCTGAAATGAAGAATAACTAATTTGCATAATAGGTCCCTTAGTACAATGAGGGTTATGTACCATGGTCATCTTAATGATCATATAGCATTTGATTCAATTATTGAATCATAGAGGTTGGTGCTTGGATGAATATCTAAAAAGTTAGATTGAGGACTCATCAAGTACCGTCAAATGATTATTAAGAGATGATCTCCACCCTAAGTAGGAGATGGCAATACTTTCTCACTTGGTTGATATCTGACCGATCTCTTGATGTAGGTCCTCTGCAAAGGAATAGAGATTTTAAGGTGTCAGATTAGTTAGGTCAAAGAGTTGACTTAACGAGATCAAGATAACCAAAGACCTATGTCGTATTCTGTCATGATATAGGCATGCATCCTCTGACCGGAGACAGATAAGTTACTATATGTCTAAGTGTGTACATTTAGCAGACCAATAGGATGATGATCTAACCAAGGTCTATATACCAGCACGTTGATGTGCATGCAATGCAAGGGCATATGAGTAATACGGTCTCTCAAAGAGATCATACAGGTTCATTTATTGAACCGGAAGACATGATCTCATTCATGAGATATTGGGAAGAATCAAATTCTGCACGCAGTCGTCTTGCTTTGGAAGCTTGACTGGCTTTGTAGGGTTTGATATATGCTTTTGGAAAGTATATTATCAACTCCTTTGTATGATATATGCATTTGGAAAGTATTTGATCGATACCAACTCTCAATGATAGAATGAGAACCTTAATGATAAAAACCTGAAGGTGACGGTCTAAAAGAGATCTAAAACTTCGAATTCCAGTATGCAGGATGTACATGTATTCGGGATGCCTGAGGGTGTGATCATAAACGATTGTATAACCATGACGCTTCCAATCCGAGGGGGTGATGAAACATGTCTGGATTTTGGTGACTCTCTCATAAGGAAGTAATCTTATCTTAGTCCAAATGTTGGACATTGATCTGAATGTAATTCAGATGTAATGAGAAGATTAGATTTGCGGTCTTGATTTAATTAAGCATCAATGGGAGGTCCGCAAGATCTGGATTTGAGATATGATCTCAATATTCAAGTCACTATACGTGGAACAATACAATCACCATGTCCTAATCTCTAAGTATTCACGGAGAAAGCGCATTATTCTTGAAAGAGTTCAAGAATGATTTCATTGTTGATATGTGTATCCAAGCATAGAGAAAATGGATATTTATATGTGATTTAATTATCATGAATAATATAAATTTGATTCATATTACAAGGAGAGTTATCTACGAGAATTAAATGTGATTTAATTATTAAAGATGTCAATAATGTGAACGTGATTCATATTATTTGGACACATGAGAATAGAGAATCAAGATGATTAAATGTGATTTAATTATCAAGGATATGAATAATGTGGATAGCACTATCCATATTAATCACGTATACTACAAATGTGATATATAATATATTAGAGAGAGTATATTGTGATTTATATTTGTTAATTAATTATTGATGTGAATTGGATTCACATTGTATGATTAATTGAAAATATAATTTACATTTTGTTTTGGGATCTTAATGTGATTCAAATTTTTTCAGTGGCATGATTGAAATATTTAAAAATTTATTTGGAATTAATTTTGTGAATATATTTGCAATAAAAGTTATTGCAAATATTTAAGAGGATAATATATCACATTAAATAGAGAAAACGCAGTCAACATAATGGGTGGTGGACGGCTGATGAATCCACGATTCATCATCTCAATATCTTGATCTTAGCAAAATCCCCGAGTAAAATCCCAAATAAATGTCCATAAAATCAATAAATTAACAAAATAACTCTTGTAAATAAAACACACTAATTACTCTATATTAAATTGTACAAAATAAATTACACATAAAAAGCCGCAAAATCATGGAAGTTTTATACATGTAAATAGCCCAAAACTTTATGTATTTTTAATAATTTCATATCAACTCCTTTTTGGCTAATTTTTTATCCAACATATTCATATCAATGTATATAAAAATACAAAAATACAAAACAAATTTTACCTCAAATAAATACTCCTAGATCCCAATGGGAAAAAGCCGTAAAGACCAACTTCCAAGCTAAATTCCCGCTCCGTATGAACTCCAAATTCACCAAACTCACTTTTAAAGTTCAAGTTAGAAAATTATCTATCCAACGGAAGTGATTTCATTAAAATCGGAGCTCATTTGCAAAAGTTGGGTTTTGGGACCTAGATGTACATTGTATACCTTGTATATATTCATTCTTTCTTTAATTTTTATTGTATCTTTCATAATTGCTAAAAATACAAAAAAAAATCATTGTGGTGTTGTATTTTGATTGTACTATTTTATTGTATTTTCCTATTGTACATAGCTACTATTAAAAAGACAAAAAAATATAAAAAGAAAAGCAAACAAAAAAATATGTACATGTTGTATGTATTCACTTGTAAATTCACCATTTTTTCCCTCTTTATTTTTGTTGTATTTAAAGTAGCATACTTTATATCATTATTTATTTATTTTCCCATTCTCTACAATAACCTCCAAGTCTTCATCAACCTCCATTCAACACCATTATTCATCTAACTTCCCATTCAACCCCATCACTAATTTAACCTCCCATTCAACACCACCACCATTCTAACTTCCCTTTCTCTTCTCTTTATATTCATTTGTACATCCACATTTTTTCCCCATCCACCATTCTTATAGAATAAGGAGAGAGCTTGGAGTGTTTTGTTGGTGACAGCGGCGAAGCGACGACCTCCTTCAGGTGAGATCCGCGGAGCTCCGCCCCGCGTCACGAGTTCCCCATCGAGCTCGCTTAGCTTCTCCGATTTTATTTCGCCAATCGGATCGAGGCGACGACAGGAGTCCAGCGTAGTTGCTCCGTCAATCCGGCGAAGAAACAGGTAAGCATTCAACTTTTCCTTGTCAGTTTTTTAATCTAACATTTTGTTTATCTTGTTCATCACAAAACAAAAATTCACATCATTAACCGTCACCATAATCACATCACCACCTTCATTATCATTTTATACATCAATCACTCACTCTACCACCATCATCACAATCACAACCAAACATCATCACCACCACAATCACTCCATTGCATTCTATATTTCCTGTACAAAGAAAATATAAAAAAAATTACAAAACAAAAAGAAAAAAAAATAAAAAAGGATTGCAGGTCCACGGCCAAGCCCTGTTTCCCCCAGCCCGTGGCCGCCGACGCCGCAATCACGCCGGCCGCACCTCCAGCCATCACCGCGGTCCGCCACCCTCCTCCGTCGCTGGGTGCTCCCAGGCGCGCTGCGCCTGCGCCCCGCCAGCGGCCCTAGCCGCCCTTCCTTCGACCAACCGCGCCGCCCCTGTGCTGCCCTCCTCGAGTTCCACCCACGCCCCCGGCAACGGCGCCATCTGATGAGTCGCTAAATACGATGTTTAATTCGATCACGTTGTAGCACGTGTACTTAGCGATTCGGTCAGAACCGAGAGAAAGATCTCCGTGAAGAGTGTCTCGGCTTAATTTATATCCCGGGCAAGTCCGGGGTCGAACACAGGGAGGCAAAGGAACAACTTGGGTTTAATTCGAAAATTTAGGTCTAGATTTCCAATGCGTATTTTTTTTAGATTTTTTTATGCAAAAAGAATGCAAATGCAAGTTGCGCGTGAATCAAGTCAATAAGAAAGTATACAACTTAGCCAAATTAATTTTAATGAGAAATTATTCCAATTTAGCCAAATTATATTTTTCCAGTAAACTTAATCCAATGATGAATGCAAAACATATTTTTTTAGAATTTTCAGGGTTAAAATGCAACAAGGAAAAAATGTGCACTTTTTATGGGTTTTTTTCGTAATTTTTCACACAAACAGTAAGCAAAAATCTTGAAAAAAATACTGGAATGAAAACATGATGCAAGGAACCTACAGTAATATTTTTGGATTTTTTTGACAAAATATGAATTTTTTATGGATTTTTTAGTGAAATCAGAGTGACAGTGAGTAAATAATTTCTAATTAATCCACAATATCAAATTAATCACAGAGCAAATTATCTTATATAGATGTTTTCATATGGAATCCAGGAGACATGAAATTTCGCAAAAAGGATAGATGTGGATTTAACTAAAAATCAAATACTAAAAACACTCTACAATTTATTTTGGACACATGACACCTCCATTTTAGATGAGATTTGGACATTAAGTTAAGCACATATCAAGGCATCACATATAATTTTTGTAGAATTTTTAAAGCAATATATAGACGTGTGCGAATTTCAGAGTGTAAATAGGTAAAATATCACTGATTTTCACTCTCTGAATTTTAATAAATTATTAGATGCTCACAAAAATACAAATAAATAGCTAAAAGATAAAGAATTAATTTACCACCAACATGCTATTTTTGTATTAAAAATTGATGTGAAACTGATGTCAAAATTCACGCTCAAAGACAGAGGTGTTTGTGCAATACAGAAATTAAAATGTCAAATAAGAAATGTGCACAGGAGCATAGCTTCTGGTCAGAACCTCACACACACTACATCCAGGACATACAGCAAAGGAGACAACTGGGAGCAAATTGACCAATCTTGATAAATCGGTTGCTCCATCCTCTAGTCGGTCATCTGGTAAGAAGAAGAAGAGTATTGATTCCTCGAGGTGTTCCCCCGAACCCCTCAAGACTTGTCACTCTCCTCTTCCTCTTCATGCTTCAGGTTCTAGAAAACCGATTAAGAAAGTTGCCTTCGACTTACCAGAGAAGGAACTTTCTGAGGAGTCCTCATCAGGTCCGGATGAGGTGATCTATATGAGTGAGCTCAGTTCGGCTGTTCTGAAGCCATATTTGAGCAAGCAGCCGTGTGTCGACCCCCGTTGGACGTTCCCCACACCTCACTATTATTCTTCGGAGGACGATTCTGACAGCGACACATATGTATACTACCCACCCCCTCGCTCCCGCAAGAAGGTCCGTCACAAACCTTCTTGATCCCTGTACAGATTCAATCACTCTTGTACATTCGCCCTTCTTTGTATATTCTCCAGATCACATCGGTTCTTACACTTACTCTTGTCCTATACTTAGGCTTACCAAGAGCCTAAGTATAGGGGGAGCCGATGCCCACCATGTGTACATACTCATCCATTTCTCCTCTTGACCTCGTCCGCCCCATTTTTGCTCTTCTTCTACACTTAGGTTGTCCAGAGCCTAAGTATAGGGGGGCGTATCGACTTCTATACTGTTTATTATTTTAGCCATCCTACGCTTAGCACGAGCTATATCTTTTTCTCGCTTCTTGTGCCATGAGGACATAGCACATGCTAAGTATAGGGGGGCGTGTATACATTATATATATACTTTACCCATAGCTCGTACTTTCACGTATTTTTGTATATATTATACAATAATTATGGGGTGGGTAAAAAAAACTTTTTCAAAAACTCTTAAAAAAACTTTTCAAAAAAAAATGTTTTTTGTTCTCTTTTCTTATTTGCTCTAAAAAAAACTTTTCAAAAAAATGTGTCCTTTCTTATTTATCTATATTTTCAAAAAAAAAGAGATAAAAAAACCTTTTCAAAAAAAAAACTTTTCAAAAAAAAATCCTCTTTAAAAAAAAAAGAAGAAGTCCTTTTTTATCTACCTATCTTTCAAAAAAAACTCTTGAAAAAAAAAGAGCAAAACTTTTCTAACAAAAAAAACTTCTTTGCCTTTGTTTGTCAAAAAAAACTTTTTGAAGAAAAAAAAAACACTTTTTGTAAAACTTTAAAAAAAACTAACTAATAAGTTGGTTTAACCCCTGACTCATTCACTTTCACACAAGACTAGTGATGTTCAAGAACACTTGGTTTATGAGGTCTTGAGATTTTGAGTTAACCTGCCTTAGTCATTAGGGTCTTGGACTTAATTATTCACATTTCCCTAGTTTGAAAGATTTGTGTGCTATATTGCATGCTTAGTCTCTACCTTAAGAATATGATCAGCACCTCACATACACGACTGCAGTTATGATGAGATGAGTTGAAATTTCACTTGAGGATCTGGGATGAGGGATTTGAGTTTGGACTTGATTTAATGATGCTCGAGGATGGGATAAAATCAATGAAGGCTTCATGAAACCTGAGTGTCAGCATCTTTAGCCAGTATGAGAACATGGTTCTTATACTATCTCTTGACATCTACCTATGTGCCAGGGTGTGATAAAATAAAAAAATGTTGATTAGTGTGCGCCAACTCTTGGTAAAAGCAGTGGAGCTAGCCAAAAATACTACAAATCAATGAAATGTCAAAGAAAAGCTCTCATTCCATACAAAGTCAAATATCAAAGAGCTTCCACCAAAGGCGAGCGCTCCCAACCATTTCAAAAGTGTCCACTTGGACCACCGCTATTAGGACCAGGAGTCGGGCTTGCACCAAAAAAGGGCTCTGCATCGTAAATGCTACAAGTCTGGGTGTAGAAGGTATAATAGATACTCAAAAAAGACACACCCCGGTGTACTCCCAGGAAAACAAGTGCAGACGGCTCCAACTTCTCTTGACGGACGCACTGATCAACACCAAAAAAATGCGTTGAGTAATAAGGCACTCGAGAGGATCCTTGTTCCAATGAGAGGGAGAGAAGAAATGACACAATCCTATGCCCTCCATCAACTGGCCTTCCATCTACACTTTCAAGTCTGACAACTAAAGAGACGGTGGATTGTATGCAAGAAATGATTTATTCCTTAGTGTTGAGGATCGGGTCCTTAGGAGAGTCTCTTGGACTGGAATCTTGGGTGACGTTGTGACTCTACTCTTGTAACTGCGGTCAACACTTAAAGTCATATCCCTTATATATATGTATACAAAGAGAGTCTGATGATTAGGGAAATTGGGTACCTTTTGACTAGAGCTTGGTTCAGCTTAGAATTTTAGGATCTCTAAAATCGAGAGTTCTTGAACGGATCAAGTCTTGTATTCACATGCACAGTCAGGGGTTAATCCAACTTATTCATTCTTTATTTGCTCGAGGACTAGCAAAGTTTAAGTATAGGGGGGTGATGAATCCACGATTCATCATCTCAATATCTTGATCTTAGCAAAATCCCCGAGTAAAATCCCAAATAAATGTCCATAAAATCAATAAATTAACAAAATAACTCTTGTAAATAAAACACACTAATTACTCTATATTAAATTGTACAAAATAAATTACACATAAAAAGCCGCAAAATCAAAGAAGTTTTATACATGTAAATAGCCCAAAACTTTATGTATTTTTAATAATTTCATATCAACTCCTTTTTGGCTAATTTTTTCTCCAACATATTCATATCAATGTATATAAAAATACAAAAATACAAAACAAATTTTACCTCAAATAAATACTCCTATATCCCAATGGGAAAAAGCCGTAAAGACCAACTTCCAAGCTAAATTCCCGCTCCGTATGAACTCCAAATTCACCAAACTCACTTTTAAAGTTCAAGTTAGAAAATTATCTATCCAACGGAAGTGATTTCATTAAAATCGGAGCTCATTTGCAAAAGTTGGGTTTTGGGACCTAGATGTACATTGTATACCTTGTATATATTCATTCTTTCTTTAATTTTTATTGTATCTTTCATAATTGCTAAAAATACAAAAAAATCATTGTGGTGTTGTATTTTGATTGTACTATTTTATTGTATTTTCCTATTGTACATAGCTACTATTAAAAAGACAAAAAAATATAAAAAGAAAAGCAAACAAAAAAATATGTACATGTTGTATGTATTCACTTGTAAATTCACCATTTTTTCCCTCTTTATTTTTGTTGTATTTAAAGTAGCATACTTTATATCATTATTTATTTATTTTCCCATTCTCTACAATAACCTCCAAGTCTTCATCAACCTCCATTCAACACCATTATTCATCTAACTTCCCATTCAACCCCATCACTAATTTAACCTCCCATTCAACACCACCACCATTCTAACTTCCCTTTCTCTTCTCTTTATATTCATTTGTACATCCACATTTTTTCCCCATCCACCATTCTTATAGAATAAGGAGAGAGCTTGGAGTGTTTTGTTGGTGACAGCGGCGAAGCGACGACCTCCTTCAGGTGAGATCCGCGGAGCTCCGCCCCGCGTCACGAGTTCCCCATCGAGCTCGCTTAGCTTCTCCGATTTTATTTCGCCAATCGGATCGAGGCGACGACAGGAGTCCAGCGTAGTTGCTCCGTCAATCCGGCGAAGAAACAGGTAAGCATTCAACTTTTCCTTGTCAGTTTTTTAATCTAACATTTTGTTTATCTTGTTCATCACAAAACAAAAATTCACATCATTAACCGTCACCATAATCACATCACCACCTTCATTATCATTTTATACATCAATCACTCACTCTACCACCATCATCACAATCACAACCAAACATCATCACCACCACAATCACTCCATTGCATTCTATATTTCCTGTACAAAGAAAATATAAAAAAAAATTACAAAACAAAAAGAAAAAAAATAAAAAAGGATTGCAGGTCCACGGCCAAGCCCTGTTTCCCCCAGCCCGTGGCCGCCGACGCCGCAATCACGCCGGCCGCACCTCCAGCCATCACCGCGGCCCGCCACCCTCCTCCGTCGCTGGGTGCTCCCAGGCGCGCTGCGCCTGCGCCCCGCCAGCGGCCCTAGCCGCCCTTCCTTCGACCAACCGCGCCGCCCCTGTGCTGCCCTCCTCGAGTTCCACCCACGCCCCCAGCGCGGCGCCCTCCTCCGCTCCTCGCACCTTGAGCCGGCCACCGCCTTCGCACCACCGCATGGCCCGCGTCGCCGCCATCTCCAACCGACCCTGCGTGCCTCCTCCGCGGTGAACCGCGGCGCCGCTGGCTGCGCCTCCGTGGTCGCTGCCCTCAACGCGCGCCGCCCTCGTCGATCGTGCCGCCGCTGCGCGCGCCGCCCCGACCACTTGCGCGTAGCCGCCGCCCCTTGAAGTCCTCCTCTTGCCCCAAACTTGCGTAAGAAGAAAAGGTTATTTCTTTTTTTTATTTTAGTTGTGAAAATTGCATTGGTGTTCTTGCACGTTTACTTATTTCCAAAAGTGCTCCTGTGCACATTTCTTATTTGACATTTTAATTTCTGTATTGCACAAACACCTCTGTCTTTGAGCGTGAATTTTGACATCAGTTTCGCATCAATTTTTAATACAAAAATAGCATGTTGGTGGTAAATTAATTCTTTATCTTTTAGCTATTTATTTGTATTTTTGTGAGCATCTAATAATTTATTAAAATTCAGAGAGTGAAAATCAGTGATATTTTACCTATTTACACTCTGAAATTCGCACACGTCTATATATTGCTTTAAAAATTCTACAAAAATTATATGTGATGCCTTGATATGTGCTTAACTTAATGTCCAAATCTCATCTAAAACGGAGGTGTCATGTGCCCAAAATAAATTGTAGAGTGTTTTTAGTATTTGATTTTTAGTTAAATCCACATCTATCCTTTTTGCGAAATTTCACGTCTCCTGGATTCCATATGAAAACATCTATATAAGATAATTTGCTCTCTGATTAATTTGATATTGTGGATTAATTAGAAATTATTTACTCACTGTCACTCTGATTTCACTAAAAAAATCCATAAAAAATTCATATTTTGTCAAAAAAATCCAAAAATATTACTGTAGGTTCCTTGCATCATGTTTTCATTCCAGTATTTTTTTTCAAGATTTTTGCTTACTGTTTGTGTGAAAAATTACGAAAAAAACCCATAAAAAGTGCACATTTTTTCCTTGTTGCATTTTAACCCTGAAAATTCTAAAAAAATATGTTTTGCATTCATCATTGGATTAAGTTTACTGGAAAAATATAATTTGGCTAAATTGGAATAATTTCTCATTAAAATTAATTTGGCTAAGTTGTATACTTTCTTATTGACTTGATTCACGCGCAACTTGCATTTGCATTCTTTTTGCATAAAAAAATCTAAAAAAAATACGCATTGGAAATCTAGACCTAAATTTTCGAATTAAACCCAAGTTGTTCCTTTGCCTCCCTGTGTTCGACCCCGGACTTGCCCGGGATATAAATTAAGCCGAGACACTCTTCACGGAGATCTTTCTCTCGGTTCTGACCGAATCGCTAAGTACACGTGCTACAACGTGATCGAATTAAACATCGTATTTAGCGACTCGTCAATGGCCACCCTTGAAGTATTCAAAAGTGCTACCCCCCCAATTTAGGGGTTGACTCTCACTCTATATTTATCCTCTAATCTAAATTGATTAAATTAAATTAAATTATGTTTATGATAATTCAATGTATATTTAATTTAATTTTAATTAGTTATTGTTGTGTTTTCACAACAAGATCATGATCATTGAAAGAAACACAAATCAATCTCATCCATTGATTGTGTGTTATCCATGGATTGATATCCATAGACTCCCAAAACCCTATAAAAGAAGTGGCATCATTGGCTCTTAAAGTTACATCAACAATAATGAATGCTCTCTCTATCTATATATCTACAAGCCAACTCTCTCTCCCTCTCTCTCTCATTGTGACCGTCCACTTTGGATCCTTTGAGAGAGTCGTCATCGCCGACCATCGTCGTTATACTGTATGATCATCTACTCGTGGATCTCCATCTCCTACAGTGTGCCTCTCTCATGAAGAAGAATTTGGATCTCGTGTGATGAGATCAGAAGATCCACCGCTTGGAACATCAACATGGATTGCGAGGAGCACGCATCTCATCAACGTGCTCGCAAGTGTCTCCTCTGTTGGATCGGACTTGAGATAGGAGGTCTCTTCGTTTAGAGACTTGATCGCAACCACGCTTCTAGAGCTAACCTTAATTCCTATTGTGTTTTAGATGAAACGATCCGAGAAATGTTCTTGGATCATGTGATTTCATCACATTAAAAAATTTTAGATTATGTTGCATCAAGCAACTAGTGCGACTAGTCACTTCCGATCTCATACGATGTGATCCTCATGCTTCCGTGATGCACTAAAGGATATTACCATATCGTTCAAGTAGTGTCATAGCTAGGTTAGAGGTTTTGGATACAATCCGTGAACCTAGGAAGACATGGGCTGGGCTCATTAGGGATTATGAAATTTTTGTCGCATTTCATTTTTGCAGCCCTATTTTGTGGTCATTTCGTCCCTGTTTAAAATGATTAAACATAAAAATATCACTTGTATTTCTCCAGTATTTAAGGAAACCATGGGATTTAAGTTTGCGTGATTTGGAATGCGATAACTCAAGATGTGATCTTTTTAATGAACATATATCACTGTTTCAGGAATAGTGAATCTTGACATGATTACATAATTAATTAAGATTTTAAAACAACTAGAAATGTGTGATAATCACTTGGATTCTATGTTAAATCAAATTATCAAACTATATAAACTTATTTGGATTAATTTGGATTTAAATTGATTAAGATATGATAATTTTAGTAAGTAGGGGTCACTGCTGGAAATTACATACTTGATCATTCACCTTGTGATTGTCATTCAACTAAATTAAGGGAAATTAATGGTAAATTTCCTGAGATAATTATTAATAAATATTTTTAAATATTTAAAGATGATAATTATTTCCTGAATGGCATTGACCATAACCAGCTTGATTAGATATGATCTAGATCACAATTGGTTACATGAACTTTCCACAAACAAAGTTGCTTGAATGGGATTGGAGATTTGTTTAGCAAATCTCCTTATAATGTTAATCAAAACTATTTTGATTATTGTTATATGATATAACTTCAGTAAAACTGAATATCATCTCAAGTACACAATGATCAATTTGAATTATCCTTTTCTGAGGTGGATATGTCGACTAGTCGGGGAGTGTTGGGGTAGCAGATTGCACCGTATGCGGTTTGTCCCACTCTCACTTGTACTGGCCACGACAGAGAGTATGGATGGGATAATGCAGGAATGATCACGGTGTATTTTTCTAATTATTAAAATTCGAATAATACGTATTTTGAGATAATATCATCCTTTCAATTAACAAATCAAGTTTTTGATTGAATAATATGGTTAAATTTATTATATCCAATTAAAACACTCTATAATGAATAGATGTTTATTTCCCTTGGAAGAATTAATTACATGGATATGATCCATGATAATTAATTAAAATTTGAATATGATATGGAGGATCACATAAATGACATGCATGGTCTCTCCGTCAAGGCAAAGGGGACCGTCGCTAGAGATTGTATGTCGAAGATGCCTGTCCGAAGTGACAGCTCTTGCATACAAGCCATTTGGATCGGGCTCTTTGCTTATCGAAAGAGTAAGGATGTATGTGTACTCACCTCAATATCGGGTCCTCATTATTGGGGCGATATTGGATTTTGCATAGCGACTTGTATTCTTGTTGACAGTTGGTTTAATTAATGATGGGTCAACATCACCTTAGGGGGGTGGTGGGCTCGGGTGTTAAAGATCGAATTGGGAGATGCAAGTTGGACTTGCAAGAGGGAATGTGTTCTTGCTTCTTTTTATCCGAGTTACATGTTCTCATATTATTAGGATGTGACAAAGATAAGAAAGGAGATCCCAGATCCTGCTTGAGATATAATGGTAAGTATCTCTTACGTTGAAGTAATTAAGAGAATGAACTTTTAGTGTTGACACGGCAAGACATGATATAAAAATTCCTAAATCAAAGTAAAATATGTATATATATATATGAAAGTTTCTTATTTCAGATAATCCTCGTTAAACCCACTCAATAATAATCGATAAAATATCATGGATTGGATCCATGATCAAGATATTGTACTTGTAATTGAACACATAATGTGTGGGCTGTAATGTGCAAGTTTCCTCACAATATTGAGGAATGACAATTAAATAGACAACAGGACAACAACCCTAGGGTTTATATGTCTCTATAGTCATGATCTCTCATTGAATGTACTTTGGAAGTGACATGTCAGTGATGATCGTAATTGTCAAATAATCCTTATAAAATCTAAGAAGATGTTTTTGACAAACATATGTGCTCTCAACATTTAATAATGAATGACATGGTTCTCTGCATTATGACGAAAGGTGGATCTATAGTAGAAGATGTATTCAAAATGTTTAAGTACCTACCTGAACCAATGAATTTTAAGAGTTAAGATTGACATAGATATGATGAGTGTCATCATTCTACTATATGTACTCTAATCATTCATGAAGCTTCATAATATTTACATTGTATGAATTGAATAAGCATGTTGAAATAGTCTTATATTGAAATCTTTTGAATTTAATATAAGAGTTCCTTAATCTTAAGCAATGGTTGTTTATAGATTAAAGGAGTTTAGTGGAAGCATAGGTCGGACCCAAGCTAGAAGGAAAGTCAATGAGTTGATTGTACTTCTATGGTTTCCACACATATACCATCCAAAGAGTTGGATAAATGCCAATGCTACAATAAGCTGATGTATTGATAGTGTGACTATCTAGTCTATCTAGGATCCTTAGAGAAAGACTCAGATAGTGCATTGGAATAATCAACATCTACATATAATCATTGAAATTGACTTTCTTATTTGATAATATTACTAATAATTGTATCCCAATCTTCTAATAAGACTTGCAATCGGTTGCACATGTTTTAGAAGACTGAAAAAGTTGATCTTAAGGTTTAATAGTCATCCATGGATATTGTTGCAACAATCTCAATTGGATTGATAGACTTCATAATTTCAGTTGGAGAGCCCTTGGTCTTTGAGATTGTCTCTATGACCAAGATATTAGAATACACTCATTGTTTATTTCTAAATGTTGGAAATAAACATGAATTCTATAATAGACCTATCGTAAAGAGGATATATTTCAGACAATATAATACCATCTAAAGGAATCTACTTAATTAGAAAATTAATGAATGGTTCATTAACCTTTCTAATACTGAAAGTTAAACCTTATAAGATCAATAGGAGGATGGACATCATTTGACAATGATCTGGCATCAAGCTTTGGACATATGTATGTTGATGAGATTAATAGACTAGTAAGAGTTGAAGCTTTAGAATGTCTAAAATTTCAAAACTTATATACTTGTGAATATTGTATTCAAAAGTAGAAATTTTCCAATGCACCCTTCTATGTGAATGGTGTAAGATGTAAAGGTATTCAAGATCTCGTACATATTGATGTATGAGGATCATCTATATCAACATTAAGGATATGTGATACCATTCGATGATTATTTATGATATGAGATTTATTCCTTAGAAAGCTTTGAGTTATTAAAAGATTTCACAATTTTGGTTTAGAACCAAAGTGTGAAGGAAGATGAAATGAATTTAGTCTAACCTAGGTATCCTGTAACTATTAGATGAATTCATGGAATACTTTATGGATATTTGAATATCACTACTATCTCACTCCTCCTAATAAACCTAAACTCAATGGAGTTGTAGGGAGATACAATGAGATCATGTGTGACTTGATTTGGTCAACAATGAATATTGGCATAATTACCTCTTAGTATCTAGGTATATATGTAGTAGAGAGTAGAATATATATCGTTAAAAGGATTCCATGTAAATCTAAACCCGAACATCCTAATAAGATGTGGTTTGGAACCTAGCCTAGTGTTGTACACTTGAGGATTTAGGGTTTCTTGGTCCATAACTTTGTCATGGATGTAAGGAAGCTGGAATCTAGCACAAGAGATGTGTCACTTCATTAAGAAAACAAAGGATGGTATTGGATATTTACTTTATGACCTTGAGATTCTTAAAAGATCTCATCTTTAAGGTTGTGATTCTTAGAGGATGACTCTCTTAAGAATCAAGATGAAAATGAAGTGAATGAACTCATTTAGTCTTTAGATGATAATGAGGCTCCTGAAATCGGAAACTAAAAGGACAACTAAAGATGAAACACTAATACATCTTCAAATGAGTTTGAGGACGGATTCCCTGTGTCGGAGAAATCTAGCAATAATAGAAATTCACGTGATGAAGCTTCTAAAGATCATGTCATGTAGAGATGGATGTTAGCAATAAAGTCTAAAGTAGATTTCATATACAAGTTGTGTATATGGACCCTCGAGACTCGTTAAGGTGTAAATGGATCTTCAAGAGAAAGAGGGCATCTGATGAGAAGGTAGAGACCTCCAAAGCACGGCTCGTAACCATGAGCTATACACCGAGGAGAAGACATTTCTTGCAATGAGACTTTCTCTCCAGTGATCATGCTTAAACCCATCTGAACATTGCTAACTATAGTTACACAACTTGACTATAACATCTTAAAGATGTTAGCCAAGGTTGCATTCCTCTATGATTACCTCTTCGAGGTTATTCATATAAAGTAGCCCTAGGGCTTCATATTTGAGGAAAGTAAGGTGTGCAAGCTAAGGAATTCCATCTATGGACTCAAATAAGCTTCTTGTAGTTGGAACATTGGATCTGATGAAATATAAATGTTATAATTTCAGATAGAATCTTAATGAACCATGTGAAGCTTAGTGGGAGTGCAATTATGATCATCGTGCTAAGAGTAGATAACGTCCCGATCATTTAGAATGATATAAGGATAATAATAATTGTTCTTTTTTATAGACTGGCTATTCCATCCTTTAGATATAATCTCAAGGATATCAACGACCGTCCCTATGTCCTCATTATAAAAAGAGGTGGTGCCCCACTGACCGTCCCTCAGTGTGTGGGTATTGGCGACGATCGTCATACAACCGTCCTCGAAACCTATCAGTAGGGATGGTCAACATGGAACCGTCGTCATTTATCGTCCTGAAAAGCATGAATTCTTGTAGTAAGATCTTAGTCTTGAAGTTGTTCAGAAGTATAGAGAAGAGGGTATTGGGACCGTCACATTAGGGGTACATTTTTTCTGGAAAATTCCAAGAAAGGCTTCGACCTATCTAAAGGGATAGCACCTCAAAGAGTTGAGGAAGTGAATGCTAGAACTGCTTGCCCTTGTGCATTAGTTATGAGAAGCCGAGTTTATGCTATATGTGTACAAAATCCATATGTCTGCCATGCAGTGGGAGTAATAAAATGTTATAATACTATTATGGAAATAAAACACTTGATTGTTATAATAACAATTATCTTTAGATAACAAGACTTTAGAGATAGTGATCTCAAAGTCTTATATACAATAAATTAAGACTTTATAGATGGAGATATAAGAGGCCTTAACTGCAGATACCTTAAGAGATAGAGATCTCCAGGAATAAGGGTATTCTGATACAGATTATGGAAATAATGGTTATAATAATTATAGAGTTGTAGTGTCAAGGACACTATAACTGGCAAAATTGAGTATTTGTTGCATAAGATGCAACATTCGCATTGGATGCAAGCACTTTTACTGGGAAATATGCAAGTGTCATAAAAGGACTTGGCATACTCACTCAGGAACAGAGTTATTGATCATCTTTCCTATCTATTTTCCGAAATAGCCAATGATTGTCACATGAGTGTGGGTTTGAGGATTAGCCCATTAATGGATCTTTGGTCTAGTGGGAGATTGTTGGACATGCGAGCCCACTATGAGCCATTATGCAATAAATGTTATTGCAAATTTCATTCCTTGTTCTGAAATGAAGAATAACTAATTTGCATAATAGGTTCCTTAGTAAAATTAGGGTTATGTACCATGGTCATCTTAATGAGCATACAGTTGTTGATTCAATTATTGAATCATAAAGGTTGGTGCTTGGCTGAATATCCAAAGCGTTAGATTGAGGACTCATCAAGTATGGTCAAATGATTATTAAGACATGATCTCCAGCTTGAGTAGAAGATGGCAATCCTTTCTCAGCTAGCTAATATCTGACCGACCTCTTGATGTAGGTCCTCTACATATGAATAGAGATTCGAAGGTGTCAAATTAGTTAGGTCAAAGAGTTGACTTAATGAGATCAAGATAAGCAAAGATCTATGTCGTATGCTATGACAATATAGGCACAAATCCTCTGATCGGAGACAGATGTGTTACTATATGTCTGAGTATATACATTTGACGGACCAATAGGTTGATGATCTAACCAAGGTATATGCATGTGCATGCAATGCAAGGGCATATGAGTAATACAATCTCTCAAAGGGATCATATAGGTTCATTTACTGAATCGGAAGACATGATCTCACTCATGAGATATTGGGAAGAATCAAATTCCATATGCGGTCATCTCGCTTTGGAAGCTTGACTAAATTTATAAAGTTTGATATATGCCTTTGCAAAGTATATGATCAAAACCTTGGTATGATATATGCTTTTGGAAAGTATATGATCGATACCAACTCCCAATGATCGAATGAGAACCTTAATGATAAAACCCTGAAGAGATAGTTTGAAAGTGATCTAAAACTTCAAGTTTATTCTGGGTCTTCTAGTATGCAGGATTTACAGGTATTGGGAATGCTTGAGGGTGACATGATCGTAAATGATTGTATAACCATGACGCTTCCATTCCGAGGGAGTGATGAAACAGTTCTGGATTTTAGTAACTCCTCTCATAGAGAAGTAATCTGATTAGTCCAAATGTTGGACATTGATCTGAATGTGATTCAGATGTAATGAAAAGATTAGATTTGTGTTTTTGATTTAATCAAGCATCTATGGGAGGTTTGTAAGATATGGATTTGAGATGTGATCTCAATATCCAAGTCACTATACATGGAACAATACAATCGCCATGTCCTTATCTCCAAGTATCTATGGAGAAAGCGTATTATTCTTGAAAGACCAAGAATAATTTTATTGTTGATATGTGTATCCAAGCATAGAGAAAATTGATAATTAAATGTGATTTAATTATCATGAATAATATGAATTTGATTCATATTATAAGGAGAGTTATCTAAGATAATTAAATGTGATTTAATTATCAAAGACGTGAATAATGTGAATGTGATTTATTTTATTTGGGCACATGAGAATAGAGAACCAAGATGATTAAATGTGATTCAATTATCATGAATATGAATATTGTAGATAGCACTATCCATATTAATCAGGTATATTATAAATGTGATTTATAATATATTAGAGAGAGCATATTATGATTTATATTTGTTAATTAATTATTGATGTGAATTTGATTCACATTGGATGATTAATTGAAAATATAATTTACATTTTTTTGGGATGTGAATGTGCTTCACATTTTTCAGTGGCATGATTGAAATATACAAAAATAATTTGGAATTAATTTTGTGAATATATTTGCAATAAAAGTTGTTGCAAATATTTAAGAGGATAATATATCACATTAAATAGAGAAAAAGGTGCCAATATAATGGATGGTGTACAACCACCCTTGAAGTATTCAAAAGTGCCCCCCCCCCAATTTTAGGAGTTGACTCTCTCTCTCTCTCTCTCTCTCTCTCTATCTTCTTATATCAATTGATTAAATTGAATTAAATTATGTTGATGACAATTCAATGTATATTTAATTTAGTTTTAATTAGTTATTGTTGTGTATTCAAAACAAGATCACTTCCATTGAAAGAAACACAAATCAATCTCATCCAGTGATTGTGTGTTGTCCATGAATTGATATCCATGGACTCCCAAAACCCTATAAAAAAGGTACCCTTTGCTCTTCAAGTGACATCAACAACAATGAATGCTCTCTCTCTATATATATCTACACACCAACTCTCTCTCCCTCTCTCTCATTGTGGCCGTCCACCTTGGACCCCTTGAGAGAGTCGTCATCATCGCAGCATCGTCGTTATGCTACAAGATCATCTACTCGTCGATCTCCATCTCCTTCGGTGTGCCTCGCTCGTGAAGAAGATGTTGGATCTTGTGTGATGAGATCAGAAAATGTAAAGCCTTGAACTTTTCATATCTCGGATCCTATATAATAAGATCTGGCTCGTCAAGAGGAAACCGACGGAATTTGTTTCGTGTGAATTAGACCGTTTCGATTTGTTATGAATTTCGGAAGAAAAAGAAGTAAGGAGGGTTAAGATGTCATTAACCCATAATGACTGTCATTAAGACTAATTAAACATGATTAAAGAAACTAATGATGGATTAAAAAACCACTAATGATCATTAACAAACACTAATCAATAGTTAGCAAAAGATAAGCGTAAGCTGCGAAAGTTAAATCGCGATTAATGAAAGTTAATCACGATTAGTGTTAATTAAGTGTCATTAGAGAATCTAGAATTCTCTAGAATGTTCTAGCTTAAGCCCCAAGTTTGGGATAAGTTTTGGCTAAAACCATGGGCCAAAACCACGGGCTGCTAATCGCGGTTAAAGGCTAAACCATGGTTTACTCACCAAGGTTAGCGGTTTTCTGGAGCCTATAAATAGACCCCCCTACCCATTCATTCTCTACGATTTCCACTACCACCACCACCCCAAGGGCTAGGGTCGAGAGGTCGGGAGGAGGAGTGTGAGGCGAGGGAGGAGCGCTAGTGAAGCGCTGCCGGGAGAACGAGGAGGAGAAAGGTGCGATCCTCTCTTAGTTTACTTCGTAAGCTAGGCTTTCAATTCATCCTCTTGTTCTTCCAAGTCTTGTTTGATTCATCTTTCTTTCCGATTCATTTTCCTGTTGTGGTTCGAGGAGAAATCTGTGTAACACCCTACTTAGGTGCGGGCGGCTATGCACATCAGTGACCTTGTGATTCGTCACATGTTCACTCATCTAAGACGTGTGGTGTCTACCGATTCTCCATCGTTTATGTTTCTATTCTTTCTATTATGCTTTTATAATTATTTTGATGGAGAAATCTGTGTAATACCCTACTTAGGTGCGGGCGTCTATGCACGTCAGTGACCCTGTGATTCGTCACACGTTCACTCACCTAAGATGCGTGGTGTCTACGATTCATCATCTCTTGTTGTTTGATTATATTCTTTCAGTTTCGTTATTATTTTCCTCTCGATTGATTTTATAGAGGAAACTCTTTTTGTTTTTATTTTGAAATATGTCCTGATATAAGGGGAAACTCTGCCGAAATTTTCTGAGAAATATGTCCTGATATAAGGGGAAACTCTGTCGAAATTTTCTGAGAAATATGTCCCGATATAAGGGGAAACTCTGCCGAATTTTTCCGAGAAACATGTCCCGATATAAGGGGAAACTCTACCGAAATTTTAAGAGAAAATATGTTCTTGGTGTTCTTCGCGTTCTTGACACGTTCTTAGCGTTTTTGATACGAAAATGAAATTCGATCTTTTCAGGAGCCTTAAAATAGCCTTTCTAAAAACAAAACACGATAAAGCCTTGCATACACGAGAGAGAGCTCGATTAAGTAACGAAATCCTTCCTTTTGCTGTTGGGTTTTCAAACGAGATTATTGAAAGTCTTGATTTTATGTTCTGTGCTATAAAGAACCCTAATTTTGGTTGTTTTTGAAAAAGTCTAAACAGTTTCTTTGTGATTCCCGCTAAAATAAGGTTTAAGCATCAAATCGATGCGGTGGCTTTGAAAGTTAGGGTTTGGGAGTTAAAATAGGCATAAATACGAGTATATATGTATATGATTATATATGTGGCTCTATACCAATTATGCAAATCGAAAACTTAACGAAAGAATTACATCATGGGAATTGATGTGGTTTGATTTAGATCTTGAAAAGGAGTGTCACGTTAAGGATGACTGGGGGTTGAACTACAGGTCGGGCATGCAACCTATAGGTTTGTCGGAAGGAACCCGTATTGGCGTTTCCCTACCTAGGTGGTACACGGTTGCCCTGTTATGATAAGTGCACACGAAATGAATGTTTTGCAATGCGTGGTACCGGGACCCAATATCGTCGGGTTGAATGACGGAAGATGTAGTCGTGCCATGTGGAGGCACGGGTGGTTCAATAGCGGTTGGGTCACGATGATATGTATTTAAAGCCAGTAGGTTATATGATAAAATATTAGCCCAGGGTTTTAAGCAACCAAGTCCTCGAGGACGGTGTGCTCATTTGTTTTCCAGGACTAGGGTTTGAAGCCCTATTTAATAAAAGAAAAAGGAAATTGTCAGGGTAGTATTGGAGGATTGGTTGAGGCGACGTGCGACGGCATAAGCTTACCAAGATCAACGCAATCTCCAATCCCGAAGTGTCCACAGCTTCAGAGTCCTTATAGTGGCGAGGTACTTCCCCTGGATTAATCCCTGACGTGGAATATAAAGGAATAGGACTTAAATTAACAAGAAGGAATGAAACCTTTTGTGATACAAAGTTTTGAAAAGTTACACAATTTATTTGCTTTTCTCTTCTTCGTTACTTAGCATTCGCTAATTTTATCCTATGATTTATGGAAAACCCAACAGGTGTCGGTGAGCCATCGCAAGGAATTTAAAAATTCATCCAGCTTACGTACTAGACATCCAGCCAGCCACAGTTGCTTTATTTTTTTAAGGTAGTTAGTAATCTTTTGTATATTTTCCTTTCAAGCTAATGTACATGTAAATGGTTATAGTGGGACAGTATATCATCTGAACTATATTTTGTGAATAGAAAAGTGTTGAAATACTTTCTTCTGAGAATTTTTATTTGCAGTCAGTTTCTTAATGTTAGTTGTGATTACCGAATAAATTATTGCTGAGTAACTCGATCCGGATATGGGAGGATCTGACGACCCGAGAATCGGGGTCGTGACAGATTGGTATCAGAGCCTGGTTACTCCAGTAATTTATTTAGTAATTAATAACTATGAGCGGTATTCAGAAAACTAAGGTTGTATTAAGATTCTTTGATCTTAATAACTGACTGCAGTACCATTTACAAGTCATTGTCCCTTATGTACATCATGCTAAGACATATAGGGTCTGACCTTTGACCTTGACTCATCCCAGGATCATGGCTTTTCAGTACATGCTTTATTTAATTCTAGTTCTTCACATTCATTTATTGCTCGACGGTTAGTACCCACTTTGGGTAAGATACCAGTAGAAGTACAACAGTCCTATCTGATCAAGGGACCAGGAGGACAAGTATTCATAATCCGAGAAATCCTGGATTATTGTATAGTACTGATAACAGGACATCGGTTACCTATTTCACTATTACTGATAGAAATGGAGGACTTTGATCTTATCATAGGGATGGATTGGTTAGAAAGGCATCATGCATGTCTTGACTGTTTTCAGAAGACAGTAACATTTCACTTTCATAACTCGATAGAGTTCCAGTTCACTGGAAAGACATCCAATGATAATATTGAATATATCTCTACTTTGAAGGCACGGCAATTGTTAGAGAAAGGGTGCCAAGGCTATTTAGCTTATGTATCCACTACATCAGGGTCAGAAAGAATGATGGAAGATATACCTATAGTGTGCGAGTTTCCTAATGTATTTCCAGAGGAACTACCTGGATTACCACCTGAGCGAGAGATTGAATTTGAAATCTCTCTCATACCTGATACTCAGCCTATCTCTATCCCTCCGTATAGGATGGCACCAGCTGAGTTACGAGAGTTAAAGGTACAATTGCAAGAACTGTTAGATAAAGGATTCATTCGTCCTACTACTTCACCATGGGGTGCACCTGTCTTATTTGTTAGGAAAAAAGATGGGTCAATGCGGTTGTGCATTGACTATAGACAACTAAACAAGAGAACAATAAAGAATAAGTATCCACTGCCAAGAATAGATGATCTCTTTGATCAGTTACAGGGTTCAACTGTGTATTCCAAGATTGATTTAAGATCTGGATACCATCAGTTAAAAATTAAAGATACAGATATTCCCAAGATAGCTTTTCGAACTAGATACGAGCATTATAAATTCTTAGTTATGCCTTTTGGACTAACAAATACCCCAACAGCCTCCATGGATCTCATGAATAGATTATTCAAGGAGTTCTTAGATCACTTTGTAGTAGTATTTATTAATGATTTGCTTATTTACTGCAAGGATAAATATCTGCATGAACACCATCTCAGGCAGACACTTGAAACTCTAAGGAAGAACAAATTGTATGCTAAATATTGTAAATGTGACTTATGGCTATCTGAAGTATCTTTCTTAGGTCATGTTATTTCTGGTGAACGTATATCAGTTGATCCTACAAAGATTAGTGCGGTGATGAGTTGGGAACGCCCAAATACTGTCACAGAAATACGATCTTTTCTAGGTTTAGCTGGATATTATAGAAGATTCGTGAAGGACTTTTCACGAGTAGCATTGCCAATGACTAGACTAACTCAGAAGGAGGTCCCATTATTATGGTCTAATACATGTGAAGCTAGTTTTCAGACACTAAAAGAATGCCTAACATCTGCACCAGTCCTTACCCTACCCTCTGGGAGTGAAGGGTTCACAGTATACACTGATGCGTCTAAAGAAGGACTTGGGGCAGTTCTTATGCAACATGGTAAGGTAGTTGCGTATGCATCACGACAGCTCAGGACACATGAAAATAACTACCCAACACATGACCTTGAATTAGTTGTTGTAGTTTTTGGTTTAAAGATATGGAGACATTACCTCTATGGTATTACTTTTGAAATTTTCACTGATCATAAAAGCTTGAAATATCTATTTGATCAGAAGGAACTCAATATGAGATAGAGACGGTGGCTAGAGTTGTTAAAGGACTATGATTGCACTATCTCCTACCACCTTGGTAAGGGGAACGTTGTAGCATATGCCATTGGCAGAAGAACTTATTCACATGGGTTGGTAAGTGCTATCCACTTCTGGGGTTTACTATCAACATTAAGAGAATGGAAACCATTTGATAGCAGTGCTGATACTATAACTATTCCTCACCAATACAAACCAGGGATCTGGGATAGAATAAAGAAAGGACAAGGATGATCCAATCCTTGAAGACTTGAGAAAACAACTTGAGAAGAATGAGATAGAGGGATTCCAGATACAAGATGGGTTATTGTATAACCATCACAGAGTTTGTGTACCAAACACACCTGAACTAAGGAAAGACATCTTACGAGAAGCGCACTGCTCAAGATTATCTATTCATCCATGAATTACAAAGATGTATAAGGATCTTCATTCATACTTTTGGTGGCCGAGAATGAAGAAAGATGTTGTTGAGTTTGTGAATTCATGTTTCACTTGCCAGCAGGTAAACACCAAAAGCCATCGGGATTATTGCAACCCCTCCCTATACCGGAATGGAAATGGGAAAGCATTTCCATGCATTTCGTTACTGGCTTGCCTCAGACGACTGGTAGTAAAGATAGTATCTGGGTTATAATAGATCGTCTAACGAAGGTAGCACACTTTATTCCGATAAGTTTATCGTTCACTCCAGACCAGCTTGCTGAGTTATATATTACACATGTGATTCGCCTCCATGGTATCCCAAAGGAAGTAGTTTCCGATCGAGATTCACGATTTACCTTACACTATTGGGAGAACTTCATGAAAGCCTTAGTTACACAGTTATGCTTAAGCACGGCATATCATCCACAAACATACAGTTGGTCAGAACGTACGATTCAGTCATTAGAGGATATGCTACAAGCATGTGCCTTAGAATGGAAGGGATCGTGGCTTAAACATTTGCCTCTTACAGAATTCACCTACAATAATATTTACCATACAAGTATTGGCATGGCACCATTTGAAGCACTATATGGACAAAGGTGTACTACTCCTTTGTGTTGGCAAGAGGTCAGAATAAAGAACCTTTATGATTCAGATAGATTTCAGGAGACATGGGAAGCTGTAGAGCTTGCTAGAAAAAGACTACTAACTGCCCAGAGTTGCCAGAAAAGCTATAGTGATAACAGGCGAAGAGACCTTGAATTTGAGGTAGGTGACTTTGTATTTCTCAAAGTATCACCTATGAAGGGTGTTCAGAGGTTTGGCTTACGTGGGAAGTTAGCACCCAGGTTCGTGGGTCCCTTTGAAATTATTCAACGAATTGGAAAAGTTGCCTATAGACTTGCGCTTCCTCCACATCTTTCAGCAATACATGATGTATTTCATGTACCAAATCTGAGAAAGTACATTAGGGATCCAGAGCATAAGATAAGTTATGATGATTTACATGTTGAGCCAGACTTGACATACCAAGAGATACATGTACAAATACTTGAAAGGGATACCAAGAAGTTGAGAAACAAAGAGGTGCCTCTAGTTAAAGTATTGTGGCGGAACCAAGAGTTTGAAGAAGCCACATGGGAACCTGAGGCAGAAATGAGAGAGAAATACATGTACATGTTTGAATGATAACACTATGTATTATATATATATATATATATCTTCTTTATAAATGAAATGGCATTCATTTTCTTTAAGGTTGTTATGCCTGCATTTCTAGTCTCGAGGACGAGACTTCCTTTAAGGTTGTTATAATTTTAAAGCCCTGAACTTGGCATATCTCGGATCCTATATAATAAGATCCAGCTCGTCAAGAGGAAACCAACGAAATTTGTTTCGTGTGAATCAGACTTCGTTTCGATTTGTTATAATTTCGGAAGAAAGAAAAGGAGGGTTAAGATGTCATTAACCCATAATGACTGTCATTAAGACTATTTAAACGTGATTAAATAAACAAATGATGGATTAAAAATCTGTTAATGATCATTAACAAACACTAATCAATAGTTAGCAAAAGATAAGCGTAAGCCGCAAAAGTTAAATCACGATTAGTGAAAGTTAATCACGATTAGTGTTAATTAAGCGTCATTAGTGAATCTAGAATTCTCTATAATGTTTCAACCTAAGCCCCATGTTTGGGATAAGTTTTGGCTAAAAACCATGGGCCAAAACCACGGGCTGCTAACCGCGGTTAAGGGCTAAACCATGGTTTACTAACCATGGTTAGCGGTTTTCTGGAGCCTATAAATAGACCCCCCCCCACCCATTCATTCTCTACGACTTCCACTACCACCACCACCCCAAAGGCTAAGGTCGAGAGGTCAGGAGGAGGAGTGGGAGGCGAGGGAGGAGTGCTAGCGAAGCGCTGCCGGGAGAACGAGGAGGAGAAAGGTACGATCCTCTCTTAGTTTGCTTCATAAGCTAGGCTTTCAATTCATCCTTTTGTTCTTCTAAGTCTTGTTTGATTCATCTTTCTTTCCGATTCGTTTTCCTGTTGTGGTTCGAGGAGAAATCTGTGTAACACCCGACTTAAGTGCGGGCGGCTATGCACGTCAGTGACCCTGGGATTCGTCACACGTTCACTCATCTAAGGCACGTAGTGTCTACCGGTTCTCTATCATTTATGTTTCTATTCTTTCTATTATGCTTTTATAATTATTTTGATAGAGAAATCTATGTAATACCCTACTTAGGTGTAGGCGGCTATGCACGTCAGTGACCCTGTGATTCGTCACACGTTCACTCACCTAAGATGTGTGGTGTCTACCGATTCTTCATCTCTTGTTGTTTGAGTATATTCTTTCAGTTTTGTTGTTATTTTCCTCTCGATTGATTTTATAGAGGAAACTCTTTTCATTTTTATTTTGAAATATGTCTCGATATAAGGGGAAACTCTGCCGAAATTTTCTGAGAAATATGTCCCGATATAAGGGGAAACTCTGTCGAAGTTTTCTGAGAAACATGTCTCGATATAAGGGGAAACTCTGCTGAATTTTTCCGAGAAATATGTCCCTATATAAGGGGAAACTCTGTCGAAATTTAAAGAGAAAATATATTCTTGGTGTTCTTCGCGTTCTTCGCGTTCTTGACACGTTCTTAGCGTTTTTGATACGAAAATGAAATTCGGTCTTTTCAGGAGCCTTAAAATAGCCTTTCTAGAAACGAAACACGATAAAGCCTTGCATACACGAGAGAGAGCTCGATTAGGCAACAAAATCCTTCCTTTTGTTGTTGGGTTTTCAAACGAGATTATTGAAAGTCTTGATTTTATGTTCTGTGCTATAAAGAACCCTAATTTTGGTTGTTTTAAAAAAAGTCTGAACAGTTTCTTTGTGACTCCCTCTAAAATAAGGTTTACGATGTGGTGGCTTTGAAAGTTAGGGTTTGGGAGTTAAAATAGGCATAAATACGAGTATATATGTATATGATTATATATATGTGGGTCTATGCCAATTATTATTGATTATGCAAATTGAAAACTTAATGAAAGAATTACATCATGGGAATTGATGTGGTTTGATTTAGATCTTGAAAAGGAGTGTCACGTTAAGGATGACTGGGAGTAGAACTACAGGTCGGGCATGCAACCTGTAGGTTTGTCAGAAGGAACCCGTATCGGCGTTTCCCTACCTAGGTGGTACACGGTTGCCCTATTATGATAAGTGCGCACGAAATGAATGTTTTGAAACGCGTGGTACCGAGAGCCAATATCGTCGGGTTGAACGACGGAAGATGTAGTCATGCCATGTGGAGGCACGGGTGGTTCAATAGTGGCTGGGTCACGATGATATGTATTTAAAGCCGCTAGGTTATATGATAAAATGTTAGCCTGAGGTTTTAATCAATCGAGTCCTCGATGACGGTGTGATCATTTGTTTTCTAGGCCTAGGGTTTGAGACCCTGTTTAATAAAAGAAAAAGGAAATTGTTAGGGTAGTATTGGAGGATTGGTTGAGGCGACGTGTGGCGGCATAATCTTACCAAGATCAACACAATTTCCAATCCCAAAGTGTCCACTGCTTCGGAGTCCTTATAGTGGTGAGGTAATTCCCCTGGATTAATCCCTGACGTGGAATAGAAAGGAATAGGACTTAAATTAACAACAAGGAATGAAACCTTTTGTGATAACAAGTTTTGAAAGGTTACAAAATTTATTTGCTTTTCTCTTCTTCGTTACTTAGCATTCGCTATATTTATCCTATGATTTATGGAAAACCCAACAGGTGTCGGTGAGTCATCGCAAGGAGTTTAAAAATTCATCCAGCTTACATACTAGACATCCAGCCAGCCACAGTTGCTTTATTTTTTTAAGGTAGTTAGTAATCTTTTGTATATTTTCCTTTCAAGTTGATGTACATGTAATGGTTATAGTGGGACAGTGTATCATCTGAACTTTATTTTATGAATGGAAAAGTGTTGAAATACTTTCTTCTGAGCATTTTTATTTGCAGTCTGTTTCTGAATGTTAGTTGTGATTACCGAATAAATTATTATTGAGTAACCCGATCCGGATATGGGAGGATTCGACGGCCCGGGAATCGGGGTCGTGATAGAAAATCCGTCGCTTGGATCATCAATACAAATTGCGAGGAGCACGTGTCTCATCAACGCGCTCACAAGTGTCTCCTCCGTTGGATCGGACTTGAGACAGGAGGTCTCTTCATTTAGAAACTTGATCACAGCCTCGCTTCAAGAGGTAACCTTAATACCTATTGTGGTTTAGATGAAACGATCCGAGAAATATTCTTTGATTATGTGGTTTCATCACATTAAAAAAAATTAAATTTTGTTGCATCGAGCCACTAGTGCTACTAGTCGCTCCCGATCGCATATGATGTGATCCTCACTCTTCCGTAAAGCGCTTAAGATCTTACCATATCCTTCAAGTGGTATTAAAGCCAGGTTAGAGGTTTTGGATACGATCCATGAACCTAGGAAGACTTGGGCTCATTCGGGATTGTGAAAATTTTGTCGCATTTCATTTTTGCAGCCATGTTTTGTCGTTATTTTCAGCCCTGTTTAAAATTACTAAACACAAAAATATCATTTATATAATTTTCTCCAGTGATTAAGGAAGCCAGGGGATTTGAATTTGCGTGATTTGGAATCTAATAACTCAAGCTATGATCTTTTTAATGAACATATAACCATTATTCGGGGATAACGAATCTCGAGTGATTAAAAGTTAATTATGATTTTGAAACGTCTAGAAATGCATACTAATCACTTGTATTATATTTTAAATCAAATTAGAAAACTATATAAACTTATTTTACTTAATATGGATTAAAATTGGTTAAGATATGATAATTTTAGTAAGTAGGGGTCACTGCTGGAAATTACATACTTGATCTTGAACCTTGTGATTGTCATTCAATTAAATTAAGGGAAATTAATGGTTAATTTCTTGAGATAGTTATTAATAAATTTTTTAGAAAATATTTAAATATGATGACTATTTCTTGAATAACATTCACCATAACCAGCTTGACTAGATGTGATCTAGATCACAAATGGTTACATGAACTTTCCAACAAACAAAGTTGCTTAAATAAGATTAGGAATTTGTTTAACAAAAATCCTTATAATGTCAATCAAAATTGTTTTGTTTATTATTATATGGTATAACTTTGTTTGAAAACCGATTATTATCTCAAGTACATAATGATCAATTCAACATTATCCTTTCACGAGGTGGATATGGTGTCTAATCGGGGAGCATTGGGGTGGCAGGTTGCACCATGTGTGGTTTGTCCCACTCCCTCCAGTACTGACCATGACAACGGGTAGGGATGGGATAATGCAGGAAAGATCATGATATATTTTTTAAATTATTAAAATTCGAATAATACGTACTTTGAGATAATACCATTCTTTCAAGTAACAAATAAAATTTGTTGATTGAATTGGATTGATAATTGATTTAATGTGATTAAATTGATTATATCTAATTAAAACACTCTATTACTAATATATGTGCATTTCCCTTGGAAGAATTAATTACATGGATACGATTCAGGATAATCAATTAAAATTTGAATATGATATGGAGGATCACATAAATGACATCATTGGTCTCCCGTCAAGGCAAAGGGTACCGTCACCAGAGATTGTATGTCAGAGACCCCTATCCGAATCGACAGTTCCTGCATACAATGCATTTGGATTGGGCTCTTTGCTTCTCAAAAGAGTAAGATGTATGCGTAGTGACCCCAATATCGGATCCTTGTATTATTGGGGTGATATTGGATTGCGCATAGCGATGTATTCCTGTTGATGGTTGGTTCAATTATTGATAGGTCAACATCACCTTAGAGGTGGAGGGCTTGGGTGTTAAAGATCGAATTGTGAGATGCAAGTTGGACTTGCAAGGTGGAATGTGTTCCCGCTTCTTTTTATCCGGGTTACAGGTTCTCATATTATTCGGATGAGACAAAGATAAGAAAGGAGATCACAGATCCTGCTTGAGATATAATGGTATGTATATCTCTTACATTAAAAGTGATCAAAGGAGTGAACTTCCGGTGTTGACAAGGCAAGACAATTTAGATATAAAAAGTCCTAAATCAAAGTAAAATGTGTGTGTGTGTGTGTATTCATATATATTTATGGAAATTTCTCATTTCAAATAATCCTCATTAAACCCACTCAATAATAAACGGTAAAATATCATGGATTGGATCCATGATCAAGATATTGTACTTGCAGTTGAACACATAATGTGTGTGACCGCAATGTGCAAGTTTCCTCACAATATTGAGGAATGACAAGTAAATAGACAATAGGACAACAACCCTAGGATTTGTATGTATTTATAGTCTTAATCTCTCATCGATTATACTTTGGAAGTGATATGTCGGTGATGATCACAATTGTCAAATAATCTTTATAAAATCTAAGAAGATGTTTTTTGGCGAATATATGTCCTCTTGAAATTTAATCATGAATGACATGGTTATCTGCAGTATGCAGAATGATATATCTATAGGAAAATATGTATTCAAAATGTTTGAGTACCTTTAAGAGTTAAGAAGGATGTAGATATTATGAGTGTCATCATTCTACTGTCTGTACTCTAGCTATTCATGAAGCTTCATAATATTCACATTGTATGAATTGAATGAAGCATGTTGAAATAGTCTTAAATTGAAATCTTTTGAATTTAATATAAGAGTTCCTTTATCTTAAGAAATGGTTGTTTATAGATCAAAGGAGCGCAGTCCAATCTTGGGTCGGACCCAAGTTAGAAGGAAAGTCAAAGAGTTGACTTTGGTTCTATGGTTTCCAGACATATGACATCCAAAGAGTTGAATTAATCCCAATACTACAATAAGCCGATGTATTGATAGTGTGACAATCTAGTCTATCTAGGATCCTTAGAGAAGGACTCATAATGCATTGGAATAATCTACTTCTACATATAATCATTGAAATTGACTTTCTTATTTGTTAAGATTAAAAGTCTAATAATTGTATCTCAATCTTCTAATAACACTTGCAATTGGTTGCATAAGTTTTAGAAGACGGGAAAAGTTGATCTTATGGTTTAATAGTTGATGAATCCACGATTCATCACCTTTATTCTTTTATTTTATATTCATTTCTTTAGTCAAACACATGTAAATACCCACTAATTTCATGAAATTATCATTTTGCATGCATGTGTTAAATATGCATTTTTAACACATTTTCCATTCAAAATAAAAGGATAAAGAAGAAAAGAAAAAGGAAAGAAAAGAAAGGATGTATTTATGCAATAAATACAGACTGACCCGAACCCCTAGAGAAGGTCAAGACTTGACCTGATCGACCAGGAATAAAGTAGGGAGAGATAGGGTCTTCTGTCAAAAATCCAAAAATAATTTGTACATAAATTCCTTGTATATTTGTATAAAACTTGTACTATTTTATTTGTACATAATTTGACTCAAATTAATTATTTTTGGAAACAAAAGTTGTAAATAAAAATGTGTTGTAAATAATAAAAATAATTGCAAAATAAAATATTGTACATATTACAAATAATCCTCCTCAGAAAAAGCCACAATGTGATCATTGAAATACCAATTACGGCTCCATATGAACTTAAATTGAACCAAACTCACTTCCATTATACTCTAAATTAAATTATCTTTCAAATGGCTATGATTTCATAACTTTTGAAGTTACGGTTAAAAAGTCGACTTTCTGGGGTGTTTTGTGCATGTTCACTATTACTTATTGTACATATTTATTAATATATATTTTTTATATACATAATTTACATATTCGTAAATATTATTTTAGTTAAAATAAAAATAAAAAATATAAATAATAAAATTAAAAAAATGTGTTTTAAAAATTATTTCCTTATGTGTATATGTGTATTGTATTGTATGTACATAATATGTATATACAACTAACTTCCTTATATAAAAATCACCAAAAATTAAAATATCTCACATTAATTAATTAATTCAATTTAATTATAAAAATTGTATTTAGATATAATTATTTAATTCATTATTTGATTTTATAACATACTATGTATATTAGATTTGATTCTATACCTTTAATGACCACCATTAAGGTGGGTAATTGATTTACATAAATTATTTAATTTATTTAATTTTTTAATTCCGAATTTAGTAATTAATTTAATTATTTAATTATTTTATTAATATATTAATTTACCAATAAAAATCTTCCCCATTTGTAGATATTTTCCTTTTTTATTTTCTTCCTCTTTTTAATGGGCTCCTCTTCCCTCATTTCCTCTTGATCAATCTTTGGTAGAGAGGAGCCCGATCTCCGAGAGCTTTCTTATTGAAGAAGTTCATCCAGCCTCCGAGCCATCCGGTGACAGTGCGTCAGCCTTCGTCGAGTCCAATGATGAAGCTACGTTTCATTATCTTTATTCTATCATTTTGGCCTTAAACACCCCAGTAAATGCTTGTAAATAGCGTTAATTCATGCATTTTAGCATCCATGCATCATACTGTAAATATTATATAATGCGATTTTTAAAGCCAAATATATAGAATAAAGAAAAGAAAAGAAAAATAATAAAATATTGTAAATATTTTATGACCCAAAACCCCGAGACCTAGGCATCTCGACTAGATCGACAATGAAAAAAGTAGGGGGAGATAAGGGCCAAAATACAATAAAAATACCATTTATTTAACCCATTCTTTATTCTTTTTAGGACCTATTTTTTGTTCCACTTTTTATACCTCAAATAAAGAAACTCTGAACATGAAAGTTGTAGATAATTAAATAAAGAAAAATACAAAATTGATTTCATACAAAAATAATATACAGATAAAAAGTTATGATCGGAATAAAAATCCATCCCAACTTCCCAAACCGATATCTCCCAAATAAAAACTCGAAATGCACCAAACTCACTTTAATTGTATATAATTTAAAATAAGCTATTTAATGGCGGTGGTTTTGTATTTTTCGGAGTTACGGTTTGAAAGTGGAGTTTTGGACCCCACTTGTATACTTGTACAGATTAAAATATTTATTTTATTTATTATTCATTACTTTTATATTTTTATATTTTTATAATTTTGTAAATATTATTTACAATAAATATGTACATTAAAATCAGAATAAAAACTTAAATAAAATACAAAAATAAAATACTTATATATTATACATAGGTATAAGACCTATACACAAACCTATACAGCTTATACTTTTATTTTATTAAGTGTACAAAATACTTCATAAAATAAAGTAAAAATATATTTAAGTGCATAAAAATACTTTATAAATATATAAAATAATAAACCCAAAATAAATAAATTAAATATACAAAATAAAAATAAAATAATAAAATATATAGATATATATACCTATAAAGGGTATAAATGGTAACTTGTAATTATAGACCTCATAAAAATAAATAAAATCACTATAAAATACTTCATAAAAAATAAACTTTTTTATTTTATAATTAAAAATTAATTAATTCAATTTCTATTTTTAAATGAATTTACAAACCTTTTTTCCAAGGTTTTTTCTTGTTGGTCCACGTGGACCAACTAGATCTCTCCCTTGGACGACCTCGGTCAACTCTCTGACCGAGATCTGGCCTGTGTCAGAAATGGGTTTTAACCTGTTTTCTCCCTTTTTTTGAGGGCACATCTTGCACCATCTTATGTTAGACCCTTCATGACTTTTGTTCCCCACATATCAAGGATACACGCCGGGGGTCTATCTCGATTTGTGGATCACTGCAGCGCTCCACCTTCCATCTCCGGCCATGGCTGTGAGGTTTGCATCTCTGGCTTCGAGAGCCATTGAGGTCTATTTTTGATATGTTTTTAGTGCATTCTTAAGCCTAGGGTAAGTTAGAATCTTTATTTTGACTTTTGATTATGTAAGTTAGCCTAAAATCTCGCTCATTGAAGCTCGCCGGACCCCCTGCTCCGGCGAACCCGTCCCCGCGTCGTTCACTCCACTCTCCCCTTTTGTTTGCCTCGGAACCATCTCTCGTGCCTGCTTTTCATCCTTGCAGGGTCCAGGGGGCCAAGGGACTCCATTTGAGGGTCAAACTTTTGAAAGAAGAGCACTTGGAGCTGCAGGCCGATCCCGACATCGTGGCAGCACCTCAACGCATATCACGCCATTTTGAAGGCTCCAGAAGGTCAAGGAAGTCGTCTGGAAGGTTTTTGCGGCTCGGAGGGACCCCTGAGATGGTCGGAGCTGCACAGCATCGCCAATTTAACCCCCGTCTTGCGTGGTTCTTCAGTTGTTCTTCCTGATGGCCTGACGGCCATCCGATCGAGCAGCCCCCTTCCAGGCGTGCAGCTATCGTTGGATTTCCATCGTCTTCAGTCGTAGATCTTCGCCCTGGGATTTAGTCCCAGCCATTCAGCCGAAGGGGTATCGGGCGACGACGCGTCGACACGTGGCAAGTGAAATCATAGGCGTCGTCTGATCTGTTAGGTTGGGAATTTTGCCAGACACATCCCGCCATTTTTGTTACTTATTTACTTGTATGCAAACTTTCATCTGGTGTCTGAATACTTTTGTAATATTTATAAATTAGCCCCTGGGGTTTGTAGTATCGCATTCTGACCTCCGCTAAGTCACGTGCTTTACGCACGTGACTTGGCAATTTTGCAGGGCAAACCCCAGGCGTTTTTCATATTATCCTTTAGTCTAAAAACTTTAGTTTGCGGTAATATAAAATCTGGACTGTTTTCATTGAACCCTTTGGATTTTCTTGAATTACATATTTACCCCTGTCAGGCGGGTGTGCGTTAGCACGTGTCTTTGGCGATTTTGTGGGGAAGGGCGTGAAACTTTGATTATATATTTTTAGTCCGCGAATATTTTTATTGCAGTGCAACGTTTTGGAAAATTTACACCCAGGCCCTCATACTTTTGGCTAATTACAAAAATACCCCTTTCCTGAGTGTATTTTCTATTTGTTGTTTCTATTTATTGCATGCATTTCTAAATTCATAAAAAAAATCCAAAAAAATTACATTAAGCTCATGTTGCTTCGTATTATCACTCTATATTTTTATTTTGCATATTTATTGCATTTTAATATTTATAAAAATTCAAAAACATGCATTTTCAGCATTGTTTGCATTAGAAAATACATAAAAATTATAAAAGCATCTCATAAAATTCCCAAAAAAATATATTTTGTGTCTTTTAGTGTGTTGTAAATTTTATATAAAAACCACTAAAAATATAAAATAAAACTCCTAAAAATTAGAAAACTCTAAAAACCTTCATAAAAATCTTAAAAATTCTATAAAAATCCAAAAAATACAATTTCAGTTTTTTGTATTTTCCTTATTGTATTAGCTTTAGTTAAAATTAATTTGAGGAATTTTGGACACTATTTGATATTTTTCATCCTCATTTTAATTTCGTCCAGCAACTTAGTTCACTGATTTCTAGTATTTTTATCTTTAAAAATACCAAAAAATAGGAAAAATCTAGAAAAATCACAAAAACATTAAAAAAATACAAAAAGAACAAAAATACTTTATTTCTTGATTTTTAGTATTTTTACCTATTTTTCTAAATACTCTATTCCTCTTTTTCTTACTTTATATATATATTCTATTATTGAAAAAGAAAATATAAAAATAAAAAAATACAAAAAGAAAATATAAAATCAATAAATTAAAAATCAAAATAAAAAAATATAAAATTAAAAACCCACAAAAAATAGCATAGATAGACAAATACTTCACATTCACATTTTTGTGCATTATTACCATGTTCTACCTTTCTGCTCCCTGTGTTTGATCTCTACACATACTTGCACGTATACACATCTTGTTGTAGAGTTATAATAAATTTTAACTCCGCACATTTACTTTCATTGCTTGAATTACTTGTTATGGGTTAATTATTGTTTGAATTTGAGATTTTCTTGCAGGTCGCCTCAGCGACATCGTGGTCCCGTCTTGTGTGGATTACTTTAGACCCGCGGAATTTCTCGTTCATCAAATGGCACCGTTGTCGGAGAACAACAGTGTTTAGATCTTTTTTTGATTGTGATTGTGATTATTTATTTATATCATTGCCTTATTTGATCTCTCATTTTTTATATCTATTTTTTGAGCTATCTGACCATTTGTCCTTCTTGTCTTCTTGCGAGGGACCGCGGATCGAGGAGGATCGCCTAGGGGATCCTGAGCAACCTTGGGAGGCGGAGTCGGCTATTCTACCCTAGCCGGCAGGAGAGAGCAAGAAGATTTGAGAGAAAGATAGTTAGTTAGTTTATTATTTTGTGTGAGAGAGAGAGAGAGACCATTAATTTGTAATAATACATGTACATTGGACACTTGGACACTCGGGCCTAATTTCCAAGTGATTGTTCACTTGGGGGCTCACCGCGGTTTTGTCGGTTTTTATCGCCTTTTTCATTTTGTTTTCCGATTTCGTTTTCTGTATTTTGTGTGATTGAGCCCTTAGATTTAGGAGTTGCTTGACGATAGAATAGGTCCAAACACATTAATCACCTTTGCATGTGCTTATAGTCTCGTTTGGACTTAGTCAAATTTAAACTGCTTCTCACTTCGTCTCGGATCCACCGCACCGGGAGGGGTCGTATACGGCGTGTGTAGGATCCACTATGGTGGACACCGATCGGCCCCCAAGACCGGACACATCGGTTCCATTTTAAGTCATTAGCATTGGTTCTTCACGATAATAGCAGCTACTCATCGTAGGGCGATTTCATCGGCTTGCATTTGCATATAGATAGGTTTCAATTCTGCTGAGCATCCTTGCATGTAGAGTGTTGGAGGCAAGGTGAGCATTTACGCTTTAGCGTACATCATCGTTTTGCCACTTGCATTGCTTTTCCGCTCCTCTACCTCTGATTTTGATCACCTATGTGCTAAGTAAAATTGACTCCTCGATAGAATCGTGCATTTCTCATTAAAAATCCAAAAAAAGGTGATAATCAAATAAAATTGGGACTATTAATATTACTTGACCCTAAAATCGAGCAAAAAGGAAAATCTTTTCTTGGGGCGACTAATCCCCTCATTGTCTTCGCTTTTAGCTGCTCGCGCACACACTAAGGATAGTGCCCAAATCCCATTCAGCCCCTAAGTGTTTGTGCAATTTTTGACTTCTCACCTAACTCTAAAATAGACAAAGATAAAAAGACCGACTTTTCGATCTCTACCGAGTTGAGTAGGTGAATTGAGGGTTTGTACTTGTGTGAGTTTTGCTTGTGATTGCTTGTGTGTTTGCTAAGATCATCTCTGCGCATTTGCGCCTTGTTTCTCATTCTCTTGACTTGACCACCGTGCTCTCCCGATCATTGTCATTTGTTTCGAGATGGACCCCTAGAGCGTCTTTTATTCGGAATTTGTGGATCCTTCGTTCACTCCAGCTGGCCCACCTCCTTTTTTCCAGGAGGATTTTGCTCCTGATTTTTGTACATACCCGCCTCAGCCACAGTATCAGACCCCAGACTTCTACCCACCTCTACCTCCACCTGTATATTATCCACCTCCACCTTTACATCCACCCGAGTCTGACCTGTTGGAGTCACCTCCCTCGATCTCTATGAGTGATATCTTGAACCGAATGATAGAGCGCATTGATTTAATGAATGAGGATATGTCTATCTTGAGGAAAAAACAGATTGACGCTCCATTCGTCGAGTTTACGGATTTAATTGTGGGAGATCATGGGAGATTGCAATCGCCAAAAATACAAAAAATGAGAAAAATTTAAAAGCACAAAAAGAGTTTGGGAGACACTTGGTCGATTCAGATTGTAAGGAGAGGGTCCATTTGCCAGATCATTCACCCACACATCCATTCACATCCTGTCCCGCCTTTGACCCCGAGGATGCCGCTGTACAGACTGCTCTTGGCATGTCTCGTGTATATGCTGATTTCGACTTCCTCCCTTGTATGGAGGAGGTCCAAAAATTCAAAAAAATGTTGTCTGAACCCGAAGTGTTGGCCACTATTCATGAGATCATACATGCCCCACTTCAACAGGCCATGATCGATTTATCTGCTCCTCTTCCCAAGAAAAGAAAGCGGAGGAGCACATTTGAGCGCCACATTCTGACCATGGCCACTGCCCATGCCATCACACACCGTCGCATCCCTAGAAAGAAGAATACAGCTACCCCTTTCATCACTTGCACCATCTCTGACCATACTTGTGATCACACTCTCCTCGACGACGGTGCGTCTGTTAGCATATTACCCTTCTCGCTTGTACAGTCTCTTCACATAGGGCCTCTCAAGAAAACTAGGATGATCGTTCAGTTTGCTGATGGATCTATCAAGAGGCCGAAGTGTATCCTTGGACACGTTGTCATTTCGATTCTGGGCACGAGCTACCATGTTGATTTTGTCGTGTTTCCCATGGAGACCTCCACAGGGGAGCCATCTCCAATCATCCTGGGACGACCATTCCTTTCCTCTGCGAGGGTCGTTATTGATTATGGATCAAGAGAGATTCGCTTCCGTCTTGTTGACGAAAGTGAAGCGTTGATCACCACACCCACAGTTGACCAGAGACATGCACCTGATGCAACTTCACCTATTCTAGTTGACTCCGAGGCCTATGACCTATCTGATGATATTAGAGAAGTTTGCTTATTGACCGCTGATGAGACCCGAGAAATCCTCCGAATGGGGGAAAACTCGGAAAGCATGGACCTCGAAGTTCCTCCTTCTGGTATGTGGCGATGTGTTGATGAGATCTGCGGAATTTACGTGGTTGATACCATTGAGCGGAGAGAAGATACCAAGACTAGACAGGATGGACCTGGTTTGACTACTTCCACTGATAAGTCCGTTCCTGGTCACTCAAAAGTAAAGATGATTGAGGTCGGTTATGATGCTAACCATTATTTTGAGATATTCGGCTATTTTGATGAAGACAATGATTCAGCTGAAACTCTTGAGGACGAACATACTTCGGATACTTCCACAGATGATTTCGTTCCTTTTGGTTTTGACCTGGACGAGACCTCACAGGATGACTCCGATTACACCTCTACTGATGATGATGAGTTCGTCCCATTCCACTTCGATATCAGCGAGACCCCCAAGGCCAGACTTGTCCATACTTCTTCCACTCACACGTCTACACCTTCACACCATAGGACCACCAAGGACGAACCTAGCCATACTACTTCCATTGACCAGTTCGTGCCTTTTCGATTTGACTCCATTGAGGGCCTTCACTCCGTCGACCCTGATCGGCTTCCATCTACTATGGACCCCGATGTCGACTTGCACCACACTAGATCTATCCATCAACGGTCTCGCAAGAAGGCTTGCTTTCTACCTTCTTGATCATGTGTATATCCATCTCTGTTGTATATTCACTTTTGTTCACCTCTGTTCTCTCTTCTGTATTGCTCATCCACCCATTCTCGTGTTTCCTTGCTTAGGACGTACTTTGTCCTAAGTATAGGGGGGTGGACGAGCCGAGTGTTCATTCGTCGTTCCATCTCATCGCTCCTGTTGTTGCCTATACTTAGGGCTTCTTTTACCCTAAGTATAGGGGGAGTGATGCGTACATTCTCCTCTATCATTCTTTCATCTGTTGATATCTTTTATTCTTTTCTTCTTTTCTTCTTTTCCTCTTCTATCTTCTGTATCTACTGAAAAGGTGTCCTCCCTTTTTGTCAGACTTCTATACTTAGGACGTACTTTGTTCTAAGTATAGGGGGGTGTGCACCATGAGTTTCTTCTATTCTTTGATCCTCTCCATTGTCTCCTCTTCTTGTCTATACTTAGGGATATCTTACCCTAAGTATAGGGGGAGACAGTCTGAGTACGATCTGTTCATTCCCACCCTTGACCCTCCCTGCTTTGTGTACAGTCTGCTATACTTAGGATTATTTGATCCTAAGTATAGGGGGGACGGTCGACTTCTCATTCATTCGTTTATTTATCTCTTATTCATTTATTATTTAGACTGTTCTATACTCAGTACGAGTTATGTCTTCTCTTTTCTCTCCGATCTATGAGGACATGGCTCAAGCTAAGTATAGGGGGGTCGTATATACTGCGTATACACTTTAGCCATAACTCGTACTTTCGTATTTTTACAAATAAATATGGCTAATTATACTTTTAAATTTTCATTAAAAACCTTAATAAAAAGATGTGATTATTCCTCAAATTCTTTTTGTATGTACTGATTAATAAATCAGGTGAAAATATTTTTTTTGCAAAATGTTTGAAAAATAGTTTGAAAATATTTGTGAAAAATCTTTTGAAAACTATTTGTAAAACGTTTTGTTACATGTTTTCAACCTTTGTAAAAACAATTTGATTGTAAAATTAGTTTCTTTGTGTGAAATAAAAATGTTTGAAAAATGATTTGCAAATGGTTTGAAAAATGATTGCAAAAATATTTAAAAAAATCTATATATACTGTTTGGAAAACCTTTGCAAAATGATTTTCAAATGTGTGTACATGTGTATAAAGTTATTTGTAAAAATTATTTTGGACTATAGTTTTCAAAATTGTTCGAAAAACCCTTGTCAAATAAGTTTGAGGAATACTTACATCTCACCTAGAATTCTTTATGTATATGCCTATAAAATCGAACACTTACCCTTGTAAATTCTTAAATCCACTTCTTGTAAATATAAGTTGCACCTCGTGTAAATATTTATACCTAGATTTTAGTCAAAATCTTTTGTTTTCAAAAATTCCAAAAACATTTGCAAAATTAAAATCCAAAAACATTTGAAAAATCTTTTTGAAAAAACTAAAAAAATACATATGCATCATTTTAAAAAAATCCATAAAAAGTTCAAAATCTTTGAAAATTGCATCACAAAAATATTTTCTACATAGCATTTGCATGGCATGAGCATTTTTCGGATTGAGTTTGATAGTTGAACGAGTCTAAGTAAAATCCGAAGATTGGAGCTCGGTTGGACCTTAAAATCTACCTAATTAACAGGAACCTTATAGGAGCTGGGATTGAGGTACTTCAGGTCTAGTTGACTTAATTCTTTGAGGATCACGAGACTTGGTTCAATGGATTCTTGACTGCCTAAGTGGAGTATTTCGGAGCACACGCACGACTCTTGTTGATAATGACCTAACTTGGACACCTGCACCTTTCACATGGCTGAACTCAGTTGGAGTGAAGAGGAGGTTGGATTTGCCGGTATGAGATGCACACAGTGGAAACACTTATCCTCCTCTAGGGAGGGAAGTGCATCCCAACCCGTCCAGTGATGATGAGTTTCGAGGATAAGAGATTGTGGGTTGCAATAAAGCTTCAAAAGAGGGATAGTCTACTGTCTCAAGAGGAAAAACTCCCTATGTAAATGATGATGTATATAGTATTCCAAAAAAAAGAGAAAAAATCAAAAACTCCAAAAAAGTGGACAGGCATGTACAAAAATAAAAATGCTTGCCGGAGTGTACATATGTGTAAAGTCAAATAAGCAAGCTTGAGCTTCAAAGTCAAATTATATGAGCCTGCAGCTGGATGACTTGACTACACTGGTCTTGCATCCTAGGATAGGTACCTACACTGGCTATCGTCCATTCTTCTCTTCACCCCCTCCTCTTGGGTTGGTTGCCACTTGAACTTAAAAGGGAATACCCCGCTCCTTGAGGAATGAGTTGTTGGATTGGGGAATCATTGGGTCGTCATATTGGAGAAGTCAATCTCTTTGTCATTTCAGTTGGGGAGAGCCACCATCACTTACACTGTACGAGTCAGATTCATAGTCGTAAGGGTTTGCGTATGAGTTGAAATATTTCTGACCTGACTATTGAGGAGACGAGCAAAGTTTTGAGGTTCTCGAGGGCTGTTGGATTTCAAGTCTGGTTCTCATTAAGGTTCTGCCCGCACTAAAATTCCAAAGGTCCAACTTAAGCTCCAAACTTTGATTTTGTGAAGACAAGTTTTATTGTTAAATTTAATCCAATTTTCTTCTTTTTCTTTTCTTTGTTTTTCTTTTTCTGCACTTATTGCATAAGTGTTTTCTAGGGACTAGCAAAGGCAAGTATAGGGGGATGATGAAGCTACGTTTCATCATCTTTATTCTATCATTTTGGCCTTAAAAACCCTAGTAAATGCTTGTAAATAGCGTTAATTCATGCATTTTAGCATCCATGCATCATTATGTAAATATTGTATAAAATGCGGTTTTTAAAGCTAAAATTGTAGAATAAAGAAAAGAAAAGAAAAAGAATAAAATATTGTAAATATTTTATGACCCGAAACCCCGAGACCTAGGTATCTCGATGACTAGGTCGACAATGAATAAAGTAGGGGGAGATAAGGGCCAAAATACAATAAAAATACCTTTTATTAAACCCATTCTTTATTCTTTTTGGGACCTATTTTGGTTCCACTTTTTATACCTCAAATAAAGAAACTCTGAACATGAAAGTTGTAGATAATGAAATAAAGAAAAATACAAAATTAATTTCACACAAAAATAGCGTACAGATAAAACGTTATGATCGGAATAAAAATCCAGAATCCCAAGTTCCCATACCGGTATCTCCCAAATAAAAACTCGAAACGCACCAAACTCACCTTTAATTGTATATAATTTAAAATAAGCTATTTAATGGCGGTGGTTTCGTATTTTTTGGAGTTACGGTTTGAAAGTTGAGTTTTGGACCCCACTTGTATACTTGTACAGATTAAAATATTTACTTTATTTATTATTCATTACTTTTATAATTTTATATTTTTATAATTTTGTAAATATTATTTACAATAAATATGTACATTAAAATCAGAATAAAAACTTAAATAAAATACAAAAATAAAATACTTATATATTATACATAGGTATAAGACCTATACACATATCTATACAATTTATACTTTTATTTTATTAAGTGTACAAAATACTTCATAAAAATAAAGTAAAAATAAATTTAAGTGCATAAAAATACTTTATAAATATATAAAATAATAAACCCAAAATAAATAAATTAAATATATAAAATAAAAATAAAATAATAAAATATATAAATATATGAACCTATAAAGGGTATAAATGGTAACTTGTAATTATAGGCCTCATAAAAATAAATAAAAATCACTATAAAATACTTCATAAAAAATAAACTTTTTATTTTATAATTAAAAATTAATTAATTCAATTGCTATTTTTAAATGAATTTACAAACCTTTTTTCCAAGGTTTTTTCCGGTTGGTCCACGTGGACCAACCAGATCTCTCCCTTGGTTGACCTCGGTCAACTCTCTGACCGAGGTCTGGGCTGTGTCAGAAATGGGTTTTGACCCGTTTTCTCCCTTTTTTTCGAGGGCACATCTTGCATCATATTGTGTTAGACCCTTCATGACTTTTGTTCCCCACATATCAAGGATACACGCCGGGGGTCTATCTCGATTTGTGGATCACTGCAGCGCTCCACCTTCCATCTCCGACCATGGCTGTGAGGTTTGCATCTCTGCTTTGAGGGCCATTGAGGTCTGTTTTTGATATGTTTTTAATGCATTCTTAAGCCTAGGGTAAGTTAGAATCTTTATTTTGTCTTTTGATTATGTAAGTTAGCCTAAAATCTCGCTCATCGAAGCTCGCCGGATCCCCGCTCCAGCGAACCCGTCCCTGCGTCGTTCACTTCACTCTCCCCTTTTGTTTGCCTCGGAACCATCTCACGTGCTTGCTTTTCATCCTTGCAGGGTCCAGGGGGCCAAGGGACTCCATTTGGGGGTCAAACTTTTGAAAGAAGAGCACCTTGAGCTGCAGGTCGGTCCCGACATCGTGGCAGCACCTCAACGCATATCACACCATTTTGAAGGCTCCAGAAGGTCAGGGAAGTCGTCTGGAAGGTTTTTGCGGTCGGAGGGACCCCTGAGACGGCCGGAGCTGCACAGCATCGCCGATTTAACCCCCACCGTGCGTAGTTCTTCAGTTGTTCTTCCTGATGGCTTGACGGTCGTCCGATCGAGCAGCCCCCTTCCAGGCGTGCAGCTATCGTTGGATTTCCACCGTCTTTGGCCGTAGATCTTCGCCCTGGGATTTAATCCCAGCCATTCAGCCGAAGGGGTATCGGGCGACGACGCGTCGACACGTGGCAAGTGAAATCACAGGCGCCTTCCGATCTGTTAGGTTGGGAATTTTGCAAGACACATCCCTCCATTTTTGTTACTTATTTATTTGCACGTAAACTTTCATCTGACGTCTGAATACTTTTGTAATATTTATAAATTATCCCCTGGGGTTTGTAGTATCACATTCTGACCCCCGCTAGGTCACGTGCTTTATGCACGTGACGTGGCGATTTTGCAAGGCAAACCCCAGGCGTTTTTCATATTATCCTTTAGTCTAAAAACTTTAGTTTCGGTAATATAGTCTCTGGATTGTTTGCATTGAACCCCTTAGATTTTCTTGAATTGCATATTTACCCCTGTCTGGCGGGCGGGCGTTAGCACGTGTCTTTGGCCATTTTGTGGGGAAGGGCGTGAAACTTTGATTTTCTATTTTTAGTCCGCAAATATTTTTATTGCAGTGTAACTTTTTGAAAAATTTACACCCAGGCCCTCGCACTTCTAGCTAATTACAAAAATACCCTTTGCCTGAGTGTATTTTCAATTTGTTGTTTCTATTTATTGCATGCATTTCTAAATTCCTAAAAAATCCAAAAAAATTACGTTAAGATCCTGTTGCATCATATTATCACACTATATTTTTAGCATATTTTTTGCATTTTAATATTTATAAAAATTCAAAAACATGCATTTTCAGCACTATTTGCATTAGAAAATACATAAAAAAATATAAAAACATCTCAGAAAATTCCCAAAAAAATGTATTTTATGTCTTTTAGTGTGTTGTAACTTTTATCTAAAAATCATTAAAAAAATATAAAATAAAACTCCTAAAAGTTAGAAAACTCTAAAAAACTTCATAAAAATCTTAAACATTTTATAAAAATCCAAAAAATGCAATTTCATTTTCTCATTTTCCTTATTGTATTAGCTTTCAAATAAAATTAATTTGAGGAATTTTGGACACCATTTGACATTTTTCATCCTCATTTTAATTTCGGCCAGCAACTTAGTTCACTGATTTCTAGTGTTTGTATCTTTAAAAATACCAAAAAAAATTAGGAAAAATCTAGAAAAATCACAGAAACATTAGAAAAATACAAAAAGACCAAAAATACTTTATTTCCTGATTTCTTTTCTTATTTTTACCTATTTTATAAATACTCTATTCCTCTCTTTCTTATTTTGTATATATATTCTATTATTGAAAAAATATAAAAATAAAAAAATACAAAAAGAAAAAATAAAATCAGTAAATTAAAAATCAAAAATAAAAAAATATAAAATTAAAAACCCACAAAAAATAGCATAGATAGACAAATACTTCACATTCACATTTTTGTGCATTATTGCCCCGTTCTACCTTTCTGCTCTCAGTCTTCGACCTCTACACATACTTACACCTATACGCATCTTGTTGTAGAGTTATAATAAATTTTAACTCCGCACATTTACTTTCATTGCTTGAATTACTTGTTGTGGGTTAATTGTTGTTTGAATTTGAGATTTTCTTGCGGGTCGCCTCAGCGACATCGTGATCCCGCCTTGTGTGGATTACTTTGGACCCGCGGAATTTCTCGTTCAACATCCATCACGGCATTTCTGACCCCAAGGTGAGATCCATTTTATTTCTTGTATTTTTCTCTATAATAAATCATAGGTCACATTTTTGCTCTCATTTTATTACTCTTTAGATATCCAAAATCATAAAAAAAATACAACACACATTTTGATCTGACACTGATTTCCATCTCATTTTTCGATCCCTATATTGTTTTTTCTACCTCACGCAATCTCTCATATCTGGTCACGTACGGTGACTTGATCTCAGGATCCATTCCATCATATCACAAGATCCGCATGTTCACACATCCCATTTTTGTGCATAAATAAATAAATAAATTCATTGTATTTCCTTTTTATCTCTAATTGTTTTGCAAGAGAATTAAAAAATATAAAAAAACATAAAAAAAATCTTTTTCTGTCTCTGTTTGCATTTCCTGCTTACAATTCTTGTAAATATATATAACCTTCTCTACATTTCCTGTTTAAAAAATAAAAAAGTTTTTTCTCTTCTATTTCTGTTTATAAAAGAAGTGCACATAAAAAATTAAAAAAAACAAAAAAATTATTTGTGGTCGCACAGCTGTCGCGCCTCTGTCGTGTTTCACGCAGGCACTATCCACCAGGGGTCCCCTCTGCCCGCCTCTTCGCCGTTGCAGCCGCCTGCGCCTCCGCCAGCAAGAGCCGCCACATCGCCATCAGACCTCCAGCCCCCCGTACTCCCACTCTGGACCTCTGCCTCCTATCGTGTGACAAGCCCCGCTGCATCCCAGATCAACCGCGCATCCCCTGCGCACGGGACATCAGCCACCTCCACTCCTTCCATAGCGCTCCCCTACGCGGCAACGCCGCCGTACGCCATCCTCCCGCGCTCGCCCAGCAGCCCCCCGCCGAGCCTCCAACCCGCGCACCTCAGCACTGCCCCGCCGAGTCTTCGTCAGACGCCACCAGCAGCCTAGCAGCGCGGCCTCCTCACGCGAAAGCGCCGCCTCCTCCCGCACCTCCTCCCGACCAAGCTCCAACCTGCGTGGAAGCACCGCCTCCTCTCCTACAAACAAAGGTTGGGCGGCGGCACCCCCTTGCTCCAATCTTGTCGAAAAAGCAACGAAAACCCTAGGGTTCCTTTTTAAAATAAAAAAATCTTTGGCTAATTGTAATCAAGCCCCCAGGAGTCCTCAAAATTGTCGAGAAGTCCCCTCCAGATTCATCCGTGGGTGATTTGCATTTTTCATCCCGATTTTATTCTGTTGTTATTTTCTGATGCAAAAACAATTGATATTTGTTTTTCAGTCCCTGTGCTTACAAATATCGAACTTTCTTGCTCTTTTGACTAAAATAAATGTTTACCATACTCAAACAACTTTATAACAATTTGTGTATGTTCCTACTACAGTTTTTATCATTGTATAAATTTTTCATATCAATTTATTGACATTTGATATATTTACAAATTCAAAAAAATAACTTTTTGCCTGCCCGAAATTGGAAAATTCATAAAAATTCGAAAATTAGACTAAAATTCCAAAAAAATACTGTAGGTTTATTTTGTTGTCTTTTAATTTCTACTCAATTTTTATGCTTTAATCATTTATAAAAATAAAAAAATCGAAAAATGAAAAATCTTAAAAAATGTAGCAAATGTAGAAAAATCCAAAAAATCTGATCTTGGTCTCTGTTTGTAGTTATTTATATGTAGTTTATGTTAAAAATGATTTTCAGGAGTATTGGGTTCTTAAAGTATTTTTAAGTTGCAAAATACGTTTGGCTATGCACTATTTTCCTTGTTTTTCACTACTTGATTTTTAGAAAATCACAGAAACATCAGAAAATTTTGAAAAAAAATACTAAAAACATTTTAAAATATATAAAACACAAAAACATTTTCTCTGTAATGTTCTGAGCATTTTTTACCATTCTGAAAAATACAAAAAAATGTGGTGTTGTGTATTGTTTATCTTTTGTGCTTGTTTTGAAAATAATAAAAAAAATAAAAAAATAAAAACCAATAAAAATTAATTCCAAAAATTGACTACTGAGTTTTTAAATCGTTGTCCTTGTGTTCGACTAGTCGCTATACCAGATAAATAGAATAGCGAAAACAGCTTATATTTGCTTTGATTGATTTATATTTTCTTAAATGGTTTAAAACAAAAAATTTTCCATTGACCGATTTGAGTGGTTGAGAACAACAATTGTGAATATTATTTCCCATCTCGACCGTGTCGATTTTCGGCTCATCAGAATGGCACCGTTGTTGGGGAGCACACTTTGTAGTCATTTTTCTATTTTGTGATATTTGTCTCTCTATATTATAATTGTTTTCTGACCTTCTCTTCTGGATTTTTGTGCGAGGAACTGCTTAGAGGATGACTTGTAGTTTCTTTTTGGAGGACCCGCACAAGAGGAAGAGCAGGGAGGAGAAGAAGACTGTTATTTGATTTGAGAGAACATTTGAGATTATTGTAATAATTTAGGACTTAGAACTTTGGACTTGAACACTTTCTCGGGGTCTGTTTCGCTAAGTGCCGGTGCACTTGGGGGACCTCACTGCTGTTTTTCGTGTGTTTGATTTCATGTCATAACTTGTTATTTGATTCTCACGGTTTTAGCCCCTAGACGTAGGATTTTTTGTTGATTGTGACGTAAATAGCTAAGGCCCAACACTTAATAGATTATTTGTTCCTATCAAACGTAATTGAACCTTACTAAAATTAATTGTAGTTTAATTTAATTTGAGACCACATGTTGTGAGGAGTCACATACAGCACTAGCAGGACCCGTTGTGGTGGGCACCGAGTGACTCCCAAGATCGGACTCCGGACTCGATTCGGTTAGCTAACTATTGTTTTTCACGATCAATAGAAGCTGCTCGTCTAAGGCAGATTTCCTCGTGCATCATATAGTTAGTTTACTTTCTGTATTTAATTTATGTACGGATCATATTGCATGTAGAGTGTTGGAGCAAGGTACGTATTTTTTATCTCTGCATGCATCATTGTGTTTGACCATGCATTGGCTTTTTCGACTTCCTCCCCCGGTTTTTGGACGCAAACCAATCAAAGAGGAAATCGGAAAGCTCGTTAGGAGTTATTTTTGAAAAAATCCAAAAAAATAGAAAACCAAAATTAAAAAAAAATGGGACTACTAATTGAACTTGACCTCTAAAATTAAACGTAACCAATTCCTCATTGTATTGGGAGAGCAATCCTCTCATTGTTTGTGCTTTAATTGCTCGCGTACACACTAAGGAGTAATGCTCAAATCCTATTCAAGCCTTCTAAGTGTTTGTACAACTTTTATTTGATCACATAACTCTAAAATTGACAACATAAAAGACCAGATCTCACGGTCTTCACATTACGTAGAGTTGTTGAATTGGGGGTTTGCTTTGCATTTGTATATCTTTGGCGTGAGTCGATTACATTTATCCTTTATCATTAGCAGACACTTTCTATCTCTTTCTCCCTCTCTTCTATCCCACCCTCCCTCCCTTTAGATCCCTCTCTTCATGATGGGTCACATTCCATTCCAGCCGAATTTTGCAGCTTCTTCATTTCATTCCCATCATTTTCGTCCACTCTCTTGGGAGGTCGAAACTTCGACCGACATCCCATCTTCCTCCTCTCCCTACAAACCTTCTTTCTTGGGACATGCTATGAGTGACGCTCGAAGAGTTTAGACTGACTAGATACAAAACCCGGGCGATTACCTTGCTGAGATGAGAGTGCATTCCATAGGAGATCAAATGGGGCAGTTGCAAGCTTTAGATGACTTTAATCATGAGATGATGGATGAGTACACTGATCAAGAAGCACACTCCGCTCCTACATTGAGCCCCTCCATTTTGGATTGAGAGTTCATTAATTTACTGCCAAAATTTTCAGGAGGAATGCATGAGGAATCATATCTTCATATATCTAAGTTTGAGGATTTTTATGAATCACGATCATACCTTGATATCACTTCTGAGGATCTGATGTTTATGACCTTCCCTTTCTCACTTCAGAATAGAGCTTTGAGATGGCATAGAGAGTTGGGAAGGAAGATTGCTACGTGGGGAGATTTATGATCACTATTTTTGCAGAGATTTTACCTCCAGCGTAAAGCTGATATGATGTGGTCTTGCATTCATGATTTTTCAGTTAACCCCAGGAGCCCTTGAGAGATTCATGGTCGAGGTTACTTGATCTTTTGAGGTGATTTCAGGATCATGGATCTTCGATGACTAACTTAATTCATATCGCCATGAGGGGGATGACCGCTGAACAAATTGCATATATTATTACCTCGTGTGGTAGTTCACATCACAGTCCCGATCTGGATTTATTTGAGACCATCTTGGGAATACATTCAGACATTATATATACACGAGATGATTTATTCGGGACAACACATGAGGGAGAGATAACACCAGATGAGTGTGTGCCACATCATGCAGATTCAGACAATACACACCGATCAGAGGATATGGATGATGCTACTTTTCAAAAGATGGATGTGTTGACTACTACTGTGAGTTCCCAGAGCCGGACATTGGTTGAGGATCCATTGGATTTACAGTCAGATTTTGAGCCAGTCCCGCTCTTTCACGTAGACGTTCTTGGATTCTAGATTTGTTAGGAGCCCAAGAAATAGAAGAGGAGCCCACATCTCAGCCTTCCTCTGAGTCATTTCAGTGTCCATACCCAGTTGATTCAGTGTCTGTTCTTTAGAAGATCTTCTTAGATTCGGATATATAGTTTGATCCATCTCAACATAGAGATCTTGATGAGGGGCCGATTTTGGATTTAACAGACATAGATAGTCCCTTATTTGATCCATGTGTCCTCCCATTTGATGAGGTCGATATATTTTTGAATGACTTGATATTTGACAGCATAGATCCCCAGTTTCCTAATGATTCTTCGTTACTCCCCGAGGATTATCTGCGGGAGGATGCCACGGACCATGTGTACTCGGTTTCACTTTTTGGAGTGCATCCGATCTGTCGGATCACGAGACCGAGTCTTATGATATTTTTTATCATGAGTTTGATGTTTCTCTCCTTGACGACCCTCGCGAGGATGACCTGATCTTTGAGGTATTCGATGATTTCTCTGATTTGTCTACATTATATACATCTGATATCAGCCTTTTTAGTGAGTCTCCTGATCATGATCTTCCTTATCTATTCGAGATGGTGATTGACGTGGAGGATTCCCTGACGGATCCTTCCTTCTCCATGTTCGACTACTTCGACTCTGCCCTTTCACTCCATTCAGATCTTGAGCTGACGATTTATTTTGTGCTACCGGAGCCCGATTTTATCTTCCCATATCTTTACCCGGTAGCAGACACCCGCTTGATTGTTTACCTAGGTGTCACCATTTCTTTTGTTGAGTTTGTTGGTGTTCTCTCACTGGGACTGCAATGACAGTACGGTATTCGCCTCACAGATACCATACTGAACATCGATACGGCGTTATCCTAGCCTTTGCGCCCAGCTAGGGGTATAAACTCTAGCGCCTGTGGAGAGGCACCTCAACATTGTTCACAACTGTATAGATCCACTCTATCCATATCATACATTTTTTCTGTCTCACACCCCTTCTCCATCTCATGATTATTCCATACTTAGGATGTACTTTACCCTAAGTATATGGGGGTGTCAGACTTGTGATTACTCTTTTGATTCTGTTTACCTCTGTTTTACTGCCTATAGTTAGGGATTTTACCCTAAGTATAGCTGGGTAAACCCAGTACATTCTACTCTTCGATTTTCCCTTTGTGTACAGTCTTCTATACTTAGGATTACTTGATCCTAAGTATAGGGGGATCACCGACTTCTATTGACTATACTCTTTTATTCGTCGTTGTAGTACAATATTCTTTTCACTTTTCTATACTTAGCACGAGTTATGTCTTTCTTTCCAGCTCTCTGATCACTATGAGGACATAGTTCGAGCTAAGTATAGGGGGTGTTGTATATATTGTATATATACTTTAGCCATAACTCGTACTTTCATATTTTCAATATGGCTAAATTACAGTGTAAATAATTAAAAAACTAAACTAACTAATAAAAAGATGCAGAAATTTCCTCAAATTGTTTTTCTTGTACATACTGACTAATAAGTCGGGTTAAAATATTTTGAAAAATATTTTGAAAATGGTTTGAAAATCTATTTGAAAAATATTTTGAAAACTACCTGAAAAATATTTAAAAAATATTTTCAACCTTTATAAAAATATTGTGGCTTGTAAAATATTTTCTCTTTGTGTGAAAAAATGATTTTGTAAAACTATTTGCAAATGTTTGGAAAAATGTTGAAAAATTATTTTGAAAATCTATATATACTATTTGAAAAATGTTTGAAAAAATTGTTTTCGAATGATTGTAAATGATTGTAAAATTGTGTGAGAAATTATTTTGGACTATAGTTTTCAAAATTATTTATAAAATTATTTTCAAATAAATTTGAGGAATATATGCATTACAAAAATTAAAAAAATGAATAATTAAAAAAATAAATATAAAAAATTCCAACCGTGTATATACTAGCATAAATCACTCAAGCTGTAAATTATTTCTTATGATTCTTGTAAATAATTGACTCACTTCTTTGTAAATATGTGTATATAATCACTAACCCTTATCTAAAAAAATGTATATACTTGTATATATTTCTAACTATGTGCATAAAAAAACTTTTGCATGTGCATCATTTTCAAAAAAAATCATAAAAATTTCAAAATTTTGAAAATTGTTTCTCAAAAAGATTTTTTTCTTTGCATTGTACATATATTCTTGCATTGGCATGTGCATTTTTCAGGATAGTTTTGACAATTCAACTAAGTCTGGAATAAATTTGAAGAATGGGACTTAGTTGGACCTTAATCCACTTAATTTCAGAGGAACCTTATAAGATTTGGAGTTAAACCTTTTCAGGTCCTAGTGACTTAATTCTTTAAGTCCATAAGACTGTGTTCACATATCATCTTGATAAGTCTAAGTAGAGTATTTAAAATCAAATGCATGATTCTTTCAGAATGTGGCTTACCTTGGACTAGCACTCTACATGTCGCTCTTCATGGAGGAGGTAGTGAGGGGGCAGAATATTTTGGTTTGGGGTAGCATACAAAGGTAGTACATCTAGGCGGAACGTCTCATCCTCCTATAGGGTGGGAAGTGTGTCTCAACCTGGTATGGCGATGTTGAGGTCTAAAGACAGGATGTTGTGGGGTTGCAATAATGCTTCAAAAGAAGGATAGTCTACTGGCTCAAGAGTAAAAACTCCTTATGTACATGCTGCACCATGTATATATTTTCAAAAAAAAGTTCGAAAAAATGCAGAATCTCCAAAAGTGGACATGCCTGATTGAAAAGTAAAATGTCTGCCAGAGTGTATATACAAGTGAAAAAAAATAAGAGCTTCAAAGTCAAATATTTGTGAGCTTGCAGCGGGTGACATGGCTACACTGGTCATGCATCCAAGGATAGGTAACTACACCGGTTACCATCCATTCTCTTCTCCATCCCCTCCTCTTGAGATGGTTGTACTTAAACTTAGATGGGAATATCCCTGCTCCTCGAGGAAAGAGTTGCTAGAGCGGTGGATTAGAGTTACTTTGTTGAGAGAGGTTGTTTCTTTGCTACTTCTGAGATGAGGAGCTATATTTCACTTACACCGTACAAGTAAGAATTCATAGTCATAAGAATTGGTGTATGTAGACTTGTTCTAATCTGACTGTTGAGGAGACCTGAATAGGAGTCTTGTGGAACTTAGAGGCTGTTAGATTTTACATCCATTTCCCAATAAGGTTCCGACACACTAATAATCCAAAGGTTCGACAGAGCTCCGAACGACATTTTTATGAAGATAAGTTTAAAAATCAACATTATTCTAACTTCTTTCTTTTTCTTTTATTTATTTTTGTTTTCGCTTATTTTTCGAATAAGTGTTTGCTAAGGGACTAGCAAAGGTAAAGTATAGGGGAATGATGAATCCATGATTCATCTCCTTTATTCTTTTATTTTAGCTTCATTTATTTAGTCAAACACCTATAAATACCCACTAATTTCATGAAATTACCATTTTGCATGTATTTGTTAAATATACATTTTTAACACATTTTCCATTCAAAATAAAAGAATAAAGAAGAAAAGAAAAAGAAAAGAAAAGAAAAGAAAGGATGTGTTTATGCAATAAATACAGACTGACCTGAACTCCGAGAGAAGGTCAAGACTTGACCTGATCGACCAGGAATAAGGTAGGGGGAGATAGGGTCTTCTGTCAAAAATCCAAAAATAATTTGTACATAAATTCCTTGTATATTTGTTTTATTTGTACATTGACCTCAAATAAGTTATTTTTGTAAATAAAAATTGTAAATAAAAATGTGTTGTAAATAATAAAAATAATTGCAAAATAAAATATTGTACATATTACAAATAATCATCCTTAGAAAAAGCCACAATGCGATCATTATATTTATATGTAATTATTTAATTCATTATTTGATTTTATAATGTATCATGTATATTAGATTTCATTCTATACCTTTAATGGCCACCATTAAGGTGGTTAATTGATTTCCATAAATTACTTAATTTGTTAATTTATTTAATTCCTAATTTCATAATTTATTAATTTATTAATTTTATTAATTTCACACTTAAAAACCTTCCCCATTTATAGATATTTTCCTATTTGATTTTCTTCCTCTTTTTAATGGCTCATCCTCCCTCATTTCCTCTTGATCAATCTTTGGTGGAGAGGAGCCTCATCTCCGAGAGCTTTCTTGTTGAAGAAGGATGCCCAACCTCCGAGTCATCCGATGACAGCGTGTCGGCCTTCGTCGAAGCCATCATGGCATTTTCGACCCCAAGGTGAGATCCATTTTATTTCTTGTCTTTTTCTCTAGTATAAATCGTAGGTCGCATTTTTGCTCTGATTTTATTACTCTTTAGATATCTAAAATAAAAAAATATACCGCATACTTTTTGATCCGATACTAGTTTCCATCTCATTTTCTGATCCCTACATTTCTTTTTTCTATTTCACGCAATCTCTCATATCCGGTCACGTATGGTGATCGGATCTCAAGATCCATTCCATCTTATCGCAAGATCCGCCTGTTCACACATCCCATTTTTTGTGCATAAATAAAAAATATCATTGTATTTCCTTTTTATCTACAACCACTGCTTTGCAGGAGAATTAAAAATATTTATAAAAATATAAAAAAACATAAAAAATTCCTTTTCTGTCTCTGTTTGCATTTCCTGCTTACAGTTCTTGTAAAAAATATAAAAAAAACGTTCTCTACATTTTCTATTTAAAAAATAGAAAAGTTTTTATTCTCTTCTATTTCTATTTACAAAAGAAATACACATAAAAAATTAAAAAAAAACAAAAAAATTGTAGTCGCTCAGCGGTCGCGCCTCTGTCGCGTTTCGCGCAGGCACCGTCCACCGCTAGGGGTGCCCTCCCCCCTCCTCTTTGCCGTTGTGCCCGCCTATGCCTACGCCAGCAAGCGTCACCACATCACCATCATATCTCCAGCCCCCCGCACTTCTGCGCCGGACATCCGCCTCCTATCGTGTGGCAGCCCCCGCTGCATCCCATATCAACCGCGCATCCCCTGTGTGCAGGCCATCAGCCACCACCACTCCTTCCACCGCGCTCCCCTACGCGGCAGCGCCGCCGTGCGCCATCCTCTCGCATTCGCCCAGCATCCCCCTGCCGAAGCCTGCAGCCCGCACACCTCAGCGTCGCCCGCCGAGTCTTTGTTAGCCGCCACCAGCGGCCCAGCAGCGCGGCCGCTTCACGCGGAAGCACTGCCTCCTCCCGCACCTCTTCTCGGCCAAGCTTCAGCCCGCGCGGAAGCGCTGCCTCCTCTCCTGCAAACAAAGGCTGTGGCACCCCCTTGCCCCAATCTTGTAGAAAAGCAACGAAAACCCTAGGGTTCATTTTTAAAATAAAAAAACTTTGGCAAATTGCAATCAAGCCCCCAAGAGTCCTCAAAACTGTCGCCAAGCCCCGACCAGATTCATTCGTGGGTAATTTGCATTTTTCATTCTGATTTTATTCTCTTGTTATTTTCTGATGCAAAGACAATAGATATTTGCGTTTCAGTCCATGTGCTTCCAAATATTGAACTTTCTTACTCTTTTTCTGAAATAAATGTTTATCATACTCTAAAAATTTTATAAAAATTTGTGTATTTCCTGATACAGTTTTTAGCCTTTTATAAATTTTTCATAGCATTTTATTGACATTTGATATATTTAAAAATTCAAAAAAAGTAACTTTTTGCTTTCTAGAAATTGGAAAATTCAGAAAAATTTGAAAACAATCTAAAATTCCAAAAAATACTGTAGGTTTGTTATTTGTCTTTTAGTTTCTGTCCAATTTTTGTGCTTTAATCATTTATAAAAATCAAAAAAAATTACGAAAATGAAAAAACTTAAAAAATTGTAGAAATTTGTACAAAAATCCGAAAAATCTGATTTGGTTGTTGTTTGTAGATATTTATTTGTAGTTTATGTTAAATATAATTTCCAAGAGTATTGGGCACTTAAAGTATCTTCATGTTGCAAAATATTCTTGGTTATGCATTGTTTTCCTTGTTTTTCACTGTTTGATTTTTAGAAAATCACAAAAACATCAGAAAATTTGAAAAAAATACTAAAAACATTTTAAAAATACATAAAACACAAAAACATTCTCTGTTATTTATGAGCATTTTTTACCATTCTGAAAAATACCAAAAAATGTAGTGTTGTGTATTTTTTATCTTTTGTGCTTGTTTTGAAAATAATAAAAAAATAAAAACCAATAATTTTTTTTTCGAAAATTGACTACTGAGTTTTTAAATCGTGCTCCTTATGTTTGACCATGGTCGCTATACCAGGTAAATAGAATAGCGAAAACCACTTATATTTACTTTGATTGATTTATATTTTCTTAAGTGGTTAAAAACAGAAAATTTTCTGTTGACCGATTCGAGTGGTTGAGAACAATGACAATTGTGAATATTATTTCACATCTCGACCGCGTCGATTTTTGGCTCATCAATAGTCATCCATGGATATTGATGCAATTGTTACAACAATCTCTATTAGATCGATAGACTTTATAATTTCAGTGGGAGAGCCCTTAGTCTTAGATATTGTCTCTATAACCTAGATATTAGAATATACTCATTGTTTATTTCTAAATGTTGGAAATAAACATGAATTTTGTAATAGACTTATCTTATCATAAAGAGATATGATGGATGTATTTCAGACAATATTCTACCAACTTGTGGACTCCACTGAATTAGAAAATTAATGAATGGTTCATTAACATTTTTAATACTGAAAGTTAAACCTTATAAAATCAATAGGAGGATGGAGATCATTTGACATGATCTGGTATCGAGCTTTGGATATATGTATGTTGATGAGATCAATAGACCGGTAAGAGATGAAGCTTTAGAATGTATAAATATTCAAAACTTACATACTTGTGAATATTGTATTCAAAAGTAGAAATTGTCCAATGCACCCTTCTCTGGGAATGGTGTAAGATGTCAAGGTATTTAAGATCTCATACATATTTATATATGAGGATCATCTATATCATAATGAACATTAATGACATGTGATTTCATTCGATGATTATTTGTGATATGAGATTTCTTCCTTAGAAAGCTTTGAGTTGTTCAATGATATCGCAATTTTGGTTTAGAACAAAAGTGTAAAGGAAGATGAAATGAATTTTATCTAACCTAGGTATCTTGTACCTATTAGATGAATTCATGGAATACCTTATGGAGAAATGAATATCATTACTATCTCACTCCTCTTAATAAACCTAAACTCAATGGAATTGTAGAGAGATGCAATTAGATCATGTGTGACATGATTTGGTCAATGATGAATATTAGCATAATTACCTCTTAGTTTCCAGGTATGTATGTAGTAGAGACTACAATATATATCTTTAAAAGGATTGCATGTAAATCTAAACCCGAACATCCTCATAAGTTGTGGTTTGGAACTTGGCCTATGTTGGACACTTGAGGATATAGGGTTGCTTGGTCCATAACTTTGTCATGGATGCAAGTAAGATGGAATCTAGCGCAAGAGAAGTGCCTCTTCATTAAGAAAATAAAGGATGACATTGGATACTTATTTTATGATCTTGATATTATTAAAAGAACTCATATCTAAGGATGTGATTCTTAGAGGATGACTCTCTTGAGAATCAAGATGAAAATGAAGTGAATGAAACTCTTTAGTCTTGAGAAGATATTGAGGCTCCTAAAATCGGAAACTAAAATGAAAATTAAAGATAAAATACTAATACTTATTCAAATGAGTTTGAGGATGGATTCCATGTGTCAGAGAAATCTAACAATGATCGAACTTCATGTGATGAAGCTTCTGAAGATCATGCCATGGAGAGATGGATGTTAGCAATAAAGTCTAAAGTAAACTTCATATACAAGTGTTGTATATGGACCCTCGAGGAACCACCTATATGGGTAAGACCCGTTAAGGTGTAAATGGATCTTCAAGAGAAAGAGGGAACCTGATGAGAAGGTAGAGACCTTCAAAACACAGCTCGTAACCAAGAGCTACACACCGAAGAGAAGACATTGCTTGCAATAGGACTTGCTCTCCAGTGACCATGCTTAAACCCAACAGAATATTGCTAACTATAACTACACAACTTGACTTTGACATCTTCAAGATGTGAGTCAATATTGCACTCCCCTATGAATACCTCTCGGAGGTTATTCATATGAAGTAGCCCCAGGGCTTCATATTTGAGGAAAGAAAGGTGTACAAGCTAAGGAATTCCATCTATGGACTCAAATAAGCTTCTTGTAATCGGAACATTAGATCTGAAAAATCATAAATGTTATGATTTTAGGTAGAATCTTAATGAATCATGTAAAGCTTAGTGGGAGTGCCATTATGTTCATCGTGCTAAATGTAGATAATATTCTAATCATTTCGAATGATATAAGGATAATAACAAGTATTTTTTTGTGGACTAGTTATTCCGTACCTTGAGATATAATCTTAAGGATACCTCTTAGATCTTAGTCCTGAAGTTGTTCAGAAGTGTAGTGAAGAGGGTATTGAGACCGTCACGTCAGGGGTACACCTTGGATATTTTTTTATTTTCAGGAAAATTCCAAGAAAGGCTTCGACCTACCTAAAGGGATAGGACCTCATAGAGTAGAGGAAGTGAATGCTAGAACTGCTTGCCCTTATGCATTAGTTACGAGCAGCCGAGTGTATGATATATGTGTACAAAAGCCATATGTATGCCATGCAGTGGGAGTAGTAAAAGGTTACTAATCTGACTATGAAATAAAACACTTAGTTGTAATAATAACAATATATTCTTAGATAACAAGACTTTAGATATAATGATCTCAAAGTCTTATATTCAAGACATTATGAATGGAGATCTAAAAGGTCTTAACAGCGGATACACCTTCGGAGATAGAGATCTCCAGGAATAAGGGTATTCTGATAAGGAGTATGGAAATACTGGTTATTGAGTGTAGTCTCAATGACACTATAACTAACAAAATTGAGTATTGGTTGCATAATGTGCAACATTTGCATTGGATGCGAGCACTGTTACTGGGAGATATGCATGTGACGTAAAAGTACTTAGCATAGTCACTTGGGAATAGAGTGATTGGTAGGCTTACCTAGCTATTTTTCGAAATAGCCTATGATTGTCACATGAGTATCAGTTTAAAGATTACCCATTAAGGACTCTTTGGGCTAGTGGGACATTGTTGGATATGTGAGCCCATGGTGAGCCATTATGCAATAAATGCTATTGCAAATATCATTCCCTGATCTGAAATGTAGAATAACTAATTTGAATAATAGGTCTCACAGTACAATTAAGTTTATGTACCATGTCCATCTTAATGATCATATAGTTGTTGATTCAATTTTTGAATCATAGAGGTCGGTGCTTGGATGAATATCTAAAAAGTTAGATTGAGGACTCATCAAGTACCGTCAAATGATTATTAAGAGATGATCTCCAGTCTGAGTAGGAGATGGAAATCCTTTCTCATTTGGCTGATATATGACTGACCTCTTGATGCAGGTCCTCTGCAAAGGAATAGAGATTCGTAGCTGTCATATTAGTTAGGTGAAAAAGCTGACTTAACGAGTTCAAGATAACCAACCTATGTCATATGTTGTCACGATATAGGCACACATCCTCTCACCGAAGACAGATGTATTACTATATATCTGAGTGTGTACATTTGGTAGACCAATAGGTTGATGATCTAACCAGGTCTATACACCGGTGCGCTGGTGTGCATGCAAAGGCATGTGAGTAATATGATATTTCAAAGGGATCATACAGGTTCATTTACTTAACTGGAAGACATGAGCTCACTCATGAGATATTGGGAAGAATCAAATTCCGCGCGCGGTCGTATCGCTTTAGAAGATTGACTGGATTTGTAAGATTTGATATATGCTTTTGGAAAGTATATGATTAACACCTTGGTATGGTATATGCTTTTGGAAAGAATATGATCGATACCAACTCCCAATGATCAAATAAGAACCATAATGATAAATCCCTGAAGGAGACAGACTAAAAGAGATCTGAAACTTCGGGTTTATTCTGGGTCTTCCTGTATGTAGGATGTATAGGTATTGGGATTGCCTGAGGGTGATGTGATCATAAACGATTGTATAACCATGATGTTTTCATTCCGAGGGAGTGACGAAATAGATCTGTATTTTAGTGGCTCCTCTCATAGAGAAGTAATCTGATCTTAGTCCAAATGTTGGACATTGATCTGAATGTGATTTAGATGTAATGAGAAGATTAGATTTGCGATCTTGATTTAATCAAGCATCTATGGGAGGTCCACAAGATCTGGATTTGAGATGTGATCTCAATATCCAAGTCACTATACGTGGAACAATACAATCGCTCTGTCCTTATCTCCAAGTATCCGCAGAGAAAGCGCATTATTCTTGAAAGAGTTCAAGAATAATTTCATTGTTGATATGTGTATCCAAGCACAGAGTTAATGGATAATTAAATGTGATTTAATTATTATGAATAATATGAATTTGATTCATATTATAAGGAGAGTTGTCTAATATAATTAAATGTGATTTTGTTATCAAAGATGTGAATAATGTGAATTCTTCATATTATTTGGGCACATGACAACAGAGAACTAAGATGACTAAATGTGATTTAATTATCATGGATATGAATAATATGGATAGTACTATCCATATTAATTAGGGATATTATAAATGTGATTTATAATATATTAGATAAAGCATATTGTGATTTATATTTGTTAATTAATTTTTGACGTGAAATGGATTCATATTGGACGATTAATTGAAAATATAATTTGCATTTTGCTTTGGGATGTGAATGTGATTCACATTTGTTCAGTAGCATGATTGAAATATTCACAAAATAATTTGGAATAAATTTTGTGAATATATTTGCAATAAAAGTTGTTTCAAATATTTAAGAGGATAATATATCACATTAAGTAGATAAAAGGAGCCAACATAATGGGTGGTGGACGGACACCAGAGAAGTATTCAAAAGTGCCCCCCCCTTAGTTTAGGAGTTAACTCTATCTCTCTCTCTCTCTCTCTCTCTCTCTCTCTCTCTTTATCCTCTTATCTAAATTGATTAAATTGAATTAAATTATGTTGACGATAATTCGATGTATATTTAATTTAATTTTAATTAGTTATTGTTGTGCTTTCGCAACAAGATCATGTCCATTGAGAGAAACACAAAACAATCTCATACATTGATTATGTGTTGTCCATGTATTAATATCCATGGACTCCCAAAACCCAATAAAAGAAGAGGCGCCCTTTGCTCTTCAAGTTACATCAACAACAATGAATGTCCTCTCTTTATATCTACACGCCAACTCTCTCTCTCCCTCTCTCTCATTGTGGTCATCCACCTTGGACCCCTTGAGAGAGTCGTCATCACCGCAGCATCGTCATTATGTTGTAGGATCATCTACTTGTGGATCTCCATCTACATCAGTGCACCTCGCTCGTGAAGAAGATGTGGGATATCGTGTGTATAGATTAGGAGATCCATCACTTGTATCATCAACATGAATTGCAAGGAGCACGTGTCACATCATTGCTCTCGCAAGCATCTCCTCCGTTGGATCGGAATTGAGACGGGAGGTCTATTCGTTTAGAGACTTGATCGCAACTATGCTTCAAGACTTAACCTTAATTACCAATTGTACTTTAGATGAAACTATCTGGGAAATGTTCTTGGATCATGTAGTTTCATCACATTAAAAAATTTAAATTTTGTTGCATCAAGCAACTAGTGTGACTAGTCTCTCCCAGTTGCATACAATGTGATCCTCACGCTTCAGTGATGCGCTTAAGGATCTTACCATCCTTCAGTATGTATGTGCATGCTCGTACGCGAGTAATGAATCTCCATTTCATCACATTTAATCTTTCATTTTGGCCTTAAATCCGTAATGTGTGTGTATATCATTAATTTGTCAAAATAAATACTGTATAAATTGTACAAAATATTGTATAAAATATTGTATATTTAATGTATTTATATACAAAATAAAATAATAAAGTAAGAAAAGGAAAATAAATGAAACAACATAGGTGTTGAATGACCCTAGACCCCAAGACACAGTCACCATGATAACTTGGTAGACAAGGAACAAAGTAGGGGGAGATAGGGCAGATAAATTGTCCAAAATATACACAACATTCGAGATTTTAAATTCATCAATAATTGATTTTTGGTACTTATCTTATGCTTTATTATTTATACCTCACATCAATAAACTTTGTACATGAATATTATAGATAGAAATATCAAGAAAAATACAAAATTGATTTCACAGAAAAATAATGCACTATATGTCTGGGACATACTAAATAAAAAGTCAAAACAAAAACTTCATAGACATGAATCTTCTCCATATTGTATAAGAATAGACCAAAATTACCTTTAATTGTATATAACTTTTAATAAGCTATTTAATGAAGGTGGCTTCATTTAATTTGGAGTTAAGATGTAAAATTTAGGTTTTGGGCACATATTGTGCAATATACGTACATATTTTATCCATTATATTTATTATACATATTTTTCAATTTCCTATATTTTTGTAAAAATGTATATAGTATTTTGAAACACATGTAAAAAATAAGGACAACATAAAACCATCAAAATAAATAATACATTTCAATACATAGGTAAAGTTTACATATATATATACCTATAATATATATACATAATTTATTAAGAGTACATATAAACTCAGAAAATATAATAAAAATACCTAAATGAGCTTTAAAATAAATCAAAATATATCAAATACATGTACAAAATAATAAAATGTATAATGCAAAAAAATACCCAATACAAGTATATATACATATACTTTACATGTAAATACTAACTCATTATAAAAAGGCGTCATAAAAATAAATAAAAATACATATAAAATACTACATTAAATTACAAACATTTTTATATTTTGATAAAACCTCAATCAAATCATTTGTTATTTATTTTTAATTTTACAAGGATTTTCAACTTATGAATTTTCCGGTTGGTCGACGTGGACCAACAAGAAGACTTCCCACATTGACCTGGGGTCAACAACCCCCCTTCTCTCTTCCTAGAGCACCGGAAAGTCAGACCCCATTCTTCTCCCTTTTTCTGCTAAAGGTCATCATTGTCTGCCATGGCCTACCGCTTGATTTCTGGAGATTAGATCTCCCTTATTCTGATCATCGATTCTCTTCAACTCGGTCAGAATCCTCAATCTAAGTTCCCTTTTTTAGCCTATAAATATGCTCCTCTAGCTATGTGTCTCTTAGAATCTTTGAGCCATTCCTCTCCCTTCCTCCTGGTGAAAGCTTGAAGATCAGATGTTCTGTAGTGAGGAGGAAGCATGGAGGAATGATCCAAGACCATCACTGGAGGAGCTCCACTGGCTAGTTTAGCCTCCTCAATTTCGATCGGGTCGAGGAATCCTACTCCCGATCATAGGTATATCTTTAGTCCTATTTCAATTCTCGCACCTCAATTTTAGGTTTAATTTCATCTTTAATCTTAAAATAAAAAAACTAATTTCTTGGAGCTTGAGCTCCGTGTTGATTCACTGTCATTGGGTCATTAATCTTCCTCCTTAATCACTCCATTCGAACCCCCGTCACCTTCTCCATCAGTCGCTCCATCTTTTCACCTCATATCCATTATGGATTAGGGAGTTGAGATCCAGGCCACCACCTTTGCCAGATCCCTATATCCATTCCTCTCCTAAATGCTTTTTACTTCACCCTTTGATCGAGGGGATAGCCCTCGAACCATGCATGCTTTTGGTGCAGGTCATGAGCCTTGGCCACCCATTTGGAACCCAAGTGAAGACATGGAGCAGCTCCCAGGTCATATGGAGAAGTCTGAGCTCCTAAGGCACTGCCGAATACATCTGAGCCGACCACTACGGCAGAGGAGCTCCAGCACGTTTTTGGGCCTATCGAATGAACAAGAGAATGACAGAACAAGGAGAAATGTACGATTAAAGTACGTCAGACTTGAGTTCATCAGGTGTTCTTCTCCCCCTTCGTCAAATGTCCGATCAATAACACAACCAGTACAAATCTAGGTCGTTCATCTTATTCGAAGGGGATCATAGGAGGAGCCATTGGATTACACACATGGCAAGACAACAACAGTTGGACCTAACTGGTATAAGTGGTAAAAAATACAACTATACCCCTCTGCCTTTTTGTTATTTGTAAAAGGTTCTGTAATAATTTAATTAAGCACAAAACTTTTGGGACAATTTGTGTGTATGTCCTCTAAAATATTTGATTTTGCACTTTAGTATAGTGTTAGGTCTTCTCACGTGGACCCCAAGTGAGTGGACATTTTGTAGGCAACTCCCTCCGCATCATGTATTTATTGTTTAGTACTTGAAAGTCAAGTTGTTGTGTAAACTTTTGTGGTAATCTTGCATGAAATCCCCTAGAATATATTTTATCTGCAAAACATACCCTGCTATCTTAATTTATTTTTATTTATACATTTTTTGTTAAAAATAGTTCATGTGCTCTAAATAAATTTGCAAAAATAGTTGTAGGTACATGATTAGTTGATTGTTCACAATACATATTTTATTTGCCATTATGAAAGCATTTATTACTTATTAAAAATCAAAAAGAGTTATTTTACTCCCTGCTTGACTTAGAAAATACAAAAAATAAAACTTCTTCAAAAAATCCGAAAAAATCCCTACTATTTATTACTCAATTTTTCACTCCAAAAAAAATCACAAAAAATCACAAAAGAAACTCCAAAAAATAGCAAACCCTTGTTAACCCTAAAACAATTGTAAAAAAATTTCTAAAAAAATAGTTTCCTGACATATATTTTTATTTATATACACTACTACGTATTAAAACTAATTTTTATCCCTTATGCTATTTTTAATTCTATAATTAGTTTGGCTTAATTAAAAAGTTATTGTTTTGGTCCTTTTATGATTTTAAAAATAACAAAAATGGAAAAATTACCATAAAACACAAAAATAGAAGAAGATTTTAGAAACACAAAAATATTTTATTTTGACATTTTTGACTATTTGTACCTATATTTATAAATAGTATACCCTATATAATGTATATATTCCTATATATTATTTTATTTAGTATATATTTTTAGTAATTGTTATAAATACTCTAATTATTTTTTAAAACTTTTAAAAAAATAAAAAGGACTATTTTTAATACATTATACGATTTTCGTATATTTATTATATATATTATTATATATTACCTATATGTGTATATATCACTTTATATACTTACATATATATACTCTTATATATATATTATATACTAAAAAATTAATTCAAAAGTTAGAAAATTACAAAATAAAAAATTAATAATTGAAAAAGAATTAAATTAAAAGCCACAACAAATTGATTGATATTGTGCATACTTTTACATTCATTCTTATATTATTTATTTATAAATAATATACATTGTTACGTCCTGTGTTCCCTGTGTTTGACCCCTACCTATTTATCCACTATACACACTTGTTTGTAGGATTATAAAAAATGTTGATTCACACTTGCTTTGATTACTTTATATTATTGTGTGTGTTGATTACTGTTTGACTTAGCCGACTCTCGAGATCAGTCATCACAGTGACTGTGGTTTGCGTTGTGTGGTCTCACAACCATCTCTTGATTCACTTTTGATTCAACAAATGGTGTCGTTTTCAGGGAGCAACGGATAACATAGCATTTTTGTATACTTATGCACATTATTTCTTCTTTTATTTTCTGCTATTTCTTTTTTTATGTGTCTAACCACTTGTCTTTGTTGATCTTTCTTGCGAGTGACCGCATGGAGATGGTTGCTTCTTAGGAGGTGGACACACTCGAGCCGCGAGGAGGTGGGCTCTTCTACTTATGAGTCGACCAGGAGAGAGCATGAGAGAGAGGCAGGGAGAGGAGGAGAAGAAGGAGAATTTAGCACAGTTTTTTATTTTATTTTGTTAAAGAGTGTCTTTTATTTTATTTTTTGTAATTAATTTGTAATAATTTGGACTTGGACACTTCACACCTAACGAGGTCCATTGCACGAGTGTTTGTTCACTTGGGGCATCAATGTGGTTTTATGTGTTTTACCATTTTCTTTTATTTTGTTTCTCATGATTTGAGCTTTCTTCCTTTTGTTTATTTCTTTTATGCGATTGAGACCTTAGATATAGTTTTGCTTGACTCAGTAGCTAGGTCCAAAGCCTAAATAGAAGCATGCAACTATCGAGTACTTCTCTTAGACTTAGTCAAAAATTAATTGTTAATTGCTTAAATTTTGAATCACGATCTGTGAGAGACTCCACACAGTGCTTGCAGGACCTGTTGTGGAGGGCACCAAGGAGTCTCCAAAACCATATACTTAGGATCCATATTTGAGTGATTAGTATTTGGTTCTTCCCGGTAATAGCAATTTATGTTTAGGATGCCTATCACTTTGCATATCTCTCATATAGTGTAAATATTTCAATTTTACCTTGCATCCCGCATGGAGAGCATTGGGAAGCACTGTGAGTCTTCTTACTTTGCATGCATCATTTGATACGAGAGTGAGATCTACACTTTTATATACACTTGCATTGTCTTTTCCATCCTCTACCTCTATTTTATATCACTTAGGATTAAAAATAAAATACAAAAAATCGTTAGGCGGTTTGCTTTGAAATGTACGCAAAAAAAGTAAAACCCAAAAAATTAAAACAAGGGGACTACTAATAAAACTTTGACCATAATTAAAATCGATAATGGACATCCTTAGTTTGGGTTCATAAATCCCTCATTGCTTTCAGATACTATTCCTCAATGAGGTGCGATCCCGCAAGGATTAGAGCCAAAAACTTGTTCTGTGGTAGCCTTGATTATAACCAGGGTTGGCAAAGTACTGGCACTTCTATCGTATGTGGGTGAGTAAGGCCTAGTAGACAATGGTGTTCCTGCCTAGTGTGGAGAATCCTAGTTGGTCCGAAGTATTGAGCATAGGCTATCCATCACGAGATGTTTGTCTCATTGTCCTGTAACCGAGTACCATGCCTACGAGGGAAATATTAGTTTCACCTATTGGTTTCCTTTCTCTATTTCTTTGGTTCAGTAGTTGCCCAAGCACGAGATGAAGGACCTCAAAGTGTATATCATATGTTAAAAAGGAGTTTGAAGAAGTGTGTAGTATTGATAACTCATATTTTGCGAGGGTCTAAAGTAGTCCACACAAGGCGAGACCACGATGTCGTTGAAGCAATCACTTACAAAACTCGGGTTAATCAACAATTAACCCACGACAAGAATAAAGTAATAAATATCAAAAACAATTGGAATTAAAATTTATTATAACTCTACAACAAAAGTATATAGGCGTAAGTAGGTGTAGAGGTCGAACACAAGGAGCAAATGGGAGAAAGAGGCAAAAATAATGCTAAAAAATTTGTCTTTTATCTCATATCCATGTTATTGTTTTTGTAAGTTTTTTATTTTAATATTTTTATATTTTTCATATTTTTATATTTTATTTTTAATTTTCTTTTTTATATTTTCTTTTTATATTTATTTTTTATATATTTTTTATATTACTTTTTCTTTTATATAAACAATATAACATATATAAGACTTTATATACATTATATAGTAGCATATTTATAAATACTAATAAATACAGATAAAATTTATAAAATAATTTTTTTATTTTTTTCATATTTTTCTAATATTTTTGTGATTTCCTAGGAATTTCTGGTAATTTTTTTGTATTTTAAAAACAAAAAATATCCCAAATAATTCATTAAATATATAGTCCGAAATTGAATTGGATGTTAAAAATAATTAATAAGTTCCAAATTACCCAAATAAATTTTAATATATAAATATGTATATCAAGAAAATTAGAAAAAAAGAAAAAGATATTTTTATATTTTTTCAAGATTTTTTAGATTTTTATCAAAGATTTTGGGATTTTTCAATTCTTAGGCTTTTTGTTTTCCTATTTTTTACAGTTTTTTTGTAAATAAAATAGGTCAAAATACACTATATATTTTTTTGGAATTTTTAGTCCTATTTTTATTTTTTTGGTATTTTCTATGTTAGAGAGGGAATAAATGGGCTCCTTTTCATTTTTAATAAATATATTAAATGAAAAAAATGCCAAACAAAAATAGGGGCATGAAAGTACATGGCATGAAGCATTTAACCCTATTCTTGTGGATTTTTAGGAGCACATAAGCTATATTAAATAAATAGAGGGAAGATAGAAAAAATATGTATGGCAGGGGCATTTTTGCAAATAAAATAAAGATCATGGACACAGATGCAAATATCCCAAAAACATACAACACATTTAATTTTATTAAACTTTTTCATATTTACCAAAAAATAGCCAGGGCATAAGTACAAAATTTGCACATCAGGTGGGATTGCATGTGACGCAACCTAGGAAGGACCCCCATGCAATTACAAGAAAATACGGGGGACTCATGCAAAAATCCCACTTATTTTACACTTGACATTTTATTTATAGCATTAAATGATAAATACAAAAATATCAGGGTATGATACGAAATTTCCCCCAATATATGCGTGGATCGGACGGCGGGTGGGAGTTCACTTGATATGTGTCGCCTTCTACTGCATCGATACCGCTTCGCAGATGGACACTAGATATTAGATCGTCGGATACAATCAGACGGTCGTGGCTAGGCTCCATACTACAGTTGAGATCAAAACTAGGGTGCCTCCCCAGATCAGACGGTAACTGTTGTGTGTGAAGAACAGGGAAGAACATTGGCTCCCCCGTCCTTCGATCTGTTATTTCTCCTACTCCCGGTGTTCTTATTCAATATTCTCTGGTGCTACATGCTTGGGGAAGTGGTCCGCAGCAATTGAGGGTCACAAGAAGCTCTAAGACCGCATGAAAAGGTCGGGTGAGCTCTGTGAAGTTCGGACCACCGAGTACATGCAGGCTGAGTCGATTCGAGCCCAATTGGGCTCCGTGGGGCGTGTGACCTGCACAAAAGGGAAGAGAGGCTCGAGGGAGTTCTCCTCGACTGATAATGAAGCTTGATGCACAAAAAATGAGGTGGGCGGAGAGGCTTCCGAGGAGGTGGCGGAGGAAAGCATCAATTTGCGGAACCAAAGAGGTTCTAGTTTGTCTAAGGTGGTTGGGAGGTGGAGAAAGTGATGGGGAATGAAATGAGGGCAGTCAACGGGCAGAAAACGGGTGAAAACAAGTGGAAAGGTTCACCGGAGCAGGGCTCCGGTGAACTATGAAAAGACCTAATTAAGTTAAAACCATGGCATGCTGATTGATCTAATTGCATAATTGAAAAGATAGAATTAAAATCTACCTAAAGAAATAAAAGGCACAGCTCATACCTGACATGGGGCCAAGGAGGATGGCGGTCGCTGGAGCGCTACCGTGGGTGCATCTCCTTCATGCTTCAGCCGCCTCCAAGCTCTAGGAGACCTCCCCCTGTTATGAGGATGCACGCTAGGCCGGAGTCGAGGAGTTTTAGGACTCTGAAAATGACCCAATTTAAGGAAGGAGGAGGAGATTTTTTATAGACAAGTATATGCACCCTTATTGACCGGTCGTTAGGAAAGAAATCAAATTATGTACATAGAATACAAGGTTTGGGTGTGTATGTACGATGATCGAGGAGCAAATCTTCTGAAGGGATTGTTGTCAATAGAGTGACGGATCAAGAAGAAAAACAGGCACGAAATCAGGGATTTGGTAGTTCTAACGCTCCAGCTGCTTAGATGAGATAGTTGACCAGAGGTCAACTGTCAAAGCCCTGTCATTGGTCCATGTAGGTGCGCTACAAGACAAAATAACAGGGTTACTCGAAAATAATTATTTAAAATATATTTTTATTTTATTAATTTTTATGTATACAATAAAAAATATTTATTATTTAATGTAGTATTTTATTATGATTTTTATTTACTTTTTGGTGTATTTTATTAAAAGTTGTTTTTAATAGTGTATTTATAGGTATATTTAACTATATTTTGGCTATTTTATTTTTATTTTGTACATCTTATTTTATTATTTTATTATTTTATTTTATATATTATAACTTGTTTTTATGATTATAAATATATTTTTTATATTTTTATGATATTATTTTTACATTAAATAAATAGATCTGTATATATTTTATAAGTATACTTATAGGTATTTCATCTCTGTTTTATGTTCACTATTTTATTCTAATGTATTTTGTTGAGTTTTACTTTGGATTTGTATTTTAAAAAGAATGTACATAATATCTATGATATTATGAGTAAAGAATAAAAGAATGAAATCCATTTTTATTTATATACATGTTATAACATAGGTATTTTGCCTATGTGGTTACATAGACTTATTTTATTTTGTAATTTCTTTTTGTTTTATTTATTTTTTAATATGCATATATGTAATAAATAACTATTTCAAAATTATAAAAATATATTTTTTAAAAAAATAGTGAAGAATGAATAAATTGAATATTTTAATCAGGTATAATGTACAATAAGGGTCAAAACCTAACTTTCACACAATGACTCCAAAAAATATGAAACCACCTCCATTAAATAGATTGTTAAAAATTATATACAATTAGAGGTGATTTTGATGTGTTTTGACTTTTTATTTGAAAGATATGGATTTGTGAAGTTGGATTTTTGGCTTTTTATTTTGTGTATAAAAGGAACAGTGCGTATTATTTTTGTACAAACTCAATTTTGTATTTTTATTTATATTATTATCTACAACTTTCATGTGAAAAGTTTATTCATTTAATGAATAAACAATAAATAATAAAATAGATGTCAAAACTACATAAATAATGAATAAAATAATTTGGTTTTTATTCCATTTTCGTCCCTTATCTCCCCATGCTTTATTCCGTGTCGACCAACTCAATTCTTGACTTGGTATCAGGGTTTAAGGTCATAAAATATCTTCGATATTTTATTCTTTCTTTTCTTCTCTTTATTCTATAATTTTGGCATTAAAACCATATTATTTACACAATGCATACAATAAATGATGACTATTTATATGCACAAATTAATGTTATTTACATGCATTAGCTAGGAATTTTAAGGCCAAAATGATAGAATAAAGGTGATGAAATGGATATTTATCAGTACTTTCTCGACAATACATACACTCCTATAGGGATAGCCCTCAGAAGGAATCATTATAAGATTTTCCTACAAAATAATCATAAAATTGAAAATATAAAAATAGCATAACTCTTATGGCTTCACTTGGGTTAAGCTGGTGAATCCACAACTTGTTTGGTGTTTGTTTTGATTCGATTAAAATCAAAGAACAAGTCACGCACACTTTTGCAAATTTTACATTTCATTTTCTCTACGTGTAACCCCATTGGACCCCTGCTCGCTTTGAGTCATTCTACTGTTTTACACTCCTTTTATTTCTTTTCCATCTCTATATCATTCATCCATTCTTGATGTGCTCTTTGGCCCTCGAGATGGTGACTCATGGATGTCTTAGTCGGGACTCTGTCGACATCCACATCGATTCCATGCGCTTGCCTTCTCCAATAATTTGGGGCTATTCCCGAGAGCCCGGGTTCAGACTCCACAAACAGATCTCCGGACTCGTCATCTTATTCAATAATCTGAGATCACTTTGTCCCAAAATCTGCCCATTTTGGATGGAAAATGATTTCACTCCATATACATCTCCATCCTTAATGAAATTCTTTATTGACCTTAACACGGATTGATTATTTTTATATGGTACTTTTATACCGACTATTCATGGCATCCATCCATGTACAGATCAAGAGATTGATTCTGAAACAGAAATTGTGTCATAATCAGAGAAAGAGGTGGCTCTTACTAGAAAGGGGAAGGGACCTCAACATCCACAACCATAGTCAAGACAACAGCCAGATCAGAATGCAGTGAATGCCCAGCTTCTTGCCATCATACAAGCGATCCAACAACAACTCACCGACCAAGCATTGGCCCTGGTTGCTTTCCAGGATATGTTTAATGATGAGGATAAGGATACATCAACCAGGAGGAGGAGGAGAAGAAGAAGAAGAAGAACTCGATTGTAGAGGTGGAGTAGATGAACCGAGAGGAGAGCAGCCCAAGCTGACTCTCAATGAAACATACAACCCCATAGCTAGACAAATGACTGAATGGATTCAGATCCCTGCTATCCATGCCAATTTTTAGTTGTTTCCTTAACTCTTGTCACTTCTTCCCACATTCCATTGGAACACGAATGAAGAACCGTGCATCCATCTTTAACAACCTGGGCGCATCTGTGGAACTACTCACTACCCTCACATCCTTTTAGGTGTAATTAAAATGATGGAATTCCCATTTAGCCTTCAGGATAAGGAACTTCATTGGATCAATCATTTGGGGAAGGTTGTCACCACCTAGGAGAAGTTGAAGTACTCCTTCTTGCATAAGTTCTACCCTATCGTGAGACTAAATCAGATGCGTGAACGCATTGCCAACTTCACCCAAGCTACCCACAAGTTTATTCAAGAGGCTTATAAGAGGTTTACATATTTTCAAGAAAAGTATCCCCATCATGACATTTCTCGGACCAACCTTCTTTAAGCCACCTATAAATTTGAAGTAAGTCTGGACATTCTTGAGGCATGTGGGTTTTTACCGCAGATTCATCAAGTATTTTAGTAAGTTTGACTAGCCGCTGATTGAGATTCTAGGAAAGGAGGTAGATTTCATTATAGATGCAAGAGTCCTCCTAATAAATGAAAGATCTGATCACTCAGGCCCCTGTCTTACAACCTTCAGATTGGTCTCTACCCTTTGAGATCATGATTTATCAGATATTCACTTCTATCAGTGGGAGGATTCTTATCTTTTTCTTGAGGGGGAAGATTGCATCTGGAGAATATACATTCCTCAATAGGAAGTTCATAGTATCCTCAAGCATTTCCATGCCCAAGAATCAAGAGGAAACCACTTTGGAAAGTGCACGACAATAGAAGTATTACAATGCATCCTATGGCGACCAACTCTCTTCAAAGATGTAGAAACTTTTGTGAAAAGATGTACTGACTGTTAGAAAATGGGTGGTACTATTGAAATGAGAGAAACAATTCCTTTAAAGTACATTCAAATATCTGACGTGTTTGATGTGTGGGGCATTGACTTCATGGACCCATTTCCCAACAATCATGGATATGAGTATATTCTACTCGATGTCGATTATGTAAGTCATTAGGTGGAGGCTATCCCAACCCAAGATGTCGATAGCCGCAACGTATGCCAATTTCTGAAAGAACACATCATTGCACAGTTTAGGGTCCTCAAAATTCTAATATCTGATGGGGTAGTCATTTCATTAATAGAGAAGTGAAGACGTTGACTCTAGAATACTGAATAGAACATCCTATAGCTTCTTCGTACCACCCACAATCTAATGGCTTGGCAGAATGTTCAAATAGGGAGATCATGACCATTCTCCAAAAGTATGTTCGTCTAGATAGAAAGAACTAGCCTCTACTTTTTGACTCAGTTCTCTGGTCTTATCGGACAAAAATACAAGTCACCTTTGAGAATGTCTCCTTACCTCCTAGTATACGGCAAGACATTCCATCTACCTGTTGAACTAATTCACAAATCTTTATGAGCTACTAATATATGCAATTTGGATCCAAAGAAAGCAGGAAAGAATAGAAAGATCGATCTGAACAGATTACTTGAGTTTAAAGACTATGCATACAAAAATATCCTGATGTACAAGGAGAAGGTCAAGAAGTGGCACGACATGCATATTCGCCACAAGACTTTCGAACTGGGATAGAAGGTGTGGTTATTAGATGCAAAGTTGAAACTATTCCCAGGGAAGATGAAGAGAGAATGCATCGGGTCGTTTATAGTAAAGTATATGTATGAAAATGGAAGTATAGTCATATCCGGTCTATCAGTTGGCTCTCATCATTTCATCATCAACTGACAGCTTCTGAAACCCTACATCGACCATGATACATTCTTGTCCATGGTTGAATCCATTAAGGTGTTCTATGATGAAGTGCTCCAAGTTGCATCATCTATAGATTCAGAAATGGTAATCAAAAACATTTTTTATTAGTTATCTTTTTTCTTCTTTTCTTCTTTATATTTTTCATTTCTTCATTCTTCTAAAAGCTTCACTCATCCCATTCATCATTGATATACTTAGGATATGCTTCATCCTAAGTAAAGGGGGTATGAGTGTATACAGTGCTCATTCTTTGATCCCTCACTTGTCTCCTCAACTCTTGACATTATTTTATACTTACGGATATTTTACCCTAAGTATAGGGGGAGATAGGTCGAGCTCAACCTTCCCTACTTTATATACAGTCTACTATACTTAGGATTAATTGATCCTAAGTATGGGGGAATGGTCAACTTCCTATTCTTTATTCAACTGTTGTAGTATAGACTTGCATATACTTAGTATGAGTTATGTCATCCTTTTCTCTCCAATCTATGAGGACATACCTCAAGCTAAGTATAGGGGGATATATACGGTGTATATATTTTAGCCATAACTTGTACATGCTTACTTTTAAATAATATGGCTAACTAATAAAAATAAAACACACATCCAATTCTTCGTATATACTATTTAATAAACTAGTTAAAATTATTTTGCAAAATGTTTGGAAAATGATTGGAAAATTCTTTGAAAAAACTTTGAAATTGTTTAGAAAATATTTTATAAAATATTTTCAAACCTTTGTAAAAATGTTTTGCTTATAAATTTTTCTTTCTTCTATTTCGATAAAATGTTTGAAAATCTATTTGCAAATGTTTTGAAAATGGACGCAAAAATACTTTGAAAAACCTATACATATTATTTGAATAAACATTGCAAAATGATTGTCAAATTTTGTAAATATTTAGATAAATTGTTTGTCAAACTATTTACCAAAATAAATATTTAAACATTTTTGTAAAATCTTTTAAATTTATTTTGAGAACCACATACATGATTCAAGCATATAAAATTCTTTACAAACACAGTACAAAAACTTGTGAATAACTAACTTGTGTAAATTCTTGAACCCTAATTCTTATAAATAACAAGAAGCACTCTGGAGTAATATTTGTACATAATTCTTTTCCTAACTATTTTATTTTCAAAAAACATTAAAAATTTTCAAAAACAAAAAACCATAAAAATTTGCAAAATGTTTTCAAAAATTGCATAAAAATTTGAAAAACTTTTTCAAAAAATCACCTAAAATGTTCAAATTCAGAAAAATGCTTCACAAAAGATTTTTATCTGCATTGCATAGCATTTTCATTTTTAAGATTCATAATGATAATTGAATGAGTCGAAATAAAATATGAAGATTATAGACTGGTTGGACCTTAATCCACTTAATCACAAGAACCTTTGAGGAACTAGAATGTAGGTACTTCATGTCTATTAGACTTAATTCTTTGAGACCATGAGACTAGGTTCAGTGTCATCTTGACTGTCCAAGTAGAATATTTCAGAACCCATGCATGACTCCTGTCAACAATGAACTAACTTGCACACATGCATCTTGCACCTTTCTCAACTCTATTGAAGTGGTAGAGGGTTGGATTTGATGGCATGAGACACAAGCGAATGGAAACATACGAAGTCATGATATCGTAGCCATTGTGGTTCAACCAGATCCAATAGCCATGTGGTCTAATAATAGAATGTTGTGGGGTGCAATAATGCTTCAAAAGAAGGATAGTCTATAGACTCAAGATAAAAAAATCTTTATGTAAATACTGTTGTATATAGTCTAAGAAATTGTAAAATCAAAAACTAAAAAAAAATTAGATAGGCAATAATCAAAGAAAAATAAATTCCCGTCGGAGCATGTATGTATTCAATAAGAAATCATGACCTTCAAAGTAAAATATTCATGTGAGCTAAAGCTGGATGACTTGGCTACACCGGTCAAGCATCCAAGGATAGGTAGCTATAGTGTCTACCATCCATTCTCTTCTCCACCTCCTCCTCTTGAGCTGGTTGTACTTGAACTTAAAAGGGAATGCCCGCTTCTTGATGAAAGATTTATTGGACTTGGGAATCAGGGTCACCATGTTGGAGAAGCCTGACTTTTACTACTTGAGTTGAGAGGAGCTACATATCACACACTGTACAAGATAGACTCATAGTCATAAGGGACTGCTTATAACATCGACTTATTCCGACCTAGCTTTTGAGGAGTCTTGGGCAGAGTTTTGTGATTCACAGAGGTTGTTGTGTTTCAAATCCAATTGCTAATAAGATTCCGACCAAACTAAAAATCCAAAGATCCTACTAACGAATCTCTATTTTTTCACCTTTATTCTATCATTTCGGCCTTAAAACCCTAGTAAATGCATGTACATACCCTTACTTTGCATAAATTAACATTCATCTCTTGTTGTACAAATACTGTATAAAATATTATTTTTAATGTGAAATTATAGAATAAAGAAAAGAAAAATAATAAAATATCAAAAGATATTTTATGACCCTAAATACTGAAACCTAGGCATCTTGATGACAAGGCAGACAAAGAATAAAGTAGGGGGGAGATTAAGGGCCAATCATTCAACAAAAATCCTATTTATTAATACATTATTTATTCATTTTTGGAACTCATTTTATTTTCTACTTCTTATACCTCAAATAAATAAGCTTCATATATAAATATTGTAGATAATAAAATATATAAAAATACAAAATTTCTTTCATACAAAAATAATATACAGTGTAAAAGTTATACTCTAAATAAAATTTCAAAATCCCAACTTTCCATACCAATATCTCTCAAGTAAAAACTCAAAATATATCAAAATCACCTTTAGTTGTATATAACTTTTAATAAGCTATTTAATGATGGTGGTTTCATATTTTTTGGAGTTAAGGTTTAAAGTTAGGTTTGGGACCACTATTATATAATATACTCGATTAAAATAATTATTTTATTATTATTGATTATCTTTGTTATTTTATATTTTTATAATTTTGTAAATATTATTTATAAGATATGTACATATTAAAATTAGAATAAAAACAAAAATAAAAAACTAAAAGAAAAAATGAAAATAAAATACATAGATGAAATATAATAACTATACATTATATTTAATATATCTAATTATTTAAGTGTTCATACTATATCAGAAAAATACAACAAAAATATATTTAAGTATATAAAAATAAGTTATATTTTTAAAAATAAAAATAATAAAAATAAAAATTCTAAATACAAAATATAAAATAAAAATAAAATACTCTAAAATGTAGGTAAATATACGTATAAATATACACTCAAAAAGTAATGTGTAATTAATAACCTCAAAAAAATAAATAAATATCATAATAAAATAAAAGAGAAAATAAGAAACAATTTCTTATAACTTTTATGTAATGAAATCATTTACTGATTTATTTTTTATTTATTTACAAGTATACTCTGGTTTCGTCTTTTTTGGGTAACGTGGCCCAATCAGGCCACGCCTCCTCTTGACCTCGGGTCAACTTTGACCCCAGGTCTAGATTTTGACAGTCTTGCATTTTTGGCCCTCTTCTCGATTTTTTTTTTGCAATGATGCGTTGCTCTAAGGAGATTTGACCCTTCATGAGATCGTCTCCCTGTAAATCCACGAACCACGCCAAGCCTTCTCCTAGGGCAGAGCACCATTACTGCGCCCGTGATTTGTCCTTGAAGATCACCTTTGAATCCCTCGAAGAGCATCAGTAGTGAGTTCATCATGACAGGACGAGCTCCTTACTTTTCACGGTGAGGAAAGATCGTGGAGAAGCCCTTCCCAACCACCTCCAGCCAGCTGGTCATCAAGGTTCCATCTACTGGCCTTGCACCAGTCGAGGTACCTTCTTTATTTCTTGGCTTATTAGTATAGGTAGTCATAGGTTCCAGTTTCGTCCTTTAGTTTGCATTTTAATTATCAAATTTAGCTTATTTTGGGTCTAAAGTCCTCGCCAGAGCTCTTGCCCCAGTTTCTGGTTTGTATATATGTTGTTCTTTCTACGCTGCTTATAGGACCTGAAGGGGGCTTCTGTTCCCCAATTTCGCCAAGAGAAGTCCTTCCAGGGTCGTCGGATGCCTAGCGACCTCCAGAGACCTATCAGTGGACCCTGGAGCATTTAGAGGCATCTGGGAGCTTATGAGCATCGACCTGAATGGAAGTCATCCATCGGTTGGCTCCCAGATCATCATAGGATCCCACGAGATTGAAGAGAAACTCGCCCAATGCGAGTTCATACGACGTTCTTCCTCCACACTTCAGAGATGTTGGATCGGCCTCCATTCCTCCAGAGCACTAGCGTGCATCCAATCGAGCTTCACCAGCACCGTCTGATCTTCGATGGAGATCTAATCTCGACCCTCCACAGGGAAACAGTATCAGGTGTCGTGGGCATGACACGTGGCCTAGTGAATCAAGATCCGTCGTTTGCTCCTGCCTAACCGTGGGCATTTTGCATATTACACACTAATATTTTTATATATAATCATTAAGACTTAAACTTCCCTCTGATGTTCATATTATTTTGTAATATTTGCAAAACGGCCCCTTTACTTTATAATAATTGTGTATAGGTCCTCCGCCATGTCACCTTACGTGTCTGTGTGTGTGAGGTGTGGGCATTTTGCAGGAGGGTTCTCATGACGTTTTGTATTTCAATTGGGTCCAAGAATATTTTATTATCATAATATTATTTTGCAGAATTTACAAGGAAGCCCTCGACTTTTATTTTATTTTCATAAAGGTCCCTGCTAGTCAATGCATTTTTATTTGTTTGCTTGATTTATTAAAACAATTTTTCATCTCAACAAATTCCCAAAAAATAGCCTTGAGTTCTTGGATGCTTGTAATTTCACACTATATATTTATTTTAGCATTTTAGGATTTTTATTATTTATTAAAAATCATTTAGAGCACTTTTTATCCCTGTCTACGGTTTAAAATACATAAAAAATATAAAATCTTTTTTAAAAAGTTCAAAAAGAAAATTTGTTTATTTGTTTATTTTGCAACTATAAAAATTAAAAATTAAATAATAGAAAAAACATGTAAAAATTAAAAATCCCAAAAACAAAAACACTTACAATAATATAAAAAATTCATAAAAAACCAAAAATCGTATTTATTGATTTCTAGTTCTCTCTATATTATTATTTATAAATTAAAATTGATTTAGAAAATTTTGGACTTAATTTGATATTTTTAATTTCAATTTCAGTTATTTAATTAATCCCTGATTTTGACTATTTTTTACTTTAAAATATAAAAAATTAGCAAAATTATCTAAACTATCACAAAAAAATAGTAAAAAATATTCAAAAACTCAAAAAAATTATTTTCTTTATTTTTAATATATTTATTAGTATTTATATCTCTATTATCCTACATTTTATATATACTCTATGTATAGCTATATTCTATATTTTAAAAGAAAAAAATCTGAAAATCTGAAAATATAAAAATCTGAAAATATAAACAGAAAATATAAAAATATAAAATTAAAAACATAATATAAAAACATAAAATAAAAAATAAAAATAAAAATAAAAATAAAAATAATCACAAAAAGAAATATAGTTAAAGAATCACAATCACAAAGTTTGCACGTTATTGCACAATCTAGCCTTTTCTGCTCCCTGAGTTCGACCTCTACATACTTGCACATTTTACACATCTATTGCAAACTTATAATAAATTTTAGCTCCACACTTGTATTTTCATTTCTTGATTATTATTGTGGGTTAATTGTTGTCTGAAGATTGGGTTTCTTGCGAGTCATCACATCAAATGTATCTCCACCTTGTGTGAGACATGTCTGGACCCATGAAAAATCCTCTTCAATAAATGGCGCAGTTTCCAGGGAGCAACTATGACTAGATTGGTTTTTGCTTAATTATGGTCCATTTGTCTATATTTTTACTTTATTTATTTTCTATTTTATTTGATATTATTGTTAGATGTCTAACCAGTCTCCAGTCTCTTGGTTGGCATTGTTGTGAGGTACCGCAGATCGAGGGAGGCTCTCTTTGGAGCGCCTGCGCACCCATGTGAGGCGACGTTCTGACCTAGCACCAAATGAGACTTAGAGAATTTTTGAAGACACAACCACTTTTATTGTATTTATTTTTGTAATTCAAGTTAGAGAGAGAACAACTATTGTAAAAATACAGGACTCTCAATACTCTGCGACACTTCAGGAGGTCTAGTGCCCAAGGGATTGCTACCTTGTGGGCCTCATTGTTTTTTTAGCAGTTTTTATCGCCTTTCTTTTATTTTATTTGACTAATTTGATTTCTTTATTTTGTGTTACTGAGCCCTACCCTAGGATTGCTTGACGATAGATTAAGGTCGAACACTTAATTATATTTGCCTACTCCTATAGTTTACATTTGGACTTAGTCAAATATTTAAATTGCTCTTTACTTAGACTTGGAATCAAGCACCGAGAGGGACTCTATACAATGCTTGCAGTACCCAATGTGGAAGGCACCAAAGAGCTCCCAAAGACCAGACTTTTGGATTACATTTCCGAGTGATTAGAATATGTGCTTCACGATAATAGCAAGTTATCATCTAGGGCGATTTCATCGGATTGCATTTGCATATATATAGGTTTCAATTATGCTTAGCATCCTTGCAAGTAGAGAACTGGAGGAAAGGTGAGCATTTACGCTTCGGCATTCCTCATTATTTCGCCTCGTATTGCTTTTCCGACTCTCTCCCACTGATTTTGATCACCTGTGATTGCTAAAAAGAGTTGACTCCTTATTAGGCATGTGCATTTCTCATTAAAAATCCAAAAAAAGTGAAAACAAATAAAATTGTGGCGGCTAATATTACTTGACCCTAAAATAGACCAAAAAGCAAAATCAATGTCTTGGGATGAGTAATCCCCTCATTGTATTCGTTTTAATTGCTCACGTACACACTAAGGTTAGTGCCAAAATACCATAAGCCAACCTAAGTGCTTGTACAATTTTTGGAAAATCGCATAACTCTAAAATAGATACGATAAAAAGACCGAACTTTCACGATCTTCATCGAGTTGAGTAGGTGAATTGAGAGGTTTGCTTTATTTGAGTTTGACTGTGATTTTTGTGTGTATCCTCGATCATTTCTGTACATTTGCACCTTTTTCTCCTATTGCTTGATTTGACCATCGTGCTCTCTTGATCATTTTTCTTTTGTTTCAAGATGGATGACTGGAGAAATTTTATCCAGACTTTGCGGATCCCTCACACCCTCCAGCAAATCCACCTCCATTTTTCTAGGAGGATTTTGCTCCTGACTTTTGTATATAACTGCCCCAGCCACAGTATCAGCCCTCGAATTTTTATCCACATCCACCCGAGACTGACCTGTTGAAGTCACCTCTCATTGAGTCCAGACTTGAGTACTTAACCTAGATGATGGAGCATATGAGATAGAGGATTGAAGACCTCACTAGTATAAATAAAAGTGACCATGATACTCCACCATTTGATGATATGGGTTCACTCGAGGATTTTTATGAGAGCTTCCAATCGCCAAAATACAAAAATGAGAAAATTTTAAAAATACAAAAAGAATTCCGGAGACACCTGGTTGATTTAGACTGTGAGGAGGGGGGTCATCTACCAGATCCTTTGACCACATATGCACTCATCGCTTGGCCCATCCTTGACACCGAGGACGACACTATACAGACCGCTTTTCATCGTCCTTGTGTAGATGATGATTCTGATCTCCTCCCTTGTATGGAGGATGCTCAAAAATTAAAAAATTTATTGACAGAACCCGAAGCGGTGACAACTATTCACGAGATCATTGATGCCCCACTTCGTCAGACCATGACCCATTTATCTACTTCGCTACCCAAGAAGAGAAAGCAGAGGAGCCTATCTGAGCGTCATATTTTGACCATGGCCACTGCATACGCCATCACTCACCGTCCAGTCTCTAGGAAAGGGAACACTTCTACACCCTTCAATAGATGTGTCATCTCTGACTACACATGTGATCACACTCTTCTTGACGGTGGTGCTTCAATTAGCATCATACCCTTTTTGTCGGTATAGTTTCCTCACTTAGGGCCTCTTAAGAAAACCAGGATGATTGTTCAGTTTGCTGATGGATCAATAAAGAAGATGAAGGGTATTCTGGAAAACGTTATCATTTGTATTCACGGCATAAGCTACACTGTTGATTTTGTCGTATTTCCCATGGAGATGTCCTCCCTTGGGGAGCACTCTCCAGTCATACTAGGATGACCCTTTCTCGCCTCTGCGAGAGTCATTATCGATTATGGATCAGCTGAGATTCGCTTCCGTCCTGCTGACTTAAGAGATGTGATCATCACTGCACCTACTGCCGACCAGAGACCTGCATCTGATGTGACTACTCCTATCTTAGCCGACCCTAAGGACTATGACCTTGACGAGACGATCGGAGATTTTTGATGTATGTTGGATTCCACTGAGACTCGAAAATTCCTCTCCAAGGAGGAAGACTCGGAAAGCATGGAACTCGGAGTTCCTTCTTCTGGTTCTTGGTGATGTGTTCATGACATCTACAAGATTTACATGATTGGCACTATTGAGAGGAGGGTAGACATTTATGAGACTGATAAGGCTGAATTTGATCTGATTGCTTTTATAAATAGATTTGGGCCTTTTGATGAGAATGATGACCTAGTTGAGACCATTGAGGATGATCATGATCTTACTACTTTCACAAATGAGCTCTTTCCCTTTTGTTTTGACCTAGCAGAGACTTTCCAAGCTGGACATGACCACACTACTTCCACTTACTGGTTCATGCCTTCTTACTCTGAGATCGTTGAGGATACATTCCTGATCGATCCTGATCGGTTTATGTATAATGATAACCCTGATATCAACCTTCACCTTGTTTGATCTATTCCTCAGCAATCCCACAAGAAGGTTCGCTTTCAATCTTCGTGATTTTTGTACATCCATCTCTAGTACATTCACTTTTGTTTTCCTCTGTCCATCCACCATTTCACTTATCTATCCCATTTTCATGTGTGCCATGCTTAGGACGTACTTTGTCCTAACTATAGGGGGAATGACGAGCCGAGTGTTCTTTCTTCGCTCCGTTTCATCACTCTTATCTTTGCCTATACTTAGGGCTCTTTTACCCTAAGTATAGGTGGAGTGATGCATCCATTCTCTTCAGTCCTTTCTTCTATCTTCATCTAGTTTTTCTTCTTTTCGTTATCATTTTTCATTTTCTACCGAAAAGGTGTCACCCCTTTTTGTTAGTCCTCTATACTTAGGATGTACTTTATCCTAAGCATAGGGGGTGTGCACCCTGAGTTCTTCTCTTCTTTGATCCTCTCCATCGTCTCCTCTTCTTGTCTATACTTAGGGATATATCACTCCAAGTATAGGGGGAGGCAGTCTGAGTACAATATGTTCATTCCTACCCTTGACCCTCCCTGCCATGTGTACAGCCTGTTATACTTAGGATTATTTGATCCTAAATATAGGGGGGATGGTAGACATCTCATTCATTTATTTTTTTCATTCATTCCTTTATTCTTTAGACTAATCTATACTCAGTACGAGTTATGTATTCTCGTTTTCTTCCTGATCTACAAGGACATAGCTCAAGCTAAGTATAAGGCGATCATATATACTACGTATATATGTTAGACGTAACTCGTACTTTCGTATTTTTTAATAAGAAATATGGATAAAATATTGTATAAAGTACTATAAAATTCTTTAAATAACTTTATAAAAGGATGTTGATTGTTCCTCAAATTCTTTTTGTTTACTAATTAATAAATGGGGTAAAAAAATTTTTGCAAAATGTTTGAAAAATAGTTTTAAAATCTTTTTGAAAAATCTCTTGAAAACTATTGGAAAACATTATGTTAAATATTTTTAACATTTGTAAAAAGATTTTGTTTGTAAAAATTTCTTTTCTTTGTTTTAAATAAAAATATTTGAAAAATGATTTGCAAATGGATTGCAAAAGGTTGTAAAAATATTTGGAAAAATCTATATATATTGTTTGAAAAACTTTGAAAATGATATTTCAAACATGTGTAAATGTTTGTAAAAAGTATTTGTAAAAATTATTTTGGATTATATTTTTCAAAAATTATTATATAATCATTTTCAAATAAGTTTGGGGAATATATACATCACCCTAAAATTCTTTATTAACTATATATACATATTTCTAAAAATGATCATTTATCCCTTGTAAATTCTTAAAATCCAACTCTTGTAAATACAAGATGCATCTCTGTGTAAATTTTTGTACCCTATTTTTAGCCAAAATCTTTTATTTTCAAAAAATCACATAACCATTTGCAAAACCAAAAATACCAAAAAAACATTTGCAAAATATTTTTGAAAAATACCAAAAAATACATTTACATCATCTTTTCAAAAACCATAAAAAGGTCAAAACTTTGAAAATTGCATTATAAAATATTTTCTACATTATACATAACATTTGCGTAGTATTTGTATTTTCGGATTGAGTTTTCTAATTAAACAAGTCTAAGTAAAATCTGAAGATTGGAGCTTGGTTGGACCTTAAATATGCCTAAGTACAGGAACCTTATATGAGCTGGAATTGAGGTACTTTAGGTCTAGTTGACTTAATTCTTTGAGAATTGTGAGACTTGGTTAAATGGACTTTTGACTGCCTAAGTAGAGTATTTCGAAGCACATGTGTGGCTCTTGTCAATAATGACCTAAGTTGAACACATGCACCTTTCACTTGGCTCAACTCAATTGGAGTGGTGAGGGATTGGATTTGCCAATACAAGACGCACACAAGTAGAAACATTTGTCCCCGTCTAGGGAGAGAAGTGCACCCCAACCCCTCTAGTGATAATGACATCTAAAGGCAAGAGAGTATGGGTTACAATAATGCTTCAAAATAGGGACAGCCTACTGGCTCAAGAGGAAAAACTCCTTATGTAAATGATGTTTATATAGTATTTCAAAAAAAACAAAAAGCAAAAACTCCAAAAAGTGGACAAGCCTGATTGAAAATAAAATGTCTGCGGAGTGTATATATGTGTATAGTCAATAAGCAAGCTTGAGCTTCAAAGTCATATCCTGTGAACCTACAACCTACAACTGGATGACTTGACTATACTTGTCATGCATCCTAGGATAGGTAGCTATACTAGCTATCGTCCATTCTTATCTTCATCCCCTCCTCTTTAGTTGGTTGCCACTTGAAATTAGAAGGGAATACCCCGCTCCTCGAGGAAGGAGTTGCTAGACTGGGGAATCACTCGGTTTTCATGTTGGAGAAGTCAGTCTCTTTGTCATTTCACTTGAGGGGGGCCATTATCACATACACTGTACAAGTGAGACTTATACTCATAAGGGTTTGCGATGAGTTGAAATATTCTAACTGGCTATTGAGGAGACTTGAGCAGAGTTTTGGATTCTAGAAGGTTGTTGGATTTCAAATCCAATTCCCAATAAGGTTCAACCGCACTAATATTCCACAGGTCCAACTTAAGCTACAAACAATGATTTTGTAAAGACAAGTTTAACATATAAACTTAAGCCACTTTCTTTCTTTTTCTTTACTTTTTCTTTATTTCTGCCCTTATTGCATAAGTGTTTCTTAGGGACTAGCAAAGGCAAGTATAGGGGGTTATGAATCTCCATTTTATCACCTTTATTCTATCATTTTGACCTTAAAAACCCAAGTAAATGCATGTAAATACCCTTAATTTGCATAAATTGACATTCATCTCTTGTTGTACAAATACTGTATAAAATATTGTTTTTAATGCTAAAATGATAAAATAAAGAAAATAAAAGAAAAAGAATAAAATATCAAAGATATTTTATGACCCTAAGCCTCGAAACCTAGGCATCTTAATGACTACGCCAACAAGGAATAAAGTAGGGGGATATAAGGGCCAATAATTCAATAAAAATCCTATTTATTAATACATTATTTATTCATTTTTGGGACCAATTTTATTTTCTACTTTCTATACCTCAAATAAAGAAACTTTGTATATAAAAGTTGCAGGTAATAAAGTATAGAAAAATATAAAATTTATTTCATATAAAATAATGTACAATGTAAAAGTTATGCTCTAAATAAAATTCCAAAATCCCAACTTTCCATACTCATATCTCTCAAATAAAAACTCAAAATATATCAAATTCATCTTTAATTTTATGTAACTTTCAATACTCTATTTAAGGAAGGTGGTTTCATATTTTTTTGGAGTTAAGGTCTGAAAGCAAGATTTTGGATCCCTATTGTATGATATAACCAATTAAAATAATCATTTTATTTATTTTTTATTATTTTTATTATTTTATATTTTTATAATTTTGTAAATATTATTTATAACATATGTATATATTAAAATTTTAATAAAACCATAAATAAAAAATTAAAATAATAGATGCAAATAAAAAACATAGATGAAATACAATAACCATACCTATATATTTTATATACTAATTATTTAGGTGTACATAATATATCAGAAAAATACAACAAAAATATACTTAAGTATGTAAAAATAAGTTATAATTTTATAAGTTAAGAAAATAAAATAATAAAATTAAAAATACACAAAAAATAAAATACACAAAAACATAGGTAAATATACCTATAAATATACACTCAAAAGTAACTTACAATTAATAACCTCTAAAAAATAAATAAATATCACAATAAAATACTAGAGAAAATAAAAAAACATGTTTATACTTTTATTAAATAAAAATATTTATTAACTTATTTTTACTTTATTTTCAAATATACTCTAGTTTTGTCTTTTTACGTGTGACGTGACCCAATCAGGCCATGCCCCCCCCATTGACCTAGGGTCAACTCAGACCCCGGGTCTAGCTTCAGACAGCCTTGCATTTTTGTCCCTCTTCTCAATGTTTTTCACAATGATCCACGATCCATGCCTAGACTTCTCCTAGGGCAGAGCGCCATTGCTGTGTTAGCAATGTGAGCCCCGGGCGAACCAATTCTACAATAAATGTTATTGTAATGAATAAATTATCAATAAAATTTATGGATTATTTTTCACTCCATTTCTGAGATTAAATGAATGAATGCACTATAGGGTCCCTCTGTACAATAAGGGTTATGTACCATGGCCAACTTGATGATCATACAGTTGTTGATTCATTGGATGAATCATAGAGGTTGATGCTTGGATGAACATCTAAGGAGTTAGATAGAGGACTCATCAAGCATCATCAAATGATTATTAAGTGATGATCTCCAGCCTGAGTAGGAGATGGCAATCCTATCTCATATGGCTGAAATCTGACTGACCTCTTGATGCAGGTCCTCTACATGGGAATAGTGATTCGGAGGTGTCAGATTAGTTGAGTCAATGGGGTGACTTAACGAGATCGAGATAACCAAAGACCTACGTTGAATACTGTCACAACATAGGCATGCATCCTCTGACCAGAGACAGATGTATTGCTACATGTCTGATTGTGTACATTTGGCAGACCAATAGGTTGATGACCTAACCAAGGTCTATACACCGGCGAGCTAGTGTGCATGTAAGGACATATGAGTAATACGATCTTTCAAAGGGATCATACAGGTTCACTTGTGAACCGGGAGACATGAGCTCACTCATGAGGTATTGGGACTGAACAAATTCCATGCATGGTCGTCATGCTTTGGAAGCATGACATGAATTTGAAGGTAAGATATATGCTTTGTGAAAGCTTATGATCTATACCAAATCCCAATGACCAAGATTGAGAAACTTAAATGATCTAACCCTGAAGATGACAGTACAAAAGTGATCTTTATCTTCAGAATGATCATACGTCTTCCAGTATGCAGGATGTACAGGTATTGGGAATACCTGAGGGTGATTTGATCATATACGATTGTATAACCATGACGCTTCTATTCCGAGGGAGTGGTGAAACAGGTTTGGATATTAGTGACTCCTCTCATTAGAGAAGTGACCTAATCTTAGTCCTTGAACTGGGCATTGATCTGAATGAGATTCAGATGCAATGAGAAGATTAGGTTTACGGTCTTGATTTGATCAAGCATCAGTGGGAGGTCCATGGGGTCTGGATTTGAGATATGATCTCAACATCCAAGTCACTATACGTGGAACAATACAATCGCCCTGTCCTTATCTCCAAGTATCTGCGGAGAGATTGCATTATTCTTGAAGGGTTCAAGAATAATTCCATAAGATCTAAGCAATGAAGGAATCATGATTAAATGTGATTTAATCATCTTGATGTATGAAGAAATTATCCAATATAATTAAATGTGATTTAATTAATGTGGATAAGAATAATTGGATAGGAATATCCAATTATTCCTAATATATTATAAATGTGATTTATAATGTATTAGAGAGAGCTAATTATAATTTATATGTGTTGATTAATTATTATGTGTATTGGATACACATTGTGTAATTAATTAACAATGTAAATTATATGTTGTTTTGGGTTGTGAATATGATTCACAATTTTTTCATGGCAAGATTGCAATATTCTCAAATATAATTGTGAATTATTTTTGAAGAATAAGACCCAACTAATTTGTTGCAAATAAATAAAGAGATATTTCCATAGAGATATGCAGTCTCATGAAATTCATGAGATTTCTCTCCCCATGGAAATAAGTGGGCGGCACCCTATTCCAATTAGGAAAGGGTGGCCGTCCACATGGAAGGTGCATGGAGATGAAATCTCCATGTACATTCTCTTCTTATTTGTTGGGTTGATTTAGGACTAATTTATATTTGATTTTGTCAAATATATGTTAACCAAATTTTGTTGGTTTTTACCAACAACAATCTTGACCATTGGATTGACATAAATCAATCTCATCCATTGATTTTATATGTCACATGGATTGAGATTCATGGATCCCAAAACCCTATAAATAGAGATGCATACTATGCTCTCTCTTTACATGCATTATTGGAGCTCTCTCTCTCTCTTTCTTCATACACGACAACCCTCTCTCTTCTAATATTGGTGGCCGTCCACCATACCCTAGAGGAGGGAATCGTCGACGCCCTCGCCACCGCGCCGTCGCTACGACGTTCTTCGGTTCTCCATCTTCTTGGTGTGCTATGCCCACGAAGGAGACGTTCTATCTCGTGCGACGAGATCAGGAGCAACCACGCTTGGATCAACTTCTTGGACTGCAAGGACAACGCGGTTCATCCCCGCGCTCGCGAGCAGTCTCGCCGACGATCGGACTTGAGACAGGAGGTCTCTTCTCTTAGAGACTCGATCACCCACGCTTCAAGAGGTATTGCATTATACTTATTGTGGTTATAGATGAAACGATCTGAGAATAGTTCTTGGATCATGTGGTTTCATCGAAAGAAAATTTTTTAAATTCCGCTGCACCGAACAACTAGTACGACTAGTCGTTCTTCGTCGTATCCGATACGACGATCACGCTTCCGTGATTCTCTTGAGGATAATTTCCATATACTTCAAGTGGTATCAGAGCCTTAGGTCGATGGTTTTGAATATGATTCGAAAACCGAGGACGACTTGGGTTCGTTAAGGTCACGAAAGTTTTTATCGTATTTGATTTCGCAGATCTTTTTAGTAAATAATTTCGGCCATGTTTAAATTGTTTAAGCATGAATTATTTTTGGATTTTGTTTCCCATTAAATAAGGAAATCATAGGATCTGAGTTTGCGTAAATCGGATTTCGTATGCTCTAGATATGGGTTTTAATGAACATGTATGCACTGTTGCGGGAACAGTATATTTTAACATGATTAAAGAGCTAATTACTGTTATCATCTGCCTCGAAATGCGTGGAACATTACTTGGCTTCTGTCCTAAATAAAGATAGCAATCTTTGAAAATTGAGTTTGTCTAATTTAGATTTAAATTGATTGAGATATGTCAATTTTAGTGAGTAGGGGTCACTACTAAATTGCAGTCCTAATCTAGAAACAAGTGATTGTCAATTAGTGAAATTAATTGTTAATTTCGTGAAATAATCTTGAAAAATATTTGTGAAATATTGGAAGATGATTATTTACCTAATTGACTTGGCCTCAACCATTTAATTGATTAGATGTGATCTAAATCATAATTGGAAATCACAATCTTAAAACTTGATGCTTGAATAGGATTGGGAATTTGTGTAGCGAATTTCCTTATAATCAAAAATGTTTTGATTATTACTATATGGTATAATTTCGGTTGAATAACCGATGATCATCTCAAATACAAATTGATATATCTGGCATTATGCTTTCCCGAGGTGGATATGGTGTCTAGTCGGAGAGCATTGGGGTTGCGGGTTGCAACGTATGTGGTCCGTCCCACTCTCATCGGTACTGGCCATGATAGTGGGTAGGGACTGTATAATGCCGGAGAAAATCAAGGTGTATTTTCTAATTATTAAAATTAGAATTAACACGTATTTTGAGATAATACCATATATATATTCAAGTAAAATAATCAAGTTTGAATTGATTGAATTGGATTGATAATTAATTTAATGTGATTAAATTAATTATGTCTAATTGAGACACTCTATTATGAATAGAGTTGTCACTTCCCTTGGAAGAATTAATTATATGAATATGATTCATTATAATTGATTAAAATTTGAATATGATATGGAGGATCACATAAGTGACATCCATGGTCTCCCGTCAAGGCAAAGGGCTTCGTCGCCAGGGATTGCATGTGGGAGACGTCGGTCCGAAGTGACAGCTCATGTATGCAAGCGCATCTGGATCGGGCTCGTCGCTTCTCGAATGAGTAAGGACGTATGCGTAGTGACCTCAATATCGGGTCCTCATATTATTGGGGCGATATTGGATTGCGCATAGCGAGTTGTATTCATGTTGATGGTTGGTTCAATTAATGACGGGTCAACATCACCTTAGGGGTGGTGGGCCCGGGTATTAAAGACCAAATTGGGAAATGCAAGTTGGACTTGCAAGGCGGAATGTGTTCCCGCTTTTCTTTATTGGAGTCATGGGTTCTCATATTATTGGGATATGACAAAGATAAGGAAGAGATCCCAGTTCTTGCTTGAGATATATTGGTAAGTATATCTCTTACTTTGAAAGTGATTAAGGGAATAAACTTTCAAGGTTGACAGAGCAAGAACAATTTGATTTAAAATGCCTTAATCAAATATTATAAATTTGAATATATATATATATATTGTTATATTCTAATATAATACATTCTTAATTTCAGAAAATGAAGTCTTTAAACCCACTTAGTAGGTTTCTTGAGGTCAACCAATTGACCGGCCCAAATTACTCGGATTGGATCTGTAATTTGGAGCTTGTTCTCTCTGCTGAGCGCATAAGTTATGTGCTATCCGAGGACAAGCATGAGAACCCTAAGTCCAAGGAAGAAAAAGCATTTAATGACAAGTATGATGAAGATCATGTCTTGGCTAGATGTTATATCCTAGGTCTCTCTCCAATGTTCTGCAGAAGCAACATGTGGAGATGAGTACCTGCCAGCAAATCATGCAGAATCTGAAGGATATGTTTGGTGACATTAACCGCACCCAGCGGTACAATGTTATGAAAGACCTCATTCGCTGCAGGATGCAGGAAGGGACTTCGGTCCATGAACATGTACTCAAAATATTTGGGTACTTGTCGGAGGTGGAGGTGGAGACTCTTGGGGCAACGATGGATGCAGACATGCAAGATGATTTCATTCTGATGTCATTGCCCAAGTCTTTTAATAACTTTGTGGTGTCATTCCACATGAACAAGCTGGAATTGACAAGTGCTTCTCTCCTTGCTGCATTAAAGTCTGCAGAAGACGTAATGAAGAAGGATGGTTCCACTGGCAGTGCAATGGTTGCACAGGTCAGAGGGAAGCGCGGTCGGAAGCATGGTTCTCGGAAGGGCCCGGTCCAGAAGAGAAAGAAGAAGGGACAAAGTATTGGCTCTTCTTCCAATGCATCCACTCTCATGGCGTCGAAGAAAACCAACATCTGTCATCACTGCAAAAAGCCGGGGCACTGGAAGCGTAACTGCCCAGAATACCTGAAGTCCTCAGATTGATAAAGGATGGACCTTTAGATTTCCTACAGGTTCAATCTTTGCCTACCTGTGAACATTGTGTTCGAGGTAAAATGACCAGGATGCCTTTCCGTAACAAGGTTACAAGATGCGAAGGTATTATTGACCTAATACATACCGATGTATGTGGTCCCTTCCGTACCGCGACTCAAAATGGATACCGATATTATTTGACGTTTATCGATGACCATTCGCGATACGGGTTTATCTTCCCACTACGACATAAGTCTGAAACCTTTGAAAAGTTCAAAGAATTCAAGGCTTTGATTGAGAACCAAACTGATAGGAAAATTAAACGGATTCGATCTGATCGAGGTGGCGAGTACCTATCAGATGAATTCAAGGAATACCTTAAGGAGAATGGAATTGTTTCAAATCTCACTCCTCCTGGAACTCCCCAACTTAATGGTGTTGCTGAAAGACGCAACAGGACCATCATGGACATGGTCCGTTCAATGATGAGTAAAGCTCATTTACCTCTTAGTTTCTGGGGATATGCAGTAGAGACTGCAATATATATCCTGAATAAGATTTCTAGCAAATCCGTGCCTAAGCTCCTCATGAGCTCTGGTATGGAACCAAACCTAGTGTTAATCACTTGAGGGTTTGGGGAAGCTCGGTCCATGCGAAGAACGTGGATGCAAGTAAGCTAGAATCTCGCACTCGTGAGTGTTACTTCATTGGATATGTTAAAGATGGTATTGGATACCAGCTTTATGACCGTGAGACCCAAAAGGTTTTTGTCTCTAGAGATGTGAAGTTTCTGGAGGATGATTTCTCGTCGGACAAAGGTAAAGCCCCAGCAGGTATGAAATCTACTTTCATCATTGAAACTAGCTTTCTCGTCGGACGAGAAGGAAGTTGGATTGTAGATTTTGGTGCTTCTGTTCATGTATGCAATTTGTTACATTTGTTTCAGGAAACTATAAGTCTTGAGGAAGGGGAGATAGTCATCTAGATGGGATCTGATGCAAGTGTTGCAGCAGTCGCCGTCGGGACATGTCGACTATCATTATCTAGTGGTAGAGTCCTAGTACTTAAAGAGTGTCTTTATGTACCTGAAGTTAAAAGGAATTTGATATCTGTATCTAAGCTAGTTAGAAGTGGATATTCATTCTTGTTCTGTAATAAATTAGTCATAAATCATTATGATAAATATATTGCAAAGGGTATTTTAACTTCTGGAGGACTCTATGAATTGTACATTAATGAGAATGTCATGAATGTTACAACCACTAATAAAAACCCTAAGAGATCCAGGGAGAATAAAAATCATTCAAATATGATTTGGCATCAAAGGCTTGATCATTTATCTGTTGATAAGATCAACAGATTGATAAAGGATGGACCTTTAGATTTCCTACAGGTTCAATTTTTGCCTACCTGTGAACATTGTATTCGAGGTAAAATGACCAGGATGCCTTTCCGTAACAAGGTTACAAGATGCGAAGGTATTATTGACCTAATACATACCAATGTATGTGGTCCCTTCAGTACCGCGACTCGAAATGGATACCGATATTATTTGACATTTATCGATGACCATTCGTGATACGGGTTTATCTTCCTACTACGACATAAGTTTGAAACCTTTGAAAAGTTCAAAGAATTTAAGGCTTTGATTGAGAACCAAATCGATAGGAAAATTAAACGGATTCGATCTGATCGAGGTGGCGAGTACCTATCAGATGAATTCAAGGAATACCTTAAGGAGAATGGAATTGTTTCAAATCTCACTCCTCCTGGAACTCCCCAACTTAATGGTGTTGCTGAAAGACGCAACAGGACCGTCATGGACATGGTCCGTTCAATGATGAGTAAAGCTCATTTACCTCTTAGTTTCTGGGGATATGCAGTAGAGACTGCAATATATATCCTGAATAAGATTTCTAGCAAATCCGTGCCTAGCTCCTCATGAGCTCTGGTATGGAACCAAACCTAGTGTTAATCACTTGAGGGTTTGGGGAAGCTTGGTCCATGCGAAGAACGTGGATGCAAGTAAGCTAGAATCTCGCACTCGTGAGTGTTACTTCATTGGGTATGTTAAAGATGGTATTGGATACCATCTTTATGATGTGAGACCCAAAAGGTTTTTGTCTCTAGAGATGTGAAGTTTCTGGAGGATGATTTCCTTAAAGGTCAAGATAAAAATGAAGTAGAGGAACTCATTGAATCCCAAGAGGATTCTGAGCTTCCCATACCAGAAACTGAAGAAGTAAATAAAGATGAAACACACATACGTCTTCGAAGGAGTTCGAGGGTGGTTGCACCACCTGAAAGGTATGGATTCCATGTGTCAGGTGAGACTGACATTGATCCTACTTCATTTGATGAAGCACTCGTGGATGAAGACATGGATAGATGGATGCTAGCAATGAAGTCAGAAATTGACTCCATGCATAAGAATGGTGTATGGACCCTAGAGGATCCACCTAAAGGGGTAAACCCCATTGGGTGTAAATGGATCTTCAAGAGAAAGAGGGGACCTGATGGGAAAGTAGAGACTTTCAAGGCACGGCTCGTAGCCAAGGGCTACACACAGAGAGAAGGCATCGATTACGATGAGACATTCTCTCCTGTGGCTATGCTTAAATCCATCAGGACACTGCTAGCTATAGCTGCATATCTTGACTACGACATCTGGCAGATGGACGTCAAGACAGCTTTCCTCAATGGATACCTCGAGGAGGATATCTACATGGAGCAGCCCCAGGGCTTCATGACTGAGGATGGCAAAGTATGCAAGCTGAAGAAATCCATCTATGGGCTCAAGCAAGCTTCTCGTAGCTGGAACATCACATTTGACAAAACCATAAAGAGTTATGATTTTGTGCAAAATCCTGATGAACCTTGTGTATACAAGAAGACTAGTGGGAGCGTCATTGTGTTCATTGTGCTCTACGTAGATGACATCCTTATCATTGGGAATGATACAGGGATGATGACCAGTGTGAAGATTTGGCTGTCCCATACCTTAGAGATGAAAGATCTTGGAGAAGCCTCTTACATCTTAGGCCTGAAGTTGTTCAAAAACCGAGAAAAGAGGATTTTGGGATTGTCACAACATGGATACATTAAGAAGATTCTTGAACGATTCCGTACGGATAATTCTAAGAAAGGATTCCTACCCTTAAGACATGGTATCCACCTGTCTAAAGGAATGGCTCCTAAAACTGTTGAGGAAAAGAATGCCATGGCTGGATGTCCTTATGCATCAGCCGTAGGAAGCTTAATGTATGCCATGATGTGTACTAGGCCAGATATCTGCCATGCAGTGGGAGTGGTAGGTCGTTACCAATCCTGCTATGGAGAGCAACACTGGAATGCAGTAAAGAACATATTCAAATATCTAATACGGACGCAAGATTACATCTTGGTCTATGGAGATGGTGATCTCCAAGTCTTGGGATACACAGACTCTGACTTCCAATCGGATATTGATGATCGAAAGTCGACATCAGGGTTCGTGTTCTTGTTAAATGGTGGTGTTGTGAGCTGGAGAAGCAAGAAGCAGGACATTACTGCAGATTCGACAACAGAAGCCGAATACATTGTCGCATCGGATGCTGCAAAGGAGGCGGTGAGGTTGCGCAAGTTCATCCTGGAGCTTGGCGTAGTTTCCTCTGATACTCCCATCCCGTTACTCTGCGATAACACGAGAGCCATTGCCCAGGCAAAGGAACCCAGATGGCATCAAAAGAAAAAGCACGTGGAAAGGAAATACCACATCATTCGGGAGATACAAAAATGTGGTGACATCATCATCACTAAGGTGGCCTCTGCCGACAACGTTGCTGATCCCCTTACCAAACCTCTGACACAGAAGGTTTTCGACCAGCATGTAATGAGTATGGGTTTAAAGATTGTACCTAAATGGTTCTGAGGGCTAGTGGGAGATTGTTAGCAATGTGAGCTCCTGGCGAACCATTTCTACAATAAATGTTATTGTAATGAATAAATTATCAATAAAGTTATTGATTATTTTTCACTCCCTTTCAGAGATTAAATGAATGAATGCACTATAGGGTCCCTCTGTACAATAAGGGTTATGTACCATGGCCAACTTGATCATACAGTTGTTGATTCATTGGATGAATCATAGAGGTTGATGCTTGGATGAACATCTAAGGAGTTAGATAGAGGACTCATCAAGCATCATCAAATGATTATTAAGTGATGATCTCCAGCCTGAGTAGGAGATGGCAATCCTATCTCATATGGCTGATATCTGACTGACCTCTTAATGCAGGCCCTCTACATGGGAATAGTGATTCGGAGGTGTTAGATTAGTTGAGTCAATGGGTTGACTTAACGAGATCGAGATAACCAAAGACCTACGTTGAATACTGTCACAACATAGGCATGCATCCTCTGACCAGAGACAGATGTATTGTTATATGTCTGAATGTGTACATTTGGCAGACCAATAGGTTGATGACCTAACCAAGGTCTATACACCGGCAAGCTGGTGTGCATGTAAGGACATATGAGTAATACGATCTCTCAAAGGGATCATACAGGTTCACTTGTAAACCAGGAGACATGAGCTCACTCATGAGGTATTGGGGCTGAACAAATTCCATGCATGGTCGTCATGCTTTGGAAGCATGACATGAATTTGAAGGTAAGATATATGCTTTGTGAAAGCATATGATCTATACCAAATCCCAATGACCAAGATTGAGAAACTTAAATGATCTAACCCTGAAGATGACAGTACAAAAGTGATCTTTATCTTCAGAATGATCATACGTCTTCCAGTATGCAGGATGTACAGGTATTGGGAATACCTGAGGGTGATTTGATCATATACGATTATATAACCATGACGCTTCCATTCCGAGGGAGTGATGAAACAGGTTTGGATTTTAGTGACTCCTCTCATTAGAGAAGTGACCTAATCTTAGTCCATGAACTGGGCATTGATCTGAATGAGATTCAGATGCAATGAGAAGATTAGGTTTACGGTCTTGATTTGATCAAGCATCAGTGGGAGGTCCATGGGATCTGGATTTGAGATATGATCTCAACATCCAAGTCACTATACGTGGAACAATACAATCGCCCTGTCCTTATCTCCAAGTATCTGCGGAGAGATTGCATTATTCTTGAAGGGTTGAAGAATAATTCCATAAGATCTAAGCAATGAAGGAATCATGATTAAATGTGATTTAATCATCTTGATGTATGAAGAAATTATCCAATATAATTAAATGTGATTTAATTAATATGGATAAGAATAATGTGGATAGAAATATCCAATTATTCCTAATATATTATAAATGTGATTTATAATGTATTAGAGAGAGCTAATTATAATTTATATGTGTTGATTAATTATTATGTGTATTGGATACACATTGTGTAATTAATTAACAATGTAAATTATATGTTGTTTTGGGTTGTGAATATGATTCACAATTTTTTTCATGGCAAGACTGCAATATTCTCAAATATAATTGTGAATTATTTTTGAAGAATAAAATCCAACTAATTTGTTGCAAATAAATAATGAGATATTTACATGGAGATATGCAATCTCATGAAATTCATGAGATTGCTCTCCCCATGGAAAGAAGTGGGTGGCACCCTATTCCAATTAGGAAAGGGTGGTTGTCCACATGGAAGGTGCATGGAGATGAAATCTCCATGTACATTCTCTCCTTATTTGTTGGGTTGATTTAGGACTAATTTATATTTGATTTTGTCAAATATATTTTAACCTAATTTTGTTGGTTTTACCAACAACAATCTTGACCATTGGATTGACATAAATCAATCTCATCCATTGATTTTATATGTCACATGGATTGAGATCCATGGATCCCAAAACCCTATAAATAGAGAGGCATACCATGCTCTATCTTTACATGCATTATTGGAGCTCTCTCTCTCTCTCTCTCTCTCTCTCTTTCTTCATATACGACAACCCTCTCTCCCTCTAATATTGGTGGTCGTCCACCATACCCTAGAGGAGGGAATCGTCGACGCCCTCGCCACCGCGCCACCGCTTCGATGTTCTTCGATTCTTCGTCTTCTTGGTGTGCTACGCCCATGAAGGACACGTTCGATCTCGTGTGACGAGATCAGGAGCAACCACGCTTGGATCAACTTCTTGGATTGCAAGGACAATGCGGTTCATCCCCGCGCTCGCAAGCAGTCTCGCCGACGATCGAACTTGAGACAGAAGGTCTCTTCTCTTAGAGACTCGATCAACCACGCTTCAAGAGGTATTGCATTATACTTATTGTGGTTATAGATTAAACGATCTGAGAATCGTTCTCGGATCATGTGGTTTCATCGAAAGAAAATTTTTTAAATTCTGCTGCACCGAACACCTAGTACGACTAGTCGTTCTTCGTCGTATCTGATACGACGATCACGCTTCTGTGATGCGCTTGAGGATAATTTCCATATCCTTCATGGTGTGCCCGTTATCTGTCCTTGAAGCTTTCCTGTTCACCAACTTGTAAAAAAACCTCACCTCCATCTTTAACTTCAGTTGGTTTTTCCCCCACTTTGGACCCCTCAGAGAGCATCAGGAGCGACTCATTATCACATTTCACAATGAGGAAAGAGCGTGGACAAGCCCTTCCTAGACACCTCCGACTAGCTGACCGTCGAGGTTCCATCTCTTAGCCTTGCGTCAGTCGAGTTTCCTTCTTTCCTTCTTTATTCTTCTCTTTTTAGTGTAGTTAGTTGTAGGTTCGAGATTCATCCTTTAGTTTGCATTTTAATAATCAAATTTAGCTTATTTTGGGTCTAAAGTCATCACCGCCATTTCATGCTACACTGATTATCCACCAATAAAAGGCAGTTTCTGCTTTGTATTTCTGTCATGTTTTCTACCCTTCTTACAGGACCTGAAGGGACTTTTGTGCCCTGATTTCGCCAAGAGAAGTCCTTCCAAGGTCGTCGGAGGCCTAGCGACCTCCAATGACCTATCAGTGGTCCCCAGAGCAATTGGAGGCACTTGGGAGCTTATGGGCATCGACTTGAACGAAAGGCATCCATCAGTTGGGTCCCAGATCATCGGAGGAACCCGTAAGATCGAAGAGAAACTTGCCCAACATGAGTTCCTACGTTGTTCTTCCTTCACGCTTCAGAGCCGTCGGATCATCCTCTGTTCCTCCAAAGCAGTGTGCGTCCGATCAGGCTTTGCCAACACCGTCCGATCTTCGACGAAGATCTAATTTTGGCTCTCCGTTGTGAAACGGTAGCAGGTGTTGTGGGCATGACATGTGGCCTAGTGAATCAAGATTCGTCATCTGCTCCCACCTAGTTGTGGTTATTTTGTATATTATGACTCAACACTTTTTATTTAATCATTAAGACTTAAACTTTCCTCTACCATTCATATTATTTTGTAATATTTGAAAAAGGCCCCGCTACTTTATTATAATTATATATGGGTCCTCTACCACGTCACCTCATGTGCCTGTGCACGTGAGGTGTGGGCATTTTGTAGGGTGTTCTCGTAACTTCCTGTATTTAAATTGGGCTAGGGAATATTTTATTATCATAATATTATTGTGTGAAATTTGTAAGGAAGCCCTCGACTTTTATTTTCATAAAGGTTCTTACTAGTCAATGCATTATCGTGTGTTTGCTTGATTTATTAAAATGTTTTTTGTTCTCGAAAAATTCCCAAAAAAAGCCACGAGTTTCTGGATGTTTCACGCCATATATTTATTTTAACATTTTAGGATCTTTTATTATTTATTAAAAATCATTTAGGGCACTTTTTGTCCATGTCTACAGTTTAAAATACATAAAAAAATATAAATCTTTTTTGACAAATTCCAACAAATATTTGTTCTGGTTATTTATTTATTTTGCAACTACAAAAATTGAAAAACCCTAAAAATATAAAAGAAAAGTCTTAAAAATTAAAAATTCCCAAAAACACTTATAAGAATGTAAAAAATTCTTTAAATCCTGAAAAATAGTATTTTCTATTTTTAATTTTCTCTATATTATTATTTATAAATTTAAATTGATTTGGAAAATTTTGGACTTAATTTTATGCTTTTAATTTCCATTTCAATTTCAGTTATTTAATTATTCCCTAATTTAGGTTATTTTTTACTTGAAAATATATAAAAAAAGAGCAAAATTATCTAAAAACACAATAACAGTAAAAATATTGAAAAGCCCAAAAATATTTCATTTTCTTTATTTTGACTATATTTATTAGTATTTATATCTCTATTAGTATGTATTATATATATACTATATATATTGCTATATTGTATTTTCAAATATAAAAATATAAAAATTAAAAAATATATAAAATATATAAAATTAAAACAAAATATAAAAATATAAAACAAATAAAATTAAAAATTAAGAACTCACAAAAAGAAATATAGATAAAGAATCACAATAACATAACTTGCACATTATTGCACAATATAGCCTTTTTTGCCCCCTGAGTTCGAACTCCACATACTAGCACACTATACACATCTATTGTAGAGTTATAATAAATTTTCACTTCATACTTGTATTTTCATTTCTTTATATTTTCTTTATTTTCTTTTCTACACTTGTAGGAATAAGTGTTTGCTAGGGACTAGCAAAGGCAAGTACATGGGGTGATGAATCTCCCTTTCATCAACTTTATTCTTTTATTTTGGCCTTAAATCCTTAGCTAAATGCATGTATATATCATTTATTTGTTAAAATAAACATTGTATAGTTTGTACAAAAAAATGTGTAAATATTGTATATTTAATGTATATAAATCCAAAGTAAAAGAATAAAGGAAGAAAAGAAAAAGAAATTGAACACCGTAGGCGTTGAATAATCCTATATCCCGAGACCCACTCATCATCATGACTTGATTGACAATGAATAAAGTAGGAGGAGATATAGATAAATTGTATAAAATATACACAAAACCCTAGATTTTAAATTCATCAATAATTGATTTTTGGGAGGTATTTCATTCTTTATTATTTATACCTGACATCAATAAACTTTGTACATGAATATTTTAGATAAAAAATACCAATAAAAATAAAAAAAATTATTTAACAAAAAAATAATGCACAGTGTGTCGGAACACACAAAATAAAAACTTCACAGACCTATATATTCTCCATACTATAATAGAATGAATCAAAATCATCTTTAAATGTAGATAACTTTTAATAAGCTACATAATGAAGGAGGTTTCCTTTTATCTAGAGTTAAGATGCAAAATTTAGGTTTTGGGAGCCTATTGTGCAATATACCTTTATATTTTATTCAATACACTTATTCTATGTATTTTTAAATTCCTTTATTTTTGTATATATTATTTAAAACACATGTAAAAAACTAAATAAAACAAAACCATCAAAATAAAATACAAACAAATAATACGTTTCAATACATAACTAAAGTATACTTATATACCTATAATGTATATAGTCATAATTAATTAAGTGTACATATAAAATCAAAAAAATACAATAAAAATACCTAAATGTGTATTAAAACAAATAAAAAATATATAAAATACATCTATAAAACATAAAAATGTATAATACAAAATAAAAATAAAAATACCCAAATGCATGTATATATACTTATACTTTACATGTAAATAATAACTCATAATAAAAAGTCTCATAAAAATAAATAAAAATACATATAAAATACTACATTAAATTACAAACATGTTTTATGTTTTGATAAAAAAATCAATCAAATCATTTGATTTTTACTTCTGATTTCATATGGTCCACGTAGACAAACCAGAAGACTTCCCGCTTTAACCTGGGGTCAACAACCCCCCTTCTCTCTCCCTGGAGCATCAGAATATCAGCCCATGTTTTTCTCCCCTTTTTTTGCTCGAGGTCATCACCATCTTCCATGGTGTGTCGTTTGATTGTTAGAGATTAGAACTCCCTAATTCCCACCAAGGCCTAATATTTCATCGATCTTCTTCAACTCGATCGGAATCCTTGATATAGGTTCCCCTTTTTGCAGCCTATAAATAAGCTCCTCTAGCTCCACATCCAATTTTGATCCTTCTCTCGTATCACATAGCATCTTAGAGCCACTCCACTCCCTTCCTCTTGGAGATAGCTTGAGGATCAAAGGTTTTACAGTGTGAAGGATGCATGGAGGAGCAATCCAAGACTATCTCGGATGAGCTTCGCTAGTTGGTTCTGCCTCCTCGATTCGGGTCTAGTCAAGGCATCCTTCTCCCAATCCTATGTATATATTTAGTCCTATTTCAATTCATGCACCTCAATTTTAGGTTTAATTTCATTTTTATTTTTAAAATAAAAAACCCCAATTGCTTGGATCTTGAGCTCCAAGTTGATTCACTGTGTTTCGACCATTAATCTGCCTCCCTGTTCACTCCATTTGAACACCCTTCACCTTCTCCATTGATCGCTCCATCTTTTCACCCCTAGATCCATCGTGGATCTAGGAGTCGAGCTTTAGCCAGCCGCCTTCGCTGGAGCGCCATATCCATTCCTTCCCTTATTGCCTTTTGCTTCACTCTTCAGTCGAGGGGATGTCCCTCAAACCAAGGACGTTTTTTTGTGAAGGTCACAAGCCTTGGCAACCCATCTGGAACCTAAGTACAGACCTGGAACAAATCTAGGTTGTTTGGAGCAGTCTGAGATCCGATGGCACCGTTGACTCCATCTGATCCAAGCACTACATGTGAAGAAGCTCTAACAAGTTGTTAGGCCTACCAAATCAAGAAGAGAATGCCAAAGCAAGGAGAAATGTATGATCGAAGTTCACTGGACCTAAGTTCATCAAGTGTTCTTCCTCCCCCTTCATCGACCGTCCGATCAAGAACATGACCCAGATCTAATATGGGTCGTTCATCTTACTTGAAGGGGTGCACATAAGGAGCCATTAGATCGCATACGTGGTCAGCCAACAATAATTGGATCAAATCAGGATAAGTAGTAAAAATTGCAGCTACACCCCTTGCCTTTTTATTATTTGTAAAAGGTTCTGTAATATTTTAATTAAGTACAAAACTTTTGGGACAATTTGCGTGTATGCCCTCTGAAATATTTATTTTGCACTTTAATCTAATGCCATCTCATCTCATGGACCCCCACGCGAGTGGATATTTTGCAGGCAACCCCCTTCGAGTTCTTTATTTATTATTTAGTACTTAAAAATCAAGTTGCTGTATAAAATTCTGTGGTTATCGTTTATGTGATACCATGTAATATATTTTACCTACAAATATACCCCTGCCAGCTTAATTTATTTTTATTTATGCATTTTTTATTAAAAATATCTCATGCACTCTAAAAAATTTACAAAAATAGATGAGAGTGCATGATTGGTTGATTGTTCATGATAGATATATTATTTGCTATTTTGCAAGAATTTATTATTTATTAAAATCAAAATAAGCTATTTTATTCCCTATTTACCTTAGAAAATACAAAATTATAAAACTTTTTTGAAAAAAATCCAAAAAAGTCCCTACTATTTATGAGCCTATTTTACCACTCCAAATCAAAAATCACAAAAAAAATCTTAAACAAAATCCAAAAATTAGCAAACCCTTTCTAACCCTAAAAAATTATAATTTTTTCTAAAAATTCAAAAAAAAATAGTTTTCTAGTCTATATTTTTATTTATATATTACTATGTATTAAATCTAGTTTTTGAGAAAATTTGAATCCTTTTGCTATTTTTAATTCTCAAATTAGTTCAGCTTAATTAAAAGGTTATTGTTTGATCCTTTTCTGATTTACCCAAAAATTGCAAAACTTACAAAAAAATCACAAAAGTAGAAGAAGATTTAAAAACCCAAAAATATTTATTTTGATATTTTTACTATTTATACCTATATTTATATATATAGTAGACCCTATATAGCCTATGTATTCCTATATAGTATTTATATAGTATATATTATTAATAATTATTATAAATACCCTAATTATATTTTAAAACCTTTAAAAAATAAAATAGACTATTCATTGGAAAATTTTCTGATTTTTGTATATTTATTATATATTATTATATATTACCTATAGTATCTAAATATCACTTTATATACTTACATATATATACTCTTATATCTATTAGTATATATGAAAAAATAATTAAAATTTTAAAAAAATAAACAACAACAACAACAAAGCCTTTTCCCACAATTAAGTAGGGTCGGCTACATGGATTCTTCGCCTCCATTCATATCTATCTTGGGCCAATCCCGGGATTATATCCACAAAACTAAGATCCCTTCGTATGTTCTCTTTCCAACACTTCTTGGGTCGTCCTCTCCCTCTCTTATCTGGCTCAACGTCCCAACACTCGCATCTCCTAACTGGTGCATCAGTTGATCTTCTTTGCAAATGTCCAAACCATCTTAAGCGGTTTTCTCGCATCTTATCCTCTATCGGAGCTACACCAACTTTCTTTCTGATTGCATCATTCCGAATCTGATCTTTACGTGTGTGACCACACATCCACCTTAGCATTTTCATCTCTACTACATTCATTCTCTGTACATGTTTATGGTTCATAGGACAACATTCAGATCCATAAAGCATAGCAGGTCTCACAGATGCTTTGTAAAACTTTCCTTTAATCTTTAAAGGAATTTTCTTATCACAGAGAACAGCAGAGGCTCCTCTCCACTTTAGCCAGTCTGCATTTATTCTATTAGTAACATCACCATCAATTTCCCCGTCATGTTGCATAATAGATCCCAGATATCTAAAGGAATCTCTCTTCTGAATGTTATCGTCTCCAATCTTTGCCTCGATTCCTTCACCATTGCTTCCATCAAAGGTGCAATCCATATAATCCGTCTTAGCCCTACTTATACGAAATCCTTTAGTCTCCAACTCATGACTCCATACCTCAAGATTCTCATTTAGTCCATCTCTAGTCTCATCAATTAACATAATATCATCAACAAATAACATACACCAAGGTAACTCATCCTGGATGTGACTGGTCAACTCGTCCATAATCAAAGTAGAAAGAAATGGGCTCAAAGCAGAACCTTGATGTAAACTAATGTTGATGTCAAAATATCCAGTCTTCCCAGACGGGGTCCTCACACAAGATAAAGCCCTATCATACATGTCCTTTATGAGGTTAATGTATAGGACAGGTACTTGTCTCTTCTCCAACACTCTCCACAATATCTCTCGTGGGACATAATCATAAGCCTTCTCCAAATCAATAAAGATCATGTGGAGGTTTTTCCTTTTATCTCTATAAATCTCTATTGTTCTCCTCAGCAAATGGATGGTTTCAGTCGTTGAGCGACCTGGCATGAATCCGAATTGATTTTCTTTTGCATCGGAAATTTGCCTCAACCTTCTTTCGATCACACGTTCCCAAATTTTCATAGTGTGACACATCAGCTTGATACCTCTATAATTTGAACAGTTTTGAATGTCTCCTTTATTCTTATAAAGAGGCACCGCGATACTCCTCCTCCAATCTTCAGGCATTTTCTTGCTTCGCCAAATAACATTGAATAGATTCGTAAGCCAAGTCAAGCCACGCTCACCTAAAACTCTCCATACTTCTACAGGGATGTCATCTGGTCCTACACCTTTTCCAGGTCTCATAACCTTCAAAACCTCCTCTACTTCCTTTCTTTGTATCTGTCTATAGCATGCACGATTCAAGTAACTTTCACTACAAGCTAGATCATCCAAAATGATATCTCTATTTCCTTCCCCAATTAAAAGTTTATGGAAGTACTGCTCCCATCTAGTCTTTATATCCTTCTGAGTAACAAGTACATGACCTTCCTCGTCCTTAATGCATCTCACTTGAGAAAGGTCTTTGGTCTTTCTTTCTCTTGCTTTGGCCAACCTGAATATATCCTTTTGTCCCTCCTTAGAGTCGATATTTTTTATACAAAACTTCATAAGCTTTTGACTTAGCTTCGCTTACAGCCTTTTTTGCTTCCTTCTTCGCTATTTTGTAGTTTGTGACAGTTTCCTCTGTTCTATCCTTAGACATAGCTTTAAAGCAAGCTCTTTAAAGCAAGCAATTTTATAGTTTGGTCTTTCTCTTTCTTTCTTTTTTTTCGATATATCTGTTCTATCCTTCTTTAACTCAGCCATGGCAGGTCCCAAGCCCGGGTAAATGAGGAAGGTTGCATTAGGTAGCCGACAGCTAGCGTAAAACAGTCAGAGACAACTTCCTAAATAGTACTTTTTATCTAAAAACTATTTAAGAAGTTGCCTCATGACAGTCGGATCTTTTCAACATGGATTTAAAAAAATAAAAAAATATAAAATATATATTAGTTAAAAAAGAATTAAATTAAAAACCCACAATAGATTAGTTTATATTGTGCATGCTTATACGTACACATATTATTTATTTATAAATAATATACATTGCTACATCTCGTGTTCCCTGTGTTCGACCCTTACCTGCTTGTCCATTGTAAACACTTGTCTGTCGGGTTATAATAAATTTTGATTCACAATTTCTTTTGATTGTTTTATATTATTGTGTGGGCTGATTGGTTTTTAAGTTAGTCAGCTCTCGAGATCGATCATCACAGTGATTGAGGTCTGCCTTGTTTGACCTCACGACTACCTCTCAGTTCTCTTTTGATTCAACATCGAGCAGGCGGGTGTGTGTTGGTGTTCCCCTTACCAACATTGGGTGGAACATCAATAGATGTGGAAATGTATTTACATCAGATTACAATCAAATGCAACTCATTTGTTTAGAGGGATTTTTACATTTATGTAAGTACATTATATGGACAAAAGTGTAATAATTGAAAGGAAATGCAATTGTAAAAAAGTCGTGGGGGCACAAGTATAACAACAACAACAAAGCTTTTTTCCACATTAAGTAGGATTAACTACATGTATTCTTTGCCTCCATTCGTATCTATCTTGGGTCATTTTTGGGTTTAGATCCAAAAAACTAAGATCCCTTCGCATAGTCTCATTCCAACACTTCTTAAGCCTTCCTTGCCCTCTCTTAGCTAGCTCAACATCTGAAACTCACATCTCCACATCGGTGCATCAGCTGACCTCCTTTGCAAATGGTCAAACCACCTTAAGCGATCTTCTCGCATCTTCTCCTCGATCGAAGCTACATCAACTTTCCTTCTGATTGCATTATTCCGAATCTGATCTTTACGTGTGTGTGTGTGTGTGTGTGTTCACACATCCACTTTAGTATTTTTATTTCTGCTACTATCATTCTCTACACATGTTTATTGGCTCACGGACCAACATTCAGATCTGTATAGCAGTCTCACATCTGCTTTGTAAAACTTTCCTTTGATTTTCAAAAGAATTTTCTTATCACAGAAAATAATAAAGGCTCCTCTCCACTTTAGTTATGGGACACAAATGTTTCAAAATTTTGAAAGGGTATAAGTGTACAAAATTACATGTTCTAGATGGATGGCGTGGGAGCTTATATTTCTGATGAAATTAGAATGACATAATTAATGGATATAAGGATGGAAGTACATGAGTTTATTTTTAAAAAATAAAATAAAAATAATGACAAAAAAATAAGGGGAGAGGAGCCGGCTCGCTGCATTTTTTTCTCCTTGTGGATGTGTATTATGAGGAGTCCGGTTATATAAAGACTGGTTTTGCACCAGTCATGCACAAGAGGTCCGCTTCTAACCATATGTCCCCGTCTCCACTTTCTTTCCAATATGGCGCACAGGTCTCCCGTTGCTGTTAGGAGTAACAACAGAAGCACCAACAGCAACAACAATAATGAAGGAAACCCATGGTTGCAGCTCCCCGACGTTTCCCTAAAAGTCGTACTCTCGCGTCTCAACCTACGCGACCACGTTCGCATCGGCGCAGCCTGGCAGGTCTTGCAAAAGTATGCCATGATAGACAACCCACCTTCCTCTAAGTCCATCTGCTGTGGGTTCCCTCCGACAACCCACGTCACCTCCTCAACAGCTTCTTATGCCGTCACAATGGCCTCGTGCAACGTGATCTCACGGAAGGCGACCAGAGCATCAACTGCCTAGGATTCTTTCAAGGATGGCTGGTTATCGAACCGCGCACACATGTTCGCGTTTGTCGAGAGCCATTCCGTGTGCGCCGCTCGATTTTGATCGAGGTGCCTTCTAGGGTTAAAGCAAGCAGAGGATCCTCTTCCGTGCGAAGAAGTATATACCTCTTCAACCGCATCTCGGGGGATCGTGTCCAACTTCCGAAGTTGCCACGAGGGCAGGAGATCTTCAAGGCCGTGTTGTCAGAGGACCCAGGTTCCGACGAGTGCATCGTCGCCATCGTGGATGAGAACCTCGACGCATTCCTATGCAAGAGGCCGCGTCAGCATGGTGCTCGGTGGGTGCGTTACGGTGGGGAGACAGATTCGGACATCCCATTCATGGACGTGGCCGTCCATGGAAGACTGCTCTGGACGGTCACAGGAAGGTGCATCGTCAAGATCCCGCTCGATGTCGTCAAGGCGCATACAGAACGGTGGACATTCAGCCCCAAGAGTGAAGCCTTCCTGGTTGTGTGGGACGACAAGGCGTGGGCTGCGATCATGTCTTCGTCGAGAACGTCGTTCGATGTGTGGGAACTTCGAGAAACGGCATTTGTTAGGCGAAATGACCTGCAGGGCTGGGCATTGTTGCTCAGGTACTTCTCAACCAGCAGTATCATACCTGCAGAAGAGATGTGGATGGCCGAGAGAAACTCGATATATCTGTTCGACGGAATCGACCACGCGAGTGTGTACAAATACGATCCAGAGTCAACTCATTTTTCATTCGTTGAGATACTACAAGTTTCCGGGTCAAGTTTAAGTTCCTATTTTGAATACACCCGAATCTGAAAGCCTTCATGGTCCCTAGTTTGTTGCTTGAGGTGGTTGTGAGTCTTGTGATACTCCTTGAAGTTCAGCACTTTCAGTTTAGTGCAATGAGATGCTGTTAATTTTCTTTATCACAACCAGGCATATAATAGCTTAGGCACGAGAATAAACAGCACAGATCATTTGAGACAATATTCGAAGACATATTTGATTAAACTACTAGATGCTTAGGCGTGGAAAAGGGGAGGGAGGGGAGGAGGAAGAATGGGTACTTCTCTTCCATAAAAAGAATCTTTCAAGGTTGAATATAATATACCAGATTCAGGATCAAACACCATTTTCTGTATTTCAGGAGGCTATCCTTCATCACTTGCCAAGGGATCTTAGATTCGCGGGATTCATCTTTGAGGAGAGACTTGAAAAGCTGATAGAGCATCAAAAGAAGAATGATTAGCATTTAATTTTACTGCATAATTTAGAAACAGATGAATACTTGTTTTCCCAAAATATACCATTGTATACGAACGTAAACAAATTCTATCCAGGAGCGTTTGAAGCATATCTTACACCATCTTAAGACTTGGGCATTAGTTTTGGCTAGGGGAACCGAACAGGTCGCATGTTATTGTTGGAGTTCTATTGATCATGCTTTCAACTCATAGTGGAAGTAAATTTGCCTCAGGAGTACTCGTGGAAACTTATTCCACGGGACCCCCACGCGAATATATAATTTGTTAGGTACCCCAAGGAAGTTGTGACTTGAGGTCACGGCTTCTATAGTAGGAAGCCGTCACTTGAAGTCATGGCTCCCACTGAAGGAAGCCGTGATCTCAAGTCACAGCTTCCTCTGCTTCCAGAACAAACAAGTCCCCACCCTTGGTGGTGGGATTGGATAGAAAGGCAATAGTTACATAAAGCCAAACAACAAAGTTCATTACTTTTAACATTAGTCCAAAAAAGAGAGTCATAAAACATAAAAATAAGCTCTTCATTTAATATATGTAAAACTACATAGAATCATAACATAAGAAGAAGGTCTTCATTTAATATACATTGTGATACATATCACTACGTTACAAATACATCACACACATTTCCTTCTATGAAAGACTCTAAGCTTATGTAGCCTTTCGTCGGGTTCCTACGGTATCGCCCCAGGCTGCAGTTGGCTTGAGGGCACGATCTGGCTAACTTCATCAATCTGTGAAATCATATATCCATCGAGTATCGCGACATCGTCCATATGAAATACTGGAAGCGAGAGCAACGTGAAGGGCCGACGTCAGAAGGACCCCTCTCCTTTACCGGGGCAGCTGGTGTGGACAGGCTACTAGGGGTGCAATGGTCCTGAAAGGGAGTCTGAAAATCATCAGTAGTAGATGCTTCGACATGTCGCCTCCGACCACCTCCAACTCTTGCTCCTTCACATCCTGCCCATGTCCTTGTCCACGACCCCGATCAATAGGAGTTGGTTCCGCGAAAACCCCTTCTTCATTTCCTTCAGCGTCCTCATCATCATCTGCCCCATCTCTAAACTATCTCTCGATGGCTTCCAATAGTCGCCGCTCAGAATAAACCGCCAAAAATGTCACACGTTATGAGTTATCCCTTGCTAGATGGATGTCTCTAAACCTCGATACTTGGAAATAAGACAGACTTGAGTCATATTCTATGTATGTTGAAAATAAAATGTTAATGTAATTGTTACATACAACAAAGTCCATCATGCACTCGTATCTACCAATAAACCCTCGAGTGATACGGTTATACCAAATCATGTAGTCATCTGTCACCCCATCTCCTCCTGGCACTATGGGGATTGTCTCCACAATATAATCCCTCCTGTTCTCCCACATCCCCAAGAAGTTAGCATGGAATTGGATCCAATCAACGTTGATCTTCCCTCACAGATCTATCGAGTGGAGCTTTGGGCAGATGTTACACAGACCTAGGATCCCCTAAACTGCTCGAAACTGGCATAACACACGATCTGGAGTGTATAACTCAACCAAACAGAAATGAATGAGTGGTACACTTGCAACATGAAGATCGGGTGCTTCTAAGCAGTACGAAGGAAGCATCTGCATCACATCTGTCGTGTAAGGCCTCCAAACAACCTACGAAAATAGAAAGAATTTTATTAGAATCATGGATAACTACTCATAGTGTAACAAAATGCTAGGTTTACTTTCATACATGTGATGTTGTCTAAAGGTCAAATGCATCTCAATATGGGCGCACCACATGTGTTGGCTCTGAAGTGACATCAAAATCTGCCCGTCAACTACATCCTAAGGGGCTCCTCCCCAATCGGGCCTCCGGTGTACATTGGACGTTGTGTGGGGAAAATGTTCCCATACCCACACCTGATGTAAGACCAAAGTGCCACAGATCTCTATTGCTTCTGCTTTGGATGTGATGCACAACTACCTGTAAAGGAAAGCCAGGAAGGCAAATCCCTGGATAACTGTCCACATGCCTCTATGTCTTCGAGCATTGGAAGGTAAATCAGTGAAACTTCATTTTCGAACTTGTCCGGAAAGACAACCCTTCCCAAGAGTTGTAGTATATATGCACGGGTGTGCTGCAAAATGGTCACCTCATCAGTATACTTCGGAAGTACGGATAAATGCTCAACAAGCCATGTCATGCGGATACGTGCACCATCAATGTTAGGCTTCTCAGGCCTCTCCCCAAGAAGCCTTTCGCATAGTTCAGGCCAGCTAAGAGATGTTATATATCCAATCACGAGATGCCCATCGATCTTCAGTCCAAATATGTAAGCCACATCCTGCAAAGTGATCGTCATCTCTCCATGGCACATGTGAAAGGTATGAGTCTCTGAGCACCATCTCTCTACCAATGCGGTAATTAAGTGCCAATCAAGTGAGATGAAGTCAAGTCGCATCATTCCTGCAAAACCCTCAGCATATACATGGTCCACGATCTGTCCATCAACGGAGGCATGTCGTAGTATGCCCTCTCTATGTTGACATCTCAACAATCTCGCACCTAATGAGCATTCAAGAAAATAATTACGTCAGATAACAAAATAAAATATATTGATAAAAACTCACAGTAAAATTTTTTTAAGCACGTACATCTCCCTGCCAAACAGCTCTGGATCTATGAGAGCCCTGTAGATGTAAAACAGATCGATCAATGGGACCCAACTCCATCTGCAACAATTAAAAAATTGAATGGTTAAATAGGTGGTTGTCAAAAATTAAACAACAGAAGTGAGTATAAAAAAATATATTCACAAATATCAAAAACTAAATAACCTTGGCTAGTACAGTTGGGACATTTCCTCCTATTATGGCCACTCTCCCGACATAATCCACATTTGTTTACACTTGGTGGACCATGACTACTATGCTGACGATTATGACCAAGTTGACGACAAACCCGGCACTGTTGTTGGACAGGATCCTCACGCTTATCCATTTCACTATGAATCCGCTTTGATTTGGGCCGACCCTTGGATCGTACTCTTGTTGGATCTGGAATTATTTTCTCTGATGTGAATTTTGGCCATACCTCCCTATCTCCAATGGGGTAGAAGACACCTTCATAGATGTTTAGTTGACACTGCCATGTATACCACGGGCCAATATACTCATCAACATCAATATTTAGATGTTCTAGAACAGTGCATGAATGAGAACAAGGGATTTTATGAACCTACCACTTCTGACAGTTGCAAAACAAGTCACTGAGTAGGACTGAATGTTTCCTTCCGCCCTTTAGGCCAAACTGTGTCATCCATTGCCATGTGATGACTTTATATAAGTGTAAAGAAGTACCCCTAATTCGAGTGATTTGATGACTATTGCTCCTATCCATCCACCTCTTTAGCATGTCAACAGCGTATTTGGTGAATCGGTCACCACGAGCAAGATGAGACATTATCTCACTACGACGATCGTAGAAATATTGAATGCAATTTTAGTATATCTTCTACACCAAGGCTGTCACTTGAAGTGATCTTGCATCTTTCAATACAGCGTTATAACTTTCAGAAAAGTTAGATGTCATGTAATCGAAACGATGTCCATCATCAGAGGCCAAAGTACATTGATCTTTAGGGCAATTGTGTGTATCATATCAGTACCATGCATTCTCATCCATGTCCTTCAACTTGTCCATGTAATTAGTCCACTTTCTTTGTGTATAAGTCTTCCCAGCCTTCATTACCAAGCTCTTCATTATCTGGTTTTTCACAACATCGCTGAAGTTACTAACAACATGACGTAGGGAATGAAGGATATGAGATAAATCCTCAAGCGCATCACGGAAGCGTGAGCATCGTATCGAATACGACAAAGAACGACTAGTCGTACTAGTTGTTCTATGCAGTAGAAATTAAAATTTTCCATGTGACGAAACCACATGATCCAAGAACACTTCTTGGATCGTTTCGTCTAAACCACAAACAAGTAGGAGGATTACCTCTTGAAACCTGGTTGCGATCGAGTCTCTAAACGAAGAGACTCATGTCTCAAGTCTGATCCGACGGAGGAGACGCTTGCGAGCGTGTTGATGAAACACGTGTTTCTCGCAATCCATGTAGATGATCCAAGCGGCGGATCTCCTGATCTCAGCACACGAGATCCGACGTCTTCTTCACGAGCGAGGCACACCGCAGGAGACGGAGATCCACGAGCAAACGATCAGGCAGCATAACGACGACGCTGCGATGATGGAGACTCCCTCTAGGGCATCTATGGTGGATGGCCATGAGAGAGGAAGAGAGAGGGCTGACGTGTAGAGAGAGAGAGAGAGACTTATGTTCTCTTGTGTAAAGAAGAGCAATGGGGTGCCTCTCCTTTTATAATATTTTGAGATCCACGGATCTCAATCCATGGGCATCACAAATCCAATGGCTCTCATTGATTTGTGTTTCTTTTAATGGATAAGATTTGTGTTGGTAAAAACCAACAACAATTAATTTAATTTATATTAAATCTATATTGATAGATCAATACAAATCAATCCCAAATTAAATCAATCAAGCATGGAGATTATGAAATGAAGATTGCATCCTTCTATAATATTGGATTTGGTGGCAATCTCATGCAATCTCATGAGATCTCATGAGATTACATTATTCCATAGAAATCTCTAAGATTTACAACAACATTTGTTGTAAATTATTCTATAAAAATAACTCATAATTATTTTGTAAATATTGCAATCTTGTCATTGGAAAATTGTGAATCACATTCACAACCCAAAATAAAATGTGAATTACATTTTCAATTAATTATCCAATGTGAATCTAATTCACATCAACATTTAATTAACAAATGTATATTACCAATTGCTCCCTCTTATATATTATAAATCACATTTACAATATATATGACTAATATGGCTATTGCTATCCACATTATTCATATCCATGATAATTAAATCGCATTTAATCATCTTGGATCTCTATTCTCGTGTGCCCAAATAATATGAATCGCATTCACATTATTTATATATTTAATAATTAAATCATATTTAATTATCTTAGATAACTCTTCTTATAATATGAATCAAATTCATATTATTCATGATAATTAAATCACATTTAATTATCAATTTTCTCAATGCTCGGATACACATATCAACAATGAAATTATCCTAAACTCTTTCAAGGATAATGCGCTTTCTCCGCGGATACTTGGAGATAAGGACAGGGCGATTGTATTATTCCACGTATAGTGACTTGGATAATGAGATCATATCTCAAATCCAGATCGCGGGCCTCCCATAGATGCTTGATTAAATCAAGACCACAAATCTAATCTTCTCATTGCATCTAAATCACATTCAGATCAATGTCCAACATTTAGACCAAGATCAGATCACTTCTCTACTGAAAGGAGTCACTAAAATCCAGACCCATTTCATCACTCCCTGGGAATGGAAGCATCATGGTTATACAATCGTTTATGATCACGTCACCCTCAGGTATTCAATTACCTATACATCCTGCATACTGGAAGACTCAGAATAAAACCGAAGTATCGGATTAACTTTATACTGTCTACTTCAAGGTTTTTATCAGTAAGTTTCTCATTCGATCATTGGGAGTTGGTATCGATCATAAACTTTCCAAAAGCATATATCATATCTAGGTCTTGATCATATACTATCCAAAAGTATATATCAAACCTACAAATTCAGTCAAGCTTCCAAAGCGAGACGACCGTGCACGGAATTTGATTCTTCCCAATATCTCATGAGTGAGCTCATTTCTTCTGATTCAGTAACTAAACCTGTATGATCCCTTTGAGAGATTGTATTACTCATATGCCCTTACATGCACACCAGCACGTCGGTGTATGGACCTTGATTAGGTCATCAACCTATTGGTCTGCCAAATGTATCTACTCAGACATATAGTAACACACCTGTCTCCGGTGAGAGGATGCGTGCACGTATCGTGACAGCATACAATATAGGACTTTGGTTATCTCGATCTCGCTGAGTCAACTCTTTAACCTAACTTATCTAACACCTCCAAATCTCTATTCCTATGCAGAGGACCTACATCAAAAGGTCAATTAGATATCAGACTAAATGAGAAAGGATTGCCATCTCCTACTCAGGCTGGATATCATCTCTTAACAATCAATTGACGGTGCTTGATGAGTCCTCAATCTAACTCTTTAGATATTCATCCAAGCATCAGCCTCTATAATTCAATAGTTGAATCAACAGCTGTATGATCATCAAGATGGTCATGGTACATAACCCTAATTGTACTAAGGGACCTATTATGCAAATTAATTATTCTTCATTTCAGATCAGGGAATGATATTTGCAATAACATTTATTGCATAATGGCTCGTCGTGGGCTCGCATGTCCAACAATCTCCCACTAGCCCCAAGAGCTATTAATGGGCTAATCATTTAAACCCACACTCATGTGACAATCATATGATATTTAGAAAAATATCTAGGTAAGCTGATCAGTCACTCTGTTCTCAAAAGATTATGCCAAGTCCTTTTACGGCACTTGCATATCTCCAAATAACAGTGCTCGCATCTAATGCGAATATCGCATCTCATGCAACCAATACTCAATCTTTTTTTAAAGCAGTTATAGTGTCATGGACACTATTGCTCAATAATTATTATAACCAGTATTTCCATAATCCTTATCAGAATACCCTTATTCCTGGAGATCTCTATCTCCTAAGGTATCTACAATTAAAACCTTTTAGATCTCTATCTATAAAGTCTTGAGCTTTTGAAGATAAGACTTTGAGATCATTATTTCAAAAAACTTGTCATCTTTGAAGATATTGTTATTACTGCAATGAAGTATTTTATCTCCATAGTTGGATTAGTATCATTTACTATTCCCACTGCATGGCAGACATCTGGCATTTGTACACATCTAGCATACACTCAGCTTCTTGTAACTGGTGCACAAGTGCAAGCAGTTCTAGCATTCACTTTCTCAACCCTCTGAGGTGCTATCCCTTTAGATAGGTCAGTACCATATCTCAAGGGAAGGAAGCCTTTCTTGGAATTTCCAAGAATGGAATATGTCCAAGGTGTACTATAAAATGTGATGGTCCCGATACCCTCTTCTCTTTGCTTCTGAACAACTTCAGAACTAAGATCTAAGAGATATACCTGAAATCATATCTCAAGTTATGGAACAACCATATTATAAAACACTTATTATTATCCTTATATCATTTTAAATGATTAGGATATCATCTACATTTAGCACGATGAACACAAAGGCACTCCCACTAAGCTTCACATGGCTCATCAAGATTCTATCTCAAATCATAACATTTATAATTTCATCAAATATTATGGTCCAACTTTAAGAAGATTATTTGAGTCCATAGATGGATTCCTTAGCTTGCACACCTTGCTTTCCTCAACCATGAATCCCTGGGGCTACTTCATGTGAATATCTTTATTAGAGGAATTCATAGAGGAATGCAATTTTGACTTCCATCATGAAGATGTAAAATCAAGTTGTATAGCTATAGTTTGCAATATTCTGATGGTTTTAAGCATGGTCACCGAATCGAGGCATCCTTCATCGCAAGCAATGTCTTCTCTTCCGGTGTGTAGCTCATGGCTACGAACCGTGCTTTGAAGGTCTCTACCTTCTCATCAGGTTCCCTCTTCTCTTGAAGATCGATTTACACCTTTACAGGTCTTACCCATATAGGTGGATCCTCGAGGGTCCATATACAACACTTGTATATGAAGTCTACTTTAGACTTTATTGCTAACATCCATCTTTCCATGGTATGATCCTCGGGAGTTTCATCACATGAAATCCGATCATTGTTAGACTTAACTGACACATGGAGTACATCCTCAAACTCATTTGAAGAGGTATTAATGTTTCATCTTTAATTGTCCTTTTAGTTTCCGATTTCAGGAGCCTCATTATCATCTCAAGATTAAATGAGTTCCTTTACTTCATTTTCATCTTGATTCTCAAGAGACTCAACCTCTAAGAATCACATTCTTAGAGATGAGATATTTTAAGAATCTCGAGGTCATAAAGTAGGTATCCAATACCATCCTTTATTTTTCTAATGAAGCAGCACTCTCAAGTGCTAGATTCCAACTTACATGAATGGAACCTTGTTAAGGATATACATTGTATTCTCTACTACAAATATATACCTAGAAACTAAGGGATAATTATGCTAAAATTCATCATTGATGAGATCATGTCACATATGATCCAATTATATTTTCCTATAACTTTATTTAGTTAAGGTGTGTTAGGAGGAATGAGATAGAAATGATATTCATATCTCAATAAGGTATTCTTTGAATTCATCTAACAGGTACAAGCTACCTAGATTAGATCAAATTCATTTTATCTTCCTTCAAACTTTGGTTCTAAACCAAAAAATTGAAATCTTTGAACATTTCAAAGGTTTCTTAGGCGAAGAGAAGAAATCTCATATCATATATAATCATCAATAGATATCACATATCCATAATGTTTACTATGATATAGATGATCCGCATACATCAATATGTATGAGATCCTGAATACCTTGACATCTTACACCTTTCCCAAGGAAGGGTGTACTGGACATATTTTTACTTTTGAATACAATATTCATAAGTATGTAAGATTTGAAATTTTAGACATTCTAAAGTTTCATTATTCTTATTTGTCTATTGATCAAATCATCAGGCAAACGTCCAAAGCTTGATGCCAGATCATTGCCAAATGATCTTCATCCTCCTATTGATCTTTTAAAGGTTTAATTTCAATATTAGAAATCTTAATGAACCATTCATTAATTTTCTAATTTTGTAGAGTCCACTAGATGTTAGATTACTATCTGAAATATATCCATCATAACTCTTTATGATAGGTTTATTCCAGAATTCATGTTTATTTCCAACATTTAGAAACAAACAATGAGTGTATTCTAATATCTAGGTCATAGAGATATTCTCTGAGACTAAGGCTCTCCGACTGAAAATATGAAATACATCTATCCAATAGAGATTATTGCAACAATTGCATCAATATCCATGTGGATAACTATAAACCTTAAGATCAAATTTTCCAGTCTTCTAAAGCATGTGCAACCCATTGCAAGTGTTGTAGAAGATTGAGATACAATTATAAGACTTTATCTTATTTAATAAGCAAGTCAATATTAATGATTTATGCATATTGTTCTGATGCTCTATCCGAGTCCTAACCTAAGGATTCTAGATGGACTTGATAGCCATACTATCAACACACCAACTTATTGCAGTATTGACATTCATCCAACTCTTAGGATGTCATGTGGAAGTCATAGAAGTACGGTCAACTCTTTGACTATCCTTCTCATTTTGGGTCTTACCCATGCTTCCACTGCGCTCCCTTTTTCTATAAACAACCATTGCTTAAGATTAAGGATCTCTTATGTTAAATTCAAAAGAAATCAATATAAGAGCATTTCAATATTTATACATGCTTCATTAAATCCATACAATATGAATATTATGAAGCTTCATGAATGACTAGGGTATAGACAGTAGAATGATGACACTCATCACGTCTACATCCATCTAGACTCTTAAAAACATTGGTTCAGGTAGGTATTCAAATATTTTTGAATACATCATCTCTTACAGAGCCACCATTCTGCATGATGCAGTAAACCATCTCATTCATGATAAATGTCAAGAGCACATATGTATGCCAGAATATTTTCATTGATTTTATAAGGATTATTTGACAATTACGATCATCATCGACATGTCACTTACAAAGTACGTCTGATGAGAGATCAAGACTATAGAAACACACAAACCTTAGGCGTGTAGTCCTATTATCTATTTAATTGTCATTCCTCATTATTATGAGGGAACTTGCACATTGCAAACACATACATTATGTGCCCAACTGCAAGTACAATATCTGGATCATGAGTCCAATCCATGATATTTTACTAGTTATTATTAAGTATACCATTGGGTGGGTTTAATAAAGGATTATCTGAAATAAGAAATTTGCATAAGTGTGTATATTTATATATATACATATTTTACTTTGATTTAGAAATTTTATATTAAAGTTGTCTTGCCTTGTCAACATTGAAAGTTTACTCCCTTAATTACTTTCAATGTAATAAATATACTTACCATTATATCTCAAGCAAGATCTGGGATCTCCTTCCTTATCTATGTCACATCCCAATAATATGAGAACCTGTGACTCTGATTAAAAGAAGCGGGAACACATTCCGCCTTACAAGTCCAACTTGCATTTCCCAATTAGGTCTTTAACACCCAGTCCCACCACCCCTAAGGCGATGTTGACACGTCATTAATTGAAACAACCGTCAACAGGAATACAACTCGCTATGTGCAATCCAATATCGCCCCGATAATATGAGGACCCGATATTGGGGTCACTACGCATACGTCCTTACTCTTTCGAGAAGTGAAGAGCCCGATCCAAACGTCTTGTATGCAGGAGTTCTCACTTCAGACAGGCGTCTCTGACATATAATCTCTGGCGACGGAACCCTTTACCTTGACGGGAGACCATGGATGTCACTTATGTGATCCTCCATATCATATTCAAATTCTAATTAATCATTATGAATCATATTCATTATGATTAATTCTTTCAAGGGAAATCACATCTCTATTCATAATAGAGTGTTTTAGTTTTAATTGGATTCCAAATAATCTAATCATATGAAATTATTGATCCAATTAATATCCAACAAACATTCTTAATTGTTACTTGAATTATGGTGTTATCACAAATACGTATTATTTTGAATTTTAATAATTAGAAATACATCATGATTTCTTAAGCATTACACTAATCCTACCCGATGTCATGGCCAGTACCGATGGGGGTGGGACAGACCGCACACGATGCAACCTGCTACCCCAACGCTCCCCGACTAGACACCATATCTACATCGGGAAATGATAATGCAAAATAGATCACTTTATACTTGAGATGATCATCGGTTCTGCAATCGAAATTAAATCATATGATAATAACCAAAACAATTTTTATTAACATTATAATGATATTTTCTAAACAAATCTCAAATCCTATTCAAGCAACATGTTTGTTGGAATGTAGATCACGTAACCAATTAGTGATCTAGATCACATCTAATCAAATATTGGTTAAGGCAATGTCATTTATGGAAATAATTGTCATCAAATATTTCACAAATATTTATGCACAATTATTCAAGGAAATTAAACAATTTAATTTTACTAATTGATTAAATGACGATCACTAGGTTCTTGATTAGGAAAGTATTTCCAGAAGTGACCCTCACTTACTAAAAATACCACATCTCAATCAATTTAAATCCAAATTAAGCAAAATAAGTTTCTAAAGTTTGATAATTTGATTTACAACAGAACACAAGTGATTTACACGTATTTCAAGGCGTTTCAAATCCGCAATTAACATCTTAATTACATTGAGATTCGCAATCTCTGAAACTGTGGATACATGTTCACTAAAATGATTATATCTCGAGCATACGGAATCCAAATTATGTAAACTCAAATCCTACGGTTTCCTTATTTAATGGGTAACAAAATCCAATTATTATTTTTGTGTTTAGATAATTTTAACAGTGCCGAAAATAATCTCAAAATATAGATGCGAAAATGAAATGCATGAAAACTTTCGCAAACCCTAATGAACCCAAGTCGTCCTCGGTTTATAGATCGCATCCAAAACCACCAACCTGGATCTGATACCACTTAAAGGATATGAGATAAATCCTCAAGCGCATCACGGAAGCGTTAGCATCGTATCGAATACGACGAAGAACGACTAGTCGTACTATTTGTTCTATGCAGCGGAAATTAAAAATTTTCATGTGACGAAACCATATGATCCGAGAACACTTCTTGGATCATTTCGTCTAAACCGTAAACAAGTAATAGTATTACCTCTTGAAGCGTGGTTGCGATCGAGTCTCTAAACGAAGAGACCTCCTGTCTCAAGTCCGATCCGACGGAGGAGATGCTTGCGAGCGTGTTGATGAAACATGTCCTTCTCGCAATCCATGTTGATGATCCAAGCGACGGATCTACTGATCTTGACACACAAGATCCAACATCTTCTTTACGAGCGAGGCGCACCGAAGGAGACAGAGATCCACGAGCAAACGATCGGGCAGCATAACGACGATGCTGCGGCGATGGAGACTCCCTCTAGGGCATCCATGGTGGACGTCCATGAGAGAGGAAGAGAGAGGGTTGACGTGTAGAGAGAGAGAGAGAGGGAGAGAGAGAGAGAGAGAGACTTATGTTCTCTTGTGTAAAGAAGAGCAATGGGGTGCCTCTCCTTTTATAATATTTTGAGATCCATGGATCTCAATCCATAGACAACACAAATCCAATGGTTCTCATTAATTTGTGTTTCTTTTAATGGCTAAGATTTGTGTTGGTAAAAACCAACAAGAATTAATTTAATTTAGATTAAATCTATATTGATAAATCAATAAAAATCAATCCCGAATCAAATCAATCAAGCATGGAGATTATGGAATGAAGATTGCCTCCTTCCATAATATTGGATTTGGTGTCAATCTCATGCAATCTCATGAGATCTAATGAGATTACATTATTCCATGGAAATCTCCAAGATTTACAACAACACTTATTTTAAATTATTCTATAAAAATAATTCATACTTATTTTGTAAATATTGCAATCTTGCCATTGGAAAATTGTAAATCACATTCACAACCCAAAATAAAATGTGAATTATATTTTCAATTAATTGTCCAATGTCAATCCAATTCACATCAACATTTAATTAACAAATGTATATTACCAATAGCTCTCTCTTATATATTATAAAAATATTTATAATATATGACCAATATGGATATTGCTATCCACATTATTCATATCCATGATAATTAAATCACATTTAATCATCTTGGATTTCCATTCTCGTGTGCCCGAATAATATGAATCGCATTAACATTATTTACATCTTTGATAATTAAATTATATTTAATTATCTTAGATAACTCTCCTTATAATATGAATCAAATTCATATTATTCATGATAATTAAATCACATTTAATTATCAATTTTCTCAATGCTCGGATACACATATCAACAATGAAATTATCCTGAACTCTTTCAAGGATAATGCGCTTTCTCCGCGGATACTTGGAGATAAGGACAGGGCGATTGTATTGTTCCACGTATAGTGACTTGGATATTGAGATCATATCTCAATCCAGATCGCAGGCCTCCCATAGATGCTTGGATTAAATCAAGACCGCAAATCTAATCTTTTTATTGCATCTGAATCACATTCATATCAATGTCCAATATTTGAACCAAGATTAGATCACTTCTCCCATTTCATCACTCCCTAGGGATGAAAGCATCATGGTTATACAACCGTTTATGATCACATTACCCTCAGGTATTCCCAATACCTGTACATCCTTCATACTGGAAGATTCAAAAAATCAAAGTATTAGATCAATTTTACACTGTGTACTTCAGGGTTTTTATCAGTAAGTTTCTCATTCGATTATTGAGAGTTGGTATCGATCATATACTTTCCAAAAGCATATATCATACCTAGGTCTTGATCATATACTTTCCAAAAGTATATATCAAACCTACAAATTCAGTCAAGCTTCCAAAGCGAGACGACCGTGCACGGAATTTGATTCTTCCCAATATCTCTTGAGTGAGCTCATGCCTTCCGGTTCAGTAACTGAACCTGTATGATCGCTTTGAGAGATCGTATTACTCTTATGCCCTTACATGCACATTAGCGCAACGGTGTATAGACCTTGATTAGGTCATCAACCTATTGATCTGCCAAATTTACATACTCAGACATATAGTAACACATCTGTCTCCGGTCAGAGGATGTGTGGCATGTATCGTGACAACATACAATATTGGACTTTGGTTATCTCGATCTCGTTAAGTCAACTCTTTGACCTAACTTATCTAACACCTCCAAATCTCTATTCCTATGCAAAAGACCTACATCAAGAGGTCGGTTAGATATCAGCCTAAATGAGAAAGTCCATCTCCTACTCAGGCTGGAGATCATCTCTTAACAATCATTTGACGGTGCTTGATGAGTCCTCAATCTAACTCTTTAGATATTCATCCAAGCACCAGCCTTTATGATTCAATAGTTGAATCAACAACTGTAATCATCAAGATGGCCATGGTACATAACCCTCATTGTACTAAGGGACCAATTATGCAAATTAATTATTCTTCATTACAGATCAGGGAATGATATTTGCAATAACATTTATTGCATAATGGCTCGCCATGGGCTCGCATGTCCAACAGGAAGAAACGCCAATACACATAGGGCGGCTAAAAATTGCACTTCTTGGCGACGCATGGCAGAACGAATTCTTGGTGCGCGATCTGATATGACACAAATTGGACCAATACGATCCTAAAAAATATGAAGTCGAACTCTCTCCAAAAACCAACACCAACTATCTTCATCCTCCTCGTTCACAAAGGTAAATGCAAGAGGTAGGATGTGGTTTGCTGCATCATGCAATGAGCACCTTCTGCCTGTACCTATGATGAATCCACGATTCATCATCTCAATATATTGATCTTAGCAAAATCCCCGAGTAAAATCCCAGAAGAATGTCCATAAAATCAATAAATTAACAAAATGACTCTTGTAAATAAAACTCACTAATTATTGTATATTAGATTGTACAAAATAAATTACACATAAAAAGCCGCAAAAATAAAGGAGTTCTATACATGTAAATAGCCCAAAACTTCATATAGTTTTAGTAATTTCATTTCAACTCCTTTTAGGCTAATTCTTTCTCCAACATGTTCATATCAATGTATATAAAAATACAAAAATACAAAACAAATTTTACCTCAAATAAATGCACCTAGATCCCAAAGGGAAAAAGCCGTAAAGACCAACTTCCAAGCCGAATTCCTGCTCCGTATGAACTCCCCCCGAATTCATCAAACTCACTTTAAAAGTTCAAGTTAGAAAATTATCTATCCAACGGAAGTGGTTTCGTTAAAATCGGAGCTCATTTGTAAAAGTTGGGTTTTGGGACCTAGATGTACATTGTATATATTCATTCTTTCTTCATTTTTTATTTTATCTTTATTAATTATTAAAAATACAAAAAATCATGCTTGTATTGTATCTTGATTGTATTATTTTATTGTATTTTTCTGTTGTAAGTATCCCTTGTTAAAAAGACAAAAAAAATTACATATTAGAAAAGCAAAAAAATGTACGTGGTGTTTGTCTTCTTTTGTAAATTCTCCACTATTTCTCTTCTCTTTTTATTTTATTGTATTTAAAGTAGCCTACTTTATTTATTTATTTTTTTCCATTCTCTGCAATAACTTCCATTCTACCACCAACCTCCATTCCACTCCATATTCTTCATCCAGCCTCCCATTCAACTCCACCAATAATCTAACTTCTCATTCAACACCACCACCATTCTAACTTCCCTTTCTCTTCTCTTTATATTCATTTGTTCATCCTCATTTTTTCCCATCTGCCATTCTTATAGAAAAAGGAGAGAGCTTGGAATGTGGTGTCGGTGACAGCGGCTTTCCATCTTCCTCAAGCGACGACCTCCTTCAGGCGAGATCCGCAGCGACCACCATCGCCGCGTCACGAGTTCTCAATCGAGCTCGCATAGCCTCTTCGATTTTATTTCGCCAATCGGATCGAGGCGACGACAGGAGTTCAGCGTAGCTGCTCCACAAATCCGGCGAACTTCAGGTAAGTATTTCTCCTCATTAATCTTGTTGTTTTTTTATCTAATATTTTTATTTCCTTGTTGTTTCATAATCATATCATTTTCATCATCTTCCCCATCATTTACCAACCACATCATACCATCACCTTCATCATATTACCACCACCTTCATCTTTACCACCATCACTACATCACTTTCCATACATATTTGCATTCTTGTTTAAGAAAAATAAAAAAATACAAAAATAAAATCTAAAAAAATAGAACAGCAAAAAAATCAAAAAAAGTGGAAGGGGGAACAGCTCCAGCACCACCCGCCCCCTACCCCTCTCCTCCACCGCCCACGGCGCCTGCCGCCACGACCCCAGTGCAGGCCACCCTGCCTCCACCGCGCGTGGAGGTGCCGCACGCCTCTCCTCCGCCTCGCGTGTGGCGGAGCGCCGCCTCCGTGCCGCCATGCGCGGCCCCGCCTCCTTCCTCCGTCCAACGGTCTGCCGCTGCGCCATCGCGCCTCTGCCCTCCGTCGTCCCACCGCCGCCGACGATTCCGCGCCGCACTCCGCCGACCCTCCAACGTGCACGGCCGCGCGCATCCCCGTACGGAGCCGCCGCCGCCATCCCCCATCTTTTGGGTTTCACCTACAAACCGAAGGAAGAAGAAGAAATGTCATTTTCCATTATTTTTTATTGTAATATTGCAGTTGCACCCGTATAGTTTATATAATTGCATAATAGTCCCTGAACATATTCTGCATTGTAATTTTAGTTTCTATTTTGCACAGAGACCCTTATATTTGTGTGTTAATTTGGACATCTGATTTGCATCTTTTTATTCAATGAAAAATGTATTGATGTTGAGCAACTAATTCTATACCTCATAGATATTTATTTATATTTTTGTTACCTTTGGATAATTTATTAAAATTGTGTAACTGAAATTTTGCATATTTTACCCAATCAGGACTCTTAAATTTATATATCACACACGAGTAGTTTAAAAATTCCACAAAAATTAGAAATGAGGTCTTCATATGTGATTAAATTACTATCCAAATTTCATCCAAAGTGGAGTTGTCTTGTGCCTGAAATAAATTATAGAGTGATTTTAGTATTTGATTTTTATATAAATCCACATATATCCTTTTTGCGAAATTTTAAGTCTCCTGTATTCTATATGAGAATATCTATTTGGGATAATTCGCACTCAGATTAATTTGATAATGTGGATTAATTAGGAATTATTTACTCACTGTCAACTGATTTTACTAAAAAAATCATAAAAAATTCATACTTTGTCAAAAAAATCCAAAATTGTATTGTAGCTTCCTTGCATCATGCTTTCATTCCAGTAAAATTTTCATATTTTTTACATACTGTTTGTGTGATAAATTATGAAAAAACCCATAAAAAGTGTGTATTTTATTTATTGCATTTTAATTCCTAAAATTCCAAAAAAATGTCTCTTGCATTCATCACTGGATTAGGATTCTAGGAAAAATATAATTTGGCTGAATTGAATTAATTTCTCATTATTTTCAATTTGGCTAAGTTGTATGCTTTCTTATTATCTTAATTCACTTGCATTGTGCATCTTGTTGCAAAAAAAATATAAAAAAAATACCGCTTGGAAATCTAAAATTAAATTTTCAAATTAACTCGAAGTTGTTCCTTTGCCACCCTGTGTTCGACCCCGGACTTGCCCGGGATATAAATTAAGCCGAGACACTCCTCACGGAGATTCTTTTCTCGGTTCTGACTGAATCGCTAAGTATACGTACTACAACGTGATCGAATTAATCATCATATTTTGCGACTCGTCAGATGGCGCCGTTGCCGGGGAGGCAAACGGCTTAGAGATTAATTTAAAAATTTGGATTTAGTTTTTCATTTACTCGGGTAGTCTGACCCCCGAGCCACCTTGTATTTAGTCCATTTTCTTTCAATTATTTCTCTCTATATTCTTGTATATATTTTATTTTATCTCTCTAATATAAATTTTATTTTCCTTACGAGGACCCGGTGATTTTGGAGTGCATCGGAGGTCGACGGACGTGACGCGCGCCGACTGCTGAAGATCAAGGAGAATTAGTTTATTTTTGAGAGAATTTTTGTAATTATTGTAATAATTTAGGTAATTCTCACACTCCAACAGCTCTTGTTTGAGAGCTCACGTTTGTATCCGGACTGGACATTTGACCCGCTCATGGTTGTGTGGTTGCTTGACGTAGATTAGGACTTGCACTCGCGGCTCTTAGAGCATATTTTATTAGAATATTTGTATTGCTTGTGCTCGTAATTTTTAGGACCACACATCACTTTTAACGAGACGCACTTAGACCGCATGGCTATTATTTAAATTTAACTTGTTCATCACTCGCTAATAGAACTGCCTATCTAGGAACGGTTTTCTCATTTGCATTCATATAGTATAAAATTTCAATTCTGCCTTGCATCCCGCATGTAGAGCGCGAGGATCATTGTAAGTCTTCTGAACTGGGCATGCATCATTGATTTCATTATTTGCATCAACTTTTCTCGACTCCCTCCTCTTGGTTTTTGAAACTTAGGTTAAAAGGAAATCGGGACTGATCGTTAGGCGTGCTTTATTTGGTGGACTAATCAAGTGATAACCAAACTTAAAATCGGGACTGCTAATCAGAGTTGATCAAAAAAATTGACTAAAACTAACACTTGTTTTGGGAGAGTAAAGCCCTCATTGTATGCTTGGCTAATTGTGATTATTGAGAGGTGAGGACGCATCCCTAGGATAGTGCCCAAAACCAACTTTTGAGCCTTGCGTAATTGGATTTATATCTTGATTTATCGCCTAATTAAAACTGAAAAGATAAACGGTCGGACTTTTGCGACCATCACTGTGTTGAGTAGGTGAACTCAGGGTTTGCTCTTGTGTTTGTTTATTTTCTGTATTATTCGGTGAACTTGCATGCTTTCTTCCTCGATCCACTTCATTCTCTCATTTTCCCTCCATGATGTCAGAATATTGGTCATCATATCCACGTCATTCTTCTTCGACCATATTTCGATCATCTCCACCCTCTCATTCCTCTTCATACCCACACACCAACCGCGAAGTCAGAACTCCGACTGACTTCTGCACTTCTTCGTCCTTCTCACCTACCCCACATTCTTACACCCATGACCCACAACCACCCTGTATTGACTGAACATATTCTCGTCCGCTTGCTGGAATCATGGAACAAATCGAAGAGCAAGCGACTGCTGAGATAAATGATTGGCAGAATCAGTTGACCCCACATACCTCATTCTCACCTCGAGTTAGGACTGGGAAATCATTGACCTTTACACATCCCAACTTGACCTTTGGGTGCAACACGGTCGATCAAACTAACCGAATGGAGAGGCCTACACCATACGATCTTCCTGACTTGATTGACCTGAGTGATAGAGACCACATTGACCAACCTTCATATCACCCATTCGGAGAGCCGACATATACGGAGGATTGGACTCATGAGACCGATCTACAGACCCCCTGTTTACTGACTCCACCTTATGAGGCTCCGACCAACATCTACCATACAGATGGGTCATACTCAACCCAGCATTACACGCCTAAGTCAAGATGTGTTGAGTATAAGATCCCAAGTTCTCAGCGGTATCCTTCAACTGAGCAGACTTCTCTCATGATGTGTCATGAGAACTTATTGGAGGATGACATTGGTAGGCTGATTAAGAGTTCAGGTAGGAATGTGGATCACGGATTTCGCGGATTGAATCTTGAAAACCTGGAAGACATCGGATTGACCACATATCATGTACAGCTGGAGTCCCTTCTACCTCCCTCTTCTACTAACCACTTTCCCTCCAAACTAGAGTCTGTACATTCTCCTATTCCTTCTTCATTTATAGAAAAGACCCAAAAAATGGAAAAATCAAAAAATACCATAAAAATTGAAAAAGGAAAAGATCTAAAAAAATTGGATCCTGCAGTTAGGGAAGCACTGGATAGAAAGTTGATTTTTGAGCTTCCCTTAATAAGCCATTGAACACTTTCCCAACCTTAAAAGATTTGTGAGAAGTAAATTGATGCCTAAAGGTCGGACAATAAGAGAACAAGGACTGAGATACATATAGTGTCTATGGCCACATCTTTGATGATAGGGAGAAAAACCAAGAGCCGCAGAGTAAAGGGGTTGCCTAGGTTTGATTGTGAAATCAAAGATACCACATTCACCCATGCAAGAATCGATGATGACTCACCGATTAATATCCTCCCGGTCTCCGTGTTTGCCAAGCTCAAACTCGGATCTGCCAAGAAATCAAGAGAGATCATTTAGTTAGCATATAGATCCATTAAACGGTCAAGAGGAACCATTCTGTCATCATTACTTTCCAAGGTGCTTTATTGGAGATAAACTTCACGATCGTTGACATTGAGCGTCGAGGAGAGTTCACCCAGTCTCCAATCATTCTTGGGAAGCCGTTCTTAGCCTTGGCTAAGGCAACTATAGATTGTGAGACTCGGGAGATCGATTTCTCTGCATTGGGAGTACTCCGACCTCACCCGATCTTTGATGACACACGATATTCCAAGGTAACCCGTAAAGTTGCAAACAGTCGTGACTTTCAAGAGACAACTGAGTCCCGTCTCTCTACTACACCTGAGATACCGCATGTCCAAACTACCATTGGTTTCGAGACTCTCTACAACCACACACCGCCTACTGCTTGCACCATCACCACGACAACTTCTAGAGAGGACTCACGACCAGAAGCTATCATTGAGTCGGACATGACCTTTGTGGATTGCCTTGATCATTTCGATGATCCGACACAAGAACCCAACAATATCAAGTCAACTGAGAACATTGTGCCTTATCAGAGACGTGTGCTGACCCTGCAGGAGTATTACAATGCATATGGTGACTCATCTGATGATGAACCTCTGGTAAGAACGTCACACACACCACATCCAGGACATACACCAAAGGAGACAACTGGGACCAAATTGACCAATCTTGATAAATTGGTTGCTCCATCCTCTAGTCAGTCATCTGGTAAGAAGAAGACGGGTGTTGATTCCTTGAGGTGTTCCCCCGAACTCCTTAAAACGTATCAATCTGCTCTTCCTCTTGATGCTTCAGGTTCTAGAAAACCGACTAAGAAGGTTACCTTCGATGTTCCAGAGAAGGAACTTTCTGAGGAGTCCTCATCAGGTCCGGATGAGGTGATCTATATGAGTGAGCTCAGTTCAGCTGTTTTGAAGCCATATTTGAGCAAGCAGCCGTGTGTCGACCCTCGTAGGATGTTCCCCACACCTCACTATTATTCCTCTACGAACGATTCTGACAGCGACACATATGTATACTACCCACCCCCCTCGCTCCCGCAAGAAGGTCCGTCACAAACCTTCTTGATCCCTGTGCAGATTCACTCCTCTTATACATTCTTCCTTCTTTGTATATTCTCCATATCACATCGGTTCTCACACTTACTCTTGTCCTATACTTAGGCTTACCAAGAGCCTAAGTATAGGGGGAGTCGATGCCCGCCATGTGTACATACTCATCCATCTCTCCTCTTGACCTCGTCCGCCCCATTTTTGCTCTTCTTCTACACTTAGGTTGTCCAGAGCCTAAGTATAGGGGGGCGGATTGACTTCTATATTGTTTATTATTTTAGCCATCCTACGCTTAGCACGAGCTATGACTTTTTCTCACTTCTTGTGCCATGAGGACATAGCACATGCTAAGTATAGGGGGGTGTGTATATATTACATATATACTTTACTCATAGCTCGTACTTTCACGTATTTTTGTATATATTAGACAATAATTATGGGGTAGGTAAAAAAACTTTTTTCAAAAAAAAGGTCTCTTAAAAAAACTTTTCAAAAAAATTGTTTTTTTCTCTTTCCTTATTTGCTCTACAAACTTTTTTTCAAAAAAAATGTGTCCTTTCTTATTTATCTATATTTTTCAAAAAAAAGAGAGAAAAAAACCCTTTCAAAAAAAACTTTTCAAAAAAAACATTTTTAAAGAAGAAAAAAAACAAAAAAAACAAACCTTTTTTCTTCCACAAAAAACAAAAAAAGAAGCAAAACTTTTCTAAAAAAACTTCTTTGCCTTTGTTTGTCAAAAAAATCTGAAACTTAAAAAAATCATAAAAAAACTAACTAATAAGTTGGTTTAATCCCTGACACTTACACTTTCACACAAGACTATGATGTTCAAGAACACTTGGTTTATGAGGTATTGAGATTTTGAGTTAACCAGCGTTAGTCATTAGGGTCTTGGACTTAATTATTCACATTTCTCTAGTTTGAAAGATTTGTGTGCTATATTGCATGCTTAGTCTCTACCTTAAGAATATGATCAGCACCTCACATACACGACTGCAGTTATGATGAGATGACTTGAAATTTCACTTGAGGAACTGGGATGAGGGATTTAAGTTTGGACTTGATTTGATGATGCTCGAGGATGGGATAAAATCAACGAAGGCTTCATGAAACCTGAGTGGCAGCATCTTTAGCCAGTATGAGAACATGGTTCTTGTACTATCTATTGACATTTACCTATGTGCCAGGGTGTGATAAAAAAAATGTTGATCAGTGTGCGCCAACTCTTGGTAAAAGCGGTGGAGCTAGCCAAAATACTACAAAGCAATTAAATGTCAAAGAAAATCTCTCATTCCACAAAGTCAATTATCAAAAGAGCTTCCACCAAAGGCAAACTCTCCAACCATTTCAAAGTGTCCACTTGGACCATCGCTATTAGGACCAGGAGTCGGGCTTGCACCAAAAAAGGGCTCTGCATCGTAAATGCTACAAGTCTGGGTGTAGAAGGTATAATAGATACTCAAAAAAGACACACCCCGGTGTATTCCCAGGAAAACAAGTGCAGAACGGCTCCAACTTCTCTTGACGGACGCACTGATCAACACCAAAAAAATGCGTTGAGTAATAAGGCACTTGAGAGGATCCTTGTTCCAATGAGAGGGAGAGAAGAAATGACACAATCATATGCCCTCCATCAACTGGCCTTCCATCTACACTTTTAAGTCTGACAACTAAAGAGACGGTGGATTGGATGCAAGAAATGGTTTATTCCCTGGTGTTGAGGATCGGGTCCTTAAGAGAGTCTCTCGGACTGGAACCTTAGGTGACGTTGTGACTCTTCTCTTGTAACTGCGGTCAACACTTAAAGTCATATCCCTACTATATATGTATACAAAGAGAGTCTTGATGATTAGGGAAATTGGATACCTTTTGACTAGAGCTTGGTTCAGCTTAGAATTTTAGGATTTCTAAAACCGAGAGTTCTTGAACAGATCAACTCTTGTTTTCACATGCACAGTCAGGGGTTAAACCCAACTTATTCATTCTTTATTTGCTCGAGGACTAGCAAAGTTTAAGTATAGGGGGGTGATGAATCCACGATTCATCATCTCAATATATTGATCTTAGCAAAATCCCCAAGTAAAATCCCAGAAGAATGTCCATAAAATCAATAAATTAACAAAATGACTCTTGTAAATAAAACTCACTAATTATTTGTATACTAGATTGTACAAAATAAATTACACATAAAAAGCCGTAAAAATAAAGGAGTTCTATACATGTAAATAGCCCAAAACTTCATATATTTTTAGTAATTTCATTTCAACTCCTTTTTAGGCTAATTCTTTCTCCAACGTCTTCATATCAATGTATATAAAAATACAAAAATACAAAACAAATTTTACCTCAAATAAATGTTCCTAGATCCTAAAGAGAAAAATCCGTAAAGACCAACTTCCAAGCCGAATTCCTGCTCCGTATGAACTCCGAATTCATCAAACTCACTTTTTAAGTTCAAGTTAGAAAATTATCTATCCAACCGGAAGGTTTCATTAAAATCGAAGCTCATTTGTAAAAGTTGGATTTTGGGACCTAGATGTACATTGTATATATTCATTCTTTCTTCATTTTTATTTTATCTTTATTAATTATTAAAAATACAAAAAATCATGCTTGTATTGTATCTTGATTGTATTATTTTATTGTATTTTTCTGTTGTAAATATCCCTTATTAAAAAGACAAAAAAATTACATATTAGAAAAGCAAAAAAATGTACATGGTGTTTGTTTTCTTTTGTAAATTTTCCACTATTTCTCTTCTCTTTTTATTTTATTGTATTTAAAGTAGCCTACTTTATTTATTTATTTTTTTTTTCCATTCTCTACAATAACTTCCATTCTACCACCAACCTCCATTCCACTCCATATTCTTCATCCAGCCTCCCATTCAACTCCACCAATAATCTAACTTCTCATTCAACACCACCACCATTCTAACTTCCCTTTCTCTTCTCTTTATATTCATTTGTTCATCCTCATTTTTTCCCATCCGCCATTCTTATAGAAAAAGGAGAAGAGCTTCGAATGTGGTGTCGGTGACAGCGGCTTTCCATCTTCCTCAAGCGACGACCTCCTTCAGGCGAGATCCGCAGCGACCACCATCGCCGCGTCACGAGTTCTCAATCGAGCTCGCATAGCCTCTTCGATTTTATTTCGCCAATCGGATCGAGGCGACGACAGGAGTCCAGCGTAGCTGCTTCGTAAATCCGTCGAACTTCAAGTAAGTATTTCTCCTCATTAATCTTGTTGTTTTTTGTCTAATATTTTTATTTCCTTGTTGTTTCATAATCTTATCATTTTCATCATCTTCCCCATCATTTACCAACCACATCATACCATCACCTTCATCATATTACCACCACCTTCATCTTTACCACCATCACCACATCACTTTCCATACATATTTGCATTCCTGTTTAAGAACATTAAAAAAATAAAAAAAATAAAATCTAAAAAAACTAGAATAGCAAAAAAATCAAAAAAAAGTGGAAGGGGGAACAGCTCCAGCGCCGCCCGCCCCCTACCCCCTCTCCTCCACCGCCCACGGCGCCTGCTGCCGCGACCCCAGCGTAGGCCGCCCTGCCTCCACCGTGCGCGGAGGCGCCGCACGCCTCTCCTCCGCCTCGCGTGCGGCGGAGCGCCGCCCCCGTGCCGTCGTGCGCAGCCCCGCCTCCTTCCTCCGTCCAACGGCCTGCCGCCGCGCCATCGCGCCTCTGCCCTCCGCCGTCCCTCCGCCGCCGATGATTCCGCGCTGCACTCTGCCGACCCTCCAACGTGCACGGCCGCGCGCATCCCCGCACGGAGCCGCAGCCGCCGTCCCCCATCTTTTGGGTTTCACCTGCAAACCAAAGGAAGAAGAAGAAAGGTCATTTTCCATTATTTTTTATTGTAAATATTGCAGTTGCACCCGTATAGTTTATATAATTGCATAATAGTCCCTGAACATATTCTGCATTGTAATTTCAGTTTCTATTTTGCACAGAGACCCTTATATTTGTGTGTTAATTTGGACATCTGATTTGCATCTTTTTATTCAATGAAAAATGTATTGATGTTGAGCAACTAATTTTATACCTCATAGATATTTATTTATATTTTTGTTGCCTTTGGGTAATTTATTAAAATTGTGTAACTGAAATTCTGCATGTTTTACCCAATCTGGACTCTTAAATTTATATATCACACACGACTGGTTTAAAAATTCCACAAAAATTAGAAATGATGCCTTGATATGTGATTAAATTACTATCCAAATTTCATCCAAAGTAGAGTTGTCTTGTGCCTGAAATAAATTATAGAGTGATTTTAGTATTTGATTTTTAATTAAATCCACATATATCATTTTTGCAAAATTTTAAGTCTCATGGATTCTATATGAGAATATCTATTTGGGATAATTTGCACTCGGATTAATTTGATAACGTGGATTAATTAGTAATTATTTACTCACTGTCACTCTTATTTTACTAAAAAATTCATAAAAAAATTCGTACTTTATCAAAATATCCAAAAATAAAATGATAGCTTCCTTGCATCATGCTTTCATTCCAGTAAAATTTTCATATTTTTTACTTACTGTTTGTGTGATAAATTGTGAAAAAAACCCATAAAACTATCTATTTTTATTTATTGCATTTTAATTCCTAAAATTCCAAAAAAAATGTGTCTTGCATTTATCACTGGATAAGGATTCTAGGAAAAATATAATTTGGCTGAATTGAATTAATTTCTCATTATTTTTAATTTGGCTAAGTTGTATGCTTTCTTATTATCTTAATTCACTTGCATTGTGCATCTTGTTGCATAAAAAATTTAAAAAAATTACCGCTTGAAAATCTAAAACTAAATTTTCAAATTAACTCGAAGTTGTTCCTTTACCTTCTTGTGTTCGACCCCGGACTAGGCCGGGATATAAATTAAGCCGAGACACTCCTCACGGAGATTCTTTTCTCGGTTCTGACTGAATCGCTAAGTACACGTACTACAACATGACTGAATTAATCATCATATTTTGCGACTCGTCAACCTACCATACATATGAGTACCATCAATGCTAACAACAGGCCTGCAATGTCTCCATGCACTGATACATGGACCAAATGCCCAGAAAGCCCACTTGAAAAGCTTCCCGTATCCACCAACAGGTTCCCCATAGAGATCAATCACGGTTCTTGGGATTGATGTCTCCAATGCACGAAACAGATACGGCAATTCGTTGTATGAAGCTGCCCAATCACCGTATATTATTTATATTCCCTTTCTCCTAGCATCCTATATTCTCATACGACTCACCATGTATCTGAACTCATCAGAAATAGACTGTTGCGGGTATGAAACCTTCACGCTGGTAAGACCTTGATTTGATTCAGAAATTTCTGTGCCGTGAAGTTGCAATCAAGTTGAGGGTGATCTTGATTTGCTACATGATGCAAGCAAGTATGTGCTGAATCTAATTTCGAAATCACAAAGAGTCCATCAAGTAGATGGTGATGTCCATGCAACCGCCAAAGGCAACCCATGTTCTTCTCACTACAATAAATAACCCATACATGACGGTCATATTCGTGCACCTCAAAATTATAGTGGTGCTTAATGTGAAATAATTTGACTAAATAAATCAAGTCTTCTTTTGACTTGAAGGTCATCCCATTTCTTAACTCATCTGAACTTGCCATTCCCATCACGTCATCACCGTTTCGGATGTAACCATCACCATCTCGTGTGTTATAAAAGGGAATGTCATACTCAACATGCACAATCTCGTTCTCATCGTTCAACATTTCTTCATCATCATTTTCCATTTCATTATCAGTGTTCTGTGGGGTATCCTCCATTATACAATCAATCTCGGGATCGTGGTCCTCTTCTATAGTAGTGGGGTCATTCAGGGAGGGACCCAAAGGTTGGGGAAAATTTACTGATGTGGTCATCTCCCAATGAATTGTAGATACATGAGGACTCTCACGGGCCCTTCCAAAGGTGATCACATCATATGTAGGAGAAACAAGATGCGTTCTAGGAGCCACCGTCATAGATTGGCGTATACACGTAGGAGCTCTTGTGCATACAATGTCAGTAAATAAAATTGACCAGTATGAGCCTCCCATCATCTCAGCGTAGTTCAAAATATCGTCAATGTCACCATCATACTCCACATAAACCCAAAAAATCTCATTATTCTCTAACATCTTGTGAAATACACGTAATTATGTACCATTGGTTAAGTCATGATGAAATGATTTTGCAATCATCTTGACCAATCCATTAAATGTCAAACACATCTCAATTCTTATGGGTTTCACCCGACCTCCCTCGTATTTGACTTATTTGCCATCTTTAGTAATGTTTCCACCAACATGGCACAAGCACAATACTTTCATTCCTTTGACTATCTTCAAAAATAAGAGTAATTAAAATTACACATTAATAAAAATAAGAGTAATTAAAATTACACATTAATAAAAAACCACTCCTAAGTAGACAATGTGTGGCTTATACAAAACTAAAAAATATTAATTTAAATATATAAGGTTAGGGTTTACTCACATTGGATGATATGGAGCACCACGACGAGAGGTGGCAGCGAGAGGGGAGACAGGAGGTGATCACCTGCTCGAGAGGGGCGAAATGGGAGGAGGTGGCGGCGAGGGAGGGGACGTGCTGGAGGAGGCGAGGGATTGGGGCCGCGTGGGGGAGGGGATGTTCTTGGAAGAGGATGTTCTATCTGCGTGGGGGAGGGCCGGGTCGCGGCTGGGGCTATATTCAAGCCCTAGCTGTGACTTGAGATCATGGCTTCCTTCAGTGGGAGCCGTGACTTCAAGTGACAGCTTCCTACTATGGAAGGCGTGACCTCAAGTCACGGCTTCCTTGAGGTACTTAACAAAATATATATTCACCTTGGGGTCCGTGGAATAAGTTTCCATAGATACCCCTCAGGCGAATTTACCTCACTCGTAGTGCTTATCTTCTGGGCATTGGAATTCGTTAGCAAAGGCAAAAATCACCCATAGATTGAAGGACTTAAACAGCATAAAGCATCGTGGCCCAAAAACATAATGCAGCCTCCTCTTCACACGCACTGGATCCCCACAGAGCTTGTGACCTCGTCGACGTACCTGGAAACTAAAACGTTTTCGGGTTTGCTCGTGGCAGAAAACCTTTCTATTTTCTCTCTTCCCCTGGGAATCCACTAACTTTCATATCGCGCCTGGAAACTGAAATGTTTTCGCTTTTGTTCTACATACGAAACAACACTATGCTTATTCACCCCATTGTTTCTGATGCAAGAAACAAAGGGCATATAACCTTAAATTGCAGCCAATGGCCTCCAACTGTCATCCCCTCTTCAAATGCAAAAAATGGAGCCTCCCATCGAGCACAGCAGTTCTTCTCCCTCCTTGAGAGTACCCACCTCCTGCATCGATTAGACTCCAAACTAGAGGGCATGGGTATGTGAGGAGGTGATCCAACTGAAGAACCAATTGCTCCATTCATGGGTCATTAAATTATCCAAATGCATTCCCTTGTTGTCTTGGGCAGAGGAAATCCTCCACTCCGAAGCACCCCTGATACTTTTCAGTTCCTATGGAGGGTCTCTAATCAGCAACTGATGGTTGAAATATGCACTAAATCCTAGTTTATTGCCCGTTGTGATCTTCGATTAAATCAAGTGAAACTACTATCATATGATTTTTTTATAGTCTCCTCATTTTGGGTTCATTCACTATGATTCGCGGGCCTCTAGCAAATACTACCACCTTGAGCTTCTCATTAACAAATTCCACTTTGTCAAATCCCGGTACAACATAATTTGCCTAAATCGATGTTTACAAACATCGATCTACATGTTCATAAATGTTGGAATAAGCTAATCTTGACGTATACATACGTTGAAAATCAACATTGATTCACGTGCGTCAAAATTAAACTTACTCGACAAATAAATTGTTATGTCGACTTTGACAGCCTGGTTGATTTAAAAGTCAAGATTGGTAACTAATTTCTACATTTACACGTCGAGTTCGACTATGTAAAGCGGCATTTAAATGTCGAAAACAAATACATATGACAACTTTTAAATTGTAAACATCGATTATGATACCAGTTTTTTTAAAAAAAATAGGGTTTTTATCACTTGTGCCCCTCCGAGATATCGCAATTTCAGTTATGCCCCTATCTTTTTGATAATATTAGTTGTGCCCCTAACTTCTTTCTCCGTTACCACTTGTGCTCTTCCGTTAGTTTGACCGTCAATGAGTTGAACTTAACCATGATTTAACCAAACCATAGTTTGGGTAGGAGGGGTAAAACTGGAAACCTTCTCCATCCTCTTCCTCCTCCCTCTTCTCTTCCTCCTCCCCAACCTCCAGCTACTCCTCCGCCATCCCCACTCCTCCCCGAGCACCAGCACCAGCATCCCCTCCTCCCCCTGCCCAGTTGCTCCGCCCCAGCATCCCCCTGCCCCAGGTACTCTGCCCCAACCTCCCCCTGCTCCCAGCTGCTCCTCATGGTTTTGACCTTCCCCTGCGGCCACCGTTCTTGGAGAACGCACACCACCGCCCTCCCTCTCTGCCCTCCCTCCACCCCCGCACATCTCCCTTTGCCCCGGATCCTCCCTAGCTGCCCCGAGCTCCTCACGCCCAGCCCCCTGCTACTCCCTCCACCCCGCACCTCCCCCACCGCCCTCCCTCTTCCCCAGCGCCCCCCCTGCCCCAGCTCCTTCCCAGCCACCCCGAGCTCCTCACGCCCAGCATCTAAAAGACACCCCCTATAGCATACGAAGGGCCTACAGCAGCATCCGCAAGGCCGCTGTCGACCAGAACATCAAGCACCTCGACGTAGAGAAGCTCAGCATCAGTGATGTCCAGCGCCTCTCTTGGGAGTCACTCGAGTCCAAGATCCGCAAGTGGATTCGCACCGCCAAGGCCTACGTGCGGATAGTCTTCGCAGTCCTCCATATTTTGCCTGGAGCATCCGTACATCACCCCAGATTCTGGCTTGGTTAATGTTCATAGAGTCCAGATAACCCTGACAAATGTTTATTTCTACGGGTCGGAGATCAATATCTCCAACCGTGTCATGCAAAGATTCCAAGAATATCTTGATGATTTCATCAGGATCTCCTTTGTCGACGAGGACTGTGATTAGATGCGGGGGAGGGGGTGACCTGGGTGTGGAGGACCGGGCCGTTGGCGACCTGCGCGGTTCCAGACAGAGAAGGAGGAGGAGTAGGTTGGAGGAGGAGGAAGAGGATGGGGGAAGATGAGGAAGAAGAAGAGGATGAGGAAGAGGGTGTCAAAATGACCACCGAACCTTTTCTTTAAAATTAATTCCGCTTATGTCCTAAAAGTTAACGTCCGTCCGCACTGTGGATGGACGGCAACTAACCCAAGAGGCACAACTAATAAAACGACAAGAAGTGGGGGGCACAACTGATATTACCAAAAAGATAGGGGCATGACTGATATTGCGATATCTCGGAGGGGTGCAAGTGATAAAAACCCAAAAAAATAATACAAAATGTACCCACTAATGCTTGCTAGAGAAAGGTGAACATGTCCTATGGTAAAAAAATCGACATTACATGTCCTATGTACATAAGAAAATACACATTGTTTCTCTGTACATTTGAAAAGAATATTGCATCTCTCTAAGAAATGTCTTAGTACATACAACAAAATGCTTCAACGGAGCATGCAATGTCTTCTAGATCTTCATGCGATGTAGGCGAGCACCTTAGCACAGTCGAAGTGTTATCATATGCATTTGATGATCATTCGATGTTGTTCAGCAAAGACCATGCGAAGTATCTGTGAACACTTGCGTCATTCCTTGAAACAAAAATTTTCGAAGTTAGATTGAGGCGACAGATCTGCATAAAAAAGGTTCTAGTTTGCCTGACCTACCAATAGAGAAAATTAATCGGCAAACATGTCCAAAATTTAATAAAAAAATCCAGCAATCTTTAGATCAAACAACGCAAACCTGATCTATGTCACACATGACCACCCTCTCCACAGTGTTGTGCTTGAGGACCTCTCTTGCAACAGGCCCTTCTCCCCCTCCCATGATGAACACTGTCCGTAGGTTGTTGCGATCACAAATTGAAAACAGTTGATAATTAATCATCTCACCATCCATTACTTGATCAGAAGATCTATCAGGAATAAAACAAGTAAAAAGATTAAATTTAACACGGGCTTGCTTTGGGTGGCAAAGGAGGGTGGATGGATCAAGCATTCATGGCAGATGAGTTCAACAATCTCTGAACTATGCATCTTTCCATCTACCACCAGAGCCTGATTATATAAATGCACAAGAGAGAATTAACAACAATGGTATCTTAGAGAGAGAAGAGAAAGAAGAGAACCTTTCCAAAGTGCTTGGTGTCAAGCATGGTTGTGTAAGGCCCTAACCAAGATAGAATCTAACTGATGTAAACGCTATGTATTACGGTTGAGGACAAGAGCAGATACGTTATTTTTTCGAGTCTAGATACCTGTTACGTAGGATTAAATAAATAAAGGTGCAAAACGAAAGCTGACTTGTTTAGAGCAAAAGACCATTTTAGATCATCGTCGATCTACTCTTCATACCAAAGGGGTTTCCCCATCTCCTCTTGCAGCAGTGCGACAATTCTCACAGCTAAAGAATATGCCAAGCATCAAACAAAGCAAGTCATATACTTGGACTTTTTTATTATTATCAGCAAAAGTTACATTGCATTCTTGTTATGATCATGGTGCATATAAAGTTCTTAGTGTCAGTAAATAGGGAGCATAATCAAACATAGCAGAAGTAGAGGTTCTAGTGCAATTACAAAGATTTTAGATGGTCATTGGTGTAAAACCCCCCTTTAATAACATGAACGGACGAGTAGGACAGCGGTTACGTCGGTCATACTATAGCACGCTAGATACTAATTGCGACGAACGATTGCCATACAAATCTTATTTCCAAACACCATCCGAATTCCAAGAATCTCTTGCGAAATATATCCGGATGATATGTACAAAGTATCAAGTAGATGATTGTTAAGTACGTACCCTTTGCGACACCGAAATATCATATGACGAGCTCCAGACATCCTAGCCCCAGGGTTCCGATCGTCTATTGTAAACGGCTTTTACAACACCTGCTGCAATGAATGAGAAACGCCGGATGCAGATCTGACGATGCTCAGAGGGGGCTGAGGATAGTGGGCGTGCATCTTGAGGCTGGGGACGCGTATCTCGAGGCTGGGGAGAGACGATCGGACAACTGTAGCCCCTACAGCAGAATTTGCTACAACAGGGGCTACAGCAAACGATCCAAATTGAGCCCCAAAATATGGCATCTTGATACATAGAAAAAGGAAAAATACGCTAATAGTTAACAAATTAAGTATATAACTCCAAATATGAACAAGTTAAGCAAATAAAAGAATTGTAGCATCTGCTCTGCACATCTAAGCACACGTATCGCATCTTGATCTACAAAAAGTATAAAAAAATCAGGTTGCACCCGTTGAAGAGGATTTTGCGGAGGTCGTGTTAATTCATAAGGCGAATCAATAGTCGTTGAGTTGACCTCACATGAAACCCTACTTCAAACAACAATTAACCCACAACAATGATCAAACAATGAAAAGCAAGATGTTGAGTTAAAATTTATTATAACTCTAGAAAAGATGTGCATAGTGCAAGTAATGTAGAGGTTGAACACAGGGAACAAGCACGTAGATCAGGCGAATGAATGCTAAAAAATGACTGTGATGTACTTGTTTATAAGTGCTATTTTTGTGGGTTTTTAATTTTAGATTTTTTTATTTAATTTTTGATATTCTATTTTATATTTTGATTTTAAATTTTCTGATTTTGTATTTTCTTTCTATAGTTTGTAATTTTTATATTTTCTTTTTCTTTTAAAATATATAAAACTATATCTAAAGGATATATATAAAAGAAAGGAAAGAGGGAGATAGTATATATAGAAAAATAGATAAAAATGATTAAAATACAGGAAATATTTTTTTGTTTTTTTTATATTTTTTGTTTTTTTGTGATTTTTTTTGTATTTTTGCTATTTTTGGTATTTTTAAAGTCAAAAATACTCAAAACAGGGAATAAAATAAATACGGAAATTAAATTAGAGATGAAAAAATCAAACAGTAACCAAAATTCTAAAAATTAATTTTAAAATAAATATATAAAATAAGAAAAATTCAGGAACAGAAAGTGTAGTTTTTTTAAGCGTTTTTATATTTTTATAAAGGTTTTAGGGGTTTTTCAATTTTTATGAGTTTTCTCTTATATTTTTTAGCGATTTTTTATCTGAAGTTGTAAAATACTTAAATTAATACGAATTTTTTTGGGAATTTTTAAGAAAGTTTTTATAATTTTTATGAATTTATAATGCAAATAGGGACAAAAATGTATGGCATTAAAGTGCAATGCAACAAGAAGTTAATGCTATTTTTGGGGATTTTTTAATTTTAGAGATGCATGAAATAAATAGATACAACAAAGAGAAAATACATTCCTAGTAGGGGTATTTTTGTAAATAGATAAAAGTGCAAGGGCCTGAGTGCAATATTCATAGAAATTTATAACACGTACAAAAAATTTCAGGCCCAATCAGAAATAAGTAAAGCCATGAGGGCTTCCCTGCAAAACAACCAAAATCACGTGTATAAATGCGTGCACCTATGACGGGGACCAAAATGCAATTATAAAAAAAACCTAGGGGCTTTCTTGCAAATTATCTAAGTTTAACGTTATAAGAAAATTTCAGGACTTACAAGAAATATGCAAACCCGCGAGGGTCCAACTGCAAAATGTCCACCCCGTGTAAGGCATCGCATGAGGTGACATGGCTCGAATCCAAATGTAATTTCCAGAAATGCAGGGGGTGTTATGCAAATATTAATAAACTATATGATGGTAAGGGAAAGATTGAGTTCTAATATTTGAATACAAAATTGGCGAGGTCCATATTGCAAAATACCCATGCCTCTATGCGGATCGGACGGTGCGGGGTGTTTCACTTGCCACGGATCGCTCTACGGTGAGCCGATGACGGTTCTTGATCCAACGCACATGATCAGATCGGCCAAGGAGATTGGACAATTGTGGCTGGCCAGGATCGAACGGCAGTTGCACGCCTGGGTGGAGGGCCATAATCTGATGGCTGGGAGATGATGACGACGAATGGGGGAGAAGGCCGGTGATGGGGAACTTCCCCGGCCTCGCTTCTCCTCCTCCGTGGCTTTGGAAGCGGCAAAATGGTCGAGCCAACTCCTGCAGGTATGCTCTAGGTACTAGTGGCTCCAAAACGCTCCGGCATTGATCGGAGGACGTGCGCGAGGCTGGCGGAACTAGCGGCTCCATGAACCATGGCGGCGATCCAAAACAAGCCCCAGGCACTTCTGGGATGCTTGTACCTACAAGAAAATGGTTATGGGGTCGAGGGTAAAATGCCTCGACCCCGCAGCGGCGTGATGGAAGCATGGGGTGCGAGAATGGAGCTCGCCGGAGCTTGGGTGGCGAAGTGATTTGTCTGGGGAGGAATTGAAAAGGAAGGTGGGAATCAATCCTAAGACTACGTTGAAGCAAAAAAATGCAAGAAAAACATGTAGAAAATGGAGTAAAATGAACCTCAAGCCGTAGGATGGCGAGATATGGCCACCAGGAGCAGAGCTCCGGCGATGGGTGGAAGCTGCCTTAGTCGCCTCCTCCGACCAACCTAAAGAGGTTGTGAGAGCACTGTCACTACCATCCATCCAACCAGCACCTCAGGATAAGAAGATGGGCAAAAGGGGTTCAAAAAATTCAAAGAAGATCGAGGTGCGGATATGTACAACGGATGGGGTGAACGAGGGTATTTCATCTATGTATTTTATATAAGTATTTTATTTGTATATTTTCTTGAACATTTTATTCCTGTTTTAATATGTACATATATTATAAATAATATTTACAAAATTATAAAAATATGATATTATAAAAATTATGCATAATGAATAAAATGAATATTTTAATCGGTACAAGTATACAATAAGGGTCCAAAAACCAACTTTCAAACCGTAACTCCAAAAAATACGTAATGACCTTCATTAAATAGCTTATTAAAAGTTATATACAATTAAAGGCGATTTTTATATATTTTGAGTTTTTATTTGAGAGATATGGGTCTAGGAAGTTGGGATTTTGGAATCTTATTCAGATCATAACTTTTTATCTATAAAATATTTTGGCCCTTATCTTCCCCTACTTTATTCTTGGTCGACCTAGTTATCGAGATGCCTAGGTCTCGGGGATTCGGGTCATAAAATATTTTCAATATTTTACTCTTTTCTTTTCTTTATTCTATATTTTTTGCTTTAAAAATCGTATTTTATACAGTATTTACACAAAGATGCATGAATGATAAAATGCAAGAATTAAGTCTATTTACATGCATTTACTATGGTTTTTAAGGCCAAAATGATAGAATAAAGATGATGAAATGGAGATTCATCATCCCCCTATACTTGCCTTTGCTAGTCCCTAGCAAACACTTATGCAATAAGTGCAGAAAAGAAAAACAAAGAAAAGAAAAGGAAGAAAGATGGATTAAATTTAATTATCAAACTTGTCTTCACAAAATCAAAGTTTGGAGCTTAAGTTGGATCTTTGGAATTTAAATTTGGGTGGAACCTTAATGGGAACCGCATTTGACATCCAAGAGCCTTCGAGAATCCCAAAACTCTGCTCAAGTCTCCTTAATAGCCAAGTCAGAATACTTCAACTCATACGCAAACCCTTATGACTATGAATCTGACTCGTACAGTGTAAGTGATGGTGGCTCCTCCCAAATGAAATGACAAAGATACTGACTTCTCCAGCAAGACAACCCAATGATTCCTCAATCCAATAACTCATTCCTCAAGGAGCAGGGTATTCCTTTCTAAGTTTATGTAACAACCAGCTCAAGAGGAGGGGTGGAGAGAACAATGGACGGTAGCCAGTGTAGCTATCTATCCTAGGATGCAAGACTAGTGTAGTCAAGTCATCCAGCTGCAAGCTCACATGATTTTGACTTTGAAGCTCAAGCTTGTTTATTGACTATACAAATATGCAAACTCCGGCATGCATTTTATTTTTATACAGGCTTGTCCTTTTTTTGGAGTTTTTGCTTTTTACTCTCTTTCTCTCTCTTTGAAATACTATATACATCATTTACACAACGAGTTTTTCCTCTTGAGCTAGTAGACTATCCCTCTTTTGAAGCTTTATTGCAACACACACTCTCTTGTCTTCAAAATTCATCATCACCGGATGGGTTGGGGTGCACTTCCCTCCCTAGAGGAGGACAAATGTTTCCACTTGTGTGCATCTCATACCGGCAAATCCAACCCCCTCACCATTCCAACTAAGTTGAGCCAAGTGAAAGGTGCAGGTGTCCAAGTTAGATCATTATCGACAAGAATCGTGCTTATGCTCCAAAATACTCTACTTAGGCAGTCAAGAATCCATTGAACCAAGTCTCTTGATCCTCAAAGAATTAAGTCAACTAGATCTAAAGTACCTCAATTCCAGTTTCTATAAGGTTCCTTTCAGTTAGGTCCACCCAAAGCTCCAATCTTCGGATTTTATTTAGACTTGTTCAATTATCAAACTCAATCCAAAATATGTTAATGCTATGCAAATGCTATGCAGAATGTAGAAAATATTTTTGTGATGCAATTTTCAAGGTTTTGAATTTTTTTATGGATTTTTGAAAAAGATGATGCATATGCATTTCTTAGATTTTTCAAAAATATTTTTCAGATGTTTGGTACTTTAATTTTGCAAATGTTTTTGGGATTTATTGAAAACAAAAGATTTTGGATAAAAACTAGGTACAAATATTTACACGAGGATGCATCTTATATATACAAGAATTAGTGTTTAAGAGTTTACAAGGGCTAAGTGGTCAATTGTATAGATATATATAGTTTAATAAAGAATTTTAAGATGATTTATATATTCCTCAAACTTTATTTGAAAAGTTTTTACTAATAATTTTGGAAAACTATAGTCCAAAATAATTTTTACAAACATTTTTACAAACATGTACACATATTTGAGAACTATTTTGCTAAGGTTTTCCAAACAGTATATATAATTTTTTCAAATATTTTTGCAACCATTTTTCAAATCATTTACAAATAGTTTTTCAAACATTTTTATTCCATACAAAGAATCTAAATTTCAAACAAATTATGTTTACAAAGGTTGAAAATATTGAACAAAACATTTTCCAAATAGTTTTCAAAAGAGAACCATTGTATGTACCCTCTGGTTGCATCATACCCTACCAATACGGGGGTCTTGTTGCCCGATCAGCGAGCCTGGGGGGGGCTGGGGGGGAAGATTGCCCCCCACCCCCCTTGTGAGGGTGTAGGGGCAACACCCCCAACTTAAAACAATATATATATATATAAACCATTTTGTGTTTTAATAATAGGTGTAGCTAGATATGTGTTTTAATATTGGGTGTATGTAGATAAGTAGTGGAATCAATTTTGCATGAATAATATCATTGATATATAGAGATATCAGTGAAATATCTGCAATATCGATCAATATCCATGATTTTTTGTACTAAATCTGGTCATTTTTTATCGATATGAGCTGAAATGTCGATATATCGCCGATATCCCTGTAAAAGGATATACTGAGTGATTTCGATACCCCTTCCCTGACGAACCGATATATCGATGATATATCGCCGATACAACCTTCTATGGTTCAGATGTCATCTTGGCTGCCTAAGTAGAATATTTTGAAACAAACGCCTGACTCTTATCGATAATGACCTAGCTTGGGCACATGCACCTTACACTTTGCTCAACTCAGTTGAAGTGGTAGAGCGTTGTATTTGCTGGCATGACATACAAGTGAATGGAAACATATGAAGTCACAATCCGTGGCCATTCTACCCCAACCCAATCTAGTAGCGACGAGGTCCAAGGACAGAAAGTTGTGGGTTGCAATAATGCTTCAAAAGAGGGATAGTCTTCTGGCTCAAGAGGAAGAATTCCTTATGAAAATGCAATTGTAAATAGTATTCAAAAATGCAAAATCAAAAACTCCAAAAAATAGACGGGTAAAATTAAAAAAATCAATTCCTGTGGATGTATGTTTGTATATATGAAAAAAGCAAACTTGTGCTTCAAAGTTAAAGATTTATATGAGCATGCAGCTGGATGACTTGGCTACACTGGTCAAGCATCCAAGGATAGGTAGATACATTAGGTACCGTCCATTCTCTTCTCCACCTCCTCTTCTTGAGTCGATTACCCTTGAACTTAGAAGGGAATAGCCCGCTTCTCGAGGAAAGAGTTGTTGGATTGGAGAATTAGAGTCACCATGTTGGATAAGAATGTCTCTTAACCGTGCCAGCCGAGAGAAATTGCATAACACTAACTCTATAAAGATAGACTCATAGTCATAAGGGTCTGCGTATGACATAGACTTGTTCTAACCTGGCTTTTGACGAGACTTGTGTAGACTTTTGTGATTCTTAGAGGCTATTGTCCGCTTTCCAATAAGATTCCGACCAAATCTAAAGTCTGAAAGTCTGATTGAGCTCCAAACTTTGATTTTATAAAGATAAGTTTAAGAGTTGAAATCAATCCAACTTATTTCCTTTTTTATTTTCTTTTCTGCACTTATATGCATAAGGGTTTGCTAGGGACTAGCAAAGGCAAATATGGGGGGAGGTGATGAATCTTCATTCCATCACCTTTATTCTTCCATTTTGGCCTTAAATCCCTAGCTAAATGCATGTATATAGCATTAATTTGATCAAACTAATATTTATTCATTGACATTTAAATATTGTATAAAACATTGTATTTAATGCCAAAATAAAAGAAAAAAGAAAAGAAAAGAAAAAGAATGAAGTGTCAAAGACATTGAATGACCTTAAACCTCGAGACCAAGTCATTATGATGATTTGGTCTACAATAAATAAAGTACGGGGAGATAGGGAAAATCTATTGTATAGTTAATACATCTAAAACCCTAATTTTTATTCTTCAATAATTGCAAGTTTGAGACCTATTTTATTCTTTATTATTTACACCTCAAATCAATAAACTTCGAACATGAAACTTGTACATAATAATGTATAGAAAAATTCAAAATTTATTTCTCTGAAAAATAATACGGAGTGTGACTAGGATGTATAAAACAAAAAGTCGTAAACTGAACTTCACAAACATGTATCTTCTCCATATGAACTCCAAATTGAATAAACTCGCTTTACTAATCATAAATTTTAATTATATATTTAATGAACGTGGTTTCATTAAAATCAAAGTTAAGATGCAAAAGTTGGTTATTGGGTCCCTATTGTATTGTGCAATTGTATATAGATATTTATTCTCCATATTTAATTCTTTCTTTTATTTTTACACCCTTGTATAAATCACATATATCCTAAGTAAAATAAAAAATACAAGAAAACTTGTTAAAATAAATTTAATAAATGATATATACTTAAAACATAGATAAAACTCACTTATATAAATAATACATACATTTATTTAAGCATACAAATGAAAACTAAAAATATAATATATATATATATATATGAATATATATATATATATATATATATTTATTTAAATATGTTATAAATAAATAAAATATTTACTTATAATATTTAGTATAAAAATACCTAAATAAAAATATAAATACATTAAATATAATTAATTAAATACTTAAAAAATCATATATAAATAATTATATCTATTAAATTAATTGTAAAAATAAATAAAAATTATAATGAAATACTACATAAAATAAGAAACATGTTTTATGTTTTGAGTTGAATTTAATAAAATCTATTTCTATTTTTATTTTGATTTATTCGATCTTTTTATTTTTGTTTTGTCCTTATTTGCGTCGACATGGACTAATAAGGTCATGTCCTCAGTTGATATCGGGTCAACTCTTTAACCATAGAACGAAGTGTTGTTAGACTCCATTTCCCTTGGTTTTTCCCCTTTTCCCCATTCAACACTTTGCTCTAAGCGACCCAAATCTTGAACAAACATGTTCCTCGTACCTTGGAATATTACGCGGGTCAAACCTTGGAACTATCAATCCTCAATTTGATCAAAAATCCTAACACAACTCACACCCTTCACCACATCTATATATTGTATCCTAGGCCTTCGATCCGATTTCCGATCTCTCTTAACCACTTTTTTGACCCTTGGATCGAAGACTAGAGTGTTCCTCCATGACAGGGACTGATCCTCATCGAGCCACAACGAGGAGAAGGGCTGCTTCGAAAAATCCGTACCTCGCCGGAGATCCTCTTTGTGACTTGTGATCCCAATGTGATCTCAATATCCAAGTCACTATACATGGAACAAAACAATCGACGTGTCCTTATCTCTAAGTATCCCCGGAGAAAGCACACTATCCTTGAAAGAGTTCATAATTAAATTGTTGATATATGTATCCGAGCTTTGAGAATTTTGATAATTAAATGTGGTTTTATTATCATGAATAATATGAATTTAATTCATATTATAAGGAGAGTTATCTAATATGATTAAATGTGATTTAATTGTCAATGGTGTGAATAGTGTGAATGTGATTCATATTATTTGGGCACAAGAGAATAGAGATCCAAGATGATTAAATGTGACTTAATTATCATGAATATGAATATTGTGGATAGCACTATCCATATTGATCATATATATTATAAATGTGATTTATAATATATATGAGAGGGTTATTTGTAAATAACATTTACAATTTAAATGATGATGTAAATTTAAATTGTATTTTGGGTTGTGAATGTGATTCACAATTTTCCAATGGCATGATTGCAATATTCACCAAAAAATTATGAATTATTTTTGTAGAATAATTTACAACAAGTGTTGTTGTAAATCTTGGAGATTTCCATGGAACAATGTAATCTCATGAGATTAATTGGGATTGTCTCCTTCCCAATTGGGAGGGTGGACGGTCACCAACTCCTATTAAGAAAGGGTGGTCGTCCACTCCCATATTATGGAAGAGACAATCTCCATTCCATAATCTCCAATGCATGATTGATTTAATTTGAGATTAATTAATATTGATTTATCAATATATATTTAATCTAAAATAAATTAATTGTTGTGTTTTTACAACAAAATCTTGGCCATTGAAAGAAGCACAAATCAATCTCATTCGTTGATTTTGTGCCCATGGATTGTGATCCATGGACTCCCAAAGTACTATATAAGAAGAGGCATCCCTTGCTCTTAAAGATACAACAATTACAACATCCATATTCTCTCTCTCTCTCTACACACCAACCCTCTCTCTCTCTCTCATTGTGGCCATCCACCATGGATCCCTCGAGAGAGTCGCCATCGCCGCAACATCATCGTTATGCTGCCATATCGTTTGCTCATGGATCTCTGTCTCCTTCGGTGTGCCTTGCTCGTGAAGAAGACGTCAGATCTTGTGTGATGATATCAAGAGATTCGCCGCTTGAACCATCAACATGCACTGCGAGAAGCACGTGTTTCATCGATGCCCTCTGATGAATATATAATTCATCAATCTTAAAGTTGAAAATAGAGTCTTGTTCCCAAGTAATAATTGCATATTCCCCCTTATCTTGCACAATTAGCATTCAAGCATGCACACATAATATCTGCATTTAGCATTCATATTTGCATTAAATAAAAAGCCCAATTCATTTGTAATTATTCACCTATTTATCTGTATTTTATACTCATTCCAAGCAAATTCTATATTGTATATACTACTAACTAATAATATAAGAAAAAGGCCAAAAATTCCTAACTTGTAAAAATACCCCATAAAACCCCAAACCCAGTTAGAGACCTTAGACCTTAGAATGTACATATCTATCTCATACAACCTCCGATCTAGGTCTACTCACTTTTAGATTAATAATATTCAGAGACCTTCAAAATGAGACCAATTTCATTTAAATCGGAGCTCGTATGCAAAACTTGGGTTTTGGGACCCCATTGTACAATATATGTATGTATATTTGTACCCTTGTATTTTTTGTATCTTATTTGACTTCATCTCTGTTTTTGGTCAACATGAAAGTTGTAGATCTCATCAAGATTTACATCTACAACTTTCATGTTTTGAGTTTTTCAAATTCGGCCATTTTATCTCTCTTATTCCACATTTTCTTTCAGCCAGTCAGAGCAGGCCACGTGGCGCCCTCTGGTTGCACCACGTGGCCCGCTCCATTGCGCGCCACGCACCATCAATCTTGTTCGTCTGATCGCCTTCAGGCGCTTCTCATCACATCTATCCACTCTCACAACCGATCTCCACCCTCCGATCTTCTCCAGATCGCAACTCCTCCGTCTGTTAGCGCTTCGCCCTCAGCAAGCCACGTGTTGACTTGTGAGTTGCCCAATCTTCTCCATCTCAATCGCTCATCATGTTATTCTCCGCAACCGTTCGATCAATTCCTCCACCCCATCACAGCCGCTAGCCTCCGCGTCTATCTCCTTACGACACATGGCACCCCTTGATCCCTTTGATCTCACTTCCACGATCTAATCTAGGCCAGTCACTAGCGCCTTGATCTTGGCTGTTGGATCACAAGATCCAATGGCCAAGAACCCGTCGTCTTCCTCCAGCTCTCTCTCTCTCTCTCCCACAATCTCCAGCTTGTGACGGCTCTGCCCCCTTCCTATTTTCGGTACCATCCTACTACCGTCTCAGCCCCCTATCACCTCCACGACATCGCCCATACCTCCCTCATCCTCGCTGATCTCCACGACCTCGATGAAACTAGCCCGCGTCGCTCCACAGACCCCACGAACCTCGTCGCTCCATCACCTGCACTTCCACCATCTCCCTTTAAATACTCCACTACCAGCCATTTTCCATGGCATCCACCATTGCAGAGAGGTCCCTTGAGCTCCCATCTACCAGTCAGTGACAGTGATTGAGTGTGGAGGCGAGCGACGACGGTGGTACACCTCCGGCGAGATCCGTGGCATTTCTTCACCGTGTAGCGGCTTCCCCGACGAGATGCTTGAGCTCGGTTCCTCTACCGATTCTCGAGCGATGACGGCAAGCATCCTTCGAGCTTCCAATTCCCAGGTAGACCCCTCCATTCCTTCTCTGATCTTCCTCTTCTTTCCTTTGATTTTTCTTGCCCTTTGTCTGCCTTCTCCAATCGATTCCACTCACCACCAACTATCCACCGAACTTCACCTCGAAGATCTGATCTTCGCGCGCTCTTTCATTCACCCCAACGACGCACAGCACCACCTCCGACCACAACACCATCAGTCACCTTTTGCTCCGCCCCAAATCTCACTCGCACAGGCACACACACCCACGAGCATGAGCCCACGTTTTTGGGCATGATTAAACCCTGCAAGCATGTGATCTTCACTGATCGGATGTCTCGTCAGACCTCCTTCGAGCTTCATCTCCGTTGGCTTCCAGATAGGGATGCAAACGGTCGGATATGGATACGGATATAGGTATTACCATATCCTTATCCGTTTTTTAATACGAATGCGGATGTGGATACGGATATTGACGGATATTAAAACTGTCTTACCGTATCCTTAAAAAACGGATACGGATGTAAAACGGATATTGATAGCACACGAGTAATGTTAGAAATACTCTATAGAATCGACTTAAATATATAAGAATTGTATGGAAAACACATGATATTAATTTACTAAATGTGTTTGTATCATAAAAAGTATATAAATATGGTAAAAGGAAGTAGAAAATTATGTTATATATAGTTAAAATTTAAGAATAAATCTACGACTATATTGATATACTAAAACGGATATACGGATACGGATACGGATACGGATGTTTGCGGATATCAAAATGATATCCATATCCGTATCCATTTTAAAACGGATACGGATACGGATGTCAAAATCTGTATAAAACGGATACGGTGACGGATCCGATACGGATATATCCGTATCCGTTTGCATCCCTACTTCCAGACCACCTCAGCCTCCACCAGACATCTCGGTGGCTTCCTAACGGCTTTACGATCAATCTGAGCACCTCAGGAGCCACCGACGAGCTACATCGAGCACGGTGAACCAGGCAGAGCAAGGAGCAAGTCGCTGGAGCCCCGCCATGTCCGCCGCAGGAGGCGGCGGACCGGAGAAGAAGAAGAGCATCTAACGTTGGATCACCTCAATCCCATAGACCTCGCCACGCCACGTCAACTCGAGTCCATAACTGTTGGATCATTGTGATCTGACGGCTCCAGAGGCGCCACGCTAGCAGCTTCAGCCCCCGTTGGATCTATCTTGATCCAACGGGCAATATTGAGCCACGTCGCCATCAGTCGCAGCTCCAGATACCGTTGAATAATGTAGATCTAACGGTCCTTCATCGCGCCACGCCTCGGCCTCCATCGTTGTTGGATCACTTATGATCTAATGGCCAAGCATTCGCCACGTGGAGACTCCGAGCCTCTTCCCCGAACCTAGGCTCGGAGCACCCGAGGCTGATCCGAACCTCTCAAGCCTCCTCCCGAGCCTCGGTCGACGCCCGAGCCTAGTACCGCACGTGTCTCCCACATGAGGGCTGGGTAATTTGCATAGAGGACCTCGAAAGTTTTGGAAATTACACTTTGGTCCCTGCCATGCGTGTCACGCGAGACGCGCGTGACTTTGTGGGAAATTTGCATCCATCTCCCCCGTATTATAGGTAATACATTTAAGTCCCTGTCAGCACGTTTTGTTTTCAAAATTTTTATTTTTTGTTTTTGCAAATAGGTCCATGTCTTTGCACGAATGTTTAGGTGTCCATTTGGCATCATTTTTAATTTCTAAAAATTGCATGTTGTAGCCCAAATTGTCCTTTATCTTATGTGACGCGTGTTTAATTTTTGTGAGATCTATGGAATTGAATATTATTAATTTGGTGAAATTTGCTATATTTTACCCACTGTATGCTTTCTAATTTGTATTAAATTCCTTGTTGCTCTTAAAGTCATCATAAAATCACAATAGACTTAGGATAATTTATTTTACCTCATGCCCAAATATCATTACATTTTCACGCATCACGAGGTCTGAATAAATTAAATAGTGATTTTTAATTGATTTTTAATAGGTCCAAATCACATAAATTTTTAGGTCTCTTAATTTCCTAGATTCATCATACTTAGATCCATCTAGGATAATTTTTGTAGCTGGAAATTTTTGATATTTATTAAACTTAATTTTGTAAAAATGACCTTGCATTCATATTTTATTTACAGTAAATTCATAAATGTCAGAAAATTCCAAAAAAATAGTGTAGATTAACTTCATTGCATTTCATACTTTGGCCAAGTTACATAATTTTTGGACTTCATTTGAGTTTCTTTCTGATTTAAACTGTAAAATTGACAGAAATTGCATTCGTTATTTTCTTTATTGCATAAAAATTGCTAAAAAAATCCAAAAATATCCTTCTGAAAATCTGACCTCTGAATTCACTCCTAATTCACCTAAGGAGACATCTGCCTCCCTGAGTTCGACCTTGGGCTTGCCCAAGTAAAATAAATATCCCGCTCGCAATTAAGTGAACCTTAATTAAAAGTGGTATTTTTGGCGTAGCCTTGATTATCCGACTGCAACGAACATAACTATTAATTTGACCATTAATTTGATCGAATTAACAAGGGTAGTCTGAGCAACGTCAAAATGGCGTCGTTGTCGGGGAGGCACACCTTAGGCTAATTTTTAGAGAATTTTGAGGATTTGATTTTCCATCCCCAAGTAGTCTGATTCCCGGTTTTCTTGTTAATATTTTTCTGTCATTTACTTTTGAGTATTTTGTGTCATCCTTTATCTGATCTCAATTTGTTTTTGTGCGAGGAACACGAGGAGCCAAGGCACTTCGAGGAACGTGCATTTGAACATTTTGAGTGACTGTAAGGACTTGTAATTGTGTCAATTTTCATTATTTTTGGGTTCTCGCGGGTGTAAAAATAGTGGAAATGTATCCCGGTGTCCTGCGTGGATTGTTTTTTAGATTAGGCTTGCACTAGCGTCTCCTAGAGCCACTTTAGGACTTGCCTGTGCCCGTAACATTCTAAGACCACACATCACACATAAAAGACGCACTTAGACCGCATATCTAGTCAAATTTAACATGTGCTTCACTCGCTAATAGAACTTCCTATCTAGGAGCGGATTTTATCGTCTGCATTTGCATGTAGTGTAAAAAGTTTTCAATTATGTTATGCATCCTGCATAAAAGCGAAGGGATCACTATAAGTCTTCTCAACTCAGCATACCATCATTGTTTTACCGTGCATCAGCTTTTCTCGACTCCTTTCTCTTGGTTTTTTCAACTTAGGTAAAAAGGAAATTGGGACTGGACGATAAGCGTCCTTTGTGGTTGGACTAATTCAATGATAACCTAACTTAAAATCGGGACTGCTAAACAAAATTGACCAAAAAATCAATAAAATCGGAAACTTTGCTTGCGGGAGATTAACCTCGACCTTGTTTTCAGGCTGAGTGAGGGTACTTGAGTGTGTGCACACCTTAAGGAGAGTCCAAATCCCCACCTTCCATATCACGTACCAACTGATCCTAGCAAATATCACGAGTTGAATTTTCTCAGGTTCACTGACTAGCACCAAGTAACCTCCGCATGTTCGCAGGTAGATAGGTGTGAACCAGCGGTGCTTCGCGACAAGTTGCTCGTAACCCCTAAGGGTGAAGTTCCAGCCTTATCAGCCTCCGCCTGCTTGTAGGTAGATAGAGGCAGGTCTTTGAATCCATCAACTTGGGATAGAAGCGAAGGAAGGAAGGGCGCATGTATCTTAGGCGACAGGTTAAACAGGGAAGACGCATTCGGCTTTGAGCCGACTTCCCTATAGGCCACGTAACCTTTGCTATTTGCTTGAAAATCACACTTAAAATCAACCAGATTAATCGGACTCGGTTTCGAGTCCTTCACCATGTGAGTGTGAAAATCAGGGTTTGGATTCACTTGCATGTTTCAAGTAGGAGTAAAGTCCTATCTTAAACTCCCGAATCTTCTTCTCGCCAACCAAGATGACTGACTGGGGGGACATCTACTACCAATATTCCAATCTTTCTTTGAGCCCCCCACGAAGCTCATCTTCACCGGCCCTAGTACAACTTGGGCCAACCCGAGCTCATGACCCTCTTGAGTTCTGCATCCCTCAACCTCAGGGTGGTTACTCTCAAACCAACCCTTTTCTATCCTCTGGTCTCACCGAGGAAGACCAATGCCTCAGTAAGAATCCCTTCCTTGATTTGTCCTCTAACCAAGACCATTTTCCATTCCCATGGATAGAGGACAAGATGCCACCTAAGAGACCCCCAGATGAAGAGGAACAAAGAGATGACCCGATACACCAAATCCTTGCTCACCTCGCCATAGTCAAACAATAAAATGCAGATCTTACGACAAGGATGGGAGAGATCATTATGGTAGGAGGAATTGACCGACCAACGGTAGATGTGTACAACCCAGCAGCAAATGAGATGCATAGTTGGTTGGCACCAGTGGTTCCCCCTGAAGCGTTCAAGCTAAAGCCCCATTTTCTAAGCCTACTACCTAAGTTCAATGGAAATACAAACGAAGAACAATATGCCTTCCTTAGAGACTTCGAGCTGGTTTGCAACAACCTTAGTCACCCTAGGGTTGGGCAAGACTACATCAGGCTGAAGGCCGCCCTGTTTGACTTAGGAGGCAAGGTCGCTCATTGGTTGAAAAATCTCGGGGTAAGATGTACGACATGGATGTAGTTCAAGGATTTATTCTTAAAGAAGTTCTACCCACTCAGTAGGACAAATCAGATGAGAACAAAGATCGCAAGTTTTTCCCAGGGACCCAATGAACCATTCCATGAAGCCTGGGATATATTTAATGACATAATCCAGAAATGTCCATGCCATGGCATTTCAAAAGCAATCTTAGTCCAGACCTTGTTTTGTGGCATGACCCCGGAGAGGCAGGGGTTAGTAAGTGTTGCCTGCGGAGGAAGCTATCTGAACAAAAATGAAAATGTCGTATGGAAAATCCTGTAGCAGATGGCAGAAACAGGCAGGTCGCAGGCCACCAGGGCCTATCAGTTGTCTCCCTCGATCCTATCCAACGAGACAACTAGGAGGACTGTAACGGATCTGACAGAGGACCTCATCCCCAGCATAGAGATGATAGCTAACAAGTTAACCATGGTCGAGCAGATTCACAAGAGGGTCACTGACCTTGAGTCGCTCTCGCGATTGCTGAAACAAGTGGAGGAACTTACTGAGAGGGTAGCTAAGATACGGCTACATGCCCCTTCTGCACCACCTGTACTTGTACACCGAGTTCATCTTGTACAAGAACAGGTACCGGGGCCTTAGAGTAGCTGGGTAGAGGAGCAGACATACACTCAGCAGGAGCAACACGTACCCCCACAAGTGGAGAAAGGATACGAGGAGCCTCCACAGGTATTCGAGATCAAGGGGCTGTGGTACAGCCATGACCTTGTCAGCAGACAGTCGGGGATGGGGAATGGTCAGCCTCACTGACCTTCCCTAGCTTACCAAGAAAACAACTCCATCCTCGTACCACGCTTCGTACAGTCCCGACCCGTACAAGGGTACCAGCCTCAGCAGCACCAACAGCGGTGCACTTTCCACGCAGGCCAGTAGAGCCCTCCACCACCATCCCATCAGCAACAACAGTACCGACATGGCCAACAGGGCCAATACAGGAACTCATCTGGAAGTCAGTATCAACAAACCCAACCCCCCAGTGAATTGGAGTCCCTCACCTTGGCGATCCATACCCTGACTGATAGGGTCCAATAAATTCAGAATGACTATCTGGATATAAGAACCGATTTGAATCATGTCTCTCGTACCCAGGACCAGTAGATGGCGCCAAAGGCCCCAATTCTTGCTCAAGTTCAGGCCAACGCAAATAGCTTGAATCAAGGCCAGAACCGACCATGAGATCATGTATACTATTCAGATAATTATTTATCTAAACATGAGATCCATTCGTATGGTAATGTCAATCATATGTCCCTTAGGAGCGGAAGGACCGTGATCGTACCTGATCCGGCACGGGCACCGAAGGAATATGCCGCAAAGTCTATACCTGAGGAGAACTTGGAGGAAGAGGAGCAGCACCAACACCAACACCTACAGAAGAAGAGGACTTTCAAGTCCTCGAAGAAGAAGGAGACATGCACTAGCAGTGAGTCCGGCTAGACCGATGAAGAGCCCGCCCCAGCAGTCGCGGAAGATGCATCACCGATTTTGCAGCAGTAATTTCCTTTTCGTCAGAGTCAGGGTCAGTCTCAGAGTCCGAGTCATGTACAGAACTCAGTTCCTATTTTTAATGAAAATCTTTCAGAATCTGAGTTAGCATCCATAATCCCTTTCCCCCGAGCTCTTAAGGGTGGAAAGAAGAAAAATTGAAAAATACAAAAAGATGACCCTGAGATGGCAGAGTTTTGCAATAAATACATCAAGGTCACAATCCCTTTTGACAAGTATGTGGAGATGACATCTGCATTTTCAGAAATACCTTAAGGTGAGATGCACACCTACTAGGGTCAGCAGGAAGACCAAAAGCTGTGTTGATAAACACGTTCTGTCAGTAGCCACTACTTGCGCAAGAAAGAATGTGTTTCCGAGGAAACGAAGAGACATGGGTGCACATTATGTGGTGAGTAATGTCGATGACATTGTGTTTGCATGCACTCTCCTTGATAACGGATCCTCAATTAACTTAATGCCTACAGCCCTCTATGAGCGGCTTAATCTTGGACCTCTTAGGAAATCCAGAGCCTTACTTCAGTTTGCGGATAAATCAACCAAGAGGTCCCAAGGAGAATTAAGGAACGTTGTCATAAAGTCGAGGGTCAGGAGTACATGGTGGACTTTATAATCCTCGATATGGAGACCCCTCACAATTGGAAAGATTCCCAAATCATATTAGGAAGGCCCTTCCTCAGAACAGCAGGGGCCTTATTTGATTATAAGATTGGGAAAATCCAGTTCCAAACTCCTGGCAGAGACGAGGAACTTAAGATGAAGCAGACCAGATGGCAGAGAGAGGATTCAGAATCCAGCACCGAGTACTCTTCGTCCGAAGCAGAATGTATTCATGTAGACACCGTTGGGCCATGAAGACAGAACCCAGGTAGCACCGATGAGTCCCTCTCCTCCGGAGAAGATCTTGTGCATGATCAGTTTGCGAGGTCCTTAAAAACAAGGGCAGCGCAGAATATGCATCCCCCTACATCTTCGATGACTTAGAGGCCCAGCTGGACATGTCAGTCCTTCCCTCTTTAGGACAATCAGAAGATGAGGATGAAAAATCGGACGTGGCTTTTGTCGATTGCTTGGAGACCTTTGACGATCTGACTCCAGAGCCGAATGAATTGGTGGCAGCAATTTCAAGGACAGATCCAGCCACTACCAACACAGAGCCAGATTTGATTGAGCCAGCTTTCCTTGATGATCACACATTACCTGAGCTCAAACCTTTACCCACAACACTTAAGTATGCCTTCCTTGCGGGACAAGAGAAAAAGTATCCGGTCATCATCAGCTCATGATTGACCGAGGTGCAGGAATCTCGCTTGCTAGAGATCCTGGAGAAAAATCGCAAGGCGATAGGCTAGAGCATCTCCAATCTCCACGGGATAAATCCCACTCTGTGTTCGCATCATATCTACTCGAAGAATGAGGCCAAACCCTCTCGTGAATTCCAACGTCGGTTGAATCCAAATTTAAGAGAGGTAGTGAAGAAGGAGATAGAGAAATGGTGCAACGCGGGTTTTATTTATCCCAACTCCGACTCCAAATGGGTGGCCCCAATCCATGTTGTCCTGAAAAAGTCAGGAATTCAGATGACCACCAATGAAGACGGAGAGGAGATCGTGACACGAGTACCCACGTCGTGGTGCGTCTGTGTAGATTACAGATGCATGAATGTTGCGACGAAGAAGGATCACTTTCCCCTACCATTCATTGATCAGATCTTAGAGAGATTAGTGGGGAAAGAATTCTTCTGCTTTCTGGATGGATTCTCGGGCTACAATCAAGTAGCCATAGCTCTGGAGGACCATGAGAAGACCACATTTACATGCCCCTTTGGTACCTATGCTTTCAGGTGCATGCCCTTTGGGTTATGCAATGCTCCTGGTACTTTTCAAAGGTGCATGATTGTTGTATTCATCGAAATGGTCGGCGAATTCCTGGAAGTCTTCATGGATGACTTCTCGGTTCACGGTGATTCCTTCGATTCCAATCTTAGGAATCTGGACCGAGTCCTCAAGCGATGTTGTGAGGTCAATCTGGTGCTCTCTTGGGAGAAAAGTCACTTCATGGTGACGGAGGGCATTGTGTTGGGACATGTCATCTTCAAGAGAGGAATGGAAGTTGATCCTGCCAAGGTAGACGTGATCAGACGACTCCAGCCACCAACCAACGTGAAACAATTACGGTATTTCCTCGGACATGTTGGATTTTATCGAATATTTATCAAGGATTTTTATAAGATTGCCTGACCGCTAACTGAGCTTTTAGGCAAGGACATGAAGTTTATTGTTGATCACAAATATCTTGAATCCTTTAAGCAACTACAAGGAAGGATCATGGATGCCCCGATCCTACAAGCCTCAAATTGGTCTCTGCCTTTTGAGATCATGACGGACACATCAGGCTTTGCTGTTGGGGCTGTGTTAGGATAGAGGAGGGATGGCGTCCCATTCACCATACACTACACAAGCAAAGTGCTTGATACTGCTCAGCGTAACTATACAGTTATGGAAAAGGAGATGCTTGCAGTAGTGTTTGCCTTGGATACATTCAGATCTCACTTAATCGGATCCAAGGTAGTTGTGTTCACAAATCATACAACACTACAATATTTAATGGAAAAGAAGGACGCGAAGGTGCGTCTTCTTAGGTGGATTCTGCTTATCCAGGATTTTGATTTGGACATTCGTGATAAACCTGGAAAGAAGAACGTAGTAGCTGATCACCTTTCCCGTCTCAAGGATCTTAATGCTTCCGATGATACGTTGATTCGAGACTCCTTCCCTGACGAGTCGGTTTTTATTGTCGACTCACTCCCATGGTATGCCAATATTGTGAACTATCTTGTCTCCAAGAAGGTTCCCGAAGATTGGCCCAAGAGCCACATAGACAGACTGAAGTCAGATTCGCAACATTACCATTGGGAGGATCCGATCCTTTTCTTTGAAGGGCTAGATTGTGTCTGGAGACGGTGTATTCCTCAGGAGGAATATCAGAGTGTCCTTCATTTATGCCACAGTCTGGAGGCAGGAGGACACCACTCCGGGAAGAGGACTGCATGTAAGGTACTTCAGTGTGGCTTATACTGGCCGACTATGTTTCGCGATGCGGTCACCTTTGCGAAGTCGTCTCCAATATGCCAGCGAATGGGAGGAACCGTCAGTTCTAAGGATGAGATGCCGATGTAGCCTATCATAATTTGTGATGTCTTTGATGCCTGGGGCATCGACTTCATGGGGCCATTCCCTGTTATCCATGGATTCGAATACATCCTTCTTGCGATAGACTATCTGTCCAGGTGGGTGGAGGCTATCCCAACTTGAGCCGCAGGCAGCAGAATTGTATGTAAATTCATTAGAGATCATATCATCTCTAGGTTCGGGATTCCCCAAATATTGATATCAGATGGTGGTAGCCACTTTGTAAACAGAGATGTGAAGAAGCTCTTGTAGGATTACGGCATCGAACACCATGTCGCTAGTCCTTACCACCCACAAACCAATGGTATGGCTGAGGTGTCGAATAGGGAGGTGAAAACCATATTGCAGAAGCTTGTCCGCCCAGATAGGAAGGATTGGTCTCAGATCTTAGATCAAGTCATGTGGGCTTATCGGACAGCTTACAAGACACCGTTAGGAACCTCCCCATTCAGGATGGTGTTTGGGAAGTTGTGCCATTTACCCGCGTAATTAGTGCACAAATCAGAATGGGCAATTAAAAAGATCAATTGGAACACACACCTAGGGCAGAAACAAAGAGACATGGATCTGAATGAGCTTGTGGAAGTCAGAAATCGAGCATATGACAATAGTTTGGTGTGCAAGGACAAAGTAAAGTGTTGGCATGATAGATATATCAGACGAAAGATCTTTGTTCCTGGGGTATGGTTGTTTAATGTGAGGCTGAAAATTTTCCAAGACAAGCTGAAATCCAAGTGATCGGGCCCATTCATTGTATGTGTTGTTCATGATAGTGGATGTATTGAGATCTCAGATCTCACAGATGACGTACAGACATTCCTAGTCAATGGAAAATTGTTGAAGCACTTCGTCGAACCCAATGAACAATTAGTCCACTTTGAGGAGATTGTATTCATGCGCGAGATAGATTCAGCAGATACACATAGAGCCACGCATGAGACCTTGCAACAGTAAACTCTCGCCATCAGCAGCATCCAGGAAGATTCAGATCGCGATATTTGTATATATACCCATCATTCATGTACATTCTACCCCTCCCTCTCGCGACTCTAATCACTCACCCCAACTTCTTATATTTTCATCCGCGACTATACTTAGGATGACCAGATCCTAAGTATAGGGGGGAGAGTCACTTGAGTCCATTCACTGTACATCCTCCATACATCGGTCCTCATACCACTCCAGTCATATACTTAGCTGACCTGAGCCTAAGTATAGGGGGGACCGATGTCGGTCTTGTACATATATTCATCTACTTCCCCTCTCGACCTTGTCCGCCTTGTTTTTTATCTTCTTCTACACTTAGGTTGCCAGAGCCTAAGTATAGGGGGCAGGATGACTTCTATACATTTTGCTCCATTGGCTCTCCTACGCTTAGCACGAGCTATGTATTCTTCCTCGCTTTTTGTGCTCTGAGGACATAGCACACTCTAAGTATAGGGGGCGTGTATATATTACATATATACTTTACCCATAGCTCGTACTTTCACGTATTTTTGTATATACATGCAATAATTACGGGATGGGTAAAAATGAAGAAAGTTTTTTGTAAAATACATGTATACTTGTATATTGTATAACACTTGTATAATCTGTATAACACTTATAAAATACTTGTAAATTGTTGTAACATAGGAGGTATACCAAATTTTCGAAAAAAAATCAATCAAAATCAAAGGCTTCTTATTTACTCTTGCACATCATCTCTGCATCTGGAAAGAAAGAAAGAAAAAGAGTCTTGCATTTCATCTACATAGCATGTCATCTGCATCTCATCTGCATATCTTGCAAGGTGAAAAGCTGGTGGGTTCTGAACCAAGTTATGAGTAGACGTTGAGGAAGGACTTGATTTGACCTTAATCCGCCTAACTTTAGAGGAACCTTATAGGAACTGGAGTTAAGATTTCTCAGGTCAAGTGACTTAATTCTTTGAGTCCGCAAGTCTATGTTCACATGTCATCTTGATTAGTCTAAGTAGAATATCTCGTGCACATGCATGATTCTTATAGACAATGACTTACTTGGACAAGAACCATGCACGTAGCTCTTCATTGATGAGGTGGTGAGGAAGTAGAATCCTTTAGCTTGGAGTAGCACACGGGTGGAAACATCCGTCCTCCTCTAGGGAGGGAAGTGCATCTCACCCTAGTCTGGTGGTGTTGACATCTAAGGACGGGATGTTGTGGGTTGCAATAATGCTTCAAAAGAGCGATAGTCTACTGGCTCAAGAGGAAAAACTCCTGATGTACCTGTTGCACCTTGTGTATAGTTCGGAAAAAAATAGTAGACGGGCCAGATAGAAAATAAAATACCTGCAGGGGTATGTATATTAGCAAGAAGTCTGTAGCTGGATGACTCTGCTACACTGGTCAGGCATCCTGGGATAGGTAGCTACAGCGGCTACCATCCATTCTTTTCTCCACCCACTCCTCTTGAGTTGGTCGCACTTGAACTTAGAAGGGAATACCCTGCTTCTCGAGGAAAGAGTCACTGAACCGGGGAATTAGAATTACCTTGTCAGAGGAGTTCAGAACCCAATAAGGTTTCGCCACACAATTAATCCAAAGGTCGAGTCAAGCCTCATTTTCAATTTTTGCTCATGACCTTAGTATGGAACCCAAAATCATTTCACTTTTGCATTTCACTTTAGTTGCTCGGGGACGAGCAAGGTTTAAGTATAGGGGGTTGATGAATCTGTAATTCATCACTCTTAAAATTGAAAATAGAGTCTTGTTCTCAAGTAATTAACTGCATATTCCCCCTTATCTTACACAATTAGTATTCATGCATGCATACATAATATCTGCATTCTAGCATTCATATTTGCATTAAATAAGAATCCCAATTCACTTGTAATTATTCACCTATTTATCTGTATTTTATACTCACTCCAAGCCAACTCTATACTGTATATACTGGTAACTAATAATATAAGGAAAAGGTCGAAAATTCCTAACTTGTAAAAATACCCCATAAAACCCCAAACCCAATTAGAGACCTTAGAACTTAGAATGTACATATCTATCTCATACAACCTCCGATCTAGGTCTACTCATTTTTAGATTAATACATATTCAGATACCCTCAAAATGAGACCAATTTCATTTAAATCGGAGCTCGTATGCAAAACTTGGATTTTGGACCCCATTGTACAATATATGTATGTATATTTGTACCCTTGTATTTTTGTATCTTATTTGACTTTATCTCCATTTTTTGTCAACATGAAACTTGTAGATCTCATCAAGATCTACAACTTTCATGTTTTGAGTTTTTCCAAATTCGGACATTTTATCTCTCTTATTACACATTTTCTTTCGCCCGGTCAGAGCAGGCCACGTGGTGCCCTCTGGTTGCACCACACGGCCCGCTCCATTGCACGCCACACACCCTCAATCTTGGTCGTCTAATCACCTTCAGGCACTTCTCATCACAGCCATCCACTCGCGCAACTGATCTCCACCCTCTGATCTTCTCCAGATGCATCTCCTCCGTCCGTTAGCGCTTCGCCCTCAGCAAGCCACGTGTTGACTTGTGAGCCGCCCGATCTTCTCCATCTCAACCGCTCATCCTTGTTATTCTCCGCAATCGTCCAATCAATTCCTCCACCCCATCACAACTGCTATCCTCCGCATATATCTCCTCGCGACACATGGCACCCCTTGAGCCCTTTGATCTCAATTCCACGATCTAATCCAGGCCAGTCACTAGCACCTTGATCTTGGTTGTTGGATCACAAGATCCAACGGCCAAGAACCCGTCATCTTCCTCCAGCTCTCTCTCTCCCATGATCTCCAGCTTGCGACGGCTCCGCCCCCTTCTATTTTCGGTACCACTCTAGCCACCTACTCAGCCCCCTATCACCTCCATGACGTCGCCCATACCTCCCTCATCCTCCCCGACCTCCACGACCTCCATGAAACTAGCCCGCGTCGCTCCACACGCCCCATGAACCTCGTCGCTCCATTACCTGCACCTCCACCATCTCCCTTTAAATACTCCACTACCAGCCACTTTCCATGGCATCCGCCATTGTAGAGAGGTCCCTTGAGCTCCTATCTACCCGTCAGTGACAGTGATTGAGTGTGGAGGCGAGCGACGACGGTGGTACACCTCCGGTGAGATCCACGGCGTTTCTTCATTGTGTAGCGACTTCCCCGACGAGCTCCTTGAGCTCGGGCCCTCTATTGACCCTCGAGCGACGACTGGAAGCATCCTTCGAGCTTCCAATTCCCAGGTAGACCCCTCCATTCCTTCTCCGATCTTCCTCTTCTTTCCTTTGATTTTTCTCACCATTTTTCTGCCTTCTTCAATCGATTCCACTCACCACCAACTATCCACCGAGCTTCACCTCAAAGCACTGATCTTTGCACGCTCTTTCATTCAACCCGACGACGCACAATACCACCTCCAACCACAAGCTCTGCTGCCACGGCAGAGTACCACCATCAGACACCTTTCTCTCCGCCCCAGGCCTCACTCGCACAGGCACGCACTCCCACGAGAACGAACCCCTATTATTGGGAACGATCTAACCCTGCTGGCACGTGATCTTCACTGATCGGATGTCTCGCCGGACCTCCTTCGAGCTTTATCGCCTGGCCTCCAGACTGCCTCAGCCTCCATTAGACATCTCGATGGCTTCCTGATGCCTTTACGATCAATCTGAGCACCTCAGGAGCCACCGATGAGCTACACCGAGCACGGGTGAACGAGGTGGAGCAAGGAGCAAGTCGCCGGAACCCTGCCATGTCCGCCGCAGGAGGCGGCAGACCGGAGAAGAAGAAGAGCAGCTACCGTTGGATCACCTCGATCCGACAGCCCTCGCCACGCCACACCACGTCACCTCGAGTCCATAACCGTTGGATCATTGCAATCTGACGTCTCCAGAGGTGCCACGCTAGCAGCTTCAACCCCTGTTGGATCTATCTCGATCCAACGGCCAATATTGAGCCACGTCGCCATCAGCTGCAGCTCCAGATACTGTTGGATAATCTATATGTAACGGTCCTTGATCACACCATACCTCAGCCTCCACCACTGTTGGATCACTTCTCATCTAATGGCTAAGCATTCGCCACGTGGAGACTCCGAGCCTCTTCCCCGAACCTAGGTTGGGAGCACCCGAGGCTGATCCGAACCTCTCGAGCCTCCTCTCGAGCCTCGGTCGACATATGAGCCTAGTATCGCACGTGTGAGGGCTGGGTAATTTGGATAGAGGGCCCTGAAAGTTTTGGAAATTGCACTTTGGTCCCTACCAAGCGTGTCACGTGAGGCGCGCATAACTTTGTGGGAAATTTGCATCCATCTCCCTCGTATTATAGGTAATTGCATTTAAGTCCCTGTCAGCACATTTTGTTTTCAGATATTTTATTTTCTGTATTTGCAAATAGGTCCATGTCTTTGCATGCATGTTTAGGCGTCCATTTGGCATCATTTTTAATTTCTAAAAATTGCATGTTGTAGCTCAATTTGTCCTTTATCTTATGTAACACATTTAATTTTTATGAGATTTATAGAATTTAATATTATTAATTTGGTGAAAGTTGTTGTATTTTACCCACTGAGTGCTTTCTAATTTGTATTAAATTCCTTGTTGTTCCAAAAATCATCATAAAATCACATTAGACTTAGGATAATTTATTCTACCTCATGCCCAAAAATCATTGCATTTTAACGCACCACGAGGAATGAATAAATTAAATAGTGATTTTCTTAATTGATTTTTAATAGGTCCAAATCACATAAATTTTTAGGTTTCTTAATTTTTTTGGATTAATCATACTTAGATCCATCTAGGATAATTTTTGTAGCTGGAAATCATGTGTTTTGATATTTATTAAAATTAATTTTGTAAAAAATGACCAGCGTATTGGTCCTGCGCCTCCCACTAGCAACATGATGAAAGAATGGTGTATTCGCGTCCCCCTCCCGCAGCCAAACACTTCTTGACCTCTGCCTCCATTCCGTGACTTGCTTCCTATCCTCCAAAGTAACTTTCATCTGGACAGTTGCGCGACATGCCAATTCATCCCCCGAGAGCTCCCAAAGGTCCTCCAACGCATCGAAACTCCGAATGATCTCCTCCGCCTCCTTCCTCGATGCGCATCTGGCCGCCCTAGACTCCCTCTTGAAAGCAGATAGCCGTATTTGTAATGAAGATAACTTCTGAACAAAACAAGATGCGGCAGACCCGTAAACAACCACGCTTGACCAGTGCGATGCCACCAACTCCCTAAAGTTATCCTCCAACAACCAGCATTTTTCATACCTAAAAAGCCCCCTATGCGCAGGGGCAACACCTGGATACATGTAATTTACAACATAATTCAAGTGATTTGCACGCATTTCAAGGCGTTTCAAATCCGCAATTAACATCTTAATTTCGTCATGATCCGCAGTCCCCGAAATAGTGGATACATGTTCACTAAAATGAGCATAACTTGAGCAAATGGAATCGAAATCACGTAAATTCAGATCCTGCGGTTTCCTTATTTAATGGGGAACGAAATCCAATTATTTTCGTGTTTAAACAATTTAGACAGTGCCGAAAATAATCTCAAAACAGAGATGCGAAAATGAAATGCTAGAAAACTTTCACAAACCCTAATGAACCCAAGTCGTCCTCGGTTAATGGATCGTATCCAAAAACACCGACCTAAGGCTCTGATACCACTTGAAGGATATGGTTAGATCCTCAAGCGCATCATGGAAGCGTGAGCGTCGTATCAAATACGATGAAGAACGGCTAGTTGTACTAGTTGTTCTATGCAGCGGAAATCAAATTTTTTTATGCGATGAAACCACATGATCCCAGAACACTTCTCGGATCGTTTTGTCTAAACCACAAACAAGTAATAGGATTACCTCTTGAAGTGTGGTTGCGATCAAGTCTCTAAACGAAGAGACCTCTAGCCTCAAGTCCGATCCGATGGAGGAGACGCTTGCGAGCGCGGGGATGAACCACATGCTTCTCGCAATCCATGTTGATGATCCAAGCAGCGGATCTCCTGATCTCGACACACGAGATCCATCGTCTTCTTCATGAGCGAGGCGCACCGAAGGAGATGGAGATCCACGAGCAAGCGATCGGGCAGCATGACGACGATGCTGCGACGATGGAGAGTCTCTCTAGGGCATCCATGGTGGACGATCATGAGAGGAAGAGAGAGGGCTCACGTGTAGAGAGAAATAGAGAGAGATGTGCTTCTCAAGCATTGTGTTGTGTAAAGAAGAGAAAAGGGGTGCCTCTCCTTTTATATTATTTTGGGATCCATGGATCTCAATCCATGGGCAACACAAATCCAATGGCTCTTATTGATTGTGTTTCTTTTAATGGCCAAGATTTATGTTGGTAAAAACCAACAACAATTAATTTAATTTAGATCAAACATATATTGATAAATCAATATAAATCAAATCCAAAATTAAATCAACAACATATGGAGATAATGGAAAGGAGAGTGCCTCCTTCCATATACATGGAGTGGACGGCCACCCTTTCCTAATAGGAATCGGTGGTAGTCCCTCCTATTAGTATGGAAGGAGCATTTCAATGTAATCTCCCTTGATTACATTATTCCATGTATCTTCAATTTATTACAACAACAATTGTTGTAAATTATTCTACAAAATAATTCACGATTATCTTGTAAATAATGCAATCTTGCCACTGGTAAATTGTGAATCATATTCACAACCCAAAATAAAATGTAAATTACATTTTCAATTTAATGTCCGATGTGAATCCAATTCACATTAACATTTAATTAACAAATGCAAATCACAAATAGCTCTCTCTTATATATTATAATTCACATTTATAATATGTATGACAAATATGGATATTGCTATCCACATTATTCATATCCATGGTAATTAAATCACATTTAGTCATCTTGGATCTCTATTCTCATGTGCCCAAATAATGTGAATCATATTCACATTATTTACATCTTTAATAATTAAATCACATTTAATTGTCTCAGACAACTCTCCTAATAATATGAATCAAATTCGTATTATTTATGATAATTAAATCACATTTAATCATCAATTTTCTCAATGCTCGGATGCACATATCAACAATGAAATTATCCCGAACCCTTTCAAGGATAATGCGCTTTCTCTGCGAACACTTGGAGATAAGGACAGGGTGATTATATTGTTCCACGTATAGTGACTTGGATATTGAGATCATATCTCAAATCCAGATCGCGGGCCTCCTATAGATTCTTGATTAAATCAAGACCGCAAATCTAATCTTCTCATTGCATCTGAATCACATTCAAATCAATGTCCAACATTTCATTTGGACTAAGATCAGATTACTTCTCTACTGAGAGTAGTCACTAAAATCCAGACCCGTTTCATCACTCCCTAGGAATGGAAGCGTCATGATTATACAATCGTTTATGATCACATCACCCTCAGGTATTCCAATACATGTACATCCTGCATACTAGAAGACTCAGAATAAACCCGAAGTATTAGATCAATTTTACATTGTCTACTTTAGGGTTCTATCAGTAAGTTTCTCATTCGATCATTGGGAGTCGATATCAATCATATACTTTCCAAAAGCATATATCATACCTAGGTCTTGATCATATACTTTCCAAAAGTATGTATCAAACCTACAAATTTAGTCAAGCTTCCAAAGCGAGATGACCGCGCGCACGGAATTTGATTCTTCCCAATATCTCATGAGTGAGCTCATGTCTTCTGGTTTAGTAATTGAACTTGTATGATCCCTTTGAGAGATCATATTACTCATATGCCCTTATATGCACACCAACGCGTCGGTGTATAAACCTTGGTTAGGTCATCAACCTATTGGTATGCCAAATGTACATACTCAAACATATAGTGATACGTATATCTCCGGTCAGAGGATGCATGCCTGTATCGTGACAGCATACGATATAGGACTTTGGTTATCTCGATCTCATTAAGTCAACTCTTTGACCTAACTAATCTGACACCTCTGAATCTCTATTCCTATGCAGAGGACCTGCATCAAGAGGTCGGTCAGATATCAGCCTTTAGAGATAAGGATTGCTATCTCCTACTCAGGCTGGAAATCATCTCTTAACGATCATTTGACAGTGCTTGATGAGTCCTCAATATAAATCTCTAGATATTCATCCAAGCACCAGCCTCTATGATTCAACAGTTGAACCAACAGCTGTATGATCATCAAGATGGCCATGGTACTTAACCCTAATTGTACTAAGGGACCTATTATGCAAATTATTTATTCTTCATTTCAGATCAGGGAATGATATTTGCAATAACATTTATTGCATAATGGCTCGTCGTGGGCTCGCATGTCCAACACCCTAGTGGATCCCTCCTCTCGCGCAGATTTGGCTCCTCAAATGCATCCAACATCTCTCGTGTACCCATGCACACCAGTTCAACATTCTTCACATATGCGGATCAATCCAGCTCTAACCCGTATACGCATGGACCCTCGCATAATTCGACTCCACATGTGTCTTTCCACACACACATGCATAGCCCTCCGCGCACAGCCGACTTCGTATGCATGCACCTAGACAAACATCGATTCCCTGCTTCTGTTTCACACACATACTTGGCTTCAATTTCACGCATGCACCACTACAACAGCATACAACAACTGCAATATCGCCGGAGTGAATGGAAGTCACGTTGTCCCTAGCATCATCAAGGTGTGAAATTCATACACACATGCGCCATCCTAAATGTGTGCATGTCGAATTTCACCTTCCCTGTGACCCTCATGCGCAATATGATACAAATTCGACGAGATCTCATCATAAACGGAAATCTAACCGATAGGAATAAAATGCAGAAATTGATAGCAAGGAGGGGAGATCCATGCCTTGTAAATGTGAGAAATCAGTCCCCCGCGACCAGTTCTTTACGTCAGCATCCTCAGCTTTGTGATCTGACATCTTCGGCGACCTTCGGCGGCTCTCTGACAAACTTCGAGGTGGAGCTTCGACAGTTTGAGTCTAGAGAATGGGGTTTGACCATCCAAACCCGTGCCCAACCTCCTTCTATACCTGGATTCGGTTAAACAAATGCGGGTGCGGATTCGAGTCCGTTTACCAACCCAAGGTCTTAAAACTGTCATATCTTTTTCGTTTGATGTCAGATTTTGATGTTCCTAGTACTTTCAGAAAATCTCGACGAGTACTATGCAATACAACACAAAAGGTCTTGATGATTGTACCAGTGGTTCATTTAAATAGTGGGCCAGGTCTGAAATCTAAAAAGAAGTGAACAAAAGCATATAAGAATTGGATTGAAATTTGTATCTCGAACTATATCGAGATCTGAAAATCATTTATCATTTTCTTTTTTATTTTTAGTGGTTTTTGGTCTGAAGGCTAAAAATACTAAAGTAAACAAAATGTATTTTTTTGAGAAATTTTCAAAATGTTTTATATTTTTTTGGAATTTTTAAGCCATTCAGGGACAAATTCATGCTTTTTTATTTTTAATAAATATTAAAAGTACCTAAAATCAAAATAAAAAATATGATGTGAATTTAGATGCTAACAGACACTTAATCCCATTTTTTGAGATTTTTTGGAGTGCAGATGATAATTTTAATAAATAAAACAAATACAAAAATTATTGAACTAGGAAGGGCATTTACGTGCTTAATTTTGAGTACGAGGTTGATTCTGTAAATTACCGTAAAAAGTTATAAGACTAAAATGAAATATAAAAATGTGCAAGGGCCTGACTGCAAAAGGTCACCTTACGTGAGACGACATGTGAGGTGATGTGGCCAATGACCAAATTACAAATACAATGAAGTATAAGGGGGCATTGCAAAATTTATAAAACTTTTAAACTACTGAAATAAAATACAAGACTAACTAATAAATGACAAAAATGGGTGTGAGATCTATAAATTACCCCCCATTAGCGCAAGGGTGACGTGGCGATCCAGCCACTAATCCACTTGTCGTCCTCAGATGGTGTGATGATGCTTCACACTCGACGGTGCAGATTAGATCTTCAGATGGGATTGGATGACGATGCTCTACAAAATCCGACGGTGGTTGTGTCATTTGGCGGCTGCTTTTAATTCAACGACGCGAAGGTGATCATGGAGAACATGGGAAGAACTCGCTTGGGGTGAGTTTTGATCCGATGAAGCCCGCATCTCTGACCTCCTCCAGTGCCGCCAATGATCTCGTTCAACTCCTGGAACTGTCGTGAAGCTTCCTGGTGGCTCAAAGGGGTCCAGAGCCCACTGAGGAGGGCTCTGAATCTCAACGATGCTCAAGCACCTGGAGCTCCCTCTCCAGGTCTGGATTTCAATCTAGGTGGGCTTCTATAAGCGCTGAGCTGTTCAAAACAAAAGAGGGTCGAGGATAAACTGTGATGTCCCTATTAAGGGGGAATGGAAGCAGAGCGGGGCGACGGACCTCAGGCGAGGTGAAAGTAGTCGAGGTCCGATAGGCAAAATCAGGGACCGATCTGGGTGAATGATTGGTGGAACATGATGGGAAGATAAAGGGAAAGGAAACGGGGTGGTCTGCGGGTCGGAAACAAGTAGAGGAATAGTGGGGCGATTCACCAGAGTAAAGCTCCAGCGTACTTCGAATCGGGTTGGTTAAGCTAAGGTAAATGATGAAACCTTAATCTAAATACATGAAATGAAAGCTAAGACTAAAACTAATCTAAAGAGCGAAGAAAGAAGCCTCGAGCGACGTTGGGTCGTGAGATCAGAGCCTCACGCTAGCGAGTGGCGGAGATGGATGGAACCGGCCTTTCCTTCACTCCTCCACGCACAAAAGGGGAGCATGAGCAAGCTGTCACCTTGCTCCAGCCTTCAAGCACCAAATGGGGGGAAGAATTAGGGAAAAAGGGATTCAAAAATTAGAAGGGAAGATTGAATGGGGCTTTTTGTATAGGTAATGAACAGAGAGGGAAGATTGAGGTGGTCAGAATGGTGCGATGATGCAATTCTCGAGGAAATCATCGGGCGTGATATATCATCAATCGAGGAGAAAAGGTGAAGAAGAAATATTTCCAAATCGACGATTGTATCGATTAGAGAAAAAGGGCAAAGAGGGGGTGGAAACGAGGTCTGACAAGGTCTAGGGCCTAGGTCAGACAGTTGACCCAAGTCAACGGATGGCATGGCTTGATTGGGCCACACCATTAAAAAAAGATAAAATTGAATTTAAATTCCAAAATAAATGAAAATAAATTAGTAAATGATTTTAATAATTTTCGATTAAAACATAAAAAGTGTTTATTGTTTTCTAAAGCATTTTAATACAATTTTTATTTATTTTTTGAATTTATTTATTATAAGTTAATTTTTAGGGGTATATTTATAGGTATATTTATTTCTGTTTTAAGTATTTTATTTTTATTTTCTATATTTTATTTTCTTATTTTATCTTCATATTTTATATAATTATAACTTATTTTTATATACATAAATATATCTTTGTTATATTTTTGAATGTATTTGTATACTTAAATAAATATATATACTTATTATATAGGTATAAGTATATGTATTTCATCTATGTATTTTGTATACTTATTTTATTTTAATGTTTTATTTATTGTTTTATTGTAGCTTTAATATGCACACGTATTCTAAACAATATTTAAAAAATTCTAAAAATAATAAAGAATAAATAAAATGAATATTTTATTCAGGTATATTATATAATAAGGGTACAAAACCTATCTCTCACACCTTAACTCCAACTTAAATGAATACACCTTCATTAAATAGCTTATTAAAAGTTACGTGCAATTAAGGGTGATTTTGATACATTTTGAGTTTTTTTATCGAGGAGATATGTGTATGAGAAGTTTGGATTTTGGATTTTATTCTATGTCTAAAAAGAACATTGTATATTATTTTTGTATGAAATTAATTTTATATTTTTATTTGTATTTTTCTACAAATTTCATGTACACATTTTCTTTATTTGAGATGTAAAAAAATATGAAATAAAATAGTTCCCAAAAGTGGATTACTGATGAATAAAAGAATGCGATTTTTATTGTATTTTTGGTCATTATTTTTCTCTACTTTATTTTTTATCGACCAAATTTATTCTTAACTTGATGTCGGAGTTTGGGGTCATAAAATACCTTTGGTATTTTATTCTTTTTCTGTTCTTTTCTTTATTCTATAATTTTGACATTAAAACTATGTTCTATTCACAATATATGGAACAAATAATGGATGTTAATTTGTACAAAATAATGTTATTTACGTACATTAGCTAGGGTTTTAAGGTCAGAACTTGATATCCAACCCATATCTTGTATTTTTAGTATGTATACTGAGTCTTAGAAACTCACAAATGACGATTAATTATATCAATACACATGCAGATACATACATACATACATACATGTTTATTTTTTTCTTTCCAAAATTTAATTTTCAACATGTTTTTGAAACAAACTTCATATCCATTCGATTTAAATTTTGCACTAAACATGGCAAGAATCATCTATTATCATTAATATTTTTATTTTAAATATTTACCGATTCGTTAATTTTTACAAATTCAATCTTTTATGCATACACACTTACTTTATCATACCCGAGAATCTCCATTCATGGTTTCTTTCCTTACCTCTTGATTCTGTTGTTTTGGCGTCCTTTCTAAATTCCCACCCAACGCCCACTATTCCCCTCACCGTCCGAAAAGGCGGAGAGAGCCAACCCCCTTCCTCCTTCCGCTCGGCGCAGCTGCCTCCCCCTCCCTCGTTTCACCGCTTCCGTCCTCAGCAATCTCTAACCCCACACCTCTCATTGCCCTCCATTTCACTCCACAAACCCTAACCCTAGACCTCACAGTGCATCTCCATCACTCCTTGAGCTCCATCAAAGTCATGTTCTTTCCATTGCCATCTCTTCTCATACCAGCTGTATCCAATTCCACTCGCAGGGGGGCGATTCTAAATCTCTAAGGAGGCTCATCGAGGACGAGGCCCGCGATCTCCGACCAGAGGCGCTCGCTCGATTCATGGACCAGCTCTGCGACGTCTCCGCGCTCCTGGAGAGCAATGATGCCGCTGAGAACCTCAAGGGCCTGCGGGCCGTCGACGATCTCATCGACGTCAGCCTCGGCGAGGGTGCCTCCAAGGTCTCCAGGATCTCAAACTACCTGCGGGCCGTCTTCGAGGCAAAGCGCGACCAGGAGGTTCTTGTCGTTGCTAGCAGAGTGCTAGGGCACCTTGCGAGGTCTGGCGGCGCCATGACAGCTGACGAAGTGGAACGACAGGTAAAAATGACATTTTCAATACTTCTCTCCTTTTGCTCTTACCTGATGGTTTTAAAGTATCTGGCGAAGTAAATGTTATGATGGAATTTTTGATGAATTTCGCTTGCTGTCTGCCAGGTTAAGATTGCATTAGATTGGCTCCGCGGTGATAGAGTGGAGCACCGCCGTTTTGCAGCTGTCCTGATTTTGAAAGTAAGTGATATTTTGAGATTTCTGCGAGCTCCGGGGAAGATGCTAGTTTTTTCTCCAATTATAAAGTCAATTTTAAAGTTGTATAAAACTGTTACAGCACTCATCCAATGTTACTTATTTTTTTTCGAAAAATCATTTCTTTTGAAAGTAATTTGAAAATGTGGCCTTGTTCCCTGGCGTGGAGAGTAGCTTGTTTCTTTATTTCCATATACCCATTTATTAAAGAGATGCCATGACATTTGGAGGTGCCTTCCATGATAAGTTGCTGAAAAATTGTTACTTCCATCTGCATTGTAGAAAAGCTTTTTACTTATTGGAAGCATTCTATTGCATCTTAGGTTCAGGCACTCTCAAGCATTCTCTAACCACATATAGTCGATGCAACTCATACACACCTTTTTAGTTTTTAGTACAGCCTGAATTGAGATTCTGGAGTTCACATAAACTTAGGAAACATGTTTTTGATGAATGAAAGCTTGCTTGTCCAGTCAAAAACATGAAATCATTTGCTATCTCCTTACGTTCCACGTAAAATGTTGCAGTCTTTCTGGCCCTACACATATTAGAAACCCGTGTGCAAGACACCATTATTAAAAGAATCTTTGGATGAATCAGGCTGATAGATCACTTTTAAGGCATACTTGATAAACTTTAGTAAGGATGTCCAGACAATATTTCCTTTGTGAGAGATGAAGATCCTCTGTAGTGCGTAGTACTTCTATGCCCAAGAAATAACGTAGTGGAACAAGGTTCTTCGTAACAAAAATCTTCTGGAGAAAGGCCTTGGTCTCTAGTATCCCTTCATCATCATCCCCTGTGATAACCATATCATCCACATAGACTGCAAATATAACAATACCAGTTGTTCGTCTTCTGACAAACACAGAATAGTCAGAGGTTGTTCTTTGGAAGCCAAGAGTGCTGATCTCTGGAGTAAGTCTATTGAACCATGCCCTTGGGCTCTGCTTTAGGCCATATATGGCCTTGCGAAGTTGACATACATACTCCCCCTCGACTTCATAACATGAAGGCTGCATCATGTATACTTCCTCATCAAGATCTCCATATAGAAACGCATATTTGACATCAAATTAAACGATAGGCTATGTGTTATTAGTTGCCACAAAAAGTATAGTCCTTATTGACCCCATACTTGCAACGAGTGAGAATGTTTTAAAGTAATCCATTCCATATGTCCGTGTGAAGCCATTTGCTACAAGACGAGCTTTCAACCTGTCAATCGATCCATCTGGTGACTGCTTGGTCGTGAAGACCCATTTACATGCCACATGTCTAGTTCCCTTTGGACAATGCACTAGATCCCAAGTCCCTCTGGAAATAAGGGCATCCATCTCTTCATCCATGGCCTTCCGCCATCCTGAATCCTGCAAAGCACTATGGTGGTCTCTTGGAATAGAGATAGTCATGAGAGCATCTGCATATTGTCTGTTAGTGCAAGATAAACTAACAGTAGAAGTGTAATGAGACATTGAATGAGAAGTACACTGCCTCTTAGTTCTGCATAGAGCAAATGGAAGATCTTGGGGATCATCCGGGACAGCAGTGGGGGGAAAACTTGTAGAAGGCATGTTATCCTGCAAGAAAGATACATGCAAAGGAACATCTGGTGGTGAAGGTATTTATCTGCGTTTATAGACAATGGGTGGATGTCGTAGATCCAAAGGGATATCTGTAATAGACTGATTGAAGATACTGGTTTTCTCAAAAAAGGTCACATCTGCAGAAATATAATAGCGATGACCGGTTGGATCATAGCACCTATAGCCTTTTTGAGTATGAGAATAACCGAGGAAGACACACTTGATTGCACGAGGAGAAAGTTTGTCTATAGTGTGAAAGTTATGAACAAAAGATACACATCTGAAGATTCGCAAGGGAAGAGGAAAGTGTGACTTAGTTGGTAAAGTAGAGAGAAGGGGGTTGATCCATCATCCATTAGGGTTCGTTTGGTTGCAGGGTTGGACAGGGTTGGGTTGGGTTGGGGTACCCCTGTGAATAGTAAACTGTGAGGAGGATTGGGAGGGTCGGACGGAGGGGTACCCCGGGTTGGGCCAACCTAATCCTGCCCAACCCTGCAACCAAACAGAGCCTTAAGGTTTGGAGATGGATTTTTTTGATAAGGTGAACAATAACGAGAACGACATCACTCCAATAGGTCTTGGGAACTTTCATTTGAGTAAGAAGAGAACATGCAATATTTAGGAGATGTCTGAGTTTTGTTTCTGCTATCCCAATTTTGGGACGTATACGGACAAGAGGCTTGATGTATGGTTCCATGGGAGGGAAAGATATCTGTTAGGTCATGTTGTGTGAATTCCAAGGCATTATCAGAACTGAGAATTTGCATACCAGAGGAGAAGATATTCTTGACGTAATGAAAGATTTTTTTTTTGAAATCATGAAACGAGGGGGATACACTCGTTGGTGCTCGCTCCAAGGTTTTATTCAAAAAACGAAGATAGAAGTAAGGAGGAAAATACAAACACACGCCCACACTAGAGAGCAATTACAAAACCCATTCCTGCACCAAACGCTTGGCATGAATCCCCACGTTCTCCTTATAGATTCGCTGGCCCGAGAACAACAAATCATTCCTACCTCGCCAAACCGCTCACAGTATGACCAAAGGATAGAGTAACTCCCTCCTCGACCTATCTTTATTTTCCACAAGCGCTTCACAGAACAACTGGAGATCCTCAGTGCAGCACCAGGTATGGCCTCTAATTTCAGCGAAATTCGGTCGAATTTCTGTCGAATATCGATATCCAGTCGAAATCGAAATTTGATCGAATTGACCGAAATATGGGGGTCCTAGTACAAAAAATGACCGAAATGACCGAAATTTCGGTCGAAATTTCACCGAAATTCCATCGTTTTCACCAAAATTCCATCGAAATTCTGTTTTGGTCGATACCGAAATGGTGACCGAAACCGACATTTAAGGCCTTGGCACCAGGCCAAACCGCCCCCTGCCATATTTGAATCACCATGGGGCACTTGAAGAAGAGGTGTTCCACGGATTCAATCGCCTCACTGCACAGAAGGCACATGTCGGAGACGATTCCCAAAAGCCTGGTACATCGGTCCCTCATCATCATCCTCTGTCTCCTGAACAACCATAAGAAAAAATCAATTCTCTCTGGAAGCTTGAGAGCCCACAAGAACGCACAATCGCGGATCAGAATCTCCGATTGGGACGACGACGGCCAGTTGATAGCCCTAAAAGCCTTCTTGACCGTGAACGGGCCCTCACGCCAACACAGTGGTCCCTCCCCTCCGAAGGGCGCCCTACCTCCCTCACAGCATCCAGCAAGGCCAAGAAATCTTCCAATCTCTGGTCGGAGAAGTTAGCGGAGAATGTTGGGCACCAATTACCATCTGACCAGCAATCTGCAACCGAAATCAATTTGTCTTCAGCTAGAGCATACAAGTGGGGGAAACACGAATAAAGGACCACTCCCTCTGTCCAATCGTCCGACCAGAAGGAGAAGGATTCGCCCCCACCAAGGATCGGCCTAAAGAGCGCAATATTTTTTCAGGAAAACCTCCACGACCCCCCTCCAAAAGGGGGTGGGAGAGCCCAAGCAGTAGACCTGCGCCGGTGGCGCCCCCCACATCATAGATCCTGCGTACCACCTCACAACAAAGATCCTCCCTCGGTCCCCAAATCCTGCTTGCCTACTTAAGCAACAAGGCGTCGTTCATTTGCTCGAACGACTTCACCCCCAGCCCTCCCTGATCCTTCTTGTGCGTAATATCCTCCCACCCAACAAGGTGGACCCCCCTCGACCCACCCTTCTGCTTTCCCCACAAGAAGACACGCATCCGCTTCTCCAGCCGATCTTTAATTCCTTTTGGAGTACGCCGATTCGATAGAAAGTAAATCGGAATGGACGAAAGTACTGCCTTTAGAAGGATCAGACGGCCCCCTCTCGACAGGACAACAGACTTCCATCCCGCCAACTTCGCCTCCATCTTCTCCACAACTCTGAGCCAATCTCTCGTCCTCGTTCTGCTCGAAGTCAAGGGCATCCCCAAATAGTCCATCGACAAGGAAGAACAACCCGATCCCAACGCCTGCGCACACTCGTCGGCCTCCTGCACAGAGAGGCTGAAAGGGACGATCTTGGACTTGTTATCATTCTTAAGCATCCCAGACAACTCGCCATAGATCTCCAGGGCCATGGCCATGTCTCTGGCCTCCTCCAGACCCCCTTCAATGAAGAAGAGGGTATCATCTGCGTATTGCAGAAGCGGAACCAGTACGCCTCCCCGCGAGTACCCATTAGAGAGCCCACGGTTGACCACACGAATCACAATATTACTCAGGACGTCCGCTGCAAGGATAAACAACATAGGCGCAAGAGAGCAACCCTGGCGCACCCCCCTCCGTGGTTGAACCAAGCCCCCCTCTGGCCGGCCATTTACCATGATCGAAAACGAGGACGTGGTAACACACTGTCTCATCCAAGTGATCCACTTCTCCGGGAACCCCCTTCTCTGAAGCATCGACCAGAGCAATCTCCAATCTACGCTATCGTAAGCCTTCGCAAAGTCCACCTTTCAAAAAACACCACGCTTACCCGTCCTCTGCCAATCCGCAATGATCTCGGATGCGAGAGTGAGGCAGTCCGAGATCTGCCTCCCAGGAATGAAGGCTGATTGCATCGAGAAGACAATACAACCAAGAACGCATCTCAGCCTGCTTGCGAGGACCTTTGCAGTAATTAGATATAGGACGTTAGAGACCGCAATAGGGCGAAAATCGTCAATGGAATCCGGCGCCGATGATTTGGGCAGCAAGATGATAAGCTCATGGTTAACCCTATCGAATCCCGCATTGCCCAGAGTCCCAGACAGAACTCAGAGACCACCTCCAACACCTCATGGTCGACGAGATCCCAAAAGTCCTTGTATAAAGAAACCGGGAAGCCATCAATGCCGGGGCAACATCAGCATTCAGGTCCCACACCGCATCTTTAAGCTCTTCCAGGGTCACATCGCGAGTGAGCATGTCACAGAAGGAATCTGCTACAGTCATCATATCAAGGCCCGACCACCTCCAAGTCCTCGGAATAGTTCTTGAAGAGACGCCCTTAAAGTGATTAGCAATAGCTTTCCCCATTTCTTTGTTCCCCTCTACGCGGACCCCACCAATCGAGATGGAGCGCAGCGTATTGGTCCTGCGCGTCCCACTAGCAACATGATGAAAGAATGATGTATTTGCGTCCCCCTCCCGCAGCCAAACACTTCTCGACCTCTGCCTTCATTCCGTGACTCGCTTCCTATCCTCCAAAGTAACTTTCATCTGGGCAGCTGCGCGACATGCCAATTCATCCCCCGAGAGCTCCCAAAGGTCCTCCAACACATCGAAACTCCGAATGATCTCCTCCGCCTCCTTCCTCGACGTGCATCTGGCCGCCCTAGACTCCCTCTTGAAAGCAGATAGCCGTATTCGTAATGAAGATAACTTCTGAACAAAACAAGATGCGGCAGACCCGTAAACAACCACGCCTGACCAGTGCGATGCCACCAACTCCCTAAAGTTATCCTCCAACAACCAGCATTTTTCATACCTAAAAAGCCCCCTATGCGCAGGGGCAACACCTGAGGACCAAACAATTGGAGTGCGATCCGAAAAAGTTCGCGGTTTGGCCTCCACAGAGGATAGGGTAAAAGCCTCCAGAAGCTCGTTTGAAGCCAAGAAGCGGTCAATAAGCGACCGAGAGTTGGTACTTTTCCAAGTATAAGCGACGTCTCCGCATCCATAACCTCAAGACCCAGCGAGTCAACGGTGTCCGCAAAGTCGAGCGAGCCCGGGTCCTACCCCCTGCCCCCGGGCCTGTCCGATATCAGCAAAGTAACGTTGAAGTCCCCCCCAATGAGCCAAGGGACTCCCTCGATTGTCCTGCCAGCCGCAAGAAGATCCTCCCAGAGCTCCCCCCGAATCACATGACAGCAAGGACCATATACACACGATACAACCACCGGCAAGGAAGAAGCCGTACATATCAGAATCACCGTCAACACGTGCCTCCCACGAATCACTGAGTCGAAAGCCATGGTCGAAGCACGCCACGCCACCAGCAATCCACCCGAGGATCCCACCGCATCCACCGTTCTGAACTGATCGATGCACCCCGTGCGAAAAGATCTCCACATGTCGTCTGTAATTGATTGAAGCCTTCGCCATGTAACTATTCAAGACTTGATTGTCTTAACACTGACTTGTGGTGGAAATTTTGACACCTCTTCTACAAGATAGAAGCTTGAGTTCTTCATTCACAATGGAGGTTGAGTCCCTATTGAGGCTTGAGCTACCTCAATAAAAGCATCACCTGACCAATAGGCTTCTTCCCACAGGCTTGAGAGAGCTAGCTTATTGTGTGGGCACTATGTTGGACAGTGGCAAACAACAACACATACGAAACACTTGCAATTTTATCACTCCTTTGCAAATTGGCACCAACTCCTACATCAGCAGAATAATTGGGATCTGAATCTCTTTGTCATCACTCAACATTGACCAGAATTTCTATTCAATTAAGCTTACCCCACAGTTTTTTCTCCAGCGCTCCTTTCATCTTCTCCCTTTCTCGACCTGAAGTAAAATTTAATGCAAACAACAGGTATGAAATACACCATTCAATCAAAAATAAATGCAAACGAATCTTGGGTTTACCATATGAAGCATTTTATAAAGTTTTTTCCTCATATGACAGAATTCTGCAGCTTTAAAATTGCTTATTGCGTGCCAAAAGCATAGTTGCAGCAATCACCATATAAAACACCAATACGTTACATATATTGGATTCATTCAGATTTCATAGTCAATTCTAGGCTCTAGGGTTTAGAACCCATCCGAATAAAAGAAAAAAAAGAAACCCCCTCTAGTAAAATCCCTCTCTCTCCTCTGCTAAGCCCATAGCACACAACAATGCCGCTTCCTAATCGGTAACCGAAGACACTCTTCATTTTTTTTGAAAGCCAGAAACAGGGGGAGACACTCGATAGTGTTCGCCCCATAATTTATTTATTAAAGACACTCTTCATTGCGGTTTCTGAGAAAGTGAAGTGCTTCTCATCCATGTTACGGTTTCTTGTTGATGGTGATTTGGTGGACTGGTATGGTCAAAATGGGGAAATGGTGATATTTGCTACCAAGGGCAAACTACTGGACTGCCGATGACACAACTACAGGAGGATAAACAGAGCATCGTCTTTGCAGTCACATATAAAGTTTGTTCTAACAAGTCCTGCAGGGCCACCGGAAATTTTGAGCCACTGAGTTTACCAAAGATGGAATTTCTACCAAATATTGAGATGACCTGGAATTAAAAGAATGTCATATCTGTAGGATGCGGAAGGTTGAACATGGGAGTAGAGGGGGGCAAAACAACAGTGAGATTGACATCATAGTATTTCTATACCAATGTTATGTTATAGTGAATTGACTATAGTATTTTTTATACTTTCGAACCTTTGTTTGAACAAAGAAATTTCTCATATTTAATAGTATGGATACATTAATAAGTGATCTTTTCATTTTACTTGTTCTAATTCTTCTTGTGAATAGGAAATGGCAGAAAATGCGCCCACAGTTTTTAATGTTCATGTTCCTGAGTTTGTTGATGCTATTTGGGTGGCATTGAGGGATCCAACTTTGGCTGTCCGTGAACGAGCAGTGGAGGCTTTGCGTGCTTGCCTTCGTGTTATTGAGAAACGTGAGACTCGGTGGCGAGTCCAATGGTAGGTTTAGGCTGCTCAGGTAGCTTCAACTATGTTTTTTTCTGTAAATGGTGTGAGATATATGGGATGATTTTATCTTCCTCTAGTGGCTGCATTTATATTTGCAAATATTGCTTTTCTTCTAAATATAACCTTAGAGCTTTAAAGTTTAAAGATCATGTAGAATGTTGCTCTCGGATGAACTACAAATTAATCATCGACTACAAGAGTGAGGGCGAGTTGTGGTGTTAGAAAAATTGTAAAATTATCATGCCTTTTGAACTAAATGTAATCAAGTATTTTTTATAGATCTTTCCGTAGACATTCAAAGGTTGTACTTTTTTTAAAAAAATCACATATCTCTGCCATATATCTTATTTACATGGACATCTTTATAAACTTACTCCATTTTATGTGTTCTTATGTAGACCTTTGATGATAATATATCTAAAACTATTTTGATTAAAAAAATTATTTTTTATGACCCGCTCTCTATCTCCACCTACTGTTGGGATCGGAGGTTCTGCTCACGGTAAGTTGACGTCTAGCACAACAACAAATAGTGAGAGGGATGGTGCCTAGCATGGTTTGGAGGGGATGGGAGTAAAAACAACAACATGAATGGCAAGTGATTGCAGGGGATTAGGGTTGCAGGGTGGGGGGCAGATGACATGGTAGGGGTGGAGTCAACACCGATAAGGAGGGTCAGTATAACCGATAAGGAGGGTCAGTATACTTATTTTCGAACTTGTATTTGCTTCTGATTGCGTTCATATACCACTAAATTTACTTCTTCAAGTATGTATTGTTGATTTGATAGATGTTAACATAAAGATACCACAGTTTGCATGTAAGCCCTTGTTGATGTACTATTTGTCCTCTTTTGCTCTCAACCTTTCTCTCGAAGGTATCCTCGTTACCTTCTCTATTTGTTTCACACACTCTTCCTCTCTTGCTTCCATTTTCTCCTTCCAAACTTCTTGCATTTATGCACATTTTCCCTCTCGAGCTCTTTACATGGAAATTGCTGAATAACACAGTGTACATTGTCATCACTGTATCTATCCCTCCAATAAAATACCGAACAACTTACAGTGGCATGGGAAATGAAATAATAATAAACTGGGAAGAAAAATTAAAACCAAATTGAAGCTTGCTATACAAATAATCACTGAATTAATTATAAGATTGCCATTGAAATGTCACAGGGAAAAATGAAAGTAAATGTCTAAGGTGGAATGAAAAGATAACTGACAGGTTGGAAAAATGAAATAAAATAAAACATGTCCAAGGACTTAGAAGAGGACTGCAGATGATGAAAAGGGGACCGAGAAGAGAACCACATAAGCCACGGTAGGAGATGGTGGAGGTCGGCTTGTCTCTGGTTGTTTGACGGTGCATAAGAAAATAAAAGCTACTTATATAGACCCCTGTACTATTAAAAAAATAGAAAATTTAAGTTGGCCCCTTTAGATGTGGGCTGCATCGATTCCTCCCGTCGAGAAGAAATTTTCTCGGCAATACAGCATCACTCTAGTTTTATACTAGGTTGGGGCAAATTATCTTTAACTCGTGCTCATCAATCCATGAACTATACTCTAGTTGGCACTTCTTCATACCAAACAACAACAGGTAATGTGACGACATGTAACAGATTCATGGATATCCAAAATGCCCTCTGATGCATATAAATAGGATGCACGTGTTATCGCTGTCGGGGGTGAAGTCATGCTTGAAGGAGTTGGGCTGGCAGCGATGCCCTCAATTCAAAAAAAGCCAATACAAAAAAAATCATGGGAGAGGAAGGATTTGGTATGGCATTGGGCAGGCAAATTGGCTGGTGGGAGACAGTTGTCAAGTTATTTTCTTTTGTTGAAGAAATGGTTAGGTTGCCACTTTTCCGCATGGCCTTCGTTTTTTTCCTACACAAATTTGCTTTTAAGTTTTTATCCTTCACCCGTTTTCGTCTATGCATTACATGTTTATACTTGGTCCTTGAGTTAGCGATTTCTGCTTTCTTGAATGACAATAATTTTGTTTCAGAAATCTGGGATGATACCTTTTTTTGACCTCCCATTTATAGGGATCTGTTTATTTTTGAAGAAGAGGATCTATTTATGTACCTGGGTTAGGAGAATCATTGCTGTTTTCTTCCTCTCTCTAGGTACTACCTAATGTTTGAAGCTACACAAGATGGGCTTGGGAAAAATGCTTCTGTTCACAGCATACATGGTTCTCTTCTTGCTGTTGGTGAACTATTGCGGTACGGACCTCCTGTCACTGTATTCATTTTTACGGTTGTACCATATATACAAACACATGCAATACTAGCTTGTCAGGCATTGCAACTGTTTTTTAGGAATTAAGTTAGCCAATGTGCCACATTTCATTCCTGAAAAAATATTTCTAAAATAATGGCAGCTCCCTAATGATCTTGACATGATAAAATTAATAACAAGTTATTCCTCGTTCTTGTTTGTTTGCAACTTGTAGGAAGTTTATTTTGAAAAACGAGGAAGGTTTAAAACAATGCAAGTCGCAAGACATTTCAAGACGGTTTCCCTGTATATATGAGGCAAGGTGTAAGCCTTGATTTTTTAGTGAATTAAAATTTAGGCAAACACGCTGTAATCGAATTGTGACAATATCAGTTTTTGTTAGAAATACATCCCAGCAACACTAGTAAAAGTTTGATTTACGAGAGGGAGAGCGAGTGCAGAGAGGATGTCGAGAGAGGGAGGGCGAGCACCACCCACCAACGAGTCGCAGGAGGGAGAGCGAGCACCACCCACCAGAGATGGAGCACCGCTCGCGGCGGGGAGTTGGTGCGGTAGTGTGTGTAAGGCCCCCACTGGAGCGGGAGGCCATGTAGCTTGTAGATTTTCACACTGCTGAACACTCATTAGCTTAAGTTTAGGTGGTTTTTGTGCATAACCTAATTGACCCTGAAATATGTCCGAGCCAACAAACTGGGTTTATCTAGACTTTATTATGTAACTTTGAAGTGCAATATTTATAATGCTGCTCATGTAAAATATATTATTCATCAGGACATTGGTGTAAAATTATTCTACCTCTGACGTACTATACTTAATTGCTGAAGCCAAGCTCTTTGACCAATATGATAATTTTTCTTGCAGCAAATCTAAAGTGCTTCATCTCATTTATTGATCGTGACCTCTTGGGGTATGGATCACATATATTTAGGAGGTTATAGGTCTATCGGTTTCTCTTGTTGGTTAGAACATTAGTCTGCATAGGTTGCAGGTTTTGTCTGTTCTCTTGGGTGCAGCAGTAAGGTGTGCATGACCAGAGGGCTCAACTTTGTTGTAATTGTTGATTTCATTGTTCTAGGTTTTTGTGAATTTCTTTCTGATTTATATGCTCTCATTAATGATACCACTTAAAATTACCTGCTTGGAGCAAACTAAAATTTGTATTTGAAACATTGCTTTTTCACAAAGCGCAATGGGATTAAAAAGCTCGTACTTTTATGCAACCATTTGATATCGAGACTACTCTTTAGCTGTCAATTTATGTTTTTGTCAGGAATACAGGTGAATTCATGATGTCAAGATACCGAGAAGTGGCTGATATCGTTCTCAAGTACTTGGAGCATCGGGACCGGCTTGTTCGTCTTAGTATTACATCTTTATTGCCTCGTATAGCGCATTTCTTGCGAGACCGTTTTGTGACAAACTATTTAAAGGTAAACATGCTCACAGAAATTGTTGATATCAGATGTTGGGGAAGGTTGTTATTCTTTTAATGTGGTATATGACCTACTTCTGTAATACATAAAGTACTGTTTGGCTGTGAAAAGATTTGTTTTCATCATTTTGAAAGAACTAAGGTTTGATGCTGGGACATTTCTGTTTTTCACTTGGATTCTTCCCTCACAGATATGCATGGACCATATCCTTGCTGTCTTACGCATACCTGCAGAACGTGCCAGTGGGTTCATCGCTCTTGGAGAAATGGCTGGTGCTTTAGATGGAGAGCTTGTTCACTATTTGCCGACAATCACCTCACACCTACGTGATGCTGTATTGTCTTGTCTTGACATTTTCTTCTTCTTATTGTCCTCTTTTTTCTTTGATATTATATTTATCTTAAATTTCCTATGCAGATTGCTCCACGTCGGGGCAAGCCATCCTCGGAGGCACTTGCTTGTGTAGGGAGCTTCGCAAAAGCAATGGGCCCGGCTATGGAGCCCTATGTTCATTCTTTGTTAGATTCAATGTTTAGTGCTGGCCTCTCTCCCACACTTGTCGATGCTCTTGAGCAGATATCTATCAGGTATTGACTTTTTTTTATTGCTATTTGTCTCATGAAAACTTCCTCACCCAAGTTCATGTCATAACAATCTTAACTTGCAGCATTCCCTCTTTGTTGCCTATTGTGCAAGAGCGCTTGCTGGATTGCATATCAATTGTTCTTTCGAAGACCCCTTACCTACAATCAAGGGTTGGTGGTTCTACTAATCGAGCAAGTGCCCCAGTAAATCCACCACAAGTTTTAGACATCACTGGTCCACAACTTGTTCAGCTTGCCTTGAGAACTCTTGCTCGATTTAATTTCAAGGTCGAGTCACAGTTCACCTTTCCTACCCGCTTTATCAGGATGGGAAAGATTACATAATAAAAATTTATATTACACAGGGGTACGAGTTGCTTGAGTTTGCCAAAGGATCAGTTGTTTCTTACTTAGACGATGAAGATGGTGCGACTCGAAGAGATGCAGCTTTATGCTGCTGTCAGTTAGTTGCAAATTCTTTCTCTGGTATTATTTCCACTCAATTCCCATCAAACAGATCAAATAGGACCAGTGGGGGCCGAAGGCGTCGCCTTACTGAAGAGGTTTGCTTTAAGATGATTGAATGCATACACAGACACATAGGAAGGAATTTTGTATTTGTTGGAAACTATAGTTTATCGATGTTAACTGTTGCAAATCTTTTGAAAGATATCTACCTGTTTTGTTTGACATCCTTATTATTTCTTTAATAAATTTTTTTCAAGAAACCCTTCATCTACTTTTTGTAATCCTTTCCCGGAAATTCAGATTGGATATGCAATGGTGAAGCTTCATGAAATTGGAGATAGTGATGTTCACAAGGAATCAAGACATGATGGTTGAGATGTGGAGAAGCATCATTTATGAGGGATGATTATAACAATACACTTGAACTGAGAAGCAGATGCTGCATATTAGTTCGTTAGGTTCGCATCTGATTTTGCTGATTTTGGGCTTGTCTAGTAGGTCATGTACCAGATGATTACTGTGAGAGTAATAATGAGAAACTTGAGCAGTAAGCTGGCAGAAAAGGCTGGGGACATCGGGTAAAGTACTGAAAATCACTTAGCACGGCCAGGTGGATTTTCTATGGGGGACGATCCCTGCCAAATTGAAGTGGAGGAAGAAAGCCCATGTTCTGATGTATCTGGCCCCCTGTCTATCATGGGATAAGGGTTAGGATAGATCTTCTTTATTTATGAGACATGCCACTTCATTTTGAAAATTGATGTAAATATACAGTGCCGTTGCAGTCCTTTCATACGGTGGCACATATTTCATTCATCTGATTTATATCATGAGGAGTTTTTCTCTTCAGATGCAACTAGAGGTTTTGTGTCTGTTAGCAAAGTTTTGATAAGGGAGTCTCCTTGTTGGGCCATGCCCATGTGTTCTGATGGATGACCATGGAAATCCTTGTATTATTTCATAGGAAGTGATGCTGTTTGTCCTTTATGATAGAATGCATCTTTTTGCAGATGGCTGGGAAGTCCAGGTGCGACAATCACTTTCCTTTTTGGGCATACACCTATATGGTGGTACAAGCCCTTTTTCATTAAAAAACCACTTTCCTTCTATTTGAAAGATAGATTAGTTTATGCTCTTGCATGGTGCTGCTTTACGTGAGAGTGAAGTTAGATCAGTTATGCTCTTCATGCTGCTGCTTTAAGTGAGAGAGGCTGAATGCGGATGCTGATTCCCTTATCGCCCCATTTCATGGAGATGAATTTAGAAGAGCGGTTTGGCAACTGAATGCGGATGGGGCACCCGACCCAGATGGTTTTCCGGTCTATTTCTACTGGGAATTCTGGGAGGGTGTGAAGAATGATGTGATGGAGGTGGTTCATGAATTCGTGGAAGGAAACTTGGGGTTTGAGCGACTCAATAAGGCTCTTCTTTTTTTGCTGCTCAAGAAGGTGATACTTACCACCGTGTATGATTTCAGGTCCATAACGCTATCCAATGCTATTCTATTTAATTATTGCGAAGGTGTTGGCTAATCGTTTGAAAGGGGTCTTGAATGAAATTATATTCCTTGAACAAACTACTTTTGTTCCTGGCCGATACATGGCGGATGGATGGGTCTTTGCTTCAGAAATGGTACTTGATGGAAATGGATGAATAAGAAGCTGATGTGGAAAGTTGATTTCTCCAATACATATGACTACTTAGACTGACGCTTTCTCTGGACATATTTGTAACGACGTAGTTTCTCGGAAAGGTGGATTGAATGGATGAAAAGATGCATCACAATGGCTTTGTATGTGGTGCTTATTAATGGCCACGGAGGACGACTTCTTTCAACCTCAACGAGGTGTTCGTCTGGGTTTCTCGTTGGCGCCCCTCTTATTCGTGATAGCAGTGGATGCTTTGGCTATTATGATGCGCTTGGCGTGTGAGGTAGGGTGGTGTTCTAGCTACAACATGGATGATACTTCTATACCTATCCTACAATACACATATGATACAATGATATTTCTCTAAGATGAGGCATCACAACTTTGGCATGTTGCACGTATTCTGGATATCTTTGGAGACATTTTGAGCATTCATTTGAACAGAAAGAAGTCTGTCTTTGTACCTTTTGGGTTCACAAAGGGTGAAGTTGATGAGGCTGGTTCTATCCTCCGCTGCACCTGTAGCTCTCTCCCAGTTGATTATCTAGGCTTAACCTTGTCCCATGGTAGTTACATTCTAGTGATTGGAAGCCAATTCTGGATAGATTTCAGAGTAGATTGGCTAGTTGGAAGGCAAAGATTATCTCGTGGTGGGAAGTTGATTCTACTCAAGCATGTTCTTTCTGTAATCCCCATTTTTTTCTGCTCATCTAAGTTGCTACCGATGGGGGTTAGGTCGAGACTTGAAGCTTTGATGCATATCTTCTTTTGGATGGATGGTAGACATGTCAACCGTGGCTTCCACCATGTGAGCTGGGAGACATTAACGAGGCCAAAGAAGAATAATGGACTTGACCTCATGAAGCTTGAATGTATGAATAAGGTTCTCCTTTGCAAGTGGATCCTTCGCCTCCCCGGCAACGGTGCCATTTGACTAACCAAATTCTTACCTCTTTAAATATGTCGAATAATCATAGTATATGAGGCGAAAGTGATTCAGTCAAAAAACCACACATTTGAATATGTGGAAAATTTTAACTTTGCAAATATACCAAGGTCGAACACATGGACATCGCTGAATAAATTATCTAATTAGAATCTAGGTCAGATGACTCAACAAATATGACAAAAATACAGACGAACGGAGTCACTTGCTGAGTTCCTGACCTCAATAATTAAGTAAATAATTCTAAGGAATAGAAGGGTTCATTTCATTGTTTAATCTCCAAAACAGTCAATTTTGAATTAAGCATATCAAGTTTAGAAGCAACAATCAATCATTCTCATTCTCTGAAATTTTAAATTAATTTCATAAATTCAAATCAGGGAATTAAGCATACAGAATTAAAGAGCATGAAATATACTTTCAAACAAGGCCAATTTCAATTAATTTGGACCTATGGTTCAAAAGATATTAAACATCAATGTCGGTGATTGAATGCAATTAAAGTAACTTAAAATGTATCAAGTAGGTCCAAAACAAGGTACAAATGCAATAAATAAAAGCTGCAAGGGCTAGAAATGTATATAACATATGCACATGGGCACAAGTGGAAATATCAAAAGTCGACGAGGCTTATATGCAAAAAGACCCAGATACTTGAGGCACGCATGTGGGGGCGAGGCTTAAGCAACATGGAGGCTCAAGTGACGTGGCACACATTGGTGGCTCATGCCCAGGCTCGAGCCCCTGAGGCTCAGGGGTGAAACGATGCTTGAGGTCGAGGCTGGGATATAATCTCAACCATTAGATCATATAAGAGAGATTTGATCCAACGACATCTGCTACTCATTCCTCCTCCGACTTGGCCATGGTGGGTGGCGCTCTGGCAGTGCTCCTCCGTGATGTCTGATGGTCCAGACACCTCCACTATGGTCTGACGTAGGTGCTGGAGGGTTGATGAAGCTCCGGCAGGGTGTGAATGGACGTATCGATGGAGCTTCGTCACATGCGGAGGCGGAGATCGGAGACATCTGCATTCCGACCAATCGAGAGGGCTTTGGGTACCTGCAATGTTAGCCAATAGCCGAAGCAATGGGGAGCATGTTTGGATAGGAAATGAGGCGAGGCAGAGGGTCTGAGGAGATGGCAGAGCTAGAGACGTGTCGGGTCGTCACCCTTTGCAAGGGCGATGAAGGATTGAGTCGGGGGAGGTTGTGGAGAAGCGGAGAAGGGACAAAGAGTGGTGTGTGAAGACGACGAGGTGATGACGGAGCTAGGGGAGTGGTTTGAGTGAAACGAGGGTGTGTGTGCCTGCAGGAAATAAATGGAAAAGAATCAAGAAAAAAGAAGAAATGGGATCACCTAGATATGAAGGGGTGATCGAAAATGGAGGAAGTGGTTTGGGAGCGGATCTTAGAAGCTCCTATGTCCTTGCTCAAAGCTGTAGTGAAGGGATGAGCTCGAGCAGCTTGGAGGTGGAGCTGTGACTTGGTCAGATGACCAAGGATGACGCCCGCATCAGGGTCTCCATTATCTCACTCAATTTTGACCAATCTCTTTCACTCAGGGATCAGGAGGGATCAAGAACTGGCACACTGAAGGGCGGATGCATCACTGGGAGGGCGTGGTGGTAGTTTTGAGGTAGATGGTGGCTATAACAGAAGTTGAAACATGAGGTGTTGCAACAACCACTTAGGGTTGAACAATGAGGGGATCGTGGTGTTAGGGTTAGGGTGCAAGTGAGTGAGGTTATGGCTTCATCGAAGTGTAATGCTGACGTGGAGATGAGGGATGTGGTGGCAGAGAAAATGTGGAGATGGAGCGGTGCATCGAGACATATGTGGGATGGAGGGGCATTACAAGGAGGAAGACGAAGCAGGCACCGTTGGATCATGCGATCCAATGCCGCAGAAAAGGCGTGGGTTGATAGCTCTAACACATCTGATCAAGCTGATCAGACGAATGCGGATAGGGCGAGAGCGGGCAATCCAAATTATATATGGATGGAGAATTGGATGACTGAGGTGGGAAGTAGTGGCCAAAGAAGGGCCATGCCACATGGGGTGTCCGATGGGCACCACGTGTCCCAATAAGAAAATAGATAAATACAAAATGAAGTATAAAATCAAAATAAAATAGATAGAAACTTCAAATAAAAAAGTGTAAATCATGAAAGTTGTAGATCTTGATGAGGTCTACAAGATTCATGTTGAACAAAATGTTAAAATAGGTCATATATACATATTTATATTTTTGGAAGTATTATTAAAGAATTAAAAACACTTATTTTATTTATTTTTTAGAGTTTTAATTTATAAATAATTAAAAAACAAATATATACATAAATAATCTATTTTTTATGGTAATTTTGATAAAAGGAATAAAGGAATAAAAAGAAAGGTATTTCTATACACTTATTAGAGTTAATTATTTATAAAAGGTTATTTGTTAATATTAATGAACTAATAAAGAATATTTGTTAATAGTTTAAGTGAAAGGGATAAAAATCAAGTAATATGATGATAAATCATGGATTTATCAAAGGGGGTGATGCTTTAGTTTGTCGATTACTGCATGCGATTTATGACATCCATGGATCCTTGAGCATGCTTGTCATACGATCCCCATCATCTTTATGGCAAGGTATTACGATGGCTCTTCCAGATATGTGCTCATATTTACAATTTGTGGTGGGAAGAGGGGATGTTTTTCGCTTCTGCTTGGATGATTGGATGGGCTTGGGTGCGCTCGGTGAGAGATACCCTCGTTTATTTGCTTTGGCGGATGATCTTGGCGGTGTTGTTCGTGATGCTTGATCGTACACTTCTTGGACTCCAATGTTTAGGGCAGATTTTTCGAAGCAGCGCTTGGCCGAGTTTTTGTCTCTATTGAATGATTTGGAGGACATCCGGGTTGTAGACTGTGGCCGTGATCATTTTGCCTGGAAGGATGGTAAGTTTTGCACCAAAAAGGTTTGCCTCTTGCTCTCTTGGAGCCAGGACGCAGTGTAGGACGAGCTTATATGGGACTGCATGATTATCTGGAAGAGTGAGATCCCTCTGTGGATTAAGATATTTGTGTGATTGGTCAGACATGGACATGTGCTTACGAAGGTTCGACGAAGTGCTCCTCTTAATGCACATGATATGCTTTGTGAGAGTTGTGGAGATGAAAATGAAGACCTGGACCATATTTTTTTGGGGTGCCACATCGCGAGATGGGTGTGGTACGAGGATGAGACTGCTTGGCTTGGAGTGGAAAGTACTACATTTTTTGGCAATCGATCAGAACAATTGGCGGGAACTCTCAGAACGACTGCTCTCCTATTTTTGTGCTCTTGTGGGCGATACGGAATGCCAGGAATGAATGTATCTTTTAGGGTACGCGGGTGTATCCTGAGAATGTATTGGGCCATTTTAGAAGCTTGTGTACGGCCAATGATGCCTATAGTTTTATATACGGTCCTTCAGATCTAACTGCTTTCTAAACAATGCCTTGTGGAATTTTATTATACAATTTCTACTCTTTTTCCGCTTTTGGACATAGAAGCTGTTTTCTAGATGCCTGGCTTCCTTGTTGAAAACTTACTAAGAAATAGATATGATATTCTTCCATAGGCTAATCTTTGCATTATGCAGATTGTGGAAAAACTTCTGATTGCTGCTGTTGCTGATGCCGATATTAGTGTTCGGATGTCGATATTTGCATCCTTGAATTCAAATTTTGGATTTGATGAATTCTTAGCACAAGCTGACAGCTTAAGTGCGATCTTTGCTGCTTTAAATGATGAGGTATTACTTTGAGCATGGACATCTCATTATTGTTTTGTTGTAAAGGTATTCTTATTGCATAATTTTACTTGTGTAAATTGCAAGTTTGTCCAACTATACTATATTTTGAGCTGATTTTCTTCATAATAAATAAACAAAACATTGACACAATTAGGTGAAATCTAAATTCAAATATTATGCATCTCGGAAGAAGGGGAACAACTAGATCGTCCTTGGAATGGTTTGGACAATGCAAGGTCCTTGGTTTTGGCTTTGGTGTGGGCGCTGTGCTTGGTTCAGACAAGTGTTGTGCCCTTCCTTTAAAGAAACATTTATAGATATGTTATAGAACATCCCATTCAGGAAAAGATATGTTATAGGACATAATAAGGTAATAAAAGTATGACTGCAAGTAGAGCAATTTTGGTGTTAGGTGCATCTATCTGATTTTTTGCTTGCTCTGTAATGTTCTAATATGGGTTTCTACGAGGATGGTAGATTACTCAGATTTGTAACACTTCTATACCTTTTTTTTGGATAATTTATCTTCCATGTCAGGATTACGATGTTCGTGAGTTTTCAATATCTGTTGCTGGAAGATTATCTGAAAAAAACCCTGCCTATGTACTCCCAGCACTTCGTCGCCATCTAATACAGCTGTTGACCTATCTAGAGCAAAGGTAGGGTGTGTCCTGATCATTCTGTCTTTAGCATTCTGCAGATTCTCACAATACCATTCTTTTCTTTGTTAACCATTTTATTATATGCAAAAATAAGCACCAGTTAAATACCCAGGAAGTTGGATGGTTAATTGCTTGACAGATTCTGTGCGAGATGATGAAAAATGGCTAATCCAAAGCTAGAAGCGGTTAATTGGAAATTAGGCAAAAGATATGAAAGTTTTCTCCTTGTGATTGTAAAGACAATTGTTTGATGTGCAGAATGCCATATTTTTTTGCATAAATACAAAGAAATCACATTTTTTTTGAAATTTATTTCATTTTATTTCGTCCAGGTAGTCACAAATAATGGATATTATGTGAAGGGGTAAATTTTAAAAAAGGTCCCAAAGCTTCAGGTGATTTTAAAAAAGGGCCTTTTGAATAAAACACACACCACATTTTAGGACTGAATTTTTTAGTGTAACACTTGGCATTAGGGATGAAAATGGTCCGATACGGATACAAATATAGGTATAATTACATCCTTATCCATTTTAAAATACGAATACGAATACGGATACGAATATTGGCGGATGTGAAAAATGTGTTACCATATTTTAAAAATGAATACGAATGTAAAACGAATACGAATCAGATACAAATAATAACAGAAATTTTTAATAGATTGACTAAAATATACATGTTTAGGATGATTTACACATAAAATAAATATGCCAGATATAGTAATTTCTTAACGATTATATCAACAATGGTGTTTACACACATTTATAAATAAATCTATTACTATACTTGTGTACAAAAACGAATATACAAATACGAATGTGAATATTAGCGAATGTCAAAGTGATATCCATATCCACATCCATTTTAAAATGAATACGAATACGAATGTTAAAATTATGTATAAAAACAAATACAATAACGGATCGGATATGAATATATTCACATTCGTTTTCATCCCTACTTGGCATACAATGTTCTTTTTTTTAATGTCAAAATTAACTTTGTGAACACAATCTACAAAGTTTTATAAGAAATGCACGATTATCTATATGTTCATTATTTTTTAGTAAAATTAGGTGGTTGGAGAGAAAGCAAGAGATATTGAGAAGACATGCTTTAAATTGTTGTATTCAAGTAAAGAGAGTGGAAATGGTGTTGCAGTGGTTGTTCATGAGGATTTGAACGATAGTGTAGTTGAGGTGCAAATGTTTGAGGATCGAATTATTTTATTATATTTAATCCGGAAAGAAGAATTTATGAATATAATCTCAGTTTATGTGTCGCAAGTTGGTTTAGAAGAAATTATTAAACACGCTTTTTGGGAAGATTTGGATAAGATTATGCATCGAGTTCCACAAAAAGAGATGATTTGCCTAGGTGGAGATCTTAATGGACATATGTGGAAGGATGCTTCAGAGTATGTTAGTCTTCATGGAGGCCATGACTTCAGAGACATAAATGAAGACGGAAAAGTCATCCTGAATTTTGTAATGGCTTATGACCTTTTCATAGCAAACACTCTCTTCAAGAAGGGAGAAGTATTTAATTCTTTTTAAGAGTGGCCCGACTAAAACATAGGTAGATTACTTTGCGACGAGGAGAAGAGGTCGGTTGTGTTGTAGATTGTAAAATAAATCCCATAAGAGAGATTGCCATCTCAACATCGCTTGCTAGTTATGGATTTGTAAATATGAGGGTTGACAAAGTAGAGGATGGTTCCCAAGATCATAGAACTAAATGGTAAAATCTTCAATTGAAGCAATTAAGCTTTAATGAGAAGGTTTTAAAAGACTTATTTGGGATTGTAATGGAAATGCAAACGAGACGTGGGAGGCGGTAACATCTGATATTCAAAGGGTAGCCAAAGAGATTAAAGGCAAGTCTAAGGGAGGAGTTACATGCCAAAATGAGGCTTGGTGGAGGAACAAAGGACTGCAAGAGAAGCGTAAAATCAAAAGAGCTTGCTTTAAAACTAATGAACAATGCGCTTCTCAGTAAGTGGATTACACATATCTGGGAGACGACCGTGACAATCTCGTTTGCAATATTATCCACAAGATCTATGTGTTCAGTAGCTTCCTCCCCTGAGTCAGGGAGCTCGGATCGATGTCATCCTACTTCTGGAGAGGTCTTTGTGGCGTGACACAAGAGATTCTTCACTTTCTGAGACATGTGCTTGGGATGGAAATTGTTTCAAATTCTGTACTGGTTGTTGGTACGAGGGTGGAATTTTGGGAGCGCGGTTCCCACGTCTGATGGTATTGGATACTAACCAGGAGTCTTCGGTGGTTGAGGTTTGGGACATACACTCCTTTCCACTTTTAGGCCCGAGCTATCGGATCGACGTTTGGGTGAGTTGTTGATATTGCTTAAGGAGCTCGAAGGTACGGCTGAGCCCATTGATGGACGAGACTATTGGTGCTGGTGTGATGGTGTTTTCTCAGTTGGGAAAGTTTACAGAGCTCTGAAGGGTCCTACGATCTTTGATCTTGGAGGGTGCGAGGTGGACTGTATGATAATATGTAAGTGGAAGATTCCAACTCGAGTGAATGTTTTCTTGTAGATTTTTAGAAGGGGCAAACTCTTGACTAGGGAACTGTTTGCGCGGTTCATCCCGAATGGGGACCCAACTTGCTTGAGATGCCAGGAGGAAGCAGAGGATGCAGATCTCTAATTCTTCAAATGTATGCTTTATAGAGGCCTGGAACGAGCTTGGGAACCATCCGATTCATATTGATTGTGTCTCATATTTTTGGGAATTCATTAGGGAGAGATGGAATGGCTCGAAGGACTGATCTGGGTATTAGCACTGATTTGAGCAATTTGGATTACCAGAAATGGTGTAATTTTTCGGCAGGACCGAGTGCATGCGGAAAACATGGTGGTGTACACTAGGGCGTTGGTTGAGAGTTAGAGCTTATAATTTCATATGTTCTTTTTGCTACTTTAGGCTTGTAATTATAATGAGGTGTTAAATGGTGAAGCTTTTGGGCACACATCTATATGGTGGAGGCCATTTTTCTTTTAAAAAAGTTATCGATAAGGATAGATTAAAGGAAACTGTCACAAACTACAAGATATGGGAGAAGGATGCAAATAAGAGTGCAAGTGAAGTCAAGTTGAAAGCTTATGAAGTTTTGTACAAAAAAACGTGACTTGAAGGAGGGCCAGAAGGTTATATTCAGATTGACCAAAGTAAGAGAAAGAAAGACCAAAGGTCTTTTTCAAGTGAGATGCATCAAGGATGAGGAAGGACACGTGCTTGTTACTCTAAAGTATATAGAGACTAGATGGAATCAATATTTCCGGAAGATTTTCATTGGGGAAGGAAACAAAAAGATTAATTTGGGAGATCTTGTTAGTAATGAATGTTACCTAAATCGTGCAAGTTATAGACGAATACAAAGGAAGTAGAGGAGGCTTTAAAGGCTACGAAACACGGGACATGGGTAGGACCTGATGACTTTCCTATAGAAGTTCGGATAATTCTAGGTGAATGAGGTTTGACTTGGCTCACAAATTTATTCAATGTTATTTTGGCGAAGCAAGAAAATGCTTGAAGAATGGAGAAGAAGTATTGTGGTGCCTCTTTATATTAATAAAGAAACATTCTCGAATTATAGAGGTATCAAACCGATGAGTCATACTATGAAAATTTTGGAACATTTGATAGAAAGAAGGTTGATATAAGTTTCCAAAGTAAATGAAAACCAATTCAGATTCTTGCCAAGTCACTCAACTCTTGAAGCTATCCACTTGTTAAGGAGAACAATTGGGATTTATAGAGCTAAAAAGAAGAACCTCCATATGATTTTTTATTGATTTTGAGAAATCTTATGTTTCATTACCAAGGAAGATTTTGTGGAGAGTTTCAGAGAATAGGCACATACTTGTCCTATACATTAACCTTATAACGAGTATGCATGATGGGGCTCGATCTTGTGTTGAATCCAATCTGGGAGGACTAACTATTGTAACATTAGCATCAGTCTGCATCATGGTTCAGTATTGAGTTCATTCATTTTTACTTTGATTATGGACGAGTTGACTAGTCACATTAGGATGAGATAGATACCTTGGTATATGTTGTTCGTCGATGACATTGTGTTGATTGATGAGACAAGAGACAGAGTAAAGGAGAAGCTGGAGGTTTGGACTTTGGAGACATGTCTTAGAGATTAAATAATTTCATATAAGTAGGGATAGGACTGAATATATGGAGTGCACATTTGATGGAAACAATGGTGAAAGACTTGAAGTGAATGTTGGAGACGATAACATTTAGAAGAAAAATTCTTTTAGATACTTGGGATCTATTTTACAATAGGACAGGGAAATTGACAGAAATGTTACTCATAGAATAAATATAGGTTTGCTAAAGTGGAAATGGGCCTCTTCTGTTCTTTGTAATATGAAAGTTTCTTTGAAAGTTAAAGGAAAGTATTACAAAACAACCATGAGACCTGCTATGCTTTATAGATCATAATGTTGGCCTGTGAACTATAGACATGTGAAAAAAAATACAATAGCAGAAATGAAAATGCTATGGTGTATGTGTGGTCATAAACAAAAAGATTGGATTCAGAATGATGCGATCGGAACGAAGGTTGGTATTGCTTCGATAGAGGATAAGATAAGAGAAAACCGCTTAAGATAGTTTGACCATTTGCAAAGGAGGTAGGTTGATGCACTCATTAGAAGATGCGAGATTTGGGATGTAGAGCCAGATAAGAGAGGACGAGGAAGGGCCAAGAAGTGTTGGAATGAGACTATCCGAAGGTATCTTAGTTATTTGGATTTAAGCTGAGAATGACCCATAATAGATATGAATGGAGGCTAAAAATCCATGTAGCCAACCATACTTAATTGCGGGAAAAGGTTTTGTTGTTGTTGTAGGATGTCCACCTAAAAGGCGTGCATTCTACCTCATATATTCAGAATAAACAGATAATAGTACGAAACTATTACATAGTCCAAGCCTCAAAAAAGGATCGGCATGCTCAACTATATTTTTCGAGTAGAACTTATCATTCTTAGAAATCAGTCCATTTCTTGCTAAGAAGATGACCCAAATCAAGGTTACCACCTTAATTCGACCTTCATCTGATCCCCTCCATCCATTGCCCTTGGTCCCAAAAGACATGGTTTCATCCTCAACACATGAACTAGTCGTGCATGCTTCTTTTGAAATCTTCTTAGATCCATGGCAAATGAAAAATAATTAATCTGTCTTCGAGACTCTCGCACCTATGCTTGTAAAAATCGCCTGACTAGTCGGCCTGGTTAGTCAACTCGTATATGTTACTGACTCGACTATTCCTAATCTGTCTATAGTCGGTTAGTTCGACTAGTCAAGGCTTGTAGTCGACCGATTTTTACATAGAGTTTTGGTGTCTCATATTTTATGTTAATGTTCCTCTTTATTTTGACATGTTATGTAGCTTATTCTCATGTTATGTTGTGTAGCTTATGACATATGTTGTGCATATTTAGTTTATATTATCATTTTGTGTATTTAGTCTATGTTGTAAATGGAAACACATACCAACATAAAAAAATCAGGATGGGGGCATTGCCCCATGCTACAGATTTCTGCAACCTTGCTCGAACCTACCTAATAAATTGTTTGGGAACTGTCTCGCCTGCCTCGCCTAGATAAAATACAATCAACTGGGGCAACCAAATGAAGGTCTTAATCTGTATGGGAATCTTCCACTTCCACATCCTCAAAAGCGGTAGGTGACATTAAGGTCTCTTGTTTGGAGACCATGAACAAGGCATTGCTTCTAAAGTGGATTGCTAGAAATTAGCGTCAAATTGAGAATTTATATATCATACTTATATGTAGGATTGCTAGAGTTTAGGGTCGAAATGAGAACTTATGGTGCATACTTATATGTTTATATGCAGTATTTATGGCATCCGTACTCAGGGCGATTTGAAACATCACCCCTCCTTTTGCTCCTCGACCTTTTGGAAGGGCATCTGATCATTGATGTCAAAATTCTCAGAGCTTTTTCGGCATATTCTTGGAGATGACTATTCGTTTGCATCTTGGACCGATAATTGGATTGATGGCATTGTTTTAAAAGCGGCGTCTTGAGGCGCAAAGGCGGTTGCCTCGAGGCGAGGCACACCAAAATCATCCCGAGGCACATGCCTCAGGTCCTCTGGGTGGGACGTATGCCTTGACCTGGCTTGAGGCATTCGAGGCGTGAGGCGCTCGAGGCAAGGCAGAGGCGTAAGACTCGAGCCAGAGGCTTTTTTTTTTTAATTTTTTGGTTATTTGCTTTGCAACCAACCATATTTTTACTTAAGCATTATGTTTTTTTTGTTTGTGTTTTTGTTTTCATGTTAAACCGTTCATAGTTCCATATTTCTATATATAGCTCCAAGCAAATAAGAAAAGATCGCCTGAAAGAAGTGAATCTCAATGATCTTGAATAAATCATGTTCAATTTATCATACGTCTACACATAATAGTTCTATAATATTGCACATAGATTTGAGTTTAAATTGTAAAAAATGTTATATTAGTTCAAGTTTGCAACTTAATTTTGTTATTTTGGTTGTATGAATTGTGAGACCCCGTCTTGTTGGTGTATAATATGGCAGGGGATGCATATGACGGTTCTCCAACTACGTCCAACAAGACTTATGGTTGGGATCAAGGCATATCAACATTTTTTTACTTTTAACACTAAAAAAATATGATTTCTATTGTACTTTTAGTATTAAGTATAGACTTTAGTTCAATACTCATATAGAATCGTTGAAGTTGGAACTTGATATTTGTTTATTAATGATTTAATATTAGTTTTTTGAACTTCAATGCTTTTAACGCCTATGTGTTGTATCTTTCACTACTCTGCAATTATTTTTGAATGTATTTTTCGGGAAACTTAATATTATTGTATACTTTTTAAGGTATTTTTTCTTTAATTTTGTTATTTTTTTCAAAATAAATGAGGCTTATGCCTTGACCGCCTCTAGGCTTACGCCTCGCCTCAATTTCGGGGAAAACGCCTCATGCTTTTTTAAACCTTGATTGATGGTGGCCAGTTAGCTGCTTGCTTCTCGTGTCTTTTTGCCTTAGCTACTTATTAACAAGCTTGGGTAACAAAGTGTTGGGAGAATGGCATCACATGGAGGACTTTCTTCGGTTTCTGGATTCTTTGAGCCATTTGCAAGGTCCAATGGGAGGCAAAGATCATTGTATTTGGAGGGATGGTGATTTTTCGATGAAACTTGCTTATAAAGCAATAAACCATGAACTTCTTCATCTGACCATCTGGTTCGTGACTGTACGCTTATTTGTGAACCCAAGGTGCCAAGCCGGATTGTTTTTTTTATGTTTGATGGAGAGAGGGCATATTCTGACTAGAGATCATTATTTTATGCTCTTTGTGCGTGCCTCTCAGACGTGTCTGCTCCTTGAGAACTGAGACAGAGGTATAGACGATTGAACATTTTTGATTCTACCGTGAAAAGAGTTCCGCTATCCGGTAGGATCTTGGAATTATTTGGCCGAATCTTCACAACCTAGAGGCTTTTTGGGACTCGTTGTACACTGTTAAGCAATGTCCCAACAAAGAGTTCCTTTTTCTGGTAATAATTGTTTAAGCTATCTAGTTAGTTAGAAATGGAGTGATCTTTGCTTTCGAGTGGTACTAAAATGTCATCATCCACGTAAGGAGTCTCCTCGAGTCATGGCTTCTGTAAGTTAATTCTTTTGTGGGTTTTGTGGATCCCTCGCTTCACTATCTCATTCGGTCGAGTCTATCAGACTCGAATATGACAATGTCTTTGAATGCGTGGTTTAGATTTGTGCATTCAGATTTGGATGAGTTTTTTGACTCGATGGAGCATCCGATTCTTCGGGATCATGGAGGGGAGAGCTCGCTGCAAATGAAAGATGTCGCAAAACCTACTGTTGGATTCTTTAGGATGGTGTCGCAGGTGGATGCGGGGTTGCGTGGGCACAGAGTTGGTTTTTCAGAGCTTGTTATTATTGCAAGCGATGGCGGATCGAAGGGCCTTATGCTCGAGCTGGTGGTGGGGCATCAAAGGAGCTCCGTAGCGGTCCATCATCATCTGAAGGTGTAGGGATGGGTTGATCGCAACAGGTTAGAGAAGCATGGGTAGGGTGTGGGAAGGCTTTCAAGGGTGGTGTAAGGTGTGAGACAACAACTGCGGTGCTTTTTGCAGAAGCATTGATGAGCGGACGCTCTAGAGTGGGAAAGCAGGAGGCTGGAATGCGTGTGTGAAGAGGGGTTTTTCGAGGATGTTGGATCAGAGGGCGGTGGGATGGGAGAAGAGCGGTATGGAGGTTGGGAAGAAGCTGAAGCCAGGGAAGGGGTGACGACGGAAGCTGCTGGGATCGTTACTGAGGGGATCTTGAGAAGCCATTCATCGGTGGTGATTGGAGCTGAATCGGAGAGGCTTTTCGAATTAGAAGTTGCGTAGAGAGTGGCTATTCAAGGGGATGGGACTATCCCCTTGCTTTCCCTATGAAGCTTTTATCATGGAATGTACGTGGTTGGGTCAACTTAAGAAGAGTTTGGTAATTAGCTCTGTGTTGGCTGAGTTGAAGATTGATGTGGTCTATTAGCAGGAAACTAAGATCAACTCGTGTAATTATGTGAGATGGAACTCCACCTCTCGTCCTCATCTCATGGAATTTAGAGCAATCTTAGCGAGTAGAAGCTTTGGGGTGGCTGTTGTTGCTTGGAATGGGAATCTCTTTGAGGTGGTTAATGAGTTGACGTTGGTTCACTCAGTTACGGTTCTCTTGGTCAACAAGGCGAATTAGTCTCGCTCCGTAGTTTCACTGGTTTATGGCATCTCAGATCGTCTCCGAATGCAGTTTTATGGGAAGAGCTGCGAGAAGTTAGGGCGAAGTTCCTGGAGTCTGCGTGGGTCATGGCCGGTGATTTTAATGTCACTCTTTATACGGAGGATAGGCCTGGTGGGAGAGTTGCACATGGCCCTGGATCGAGCCTTTTTGCCTATGTGGAGAAGAGAGACAAAATGGGATATCTATTCCATAGGGTCAGGGTCTCTTATATAGAGAGAAAACCCTATAGAGTACAAGAGGGAAAATACATAAATACCCCTGAGGGGTTACGGAACCCGAAGGGTTAAGGGTTATGGAACCCGAAAGGTTACAAACATAATTGTAATATGATAATTCTAACATTAATAATTCTAACACTCCCCCTCAAGTTGGAGCATATCTGTCGATCATGCCCAACTTGGATACTAAGTACATTAGGCGCTTCCTTGGAAGAGTCTTTGTGAGGATGTCTGCAAGTTGTAGTTCAGTGGAGACGTGTGGAGTGCCGATTCGTCCTTTTCGTACTGCATCACGAATAAAATGGCAATCAACTTTGTAGAGATATTTCCGTTCTTTATGTACTGTTTCTGTTATTTTAGTTTTCTTTGTCTGTCTTATGTAATTTACCCTTAGGTCTCTCCCCTATATAAGAGAGCCTAGGGTTCCCATGAATATCAGATTGATTGTTTTTCCCAACATGGTATCAGAGCGGCGGTCCTAGACCGGAGCTCTCGTGCCATAACCCTAAACCTAACCCTACTGCCGGCCCCCTCCCCTCTTCTCTACTTCCACGCTGCCAGCCTCACCGCGCGGTGACCCTCGGTGCCTCCAGCCTCACCGCGTCACCCTTCTCGGAGTTGCCAACCCCCTGTGTCGCCGCGGGAACCCCAATGCCGCCAGTCCCTTCGCCTCCAGCGGCCTTCGGCCCGCTTCATGTTGCCCTAGGTGCGGGCACCTAGCATGCCAAGGCACGCGTAGCCACTTACTCCGACCCTCTCGCGCATCTTCAGTTTTCTGATGGATTTGGTTGTGGTCTAAGTCTACACACGCAACCAAATCCAGTCATGTCTATGTAGACACTTGTTGCTACAAGTTCTTGTTTGGTTGTCTTCCTCCATCGACATTATGTCAGAGAGCAAGATTAATGTTCCCTCACTGGCGCCTTCAGAGGTCCGGTGCCTATTGTTAAAATGGACGGGACTAATTACGAGCTCTGGGCTATGCAGTTCCTGAGTCTCATGAAGTCGAGTGGTAAGAAACATATTCTTACTGAAGAAGAACCGTTGGAGAAGATTGGAGTGCATGCCTCTTGGGAGGCAGACGATGCTTATGCTAAAGCATGGCTCTCTGGCACATTAACAATTGAGATCGCCAATGATGTGTTACACCAACCTACGACGAATGCGATGTGAGACATTCTTGCGGCTACATATTCTCAAGCAAGGAACGAGACGAAGATTCTCCAGCTGCAACATGATATATTTACAGTGAAGCAGAAGGACCGTCCTCTCCACTCTTTGTATACATCCCTACGAGGGATGTTTGAGAAACTTCACAGTTTCATGCCTCTGACCGCGACTCCGGAGCAACATAAGACGTACAAGAATGCTACTATGGTTGGCGTCTTCCTAGCAGCGCTAGACCCGGAATACGATGCGGCTCGCTCTCAGATCTTGGCGGATGCTACTATTCCTCCAATGGAGGAAGCGTTCTGCAGACTTAGTCGGATCACAGTTTCATCTACAGCTCCTGGCCAGTCTTCCTCAGCCATGGCAGTCTCCAGAGGTCGAGGAGGCTCTTCCTTTTCTCGTGGGCGTGGACCCCGTGGCAGAGGGGGTCAACCATGCATGTACTGTCATCGTCCAGGGCACACCGAGGAAACATGCTATTCTAAGCATGGTTTTCCTGCTTCAGCACGAGTTGCAGAACAAGCTGAGTCTCAGGCTACACCACCTTCTGATCAGAGATTTGATGATATTGTTGCTAGACTGAGAGATATCATGTCTCATGTTTCCACCTCATCACCTGGAAGTCATTCTGATGTTGCTGCCTCAACGTCTACGAGTACTTCTGCCACTCCCAGTACCTCAGGTAGTACCTTTGCTACCACGTCATGTCATGGTTCTGTGATTTCTGACTGGATTATGGATTTTGGTGCTACCCATCACTTATGCGGTAACATGAATCAACTTATTTCTTACAGACATGTTAGATCTGGTAGAACAGTTGTGATTGCAGATGGGACACATTCCCCAATCACAGGACATGGGTAGGTTACATTGACACCCTCTATGCATATGAAGAATGTGTTATATGCACCTGATTTCTCTATGAATCTGTTATCCTTTAGTCACATTACAAAAGACTTGAATTGTCGAGCTATTTTTGACCCTTCGTCTCTTGTATTTCAGGACATTCTTACGGGCAAAGTAATTGGATGTGCCCGTTAGCAAGGTGGTTTGTATCGTCTTGACCAGGGATCATTTGTTGGTGTTTCTGCTTCTGAGTCAGGCTCTGTTTCTCCTTACACCTGGCACCTGCGGTTTGGTCATCTCCCACTTCAGAAGCTTTGTCGTGTATTGCCTCATATTTCACCAGGAGCATCCTTTCAATGCGAGGCGTGTCAGTTGGGAAAACTTCATCGCTCTGTTTTCCCTAGTCGTTCGAGTCAGAGCAGTGGCTCCCCGTTTGATTTATTACATGTTGACATCTGGGGTCCTAGTCACGTTCCAGATCACCAGGGACACCGTTATTATCTTGTTGCTGTGGATGACTTTTCTCGTCTGTCTTGGGTTTTTCTATTGAAAAATAAATCTGAAGCTGGGGTTGTAATAAAATTTTTTATCAATGAAGTATACAATATTTTCTCGGTCTCCATTAAAACTTTGAGAACTGATTATGCTTTGGAGTTCTGTACTCGTGCCTTGTCTCATTTCCTTTCATCTCGTGGTATTATACACTAAACATCTTGTGCTTACACATCCCAACAGAATGGTGTTGCAGAAAGGAAACATCGTCACTTGCTTGATGTCACCCGTATTCTCCTGATTCAAAGCCGTGCTCCACATTCTTTCTGGGTGACGCAGTCTTTACTGCATGCTACTTGGTCAATCGCATGCCGTCGACTGTCTTGGGTGAGAAAACTCCTTTGTCTATTGTCTTCCCTGAAAAAGAATTATTCTCTCTACCTCCTAAGATGTTTGGTTGCGTGGCCTTTGTTCATCAGTTAATTCCAGGACTTGACAAGCTCTCTCCTAGAGCTGTCAAGTGTGTGCTTGTTGGTTACTCACGGACTCAAAAGGGATATCGGTGTTATGATCCGTTACGTCGAAAATACTATATTAGTGTCGATGTCACCTTTTTTGAATTGGTAATGTATTTCTCTTCCACAAGTAAACGGTTGGTTTTGTCCAATTCTGATGAAGGAGTCTTTGTGCCTCCTCCTCCTTTGTGTTCACCACCAGTAGTACCATCTTCACCTATACCACCACCACCACCACCACCTCCACCACCTCCTACCACTGTACCACCATTTACAAAATTCTACACCCGTCGGACTGTCTCTGCTCTTGGCACACATCCGTCCGTCACTACGCCCCAGGTTTGTTCTGATATAAAAGTTTCTAATGATGGGTCTGACGATATATCTATGCAGCACTCCCTACAGGGGGATACTTCCAGGATACAGGACACCTCTACAGATCTGGATTTACTTGTTGCACTTCGAAAGCAGAAGCGGTCTTGTGCCTCCTATCCTATTGCCTCACAAGTCTCACTTCATAGACTGACAGGAGACTTTCAGAGATTTGCTAATGCACTATCTACTGTAGACATTCCACGGAATTACCAGGAAGCATTGAACGATAGCTGTTGGCGTTTAGCGATGGAAGAAGAGGTGGCTGCACTACGATCCCATGGTACTTGGACCTTGGTTTCTCCACCCCCTGGTGCGTCCATTGTCAGTTGCAAATGAGTTGTCACTGTCAAATATCATGCAGATGGTACTCTAGATCGGTACAAGGCCAGATTGGTAGTAAGGGGGTTCACACAAACTTATGACGTGGATTAATTGGATACGTTTTCTCCAGTAGCTCGACATTCTACCCTCCGTATACTTCTTACAATGGTTGTGGTACGTGATTGACCCTTGTTTCAGTTGGATGTTAAAAATGCCTTCTTGTATGGTGATCTACAGGAGGAGGAAGTCTACATATAACAGCCACCTGGGTTTACTGCTGAGGGGGAGTGTCACCAGGTTTGTAGACTTCACAAGGCAATATATGACCTTAAACAAAGCCCGAGGGCGTGATTTCAGAAGTTGTCAGATCTAATTGAGAAAGAAGGTTTCAAGAGGTCAAACTCGTACCACTCACTCTTTGTGCAGAAGACAACTAGAGGTACTGTAGTCATTATGGTATATGTAGATGACATTCTTGTTACAGGAGATGATGTGCAGGGGGTGAAAATGGCAAAAGAATTTCTGGGTCATCACTTTGTTACTAAAGACCTCGGTACTCTAAGGTATTTCTTGGGGCTTGAATTTGCAAGGAATACTCTGGGTTTTGTAATGACCCAAAGGAAATATGTCACAGACATGCTTGTTGAGACATGTATGGTGGGGTATCGACCATCCAGTACCCCAATGGACCCTAGTATGAAGCCGTATGATGATGATACGGAGGAGGTTGATAGAAGGAGATATAGAGAAATGGTGGGAAAACTACTTTACATTACTATTACGAGACCCGATATTGCTTTTGCAGTAAGTCGGGTGAGTCAGTTTATGGAGCAACCTCGACAGGTCTATATGGATGCTATATATATGATTTTGAGATATTTGAAGTCTTCTCCAAGTGCATGATTATTTTTCAAAAAGGGAACATCTCTTTCAGTATCTGCGTGTGCTGATGTAGATTATGCAGGATGCCCAAAGGACAGAAAGTCCACGTCGGATTTTGCTGTGTTTGTGGAAAGTTCTATGGTTTCTTGGAAGAGCTAGAAACAAACAGTGGTGGCCAGGTCAAGCGCCGAATCTGAGTACAGGGCTATGGCTCAAGCAAGCGCAGAAATGATGTGGGTGAGAGCAGTGCTTGTTGATTTGCACATCGATGTACCACTTCCCATGCAGCTACAGTGTGATAATCAGGCAGCCTTGTTTATTGCAAACAATCCAACATTCCATGAACGAATCAAAGACATTGAGATGGATTGCCACTATACCAGAGATATGATCTACAAGGGCTTGATTTATACCACTCATGTCAGTTCAGGAGAACAAACATCCGACATCTTCACCAAGGCATTACTCAGGCAGTCTGATACCAAACTGTGAACCCCCTAGGATCCGGGTACCCCTTTACGCTACTTTCGCGGCATTTCATTCACACAGGATCGCATAATTTACAGAAAAACAGGGAAATTTTCCGCGCGGTTAATTTTCCACATGACATTCAAATCCACAATCATGACCACAATTTAATAGAGACAAATGGCATCAAAATCTCATTTCATTAATTTCCATATAATTTTACAACATGTACAGTGACTGACAGTACGCAGAGTAGTCCCAAATTTTTTAAGCAGAAGAGAAGGAAACATACTACATTATCAACTGAACAAAAACTGAAACAAAATAAGCCATACCGTCTAATGTAAACTCTATCTCCTGGAACCATGTATAGCTACTGAGCTGCTACTGAACAGTAGGTTGTTTGCCTGCCAAACATGTTAGGAAGGAAGAGGCGTCAGCGGGCGCTGGTACCTCCCAAAAATTTATAAAAATAACAGGCATTTATTATTTTCAAAAGCAAGCAAGTAGAAAGGCATGTATGATGAAAATTCTAACACTACCGGCGTAGAGAATGGTTTTCAACTGTTTGGTATGTAGTTCACCTATTCACCCACTTTTCCCATTCTTCCCATATATATTTATATAAAGTTTAGATGGTAATCCTTATGATCATGATCTTATAAATATAGTTGATGGCACGTGAAGATGCTATTTTCTAGTCATTGAGATGATGTCATGATTTTTGATAATGGACTGATATGGTGATGATTGATTTGATTCTTAATTCTATTTACTCTTTGAGTTAGTGGATAGTCTGTGGTCTTGGTCTGTGTGTAACCTCACACTATGACTCTAAGGTATTAAATATGCCTTAGGGTTGGGGTGCCTCCGTAGGCATGCGGTGTTGTATAATGCATCCTAACTAAGTTCCCAACACGTCAACTAACTTATAAGGATTTTGAATCAGGTTATAGTTACTTCTTAACCAGCTCAACTTTAATAGTGATTTCCTCCAAACCTTAACTGTAACTCTCGCAGATACAACTCTCGATGATTTAGATATAGATGTGGATGATTTGGATATAGAATCGCCAAGTTTGTTGGCGAAAGAAAACTCAAGCGGTGAAGAAGCCAACAAAAGGGCTCTTCCATCTCGCCCTCTAATTGGAAGTGCGGTCCAATAGAGGGATATGTCTACTCCCAAACTACGCCACTGAGACGGGGTAAGAGACTTCCCGGAAAAGTCACTCTAGAAAAACAACCCGACTAGTACGGGCAACCGAGCTCGTACGAAAAACTGAAAACCAAGGATCCCCCGCCTGGGTATCCTAAAACAAAGGGTCAGCGGATTGGTCTAAGTCAGGATCCCAACGAGGCGTAAAAACACTGCGAGCTCGCGTAAAAATCGAAAAGGGACTGGGATCCTAGACCCGCGCACTTAGCGGCCGTTGCCCTTACTGGGCTTCCTATCTCCCGCCCTGTTGAGAGTCACCGCGCCCTCGCACGGTCAGGTAAGGGTCATCATGACCGGCACTATTTATTTTTGTCTTTACAGATTCACCATCTTACCCAATTACCCAAGTAAGTCTTTGTGATCATATATGAGGTATGTCCTTTCCTTCTATTAGATATTCAATATTCCACCAATGTATCAAACCATAATTTTAAAGATCCCAATACTTACAGGAAAAAGATGTATCAGCATTTGTTAGTAACTGCATTAAAATGACGCACATAATGATGAGCCTCCATACTCCCATATGGCCATAGGTCGTATCTCTCTTGAGATTGTGAACTCATGTTGAATCATGTCTAAGATTTTTACAATAAATAATAATAGTGGTACCCTAAGTCTCTACTTTATAGTGAAAATATTTCATCATGGCAGTTTGTGATTTACACCCCTTTCCTAATTTATCAAACGTATCCCTTCTCTGCTTTGTTTTAGATCAAGACTTTACAATTCTTTATGTGAGAATGAATTCAAAACAACTTAATCAGAAACAAAGTGTCATCCTGCTGAATTCTCCCCATCCATGATAATGTTTAGAGATACATTACTTGAACAATTCACGACACATGACATAACTCTTTCCTAGTTGGAACTGTATTGCTCGCGATTAGCTAACACATGGTATTATCGTCTCCATGGCTCCCTACTAACAGGGGTATAACCAATGATGTTTCTGACCAAGTTCTTAGATGCCAAATCTAAGACTGAACAATATTTTCTCCGAGAGATTTCTTTTTGAGTTTTTACTATGGTTTTACATGGAAACATCTGTTTTAAAAAAATAATAATACTGATGATAACATTAATCATGAGTTACCCAAAGGAGGGAGGGGAATTTGAATCATCAATTATACCCATGCAAATTGGCGTGCATGCAAACAAGTTTCCAGTGGCGTACAAGTAGAATAAATTTGTTCTTAGTGTGTGCTAAACTCATGATTGTCAAAGAAAATTATTATCCATAGGAGCAAAGAAGTGAGTTACTTTCCATTATTTACATAAAGATACTAGTGGTCTCATTCGGAACTAATCCAGACTGCTTACCAAAAAAATGTTTCCTATTTGTGACCAGGTGTTGGTGATTTTTTTTAAATTTCAGTTGATGTAATTAAGTTGATGTAATTAAGCTTTTTCGACTCAACCCCACTATCTAATTGGATACATGAAAAGGAACAACCCATGTATTCTGTTCTAGATTAATGATTCCAGTGACTATGCTTATGAAGCCATGGCAATCTCAACTTAAATTTGAAAATCCTCTGGATCTTAATAAGAAACGTCATCTGATTCTACAGATTTAGACATTGAGACCTTGCTCGAGATTGTGCTTTCCGTAAAGTTACAACATAATGGATTGAAATATAAAAACTTATGAACTTATTCTATCAAAAACCAGAGACTTGAACTTGTCTAATCCCACAATCACAAGAGGAGACATGAGAGGATGTGTAAATTAGACATGTAGGGCAGCAAGAGGATTGGATAAAGGGAGTGTACCTTATATTTCTCCAATCTACTTGAAAAATCATGCAAAAATGGCTGAATTGAAGCAACAGTCTTGTCTTCTCGGTTGGAGATCGATGAAAATCCAGGGCTATCTCTCTCTCGGTTTTGAAGATTTTGAAGAGATTTGAGAGAAATTGGGATTTTCTTAGAGGGCACGTATGTGTTTATATACCCAAAAGAGGTTAATGTGCGGATCAGACAAGGTCCCCAAACATCACAGTGAACAAGATGAAAATCAACATTACTACGAGATCAGTACGAACAGGAAACGAAGTTCGATGGTGTTTTCCGAACTCACATGCCTCACACTGAAAGGGCTTTAGAGCAGGGAGTTCAGGAAACATCATGGAGATGGCCTTGGCAGAGGGATGTCCAAGGCGTAGATGCCATAGGAGTGGATCTTCGGAGATAGATGCTGCACCAACAAAATTGGAGTTTGAGGGTATGTCAAGGTAATATAGGCCGTTCTTCTCATGACCCCCACCAAAAATCTGCTTCGTCCGAATGTCCTGAAAATAACAAGACTCATCAAATATCACACGAAAATGAAGCTCAACACAAGGCTTGTGAACTGACAACAAGCTAAAAGGAAAATCAGGAGCACAGTGAACCCCTGAAAGTCGGAGTTTGGAAGAGAATTCCATAGTTCCGACTGTAGTAATCTGTGATTGAGTCCCATTAGCGACTCGAACTGACTTCACAGAGGTAGATGGTATGGTAGAGGTGAGCAGACTACCTTCTCCAGTGAGATGAGTAGATGCACGGAATCAATAATCCAAGTTGGAGTAGGAGCAATAGCGGAGTTGGCTATTGTACCTGAAGAAGTGTCCAGAGCAGCAGTTGTAGTGTTACTAGTGGTTGTAGGCCCTGGAGTCTGAAGGATCTGCATTAGACGGGAGTAATCTGCATTATTAAGATGAACAGTCTCGCCACTGGAGGTAGGCGATGCCTCTTCCTCATCATAGGCATCCTTATAAGCATTATTGGCATGATAAGAAGGTACGTTGAACTTCTGCCAGCATCGTTTAGTTGGGTGCTTCCACCTACCGCAGTAGGTGCAGGGGGTAGTAGCAGTGTTGCAGAAGACGGTATTCGGTATTCAGTCGGAGGGGTCAGTGAATAGAGAATAATTGGTATTCGGGCGACTATTCGGAATTATTTGGTTTTGTATTTTTTAATATAAAAATTATTTATAATACATATATTCTTATATTTTTATACATATATGGTCATTATTTAACATGAATCCAAGATAAAAGTACTAATAAATATAATAGACATATAGAATTTGACATTTGTGGCGATACCATGGTAAAATGTAACCCATAAATATTGAAAATAAAAAATAAAAAAAATAAAAATATGAAGAGTCAAACTCCAGTCGGCCTCATAGTCGGGCCAGTCGGCCGACTATTCGGTCGGGCCGACTATTGCCCGACTGGAGGTTTGTTCAGTCGGGTACCCCACCGCACCTCATAGTCGGACCGACTATTGGGGATAGTCGGCCGACTATTGCAACACTGGGTAGTAGAGTCTCGCCCACGACCACGGTCAAAGTCACGGCCTCATCCAGATTCCGTCCACGACCACGACTTGGATCACGACCGTGTCCTCCTCGCAAGCCGTATCTGCCTCCTCGCCCAGATGAGGCGATGTGTGCAAAGTTCCCTGTTGAAGGTAAGATGGGAGGTCGGGCAGCGGATGTCTCGAGCTCCTCAAGTCGGCCAAAGATGGCCTTATTGTTGGCAGTGTGTCTGATATGAGAAATTGCTCCTTCGCTGCATGGTATCTAGAGTGCAGGCCATAAAGGAAGCGGTATACCTGCCAGTCAGAACGCTCTTGTATCTGTTTGGTGCAACATGAGGGCTGGAATATTGCAAGCTCATACATGCTGAATAGATGCCTTTAGTACTCGATGAGGGTGGAATCACCCTGAGATGCCTACCAGATTCGCCTGTAAATGTCTGCAAGGCGTGACTTCATCTTCTTCTGGGAGTATGTTTGCTCGAGATCCTCCCACATTTCCTTGGCCATATTTTTGTAAAGAAGATTTGAGGCAATGTGAGCCTCAACACTGTTGGTTATCCAGTTGATAACCAAATAGTTGTCAGTCTGCCAGTTGTCGTACTCTTTGTCCTTCTCATCTAAAGGATCTTTAGTCAAAATGTAGAGTTTCCTCTGATCACCAATGATCACCATAAAAGATCGAGACCAGAGCACGTAATTTTCTGTGCCCTTGAGTTTGATAGTAGTGCCTTGTGCCATAATATTCGTGGCCAAGGGCTTTGTCTCGGTAGAAGAAGGCGTTATAGTGGTTATAAAATAGAAAGACGATTCTGTGATCAACTAAGGATGCATATAAGAGCTAAAAAATGCCCTAGAACTCACGTTTGCCCTTGAAGAAGGGCTGAAAACCTTCAATGGACAGTAGATCTGGATTCTTGGAAGCAGTCCGTGATGAGTTTTGTATCTCCAAAGAGTCCTACGGTACCCGTGGAGGGTAGCTGTGGGGCTAACGACCTTCGTAGGAGGTCCTGAAAGCGCAGAGCAGCGCTAGCGGGAGGACTGTTGCACTGGAGGCGATTGGAGGACCTTGCGCGGGGCCCTAATCAGGAGAGAGGGACTGCACGGGCTTTTGCGAGGCTTGAAGGTGGCGGTGGGGATTTTAGGTCAGAAACCCGGTTTAGGACTGTTGCTCTGATAGCATGTGGAGAAGAGAGACAAAATGGGATATCTATTCCATATGGCTAGGGTCTCTTATATAACGAGAAAACCTAGAGAGTACAAGAGGAAAAATACATAAATACCCCTGAGGGGTTACGGAACCCGAAGGGTTAAGGGTTACGGAACCTGAAAGGTTACAAACGTAATTGTAATACAATAATTCTAACAATAATAATTCTAACACCCTATATGGTGGAGGAGCTTACTTTGGAGGGTTCAGATGTTATGAACTGCAAATACATGTAGAGTTCGTCTTCCCTATCGCGGATTGATCGTTTTCTTCTGTCGGTTGAGGCATTGGAGATGTTTAATCTGACAATGATTACTTCTCTTCCTAGATTGAGATTTAATCATACATCACTATGTTTGGATACATGTAGTGGCAAGGACTCTTCATCATACTTTAGGTTTGAGCTACATAGGATGTTGGAGGACGACTTCCACGACTTTGTTATTTCTTCTGGATGAATTAGGAGGTGGAGGGATCAGCTACTGTGAGGTTAGCCTTGAAGCTGACAGCGTTGCAACATAAGCTTTTGGACTTCAGGAGGGTCTTTAATGCTAGGCGTGGTTTGAGACAGAATGAGGCTCAGGAAGAGTTAGTGAGACTGGATTCACTGGGGATGAGTGAGAAGCTTTTGAGATGTAGGATGGTTTATTAGATTTTGGAGGTGGATAGGAAGCAGGATTTGAGTAGAGACAAAGGTCAAGGCAGAAGTGGTTGAAGGAAGGAGTTGTAAACACTAGGTTCTTTCATACTGTGGCCAATGACAAAAGGAGGAGAAACCCGATCCACTCGATCGAGGTTAGGGTTGTGAAGATTACGAGGGCGGTGACAAGTTACTTCAGGAGCATGAGCAGGCGTGCAATTCAATGCGGGTCGAGGTGGTAGGGGTAAGTTGCATTTTCGGATATTGATGCATAGGACCGACGAGATCGTTTGGGTTGTAGGAGGTTGGTGAGGCTCTGTTCGGACTTTACCCGAACATGTGTCATGGTTTGGATGGGTTTCCGATTTTCTTTTTTTGGGAGTTTTAGGATTTCCTCTGGAGGAGGTAATGGAGGTGGTGATTGAGTTCGTGAAGGGGAACCATGGCTTTGATCGAATCAACATATTCTTTCTGTTTTTGCTTCCCAAGAAAGATGATGCAAGAATGGAGGAATATCATCCTATTGCTATTCTAGTGCAATCTACTTGATTATGGTAAGAATTTGACAAACTGTTTGAGGGAGGTATTGAACAAGATTGTTTCATCGGCTCAGAGTGCTTTTCTCCAGGACAACCAGCCTATGGACAATGTGGTTTTGGCATCCGAGATCCTGACAGACTGGCGTGGGCGGAAAGCAAAGGGAGTGCTGTGGAAGACAGATTTCTCCAAGGCATATGACTGTGTGGATCAAGGCCCTAAATGTCGATTTCGGTCACCATTTCGGTATCGACCAAAACAGAGTTTCGGTGGAATTTCGACCGGAATTTCGATCATTTTTTGTACTAGGACCCCCATATTTCGGTCATTTCGGTCGAATTTCGATTTCGACTGGATATCGATATTCGACAGAAATTCGACCGAATTTCGCTGAAATTTGAGGCCATGGTGGGGATTGATTCTTCGTTTGTACTTCTCTTCACATATGTGATTTTCCAGATAAGTGGATTGCTTGGATGAAGAGATGTATTACGATCGCATCATGCGCTGTGCTTGTGAATTCGCAACGGGGTGGGTATTTCCAGCCATAACGGGGTGTTCGACAAGTATGTCCTTTGGTACCTCTTCTATTCATTCTTGCTATTGATGCTCTATCGGATATGATTGATCATCGGTCACAAGGGGACTTCTGCACGGTTACTTAAAGGAGATCTCGATTCCTATTCTTCAGTATGCAAATGGTACGATTTTCGGAAGGAGACTCTCTGAGTTGCAGAAGTATGTTGTTGGTCGTTGACATTTTTAGGGTAGTTTTTGGGCTGAGACTCAACCGATAGAAGTCATACTTTGTGCCTTTTGGCTTAGAGGAGGAGGAGACTGTGAGATGTATGGGTTGACTATGCTCTCCATGGAGAGAATTGTCGCTGACTCGCTGCATTACCTCGGTGTTCCTCTGGTGGTGGGGAAGATGAATATGGCGAATTGATTTCCGGTGATTGAGAAGGTGGAGTAGAAGCTAGCAGGTTGGAAGTCAATCTGTTTATCTAGAGGTGGCAAATTGGTGTCACTGAGGTAGGTGCTGTCTGCGATCCATATTTTTTCCGGTCATCTAGGCTCCTCCCTGTGGGGGTGAAGAAGAGCCTTGAGGGCATCATGAGGCGGTTTTTCTGGTCTTCTTCTGGGCAGACAAATGGTTTCTAATTGGTGGATTGGAAAACGATCACCTGTTCGAAGGATGATGGGTGACTTGGGGTACACAATTTGGAAGAGATGGAGAATGCTCTGCTTAACAAGTGGATTGCACATAATCTTGAGATTTATTATAGGGGATGGTACTAGGTTCAAGTGGGGTTGATGATTGGATTGAGGGCGGAGCTCTGGGAGTGAGGCTCCCACGACTGATGGCATTGTCTACTAACCAAGATGCTTCGTTGGTTGATGTTTGAGATGGTCATTCTTGAAAGCCTTAAGCGTATCACTAAAGCGTGAAAAGCACATCCAATGCGATCGGGAGAGATTAACCATACTAGTTGTTTGAGGCATCGGAATTTAAAAAATTTAAAGAGATGAAATCACATGATCCAAGAACACTTCTCGAATCGTTTCATCATAACTACAAACAAGATATATGAATACCTCTTGAAGCGTGATTGTGATCATTGTTTCTAAAAGAAGAGACCTCCTGTCTTAAGTCCGACCCGACGGAGGAGACACTTGCGAAAAAGTTGATGAGACACGTGCTTCTCACAATCTAAGATGGAGATCCAAGCAACGAATCTCCTGATTTCGTCACATGAAATCCAATGTCTTCTTCACGGGCCAAATCAATGTTCAGGAAGGCGGTATGCGGTATTCAGTCGGAGGGGTCACTGCATAGAGAGTATGCGGTATGCGGGAGAGTATGCGGGGAGTATGCGGTTTTATGCGGTTTGGTATTTTTTATTATTAAAAATATAAATAAATTTTTAATATCATGTTAACATCCTCTAAATATTATATTCTTGATTATAATAATAAAGAATTGAAGGTACAAGGAACAAAACTATCGGGATAATAGAGTCAAGTGAGCAAAAACATCAATTAAAAGAGCGTTAAGTTGGATGTCCGAATTTAGGTTAAGGTTTTAAAAAAAGTTTATTCGAAAATCGGCCGCATAAACGGCCGCATATACGGTATACTCGGCCGAGTATGCGGCCTGACCCGCTTAGATGGCGATTTGACCATACTCGGTTCGCCAAGGCTACCGAATACGAGTATACGGCCGAGTATGCGGTATACTCGGCCGATTTCCTGAACACTGGGCCAAATGCACCGAATAAGATGGAGATCCATGGGTAGTCGATCTGACAGCACAACGACATCACGATGACTACGAGTTTCTCTAAGTCAATATGTTGACTGCCATAATATTGATAAAGAGAATGTGGACGACTTTGAGAGAGAGAGAGGGAGAGACTTGTTTCTCTTGGAATGATGCAATAGAAAAGGCTATGACTACTCTCCTTTTATACTAGTTGGATGTACATGCATCTCAATTCATGTGCTCTATTAATCTATGGTATTGATTAAAAGCTTATCAACCAATGGCTATGATTTGTTACTCTAAAATGCAGCAACAATTAGTTTAAATCAAATTAACTATATCCTTTTCAAGATAATAATTAATTCATTTTAAAATTAATCAATATACATAGATAATCTTGATCTTTCTCAAGTGAGATGCACTAAGGATGAGGAAGGTTATGCACTTGTTACTTAGAAGGATATAGAGATTAGATGGAAATAATACATCCATAAACTTGTCATTGGGGAAGGAAATAGAGAGATCACTTTGGAAAATCTAACTAGTAGTGAAAGTTAGTTGAATCATGCAGATATAGACGAATATAAAGGAAGTATAGGAGGCTTTGAAGTTATGAGACATGAGAAAGGTGTAGGACATGATGACATACCTATAGAAGTTTGGAGAGTTTTGGGTGAGCGTGGCTTGACTTGACTTATAAATTTATTCAATGTCATTTGGCGAAGCAAGAAAATACATGAAGAATGGAGAAGCATCGTGGTGCCTCATTATAGGAACAAAGGATACATTAAAAAATTGTTCAAGGTATGAAGCTGATAAGTTACATTATGAAAATTTGGGAACATGTGATCGAAAGAAGGTTGAGGCAAGTCTCCAAAGTAAAAGAAAAGCAATTCGAATTCATGTCAGGTCACTCAACTATTAAAGCCATTCCTTGCTGAGGAGAACAATTGAGATTTACAGAGCTAAAAGGAAGAAACTCCATATGATTTTTATTGATTTAGAGAAGGCTTATGATTCTGTCCTACGAGAGATATTGTGGAGAGTTTTGGAGAAGAGATAAGTACCTGTCCTATACATTAACCTTATAGAAGATATGTATGATATGGCTTCATCTTGTGTAAGGATACATTCTGGGAATGATTATTTTGACATCAACATTGGTCTGCATCAATGTCCAACTTTGAGTCCTTTTTACTTTGATTATGGATGAGTTGACAAGTCACATTTAGGATGGGATACCTTGGTGTATGTTATTCACTAATGATATTGTTGATTAATGAGACTAGAGATGGAGTAAATAAGAAGCTTGAGGTCTGGAGACGTGCATTGGAGACTAAAGGTTTCGTATAAGTAGGGCCAAGATCGAATATTTGGAGTGTACTTTTGATGGAGGCAATAGTTAAGGAATCGAAATAAGATTATTGACGACAAGAATAAATATAGGTTGGCTAAAGTAGAGAGGATCATTTACTGTTCTCTATGATAAGAAAATTCCTTTGAAAATCAATGGAAAGTTTTACAAAGCAGCTGTGATACTTGCTATGTTATATGAATCTGAATGTTGGCTTGTGAACCATAGACATGTGTAGAGAATGACAGTAACCGAAATGAAAATGCAAGGTGGGTGTGTGGACACACACACACACCCACGTGAAAATCGGATTCGGAATGATGCCATTAGAAGCAGAGTTGGTGTGGCTCCGGTCAAGGATAAGATGCGAGAAAATCGCTTAAGGTGGTTTGACCGTTTGCAGAGGAGGTCAACTGATGCTTCAACGATGAGATGCGAGTTTTGGAATGTAGAGCTAGCTAAAGGAGGGCGAGGAAGGCACAAGAAGTGTTGGAATGAGACTACATGAATGGATCTTAGTTTTTTGGATCTAAGCCGAGAATGACCCAATATAGATCTAAATGGAGGCAAAGAATCCATGTATCCGACCCTACTTAATGTGAGAAAATGCTTTATTATTGTTGATACATAGATAATGCGGAAATCCAAGTCCCTTACTAAAAAAATAGGGTGGCCGCCCCCCTCTTGAACAAGTCAAGATGGACGACCACCATTAAGGGGATTATGTCTTCTATTATCAATATATTTAAATTAATATGCAATAACAATTATTGCATCAATATTCACAAAAATAATTTCCAAAATAGTTTTGTGAAAATTTCAAACATGCCATTGATTAATATAAATCATTTTAATACATCCAGCGTAATATGTAAATTGAATTTACAATTAATTGTCTAATGTGAATTCAATTCACAATAGCATTTAATTTGTAAGTTCCATCTGTAATTTAATCTCTCCAACATATTATAAACCATATTTATAATATCCATGATTATTATGGATAGCCATATTCATATTAATCATATCTTCGATAATTAAATCACATTTAATTATCTAAGATGATTCTTCTCATACATCCGAATAATATGAATCATATTCATATATTTATGATAACGGATCGCATTTACATATTAAATTTTCTCAGTGCTCAGATACACAATTGATCAATGGATTATTCTTAAACTCTTTCTAGAATAATGCGCTTTCTCCACGGATACTTGGAGGTAAGGACAAAACGATTGTAAGTTCCACGTATAGTAACTTGGATATTGATATCATATCTCAAATCCAGATCTTGGGGACCTCTCAAAGATATTGATTAAATCAAAGCCGTAAATCTAACCTTCTCATTGCATCTGAATCATATTCAGATCAATGTCCAACCTTTGGAATAAGATCAGATTACTTCTCTACTGGGAGAAGTCACTAAAATCCAAACCTGTTTCATCACTCCCTCGGAATGGCAGCGTCATGGCTATACAATCGTTTATGATCCCATCACCCTCAATTATTCCTAATATCTGTACATCTTGCATATTGGAAGAACTAGAATAAACCTAAAGTTCTTCAGGATTTTATCATTAAGTTTCTCATTCGGTCATTGGGAGTTGGTATCGATCGTATGCTTTCCAAAAGCATTTATTATACCTATAAAATTTTGTCATGCTTCCAAAGCAAGACGACAATGCATGGAATTTGATTGATCCCAATACCTCATGAGTGAGCTCATGTCTTTTGGTCCAGTAGTGGATCTGACAATCTCCTTGAGAGATCGCATTACTCATATGCCTTTATATGCACACCAGCTCGTCGGTTTATATACCTTGAATAGGTCATCAACATACCGGTCTGCCAAATGTACATACCCAGACATATAGTAACACATCTGTCTCCGGTCAGAGGGTCCGGGTGCCTATATCGTGACAGTTTACGACATAGGTCTTGGTTATCTCGATCTCGTTAAGTCAACTCTTTGACTTAACTTATCTGACACCTCCGATCTCTATTCCTATGCAGAGGACCTGCGTCAAGAGGTCGGTCAGTTATCTTTCTTTAGAGAAAGTTTGCCTTCTCCTTCTCAGGCTGGAGATCATCTCATAACAATCGTCTGACGGTACTTGATGAGTGTTCAATCTAACTCTTTAGATATCATCCAAGCACTAGCCTTTGTGATTCAACCATTGAATCAACAACTGTATGATTATTAAGATGTTCATGGTACATTACCCTTATTATACTATGGGACCTATAATGTAATTAGTTATTCTTCATTTCAAATTAGAGAATGATGGGCATTAACATTTACTGCATAATGGCTCGCTGCGGGGCTCGCATGTCCAACAATTGTTTTCCCCGATTCAGGTCTAACCTTTCAGATCAACGTTTGGGTGAGCTTTTGGATTTACTTGAGAAGCTTGAGAATGTGACCGGGCCTACTGATGGGCAAGATTGCTGGAGCTGGCGTGATGGTATTTTCTCGGTTGGGAAAGTTTATAGATTACTGAAGGGCCATGTGACTTTTGACCTTGGGGGATGTGGTGGACTGTAGAAGAATATGGAAGTGGAAAGTTCCAACTCATGTGAAGATCTTTATGTGCCTTTTTAGAAAGGGTAATCTCTTGACCTTGGACCGCTTTGCGAGGTTTGTACTGAATGTTGACCTAACATGCTGGCAATGTCTGGAGGACGTGGAGGACAAGGCCTTAAATGTCAGTTTCGGTCACCATTTCGGTATCGACCAAAACAGAATTTCGATGGAATTTCGATCGGAATTTCGGTCATTTCGGTTATTTTTTGTACTAGGACCCCCATATTTTGGTCATTTCGGTCGTTTCGGTCGAATTTCGATTTCGACTGGATATCGATATTCGACAGAAATTCGACTGAATTTCGCTGAAATTTGAGGCCATGGTGGAGGATGCATATCATCTTTTCTTCATATGCATGTGCTCTTTGGAAGCCATGACCATGTTTGAGAATAAAGTTGTGCATATTAATTGTATGTCAGGCTTATGGGAATTGATGCAGAGTGGAGCAAATAAATAGGGTCCTATTCAATTTTCGTCCTTTAATTAGAGCCCAATTTTATTTACGGTTAATTGAGTTGTTGCAATTTTATTTTAAATAAAGAGATCGTTTGGAGTGGATTATGACACTGAGAAGGAGCAATTAAATAGGACCCTATTTATTTGCTCCACGCTGCATTAAGAATCCATTGGGGTGGAGTGGAATGGCACTGAGAAGAGCGATCTGAGTGCTTAGGTTTGATCTGGGTAATTTGGATTGCCAGAAATGGTGTGATTTTTTGCGAGGACCATGCTTATGGTGAAAATGTGGTGGCGTACGCTAGGGCATTGGTTGAGGGTTGCACTTGTAAATTTTTTGCCTTTTTTTCATCTGCTTTAAGATTGTACTTTTTATTGATGTTATAAATGGAGCTTTTGGGTACACACCTATACGGTGGAGGCCATTTTTCCTTTAAAAAAAGTGTGGGAGTTCGGTGCTGGTGTTCGGACTCGGAGTACATGCTTTACAAAATTGTGGTTATGAGGATCTTTATGAAATGGATAAAATCTCATGCGACTGTGAAAGTTGAGGTGGTATGCATGCAATGAGACCTATGGCTTAGTTGCCTTTGCTGCTGAGTGAAAGGAAAAAAAGGAAAGACCGGTTTTGTTTTCGAAGAACTATCGCTCTAGATTCTACTCCGTTCTTTTATCATGTTGATGGGAAAAACTGAATCGTAATAGGGAAACATGTTCTATACATATAGAAAGCAAAGCAGTGACCGTCTAGAAATCTGGGCTGGGAGGGGTGTTTCGACCCACTGCCACCCAACCTTATGTCTTTTACCCCACTCCAGTAGATCTTTTAACTGCTCTATCATGTTTAAAATTAAGTTAAAAATATTTTAACTAATTATTTTTTTGTCGAAATCCCCTTCTTCATGTAAATTTAAGTATTCATTATTTATACTCTAATTATTGTCATCTAAATTAAATGATTGAAAGTAAGTTTGATCCTGTATTGGATGTGGAGCCAGCTAAAAATATTGAATTAAAAAAATCAATCTTTATTTATGAAAAGAAGGGTAAAGTCGTCTTTTATTTTTCCAACCTGTTAACTATTTAACTATTTCATATTATAACCCCACAGTTTAACACACACCATGTCCCAGGCGAAAATCATGATTGCACACCATCACAAAAATTATCATAACCATTCGTTGTACCAAGCCAACACTATATACTACGTTTTCTTTCAAATAAAAAAAACATCCAATATGGGCATGTGATCATGGCTTATACCACTATTTTATATATCTGAATTAATTTCCACCCTACTTTAAACAGTGCAGATAGCAAGTGTAGAGAGGAGAGTGCCAAACTCCTTGGTTGCTTGATTCGCAATTGCGAACGTCTTATTCTTCCATACATTGCTCCAATTCACAAGGTTCTTCAAATACCTTGATGGCCTTTTTTATTATCCATATATTTCTCAATCAATTATTTATAAGTTTTTTTAAGGTTATAGGTGCTTGTGGCAAAGCTTCGTGAAGGGACTGGAGTAAATGCAAATAATGGTGTAGTTACAGGTGTTCTTGCTACAGTCGGAGAACTTGCCAGAGTGGTAATTGTGATTGCTTTCTGTCTCCCTTCTCCCGTTTCCCAGCCATTTTCTGTTCGTGGTTCTGTTTAAGATACTTTGATTCTGCAATTTTTTGTTTTGCTTCAAAGAGTTGCTTGAAAGAGCTTGCTTTAAATCTATGCATAATGATAGAACAAATGAAACTTTCACAAACTAGAAAATAACAAAGAAGGAAGCAAAGAAGGTGGTAAGTGAAGCTAAGTCAAAAGCTTATGAAATTTTGTACAAAAATCTTGACTCTAAGGAGGGACGAAAGGATATATTCAGATTGGCCAAAACATGAGAAATAATGGAGGGGAAGCATTGTGATGCCTCTTTATAAAAATAAAGGAGAAATTCAAGATTGTTTGAATTACAGATGTATCAATTGGGAACACGTGATTGAAAGAAGGTAAAGAAGGTTGAGGCAAGTTTCCAACATTCTGAAAAATTCAGATTCATGCAAGGTCGCTCAACTATTGAAGTTATCCACATGTTGAAGAGGACAATTGAGATTTATAGAGCTAAAAGGAAGAACCTCCATATATTTTTTATTGATTTATAGAAGGCTTATGATTCAGTCCTACAAGAGGTATTGTGGAGAGTTTTGGAGAAGGGAGGAGTTCTTGTTCTATACATTAATCTTATAAAGGATATGTATGATGGGGTTTCATCTTGTGTAAGAATCTAGTGTAGGAAGATTGATTATTTTGACATCAACATCGCTTGCATCAAGGTTCAACTATGGGGCTTATGATTCAGTCCCATGGGAGTCCTTTTACTTTGGTTATGGATGAATTGACTAGTCACATTCATGTTCAGATGTCTAGATGTATGCTGTTTGCTGATGATATTATGTTGATTGATGAGACTAGAGGTAGAGTAAATGAGAAGCATGAGCTTTGAAGACATGCCTTGTAGATTAAATGATTTCGTATAAGTAGGTTAATACTGAATTTATGGATTTTTTATAACTATAACTACCGGTTGGGGCGATTCGTCGCTTGGAGTCTCGGGGGGATTTCCTGGAGGGATCGTGTTGGGGGATACCCTCCGATGACCCTACCTAAAGGGATGTGTGGAGACACCAAGGCTAGGATGCGTGGGGATGGGGTCGGCGAGGACAAGGAGAGTGATGATAAGGTCGGCCTCCTTGAACGTCGGAGATGCTTTAGGTGCGGGCGGGTGGGGCACCTTGCAAGTAGGTGCTTGCTGAGGGAGGCGATGTGCTATGGATGTCAAGGCGTGGGACACATCCGCAGAGACTGCCCTGGGGAATCTCCCGATCACCTAGGGGGTACAAGTGCTGGGGCAAAGAATATGGAGATTGAGGGGGTCCTTCCAGACCCGGTTGATGGGGTTCTCATAGTGGAGGGACCCAAGGAGGATTTACAAAAGGTGCTAGAGATGGGCCAATCAGTTGGGTGTGTCGAGGATGGGATCTGGTTATCCGATACGGCGTCATGTATCCGAGGGGTGGAGCAGACAGAGATGCACGATTTCCTTTCCAATGGCAGCGCGGTTTTTCCTCGGTCGGTTCGGTAGCGTCGTCCTCGTCTGCACGATGGGGCATTGATTTCTCCTCGGTGTGCTACATGGAGATTGGGTGCCTCCCGATTAGGTGCCGGAGGCTCGAAACGGTAAAGGAAGTGCTTGGGGAATTTGACGAGGTGGAGGCAATATTCCAATCTGGATTGCGCCATGGTGAAGGCGGCGGTTTGGTGGCCTCGATGACTGGTGGGGGCGGTTAGTTTCCCTCGTTGAAAATCTTAAAGGTCGGAAGGGCGGTGTTTCACCTTCGTCTCGCCCTGGTGGAGGGGCCGTCTTCTTCGGTTTTGGGACGGTTGCCGGACAGGCTGTGCTCGCCAGACCGGTTGGGGTCAGACAACGGTTGAAATTCCGAGTGCGCGTGGAATACGGGGAGGCCAAGCCACATATCCGCTAGAAGGGACTGTGAGGTTTTCGGCGGCCGTTTCGCCTTCCACCTTGATTGGTGGCGATTTGACTCCTACTTCGGATTTGGTGGCCGATTTTTTGCCGACCTTGCGCGGATTTCAATGGAGATTCGGGTGTGGTTAGCACTCCAGATTTGGCGGCAGGATCTGGCAGACCTGGTGCTGATTTTGGCGGACCTGGTGTTGGCTTTGCTGCGGTCTCGGGTCGGGTTGCTCCCATGCCAGATCCGGATGCTGGGGCTGCCGCTGGGTGCGGATCAGGCCCGATTTTTTGTAATGTTGCGGATCCGGTTCTCTCTTGGGGGTCCGATTGGGGACCTTCTAATGGTTCGATGGGGAATGGGGCGTGAGACCTTGTGTAGGCTAATGTTTGTTCTGATCAGGAGGAGGAGTTTGGCGTAGGAACCTGTGGTGCATGTGACTGCAAGTTCCTGGTCTCAGTTTCCTCGCTCGGACTGATATCGATGGATCTTGGTGCGCCTCTGATACATACGGGAGAAGATCGTGTTCTGGCGTGCGACTACGATCCAGCTGCCCCCCCCCTCCGGACCTTGTGGGGGGGGGGATCGCCGTTGCCTCCTACGCCTTCATATCCTGTGGATATGCTTGCGATAGGTGGAAATTCCCAAGATGATGCCTTGTGGCGCAAAACTAATGTCCCGGGCGCGGCTTCGCTGGCCAGGAGCTGAAAGATGCAAGATCGGATTCTCGCCGCAGAAAGGAGGCGTCAAGATCGGAGACTGGCTTTGGGGGGAAGCGACAGGAGGGTTCGGGCTGATCCGCTTGATCTTTTCTCACGTAAGCACCATAAGCCTGAAGCCAAGCTTTGGTTGGAACGGGAGTTGGACAAGGGAGACTCCCACGTCTCTCGGGAGGCGGCTGTTGAAGATATCTCTTGCCCTCCTCAAGCGGTAGTGAGGGGGGCATCTCAGATCTGGTTACTGCGGAGTCGGACATTCACGTGCGGGTTGCGGAATTTCTTGGAAGATCTGTGCCCAGTAAAAACCCTCCGAATGGATCCAAATGAAGATTGACTCCCACGTCTCCCGGGAGGCAGCTGCTGAAGATATCTCTTGCCCTCCTCAAGTTGGTAGTGAGGGGGGCATCTCAGATCTGGTTACTGCGGAGTCGGACATTCACGTGCGGGTTGCGGAATTTCTTGGGGTATCTGTGCCCAACAAAAACCCTCCGAATGGATCCAAATGAAGATTGTCTCCTGGAATGTGCGGGGGTAGGGGGATAGGGAGAAGATGGCAGTGGGAGAACTATTAAGGTCGTGGTGTGCAGCTATGGCTCTACTTCGTGAGACGAAGATGATGCATTAGGAGCCAACTTCTTGGGGAAAGGTTGGGGGTCTAAAACTATTGGAGTTCAAGGCGGTGGCCTCGATGGGTAGTGCTGGCGGTCTGGTCCTTGCTTGGAATGGGGACATGTTTTCGGTTGTTGTGGAGTACATGGGGTCCAGGACTATATCGGTCCTGCTTGAGTGTAAATCCGGGGAAGGTTGTTTTCTAGTTACTTCAGTATATGAGGAACCTGAGGGAGTCAGCAACGAGGCCACGTGGGAGGAGTTGCGCACGGCTAGTGAACGGTTCCCGGATGCACCATGGGTGATAGGCGGGGATTTCAATGTTACTCTGTTCGCTCATGACCGCCCGGGTCAAAGGGGAGGGAGGGACCCCGGGTCGGGTGGTTTTGCCGATTGCGTGAGCTGTTTGGGGCTACCGGTCGTGGATGTTGGGAACAGGAAGTTCACCTGGCGTAGTTCCTTTGCACGGTCGAGGCTGGATAGATTTTTGATTTCTACTGAGATGATGGAGAGATTCCCTATTGCGGTGGCTTCGGCTCTTCCTAGGTCGCGGTCAGATCACACACCCATTTGCTGGGACTCAGGCGGGGGGGGGGGGTGATCCCCCGAACGATGTTCAGATTCGAGAGGTCCTGGCTATTGGAGGACGGCTTCAGGGACTTGGTTTCTCAATTTGAAGGAGAAATATGATTCATGATCTTAGAACAGATGATGGTACTATTCTTGGTGATAGGGAGATCGGGCGAGCGTTAGTGGAACACTTTCGGGGTTTCAGTAGGCGCCTTCCATCTACAGGGGCTACCTAGTCAGGGAGAGGTTCTAAGTGTCTGTCGGATGAGCAACGACAATCACTCGTGGCAGAGTTTTCAAGATTGGAGGTCCGTGAAGCAGTTTTTGATTTCAATGTTGATGGTTGCCTGGGGCCGGATGGCTTCCCTGTTTGTTTCTTTAGGGAGTTCTGGGGAGTGGTGGAAGAGAATGTCATGGCCATGCTGAACGAGTTTAGTGGGGAGAACAAGGGGCCAAAGAAAATTAATAAAGCATTGTTGTTCTTGCTGCCAAAGAATGAAGGGGTTGTCAGAGTTGGGGACTTCCGTCCCATCGCCTTGTCGAATGCGATTTCTCTCATACTGGCCAAGGTGTTGGCCAATCGGCTTTGCAGTGTGCTGGATGACCTTGTCCTTCCGCTTCAGTCGGCCTTTATTCTCGGGCGTCAGCTCCTGGATGAGGTGGTTATAGCTTCAGAGATGGCCGTTGATTGGAAGAGGAGAGGAGTCACGTGTTTTCTTTGGAAAGTAGATTTCACAAAGGCATATGACAACATGTGTTGGAAATTCATTTGGGCCTCTTTGGTGCGGAGAGGCTTCCTAGATATCTGGATAGACTGGATGAAAAGATGCATCACTACCGCTTCGATGTCGATTTTGGTAAATGGGAAGCAGGAGGGTGGCTTCTTCCAATCGCAGAGCGGTGTGAGACAAGGATGTCCTCTGGCTCCTATATTATTCGTCCTGACTGTTGATGCTCTGGTGGTTATGTCCAGGGTCGCGGAGTAGAGCGATTTTTTCAGAGGGTTCTCCAGAGGAGATTTATCTGTTCCTCTCTTACAGTATGTGGACGATACACTTTTCTTTGTGGAGGGGGGCATAGAGGAGTGCAGAGTGGTAAAGGCGGTGCTTGATATCTTTTGTGATCTCTTGGGTCTGAGGGTGAATGGAGCCAAATCGGCGTTCGTGCCCTTTAACACGCCGACTCTCTTGCAGTTTGATTCTGGATACTCCAGTGAAGGCTTTGCCTATTTCCTACCTGGGTCTGTCCCTTATGACGGGGAGATTGCGTCAGGTTGACTGGTTGCAATTGGTTGAGAAGTTAGAGAAGTTGGCGGGGTGGAAGGCTGTGCTCTTATCTAGGGGTGGTCGCCTGGTTCTGACTAGGGCTGTCCTCCCAGCCATCCCGGTTTTCTTCATGTCCATGAGAGCCCTGCCTGTGGGGGTCCAGTCCAAGCTGGAGTCTCTGATGCGTAGGTTTTTTTAGTCGTTATCTCAGAGTGACAGGGGCATGGCTTTGGTTGATTGGTTGTCGATTTCTAGGCCTACCAGAGAGGTTGGCTTCGGTGTTCTGAATATGGGAATTATGAATAAAGCGTTACTAGCTAAGGTGGTGCTGAAGATATGGGGTTCCAGAGGCGATCTGTGCCCCACTCTTATCCGGGCGATTTACGGTGTTTCTTCGCATGACGGTCCAGACGGTCGGCGGGGGTGCAAGATCCATTTTTTGGAGAGGGATTTGCTCGGTCTTGCCGGATTTATTAAGATTGTCGCAAGCTGTACTTGGGAGCGGTCACTTGTTCCGTTTCTGGAGGGACAACTGGACAGATTGTGGTGCTTTCTGCGACCACTACCCGAGATTATTTGCGTTGGCTTCAAATAAGGATGCGACTGTGGATGAGGTGTGGGGAGACGGGTGCTGGTCTCCTACCTTTGTGACGGAGTTGTCGGATCAGAGATTGGACGAGTTTTTGTGTCTGTTTGGACAGCTTTTCGGACGCGCGGGGGTCGATGATGGGTCGTGATGTTTGGGGTTGGCGAGACGGTTCCTTCTCGGTTCGGAAGGCATACAGATCTTTGACTGCCCAAGCCTCCAATGCGGATTCCGTGGTCTCGGGGGATTGTAGTATGCTCTGGTCCTGACGGATTCCTATCAAAATAAGGTCTTTCTCTGGCTTCTGAGGAGGGAGAGGATATTAACAACAACGAGGAGAGTAAGGCTCTTCCTCGGAACTGTGGAAGAGTGATGTAGGTACGGTAGCGCGACAGAGGATGTAAACCACCTTTTTTTTCGAATGTCCTAGTTTGGTTGATATTTGGCGGAGAGCGGCAATCACAGGTCTCGATTGGAGTAACAAGGCCTGTTTTTGGGACTCTTGTCGGTCGTGGGATGGTTCAGAGGTCGATAGGCTGAAGATGTGTTCGATGATCTGGTGCATCTGGTTGGGCAGAAATAGTGCGCCTTTTTGATGGGTGAAGGTTCTATCCTGAAAATGTACTGGGGCATGCTGGAGCCCTCTTGGAGCACTTGCGTTTGTAAATTTTTATTTTTATAATTAATATATTTTTTTGGATGACCCTCTAAAAGAGGCCCATCCCACCTTTTCTAAAAAAAACACTGAATATATGAAGTGCACATTTGATGTAAGCAATGGTGAAGGAAACAAGGTGAAGATTGGGGAAGATAACATTCATAAGAAAGATTCTTTTAGGTACTTGGGATCAATTTTGCAATACGATGGGGAAAGTGATGTCGATGTTACCTATATAATAAGTACATGTTGACTAAAGTGAAGAGGTGCCTCTACTATTGAAAATTCCTTTGAAATTAAAGGAAGGTATTACAAAGCAACTGCGAGGCATGCTGTGCTTTATGAATCTAAATGTTGGCATGCGAACCATATACATGTGCATAAAATGTCAACAACAGAAATAACAGTTCTAAGGTGGATGCATGGTCATAAACGAAAAGTTCGGATTCGGAATGATGCGATCAAAAGAAAAGTTAGTGTAGCTTCGATAGAGGATAAAATGAGAGGCAACCACTTAAGATGATTTCGCCATTTGCAAAGGAGGTTAGCTGATGCATCAGTTGGAAGATGCGTGATTTGAGATATTGAGTTGACTTAGAGAGGGCGAGGAAGGCACGAGAAGTGTTGGAATGAGATTATATCCGAAGGGATCTTAGTTATTGGGATCTGAGCCCGAGAAGCACCCAAGATAGATCTGAATAGAGGCAAATACTCTACTTAATGTGGGACACGGTTTTGTTGTTGTGCTTCAAAGAATTCTTAGGCCATGATTAAACTTCATCTTAATTTCTTTGTTACTTGAATGTTTTGATAATAACCACGTATAGATGATTTGCCATATATTTTAATGTATTGCATCATCTTTTTTTATGTAATGAGAAAAAGTTGTTTATTGTTTTTGTTTAGGGTGGTTTTGCAATGAGGCAGCATCTGCCTGACTTGATGCCATTAATTGTTGAAGCACTTATGGACGGGGCTTCTGTTACAAAACGGGAAGTGGCCGTGTCTACTCTTGGACAAGTAGTACAAAGCACAGGGTATGCTTTGGATGACATATAATTCATGTTATTTTATTACTTCTCTTGTCAAATTGTCGGGAATAAGTTTGCTCTAAAAATGTAGCATTGGTTTATTGGGTTTCTTGTATTTTCTATTGTATGCATTTCTTTCAAAAAAATCTATTGTATGCATTTTATTCATGAAGTTTGAAGATTTCTTAACATCTATCTTTAATGATGTTTTTTAATTCACACTATCCATCAATTTACACGTGGCTTATATATTTAATACATCATGTCCTTGCAACAAACTTCTCCTTCTACTTAGCTTTTAAATGAGACGAAGGTGCAGAATTACCATGTTTTAGAACACTCAACTTTATTTATGTGTATTGCCTTAACAATATTGGAACTATTCAGAAGAGATGTGCTGTGCTGTTGATGTTTTTTAAATGTAAAAGAGGGTGGGAACCCATGACAGTGCTCGCCAAGAAATTATATTAGTTAGACAGAAGATATGTACGAGGTCTGATGAGCCAACCACTAGATGAGGGCCAATGACATTAGCATACCACATAGAAAGCAATGTTGTGCTGCCTTAAGATTTGTCCAAAAGCTTGCAATACAAGTAGTGGAAAATCTACCACATCTAGGTGCCATGCCAAATCTCTTCTATCGGATCACAAGAGAAAAATTGATGATTTACGTCCTAAGGAGGCGTTATAGCACAATGGGTAGACCTCATTGGCTAGATGTAAAATCTTCATTCCATATGCTTTTGTCATCTCATATACCCTTCTCAATAGCTATAGAAAAATCTTCACCCTTATGGGAGCTTTTACACGTTAGATTGGTCTATAGTCACATGTCAATTCTCTAGGATCAAAGGCAAATATAGCTCCCTGCATACCTGAACTGACAATGTCCCCCATCACTAGCCTCAGAAAAAATATAACCTCAGGCATTGTGGAGGAGACCCCTTCGAGCTATTTGTTGGAGTGTGAATTGAGTCACCTTCTTAGAGAAACTAGAACTAACATCATAAGTTCTTCGGATCAACCGACAGAGCACGTCTTCACTCATCCCTCATTATTCTCAGTTCTGGCTTCATGACTAGAGTCTCGTTCATTTCCTTCAGCTTTTGCACTCCCAGACCACCCTACTCCTAGGTTCTTGTCTCCAGCTCTAATTAACCAAGAGAAAACCATGCCCCACAACCGTAATCTAGGTCAGGAAAATTGTCTGTTAAGGGACTCTAAATGCAACCTTACCAAACCTACACCATGCTGGTAGGAAGAAAGAACACCATTATAACAAACAATGCCATCCTGAGGAGTATGAAATAACCACCTAACTACAAGCAAGAAGCATTCCAATTCCCTTGTTTTCTTTTCCGCTTCTCTTCCAGATGCAATAAGTTTTTAATTTAAGGTCATTTTCTATTTATTTACTGTTTATTTTTAATTTATTTTACTTATTTTGTCGTGTAGTGTTTTGATTTATTTGGACATGTCTCCCATTGGTCCAACCTGATTTTGGTGACCTGAGTCAACTGCCCCTTTAGCCCTAAACCTGCTCCAGCGTGTTTAACCAGCCTCCGTCTCCCATTTATCGCTCCAGAATCCTTAATCCTTTTAATCCGATTCCATTGCCCTTCGATCCACCTGAGATCATAGATCCATGCCCGAATTATTTCTCCTGGATCCGATTTCATTCGCATGCCAAAACTTTCGTTCCTTCTAGAGCCTCTTCTCGCCTATAAAGCCCCCTCTGGCTTTTGGGACCCGTTTTCACCCTCTCGCTTTTGGGACCCGTTTTCATCTTTCTTCCCCTGGGCTCGAGCACTTGGAGCGATCGAGTCGTGACAGGAATCGATCCCCATCTCGCTGGAGCGCGAGACGATCCACAGTTGCTGCAGAGCGGGTGCCAGCCACACCCCTGCCAACTCCAAAGGGCACCACTACTGCTTACTGCACCCACACTCAGCCCTTGGAGCCAGTAACACTTCTTTTGTTGATTCAAAGATGGGGTAGTACTCTATGGTACCCGCACCAGTGCAAGTAACACTGTGCAGCTAGTTGCAATGGTGCTTCCTATAAGAATATATTTATTAAAAGGTAAAATTGGCAGTATCATTCTATGCTATTTTTATCAATGCATTTCTAATTCCTACTGGAGAGGGAATACATGTAAAAAGTCTGTAAATCAGAGTTGAAGGTATTAATTTTGTCAATTTCTAGATATTGCAACTGACACTACACTTGTTTTTGTTTTTTTCTCATCATGGTGCTCGTCATGATCTCTTCTTTTGTTTCTTCCATGCTATGTTTATCTTCTAGACCTGGTAATATACTTTATTTGGTTGTAGTTATGTAGTTTCTCCATATAATGAGTACCCACAACTACTTACCTTGTTGTTGAAGTTGTTAAATGGGGAATTAGTTTGGTCAACCAGGCGAGAAGTGTTGAAGGTATGCTTTTTAATTTTGAGTAAGTGTTTTATTTCTCCTTGGTGTTTGCTTTCTTCTAGTTCTTTTTCTTTTCCCCCTTGGGCAGGTTCTTGGAATAATGGGTGCTTTAGATCCTCATGTGCACAAAAGAAACCAGCAGCGGTTACCTGGTTCCCATGGTGAGGCTGGCCGCCCTGCAGGAGATACAACTCAGCACATTCGTTCTATGGAAGAGTTACCTACCGATTTATGGATGTCTTTTGCAACATCTGAGGATTATTATTCCACGGTAATGCTGGAATTGAAAATGATGCAACCCTCATTTGGAATTTTTGGTCAAGGCTATCACTTAGACACTTACTTTTTTGTGACAACAGGTAGCTATTAGTTCGCTTATGCGTATTCTCCGTGATCCATCCCTTGCAAGCTATCATCAAAAAGTTGTTGGCTCTCTAATGTTCATATTCAAGGTAAGCATATAACACCCTTATATGCCAATAGAATTTAGTTGTCTTATAGTTTTTCCTATTTTATTAATGACTTCTATTTGTTTATAATGTGTTAATGCAGTCTATGGGCCTTGGCTGTGTTCCCTACTTGCCAAAGGTATGATCTGAATTTAACCTTGTACCTTTCGTAAAAAAATCACTCTACCCTTTTTAATACATATCGCAGTTAATAAATTTTTTTATTATGGTGCTGTTGCATAACTTATAATTTAAGTTAACTCATACACCCTTTTTTGTTGATATTTGAGAGGGATTAGATTTAGTTTTAACTACTGATTTATTTCTAGAGGGTAATTTTTGTATTACTATGGAATCACGTAATTTATTACAACCAACCTCATCTCTCATGTCGAAAAAAATATATGCATTCGGATTCATGTCATTATTTTTGTCACTTGAAACATTTCCTCCTCATGTTGGAAAACAGTATGTATCCAGATACCTGTATATATATTTTTGTCACTGAAGACACTTCTACCCGAACCAGTGCCTATTATATCATCTTTCCCCGTCTATGGCAGACTACTGAAATTAAGGTTGACGTTGTTTTATCTGTTCTTTCAGCACCTGCCACCTCCATGTAGTTATTCCAGGTTGTTCCTTATATGAATGAAAACCCCTCAGTATTAATCAACAAGGTTCTTATTCACATGGTATTAGAGTTTACTCTTAAGTCTTTCCGTTTCTTCGACCTTCTGATACTTGTAAGAGTCTTTTACTAGTCATTAACTAGTTATCACTGTCTTGCTCATGCACATGTATGCTTTCTTTCTGTTCCCTTCAGGTATGTGAATTGATATCGAGGGACTTTTTTCAACTACATAGTTGACATATTTGTATCAAGATACAATTTATGGCAAGAGAGAACATGATTTTGGCTATATTTCTAGAGATAACCGTCCTCTTTTCTCTTAACTCTTTTCTATTCTTTCTCTTCACCAAATCCAATTAACTTCGTTGATATTAAATGCACTCTACATTGCTATTCCTTTGTCGGATTGTAGAAGATGAAAATATCCTTTTGGAGCTTGAGTTGAAGGATAAAATCAATGCTAGATTTGATGGAGTTGGGATGATCAATGGCTTTCAGCCTCATATAACCCTATAAGCCCAATGTGTATTGCCCATATTATTGTAAAGTATGTCGGTGCGCTATGGAGCATCCCTGGGATCCTCAACCTCATGGTCCATCATTCAAAGAATTGCCCTCAAGGTGTAAGCTTCATTTTATATGGTTGAGGCTTATTCCTTAAAATAGTGAGGCATACATAAATGCGTAATATGTGAACGAGGCGTAATCACGTAAGCTTCAGTCGCATTTTTTTGGTTATATTGGCATATCATATAGTAAATAACGATGATGTCTCCATGCCTTTTGCCGCACTGTGGGCTATTTGGCTGGGTAGGAATGACACAATCTTCAAGGGGCAGCGGTTTTACTCTGAGAATGTTGTAGCCCACTGTAATGCTTTGTACAATTTCTGGGTATCAAACTGATGTACACTTTACTTTATTAATGAATGATTTGGTGTGTTGACTCCCGCCTCGGGAGGGCTCCCCCGTTCTTTTACTCAAAAAAAATAGTAAATAACGATAACTTTACAGTGCCTTGACTAAGAGTGATCCACATAGTAATTAATGACTTAACTTTGTCCAGTTGATATTTTGTGTTTTCCTTCATATATTTTGTAACATTATTTACATACATATCTTGCTTATTCTTGTGATTAAATTCATAATCTAACCACGTTCATTAAGTCCTTTATTGAATATCTGCTTACTAGTTTTAGTAAACTCATTTATGTCATTAATTTACATGTAACTATATTGTTATTTTTATTCAATTTATCTATATTTGTGAACCCGGTCCTTATTTTTACATACGCGCCCCTTCGAATTTCACAATCATACTTATGTGTTACCGTTTTTTTGTAATAACACTCGTGCCTCTACATTCTTGAACCTTTAACAGTTATACCCCTTGAGTTAGTTGCCATCCCTTTCCCTCTCATATAGATGTCGAATTCTTGGCAAATATAATTGGAAAAAAGAGGGGCACTAACAAAATTAGATATCGTTTTAGAGGATATAAAGAGGTTTGTCATGGGGTTGGTGGCTATTGAGATTCCACGGATATACCGGGAGGCTATGCGAGACAATGACGTCTTGCTATGAGGAGAAGATGGCTGCACTATAGCCACATGACATATGAAGCCTTGTTATTGCCTCTACATGGGCCTCTATGGTTGAGTGCAAGTGGATGTTCACAGTGAAACACCATATTGATGGCAGTGTTAAGGTGAGACTTGTGGCTTGTGGGTTCACCCAGACTTATGTGGTGACCTATCAGGATACCTTCTCTTTATGGCCGTCATTCTACACTACAAATCCTACTCCTAGTTGGAGTGATACAAGATTAGTACTTTTCTCAACTTGATGTGAAGAATGCATTTCTCTATGGTGACTTACATGAGGAGGTTTATATGCAACGATCTCCTGGGTTCACTGCTGGGGGGGAAGTGTCAGAAGGTTTGCAACCTTCATATGGCCTTAATCAGAGTCCGAGAACATGGTTTCAGATGCTCTCAGACTTGATAGAGCAGCATTGCTTTACAGGATTGATTGCAGATCATCCACTGTTTGTTCAGAGGACTCATATAGGTATATTTGTTATACTGGTCTATGTTGATGATACCATGGTTACATGGGATGATGTGCATGGTATTCGTGCGTCTTAGGAATTCTTTGTACAATAGTTTGTCACCAAGGACCTTGGCGATTTACGTTACTTCTTGGGGCTTGAGTTTGCCGGGAATCAATGGAGTCTTGTTATGACCCAAAGAATGTTACCGATCTTCTCTCTGACATAGGCATGACAGATTACATGCCTGCCACTACTCCCATGGACCTCATATTTTATGATGATATATAGGGGGTAGACAAGAGGCGGTATATGGAGCTCGTTGGGAAGCCCCTGCATGTGACCATCACCAGGCTAGACATCTCTTTTGCGTAAGCAAGGTTAACAGTTTATGGAGTAGCTGAGACATGCACCTATGGACGCGGTTCACATGATTCTGAGGTACTTGAAGTCCTCACCTGTGACTGGATTGTTCTTTAGCCGAGGGGCATCCCTCGTCATTACAACATGTGCATATGCGGATTATGCAAAATGTCCCAAAGATAGGAAATCTACCTCATGTTTTGCAGTGCTCATAAGGAGTTCTTTGGTGTCATGGAAGAGCAAGAAGTAGATTGTGATCTAAAGTCATAGTACATAGTCGTGGCATAGGGGAGCAATATGATAATTTGTGTCAGATCCATTTTGGCTTACTCTATTATTGACGCGCCTCATCCCATGCATCTACAATACGATAACCATGCTGCTCTTTTCATTGCCAACATTCTTGCCGTCCATGAAATGACCAATCATATTTAGGTTGATTGTCACTACACTCGTGACATGATTCATAAGGATTTTATTTCTATTTTCCACGTCAGTTCATGGAAACATATATCAGATGTTTTCTCCAATGCTCTAGCCAGAGGGTCATTTCAGAGGTGTTGTTTCAAGCTGATAATGATTGACATCTATGCTCCATTTTGAGGGGAGCGTTGATAGATAATTTATCTTTTCCTATTTCATGTATTTCTATTTCCTTTTATCTCTATTATGTATTTTGCCTAACATGAGTTCTCTTCTTTATATATGAGTCCCTTGAGAATTCAATTCATTATTTTTTTCCACAAATTAGCTATTGCATTCTGGATCCAACTGGTATTTGATATTATCTTAGTCACAACTCTTAGTCCTAATAAGCTATTGCATTCTGGATCCAAGGACATTGTACCATTAGTTTCCTCTTGAGAAGAATAATATACGAATATTACCTTTCAATTTTCTTTCCTTAGTCAGAGTAGATCAATGTTATCACTTGAGAAAATTTTGAGATGATGTTTATAATTTATTGTTATTAGATATTTAAGTGGGCATATATTCACATTTTAAAATGTAAACCTCTTTCTTCTTGTGTGCAGGTTCTACCTGATCTCCTCCACGCTGTTCGTACATGTGAGGATGGCTTGAAAGAATATATTGTTTGGAAACTTGGGACTTTAGTGTCTATTGTTCGTCAGGTATGTATGGTTTTATTGGCATTACCCTTGACAAAGTTTGAGTGAGCTTTGTAATTTAATATCTACCTTTTGCAGCATATAAGAAAGTATTTGCCAGATTTTCTTTCCCTAATATCGGATTTATGGACTACTTCATTCAATCTGCCTGCCATCAACCGTCCTGTTCAAGGATCACCTGTGAGGATCCTGGCGGCTTTTGTATTTTTTGGCCTGTCTGTTTCCCTGTTAAACTATGTTGCTGTTTTGTCTTGCTTTCTTTGCAGGTCCTTCACCTGGTTGAACAACTTTGCTTGGCTCTAAATGATGAATTTAGGTCATATCTACCTGCTATTCTTCCATGTTGCATACAAGTATTAAGTGATGCTGAAAGGTGCAATGACTATAGCTATGTCCCTGATATTCTTCATACCCTCGAAGTTTTTCGTGGTTTGTTATCCTCCTTTGTCATGGAATTTATTTTCAATCAATTTGTTACTAGAAGGTATAGTTTTTCCATTTAATTATGCCAAAGTACAGGCACGCTTGATGAGCACATGCATTTGCTTCTCCCGGCGTTGATTCGCTTATTCAAAGTAGATGCCCCAGTTGACATACGACGTGCTGGTATCAACACTTTGACAAAATTGATCCCTCGCGTGCAGGTTGCCATCTTAGTCCTTTCATGTGATGTTATATGTGCGTCACATCCAAGGCTTTATTAAATTTGGGAAATTAAAGTTGAAAACAGAAGCAATAAAATTACTTTTGTGTGATGGTACAACTTTTAACCACTACGCCGGAGATTCAAATCGTGGACGACTCCTGCTAGAATGCTTGTTAAATCTATTTAAATAAACCCAGGAATGGGTCAGATCCCTTCCTTGTGCTCTGCACTTGGCTGGAGCTTCAGTCAACAGCCTATTTCTTAGAGAAATAAGGTCCTTGCTGTCTTCTGCAAAAACAGAAATAAAGTTTTTTGCTTTTCATGCTATTAATTTGGAGCTTTGGACTTAATCGATGTACTGCTTACCTGTCCGATTCAAAGTTTCTCATTATACTTTGTTTTAATCTGTTCAGGTCACTGGACACGTGTCCTCTCTAGTACATCATTTGAAGTTGGTTCTCGACGGGTGAGATACTGATATCATTAATTTTATTTTTCACTCTGCTCTTTTTTTCTTGATGTTGTCAGAGCTATATGTTGACCCACAGACTCTCCCTATTTTATCAAAACATATAAGTTTAAAGGTTTTTGGTGACCCTCAAAAGAAGCTTGTAAATTTACTTCTGAAAAATATGGTAAATATCTCGTGTTATTTATTATGTTAACCAGGAGCAATGACGAGCTGCGGAAGGATGCTATTGATGCGCTTTGCTGTTTGGCACATGCACTTGGGGAAGACTTTGCAATTTTTGTACCATCGATTCACAAACTGATGCTGAAGCACCGATTAAGAGTATCTTGCATCCTTTGAGAGTGGTTGATCACGCGAATCATTTTTTTCCTTTTCTGAATTATTCTGATGTATCTCCAGCATAAAGATTTTGATGAAATTGAAGGACGCTGTAGACGTCGCCAACCTCTCATTCTAGATGGTGTCTCAGGGAAAGAGTATGGTCAGAGAGCTTCTCTTGAGGTTATTAGTGACCCATTGAATGATGTTGACAATGACCCTTATGAAGAAGGTGCAGATACCCATCGACAACTCAGAAGTTATCAGGTAGTTTTGTTTGGGAGGTGTTTACATTTTTACTCATCTTCTTTGATATGGTATTGCCTTTTATTTTGTTGGCAAGGCTGGTTGTTTTAAAATTGTCTAGATAATACAACCTTGGTGAAGTAGTTTTTTAGGGTAAATGTGGATGCATTATTTATTGGTTTAAGATCTGTATCGTGCGGAGGAATGTGGGAGTTTTAAAGATCATATTCAAAAGTAAATGGACTCATTTTTTTGGGTTGATGTACTAGTAGTTGTCACCGCAAGAATAGGTGGACATTTCATAGAGGCATAGTTGCTTCACCACTAGGCTAAAGAATGAGGGAGACATGTACTAAAGTGTTTTAAGGGTTTTGAATGTTGTCTTTCTGTGCACTTAGGCTTATAATTGTTAGAGTATTGTTGATAATTCTTTAGGGCGCTTGTGTATTTTTCGTTTCTATGGCATACACCCTAATTGATGCAATCAAATAGAAATTGAGGGGTCAAGTTGTATTGATGCAACCACGGATTTGGGATTTCTCAAAATTAGGGTTTTCCATATTTAATCAAATTAGTTGGTCGTCAAACCATGGACTTTTCGCATGCACCTAAGAGAAAGAAGACATTGCAGGACTGAGCCCCACATTCTTACTATGGCCGCTTGTCACCCATCGTCTAACTAATAAGAAAATGGACTCTAATACACCCTTCATTAGACGCGCCATTTCTGTCCACCATTATGATCACATTCTCCTTGATATCAGTGCATTGATTAATATATTTCCCTCCTCACTTGTCAAGACACTTAATCTCGTGCTTCTCAAGAAAAGCATGATGATTTGTCAATTTGCTGACCGATCAATAAAGAGGCCGAAGGGTATGCTTGAAGACGTTGTCATTCAGATCCTATGCATGAGCTAAACTGTAGACTTTGATGCATTACCCATGGAGACCTCCACCCTCATGGAGCGCACTCCAATCATCTTGGGTCAGTCTTTTCTCGCTACTGCGAAGGTCGTTATTGATTATGGATCTGGAGAGACGCTTTCGTTCCCACAATGAGAGCGTTGTGATTAAGACCATCAGTGCACCTACTGCCACCGAGAAACCCATCCCTGATAAGAGTGTACCTTTGTCAGCTGACTCAGAGGACTATGACCTAGTTGCTAAGATCAGGGAGGTTTGGTATACCATGGACGATACTGAGACCCGAGAATTCCTCTTCAAAAGGGGGAGAATCAGAAAGCATAGACCTATGCGTTCCTTCTTCTTGTGTGTGGAGATGTGTTGATGAGATCCGCACCATTTACACTGTTGATACTTTATTGCAAAGGGCAGAGAAAGGAGAGACTTCCCATGTCGGACCTGACCTTACTTCTTCCGTTGATGAGCTCGTGCCTTTTCATCTTGAGACCACTGAAGACTTCCACCTCGTCGATCCTGATCCGGTTTCATCACCAGTTGATCCTGATATCGGCATGCATCTTGTCAGATCTATTCCTCAGCGATCATGCCAGAAGGTAAAGTTTCTACCTTCTTATGCTAAATAAATTGAGATAAATTATAATCTCAATCTTCCTAGTAAATAAAAATAGTTAGGGTCACTTTAGGAAGTCAATTAGAGCCATTTAGTGTTGGTTTAAATTTTATTTAGTTTGAATTTTATGCTGTTACTATTTTTGTACATTTGATGGAAGCAATGGTGAAGGAATCAAGGTGAAGATTAGAGACGAAAACATTTAGAAGAAATATTCTATTAAATACTTGGGATCATTGCAACATGATGGGGAAATGGATATAGACGAAATCGATAGAGATGCTATTCATTGAATAAATGTAGGTTGGATAAAGTGTAGATGAGCCTTAACTGTTCTGTGTGATAAAAAATTCCTTTGAAAATCAAAGAAAAATATTACAAAACAGCCTTGAGACCTGCTATGATCTATGTATCAAAATGCTGGTATGTGAACCGAACATGTGCCACAAATGATAGAAGCAGAAATGAAAATGCTAAGGTGGATGTTTGGTCATACATGGAAAGATCTTATTTGGGATGATACAATCAAAAGGAAAGTTGGTGGAGCTTCGATAGTTACAGTTCTCTTTATTTTATTCATGTACCTTTATGTTATTCTTTCAGGTTTTTTAGTTGTGCCTATATAAGATATGGCAATATCAGTTATACCCCTCCCTTTTTGGAATATTAGTTATGCCCCGAACTTCTTGCCATTCTATCACTTGTACCCTTCGGTTACTTTAACTGTCAATGAGTCGAACTTAATCATAATTTTTTTCAAACCATGTCGAGGTTAAGAGGAGCATAACATTCCAAAAACTCCCCCACCCCTCCACCTCCAGCCCTTCCTCGTCCACCCTACGCCCTCCAGCCTTCTTCTTTTCGTCCTCATCGATGCACAAAACTTCGTTGACTTCAGTTACAGATGGGAGTCGAGGTTCTCACTAATGGGTTGGTTGCGTGCGACCATTATTAAAAAAATGCGCCTCGAGGCGCGAAGGCGCTCAAGGCAAAACAATGAGGTGAGAAAAAGCCTCGAGGCGACTGTCTCGGACCCCTTGGCTGAGGCGAGGTGGGGCGAGATGTTACCTGAGGCATTAGGGCTTTACCGAGTATTTTTTAAGAAAACAATTAGTTCTATTGGTAGATTCAGATGCGTATAAAGGCCTAGATGTTGTCGATATATTTATGCAAGATGAATGCTTAAATATGACCTCTTTCATATGCATATTTACCATTTAACATGTCCAATTATTTTAGTATTTCAGTGAACTCTTAATATTACACCCTTAAACATATGAATCCGCAAATCTCAGATGCATGCGAATTCGAATACTTATATAAATTTTTTTCGACATCTCGTGCTGGTAGGGTATGGTGACACATGGGGACATCAGACCATTCTTCAATTGGGTTCAATAGAATATACTGTTAGGATTTAAATCATATGACTCATATCAACATTTCAGATATATTTAATGACAACTATAGCCAAACCTTCGTTGATAAACATTTTAGTTATAGTTATACCCAATGATTTCCTTTTTGATTGGGTAGAAATTTAGTAGAAATGTTTATGGAATTGACATAACTTTTTTTTCATGTTCTTATATTCATAATTTCATCATTTATTGCAATATTATATTTCATGTCTGTTAGATTGGACTATTTCGTCAATAAATATATTTATTATACTTTATGTATTTATTTTTCTATATAAACTGAGGCTTACACCTCGACCACCTCGAGGCTATGCCTCGCCCCGCCTCCAGGTAAAACATCTCATTCCGCCTTTTGTTTTTTTCAAAACTTGCATGCAGTAGATCGACATGGAGTCTTTGCGGCTTTAGTGCCGAGGGGGCGACACCGTGGTGCAGTTGCTCTAGTGGAGGAGCGTAGCAGTGGAGGAGCAAGGGAGTGGAGGAGGAAGGGGCAGAGGAGGATGAGGGGGCGTTGGAGGAGAGGGACTGAGGAGCAGGGGGCGGTGGAGGAGCATGGGATGATGGAGGCTGGCGAAGGGAAGAAGAGGAGGAGGAGGCTGGGGTGGAGGAGGCCCAGGAGGGTGAAGAAGGGGAGGAGTGAGTGGAAAGACATTTGATCCCTTTTTTAAATGTAATTTCTCTTGGCCTTGTATCTCTAAAGTTAATGGACATTTGCCTTGGGAATGGATGGCAACTAACCCGTGGGGCACAAGTGATCATTGTAGAAGTAGGGGCTGAACTCATATTCAAAAACAGGGACGGGTATTACTGATTTTGCAATATCTCGGAGTAGCACGACTAGTAAAAACCCTATTCTTTTTATGCTTTTGTATCCTTGTACTATTTTCTACCCCTCGTGTAAGGTCACAACCGTAAATGTCGGTTTCGGTCACCATTTCGGTGATCGACCGAAACAGAATTTCAGTCGAAATTCGATCAAAATTTCGGTCAATTCGGTCATTTTTGTACTAAGACCCCTATATTTCGGTCATTTCGGCCGAATTTCGATTTCGACAGGATATCGATATTCGATAGAAATTCGACCGAATTTCACTGGAATTTGAGGCCATGTGTAAGGTGGGTGTAGGATTCGGATAATAACAATAATTAAATTCTTCTCTTTTCATAGTAGTTGCAATCACTTTTTCGTTCATTTTTTTATAAGAGTGGAGTTGAAAGGTCTTGTAAGCATAACGACACCTTTCTTAACATCCTCTGTACATTCATGGCAATGCCAACAAGTTCCATAAAAAAATTATTAGGTCTCTATCCCTCTCCGTTATTCATTATTTTTTAATTTCAAGCGTTGTTCACTTCATTCTATTGTGTTTGTCCATAATATATGTGGTCTAAATAAGAGCCTCCAAGTCTGCGGACTCCTGAAGTATTTTTAACAGTGTCATTCCCATTAAGAAGCCTGTCTAAAATCCTTTAAATTTTGACGATGCTAACAACAACCCTTTTGCCACAATTAATTAGGGTCGGCTACATGGATTCTTCGCCTCTATTCAGATCTATCTTGGATCAATCCCGGGCTTATATCTACAAAACTAATATCCCTTCGTATAGTCTCTTTCCAACACTTTTTGGCCATCCTTCCCTAAATTTTGACGATACTAAATCGAAAATAAATGTTGGACATACAACCTTTTTATGCTAGTATATATCCTCAAAGCCTTAAATTTTGGATTTTGGTTTGTTTCAACAAAATCCGAAAAGAGAAATTTCGGAGAATTTGTAGAAATTGTCAAAACTTGTGGAAATGATTCGAGACTTTTTTTTTCAAAAATTAAGGTTTTTAATATTTCTAAATCGATAAATAGAATGTAAATATACACTTATTTGTAAAATAGAGATGTAAATATTAGTTCCAAAGTAGTATTATCGTTATAATCACCACAAATGTTCATATATAATAGTAATGTGCTGCCTAGAGTGAGAATCAATTTTGCGAACTAGAAGCAAAAACCACATGAATCCTCTTCAACAAGAATCGGGTGGCACTTGTAATAAATACTGGACACAATATATTTGTCAAAATAAAGTTCTTTAGCTCTAAAACTTGAATTTAGTGCTTGAAGACTGTATCCAACTAATTCTGTTTGGATTTATACCTAACGTTTCGGAACTAGTTAAAGGAACTTTTTCGAACCATATAAAGTTTTCTAAGAACTCGACACGTATGCGGAGGAAATTCCCTTGATATTTCATTGAAATAACATGCAATTGCTATGAAATTTCAGACATTTTGCCAACATCGTGGAAAAAGAAATAAGCAGCATTTCGATTTCGCTGACGTAAGGAAATGAAAATTTTGGATAATTTCGACCGAATTCGCTGAATTTCAAAGCCTTGTTAACCCTTTCTGAAACCAGTACTTCATTAACGGCTTATTTCTTATTTTAGTGTTACCTATGAGTAATGTTCTTGTTTTATATTCTTCTCCTATTTATTTTTCTATTTGGTGATAGCTAGTTATGATTTCTCTTTTATTTTTTTAAGCATATTGCATATTTTTTTATCTGTGCATCACTGGTTATGCATATTTATGGCTTGGTCATATCTCCAGGTGAATGATGGCAAGTTAAGGACTGCTGGGGAAGCTTCCCAGCGCAGCACTAAAGAGGATTGGGCTGAGTGGATGAGGCATTTCAGCATTGAGCTTCTAAAAGAATCTCCATCTCCTGCTTTAAGGACTTGTGCGAGACTTGCACAGTTGCAGGTGGTTTTAGATATTTTTAGGAGTTTACTCTATCTTTTTCTGATGTTTTCCTTTTTTTCCAGCCATTTGTTGGGCGGGAATTATTTTCTGCTGGGTTTGTTAGCTGTTGGTCACAGCTAAATGAGACATCTCAGCAGCAGTTAGTGAGAAATCTTGAGCAAGCTTTTTCGTCCGCTAACATAACCCCCGAAATACTTGCAACTCTGCTTAACCTGGTAAATATTTATCTGACTCTTGTTTTATCGCCTTCCTAAATATGACTGCATTTTATTGTTGTTGATATTTGTAAAATACAGGCTGAGTTCATGGAGCACTATGAGAAGCCTCTTCCAATTGATATTCGACTTCTTGGTGCCCTTGCAGAAAAGGTAACTACTAGTACATAGGTTCCTCTTTGCACGTGGTATAAGGGATATTAAATTTTTGGATTTTGACCACTATCTTCTAACCTGTTTTATCTCCAGTGCCGAGCATTTGCCAAAGCTCTCCACTACAAAGAAATGGAGTTTGAGGGTGCTATTTCCAAAAAGATGGAAGGAAATCCAGTTTCTGCTGTTGAGGCTCTTATACATATAAATAATCAGTTGCACCAACACGAGGTATCTATTTTATTGGTTGCCTTCTTTTGATCTCTCTCTCTCTCTCTCTATATATATATATATAGGGTTAAATGGGGCTTCACCCATGGAAGCAGCAAATGGGGCTGGCCTCACTCCATTTTTTTTTGAAATACATGGGGGGTATTTGTATCACTAAATGACAACATTTTGTCATTCAAGTTTTGTGGAAACAGAGACTCCTACGCCCTCCATCTAGATTTCAACAATTCTCGAACTCTTAAAAATTGATAGTCTTGATGTGTGACGTATGAATATCTGTTTTGCATGAAACTTGAATTGCGAATATTGCCATTTAGTGATGGAAATACCCCATGGATTAAGAAAAACAGAAATATTAGAAAAATGGGGGTGGGGCAGCTACGTTGGCTACATCTAGGATGGGCATCCCCATTCCCCCCGCTCTCCCTCCCTCTCTCTCTCTATATATATATAGAGAGAGAGATGGCTAGGAGTATGTGTCCATGGACATACACAACATTGTGTACCCACTATGATTTAAATATCCAAGTTTTGGCGTGGCCACAATCACACAATAATAAATAATCGACTCTGACGAAATGAATCCATCTTCAATCAATGAATGGGTTACAAAACTCTAAATGACCTGAAATTTTAATAGCCTTCATTTTATATTATAAATTAGGATTAACAGATTTGAATTTATTTGGGTAAAAAATACTCATGGGAACACAACTGTATGTGGTCATGGACACATTTTCCTTTTTCTCATATATATATATATATATGTTTGTTTATATTCCTTGCCTAAAATATGCTTTGACATATTTTTTTTAACAGGCTGCAGTTGGGATCTTGACGTATTCACAACAGAATTTGGATGTTCAATTGAAGGAATCCTGGTAATTTTTTCCACAGGGACACTTTTGACGTTTAGTCAAAATGTTACATCTTTCGTAATATTAATTTTATAACCTTGCACTTTTAGATTTAATTTTCACAATAATAGTTAAGACATGCTTGGCATCTGTATACATATAGCCTTTATCTTTTAATAATGAAATATATGCCCGTTGTATTTCTTTTTTGTCCTTGAACACGCTCGTCCTATAATAATTAAAATAAAATGTAGATTGGCTAGACTTCAACGTGGCAAACCCTACGGAGTGTTTTGAGTTATCTAATTATGTATTGGCGTTTAAAGGATATGGTAGTTGGGTAGGTTGCGTAGCCTGATTTCCTACAAGGATTCTTCTACTTAGTATTCAGATTTTAGCTCTCTATCTAGACCAAATCCACAAATAAACCCCATAATTCGATTAAATTAACAATATATACTATTTATATACTTTATGCTAATTATTGTAAATAAATACAAACTTAATTCCTCTTGTAATTCTTGTACATATTTAACTGTATGTTCCTACAAATTTATGTGTTTTTCTATTATTTGATAAAACCCTAAAAAAAAGCTTAATGGTGTACATACTATAGTGTAAATATAGTCCTATTAAAAATACACAATGGAAAAACAAAGAAAAATGTTATTTTTATAGCTAGAGAAATACTTACAAAAATATGATTATATGCATATGATGCATTTTAGTTTTGAGTTCTCTATGAAAGTGGTAGATCTTTAAAAGATACACAACTTTCATGTTAAACACTTTTTTATTTTGACTTCATTTTCTATTTATTTTCGATTTTTCATTCAATTTTTATAAATGGAATTTTCTTATTGGCCACGTGGCTGCCTCTGAGGCTAGTCACATGACTCGTCCCCTTAAAGCGCCCCGCCTCTCATCTCAATCGTTTGATCAATTGATCAGATGGTCACATGATGCTCATCCGTGCCTCATGGGAGACTGCAGGATCATTTGATCGTGCAACCTTGCATCGCCCAACTGCTCCTCAATCAGAGCCGCTGGATCTCCAGATCCAATGGCTCTACTTCATCTTCAACCTCCGCCATTGCACTTTCATCCTCCAACTCCCTTTACTGGTACTTTTTCTCCGTTTATCCCCTGCCTGTTGACGTGCCACCTTACCATCATTTTGGTGTCGATCGAGAGCCCATCCATCTCCTTCGCCAAGTCCTCACCCATCGCCATCTACCTCATCACAACAACTTCCATCAGTTGCAACTGATGCCTCATAATTGTCCACTGATCAAAACTTCGGTGGAGGCGTCAGTTCCAACTCATCCACCCTTACGAGAGACTTCCAAGCTCACTCCTTGCCTTCTATGACAGAGAGAGAGGTTTTGCGAAGATCTATTTCCTTCTCTAGAGAGATCTAAAGGTGTAGATCTTCGTTACTGCCCCGGGTCCTAGCTACTTGAGTTCCATGCCTTACCGACTTGTCCGCGCAAAGACCTGAAGCTTCCAAAGCTTCATCCCCATGCTCGAACTTCATCCCTGATCGTCATCTCCATCTTTAGGTATCCTCCATTTTACCCTCTTTGTGTTTTTCTTCATTTTAATTTTGCACACACCTACACTCCAGACACATTTGGTCGACTTTACACCATCACCACAACTCATTCATCTTCGCCACTCCCTCATTCATCATCACCACATCCTCTTCTTGCTCAAAGGAGGAACCCATTAGGGCTCCGCCATCTACACGTTGAGTTATCCCTCCATATCAGAGGATTGATCACCTCTCCAATCTCGAGCTTAGCCTCTGACGAGTTGGCATCGTCCTGCTGATCCAGTCATTGCAGCTCAATCTCCAACCCTCCATCACCTTTGCTAGAGCTTCAATGTCCTTCTCTGACCATCAGCAAGATCAGAGGATGCATGAGGAGCAGCACAACCTTTATCGGAGCCTAGTCTTTACACCTCTGCACGATGAGTACCGAAGAGGAGAGTAGCAGCCACCGTTGGATCGTCCTCGATCTGGCGATCCTGATCGACTCCGGGCCGCCTTCTCCTAACCTGCAACCTTGGTGGACCGGAGCCTTGCCAGAGGCTCTGTAGTGATCCATGTGACCTGGGCCACTCATCTACCCTAGCCACCTGTCGAAGCAATGGCTCACGTGCTCGATGCACGTGTGGGGTTATTTGCAGCACTTTGGCCCAATTTTTGGGTTATTACAATTCAATGCACCTCATGCTCTTGACGTGCCTGCCACTGGGCTAATTGCAACAAGGTCCAGTCGAGTATCAAGAATTACACATATACCACCACGTGCTTGGAATGTTTACACATAAGCCTTTGCAACTTATTTTAGTTGCATAGATTAGCCCTTTGCACATGTATTTAATTAGTTTTTATTTTATTTTGTGTATATTTTTATTACAGAAGACTTGTGTGTATTGTATGTTAATTAACTTAGATATGAACTCCAAATTTAATGATATTGGTCTTGTTTGAATCGTAATTTAATTCTCTACCTATTGATCGAGGTTCAGAAATGCAGTATGCGGTATTCGTTCAGTCATGCTGCCTAAAGCAAGTAAGCGGATATGCAGAGGAGTATACGGAGGTATATACGGTTTATGTAGTTTATAATATTTTCATTTAAAGTATTATAAACTAAATAATAAAATGTGATTATATAAAAAAGTTGGTGATCTAACAAAATCAAAAATAAAAAATTTCAAATAAGATAATATAGTCAATAAGATATATAATCATGCTTTATAAATTAGATATTTTCAGTATGTATTTTGAATTTAATGTACTCACACACATATACACATATACATATTTGGATTCAACATGTAACACATGAATTCTATAAAAAAACCTTTAATGTATATATAGATCCTATAGATAATAAAAGCTAAAGAATAATCATAGGTATACAAATCATACATCCAAAATCATATACACATATGTGTATCTCCGAAGGACAAAACATGTTGACACAAGATATAGTGGAAAATTGTATTTTTCGTTAGATAGAAAATTCAAAAAGCAGTTCATTAATAACTGTTCAAAATATTGGGAAAATATATATATGATAAAAAATACCCTATATTATATCCTCAAATGCAACATATACGAGAATAATGAAAAGGTACATCAATGTAAATCATGGTATAGGAGTTGCTCAGAAAAAATTGAGTTAATATGTCGTGAACATGTCATGGATTAACATAAATCCTATCAGATCAGATATGGGGCTGCATATATGGCTGCATATGCCTCATATGCGAACCACATATGCGTTTTATCGCATATGCAGCCGCATGGACCACATTTCCGAACACGGCTATTGATGCATTGGTTGTTATGATATAATGTCTTTATATTTATTGATTGACAGAACAAAGTCCCAGTTGATTCATCTTATTAAATTTTCCATAAATTTATTCTAGTTTAATAATTAGCTTATAATAGGTAGATTAATCATTGTTGAATGAGTTTGAACTATTTTGAAGCATTTTTAACTTTGATTAAATATGAATAAATGTTCATATGTGTACGGACCAAATGCCTTGTTTATAACTTGATTAATCACTTAATTAGCACTTAATTTATGCATTAATTATAGAAATAAACATTGTAGATCAATTCCGTATTTTTGTGCAATTAATTCGGTGCCCTTTTGTGCGTGATTGTGATTGTTTTATATTTCATATCACTCATTGTGTAGCATATATATTGCTTATATAAAAAGATAAAAAATTTGCACTCATCGCATTATCTTGATTTTAGTTGACATAAATTAAATAAAATATATCTTTCACTTATATTAGATAACTTGATAGCTCGTGTCCATGAGTTCGACCATGGACTTACCCATGCATAAATTAAGCCATGCTTTCTTCGTCGAGATCCTTTTAAATGTGGTTATGATGAATCGTTCTTTGCTCGTACTATAACGTCACCATTTAGCTAAGCTAAATAGCACTTTCTCACCTCCATGTTACCTACATCTTACATGCTGCATAGATTTGGATGACATGATATTTGGAGTTCTCCATCTTCTCCTTTCTTTCTTCCTCTCTTCCCATTCATCTTGGTGCTTCTTGACCCAAAACCAAACATTACATAATTGTTCTCCCATTCTTACTGTCATCCTTTATGTTTTTCCTCATGTGATTTTGTTCCGAATCATTTAGTATCTGAGCCAAGTTCAATTGAATTGGAGTTATTTCATCTTCTCCTTCTTCCCGACTTCTTCCATCTCCATGCAGCTCCACGTAAAATCAAATTGTTACTACACCCTTAGCTACATCAACATCCTTCATAATCATTGAAAGACAACGGGATAACCTTACATGTTTCCCAAGGTCCATCATAAACATTGAAGGATAATGGGATCACCTTACTTGTTTCACAAAGTCTAAAACAATTTTTTTTTCAATTTTCTTTGCCATTTTCCCCCCAAAATTCTTTGCATTATTGAGTAAATGCAAGTAACACTTGAAATTTCTATGCTATAAGATTAATCAATCCAAGCCTCCATCTCTCATGGATCGGCAAATATCCACCTGATTTAGAAGGTGGTTGTCCCCAATTTATGTAATAAACCCCTCCCACATGAATCTTTTTCACAAAGTTTGCATCCTATTATGAACACCTACATTTAGCATGGTGGTTAAAAGAGTGTAGAACTATGTTGATGATTTTATTGTTTCAGAAGAATAACCCCTTTCCCAAAAAAGTAACTTGGAAGACCATACCAACTTGTGCTACTATTGCTTCATTATCGATCCTTAATCCATTCGGTCCTTGAATCAACTGGAGGGGGTCCAACATGCAATAGGAAAGCTTGTATGTATTTACAGAATGTAAAGCAACGTCGAGTAGATTGAGGTAGTACACTTGTCTATATAAAAAGTGGTGAAAGATACCTTCTGATTGTTGGCGAACATTCAATGTTACAAAAGTTGTATTCGTTATTTAATCGAAAGGGTAACTGAATAAAGACTAACAATACTGGGGCGACTAATCAGAATTTTTTGGTTAAGTACTTTTAATTATTTTTTACTTTGATTATGAATGAGTTGACGAGTCACATTCAGGATGAGATACCTTGGTGTATGTTATTCGCTGATGATATTGTGTTGATTGATGAGACTAGAGATGGAGTAAATACGAAGCTTGAGGTCTGGAAACATGCTTTGCAGACTGTTGGGAGAAACAAAATTCATATCATAAATGAGATCCTAGCACTCTCTTATATAAGAAAAAAATCATGGGTTAATTATAGAGACGTACATAAAGAAAGCATAAATAAGAAAAACGTAACTGGAGATACAATTATCTCAACACTCCCCCTCAAGATGGAGCATATATATCTATCATGTTCAGCTTGGTGCAACACTTCTGAAATGGACCTCTAGCGAGTGCCTTGGTGAAGATATCTGCAGTCTGATCTTCACTAGAAACATGTGATGTAGATATGATACCTTTCTGAATCATGTCTCTAGTGTAATGACAATCCACCTCTGTGTTTGGTCTGTTCATGAAATGCAAGATTGTTGGCAATAAATATAGCTGCTTGATTATCACATAAAAGCTGCATGGGAAGAGAAACCTCAACAGTTAAATCAATTAACACAGATCTTACTCACATCATCTCTGCACTTCCCTGTGCCAAGGCTCTGTACTCAGATTCTGCACTAGATCTGGCCACCACTGTCTGCTTCTTGCTCCTCCATGAAATAAGAGAGCTGCCAACAAAATTGCAAAGCCAGAAGTAGACTTCCTGTCTACGGCAAACTGCATAGTCTGCATCTGCACAAGCTGTCACCTCAAGAGATGTACCCCTGTTGCTCTATCAACTCCGATAGCTTCTGGTACCAAGCTCTCGGACTCTACTTCAGACTATAAATTGCCTTGTGAAGCTTGCACACCTTCTGTGACTCCCCCTCAGTAGCAAACTCTGGCTGTTGCATATACACCTCCTCCTATAGATCGTCGTATAAAAATGCGTTCTTTACTTACAGGTGGTAAAGTGGCCAGTCCCGTGAAATAACAACTGATAAAAGAATGCGAAGTGTCGAGTGTCTGACCATCGATGAGAATGTATCATGATGGTCCATCCCATAGGTTTGGGTGAACCCACGTGCCACAAGCCTGGCCTTGTAGCGATCCACATTGCCATCCGCCCTTTGCTTTATTGTAAATAACCACTTGCAGTACACAACAGATGCTCCCGGAGGAGCAGAAACAATCCTCCACGTGCCACACGACTGTAAAGCTGTCATCTCTTCTTCCATTGCAAGACGCCACCTACTGTCATGTATGGCCTCCTGCTATGTTCGTGGGATAGAAACAATAGAGAGTCCCACAACAAACTTCTTGTATTCCTCTGAAAGATGGTCCAATGAAACATGTGCAGCAAGAGGATAAGTTGTACATTGACGACGAGGCTTTTGTAAAGCAATACGTATGTCCATGTCATCATCCTCTTTTTTCTTTGGTATCACCTCATCCTGTGTAGCATTCAAGGCGCCAGTGCCATCAGATGAAACGATGTGCTCATTACATACATACCTGAGGCGTGCTGGATGATGTAGAGGGCGCATGAGCAGAGGGGCGAGTAGAAGACTTACACGTGTAGACCAGTGGTAGGAACTGTGTCTGAGGTAAGGGAGGCAGAGATGGTGGAGGTGGTAGAGATAGTTGTGGTGGCGGAGGTGGTGAAGATTGAGACTCAACATTGTATGCACAAGATGGAGAAGATGGAGGTGGAGGAACAACCACATTCTCACCAGAAATATCATGAGATAACCCGTCACTTGTAGGAGAAAAGTACATAATAGACGTAAAGAATGTGACATCAATCACAGAATATTTTCTTCCTACATGATCAAAACATCGATACCCCTTTTGGGTACGAGAATAACCAACAAAGACACATTTGACACCTCTATGTGAGAGCTTGTCACGACCAGGGGTAAAATTGTGGACAAATGCCACAAATTCAAAAGCTCTGGGAGTCAAAGAGAACATGTCCTTCCTGGGAAACACAATCGAGAAAGGGACCTTTCTCCAAGTATAATGGACGGCATGCGGTTCACCAAGTAGCTAGAAGTGAGAATCGCATCTCCTCAAAATGAATGTACATCACGAATCTGAGGATCCTCGTGACATTAAGAAGGTGATGGTGTTTACATTCAACAACACCATTCTGTTGAGAAGTATAGGCACACGAGATCTGATGAACAATTCCTAGAGGTCTGAGAAATTCCGATAACTGTAATGTGGAAACTCCAAAGCATTATCCGTACGAATAAATTTCACATTAGCAGAGAAGACATTTTTGACCTCAATAAGAAAAGATTTAATGATAAGATCTGCTTCAAACTTTTGTTTTAGCAAGAAAACCTAAACAAGTCTAGAATAATCATCCACAACAACCATATAAAAATGATGTCCCTGATGATCAGGAACACGACTAGGACCCCATATATCAAAATGAAACAACTCAAAAGACAGACTACTGCAACGACCTTGGTGACTCGGAAAAGAAGACCGATGATGCTTTCCAAGCTGACATGCCTCGCGGTCCAAAGTGGTGCGAGTAGATATCTGTGGTAGAACATGACACAACTTATGAAGAGGGAGATGTCCGAATCTTAGATGCTACATGAAAGGGGAAACAATGCCTGAAGGAATAGTATCGAGTCTAGCACACTGTGGTATGACAAGCTTGTACAATCCTCTTTGCTCATGGCCCATCCAATTACCCTGCCCGTTATTATGTGATACAAGAGATGAGGGATCAAATATGACATGACAGTATAAATCCTTTGTAATTTGACTAATTGACAAAAGATTCATCTGAAAGTCAGGAGCATATAGAACGTTCTGCAAATGCATAGACGGAGTTGGAACAATCTCTCCTTGACCAATAATGAGAAGACACATTCCATTAGTAAACACCACGGATCTAACAAGTGGGATAGACATGTAAGAAGTGAACTATGCTCGATCTCCACACATATGTTGCGATGCGCTCGAATCCATAATCCAGTCGGTCGAATCTGAATTGCTACAACTGATAAGGGCATAAGTAATACCTGTTGAGCTAGACGAAGCTCTGGCTTTATGTGCGGCATCTGAAGAGCTTGCGTCTGGAATAGCAGGAGTAGACATCATGTCACAAAGTCTAGAAACAATAACATCCAGGTGTGCGTCTTGTGTGGGAGCAGTAGGCTTTGTCTTCTCAGTAACCCTTGCAGACGCAGGATTTCCATGCTTTTGAAAGCATGTCTCCTTAGAATGACCAGGACGATGACAATGAGAACATGGTCCATGCTGACGTCCTCCTCCTCGACCTTGAGGTCCATACCTCGAAACTGGGAAGTCCCTCCTCTGCCTCGAGACATTGCCATAGTTGTGAGAGGCTGGGCTACAATAGTAGATGGAGTAGTAATCCTGCTCAATCGCTTGTACACCTCTTCCATCGGGGTATCATCTCTCCAGTTAAGAGTTGAGTTCGTGCTGCATCTTACTCAGAATCAAGAGAAGACAAGAAAACTCCTATCATAGTGGCATTTTGATATTGCTGCTACTGCTCAGTATTGGTAGTAATAGGCATGAAGCTCGCTTAAACATGCCTCTAAGATGATACAAGTGTTGATGGAATAGTCAGCCATTCTGTTTAGTCGAGAAAATGTCAAATTGCAACTGAAGAATCTTGCTCTCATTTTTTTGCCTGCCCATATGTAGCGGTTAAGATGTCCCGCATGGCCTTTGCGGTGCGCTAGCTGACTATATCGTTGGCAATCTCCGTGGTGAGCATCCTAGAGAGCCAAATGCGAGCATAGGCATCATCTTGCTTCCACGAAGCATTGGCCCCAGTTTTGTTCCCTGGTTCTGTTTCCGTCAGAATGTGCTCCTTGTTATGGCACTGCATAAGAGTACGAAACTGCATGAACCACAACGCGAAGTTGGTCCTATCCATCTTTATGATGGGAGCTGGACCCTTGATGGCACCGGAAGAAGAAAAAACATCAGTCTTGTTTTCTGACATCACACCAATATGAGAACCACAGACAACTGAGGAGTAGATCGATCCGAGAGCGTCTATGCAATCATAAAGAGGAGTGGTTATATCTGTAGACTCATACAACCATTAGTTCCTTAAGATGTGATTTGTATGAGAGAAATCACAATGCCCGATCAAAATAAGACCTTCAGGGCGTAGAATAGAGGTGCACGAACAGTTCTTGGGTCACCGGAGCACAACCACGACCCGCAGGGGGGGGGGGGGAAAGGGGTCCCCTGCTTGGTGCGGGATGGAGATCGGAGGGCAACCCGACGATGCGGAGGCCCTATGCGGGCGACGCTCCTGGGTGTGTGGTGGCCTTCCCAGCTGCACCTGTGGCATGAGGAGGCGGGCGGCGATGCCGGAGTGGGGACCTGGCAGGGGGGTGGGGTTAGGCATGTAGGGTTAGGGTTTTAGGGTGGGATGCGGGAACCCCGATCTAGGACCTTTGCTTCGATACTATGTTATGAGAAACAACATTCACATCATAGACGAGACCTTTGGACTCTCTTATATATGAGAAAAGCGCATGGTTAATTATAGAGAGGCACATAAAGAAAACATAAATAAGAAAACATAACTAGAGATATAATTATCTCAACAGAGACTAAATGATTTCGTATAAGTAGGACTAAGACTGAATATGTCGAGTGTACTTTTGATGGAAGCAATGGTAAAGGAATCGAGGTTAAGATTGGTGATGACAACGTTCACAAGAGAGATTCTTTAGATACATGGGATCTATTTTGCAACCTGACGAAGAAATTGATGGAAACGTTACAAATAGAATAAATGTATGTTGGCTAAAGTGGAGAGGAGCCTCTACTATTCTTTGTCCTTTGAAAATCAAAGGAAAGCTTTACAAAGCAGTTGTGAGACTTGCTATGCTCTATGGATCTGAATATTGACATGTAAAACATAGACATTTGCAGAGAACGACAGTAACAGAAATGAAAATGCTAAGGTGGATGCGTGGACACACACACGTAAAGATCGAATTCGAGACAACGCCATCAAAATGAAAGAATGTATATAGCTCCAATTGAGGATAAGATGCGAGAAATTCGTTTAAGGTGGTTTGACCATTTGCAAAGGAGGTCAACTGATGCATTGGTGAGGAGATGTGAGTTTTGGAATGTTGAGCCAACTAAAAGAGGACATGAAAGGCCCAAGAAGTGTTGGAATGAGACTATCGTATGGATCTTAATTTTTTGGATCTAAGCCTGAGAATGACCCAAGATAGATCTGAATGGAGGCAAAAAATCCATGTAGTGGGCCCTACTTAAAGTGGGAAAAGGTTTTGTTTTTGTTACTTTTAATTATTTTAATTTAAAAATATGTAATTTTTATTGTCTTATATATTTATAGGTATATGGTCATTACTTAACATGATAAAAATACCAATTGAATTACAATCAAACTGTACACATCTAACTTTTACTTTACATTAAAGAAAAGTACGGAAAATAACAAAGATAAAATCTTTTTATTAGTTGGCCTATTAGTCCGCAAGGGTTATTCTGTTCGGTCACCCCACTTAATAGAGTAATTAGATATCGTAATCGGTCTAGTCAAACAACTATTGCAATAGCACCGTCATTCGTGAGAGTTATCGCTACAAGAGTATAATCTCCAATACCCAATGAAGAAAATTGTATCATCTACTCTTGTACTGGAGGATACAACCTCCTCATGGAACACATTCCCACAACATCTAATACCTTATTGTAATTCGATACGACTCCTCTCCTCATGCCATTCAGTCTTTTAGAAGTTAAACCTTGTCTGAAAATCCTTTAATCATACCACCCATATATGAAGGACATCTCTTCACTTTAGAGCTAACTAGATAAGGAATCATTTCAATGTGTCTCATGCCTTATTGAAATCAACTTTTTAGAGGAAACTTTGTGTTTGACTCCCTTCCGATTAAGTAAACACCTCTGATGCTACCTCAACGATCTTTGAGGTGAAGTTTTTTTTCCATAAAAAGCACTTCATACTGGTGAGGCAAATGCACTTACTCATCTCATACATGTAAATCACAAGTAGCTTAGCAACATCGTAATAGATTGAGTTTGAAAGTGCAACATGATTGAACTTCTTGTCCAACTTTACAATAGCGTTCTTGGACATGAGAAAAAAAGTAAAATGATTAATCAACTCGGTTCATGAGCTGTTCTTAAGGAACTTCTAAGTTGTCATAATTACATCGTCCTTAATCAGATCTCAAAATTGACTCTAAAATAGAATTGGAAAGCTGTATGGACTTGGAAAACCATCTAATACCATGCTAGAAATATGAAATGCGGAAGCTAATATCGGAGAAAAAGAATAAGAACATGGACGAAACACCAAGATTTTTACGTGGAACCCTACTCCCTAAGGAGCAATATGAAAGTACCGGAGAACGTCTCAAAGGGTTGATGTGTTCATTGCACTTAATCATCTGATCCACAGACCCTGCAAGTCCCACCATTAGTAGATGTGGGACTAAACACTGGATGTGGTAAATGGATCCTGGAGACATGTATGTCATGGCCACTTCATATAACTAATCTTGAATTTTCATCTTCTCTCTCTTTATATAATACCCTATTCCCTATCCTTCATCTCCATCTCGTTTCCGTAAAGTGTCATCCTTAACTCTATTATGGGTGAGCCCGCAACCACTACCTTTGAAGTTGCATTCCTCCTATTGAACCATTCAACCTTTAGACACCGTTGGTATTAAAACATAGAAGACACATGGACTTCATCCTCACTGTTACTATTCGAGTCATTAGAGACCACCCGAGACTCCTCTCCATTGCTTTACCATTTGATTCCTTATGCCATGTTCCTGAGGACACAACAACAACAAAGCCTTTCCCACAATTGAGTAGGGTTGGCTAAAAATGGCGAAGCCATTTCCCACTATAAGTAGGGTCAGCTACATGGATTCTTGCTCAAATCCATGTTGAAAGATAGATTATCAGAATCTCGAGAATCTGAAAATCTGGCCTGTAGAACTTTACACTATACTCCCCCTTTCTCTGATACTAGTTAGAAAACAATGACATCGACAAAGTTGAGAGAAGACAAAAAAATGAGGGAAAGCAAAAATCTACATAAGCTGATCTCATTTTTGGCTTTCTCTCTCACATATTTTTTGAGATCATTTTTTTTTCGTATGATTTTTTTGTACGATCCTTTTTTTCTTTTGCGTACGATTTCTTTTGTACGACTTTTTTTAAAAACTCATAGACCAATTGGACCGAAAAATGCAACTCCCCCCCTTTTAAATGCCGCGTCCCTAAACTGGGCTTAATATACTCACGACTTCAATTTTTTAAAGGAACCTACTTGGGCCAAATATCAACAACCCAAATTTAAACCCAATAAAGCAACTCCCCCTTTTTTAATAAAAAGGACTATCAAGCCCCCTTTCTCAGCTCATGAGAATTAGGGTTCCCATCGTGGAAACCCTCTGATGTGGGCCGTCGCTGCCGTCTGCAAGAGTTGGAGAAGGAGAAGCAGTCGGAGGTGTGCGAGGGAGAACGATGTTTCCTGGAGCTTGGAGCGGCTCCACTTGGGTTTATTGCATCGCTTGGGGAGGGGCAGTGGGGCTCATTGCCATTGAGATGTTGCGTCGCCTGGACAACAATGGAATCTGGAGATCAATCGGGTTTCCGATTGTGTCGCCTGGAGGGTCCTCCGCCTGGAGGGGATCAAAGTTGAAGGCGAAGCTGAAGTCTTACTAGTGAGTCCCCCCTTGTAGAGGGCTGAAGCTTAAGGTGGAGGTTCGCCTTGTGGAGTTGCAGCATCGTTGTCGCATGGAAGCTTGAGGGCGATGCAAACATCGACGCAAGGAGGAGGCTCGTTGCCTAGCTGTCACCTGGGAAGGGCCTCTTGCACATGCAACTTCTTCTAGGGTTCACACGAGGAGGTGCACTCAAGTTGCGTAGTGGTGCAGGACGTTCTCTTCTTTCATTTTCTACATGCACATTTACATGTGCGGTGGCATCTTCTTTTTGATTTTGCCGCGCCTGCCACACAAATTGGTGATGCGTGGAGCAGTTGCCACGGTTTCAAAAGAAACCCAATATCTGGACAGATGAATGGCCGAAAATCTGCTAGGGGATTGTGCCCCTACAGATGTGGATAGAAACCCAATCTCGGATTTAGGGTTTCAGAAATACCTGGATTGAATCTCAAATCTCGAACATGAATGCATAAATAATCTTTAAACATAAATCGAGGAATAGGATCTGCTCCTTTAATCTTTATAGAATTAGGATTTCGTGGAACCCTAAAACTTTTGAACAAATCACGTCTCGAAGAGATAACAAATATAAAATACATCCTCGAGAATCGAACCCGCTTTGTTATCATGTTAGAAAACTAGTATGAGGAAGCGTAATCAGAGAAAAAATAAGAACATGAAAGAACACCGAGATTTTTACGTGAAACCGTACTCCCTAAGGTGCGGGAGAAACCGTGAAAGAAGGCTTCAAAGGTCCATATGTTTCTATTGAACTTTCTCATTGAGTACATGTGGTGTGGGGCTCCTTATATAGCCCCCACCGAGTCTCCAAGTCTCACAAATAGTAAATATGAGAGTAACCATTGGATGTGGTAATTGGATTCTGAGGGGATCCAATTGCCCATCTACACAAGGGACGCTCATAATCCAACAATTATGAACTAATTTTCTACGTGTTTAACTAGATAATTGTGACTTGTCGATGGGAAATTTATTATGCTTTTTGAAGTTTGAGAGTGTAAATACATTGTTGTAAAGTCTAATGAAAGTATGCTAGTTTGGATACCTTGTTGCAAGAGTTAATGGATTTTATTAACTAGTATTAATTGATTTAGTCAGCCTACATCTTAACGTCGATGGAGAAGTTGTCGATCCTTTGCATGGACTTAACCATTGTTCAATCCAATACAATGGCTGCTGTTGACTTTTACTAATGACAATATTCTAATTATATTTATCTTGGGCTTTAATAGGCCACCTGTCAAATATAAGTCACAGGCTTATAAATATATAAGAATATTATTTTGGTTGAATGCAGAACTGGGTTATTGCCGATCATGTGTTGATGCGAGAAGTTCATCCTAGAAATACGGTTTCCTTCTTTGTAGATGAACTATCGTATCCCCTGATGACTGAATTATACGTTATTTACTTCCATGCTGGCCTAGCATATCAAAGTCTGTAAACATCATAAACATGGGAAACTTGATTCATTGTGCAACCTTTGTTAGGTATTGGTTAACTATGCACTGAATTCAACAATTACACATGTTTAAAAAGTGCACACTTGTGCGAACATAAAACGCCTTTTAACAATTTTTTTATTAATTTTGCTGTTGCAATTTTAAATTTATAGGACTGTTAATGCAATAATCTATATCCATCGTAAGCTGTATAATTTAGGATACAAATTTAGCATAGTTGAGGTTACGTGGTTCCTCTTATCTGTTATTTTACTTAGCACATTTGTTGTCATTTTTTAAGGTATGAAAAGTTGCAAAGGTGGGATGATGCTTTGAAGGCGTATACTTTGAAGGCATCTCAGGCATCAAATCCTCACATGGCATTGGATGCTACATTAGGTTAGTGTCCAATTGCAACTATTTCTATATTAATTTTGGTTGGTTAATCCTTCATGTTGGTTTATTTGCTGTTTCACATATTTTACTAACATCATTTCTCTTTTTAAGTCAGGCTCTGATGGACGACTTATTTTATTGTTGGGATGGAGTGTTAAGTATTATATCTTAATTTTAGAAAGTGGGTTGCAGTATAAGTTCTCCTGTTTTGTTCCTTTTTAAGTGGGGGGTTGCTGTGTAACTTTGCATGCTGTGCTCTTGATTCTTTTCTTTCATATATTATCAAGCAATTTATAAATGCAGCCTGCAGGAGTATCCTTGGGGTTGTAATGTTCTAGTTGCCTCATGCATATGTATGGGACCAACTAAATATAATCATGTTATTCAAGTGAGAGAGGACTCCATACTTAGCCATTGAATTTTCCGATTTTGATATTCGTCTGCATGTTATTTGAGAGATGACTCCATACTCGGCCATCAAAATTTTCCCATTCCAATATATGGGTGTCCATGATTGGCATCAGTTTTTTTACTGTAAAAGCAAGTTCGATAATATACACTGTTTGCCAGCTCCGCAGCTACTGGGTATTCGAGATTAGCAGTTTAGTAATGCATAGATTAGACCTTTCCCCCAGTAGTCTGGGTCGTTATCAAGACAAATATTTTTTTAAAATCATGAAAATGCAATAAGCATAAAATATTAGTACTGACAAGACCATGGCATGACATGGTTCAAGATGGTTTGGTGCTTTCTCACTCTAATGAGGTAGAGACCATATGCGCTTTGATGTTCTGATTTTTGTTTCAATGAAAACTATAGTAGATAACAGTCTATATAATCCCAATAGCTGTTCTTAATCATGTGCATGGATGTGCACCAGTGAGATATATTTTGATTGGTTCTGAAGATCACCACGAGGGATGTAGATGTTCCGAATGAAACTTACTATTGGCTGACATGCAACTGTGTATGGGAGGTTTTTTCGTAATTCAGTTCTCTGTATGAAGTAAGCTTTAAAGATTGATCCACATTTTCGTTCTTCGGATGAGTATTTCTTTGAAACCTTCAATTGCCCATTAAGTATTCTCTTGCAATAACCAACCCTTTACATTCCCCTTGTCTTTTTCGCTGCTATTCCACTCACTTGAGGCCTTGCAAGCCCTGTCAGGTCTCTTCTTTGCACATTTGATGGCTAGAAAAGAACTTGCGATTCTCTTCCGCACTATTTTCCTTTGAGTCCTCTAATCAGATCATGGATTGTGATAAAGCTCTCATGTGCTGTTGCTATATTCTGCTTTGAAATACACTTGGTATCCCTCTTGCTGATTTAAACTTCTACCTTGCCTATAGCCTTCATTCACAAATGATCCTTGTACAAACTTAATACTGGAAGCCTTTCTTATCCATGGGAATTTGTAAGTGATGGATAACAACATGTAATGTGATGTGAAGTCCATTTTTATAAAGCCAAATAGAAAATGATCTGAATATGGGCTTACCAGTGCTGCTGCTTGGTTCTTAAGCTTTTATCATGTTACAACCCGGCATGGCTTCTAGCGTTCTCACATCATATACTTTCTTTTTTATTAATTTGCAAGGGATTCTTCTTGTTGTCTCTTATTTATATGCAGATGACATCGTAAGGGCGGGTGATCTACTGTTTCTCCTCCAAACTGCCAAGAATAAATTTGAATAGTTGTTCGGAATAGAGGATCCCAAACTTCACATTATTTTTTAATGATAGAAGATCAGAATGGTCATTACTTGGAACTCAGACTATACAAGTGGTCTATTGGTCTTTGTAAAACGATCAACTGTTGATCAAACTAGTTTCGACATCATCTCTTTCACAAGATATGCACTGTCTTTAGGAAAGATGTGAGGGAGTGTGCCACTTAGGATACACGATTGAAAAGTGAGTTTCTTATTCTTATTTGACTCCTAAGTGAAGATGTTTTCTATGTTTTGAAAAAGGTTCTCATTAAGAATAATACTTGGGATATGTTGATATGGTGGATGTACTAAAAAATATCTATATTATTCAGTGTAAATTATGAAATCTTGAGCTACTGGACAAATAATTAGATACAAAGTCAGATTGATTGCAAATGTACGTCTAGAAGACTTTGGGGGTAGATTACTTGCAGAGTTTCTAGTTGTCAACGAAGATGAATTCTGACCAAATTATTCCCTCCCTCATTGCCACCTCTGGATGATATTTGCATCAACTTACATGAAGGATGTTTTTTCTAATGGACATCTTAATGTGGAAATTTACATGGAAGTGCTTTATGGATACGAGAAGATTGTGAAGTGCTGCAAGTTGAAGAACTGGATAGCCTAAAGTACTGACCATAGGCGTGGCTTGATCATCTTTGGTTGGTTTGAGTAGTCGGTAATATAATTAGGGGTGGGGGTAGCATTGTTAATTATTTATGTTGAAGACTCGGTCATCATGTGAGATGGTGCTGACAAGATCGATTGGCTAAAGGTCAAACTTGTCAAGGAGTTTGTGATAAAGAACTGGAAAAACCCATACAGTTTCTAGGGATTGAGGTCGCTAGATCTAAAAGAGGCTTGAGCATTTAATAAAAGAAGTTACATCCATGGAGTAATCAAGGGCATGAGAAAATATGCCATCCAACAAGCAACTCTTATTAAGGCCATTCATACATTAAGCCTTATAAATGAGCAAATCTTGGATGAGGCGCAAACAATATGTTACCAGAGGCACGCTTTGAAGCTTATCGATCTCACCCTTTCTAATCTATCAATATTGTGAGCCCGTTTATGCATGTCAATGCTGATGCACTTTTGAATGCAGTGTATGTAGTTTTGGTGCAAACTGAGGCTAAAAAACATCCAGGAAGATGGTTTTTCTTCACTGTTAGAATGAATGCAATGGTTGAAGCCTATACGAATGCTGATTGGGTTGGTTTCGTTTATGATTGATGTTTTATGTTGGGGTATTGGGAACATGTGGGTGTAAACTTTATTATATCGCGAAATAGGAAACAAATGGTGTGTCCTTGGTCTAGTGCAAATGTAGAATATCGATCAATGGCTTTTGGTTTAAAGTTCGTGTCTTGGAATGTGAATGCATGTGCCAATCGAAAAAAAGAGCAGCAACTGGGGCCCTTTTTGCGTCTTAACAGGTGAACATCTTATTCTTGTGAGATACAAGAGGTATCATTGGGATACCATGAAATGGGGATCCATCTTGAGCCTTTATCTTGCTAAGTTCAAGGCCATCGACTCGATTGGGAGGATGATTTTTTCCCGCTGGATATGTCGCAGTGGTACTATATAGTATTTAGGGTGGTGTGCTTTTGATAGTGAAGTTAAAATATAGGTAATAGGGTCATATGGGATCTTCTTCGAATCTTGATCCCTGGATTGATCTTTGAGATGTGCATAGAAGGTTTTCAAGGATAGCGTGGTTTGTGGGAAGTGATTTCAAAGGGACACTTTTTTTTAGGATAGATCAGGAGAAAGATGAGGTTTTGATCCATGTTCATCCTTTTTTTTGTAGTGGTGGATTAGCTAGCTCCTGAGGTCTTGGATGCTTCTAACAACAATGACACCTGGAGAAACCCTTTGTCTAAATCTTAGATCGATCATTTTTTTTTCTGTTGAGGCCTTGGAGTTGTTTCAGTTTACATGCATCTACTATGTTGATCAATAACAAACCACACCTCTTTGTGCCTCAACATAGGTGATGGTTCCTATCCTTCGTCATTTTCCTGGTTGGAGAACTTGTTGCTGTTTGAGGAAAACGTGTCCGAGTACATGACTACTTTGAGTGTTAATGGATTGACTACCAAGTGTTTGAATTTGAATTGGGTGTTCCCCGTAAAGCGTTCATTTCGTCAGTGGTGAGACTCGTATACGTTAGTAGCAGAGATGCTCTCTTGCACAAGGCGAGAATGTCAGATTTGACATCTTGGAAGATTTGACATCTTGGAATATGAACATGACTAAAATGATGCTGAACTGTTCAGTCGAGGTCACTGTTGCAATAGTCGCTCGAATAAACCAAATGTTTGGTCCTAATATATGGTGCAAGAGGGGGGTCACTGACTGAATAATACTTATTTGACTAATATTCGATTCAAGGAAAATAATCGGTCTAACTGTTAGACCGTCTTATAGAATAGTTGACCGTCTTATAGAATAGTTGCCGACTATTCACCAACTGCATTATTTTTTCAATTTTTAAAGGTTCCAGTTATCCCGATTTTGCCACAATGCTCCATATATAACATGTTAACTGGTATTTGTCTTCGATTCTTGTTGGTTGGTGGTCATATATGTATAAAGGGTTTGGGAGGTATGTGTGATGACCGTCCCCCTAGGATCCGGGTACTCGGCAAACTGATTCCATGCACATACCATTCCACATTCGAAATACACATATAATAAAGAGCAGGAGAAAATAGCATAAGGATTAGAGTTAAAAACTTCTTTCCATTCACTTCATAACCAACATTCATTTCACTACCATCCATTTATAACATGTCCATCATTGCATTTTATTACAAACCCATCCATGTCCACCGAAATATATTACATGTATGCTTTTAAAAAATGTGCCATACATACAATATACATATCACGTCTCTGAAAAATCTACAAGTAAAGCAATAGAAGCTACAACAAGTATTGTACTTCTAGAAAATCGTGTAGTTACACAAAAGAAGTAATTCCAAGCCGATTACTGCTACGACTTCTGTTGAGAACCTGGTGATCCACACATAAGTTCATTATGAGTAAAGTTGCTCCGTACGATAAAAATTTACAACAAGCAAAATATAATTAAAAAGTGTGCACAAAAAAAGCAACTGGGTAAATCGTCTTCGCAAGAATATAACTTCTAATCGTTATTATTTGATATGGATCAACCAAGCTTCATAGATAGCCTGTGGTCTTAGTACGGGTGAGACCTCACACGAAGAAGGCCTTAGTGTTGGGGTGCATCCGTAGGCATGCAGTGAGTACAGTACATCATAACTAAGTTCCCAACACGTTCACTAGGCTTCACTTATAAGATTGGAGCTTTGATTTCCCAAGTAAATTCCGACTCCTAATTCATTGCTAATGGCCCAAGTCCCCACTACCTGCGTGTAAAAGTCCACGGTGGCGTAGGGCGCGAGTCAAGGCACTGATTACCTAGATCATTCTTACCATAGTCCGAATTACCACGACTAATCCCAATCCTCCTTATGCACATAAGAGTCATATTTCATTCCCAACTTCATTAATCACATTTTCCGGAACTCCCCTCTTAGCGCTCTCGCTTGGAATACTAACCAATGTAGCATACATCAACCAATACACGAGTGTTAACTCTAAGTGAACAAGCGTACACTAGACTGCCAACCAATGTTCAGGAAGGCGTTACGCGATATTCAATCGGTGGGATCACTGCATAGAGAGTATGCGGTATGGGAGAGAGTATGCGGTTTTATGCGGTTTGGTATTTTTTATTATTAAAAATATAAATAAATATTTAATATTATGGCAATATTCTCAGTCGAGAGAGTATGCGGGGAGTATGCGGTTTTATGCGGGGAGTATGCGGTTTTATGCGGGAGAGTATGCGGTTTTATGCGGGGAGTATGCGGTTTTATGCAAGGAGTATGTGGTTTATGCGAATGGGGTTATTTAATTTTAGATTAAATAAAAAAGTTCTATCAGAAAAGCGGCCGAGTATGCGGCCACATAGGGGGTATACTCGGCCGAGTATGCGGGTCAACCCGCATACATGGTCGTTTCATCATACTCGGAGCGGCAAGGCTACCGAGTATGAGTATGCGGCTTAGTCGCCCGTTTTTCTGAACACTGCTGCCAACCATGACTACTTGGCCCGCAATCGAAGCACCGGGCTAGTAGGATCACAAGTACTGAGACTGAACACCATGTGGTGACTCCTTGGTGTGTCAATCGACATGTCCTCCAACCGTTGCAGCTACGCAGTAGCAATTGGGATCACGACTTTGTCGGTTTCTACCCGGGGCTCCGATTAATCCAATCAAGTAACATCAGCACTTGGTCATCTTTCATGCTCCAACATATGTAAATCTTACAAAAGACCAGTGTGCACCTAGATTCTTTGCATGCGCGTCATACATCACATCCAAGCATATTCAAAATGCCAAAACAACATTAATTGTTACACTAACATCCTATACTAGGCAAAGCAATCAGACTTCATAAAACTGTTATAATTAAGCAGATGATGCAAAAAAGGTACAATAACAATAACTTTCTTGCACAATCATTCATACACTTAGGTTCACTGCAATATGTGAGCGCAACCACATTAAAAACTAGTTAATCGACAACTCCCTCACTTCCAAAATCTGATCGGATGAAATTTGATTGTAATTGCCAACTTAACACAATAACCATTAAATCTCATTTACAATACAAGATCCCAATTTATTTGAAAAGGAATCAAGACCTCCAACCAAGTCCTCAGCCTCTCCATCCTCATATGCAAAAACTAAAGTCACTGATTCTTCTCCTATGAATGTAATTCATGTAGGTTATTGGTTTAAAGAAAAAAAGTTTCCAGTGAGGAACTTGATCAACGTTGCAAAAGTCGATATTCAGTCGACTAGGTCACTGACTAAGGATTAATCGGCAGTCGGCCGACTAATCGGATTTAGTCGGACTTTAATCGGGTTTGAAATTTATGATTATTTTAAATATATAACTCATTTTTATATATAGTTTTTCTACATTTTTACACTATCATAATAAAATAAAAAAAATTGAATTTAAACAAAACACTAACCATTTTATAATGAGTTTTCTTATAAAAAAAGCAAAATATATAGAAATGTGGTATCTCCAAACAAAAATTGGTTGACTAATATGCCTCATCGGAATTGGTCGGTACTCAGTCGATCACCCCATTGAGTAGACTAGTAGGGCCAGTCGGGTGACTTTTACAACATTGAACTCGGGTGCTATCATGATTGGGATAGCACAATGACACATATCATCCAAACAATATCTCGCAACTTGGAGTTGATTTGCGGTTATGAAATGTTTTTTATGCTAAACCCTTAAAATATTGCATGGTCTATGGTACAATATCGTGAGATGCAACGAATCGTCTCCCTTGATGATGTGAATAATAATAGCCATCCACATAATGCAAGAAGCGAGTATTATTACGAACGGAAATGACGAATAGATAAGGAGAGATACCAATAGCAAGAGATGATCCCTTGGGTGGGATCGAAATCAAACATATAGTATAAAAATCGTGTGTAAACCCGCATCAAGAGGAAGGGGACATCGTACCTTAAAAAGTTCTTCACCTCAGTTTCGTCACCCACGATGAATGATGCACTTGGTGCCCGTTGACGACACGAAACCGTACCTGAAGGTGACCTCAACCTCCTCTACGTGTGGGCAGCGTCAGATCGTCGATCCGTCGCGCTCCGATGAGCGCCGACGGCACTCCGACGAGGGGGTGGGAGGAAGGGGATGGAACTTTGGTAGGGGTGTTTTAGAGAGGAGAGGGACAATTGGGGGTTTTTATGTGAAGGAGTTTTTATATTCAGATCCTGTTTTAGGTTCGAAATGGACCTGGACCCCTTCCTTCTTAAACGGTCATATCTTGAGCTTCCAAACTCTGATTTTAATGTTCTTGGACTCGTTAGAAAGGTCTCGGCGAGCTCTACATGATGGAGTGCTCAATCAAAATTTTTGAACATTGAGTAAAACAGTTTTTAGGAAGAAGTCCTGTCCGAATTACGAGGGGTCTCGCAGTATGCACGAAGGTGCATGTAAGTATATCTATACTAGTGCTACAAACATCTATTCTTTTTGAGTTTTTTTTCGAAATGAATACTTAGGAGATTTACTTAAAATATTAAGCGGATTATGTGTTTCAAATTTCGTATGAAACATACTTTCCTAACTTGTCTATCTAAAAGGGTCGATTTCAGCAATTCTGAACTGTTAAAATTTGATCATCTTCTTGGATAAGTTAGAAGGGAATTAAGATGAAATTTGAATCATGCCATGTTGATGTATTGTGATTTAAATTTAACAAGGTTGCAGTTCAAAAAAGTGGTCGTTTGTGGCACTGATACTTGTAGACTTATATGCACCTTGTTGCATACTCCCCAACTGCATTTTCAAATATTCAAGAATATATGTATTAGACATAATTTTTATATTTAGAATATTAAACAAACGTAACCACATAATTCCAAATAGTCGTCGAATACCAATTATTCTTTACCTAGTGACCCTCCGATTGAATAATGAATACCGACTTTTGCTACACTAATTAAGATATTGTGCATACGATCATATAGTAGGTAGATTAGACGAGGCGGGTTGAATGGAGTCAGAGATCAAGACGAAATGCTATGTCTGGTTTGAACGCCGACAGGTGCCTTAGGTTGAGTGGTTTCTTTGTTTTATTTTTCTAGGATTTTCAAGGCATGGTTGCGGATGACACGCTTGTGATGGTCACTGAATTTGCTCTCGGAACTTTGGCTATGAGGTTTCTCAAAAAAAACTTTGGCTATGAGTGTTCGAATTGTTCCCTCATATTTCTATTGCCAAAGAAAGATGCCACAAGCATAGTGGAGGATTACCATCCTATCGCACTTTTTAACCATCCTCACTAACCCGATTGTTGAAATTATTGGCCAAGCATCTTGGAGGTGTTCTTTGCAAGGTCATTTCTCAGGCTCGGAGTGGCTTTCTACTTGGGATTCAATTGATGTACAACGTAGTTATGACTACGTAGATTACTTTTGACTAAGGTTTGAAATATTTATATCGATATTTTATTGGTATGTTTAAAAAAGGGTTATATTAGGGATATATTAGGATATCTCACAAATATTGATGGAAATTTTGAAGACGACTCAGAACAATTACTCAAAGTAAATTCGTCTTATTCTTATCACAATAAATAACATAATGATACCCTCTTATAAACATAAAGTAGGTATATTTAACACTTTGAAAACATGGTACACCACATACTTTATATAAATAAAAGATGGGGCGATGTCCAAAACCAAACAAAGAAATACGTATAATAACTTATTTGATTATAGAGTGCACCATCATTCTTGATAACCATACATTTCAAAGAAAAGGATGTCTAATATAGATTGAAAACTATTATTTTAATGAACTAAGGCAAATCGATACCAGCTAGAGCCAAAATAATACACATATCGATAGATTACTAATGCCTATGTATCGTACATTCGGTTATTTGTTAGTGTCTAAATTGTTTCAGAATGTATTAAGATAGGTTGTGACTTTCCAAAATTCTCAACAAATTAACTTTTAAAGCTAAAATAAAATTTAACTTTCCAAGCTTCTTTCCTCTTAAAACAAGAAGTGAAAGCCAGCGACATGGTATGTTGATATATGTTGAAACGATGGGAATTTTGTGTTAAATACTTAAAATTTCATCAATACCGACGATACGAGATGAGATATCCCTGGTATATGATGCAGCGTGAACTGGAGAAATAGGGCCGCATTTTTATCTATTTTTATCCGTTAATTTTATTTACGTTTATTTGAGTCGTCGTATTTTTAATTAAATAAATGAGATCGCCTGTGATCTCAATTAATTAGTTAGGAATTTGAATTTTGTAGTTAGTCGGTTAGAGTCAAAATAGGATAAGTTGTTTTGAAGTTTGAATTTGAATTTGATTTCTATTTTTTAATCTCATCCCTCCTATATAAAGGGATGAATGTTTATAGTTTTAGACAGTTCAATTGTTATAAAAATTGAGATTTATTCTCTATCTTCCTCTCTCGTCTCTCTCTTTCTCCCACGCGATCTACGCGTTTCTTCCTCCTCGAATCTCGCGCAACCGGCGTGCTTCTCTTCTCAACCCCTCCATTTTCTTCTTCTACCGAAAATCCACCTACAAAAATATTTTTTTCACCATCGCCGATATCAATTTGCATCAATTGGTATCAGAGTATGGCATCTAGATCGTCCTCACGATCTGGCGATCCTTCCCGTCATTCACGCAAAAAGTCCAACGGATCTCGCTCCAATGACCGTGCATGGCGTGCCGAGGTTAGACAAGCATTATCGAATATGCTCCAAGTTTGTGCCGATATGCAAGTTGTGACATCCCAGATGCGAGATACATTGAATATTGAAATAACACGCCAACTTGAGGAAAACGCCGCCAAATCAAAGTCTGTAACCACCGAAGCCGATTTTGATGAAGAAAAACAAGAAAAGGAGAGCGTAGACGACAAAACGCCCGCTGTCCAGCCCATTTCAGAGGAAAAAGAGGCCGTCGCCAACGATTTATTCGCTGTCCAGCCCGTTCCGGAGGAAAAAAGTGCCGATCCGATTGCTGTCCAGGTATTTTCAGACTTGAAAAGGCCACAGACATCGAACTACGGCCCGCCCGTGGCACTCTTACCTACCCCCGCACCAGCCCCAGACCCCGACGCCACCTTCGCAGCCCACTACCGCTACCCCTTCCCACCGCCGTTCCCGTATCTCCAGCAACCCCCCTAGCCCCACCGCACCCATTCCCCCACCACAGAGACCCCCGCACTTCCTGTAGCACCCCCCTCAACCCCAACGCCCTCGCTCGTAACTCTTTCTCCTACGCCAACACCACCTCTCTCACTGATCTCCAAAGCCACCGTCCTACTCCCCTTGTGCGGCCGCCCCGTATCGCCGTCGCGTCAACACCGCTGCTGCGTCTATGTTACCGCCGGGACTGACACCACCCTATCTTATCGCTACCACCGACCCACCACCTCCCCTTCGGCTGTTCTCGTAGCCCCCCAGGCCCGAGATTTCGCCCAACCTCACTCTCTCGTAGCGTCCTCGACCTTGGCTATGGATCCACCTCCTTCCCCATAAGCCATGTCGCAACCCTCCTCTCGACCCGATGTCGCCACCCCCTTCGAAGGCCACTGTCTTCAGTGTCTTGCATGCATCCGAAACAATCTCCACTGCCATCCTCGCCGTGGGCGGCACAACCATCAATCTTGGGAGGACCAAAACCTAAGAGGAGAAAATTTTCCATTTTGATCGGATACTTCCTCTTCAAGAAACGAGAATGACATATCTACTGGATATATTATACTCATGCCCCCTAGTAAAAAACTTTTTACAAAAGGGTAAAGGTAAAGAATAAACAAAAGGAGAATATTTTTTGTGAAGGGGTAGGAAAAATGCAGAGACACCCTTCAATTGAAAAAGACTACAAACGTAACGTTGAAAAATATCTAATTGGAGGAATTGCAAGCTACAATTTCAAGGACGAATTCTCCAACGACGCATCTAGATCAAGCAATTCGTCGGGAGACGAATTTTTTCAAGCGGAGGAGAGTTGATGCAGCGTGAACTGGAGAAATAGGGCCGCATTTTTATCTATTTTTATCCGTTAATTTTATTTACGTTTATTTGAGTCGTCGTATTTTTAATTAAATAAATGAGATCGCCTGTGATCTCAATTAATTAGTTAGGAATTTGAATTTCGTAGTTAGTCGGTTAGAGTCAAAATAGGATAAGTTGTTTTGAAGTTTGAATTTGAATTTGATTTCTATTTTTTAATCTCATCCCTCCTATATAAAGGGATGAATGTTTATAGTTTTAGACAGTTCAATTGTTATAAAAATTGAGATTTATTCTCTATCTTCCTCTCTCGTCTCTCTCTTTCTCCCACGCGATCTACGCGTTTCTTCCTCCTCGAATCTCGCGCAACCGGCGTGCTTCTCTTCTCAACCCCTCCATTTTCTTCTTCTACCGAAAATCCACCTACAAAAATATTTTTTTCACCATCGCCGATATCAATTTGCATCAATTGGTATCAGAGTATGGCATCTAGATCGTCCTCACGATCTGGCGATCCTTCCCGTCATTCACGCAAAAAGTCCAACGGATCTCGCTCCAATGACCGTGCATGGCGTGCCGAGGTTAGACAAGCATTATCGAATATGCTCCAAGTTTGTGCCGATATGCAAGTTGTGACATCCCAGATGCGAGATACATTGAATATTGAAATAACACGCCAACTTGAGGAAAACGCCGCCAAATCAAAGTCTGTAACCACCGAAGCCGATTTTGATGAAGAAAAACAAGAAAAGGAGAGCGTAGACGACAAAACGCCCGCTGTCCAGCCCATTTCAGAGGAAAAAGAGGCCGTCGCCAACGATTTATTCGCTGTCCAGCCCGTTCCGGAGGAAAAAAGTGCCGATCCGATTGCTGTCCAGGTATTTTCAGACTTGAAAAGGCCACAGACATCGAACTACGGCCCGCCCGTGGCACTCTTACCTACCCCCGCACCAGCCCCAGACCCCGACGCCACCTTCGCAGCCCACTACCGCTACCCCTTCCCACCGCCGTTCCCGTATCTCCAGCAACCCCCCTAGCCCCACCGCACCCATTCCCCCACCACAGAGACCCCCGCACTTCCTGTAGCACCCCCCTCAACCCCAACGCCCTCGCTCGTAACTCTTTCTCCTACGCCAACACCACCTCTCTCACTGATCTCCAAAGCCACCGTCCTACTCCCCTTGCGCGGCCGCCCCGTATCGCCGTCGCGTCAACACCGCTGCTGCGTCTATGTTACCGCCGGGACTGACACCACCCTATCTTATCGCTACCACCGACCCACCACCTCCCCTTCGGCTGTTCTCGTAGCCCCCCAGGCCCGAGATTTCGCCCAACCTCACTCTCTCGTAGCGTCCTCGACCTTGGCTATGGATCCACCTCCTTCCCCATAAGCCATGTCGCAACCCTCCTCTCGACCCGATGTCGCCACCCCCTTCGAAGGCCACTGTCTTCAGTGTCTTGCATGCATCCGAAACAATCTCCACTGCCATCCTCGCCGTGGGCGGCACAACCATCAATCTTGGGAGGACCAAAACCTAAGAGGAGAAAATTTTCCATTTTGATCGGATACTTCCTCTTCAAGAAACGAGAATGACATATCTACTGGATATATTATACTCATGCCCCCTAGTAAAAAACTTTTTACAAAAGGGTAAAGGTAAAGAATAAACAAAAGGAGAATATTTTTTGTGAAGGGGTAGGAAAAATGCAGAGACACCCTTCAATTGAAAAAGACTACAAACGTAACGTTGAAAAATATCTAATTGGAGGAATTGCAAGCTACAATTTCAAGGACGAATTCTCCAACGACGCATCTAGATCAAGCAATTCGTCGGGAGACGAATTTTTTCAAGCGGAGGAGAGTTGATGCAGCGTGAACTGGAGAAATAGGGCCGCATTTTTATCTATTTTTATCCGTTAATTTTATTTACGTTTATTTGAGTCGTCGTATTTTTAATTAAATAAATGAGATCGCCTGTGATCTCAATTAATTAGTTAGGAATTTGAATTTCGTAGTTAGCCGGTTAGAGTCAAAATAGGATAAGTTGTTTTGAAGTTTGAATTTGAATTTGATTTCTATTTTTGTAATCTCATCCCTCCTATATAAAGGGATGAAGGTCTATTGTTTTAGACAGTTCAGTTGTTATAAAAATTGAGATTTATTCTCTATCCCCCTCTCTCGTCTCTCTCTTTCTCCCACGCGATCTACGCGTTTCTTCCTCCTCGAATCTCGCGCAACCGGCGTGCTTCTCTTCTCAACCCCTCCATTTTCTTCTTCTACCGAAAATCCACCTACAAAAATATTTTTTTTTCACGGTCGTCGATATCAATTTGCATCATATATCACTTGATTATAGTCGATATCATGGAAAAGGATATTCATGGTTATATCAATATTCGTAACTTATCGATATAGATGTATCGATGATATATCAAAGATAGAGACAAATTCTTGAGTAATGTCCTGGGACAACATAAGTCTCTGAGTAATGCAGAATGTTTTTCTTTTACCTGAGAGGTGCAACAATATCACATCTTTGAAATGCGACACTCATATCACATTTGAAAAATACGACATTCCTTATCATTCTTTATCATGGACTTAAAAAAATTTTAAAAACTGACGTCATATCGAGGACATGTGCCATCCGTTTTTTATTTTTTATAATGGATGTCACATATCATTAATGTGATAATCATTTATTTGTTTATTTTTAATAGATGTCGCACTTAGGAACACAACATCTCATTTTTATTTTATTAATAGATGTCGCATGCCCTAAATGCAACATTCATTTTTTATTTGTTCTTTTAATGGAAGCCGCATTTAGGACATGCGGCATATGTTTTTTTGTTCTTTTAGTGGATGTCACATGTCCCACATGTGACATCCATTTTTTAATTTTTTAATGGATGTTAAATTTAAGACATGCAACATCATTTTTTGAAGTCCAATTCAATGCGATATGGGTGACATTTCAGATATGTGATATTGCTACACTACTCAAGTAAAAGAAAAATATTCTGCATTACTTAAGGACTTACTGGGACGACCTCAGGATCCGAGCTACCCGTTTACACATCGCTCACAGTACCACATTACATTCACTATCAATCACATTAGATTACTGAAAATGAGAAAAAAATTCACTGTTTGAATGAAATTCACAATAATGTTTGTTGGAGTATTTGGTTGTGCGTCACTTGAGTTGTAGATGGACACATCTACCAGTTTGGAGATGTCGAGATTCAGTGGGGGCTATATATAGACCTACACACCCATTGTATCCATTGAGAAAGTTGAATGCAACATATGACCCTTTGAGGCCTTCTCCCGTGGTTTCATCCCGCTCCTTAAGGAGTAGGGTTCTACGTTAAATCCCGTATTCTTCATGTCTAAATATTTTTCCATGATTCTGCTTTCGCAATATTATTTCTGACATGGTATCAGAGCGGGTCGTTCTTGGTTGATTTTAAAATTTGTTCTTGAAGATTTTATTATTCATGACCATTCCAAGTTTGAGCTTTATTGTTTAGTTTTGATTATGGTATTAAGACCATGGGGAGAATCCTGCAGTTTGATTTCTAGGGTTTCTTCAATGCATTCGTCCTCCAAGTTCGGTGGCAGGAGGCGGCTGCTCCTTGCTCAAAAAGGCTCCTTTGATCGTTCTTCTGCGGCACCTCTCTTCCAGGATGCACGAGACCTGGTGCCTCACGCCCTGACGACACTCTCAACCCTAGGCGACACCTCTTTCCAAGACAGGCGACAGACTCACCTCCCTCGCAAGCCCTTCTAGCATCCAGGCGCAGAGCAACAAAAGCCCTTTTACGACTTCGCATCCAAGTGACGATGCCCTATAGGACGCCTCCTCCTTGCGCGCGACGACGCAACCCTCCTCTCCATGCTCCAAGCGATCGCCATGCATCCTCTAGAGCTTTGGCGACACCGTATCTGCAGCTCCAGGCGTGCGTTCGGGCTTCGTGACAGTGCATGTGCTTCAGGCGATGCTGCTTGATGCTCCAACGACGCAGCTCTAGCTCCTCTCCATCGTCGTGTCCCCAGTCGCCTGCTCCTCCCAAGCACACACTTTCCACCAGCGGCGCAACTCCGGAGCTCCTCTACATCATCGTGTTCCCGACAACTAGTTCTATTCCTATCTCTAAGCGCACTCCTCTCGAGACCCTAAGCAGAGCTTCGACGACACACTCCTCTTGTGCCGCCTTCCCTCGCGCGACGACGCACTCTAGACCCAAATCTCGCCAGGCCTGCACCTCTCGTAGCCGCCCCTTTCCTCCGTTCTCACAACTCCAGGCGAGGGTGCAGCCCATCTCCCGCAGGTGGCAGCTCCATCGGGGGGTGGTGGCGAGATCAGAGAGGGTTCCCATTGTGGGAACCCTAGGGGTCGATGGCTCATTTTATAATTTTTTTGTGTTTTTATTGTGAGGCCCAGTTGGGCGGCTGTATTTATAAAAAAAGAGAGGGGGGGGGGGAGAAAGAGATAGTGAGAATGAGAGGGGTCCTGTTGTATTTGGGCCCCTTGGATCGTGATACTAAAAAAAGGAAAAGAGGTGCGTGCAAGAAAAAACCGTAGGCAAGAAATTTTGAAGAAAAGGTAAGTCGTAAAAATGTGTCAACAACTTATTTAAAAAAATGAAATAGCCGGGGGAAAAAATGATAGATTGAGAAAGTAAAAAAAAATCATTATCAACTAATTGTTTTCATGTTTTCCCCCATTTTTATTGTCTTCTCCCAACATAGTTGATGTCATGTATTCCGACTAGTATGAGAGAAATGGGGAGTATTGTGTAGAGTCACTGGTCTATTACAGATTCAGATGTTTGATTCCAGACTATCCGGATGTTCGGACATTACAGTTGATGTTCAGACTCGACGATTGATTCCGAGGCCTCTGTTTCAGACACACACATATATGCGGTATTTTCAGATGTGCACATGTATGCCATCATTTTTCGTGATCCCCATCATTCTTATTTTTGACCAAAGTTTTCATGTGATCCATAGGGACTCCAAGGTAGAGGACTATTCCCTATGCCATGTTGGTAAGGGTTTTCATTTGGTGTCATAGGGACTCCAGAATAGAGTACCATTCTCTGTGCCAGATGCGAGAGACTTTGTTCTCCAACGAGGAGACTTCTTCAGGCTCCATTCTCCAGCGACCGTGGACGCTGACGTGGATTGTACTTCACGACCTTTCAGTACGGTCCTTTCTGAGATGGAACAGTTGTCCACATGTTGTGGTGGGGTACTCCGACGAGGAGACTCATTTCAGTAGCAGTGACTCTGACAGGCGCAGTACAGAGCACATGCTCTCCGACGAGGAGATTCAGTTGACTCAGACTCCAGCCCGTCCATCCTCCTCATCTGCATGGCATGAGAAGCAATGCCCTCAATAGCAACCGACAGTTGTGCGCGTCGAGTTGATATTGTCTGTAATGTCATGTATTGTGAGTTGAGTTTCTTTATGATTGTTCAAGCTGAGCGTTGCATGCTCCATCTTGAGGGAGAGTGTTGGAGTATTTGGTTGTGTGCCACTTGAATTATCGATGGATAAATGGATCACTCTAGGATTCATTTACCCTCATCCAGTCTTTAGTCACACATCTACTCGTTTTGAGATGTGGAGACTTAGCGGGGGCTCTATGTAGACCCCCACGTCCATTGTATCCATTGAGAAAGTGAATGCAACATTTGGCCCTTTGAGGCCTTCTCCCGTGGCTTCGTCTCACTCCTCAAGGAGTAGGGTTCCACGTTAAATCCCGTGTTCTTCATGTCTAAATATTTCTCTCTGTTTTCGCTTCCGCAATATTATTTTCTGTCAATGTTAAACAACTACAAAACTAACAAGAATCACCAAATTCATATTTGAATTAATTTCCATATAACATTATATGTGCCCACAAGTAAATGACATATTGTACATGTTTCTCAAAATATCACAGAAGAGAAAGAAATTAACACAAAAGAGATTTACAATATCTTGTACACTGACTAAAATGTACCGTAAGCAGAAACTGTTTGAACCGCGGAAGCTCAGGGTCCAGCTATCAAACTACTGTGATGCATCATGTACTTTACCTGCCATCTATGTTGGTAATAAGAGAAATACCAACAAAGGTTAAGTACAATCTAATTTAAAAAGAATAAAATAGGCATTTCAATGGTTTTCAAGAAGAAGCAAGTAGATCTTTGTTGACATGTAAACTTTAGTCAATCTACTTGCATTGAAGTTGGTTTTCAAGCTGTGTTAGACCACCTCAACTATTTCCTCTTAAGGTTCTTATTTAATTATAAGATCCATATTTAGGTAAACATCATTTTATTATTTATAAGACATGTTGATGGATTTTAGAAGATGTAGATAATGTGTTTCCTATTCTGATATTTGACATTGCCTAATCCTCAAGCTCAATGGATAGTTTGTGGTCTTAGTCGGGTGAGACCTCGCACTATGGCTTTAAGGCCGGAAGAATGCCTTAGGGTGTGTTTGGATAGTGGGGTTAGGTGGGTTAAACTGGTTGCAGGTAATCCATTTTTGGGTTTTGGTGTTTGGATAGACGGTTAAACTGGGGGTGGGTTAGAAGTGGGTTTGGGGTGATATGATTGTATTGGAGTTTGAAAAAGTGAGTAGTTATTGTGATGTGATTGTATTGGAGTTTGAAAAAGTGAGTAGAAGTGGAGTAGTTTATATTTTTTATATGATATGATGGTATAATGTATTATTTTTTGATAGGATTGATGATGTAAAATTTATTTATTTAATTTTTTAAAAAAGGAATAAAGTGGGGCCCACGTGGAGGGAGAAAATATGGGGTAGGGGAGTTAAACCACCCCGGGGGTGGTTTAACCTTGTATCCGAACAACCCCTTAGGGTTTGGGTGCCTCCGTAGGCATGTGATGGAGTATAATGCATCTTAACTAAGTCCCAAAACGTCCACTAGCTTCACCTAACAATTCATTCTAATGTAGAAGATTTCCATGCCACGATCCTTTGTTCCTTTCTATTGTTGTGATATACCATATGTAATGATGACTCTCATTAAATATTAATGATTGATGAATGATAATTTTCAGGATCTAATCTCTTTCCTTGCCAGCACCTACTGGTGGAACAATAACCACAACTAAACTCCTGGCAACAATCTTTTCCTCGCTAGGACCTATTGGCTGAATAGTAACCAAAGCTCAAGTAATGAGGAAGCCTCCTAAGAGACTCATCGTTTCATGTGAAGTGCGGTCGATGAGAAGCTACGCACACTCCAAAATTACGCCCCTGAGACAGGTGGGAGATACTCATTGGTCCGAGTCACTCCAAAAGTGATTCGACCAATACGGGCAAAACGAGCTAAAAAAACAAAACCAATGGTCGTCCTGCCTAGTATCCTTCTGAAACAGGGTCAACGGAACTGGTCGAACTCATAGATCCCAACACAACGTAAAAACATGACGAGCTCGCGTAAAGTCGTACAAAAGATTGGGATCCTAGACCCACACACCAGGTGGTCGCTGTCCTAACTGGGCTTCCTATCTCCCGCCCGGCTAAGGGTCATCAAATCCTCATACAGTCAGGTGTAAGGGTCACCATGACTGGTACAATTAATTGTCATCAAAGGTTCACCATCTAATGTATGCATATAATTTCATCTTCCTTTGTCAATCTCTTATGTACATATCTTTACAGATATCAGTACATTGTCAACAATCTTATTATTTGTCTATAACCAGTAAATTGTATTTATAAGATTATTGTTTGCCAAAATGCACATATATTATGCATTGTTTCAAATCATCTCTGAATTCTTTATTTAAGAATATGCGATCTTTCAATACATATAATCATTCAGTTCTTTATTGCCCTTTAGCCCTATTTCTTATTTTTATCTGATTTTTGTGGGTCATCTATGTATGGCTTTCCCTATAGTATCAAATCTTTAATCATTTTCATCAGATCCATTAGTAAACTGAGGTATAAGTCATCTGATCATATTGAATTCCTAATGTCTCGATGTCCTTCAGTTAGTTCTCTGAACGTTCGTGGAGGCGTGGAGGAGTCGCTGGAGGTCCTGGAAGGAGCTTGGGAGGTCCTAAGGCCGAAAGCGTCGCAGCTCGAATGGAGCTCCGACGAAGTTCCGTTCAGTGAAGAATAGTGGACCTGCAGGGTTAGCTGATGCCAGAAAGGTGCGCTCGTGTTCGTGGGAGTGCAAGGGGTGACTGGAGAGGCCTGTGGCGTGAAGGTGATCGGGCGATGGTGTTCATCCACCGTGGCCGACGGAGCTATGGTCGGAGGGGGAGTTCGATGTGTCGTCAGGGCGACTGAATGATGCGCGAAGATCAGAGCTCCAAGGCGGAGCTCAGGCACCCTCGACTCAAAAGGATAATCTATATGATATAGAGACTTTTAGAAAGGTGCGTGGGTTTTTCCCGCAAGACGTCTGATGGGAGAATGGTATGCAATGCGCATGATTTTAGAGGGAGCAGAGAAATGCGGTAGAACAAATCCGCCTCCCTTGCATTTCAGATGATCACTATAAAAAAGCCTCTGTGACATCTTGTTCTTGGACGGTTTTAGAGGAAGAGCAACCAGCTATTATGAGGTCTCAATCACCCTAATCGTCCAACATTAGATATTACAAAGTGGATTTAAATGGAGTAGTGCTCTTTCTTCTTTATCCGACCTTCCCCTCCCAGTGTTCGAGGGACCTCTCTTTTCACTCTAGCCAGAAAGAGAACAAACAAGCTTAGTAGTTAGGCAAACCCCATGTATGTAAGTAATCATACTCTCTCCCGCACGTAGAGTCTTAGTATGCCAGAGGCCAGAGGGAAAGAGTAACGACTACGTAGACGTCGAAGGGATCGGGCAGAGAAAGAAGCAACTGACAGAGAGGTCTAATGCTAAGTGGAAAACATGTAGTCAAGAGGAAGGTAGCAGACCCCGCTCACATCCGAATAATAATAATAACAGCTCGGACTGAGCTCGAAATGCTCACTTCTCTTCGCGCACGAGAGACTTTCTTTCATATCATAGATCATTATTATTTCCACGACTTCGGAAGGTGGAAGCGGGACCAGCCGATAGGTGAGTGAAAAGGCTACTATATATTTGGTGAGTTAAGAAGACATCTTTTGCTTTGCCTTAGAGGAATAAGGAAGGAATAGGAGCTGTGCCGATCTTGGAATGAAGGAGAAAGAGAAATAACTGGTCAATCAAATAGATGTTCAATCTATCAAAAATGCTGCATCTATCTATCTCTCAACATGCCCTTGAAACATCATTAATGATGTTGACCTTACATGACTACGGAGTTCCTGACGGATCGTCGAAAGAGAACGCGCGTACCCCCCTCAGGGGATGGGGAAGGAGTTCGACGGCTCATGCGACGTTTACCCATGAGGTCCCCCTTGCGAAGTGGTAAGCAACTTTCCCTGCCTTTCATCCCCTGTCAGTACCAGACCAGCTAGCTCAATAGGGGGAGCGGCTACCCGTCTGTCAATAACAGCTTACTTAGCAAATCAAAGGTTAGAGGGTTGACTATTGATAAGGGGTCCGCACCACATGGAAAGCAATGTGATTAGGTTTGACCCCTTTAAACTAGTCTCAGCCCGTCCTGTGTATGATCGATGGAGGGTGGAATCGGGCGGAGACGAAGAGAAAAATAAGAGAAGATCGAGATGAAAAGAGAAAGAAGATCGGAGGAGAATGGATAAAGCTACATGGGGATGGAGGCTCGTTGTAGAGGCTCTGGTCGTCGCTCGAGGGTCGGTAGTGGGCCTGAGCTCAAACAACTCGTCGGAGGAGCTGCTACGTGGTGAAGAAACGCTCGGATCTCGCCGGAGGTGGACCACCCTCTTCGCTCTCTCTCGAACTCAATTGCTGTTACCAATGATTAGCTAGGAGCTCTAGGGTACCTCTTGCTAGGGCGGATCGGGTGGAAGTTCGCCAGAGATGGGGTATTTATAGGAAGGAGATGGGGACCCAGGCGATGGAAGCGTGATGTTTGTGGAGTTGGTGGAGCATAGGAGAAGGGGATCATGGTGCGCATGGGTCCTGGCGAGGATGAGTGATGTCGGGGCTACGTCCTAGGGGTGTCTATGGGCGGAGAAGGTGGCTGTAGTGGCGCCAAAATAGGAAGGGGGCGGAGGCGATGCGAGGTGGGCGACGCACGCGAGGAAGGCGGCTGGAGGAAGACGACGACGTCATGGTCGTTGGATCGCGCGATCCAACAGCCAGGAGATGGGCGCAAGGGAAGGATCGTGATTAGATCCTGGAGGTGTGATCGAAGGGCGCTGGGCGTGACACGTAGCCAAAGCAGAGTGAGGCGCTGACGAACGACTCGGATGTGATCTGGCGTAGGACCGGAGGGTCGTCGATTGAGCGGGAGATAACGACTGAGATGGAGGCGTCTTGGAGAAGATCGGACGGTGGAGACGCAACCACGTGGCCTTCTGAGGTGAAGGCGGAAACAAACGGCGTGGATGAGAACTGGGATGAAGATCCAAGGGTCGGGATTTAGGTGGGAATGGTCGGTGACGATTAAGGCGCCTGGTGATGATCGTGTGGTGAGGGTGAAGACACATGGTTGGCTGAGAAGAAGGCGCTGGCCGACGGTCTAGATGAGATCTAGGCCCAGATCAAACGGTTGTGAGCTGATGTGGCTAGAACGACCGAGATATGGAGAAAGGGGGCTGTTGACGCATATTGAATAACTGTATCTCTTTGTTATTTTATTTTCTTGTTATTCTCTTTATGTAATTTACCCATAGGCTACTCTCCTATATAAGAGAGCCTAGGGCTATGGAATAGATCACCTCATTCACGTTTTCCAACATGGTATCAGAGCGACGGTCCTAGACCGGAGTTCTCGAAACCCTAACCCTAACCCACCCCACCCGCCGGCCTCTCTTCTCCCTCTCTTTCTCTAATCGGTGCCGCCCACCTCAACCGATCGGTGGTCTTCTCCGATCTCCGCATCGGCGCATCGCCTCGCGCACCTCGTGCCTGCGGTGCCCCTGCATCGCGCGTCGCCTTGCGCATCGCCTAGCCCATCTCGTGCATTGTGCATCGCGATCTCGAGGCCTCGCGCGCTTTGCTCCTCTGTGTGACTGTGCGCACTTCCACGCGCACTGTTGCACATCCCAGCGTGCGCTAGTGCACGCAATAGCGCACAGTTGCGTGCGCCAGTGCGCGCGTGATCCTCCAGTTGCGTGAGCGCGTGCTCCCTGCACGTGCCCACGTGCCCTAAGCCCCAAAATCCTAGGGCACACAGCTTGATTTACATGGGGTTAGTTGCTTGACGTCTACACACGCAACTAATCCCGTCTATGTCATTGTAGACAAAGATTATCTTCTCTCAGTCGCTCCAGTCTTCCGTCTCCAGTATGTCAGACAGCAAGGCAGATATCCCGTCTATGGGCGCATTTCGTGGTCCAGCGCCCATTGTCAAGATGGATGGTACGAACTATGAACTGTGGGCAATGCAGTTCATGAGTATGATGAAGTCTACAGGTAAGAAGCACATTCTTACCGAGCCAGAGCCTGCAGAGAAGACTGGAGTCCATGCCTCATGGGAGGCTGATGATGCATATGCCAAGGTGTGGCTATCCGACACATTGGCTATTGAAATCGCCAATAACATTCTACATCAACCCACAGCGAAAGATATGTGGGATATCCTGGTAGCGACATATTCTCAGGCGAAGAACGAGACGAAGATCCTGCAACTACAACATGATATATTTACAATAAAGCAGAACGACCGTCCTTTACATTCTCTCTATACATCATTGAGAGGGATGTTTGAGAAGCTCTATAGCTTCATGCCTCTTACCGCCACGCCAGAACAGCAGAAGACATACAGGAATGCGACGATGGTGGGTGTGTTTCTCGCTGCACTTGATCCGGAGTATGAGGCAGCACGTTCACAGATCCTGGCGGACTCGACTATTCCTCCCATGGAGGAAGCTTTTCACAAATTGAGTAGGATCACAGTGCCTTCAGCAGCTGCGAGTCAGAATCCCTCAGCCATGACGGCCAACAGAGGCCGCAGTTTTCATCACCAGGGCCGTGGACGTACTCCTCGTGGAAGGGGTGGCCGCACTAGGCCAACATGCTCATATTGTCACCGAGTCGGACATACTGAAGACACATGCTACTCAAAGCATGGATTTCCTGCATCTGCACGAGCCGCTGAGAAGATAGAGCCCCCGTCTGCTGCTACATTGGATCAACGATTTGATGATCTAGTTGCCCGCCTAAGGGGCATTATCCCACCATCCGGTCCAGCATCGACTACAGAGAGTCATACTGATGCTGCTGCTTCTGCTTCTGCTTCTGCCTCTACTAGTACTTCAGGTAGTACACTTGCACTCCACAGTAGTAGATCTGATACTTTACCGTGGATCATGGACTCGGGCGCTACACATCATCTATGTGGCGACCAGAGTCTACTTACAGGATACACTCAGATTCCTCCAGGACGGACAGTAGTGATTGCCAATGACACTCACTCCCCTATCACGGGTCAGGGGGAGATTAGATTGACATCTTCTATGCAGCTCAAGAATGTCCTACATGCACCGCATTTTTCTATGAATCTGTTGTCAATTAGTCAGATTACGAAGGATCTCCATTGTCGAGCTATTTTTGATCCATCTTCTTTATCGACTGAACCAGACCCCATTTGCTGGAACCACATCTTCTCCTGCTGGACAAGTATCTCCTCTCCTGTGGCATCTGCGCTTTGGTCATTTACCGCTTCAGAAGTTGCGTCTAGTTCTACCCTATGGTCTCTCTCACACACCTATCCAGTGTGAGGCATGTCAGTTGGGAAAGCATCACAGGTCGTCTTTTCCCAGTAGTCAAGGTCGGAGTAGTAACTCCAAGTTTGAGTTGTTTCATGTTGATGTCTGGGGTCCGAGTCGTGTTCCCGATCATCAGGGACACAGGTTTTATATTGTATTTGTGGATGATTTCTCTAGAGCGTCATGGGTCTTTCTAATGAAAAATAAATCTGAAGCAGGAAACATTATTATCCACTTTCTTAATGAAATTCAAAATGTTTTTTCCACTGCTATCAAGATTGTGAGAAGTGATAATGCCTTAGAGTTGTGCACCAACATTCTAGCCAATTACTACTCCTCAAAAGGGATTATTCACCAAACATCTTGTGCTCATACATCTCAACAGAATGGGGTTGCTGAAAGAAAACACCGTCACCTTCTTGATGTCACAAGGTCACTTCTTATTCAGAGTCATGTTCCGTACTCCTACTGGGGTGATGCAGTCCTTACTGCATGTTACCTTATCAACCGTATGCCTTCGTCTGTCTTGAATGAACAGATTCCTTTTTCACTCATTTACCCTGACAAGGATTTGTTCATTCTTACCCCTCGTGTGTTTGGGTCAGTCGCATTTGTCCATCAGTTGTCGCCTGGTACTGACAAGCTCTCTCCTAGGGCTGTCAAGTGTGCCTTTGTGGGGTACTCCAGAACTCAAAAGGGGTACAAGTGTTTTGATCCTGTGCGTCGGCGGTATATGATCAGTGCAGATGTTACATTTTTTGAAACTATTATGTATTTTTCAGAATCCGGAAATATGCAGCCAACACCTATATCTCCTGATACCGTATTCATGGCACCACCATCACTGTTGCCACAAATAACACCACCGTCACCACCACCACCACTACCACCACCATCGCCACCACCACCACCACCGCCACTAGTATCCCCGCTACCATTCCATTACACACGCAGGCCTCCTCCAGCTTATGGTCCTAACCCGTCACCTAGCTCGCCTATGGTATGTAATGAAAATATTAATGTTGATGGATCTGACGACATTTCTCAGCAGGATGCATTAGAGGAGCATGGTGGTAACACAGAGGATCTGGATGTTCCAATCGCTCTACGCAAGCCGAAGCGAAGCTGTGCCAAATATCCATTATCAGCAGCTGTGTCTTTTGAGAGGCTATCTGGAGACTTCAGGACGTTTGCATTGGCCCTTTCAGCTATAGACATTCCACGGAACCACCATGATGCTTTGCAGGATGCTAGATGGCGGCTAGCAATGGAAGAAGAGATGGCGGCACTTCAGTCTCGAGGAACCTGGAGTTTGGTTCCTATACCTCCAGATGTCAGCCCGGTGAGTTGCAAATGGGTGTTTACAGTTAAGCACAATGCAGATGGCTCCATTGACAGGTACAAGGCACGCCTAGTTGCACGGGGATTCACACAGACATATGGGGTAGATTACCTTGACACGTTCTCCCCTGTGGCGCGTCATTCCACTCTACGGATCCTGTTATCAGTTGCGGTTGCTAGAGACTGGCCACTCTATCAACTGGACGTGAAGAATGCATTTCTGTATGGAGACTTACAGGAGGAAGTCTATATGCAACAGCCACCAGGTTTTGCTGTTGAGGGGGAGTGTTCCAAGGTTTGCAGATTACATAAGGCCATCTATGGCCTTAAGCAAAGCCCCAGAGCATGGTTCCAGAAGCTGTCAGACCTCTTCGAGAAACAAGGATATAAACGCTCCAATGCTGATCATTCCTTGTTTGTACAGAAGACGGTGAGAGGTATCATTGTAATCATGGTGTATGTTGATGATATCTTGATTACAGGTGATGATGACCAGGGCATTAAGCAGGCAAAGGAAAGGCTGGGGACCGAGTTTGTCACCAAGGACCTGGGAGTCCTTAGGTATTTTCTGGGGCTGGAGTTTGCCAGAAATCCGTATGGATTAGTCATGTCACAGAGGAAGTATGTTACTGATCTACTGAGTGAGACAGGTATGCTAGGGTGTCGACCTGCTACGACACCAATGGATCCTAGCATGAAGCTGTATGATGATGACACAGAGGAGGTGGACAGGAGAAGATATAGAGAACTGGTAGGCAAACTGTTATATGTCACGATCACTAGGCCAGATATATTGTTTGCAATGAGCCGTGTGAGCCAGTTCATGGAGCAACCACGCCAGGTGCATATGGATGCAATACATATGATACTTAGATATCTCAAATCTTCTCCAGGTGCAGGTCTGCTATTCAAGAAAGGAAAGGGGATTTCTATCTCAGCATGCGCAGATGCAGACTATGCAGAATGTCCCAAGGATAGGAAGTCCACCTCAGGGTATGCTGTCTATGTTGGAGATGCCCTAGTCTCATGGAGGAGTAAGAAACAAACTGTGGTAGCTAGATCTAGTGTTGAATCCGAATATAGGGCTATGGCCCAAGCTACTACAGAGATGATGTGGGTGAAAGCGGTGCTGACAGATTTATACCTAGATGTACCACTTCCTATGAACTTGGAATGTGATAATCAGGCTGCTTTGTTTATTGCAAACAATCCTGCATTTCATGAGCGGACCAAGCATATTTAGGTGGATTGTCACTTCATACGTGATATGATTCAGAAAGGATTCATTGCCACATCTCATGTTACTTCAGAGAACCAGACTGCAGACATATTCACCAAGGCATTGTTACGAGGTCCATTTCAGAAGTGTGCTTCCAAGCTGAGCATGATTGACATCTATGCTCCATCTTGAGGGGGAGTGTTGACGCATATTGAATAACTGTATCTCTTTGTTATTTTATTTTCTTGTTATTCTCTTTATGTAATTTACCCATAGGCTACTCTCCTATATAAGAGAGCCTAGGGCTATGGAATAGATCACCTCATTCACGTTTTCCAACAGGGGCGATCTGACGGCCAGGAGAAAGAGGGGCGCGTGGCGCAACCAGAGGGCGCCACGTGGCCCAATCTGAATGGCTGAGGAAGAATGTGAAATAAGAGGGAGAAAATGGTCGAATTTGAAAAAACTCAAAACATTAAAGTTGTAGATCTCGATGAGATCTACAAGTTTCATGTTGACCAAAAACGGAATCGAGGTCGAATAAAGTAATAAAATACAAGGGTACAAATATACATATAGTATACAATGGGGGCCCAAAACCCAAGTTTTGCATACGAGCTCCGATTTAAATGAAATTGGTCTCATTTTGAAGGTCTCTGATTGTATATTAATTTAAAAGTGAGTAGACCTAGATCGGAGGCTATATGAGAGAGATACGCGTATTCTAAGTCCAAGGTCTTAAACTTGGTTTGGGGTTTTATTTGTCAATTTTACAGGTTGGCATTTTTTTGGTATTTTTCTTGCATTATTGTTAGTAATAAATACACTACAAAGTGAAGCTATGGTTTTAGGGTTAGTGTAAAATATGTACAAATAGGTGAAATATGGTAAATATACATGTGATTATTACAAGTGGATTTGGTCACTTATTTAGTGCAACTGTGGATGCTAAAATGCGGATGTTGTCAATGTATGCATAAATGCTAATTATGCAATATTGGTGGCTTTGTGCCTCTAATTACTCGGGAACAAGGTTCTATTTTCAACTTTTAAAGTGACGAATCACCGATTTATCAAATTGCATGCTCTAGCTTGAGGGGGAGTGTTAGAGTATTTATCATTTATCAGGTAAGATGGGTAAATGGATACTTCCAAGATCCATTTACCACATCCAGGAGTTTAGTCTCACATCTACTCGTGGTGGGACTTGGATAGTCTGTGGAAGCTATATAAGAAACCCATACCCCCTATATCCAGTGATAAGTTCATTGGCACATCAACCCTTTGAGACGTTCTCCCGTGGTTTCATCTCGCTCCTTAGGGAATAGGGTTCCACATTAAATCTTGTGTTCTTCTTGTATATTTTCCTATCTCTGATATTTACTTCCGCATTATATTTTCTAACATAGTGTCAGGGCGATGTTTATTTTCTAACATATTTAAATAATTATACAAATCTTTATCCATGAACTCATGCATTAATTGCGTCAAGGTTGGATACCCTTATTCACATCTATAGGAAAAAGACTTTCGGCATTTCTTTGTTGAATATAAAGATTGAGGATAATATAACTCCATTTTTTTGGAAGTTCTAGAGAATCTCTTTAAGATGGCATTTTAGAAAACTTTTCCAAACTATATATCCTCTTAACATTTGATTAGTTTGAAACTTCTCTAATTAGCTCAGCAAGTTCGTTGTTGTTACAAAATATGAATACTGATGTGCTTTTGGTAGAATGCAAGTTCGTTGTTGTTACAAAATATGAATACTAATGTTGTGCTTTTGGTAGAATGCCTGGTAAATAGGAAGAATAAATTTCTTGCATAAAGAAACACTAAATAAGAGAGATTGAGGAATTTTCTTAAAATGACTTCATAAACCCTTTCAAATGTATAAGTTGAAGCATGTTGTATGACAAGAGTTTCAGTTTTCATTTCTGGACTGCAAGGCAATACTTCAATCAAAATTTTGAGTTCATATTCTAGTACAATATGCTTACTTTTTCCCTGCAATGCTCCATTTATGAATAAGCATTATGAAACATAACCTAAAAATATTACTGTAAGACCAAAACTGCGCTAATTTTTTTACTTTGATTTCTAAAATGGTAAGTTCTACACTTCTGTAATACTTTTTCAATGGATAAGCACTGAATTCAAATTTCAATATGCACTATGTTTACCTTTTGACATGCATCTTTTGGTGCTGGAACAATGTTCTCTCCTGGCAGTGCATATGTATAATATTTGTATATATTCAATGTCAGATTGGAATCTTGATTTGTTAGACTTTTGACTGCTACAAATTGAGTTATTTTGTCTTCAGTATATTCTTGGCTATAATGGTTGTAATAGTATTATGCTTTGCAATTTGGTTACTTTTTCACTTGTGTGCTCTCACCCCTTCGCTGTTATAGGACGAATGAGATGCCTTGCTGCATTAGCTCGGTGGGAGGAGCTGAATAATCTGTGCAAGGAATATTGGACTGCTGCAGAACCGTCAGCAAGGCTGGAAATGGCCCCAATGGTACGTATGCAGTTTTTCTATGGTAGGAAAATGACGACTTATTCCTAACATTGTTATAGTTATAAATTATACAATGCCAATGTTATTATCAGGCTGCTAGTTCTGCATGGAACATGGGTGAATGGGATCAGATGGCGGAATATGTTTCTAGATTAGATGATGGTGATGAAAGCAAACTTCGTATCCTAGGAAATACGGCTGCTAGTGGTGATGGAAGCAGCAATGGGTCCTTCTTCCGCGCTGTTCTTTTAGTTCGCAGGGGGAAGGTTTATTCTTTGACTTTCTTAACTATTTTGCATGTTTTTCAAATTTGCCACTAAGAAAACGTTACTGAAGTTTATTATGTGTGTTACAGTATGATGAAGCACGCGAATGTGTAGATAGGGCAAGAAGATGCTTGGCAACAGAATTGGCTGCATTGGTTGGTTTCTTCAGGGCTCAATCTTCAATATCTTTGTTTCAAGTTTACTGCTCCGTTTATGCTGATTTAAATTACATCTTCACTTTGATTCTTATGCATCTCTAATTGTTTCTTACATCAAATGTTCAATGTGGCATAATCAGTCTTCCAAGTTTTTTTTAAAACCAAGTTTTTTAAAAACATGGAAGACAAAAAAAACTTGGAAGACTGATTATGCCGCAGATTGAACATTCTATGTAAATAATGATTACAAATGCATAATCTCTCTTCCAAGTAGTTAACCTAAATATTAACGCCTTCCATTTCTGAGAATCTTTTGCTCGAGAACATTGACACCACCATTATGAAATAGTTGATATCGTAAATACTAGCTATATATATTGAAACCAGATATCGAAGTTTCCCTGGAAACTGTTAGAGTATGTGGGAGTTTAACCCATTAGGGGTAGTTTCATGTTATCTATTCATGTGTAATCTCCTTAACCATTGCCTCTTATGATATGTTAAGATCTAAGGTTAATTATCAATATACCATTCTCTTGTCCTATCCACATGGTATCGCATTTATCGTAAAAGCGACTAGTTCTAGAGTTTGTTTTGTTTTTCGTGCAAGTTTCTATATTTGATTTTTTCTGAGTTCCTGTTGTGGTTCTTTCGAGTCCATGCATTTGTTTGGCTTGGTATAACAAGCCATCATGAGGAGATGCTTGTGTGAGTGGTGTCAATTGTTCCACATTAGGCAACACCTTGCATTTTGAAGGTATCGAGGACCACAATGCTTCGTGTGGTTGTAGATTTCTGGCATGCATGGTGTTTGGTTTCTAGGGGAACTTAACTCTTTTTTTGATGAAGAATGGAGGCGATGCCATAAAGTTCCACCAAGGTGATGCTAGAAGGCCGCACAACAATCGACCCATGACACCTACGATAAGGAGAGGTGAGCACCTGAGGCGATTTGGTGGCAAAGGACCGATACATTTCTCTCTTGGTTCTTGCAAATTCTTGAGCACCCCACGCGTTTCGATGGCAACATGAGATGACGATTATTCTCGTAGAAATTAGCAGCAAAGGTCAATGAAATATGCACATGAGACGATGGTGTCCTATTACTATGCGTCATGACACACTGCACAATGGCAACGACACACATGCATATTGGAAGAAATAGTGGAGATGGCAACATCCCCATCATTTGATGGGTTCTCTACGGGGAGTATCAAATCTTGATGATTTCTTGTCGGATTTGTTGCAACGGCTATATTTTTGACAACCCATACCCCACCACTATAAATAGGACCCTTAACCCATTGTTTAGAACACACATTCCAAGGCAAAACCTCTTTCGCTCTCTTTCTCAAAGCTCTATTCGAGGTCGTCTCTCTTGCTCTCTACTTCAAGGTCATCTTGAGTGCCAGTCGTCTATCCGCTCTGTTTGCAATTCAATTATTTAATAGAACATGCATTTTCTTAGCCTCAATATTCATATTGCATATTTATATTTGAGTCTTTATAGATTGTTGTAATCTTTTCTTTATTGTTGTACTGTAACACTTGGTAATTCATCCAAGGTGTTCAAAGGACTTGGTGTTTTATCCAAGTTGTCGGAGACTTTGGTTCAAATATTCTATTCCTTGGACTTGTTCTCTAGAATGGTGGTAAAATCAAGATTTTTTAATAACTGACGTTAAAGAGTTATGCACATAATCAAAAAACTTTCAGATGCTTTCTAGCTTAATGCTAATAATCATGCAATCATGAGATCAAAGTAGGATTCGAGAATACGGAAAAAGGTGTGGATATATAACATCAACAATTTGAAAAAAAGCCGATTTACTTATATTTAAAATTTGCATTTGGTCCACTTATCAAAATCAGAAGGATTTCAAGGACAATCCAAGTTAATGATTTTGTTCTCAATGGTTGCATCTACCACCTCGAGCAGAAAAGACATGGAAATAGAGGGTGTTATTCTTTATCTTAATATGAATAGTCATTTGAAATGAAAAACGATTCTTTTAAAAAGGAAAAAGGGCGATTGTATATCTTTGCAAGTTTGAGAATAGAGCTACAAAGACCAACACTCTTTGAGAATCTTGGCAAGCTTAAATACATTCCCTACGTAAAATCATTCCTGATGGAACAGAGTCAGAGCCATGTTCCTAGCTAACTATAATGTCAGAACCAGAGTCAGAGCCAAACTCTTGTCATTTTTCCAAGTCGATCCCATTGGTTCCAATAGCCAATGCACTCATTGATAACAGTTGCCTCTCAGGTCTCTCTGGAACTCCAGCAAATTAAGGACGTGTGATCCATGTCCTTAATATCCCCGGAGAATCATGGACATGATCCATCTACCCGTTTAAAAATTCTATGCTTGGAGCACCAATCCACATTCGTACCTACTTTAGACGCCACAAAAATATTTGACTGACAGAGGTTCCTCTCAATTCCAAATTCTCTAGCTATCATGTGCATGGTTCCCTAGTTAAATAACGACTAATGCGGAAAGGAGTAGATAAGACTTCTTGATTGCGAGGCTCTCCTCATAATAAAACCCTCATGAACTTCTCACTCCCTTGTCCCAAAGACCAAATGGATAAAAACAAAATCTACATACCATTTAACCATGCATATACCACATGCATCCATGGTTAAGGTCAAACAGATGCAAAAATCAAACGTAAAGACGCTGCTAGGCCCATTACCCTAAATGTCGGTTTTGGTCACCATTCCTGTGACGACCAAAACGAAATTTTGACTGAAATTTTGGTCATTTCGGTCATTTTTGTACTAGGACCCCATATTTTGGTCATTTTTGGCCATTTCGTTCGAATTCAGATAACCTGTCGAAATCGAAATTCGGCTTATTTTCACCAAAATTTGAGACCATGGCTAGGGCGCAACCAGCCCCCGAGGGCTGCCTCCAATCCCCTGTGCCACCTCCAGGAAGCGGCTCTAGCATGCTTGGATCGCCTCCAGGTCTCCAAGGGTCCCCTCTCGCCATCGAGGGTTCCTTACATCCTTCTATGGTTGTCGTCAGAACCATCTAGGTCATCCTAGGCCCTCATGTAGGCTGATCAGAGGCCTGATTTCAACCGAAAGCGGTCTGATTTTGACCGGAAAACGTGATTTCAGACCTATAAATCACATTTTCCGGCCATTGCACGTACTAAGGTTTGATGAGGGTTGTTGTATGAGTCTACATGTACAACCAATTTTCCATATGATAGTGTATACTCGCTCAGATCGGTCTACTTCCCAGTTGAGTTCCGTTTTTAACCGTTCTTCTATCATGTCAGAGAACATGGGTGATATCTTTTCTTCGTTCACTGCTTTCAAGGGTCTAGTTCCCATCGTAAAGATGGATGCGACCGATTATGAGTTGTGGTCCATTCAATTTCTCTCCCTCATGCAGTGCAACAATAAGGAGCACATTTTGACAAAGCTAGAGCCAACGGATAAGACTGGGGGTAATGCTTCGTGGAATTAAGACGCCACATACACGTATTTGGCTCTCTGGGACCCTCACCACAATGATAGCCAATGATATTGTGAATCATCCTACCGTCGTGCCAATGCAGGATATTCTTGCATCTACTTATGGCTGAGCGAAGAATGATGCCAAGATTCTTCAACTTCAGTTTGATATACACATGGACAATCAGAATGCCGTCCACTAGTACTACACACATTCTACTCCTCGCTTCGTGACATGTTCGAGAAGCTTCATAGCTTCATGCCTATTACGACATTGATAAATCCTTGATTTATCATCTCTATTTGTATTTATTATCCCTCTAGCTTAAGTATTTCATTATTAATAATTAACAAATAGCTTAATTTGACAAATAACATAGTGTAATTAATAACACTGATATAAATACGTTATTATGTCCTTTATTTTATGTGTTTATTTATTATTAAAAATCTAATAAAAATTAGTTTAATATTGCATATATTTATTTTAATATTATTAATAAATTCTGAATAAAAGAATAATAATATAAGAAAATAAATCAAGTATTTTTAATGCATTAAAAATACCTACAAAATATTATTATGTATATTTAATATAATCTTACTTTGAGTTCTACATGGTGAACACTTTTTGTAATTTTATCTCTAAGTATTTTATTTTGATTTTACACTATTTATTCCGTTTCTTTCAGTTCTGATTAGGCGACTTGACTCCACTTGTACTCACAAGGTGGCCTGGCTCCTTTACCTCATCCACACCTTTTCCTTGCCATCTGATCGTTCTTCATAAGAAAGATGTGAATCCATCCGTCCCACACTACACAATCGTCTGATCTAGTGCCCGATCACCATTCACCCGCACCCAAACCATGCCCATCAGATCCGTATTAGATGTTTGTTAGATCATTCCCAACCTCCTACCTACATGCTCGAAGAGATGCGAATGATCTAACCTCCCTAACCTCTCCATTTATCCCCAATCACATCCATCTTCATCTATCGTCGATTCCACGACCAATTTCTTTTCCCAACTTCCGTCTTACACGCTAACCCCCTAAATTCCCTCAAACCTAATAGCTTTACCAACTGGAGATGGTTGAAACCCCTGCCTGGGGAACCACTTCCGACCATCTTCTTCAAGTACTCTATCTTCACCGCCTGCAACGTCTGTCTACCTTTATGAGAGGTATTCCCTAGCATTCTCCTCCCCTTCGTGACAGAAAGGAGGGAGGATTGAAGTGTTGATAATGGGCTCCACCTCCAGTGTTGACCCATGGCCGAATAGGCCATGCTACAACGTCTCTGACCACTGTTCAATTCGTGCTGCGGTTGAGCACTTTAAGCGATGACCCCGAGACCACTTGAGCCTCAAGACCCAAGCCAACCAAGTCGTCCCTCCTTTCTTCAAGGTCAGTGACCACTGTTCAATTCGTGCTGCGGTCGAGTGCCCTTCTCCAAAATTGCAACCAAGTCGAAGGGCGCGTGCTTCACGTGCGACCCTTAGTTATTTTACATTTATTCCCAGCCAGGTCTCTCATTTCATAGAAAAAGCCCCCTTCACAAGGGTTTCATATCAACAGGTGAGTGGCGGTTTATTTTAATTGCAATTCGGTCCCTACATGGACTATATTGTGATGCATTTTGTATTTTTGTTATGTTTTATTTACAGTATGCCCTTAGATTTAATGTTGAATAGCTTGAGCATTAAAACTCTAATTGAGTTGATTTCATTTTCATTGCAAAGCTAATTTAATTCTATTTGAGATGGCATAATTGTATGTTGATTTGATAATCTAAATATCATGAATTAATTAGTGATCTATATTGTATAACTGATTCATATATAAATACCATTCAATTAATTTAGCTTCAATTAAATAGATAATTGATTCCGTAGTTGAAACTATTTTTATTGCTTCAGGAGCATAAATTATGTCTCTATATGTATGTTTCTATTTAGTTTCATTTTGTTCTTTTTGTTGACTATTTAACTTGCATTGAAAGTCGAATAAAAATCATTCTCCTTTATATGTCAACTGTTGCATTGCTTGGGTTACTTTTGACCTAGATAATGCATTAATCGCTTAACATTGATATTAATATCTGGTTAATTGTATTGATAGCTCGTGACCTTGTGTTCGACCCTGGACTTATGCATGATAAATTTAAGACAAGTCCTCTTCACGAAGACATTCCGACTCAGTCCTGATAAGTGCTAATTGATCACATTACAACGGATAATTCTTAAGATAGTCAGTTAACGTTTTCTCAAACATCCACTGAGTAAAAGATGCCATACATGAACTCCACGATGGTTGTAATCTTTTTGGCTACGCTCGACCCGGAGTATGATGCATCACGGGCACAACTTCTTATTGGAGCGACCATACCTCCCATATAGGAGGTCTATAATCGTCTCAATAGGCTTCTTATTCCTCCTACTGCTACTCCACAACCAACTTCAGCGATGGTTGCTTCTCGCGACGGAGGAGTGTCTACCCAGTTCAGAGGGCGTAGTCCCCGTGGGAGAGGCGGTGGACGACATCATGGTCCTTGCACCTACTGTTGTCGTTCAGGATACTCAGAGGACACTTGCTATCTGAAGCATGGATACCTTGCATTTGCTCGCATGACAGAACAGATCGAGCCTTCGGAGACTACAACTTCCCAGAAGATCCACATCTGGATGACATTGTCTCTCGCATACGAGAGATCATGACTTCGGTGATCGGCACCACCGTTACATGATCCATAAATACTACAATTGTAGCCAGAGACTCTTTAAGCTCCTTAGGTTTTGCTTACGATTTTTCTGATAGTAGCGGTGCCGATATGTCAGGGTAGATCTTGGACTACGACACATCCCAACATATGTATGGAGATAGAGCCCAGTTCAGGTCCTACAGGACTATACCTCATGGTAGATGGGTTGTTATTGCTAATGAGCTCCATTTACCCATCACATGATTGGGGGAGGTGTATATGTCACCATCCATTCGCCCTTAAAATGTTTATATGCCCCTAATTTTCTGATGAACTTACTTTCTATTAGTCAGATTACTAAGGATATGCATTGTCGTGCATTTTTGACCATTCGTCTCTTGTGTTTCAGTACATACTCACAGGTAGGGAGATTGGATGTGGCCATGAGCAGTGGGTGCTTTATAGACTCGTTCAACCTCTTTACGTTGGTGCCTACACTATTCCTACTGGATCAGTCTCACCGTACCTGTGGCACCTTCGTTTTGATCACCTTCCTCTGCATAAGTTGTGTCATGTCCTTCTATAGATCTCCACACGATCTTCCTTTCAGTGCGAGGCTTGCCGGCTTGGGAAGCACTACCGTTCCTCCTTTCTATCTCGTCAGGGTCGGAGCAATTCTCAGTTGTTTGATGTCCTTTATTTAGATACCCGTGCTCCAAGTCGTGTTCCTTATCACCATGGACATCGTTTTTATTTGGTCATTGTAGATGATTTTTCTAGACTTTCTTGTGTTTTCCTTTTGAAGAATAAGTCTGAGCTGTCAATGTCAAATATCTGCGTGCTGATAATGTCTTAGATTTTTACACCCTACAACTTTCTGAGTTTCTCAAGTCTCTCGGCATTGTACACCAGACCTCGTGAGCCCATATATCTCAACAGAACGGTGTTATCAAGCGCTAACACCGTCACCTACTCGATGTAACCAGAACCCTGTTGATTCAGAGTCATGCTCCTCACACCTACTGGGTGATGCGGTTCTCACTGCTTTCTATTTAGTGAACCACATGCCTCCCTCTATTTTAGGAGAAAAGATCTCTTTCCCGATTATGTTTTCCGAGACGAATATATTATCCCTCACACCGCGTGTGTTTGGATATGTAGCCTTTGTTCATGATTTTTCTCCTAGTCGTGACAAGCTCTCCTTAGAGCTGTCAAATGTGTTTTTGTTGGTTGCTCTCGTGCCCAAAGGGGTACCGTTGCCTTGATCTGCTTCGGCGGAAATACTTCGTTTATATTTTTTTGAGTATGTCATGCATTTCTCTCATACAATTGACAAACTGGCCCCATCAGACTCTGATGACGAGATCTACATGACTCCACCTCCTACAATCCTACCACCTCCTACATTTACTCCTGCTCAGCCGCTACCATGGCCTCAAATTTCTGCGAAATTCGGTCGAATTTCTGTCGAATATCGATATCCTTTCGTAATTGAAATTCGACCAAAATGGCTGAAATGACCGAAATATGGGGGCCATAGTACCAAAAATGAATGAAATTTCGGTCGAAATTCGATCAAAATTCAATCTAAATTTCGTTTCGATCCGTCACCAAAATGGTGATCGAAATCGATATTTAGGGCCTTGGCCACCACCCAGTTCACCACCATCGCCATCTCCTGTACCTACTTCTGCTCCACCTGCTCATGTGACTGCCCTTGGACTACCACCTACATTAACTCAGTTTTCGCCACGTGTGTTTACTCGCAGGTCTTGATTTGTTCCCCCTGCTTAGAGGTCATCCCCATTATCCAACACGCCTCATGTATGGAATGAGCACATTGTTTCTAATGATGGCACTAAGTTGTCTGTGCAATAGGAGTCACTATAGGATGCACAAATATCCTCTCAAAAGGGTTATTTACAGGTTCATGGCATGACAAATGATCTTGATGTGCCGATTGCTCTACGAAAGCAGAGACATACGCAAATACATATCCTCTTGCAACCCCATGTTTCCTTGAGCAGTCTTTCAGAGGATTTCAGAAGATAACATTATTCAAGACAATCAATGGCATCTAGCCATGTAGGAGGAGATGGCCGCGCTACAATCGCGTGGCACTTGGAGTCTTATTTTAGATCCAGTTGGCGCATTTGTTGTTGGGTGCAAGTGGATGTTCACTGTGAAGCATCGTGTATATGGCAATGTGGATCGCTACAAGGCATGACTTGTAGCAGATGGGTTCACCCATACATATGGGGTGGACTATTAACATACTTTTTCTCCAGTTGCCAGACATTCTACTTTACGTATCGTTCTGTCTGTTGCTGTGACACGAGATTGGCCACCTCTATCAGCTTGATGTGAAGAATGTTTTTCTATATGGTGAGATCTACAGGAAAAGGTCTACATGCAACAACCACTTGAGTTTGCTGTTGCATGGGAGTATTAGAAGGTTTGCAGGGCACACAAAGCTATTTATGACCTTAAGCGGAGTCTAAGAGCATGGTTCCAGAAGTTCTCGGACTTGATAGAGCAACATGAGTTTGTGCAATCGACTGCCTATCACTTTCTGTTTATCCACATGTCCTAGAGTGGTACATTTGTCATTCTTGTCTATGTTGATAGTATCATTGTTACAAGGGTTGACAAGCATGGCATCCTTGTTGCCAAGGATTTCCTAGTTCAGCAATTAGCGATGAAGGACCTTGGCAGTTTACACTACTTCTTTGGACTGGAGTTTGTCAGGAACCAACGAGGTCTTGTGATGACCCAGATGAAGTATGTTAGATATATTCTTTCTGAGACATACATGGCAGATTGCAGACCTGCCACTACTTCTATGGACCCGAGCAATGAAGCTCTACGATGATGATGTTGAGGCGATCGACAAGAGGAGGTACATGGATCTTGTTAGCAAGCTCATGTATGTGACCATTACCCGGTCAGATATATCCTTTGCCGCGAGCAAAGTGAGTCGATTTATGGAGCAACTCAACCATGCATATATAGATATAGTCTATATGATTCTGAGGTATCTGAAGGCATCACATGGCACTGGACTTCTATTCAGTAGAGGTACATCCCTTTCAGTTACATCATGTACATATGCTGATTATGCTGGGTTGTCTACTTCAGACTCCACAGTGTTCACAGGGAATTCCCTCGTGTCTTGGAAGAGCACGAAGCAGATCTTGGTTGCCAGATCTAGTGCTGAGTTAGAATTCATAGCTATGTCGCAGGATAACACAGGGATGTTGTGAGTCAAATCTGTTCCTACTGACCTGACTATCGAGGTGCCTCTTCCCATGCACATGCGACAACCAGGCTGATCTTTTAATTCTGAATAACCCTGCCTTCCATGTGAGGACCAAACATATAGAGTTGGAGTATCACTACTCTCGTGACATGATACAGAAGGGTCTCATCGCAACTACTCATGTCCGCTCTGGAGACCAGACAACAAATGTACTTACTAAGGTCTTAGTTAGATGGCCTTACCATAGATGCTGCTCCAAGCTGAGCCTGATTGATATCTACGCTCAAGCTTGGGGGGAGTTTTGAGATGTTGGTTCTCTTTTACAATGTTTATGTAATTTCTATTTTCTTTGTATTCCTTATGTAATTTTCCCAACAGATTTCTCTCCTATATTAGAGAACTCTAAGGCCTCAACAATACTGCTATTCATTCTTTCATCTCCACAAAAACTTTCTGAAGTTTGCAAACCATCTGACACTCTTTCTCAACAACGAACTTAGGTGGCTGTTGTATATAGACTTCCGCATTTAGATCACCATCGAGAAATTCGTTCTTTATTTCAAGCTGAGATAATGACCAGTCCCGTATCACTAGAATTGAGAGGAGAATTGTGAACCCCCGAGGATCCGGGTACCCGTTTACGCGCATTTCGCAATAATTCATTTACATGAGATCGCATTAACTACAGAAATACAGGGAAATTTTTCGCGCGGATAATTTTCCACATGACATTCACAATCATAACCACAAATTATTAGAACAATTGTCACCAAAATCTTATTTCATTAACTTCCATATATTTCACATGTACAAAGTCTGACAGTACATACAGTATATCCCAAAAATCTGACTGAAGAGAAAGAAACATAATACAATATAAATTGAACACAAATTGGCACAAAATAAACCATACCATTGGGTATAAATTTTATCTCCTGAAATCATTAACCCGCTACTGTGCTAAAGGCTCCTTGCCTGCCATGCGTGCAAGGAAGAAAAGGCGTCAGCGGGTGCTGGTACTTCCCATAAGTTTATATAAAAATAACAGACATTTATTATTTACAAAAGAAAGCAAGTAGAGAGGCATGAGCAACTCAAAATAAAGTTCATTTCTACTTGCAAATGTAAAAGGTTTTCAAATCTCTAGTAAGCACCTCTCATGATTAGCCATTAACCCAACATTTCCCACATAAGCATATTTATTTTATAACTAATTGATCATAGTAAGTATATTTCATTCTCATATTACTTAGAGATCATAATTGTGGATTTTGATGATGGAAAAGATGAGATGAGAAGATATAATGATTTATTAAATTCTTAAGTCTAGTGGATAGTCTGTGGTCTTGGTTCGTGTGAAACCTCACACTATCACTCTAAGATTTGGGAAAAGTCTTAGGGTTGGGGTGCCTCCGTAGGCATGCGGTGTTGTATAATGCATCCTAACTAAGTTCCCAACACGTCCACTAGCTTAATTAGATTTCGAATTAGACTGTAGTTACTTCAATTTACTTAACTTAAGTATGATCTTTATGGGGATTTCAAAACTGATTATAGTCACTTCTAATTATCTCAATTTTAATTGTGATTTCCTCCAAACCATGACTGTAACTCTCTCTCTGATGTAACTCTCGATGATGTAGATATAGATGTAGATATGGATGATCTGGATGTAGAATCGCCAAGTCTGTTGGCGAAAGAAAAACTCAAGCGGTGAAGAAGCCAACACAAGGGCTCTTCCGTCTCGCCCTCTAGTTGGAAGGACAGTCCAATAGAGGGATAGGTCTACTTCCAAACTACGCCACTGAGACGGGTGAGAGGGACTTCCCGGAAAAGTCACTCTAGAAAAACAGCCCGACCGGTAACGGGCAACCGAGCTCGTACGTAAAACTGAAAAACCAGGATCCCCCGCCTGGGTATCCTAAAACAGGGTCAGCGGAACTGGTCTAAAATCGGGATCCCAACGAGGCGTAAAAACACTGCGAGCTCGCGTAAAAATCGAAAGAGGACTGGGATCCTAGACCCGCGCACTTGGCGGCCGCTGCCCTAACTGGGCTTCCTATCTCCCGCCCAGGTGAGGGTCACCGCGCCCTCGCACGGTTAGGTGTAAAAGTCACCACAACCGGCATCCAAATTTATAATTTTGATATTGATTCACGATCGTTATCACTGCTTGTAAACTCCTCTCTTTCCCACTTCTTTTTGTGGTTAATCAAATAGATCTAGATCTCTTGGTTTGTGATAGTGATTCATAGATAGTAGAGTATACTTAAAAGATGATTTTCTAAGATGATCTAACTTTATGGTTAGAGGTTACCATTGATGATGCAATCATATAGTTAAACTTAACTTAGTCTTAATGGATAGTCATTCCGGAAATAATGTCGCATCCAGCTATATGAAATCAACAGTATAAATTATAATTCAAAGGTGTTTATTTCAATTATATGTATTAATCAAAGGTACCAATATCCTCTTCTCAAGGTCTTTCTAATCCCAATAGTCTAGTCCAAAATAAGAGTAATCATGTCGAGATTATATTTGACTAAAAGTAGATGTGATTAAGCTTTTAATCATAGGAGTAACCCAAGTATCTCCTAGTGGATAATCAACCTATATTACTTCTCCAGGGAAGTCGATCAATACTGCCGGTAACAAGGAATTCAATATAGGTTGTTCAATATTACACAAAACCAGTAAATAAACTTAGATAGTGCAAATTTTCTCACATTTTAAATAATGACAATATGGTAAAGTAGGTTATTTTGCATTTGTCCCATGTTAATTTAATTCATATACTTGTCCATGAAGCATGTCCTAAATCTCCACATATACATTTATAGTATTATTCATACAATAAATTACTGTTTGTAGACAGGTTTTAACTTTGCAACGTGAACCCTGTATCCACACATCTTTAGGTTCCAATTAATTACTACTCTTCCAATCTTGTTCCTGATAAAGTTCCTGCATATTTTATTTGAAGTGAGCTGAAACCCTCATAATTCGTTTAGCCCTTTAATTCACTGTTACACTATGTATTATGCTTATGATTATGAAATTTAACAATCCATTATCATGACAGATCTGATGAAAACAATTCTTGATACTTTGATATTAGCATGTCACTCATGTGCTCTAAGTAGGATTAATGAATTAGCCTTCATCATGATGCTTAACCTAAGGATGATGAATTGAAGTCAAGAGCTCTAATACCATGATCTCTAGTTGAGTATGCCCGGTATCTTGACACTGTAATCCCATGTATCACTAGAGCATTCTATTGTATTTAAGTATCTATATAGAATACTACACCATTGGTAACAAGAAAGTTGTGGATCCAACGATGGTGTTAAGTGTGGGTACATAATCTCGTTAGTTTTGCTCTTTTTACCATGTAATCATATCACTCATAATGAAAATTAGTGAAATGGAACTGATGATCTTTTACTGCCCAATTTTAGTCACTATATTCTAAATAAGATTAACTAAAATTTTCATTTCTAAACAACCAATTTATTTACAGTAGCCAGGAAATGGATTTCTTATTCCAAAGAAATGTAATATTAACAGTAGATTATTCATACACTCCCTGGAAGCTTTTAAGATATTTATATATATGACTATTAAGTTCAACTTTTGGATTTATTTTAATAGATATGATATAACCATTTAATATTATACGAAGCAGATTTATAAGGACTGGAGTAGAAACAATTTAATTCTGATTTGCATGAGATAACCTCAACGAGATCAAATATATACCAATAGATGATAATCAAAGAAGCTATGTTTTTAATATTTTGATGATACCTTAAATATTAGCAATCATTTGCACAGCAAAAAGAGGGGTTTAATTAGGCATGCATGGCAGCAAAAGAATGGAAAAGGGATTGTACATTTGATCAGGTTTAAAGCACATGCATGGCAGCAAATGATGGGGAAGGAGGTACCTCTCAAAATCCTCAAATTTAAAGGAGAAGAGTTGCATGCAGTTGCTTCCACAGTGGCTGGACAGCAGCAGGAGGCCTCTTTGGAGCAGTCCAAGCCTTGGATGTAGCAGATCCTACTGTTTGGACAGCAATTGCAGGGACTCCAGGAAGTCTTCCAGCACTAGAAATGTCTACAGGATCGACTGCTTGCAGCAGTTGATCCAAATCCCCAAATTTCCAGCAACAATTGAGAGGAGGTGGGGGATGGAAACCCTCTCCCGTTGGAGACTTTGTGAGGGAAATTTGGGGGAAAGAAGTGAGTAAGATAAAGAGGAGAAAGATGAGGAGTGACTTGTTCATGCTTGGCAGCAATACGAAGAGCTATGGATTGTACCTGTTAGATCCTGACTCGTAGCAGATTTTACATGCAAGTAGTTCCAAGAACAGTGGCTACTGTTCGGTGGTCTGGAAAGATGGTTTGAGAGATTCTTTGGCTGGAATAACAGCAACCATCTCAGAAAAGAAGAGGATGCTCGTTGGATTTGAGGAAATTAAAAGGAAAGAAGAAGAAATGGTAAAAGCAAGGAGAAATAGGGGAGAAGATATCGTGGAAATGTAAGAAGATTAAAGAAACGAAGGGGAACATGGGCCGATATTAATAAGGTGGGAAGATTTCCTTTATTGACATGTGTAAAGCTTTTGAAGACATTTGGAGGGGTTGAAATGCCCAAGTGGAGAAAATAAAACGAAAAGGTTGTGGTGCTGTACTCTACAGTAGCTGGAAATAATATATATATATATATATTTAGTTCATTTATTTGAGATGTTAAATATGTCCGTACTTGCTCCACGGATGTCGGTTTTCGACACACAATGACTCGTTGTGATCGTCTCTGAACGACGATCAAAATGAGTATAATATTCATATATTTTCGGTCGAGTTTTGAATACCCGAAATTTTCGGATACGGATTATATTTAAGGTTAAATTTTACGATTTAAAAAAATAATCAAACGACCTCCGATTGACGAACGGTCGATTCCATTGGTCTTGTTTCGTCGAATCAGATCTCATGATAGTCTCGGTTCGTTTTGCGGTTTCCGAATTTGCGTCGCGGCTTTTTCGGGCACGCAATACGATGCGATCAATTTTTGGTCGATTTTGCCCAAACGACTTTTGATTCATGATCAATTGATCTTTTAGGTTGTTTAGTATTGACTGGCAAAGTTTTTTGGTTCATTGGACCCAAAATCGGACGAGTTCGGGTTTGTTTGGAAACCGGATGTTACAAGAATCCATAGCGTAGAATTACGAGCCATGGAGAGAAGGTATCATGATAGTACACCCCATATGTATGGGTGAACCCATGACCCAAATGCCTTGCCTTGTAGTAATCAATACTATCATTTATCATGTTGTTTCATTATGAAAATCCACTTGCATCCCACCACAGATGCTCATGTAGGAGTTGCAATAAGGCTCCACATGTTGCAAGACTGTAATGCAGATATCTCCTCCATGGCAAGATGCCACTGACTAGCAAACATGGCCTCCTGGTACGTTTGTGGTGTCTCTACTAGTGATAGACCTGCGGCAAAACTCCTTACATCCTCTAAAAGACACCCCCAAAAAGACATGGGCAATGAGAGGATATGTGGCACACGTACGCATCTGTTTCCGCATAGCAATTGGCACATCAAGGTCATTTGCTTCATCCTTTGTTTATAAACTATTCTCCTTAGAAGGTACTTGCTCGTCCTGTATAGTAACATACAACATAGACAAATTACTATTGCCATCAGTAGAGACAATGCGATCAGTACATACTTGGGGCGTGTTGGATGTTGTGGTAGATCGATAAGCAGAGGGAACATTGGGGGCCTGTGAATGTAAAAATGTGACAAAATCTAAGCCATTGTACTAGATGGTGGAGACGGAAGAGTGACTATATGATGTGACAATGGAGGTGGTGGAGTAGGAGGAACAACATGAGAAGGCGATGGTGGACTAGGGGGAAACCACTAGAGGAGGTGGTGGTGGTGGAGAGGGAGGTGGTGGTACGTGTAAATCCTTTCTTGACTCAGAAGTAGCCATCCTATAACATGTAGGAGCAAAATACATAACTGACTCGAGGAAAGGTAACATCAACGCTTATGTAATACTTCCGTCTCACTGGATCAAAGTAGTGATACCGGTTCAGGGTCAGAGAATATCCCACAAAACACACTTGACCGCTCAGGGAGAGAGCTTGTCACGATCATCGGTCAGATGGTAAACAAAGTCCACTAAAGCAAAGACACGAGGTGTTATCTGGAAAAAAATCCTGATCAGGAAATGCAATCGAGAAAGGAATCTTTTCACTGAACACATAGGAATACATCATGTTGACCGGGTAATAAGCGGTAAGCACATCATCCCCTAAGGAGTGGGGAGCACGACTCTGAGTGAGAAGAGTCTTGGTCACGTCAAGGAGATGATGGTGTTTGCATTTTGCAACACTGTTCCACTGAGAAGTGTAGGGACATCAAGTTTGATGTATAATGCCATAAGACCTGAAGAAATGAGATAATTTAGTAGTACCAAACTCTAAGGCATTATCAGAATCGATATACATAATCGTAGTGTAAAATGTTCTTTATGAATGACAAATACAACCTTAGACTTGTTTTTCAAAATAAAACCTATGACAATACAAAATAAGCATCGAGAGCTACAAAATAAAACATGTGCCTCTGATGATTAAGGATATGATTGGGACCCCGGATATCAAAATGTACAAACTCAAATAAAGAGCTACTTCTACGACTCTTACGTCATGTATAACTGGAACAATGATACTTCCTAAGCTGGAGAACCTTGCACGAAAAGGTAAATTATGGATGAAATCTGAGGGACTACTCTACACAACTTCTGCATAGGAAGATGACCTAACCGAAGATGCAACATATATGAGGAGACTGACCCAGTAGGATTGGTAGAGACATCAACATATGGAGACTGAAGCAGTATGTAAAGACCCCCTTGCTCACTGCCACATCCAATCACCCTACCCGTGAGTATATCCTTAAACAAAAATGCTGAGGGAAAGAGAGCGCGACATTGTAAATCCTTGGTGATTTTACTAACATATAGTAAATTCATTGAAAATTAGGAGCATGAAGAACATTCTGCTGGTGCATGGAATGTGATAGTCTGATGTCCCCTTGTCTAGTAATCAGGAATGTGTGACATCACCAATAACTATTGTTCTGCTAGGGTAAACAGTTCCGTAGGAAGTGAACTGATCCCTATCTCCACATCGGTGATGAGTAGCACATGAATACATTTTTTTTGAAATCCAGAAACAAGGGGGAAGCACTCGAAGGTGCACGCCCCAAATAATTTATACAAGAAGAGAAAGAGAAAAACAAAAGCGAGAAAGACAACATCCACGCTCCGAAGCCGTTACAACGCCCGACCCCTCACCCCTACAACGCCCAATCCTCGACCAGGTGGTTAGCAAAAAACGTCACGTTCTCCCGGTAAAACCTTTTCCCCAAGAACACAAGATCATTCCTTCCCCGCCAAATCGCCCACAGAAAGGCGATAGGAAGGAGCAAGTCCCTCACCGGCCTCCCCTTATTTGCCTGAAGCGACATCCAGAAAGGCGGGATACCGCTCGTGTTGTACCAATCTAAACCAGTCCCTTGCCAAACCTGCGACACCATTTCGCACCCAAAGAAGAGGTGCTCCGCCGACTCAATCGCCTCATTGCAAAGCATGCACCTATCGGAGATGTTACCCAAAAGCCTGGCGCACCGGTCCCTCGTCATGAGCCTCCGTTTTCGGAGCAGCCTCTAGAAAAAGCCAACCCTCTCTGGCAGCCTGAGCGCCCACATAAAAGCACAATCCCGGATAGCAATCTCCGACAGTGACGACACCGGCCGAGCAATAGCCCCAAACATATTCCTCACCGAGAACGGGGTCTCCCGTCAACACCAATGGTCACGCCGCCTCAGAGGGCAACCCACCTCCCTCACTGCATCGAGCAAAGCAGGAACTCCTCCAACCTCCAATCAGAGAAATTCGCTGTAAAGGTGGGGCACCAATTCCCATTGCTCCAGCAGGCCTCCACCGAGCACGATTTATCCCCAGCCAAAGCATACATCCGCGGGAAGCGAGAGCAAAGCGGCCCCGTCCCGCCCAGTCATCCGTCCAGAAGGAGAAAGACTATCCCCCACCAAGTACCGGCCCGAAGAGCTTGGAATTCCTCAAGAACACGTCCACGACCCCCCTCCAAAAAGGGGTGGGAGCCGCCACGCGGGACACCTGCGGCGGCAAGGCCCCCCCCACTTCATAAATCTTCCGCAACACAGCACAGTATAGGTCCTCCCCCGGCACCCAAAGCCTGCTCGCCCACTTAAGCAACAGGGCGTCGTTCATATCCTTGAGCGACTTCACCCCGAGACCACCCTGCTCCTTCCTGCAGGTTACATCCTCCCATCCCACCAAGTGCATCCCCCTCGACCCTCCCCCATGTTTCCCCCATAAGAACGCCCTCATCCGCTTCTCCAGTCTGGCCCTAATCCCCTTAGGGATCCTCCGGTTGGACAGAAAATAAATTGGAATGGATAAAAGGACCGCCTTTAACAGGACCAACCCCCCCTCCCCCCCTGGAGAGACACATGAACTTCCAACCAGCCAAACGAGCCTCCATCTTCTCCACCACCCTCAACCAATCCCTTAACCGAGTCCTCCCCACGCTCAAGGGCATCCCCAGGTAATCCATAGGCAAAGAGGTGCAAGCCGACCCCAAAGCCACCACTAACTCGTCACTGCTCTGAGCCGCAAGGCCGAAAGGAACGAACTTGGATTTGCCATCATTCTTGAACAACCCAGATAATTTGCCGAAGATCTCCAGAGCTGAGGCCATCCCTCTCGCCTCATCAAGCCCCCCCCCCAATGAATAGCAACGTATCATCGGTGTACTAGAGGATGGGCACCATCACCTCCCCTCTGGAGAAACCCCTCGAGATGCCACTGTTGACCACGCGAGTCGCGAAATCAGATAGAACATCAGCCGCCAGGATAAAGAGCATGGGAGCCAACGGGCACCCCTGGCGCACCCCCCTCCGAGACTGAATCAATCTTCCCTCCGGGCGCCCGTTCACCAAAAAAAAAGAAAGAGGCGGTGGTGACGCATCGCCTCATCCACGAGATCCACTACTCCGGGAAGCCCTTCCGCCGAAGCACCGACCAGAGAAATCTCCTGTCCAGATTGTCGTAAGACTTCTTAAAGTCAACCATCCAAAGGACACCACTCACATCCCTCCTCTCCCAATCCCCAATGATCTCTGACACAAGCGTGAGGCAATCAGACATGTGCCTCCCAGGAAAAAGCTGATTGCAGCGGGGAGATAACGCTGCCCCGAATACCGCCTAAGCGAATAGCACGTACGTTCGCTATAATAAGATAAATAGCGTTGTAGACCGCAATAGGGCGAAAGTCATCGATGCTAACCGACGCCGGGGACTTGGGCACAAGAATGATCAACACGCGATTGATCCTGTCGAAGCCATCGTCCCCTTCGCAGGAATTCAGACGCCACCTTCAGCATCTCGTGGCCGATTAGATCCCAAAAATCTCGGTAGAACGCACCGGAAACCCGTCAGGTCCAAGAGCCGCGTCGGCATTTAAATCCCAAACCGCATCCTTCAGCTCCTCCAAAGTGACACCACGAACAAGCGAGTCAGCGTATGAGCCCGCCACCGTACGCGTGCCACAGCCCAACCATCTCCATAACCTCGGAATAGATGAAGTGAACATGTCCTTGAAATGGGCCGCAATAGCCGCCCCCATCTCCCTGTTCCCCTCTGCGCGATGCCCATCAATGGTGATGGAGTGCAACACATTTGTCCTGCGCCTCCCATTAGCAATACGGTGAAAGTACGAAGTATTCGCATCCCCCTCCCGCAGCCACATGCTTCTCGATCGCTGCCTCCACTCCGCCACCTGCTTCTTATCTTCCAAAGCCACCTTCAATATGCCACCTTCAACTGAGCCGCAGCGCGGTCGGCGAGCTCCTCCACCGTGAGCTCCTTGCGGTCCCCAACTGCGTCAAGTGAGCGAATAGCCTCCTCCGCGTCCCTCCTGGAAGCGCTCCTGGCGGCCCTCGAGTCCCTCTTGAAAGCCGACAGCCGAACCCGCAACGAGGATAATTTTTGCACAAAGCGAGACGCTGCGGAGCCCGAAGCAGCCACCCCCGCCCAATGCGAGGCCGCCAACTCCCTGAAATTGCTCTCCAACAGCTAGCATTTTTCGTATCTAAACATCCCTCTCTGCAGAGATGCCTCCCCCGAGCACCACAAAATAGGATTGTCATAAGAACACCCCGCGGTTTTGCCGCCACCGACGCCAATGCATAAACCTCCAACAGCTCGATCGACGCTAGGAATCGATCAAGGAGAGATCTTGAGTTGGAGCTCCTCCATGTATACGCGGTGTCACCCGCATCCATGACCTCCAAGCCGAAAGAGTCCACAACATCCGCAAATTCAAGTGAACCCGGGTCCCGCCACCGATTGCAATTTTGTCTCCTGGAGCATAACGATGTCGCAACCCCATTCAATGCATCTGTATCCCACAACCCTCCGCTTATCCGGGTCGCCGAGCCCCCGCACATTCCAAGAGAGTACTTTCATCTGGAAACTTCTGTACCCCCAAGAACTCAGGCCACCCTCGCGGTCTCCGCTACGAGCAGCTTCAACGGCGGGCATGACACCACCTCTGATCGCGATGACGTGGACCTATCCCGCCTTCGGTATTTCTTTCCGATCCTCCTGTCGCTCGTCCCCTTGCCATCCAGAATGGCGGGCACATCCAAGATTGAGCCATACGCACCACCCTAGACGGGCTCTCCCGAACCCGATGTGGAGGTCGCCGAGGCCGACCCGGACGCCCGAGCCCGAGCAATCCCCGCATCCAAATTATGAGAGACCAGAGAAAAGCCAACCACCTTCGAAGCCTCCCCTTGCATTCCATGAAGCTCCCAGGATGGAGAGAACCATGTCGAAGCAGTGGAAAACGAAGCAAACGGAGTTGGTGTCTCTAGATCCGAACATGCCCGACCGCTACCCGACCCCTGGACGTCCACCGGATCCGCCCCGAAAAAAGAGACCGCAACCGGATCCGTAAAGAAGCCCGAATGATCAACCCGGACCCCAAGATCCACCTCCGCATCCGGCTCCATCACAAACGACGCCGAACCAAGAGCCCGTCCGCCCACGTCATCATGCAGAAAGAATAAGTTAGGTGGCACGTACAGAGTTGGGGAGGAGTTAACGAAGCGCCGCGTGCATGGGAGAGAGTGCCCCTCACCTCCAAAGGATCCCCTCGGAAACCCAACCGACAACACGGTATCCGAAGTGCCCCCGATCCCCCGGCCGGGCTCCTGCCACTGCTCCTCCGGTGGGGGCGAAGGTTCTTCCCATTGTTTTTAAAAACGCGCCTCGAGGCGCTGAGGCATACGCTTCGAGGCGTTTTTCAAGGAAAAACGCCTCGAGGCTATAGCCTCATTCAATCTCAATGAGGCGTGCGCCTCGAGGCTTATGCCTCGAGGCGTGCCTCGAGACGCTGCCTCATGAATGGGCTGTTTTTTTTAATTTTTTTCTGCAATATTTTTTTCTTTTCTTTTTGATTGTGAGCTTTTCATCTTTCTTAAACATGTATTTTCAAGTCTCTAAGCTCATGATTCACTGAAATGTATTTTTTTAATTTATTAACATATTAAGCTTATTTTTACTTTGTTATGCATGTTTTTTATAAATCAACATGAACAAAAAATTGAGTCTTGAGTGCTTAAATCTAATGCCTCTATTCTTTAGTATGAATCAAGCATAAATGCTTTCTTTATTAAAATGTTTGGATGCAAGTCCCCTACTTTGACCTAAAATTTAAAAAGTATATTTTTGTAAACATGCCTCATCTTTTCTTCTATTCAATATAGACTAAATTAATAGACATCAAATCATGCATGGACAAATATGATCATAACATGCAATATTCAAGTATTTTATCCCCCAATCATTATGGTAAAGTAAAAAGTGATCACATATTCACCGCTTACTCTCTTATCGTTCTGAATTGAATGACACAATTCTCACCTAATTTTGAAAATGGTAGGTTACATCTAGTCCCTTTAGTTAAATTTTATTCAAAACTTTAAATTTTGCGGAGAGTTAGCCATTATTGTGCTTACATATCCATATTTACTTGACTCCTTACATATTTAGAGTTTAAAAAAAGAGAGTTATATAACAACTTGGGTGTTTAAACCATGATGTTAGCCTTGAAACATCATGGAATTATATATTTAATCATAACTATTTAATTTCTAGAACTTGAAGATTGTAATTACGATTAATTATTATATTTTATGAAAAATTTTCTTTCACGAGTGAGGCTTACGCCTCGATACGCCTCACGTTTTTAAAAACCTTGATTCCTCCACCAGCAGCTCGACCTTGAAGGAATAACAACCTACCTCCAAATCTGCAAACGTGCTTCTCACTCCGACCTCGGCGAGGAATCCTTTCGAACACTCGAACAGGATCCTCATGTCCTCCACAGACGTCCCCGGACGCAACCCATCCTCCAGCACAGCTCGGACCATTCCCTACCGTCGCAGGGCCTTCTTTAAACATCCAAGCGATCGCGACAGGAAAGGAACGCCCTTCACCCTCACCACGCACACTTCCACCTCCGAGCAGGCACCATCGACAAACTGAAGGAGCCTCCAACAAACGTTGGCGATGTCCCCATTGAGAAGAAGCCGATCCCTCTGTTCCGCCGATAATCCTCTAACGCAGCATCTCGTAGCACCCAACTGCACCACATCTCCAGCGAAAAGCGGGCCTAAGAACCCACGTAGGTGGGCGCGAACCACGTCCATATCGACTACGCCCCTCATAGCATAACCGATGAGTGCATGCATTCCTGAGCTCCGAACGCCCCCTCCTTTTCCACCCTCAGCTAAAGGCCGACCACCCCCCACCAGAACTCCAGACCCATTTGCAAGCTTCGAAGGACCAACAACCCTACTCATGCTCCCCACCACCTTTGCGTAGGAAGGGCCACCTCGCGTGACCACCGCAACATGCACGAAGCCCCGGCCACTGCTACCCCCAAGCTTTAACGCTGTTGCAGACGCACTACCACGCCTACGAAACGCCATGCAGGTTGCTTGCTGATGCCCCGTGCTCCCGCAAGAGAAGCACCTTGGCGGAGAAGGGCACAACAAGGTCACATGCCCCCTGACCCCGCATCAGAAACACCTTCGCTCGGCTTCTTGTGAGATACCTTCGTCCACTCCCCGGCACCATCCTCCCTCCCTCCCTGGAACACCGCCTTCCCCTTCGTACTGGCGCTTGCCTGCGCACTCGCACTGACACCCGCCTTCACTCTCGTACTCGCACTCGTACTCGCCTTCACACTCGCACTCGCCAATACATGATCCACTTCGAGAGATATACTCTTTGACAAGTAGTAATGGCATATACCGTACCCAAAGTACTAGAGAAAGTAGAAGCAGTGAAGTCGAATGAGTTGGATGGAGCACTAGAAGATTCGGAAGTAGGAAGCATGATCTCCCTCAAACGGGAGATGAACTTATCAGATATCTTATCTCAAGCAGTGACAAGGGGCATATGCGTCTCAATCTGCTCAACAACACAGGCACATGCTGGGAAGACATGCTTAGAGTAACACATGTCCTCAGAGTGATTGAAGCGGTGATAGTACATGAGGAAGAGAATCGTGAGCCACCACTCCTCTACTGCGGAGACCTCATCCTTTGAACTTTGAAGATCCTCTTATTTCACGAGATGCGACCATCAAAGTGGAGGTGTGAGAGGAGACGTATGAAGGAACTTTGATAATGCTCAATCTGCGGTATGCTTCCTTTATGTGATGCATAGGAACATCCACAATTTACTGGGACCATGCGGCGTCATATGCAGGATCAAGGGATGCCAAAAAAACACCAACCATGGTGGTGTTCCTGTACGCCTTCTGCTGCTCTAATGTCACCACAAGAGCAATGAAGTAGTGTAGCTTGTCAAACCTACTTGGGAGATGTGTGTATGGTATGAAGACATCGGTCATTTTGCTTGACTATAATGATATCATGATTGAGCTGGAATATATTTGTCTCATTCATCGCTTGAGAGTATGTGGCTGCGAGGATGTCCCATATCACCTTGATTGTGGGTTGATGCAATATATCATTGTCTATATCCACAACTAGAGTACATGAGAGCCATACATGCGTGTACGTGTCATCTACCTCCCATGAGGCGTTAGATCCAGTTTTGTTAGTCGGCTCCTCATGTGTTACGATGTGCTTTTTCCCATTGCACTACATTAGGCTCATGAATTGCACAGCCTCATAGTTTATCCCATCCATCTTGACGATGGGTGCCGGACCTTTGAAGGTGTCCGAGGATGAGACATTAACCTCGTTCTCTGACATGATGCCAATAATAGACGAAGACGGGGGCTGTAAACCGGAGAAAATGCGTCTACACAAACATATACGGAATCGGTTGGGTGCGTAGACTCATGCCACAATCATTCCCATCAATTCCGGGTTCGCATTAGGGTTGGAGGGATGAATTATTGTTACGAAATCTCATTTTTCCGGTCAAAATTAGACCACAAATTGTCCTTACATGTCGAGAAGCAGGGCCTAGCCAGTCGTGAGTGTGAGAGGAACCATCCCGGATGCCCTATAGCACGCTACAAGGCACTGTAGAGTCATTGCAGCATGCTGGGCCGCGCACGCTGGTGGTGCAGGACGTGTGGTTGCGCACAACAGCGCTTGAGGCAGCATTAGGTGGTGCACAAGGCTGTGCAGAAACACATTGGGTGGCGCTCATAGGTGCAGAAGCCCTTGCTGCGTGGCACATTCGTGTGCGTGGGCTAGCAGAGGTGGTGCGGCAGTGAGATGATGACAGTGCTGGATGTGATGGGAGGTGGGTAGGGTTAGGGTTCGGGGGTAAGAGAACTTCGGTCTATAACACAGATACGTTGTTGAATTCTTCCATGTTCAATCCGCATAATAAATTATTCACCGCCTTGGAGTTATTTATTGCCATCTTTTTCTCCTTGTTGGTGATGGTTCTCTTGAGACTTTGATATTTATGCAATCAATATGCTAACAAAACAGTGGTGCAATGCTTTGTAGTGGGAATCATTAGGACAATCAATTTCGCAAGCTGATTGATCTAGACTAAACTCGATATGCTTTAGTGAGTTATGGTGTAAATTCCATCGAAGATGCTATGCTTTATTGAATGTTTCTGTCTATCAGATATATTTGGATGCATGGTAGAATCCTTCATTTAAGACATCATCATGCTAGAGCACATATCGCACATGCTTTGCTTCAAAATACATCGATCAAACATGGTCCCTTTGACCGTCATGATGAAGACATCATCGATTTGATCAGACGATGACAAATGCGGTGTGTGGGGGAGCTCTTTCTCTATCGAATCTCGAGTGCAGTGAAAATCAACCTCTATATGTTTGGTCCTCTCATTGAAGACAATATTTCAATGAAAGTGACATTCTCGTTAGGAAAAAGGACAGCCTCTCAAGCTCTAACTTCATTCTGAACATGTTGGATAGACATTTCTATAATTGAGAAAAGGAAGTCAGGTTTTTTTTATAGAAAAATTAACTGAGGTGTTGTTGAAGCTCGTACCCTTAGAAGCTTTGGGTCTTATCCATGTAAGTTGAAATCAATGTGATGCATTGATATAGCTTATCCACTTGATGCAGGAAAAGCTCTGGTTTTTGTTTTGACGGCAGAAAAGTAGCCGTCAAATGTGGAGGAAGTTCAGCTCGTCTAGTTGCTTGTCTGTTTCAATATTCAGAACTGCTGGAAAGCCTTTATGATACACCTTGAAATCACAATAGATGCACTTAAACAGCCGTATTTGTGAAAAATTATATAATTGGTGTTTTTTATTGTGATTGAGAATGAGCTAAAATTTTTGCTCTTATATATGAAACTGTTTAGGAATGAAAATGTTTTTGAGTAAGAAAAATGGATAAATTTTCTATCTTCTTAACTAATTCACAGGTTCTTGAAAGTTATGAGCGTGCTTATAGCAACATGGTCCGTGTTCAACAACTTTCTGAGCTGGAAGAGGTAGCATTTGCCTTGAACTTTTTGGAGTTTTTTTAAACTTAACCTCTATTATGATTTTTCTGCCAAATAGAAAATGCAAAACAGAAGAAAAAATGCTAACTGTCGAATACAAGTGAACACCTTGTCCAAACTGTAATGCAAACTGTTGTTTCGAATGATTGCAGGTAATTGATTATTGTACTCTTCCAAATGGAAACCCAGTTGCGGAGGGAAGAAGAGATCTAATTCGTAATATGTGGAATGAACGGATTCGAGGGACCAAACGAAATGTGGAGGTGCTATCCTGATTCTTTTGCTAATTTGTACCTGTTTATTTCTGCCAAATTCTTAATATGCAACTTTTATCCACTCCGTAAGAGCAAGAATGTTTATTATTGGAAAATAGGAATCGGATAATGGAGGCTTGGCTCTCTTTATATAGAGAAAGACCCAAAGTCATAGAAGAATGTCCCTACTGAAATAAGATTACGCTAGGAAAATCCTTACACATGATACGAAAAATTCAAATAAGAAAAACAAATTCCTTTTAAGAAAAATGACTGACACTATATATTATCTAATAAAAAAGGAATACAAAGAGCGGGACATCGTCTCTGTGGACCGTTCACCATTAACAGAGTTACATAAGGTGTATACATCATGCTTACATGCTAAAACGTCCATATTTCTGTTGATGAAACAAATTTTAAATATTGGTAATTTGTAAAGTTCAATAGTAGAATCTTCCACAATTCTTCTAATCATCAAGTTGGCTGCTGGATCCTGGAGGTTGACCATGTCGACAATGCTTTTGCAATCTGAGTAAATCTTTGTGGTGTAACCTTGAAAAATGGCTGCTAATTCCCTCTTTGATAGCCAATGCTTCAGCTTCTTCAGTGCTAAGAGGATTGCTCAATTTACATTTGGTCCATATGATTTCCCTCTATTGGGCTTCGATTACGGATAAGACTTGAGTGGATGTAGGCCTTTCTCGCAGCAGAAAAGCTTTGATCAGGAGATGATGCGGACTCCATGTTGCCATATTTTTAGTTTGTGAATAGTAAGTATCGGATTAGAGGTGAGCTTTGTGCTTGCTATTACTTCTATCCGACCATATGAGAAGCTCATGTTTATGAGCACTTGAAAGAACAAGATCTACTCCCTAGGCGACGACTACTTTTTTTATTCTGCTTGTCTTGAGAGGTCTGCATGTCTATAATATGCATGATCTACTAAAAAGAAAGACTACTATAGGAGGGAAGGGAGCAACAAAGAAGAAGACTGCTACTCATCCATTATTTCCAACAATTGTACATATATTTTCATATCTTTGATTTCTATGCGAGAACTTTGTACTTGTAGGAAGGCACGATCTTTACATGAGGGTCCAAACCATTGAAACCTAAATAATATTATTTTGTTCTAAACTTGACTGACATTGTACCAAGTTACCAACTTCAACGGTCTAGTGGTAGTGCAGTGTGCCTACCACCTAAAAGCATGGCCTCAAATTTCGCCGAAATTCGACCGAATTTCGGTCGAATTTCGGTTTCGGTGGGTTACCGAAATCCAGCCGAAATGCCTTGTGTCGACCGATATTTGGGGGCCTTAGTTGAAAAAACGACCGAAATGACCGAAATTTCGGTCGAATTTCGGCCGAAATTCGGCCGAAATTTCGTTTCGATCAGTCACCGAAACGAAACCGAAATCCGACATTTAAGGCCTTGCCTAAAAGATGATGGTTCAAATTCTACTTTGTGGGGGTTGAATTAGGTCACCGACAACCAACACCAAACATAGACAGATCTTTCAACATGGATTTGATCAAGAATTAGTTGTACTTTCTGTATCCACTTCAATGTTTCGGTGATAGTGCAATGTGCCTACCACCCAAAAGATCTGGGTTCAAAATAGTGTAAAAAATAGTCAGATCTTTCAACATGAATTTCAACAAGAATACACGTAGCCGACTTTACTTAAAAGTGGGAGAAGGCTTCTTTATTTTTTTTAAAACTTGACCTTCATTGACACCTTTACAGTACATAAGTTGTTGATAAGCTAATTTAATTGTGAAAATCCACTTGGGTGTGACTTCCATATCAGAATATCACGTTCATTTTGTCTTGCGATAATGCTGGAATATGCTGGATTATCGGCCGATTGAAGTACATATTCCAATTACCTTTAAAATCTGTTAGCTGTGACACCATGTTAGGTCTTTTTTTAGGTTTGAGAGAGCATGGTTGCTAGAAAAAAATTTCAGAGATTCGGTTTTTGCCCATTGGACCTCTACGGTGTGCTCTTGCTCCGTTACCCGTCCGGCACAAAAGCTGGCATCTTTATGCTCGCGACTTTATTTGTTCAAGAAGGAGACATGAGAAGCGGGAATGACCTGTAGGGAGGCTGTTGAAGCTGGTGCGAGCATGTTAAATGGGATCGAAGATGACAAAAATCTTATAGCAGTTGAACTTAGTGAACGAGCATCTGCCCAAAAGGTTATCATACTTGAAAACAAAAGACATGTGATCGAATGGAAATAGAGAGCGATGCATATATGATTCAACGTGGGGGATGCACATACCAGTTACTTTCAGTTGATTGGTGGTGGAAGGCACCGTCAAAATTCGATTTGATATGTGATAGTAAACTACATAAGAGTATAAGGTGATTGAGATATGGGTCAAGCATTGGCAAAACACTTTAGGGCTTTCTCTCGACATGTAGAAGATAGATAGGGGAGATGATCTGGCCTGGGGGTAGCGTAGGTGTCCACTTGGCATGCGAGTCATTTGATCCAAAGATTTACGACGAAGGAGGTTAAGGTGGTATATGGAACTTGAATGCTGATGGGACACCAAGTCTTGATGGTATTCCCGTGTTCTTTTTTGTGGAATTTTTGTTAGTGGTTGGGAGGGAGGTTGTGGATGAGTTTAGAGTGAGAAATGCATCTTTTGGCAAGACTAACGAAGCTCTCATTTGTCTCGTCCCCAAGAAAGAGTTGTCTAAACAGATGGAGGATTTCCGACCGATTGCTCTCTCGAATAGCATATACTTGGTGGTCGCAAAAGTCTTGGCCAACATATTTAACGTGATGATGAATCACATTATCTCCCCTCTTCAGTCTACATTCATACCTAACAAGCAGATTGGCGACAGTCTCGTTCTTGCCATAGATTATAGCAGACTAGAAAAGATGATGCACGGGTGGTCTTCTGTAGAAGGTGGACTTCTGAGTCCCAAGTTATGATATATTAGATTGTTGCTTTCTTATATCTGCGTTGGTGTGTTGAGGCTTCCCAGACTTCTTGATCACATGGATGATAAGATGCATCAGCTTTGCATCTTATTCTATTCTTGTTAATTGGCGCCTTAATGATGGTTTCTTCTAGCCACATCAGGGTACCCCCTCAACCCCATGCTTTGTGTCATTGTCTCTTTTGTCTTGTCTTGTCTGATGTATCTAGTGACATAACAAGACATTACCACTTCGTACTCCCTAAGGGACATTTTTGTGCTTCTCCGTCAGCATGCAAATGACAATATCTTTATCGAAGGAGGTAGGGATGGAGCAAGGGGTACTACGATGATATTAGAGATTTTTGGCGAGCTAATTATTAATCACAAAAAAACAATTATTATACCCTTTGGTCTTTCCGAAGCAGATGCTCATGTTTGAGGTGAGGAATTGGGTACAGCCGTACAGATTGTGGGACCCTACTGATTCGCTGCCTTGGGCTTCCTTTGACATGTGACAGACTCAGACATACGACTGACTTCCCATTATTGAGAAGAGGGAAAGAAATTTTTACAGTTGGAAAGGGGGCATTGTGTGGCAACGTGGTTGGTTGGTTCTGGTGAAGGCCGTTCTTGCGGAAATTCTGATCTTCTTCATGTCATTGCACCTCGTTCCAGTTGGTATTCGTTGCCACCTAGAGATGATTATGCATAAATTTTTGGTCTAGTTCGGGCCAGGATGGGATGGGAAGTCATCAGTCTGGTTAGGAGACAATTACTTTCCAAAGCTTTAGGTGGCATGGGGGTCTCTTGTCTAGAATCCATTAACATGACACTTCTTCTAAAGTTTGTTGCCGGGCAGTGATGAGGATCTATGTTGCATGCTTATTCGTAGGATTTATGACATTTAGGTACATGAGAGCCCTGCGCATCCCCCGTCTCTCTAGTCTTCAGCTTTTTAGAAATGCATTTGTTTTGTGATGCCACATTTTTCAAGAGCTTTTTCGTCCAACTATGGGTGGTGGATCTTCGTCTGCTTCTGGACTGACAATTGGACGGATTACGATTCACTTGCATCACTGTTTTCGCACCTTTGTGCTTTCTCTTCTAAGCGGGAAGCAGATGTGGCAGATTAATGGGTTGATCGAGTTTGGATGGCTTTATGGCTTTGAAACTTTTTGGATCAGCGCCTAACGGAGTTCATCTGACTTCTTGAGCTAGTTATATGGTCCAACGGGAGGTAGGGACCATTGGGCGTCGAGTATGGGGATTTTTTGTTAGGCTTGCTTACAAGTCAATTGACAAGCCACCAACCCCGTTTGATGTCTTGTTAGTTTAAAATTTCAAGCTTATTTGGGACCTGAATTTACCAAATCGGATTTTCACTTTCTTGTGGATGTCTTTGAGGAGGCGTATCCTGACTAGGTAACGTTTCTCCATAATCTTCGTGGGTGCCCCTTATTCTTGCCGTCTCTGTTATGATGAGATAGAAACTATTGAGCACCGTTTTTCCACTACAAAAAAACATGTTTGATCTGGCATGAACTTGGAACTACTTTGCCAATTTTTTAGAGCCTCAAGACGTTTTGGGATTCTTTGCACTCGGCTAAGCTTCAACCCCTTGATGACCTCCTGCTTCCAATCGCGACTGTTTGGTCCATCTGACTAGCTAGAAATTGAGTAATCATTGCTGGTGAACGATCTATCTTTAGAATGTAACTTTTCGTGTTTGGACTCTTCTCGAGTATGTGTTAGGATCGGTAGGTTTTTTGTAATGTGACAACCATTTATCTTTCTGTATAAGAGTTGTAGATCCATTTCTAACAAGAGTAATTGTGTTGTTAAAAAGCGTAGGTCTAACCTGAAGAAGGGCTTCCAACAGGTTGGAAGAATTGATCTTTCGACAACATTCCAAAATCCACTTTACGGTAGTAATTTGCTTAGAGAATATCCTTCCATATTGTTGTTGGATTGGTCTCCAGTAATTTGTAAACCAGCTTGAGTAGCAGTGCATGTTCATGTCTTCAGCCTTACCAATGCTAGACTACCCAAGCTTTTAACCATTAATGCAGTACTGCCTTATCTTGTAATCCCACCAAAACTCCATTGCCGACTTTATCGAAAGAAGAATCACACTCATAATTATGAAGCAAGGGAATTGACACTAAGAACCACCCTTCTGGCTCGATAAAGAATTCTTCCTTTACAACCAACCAATATTTTTTCTGAATTCCAATAATTATGTAGTTATTTAGCTTTCTTAAAGATCTATCCGAATTATAGGGATTCCTGTGTCTTCCATCCTTAAGGCACCTCTGAGCATTGAGTTTGCTCTTAATGTTGTCTTGAAATGGCTGAGAAGTTTCTTTGCTAAAGGTGACATTTTTTAGTAGTTTACTGATTTGATGCAAATCAAAATTTGCAATGGTGAAATTTAATGTTTTAACGGTGGAAATATTTGCTGGAGGAAAAATAGAGGGTGAGAGAAGAGAAAAAGTCGTCGGTTGCGAGTGATTTAGAGGAAGAAGCGTGGGGATTGTGTCGAGAGACGGGAGATGGAAAGTAGACAAAATCTCAAATTTAATTAACTATTGACTTTAGTGATTAAAACATTGGACTACCATCCCCTTTATATAGGAGGGGTGTGGTTACAAAAATAGAAAAAAGATAAAATACAATAAAATAAAATACTAAGTTGGAGTGTAAAGATCTCTAGCCGACTAAATATGAACGACTAACTAATTTGACATTACATGCGTTCTTTTTATTTAAACTAAAATTGCAATGAGTCAATTGATCGAAAAAACAACTCTAATTAAATAGATGGAAATTAAACCCTATTTATTTATTTCACGCTGCATCATCTCTCGGCCGCTTTGAAAAACTCATCTCATGATCAGTTGCTTTCCTTGGAGTTGCAACATTTTGGGAATCCGTGCAGAAAGAAGAGATGAGGCACATTTAGTTGAATCTGTGCTGTGGTCGTGATCCTCGTGGAGTCGTCTTCAAGTCAGAGATGATAATGATAGAAGAGCTGATGTGGCATGTGTGGATGCTTCCATGCCATTGGTAGAGATTCTCACCAAGTTGTGGTGCAGAAAAATTTGGTGTGGCAACTTCATAGGTGGAATAGTGGATTTTGTAGCAGGGGAGCGGCCATGAAGGATAAAAACCACAGGATAATGGCGAGAGGAGATGTGACTAAAGAGTAGGCCCACATGTTTTTTTATAGGGAGGACATTAATCCTAATTCTAATAGGAATGACTTGCTATCTACTCCAATTCCAAATGTTCTTGCTATAATTATCGTCAGGGGGGAGAGTTAAATTTCCTACCCCTTCACTTAAAGTAATCCCCTTTTGGCTTCTTTACCTTTTTATAAAAGATTTTTGGTGGGGGGTTGAGAAAAATTTTCCAATAGATATTTGGCCTTTTCTTGGAGAACAAGTAGCCTCTCATGTTCTCTTTTCCTCATGCTAGGGTTTTACCTTTTCCAACCGAATGGTGGTGAAGATCTCGGCCCCAACGCCAACAACTTTGGTTCCAATTGTTGTGCAGATCTGGAGACACTCGTTGACAACAACTGCTGACCTTCTTGCAAGGAAGCTTCAAGTCCGGTAGATGGGGTCTCAACTTGCGTCGATGATGGTGGATGTACTTCCACAACAACCGTAGTGTTAGTGAAACTCACGACGCATGATCTAGGCATTGTGGGAGTGCAGGCGTATGGTGGCAGCAGAGGGGTAGCGGTTTGTGGCCTTTGGCGGTATAGGGGGTTGCTACATGATTGAGATGACTGGAGGGAAGGGCTGTTGGAGTGAAGGTTTTTCAAGTCGTGAGGGCATTTGGGAGGTGAAGGGTGATAACAATGCTAGGGAAGTTGGGGGATGTGCTGGGGCAGCCGGAGGGGATGAAAGAGTCAATTCCACATGTAGCAGCGGGTCTAAAACATGCTGGACAATGTGCCCAAATTGGGTTTTGGGGGCGGAAAGGGGGGGGGGGGTTGCGACGGGGCTGTTTTGGTGGCAGAAGGGATCAACGATGGGGCCAGACTTGTGGGGGTGGCGTCGGGGACCCGAGAGGGTTGTGGTTGTCGATGATGTTGAAAACAAGGGTAGGGTGCCTGAGAGACCTCCTAGACAACATCTGTGGGGATGGTTTTCTCTGGTTGTTGTCCAGAGTTTTGATAATCCTTGGATCTTGCAGTGACTTCAACAAATTCCGTTGATCGGACTGAATTTGTAGTGACATGGACAACACCTCTTCATCCTTAGCTCATGTTGGACATCTTGTTGAATGGGATGCTTTGATCTTGTGTCGCACGAATGCTTGAAAGGTCATCAGATCACGAGGATGATCTGAGTGCCATGCTTTGATAACAAATGATGCAAAATAAAATTCGCAATGACGAAAATTATAGTTCTAACTGTGGATATATTTGTTAGAGAAAATAAGAAGGCGAGAAAAGAGAAAAACTCATCGATTACGAGGGATTTGGAGGAAAAAGCATGGAGATCGCGTCGAGAGAGATGGGAGATGGAAAGGAGATAAAATCTCAAATTTAATTAACATTCGACTTTAATTATTAAAACATTGGACTACCACCCCCTTCATATAGGAGGGTTGTATTACAAAAATAGAAAAAAGATAAAATCAAATAAAATATAATCCTAATTTGGACTCTAAATATCTCTAACTGTCCTACTGCTAAATATAACCGACTAACTAATTTGATTTGAGCTCGCATGTGTTCTTTTTTTATAATAAAATTGAAACACGACTTAATTAATCGAAAAAATGACTTTAATTAAACAAACAAAAATTAAACCCTATTTATTTATTTCACGTTGCATCGTGATTGATCCAAAAATCATCCATATCTTGCAAGTAAGTAAACGATGTTGGTGCTTTCCTTTTCTGTGGCTCTTCCGAAGATCATCGTATAGTCAACATAAATAAGTTGGGTGATTGCCTTCTTAGATCTTTGGATTTTGTATCCATATATGTAGGGTCTACGAGGGTTATAATCCATGAGCCTGGATAACACCCTCACCAAGGATAAGCAAAAAAGGTTTCTTGGGGATGCTACTACATGTGGGAGTACCATTGATGAGTAGGAGAAGAGAGCACATGCTTATACAAGAGCTGAGCCAATTAAATATTTGTAGGAAATTGATCTGACATAATATGTTTAGCATTTGATCAAATCAAAGGCTTTCTCCATTTCAATTTTTATTGCTATATTGTCATAAAATGACAGAAAACCAATTAACGTGGTTTGGTCGATTGCAAAGGAGGTTGGCTGATGCACTCGTTATAAGATACAAGATTTGGGATGTTGCGTTGGCTAAGAGAGGGCAAGAAGGACCCAAGAAATTTTAGGAGACTATCCGAAGGAATCTTATTTATTTGAATCTTTGCCCGAGAACAACCCTAGATAGATCTGAATGGAGGCAAAGAATGAATGTGGATGATCCTATTGAATGGGTAATGGCTTTTTTTTTCTGTATTTTTAGTCTTTGTTCTTGTGAATTTCTTCGTATGATTGAGTGATGCTACGATGATATCTTCTATGATATTTGACTTTATTATGCAAGCTTTACTTTGTTATTGCAAATTTCTCTATGATTTTTGTATATGGTATTGGGGAGACTGATTTTTTATCTTTGTATGAGAGAGATAAGTGTTCTATATTTCTGTCACCACTTCCAAAACAAATACATTTGAATTCTTGGTCGGACATTGTTTCAATCATCAACCAATTTTTTCTATAGGAAATAGCTTTGAAATCATCTAGACCTTGCCTTTTGAGCGGGGGTATCTTGAGAAAGATCTTATGATGGGGATGAATAGAGTAAATCCATTGCATCCATAAGTTTATCACTTGCTTCAAATATCATAGTGAAGCTGTAAACTACGTTAGATCCATTGAATCTCCGAACAAAGTGATTATACAAAGACCATTCAATTTCTTCTCTATCCCCTGAGTAAGTGCCATCTTCGAGACCGATTCAAGTAATTTTTTCCTTCTACAATTGTGTGCATACAATTGGTAGAACTTTGTGATTCTTTAACTATAATTTATTCATTGATGCCTTGAACACTGGAACTGATGTACTTGTTCGATCTTTAGATGCTCATCATGTTCAACTGCAAGTTTCTTCAATAAAGCAATAATAATAGATAAGAAGGTTTGGCTCGATAGAGTTAGATCTGTCTAGGTCCGATATATGCCTTGAGCGTTGGAACTGATATACTTGTTCGATCTTTTAGAACTTTCCTATCCATGACATCATTCAGGGCCTATTTTTACAAGCTTTCACAAACCACTTCATTTTCCTTCATGAAGAGTACTCTAGATGCACCTCTATCCAATATTCTTTGGTTTTGTGGAGAATTCCTGTTCATGGAGCCACTAGCTTCAAATCACCATGGTTTATGACTTCTTGCAGTGGATTTTTCTAAGATGGTCATTTAGGTGCGTGATCACTGTATTGTCGGTAATTGTAGACACATGCCTTTCGACAATTAGCATTCCAGTCACTCGTGCGGGTGTTTAATCTGTGTTTTATCTGATGGACCTGATATAATTCATGTATTACTTGAGGTAAAAGCCGGATCCACAAATCAAAGGTCTATCTGACCATCATGTTAGCAATTTTTTTATAAAGAGGAAAGTTCGGTTGTAGAGTAACATCTTTTTCCAAACTTTTCTTCTTGACTAACATCTGTATTAAAATCTCCAATGACTAGTAACTTGGTATGCATGGTCGGAGAAAAATCGATTAAATGTTCCCAATAATCTCGTTTCTTTGTGTCTTGGGATTCGATAAATACACTTTAGGTTCCACACTTTGTAATCAATGTCATTGAGTTCAACCACGCTATATGCTTGTGTGGAGTGAACAAGGTTGAGACAATGTTATCTTAAAAATCGTCATTAGAACTCTAGACATTCCTTTAGATTCCAATGCATAGAATTGGTAGTCTCTAATTTCATTACTACTGTAGCACCCTAAAGATAGTACGACATCTAGTAATCACTAAGTGTGATACTAACTTATAAGTTGTGGTGGTTACTACTAGACAACTTGGGCCTATGCATTTTGGGCTGTGATAAAGGGCTCTAGTTGGGCTCGAGCATTAGAAGATTGTCTAGGCTCCCGATAAAGGATCGGATTTGAGGCCCGAGACATCATAGATGGTAGCAGAGTTAGGTTTCCTCCATTATTGGAAAGGGATGCCTAAGAAAGTGGAGCCACCCCTACCATAGAATTAGGAGGAAATGGCTACCCAATAGGTGAAGCCACCATTTTATTAGGACATGTCATAGGCCATTGCGTAACGAGGACATTGTGAATATGAGCAGGGGTGATTGTATCACCCCAAACAAAGTACCATCTAGTAATCACAAAGTGTGATACTAGCTTATAAGTAGTGGGCGTTACTACTAGACAACCTTGGCTTTAGTATTTTGGGCTGTAATCAAGGACTCCAGTTGGGCCTAAGCCCGACAGGTTGTCTGAGCTAGTAATCCTTGATAACAGACCAGGTCTAATGCTCGAGACGTTGCAACTGGAGTGTGTTTCACAAGTAAAGCAATATAAGGAACATTATCCACCAAATTGGATTGTATATATGGATCATGTTCAATTGGAAAATATCATGACTGAAACTGGTGCTAGAGATCGACTTTGTGAACATGCCTACAACATGTTTTTTTCGAGCTGAATTTGGTTCTATAGAGGCCTTCTCCCGTTGTTTCATCCCGCCCCTTATGGAGTAAGGTTGCATGCAAACCCATGTTATTCATTGTTCTTTATCTATTTGTCTCCAATTATTGCTTCCACATTATCATTTTCTGAATTATGCATACTGTTATGTGATTTGGAGAAGTCACCTTTCATTATATTTATTAAATTCGATGCCTTATAGTAATGTTCTCTTTTGGTTGTGGTAAGAACTTTCATTCTTTATCCTCGTGCATTTTGTGTATTGTAGGTTTGGCAAGCCCTTCTTTCAGTTCGTGCCCTTGTCCTTCCGCCAACTGAAGACATTGAAACGTGGCTTAAATTTGCATCTCTCTGTCGAAAAAGTGGGCGAATTTCGCAGGCCAAGTCGACATTGTTGAAGTTACTGCAGGTTTATTTCTCAATAAACCGGGAAGATGGGTTACTTTCTATCCGATAATCTTTGAAGTATGTTAATGAAAATTTATCACATGCAGTGTGAGTCAGGTTTATCACCTACGAATTCATTGGTACAAGGTCCACCTCAGGTTATGTTGGCCTATCTGAAGTATCAATGGTCTCTTGGTGAGGATTCTAAGCGAAGGGAATCCTTTGTTAGGCTGCAGGTAACATCTAAGGGCACTGTATGCTGACAATTTCTGATATTACTTCTTTGCCTATATTCTATATTTCTTGCTCTTTCGATTTCCCCAGGATTTATCCAAACAGCTTGCATCCTCGGAAAATATATCCTTTGGGATATCTTGCAACGCCCAGAATTCTTCAATTCCGGCTGTTCCACTTTTGGCTCGTGTTTATTTAAAACTTGGAACATGGCAATGGGCACTTGCACCTGGACTTGATGACAGTTCCATTCAAGGTACTCGTGCTTGTCCTTTTTAAGGGTTGAAATATTTGCCAACCATGTCTAAACTCATTTCAAGTTCCTCCGTAGACATTCTTGAATCTTTTAGGAACGCTACTCAGTGTGCCAGTGACTGGGGAAAGGCGTGGCACACATGGGCACTATTTAATACCGCAGTAATGTCTCATTACACTATGAGAGGTTCTCCTTCTATTGCGGGCCAATATGTTGTAGCTGCTGTTAATGGATACTTTTTCTCCATAGCATGTGCAGCGACTTCAAAAGGTGTTGATGACAGTTTGCAGGTTAATAATTGAGTTCTCTATATACTGACTAGTTTTGCATTTAATCTTGCACATTTGTATTTTTTATCACGGATGGCTATATTTCTTTGCTTTTATTTATATAAATGAATATATTTGGAGGAAAACTTCCTCCCATCTGAAAAAAAGACAATTGCCAACTCTATTTGTCCATTCATTGCCAATTTCACGATCAAAGGTGGATAGTTTTGAACAGTCATTGCGCTAACATTTGGGGATGTTGAGTTTCTTGCAGAACATATTTCTTGATGCACTTGTTCTTCTTTAGTTTCTCAACCAAGTTTCTCTCCAACATCTAACATTTTTATTCATTTTCCATAGTTTTTATATCAAATAAAAACTACCAATTCAAAAATTATTTGATTGTTATTGAACATCTTTACTTTGTTACAAGATACTATGACATAAACCAAATCCAAATAAGTATATTTTTAAGCATTTTAAATTTAATATGGTTCTCAAAGGTCACATGAAACACTTGGCTTGTCTTTTCGTTAAGGGATGTGTCTTTCAAATTGAGGGGCATGCCTCTTAATTCTACTATATTTGTATGTTGGGTCATCCATAAATGAACTACATAAAAGTTTGATGCAATAAAATATTTGTCTTCACTTGGCATTTATTTATTGTCATTCCCATTCGCAACAATATTTCATCTTTCCCCTCCCTCCTTTTGGGGTGCCCATAATAAGGATTGGGCATATCGATATCAATATTATATTGGTTGGCCTTGAAAGGAATACATCGGGATACATCGAAGATATCGGTGGGAATTTTGAAAATGATTCAATTTTCTTTTGTAAATTGAGATCATCTTGGTTCTTAGGATAATATATTTTTTATTTTTTAAACACAATGGGGAAACTCATAGAGGTGCCCACCCCGAGATTTGAACGATGGTCTTTTGGGTGGCAGGCACACTGCACTACCAATAGACATTGAAGTGTGCTCTTTCTTAGACTAATAAATAATATAAAATCACACTCTTATAGACATAACGAGGGTATATACCAATATGGCAGTATTAAAAAGTTAGGTCTGCGAGGCCACATATGCAGATTTGGGGGGCAAAGCGCGACGAGTATTCCGTTGTTTGTTCATATGTATGTGGTAAAAGTGCACATGCTCTGTTGAAATATGAAATGCGGAAGTGAATCAAATCAAGAGAAAGATAAAAGGAAGACTTTATTTTATTTTTACGTGGAACCCTACTTCCTAAGGAGCGGGATAAACTCACCTAAGAATCGCCTCGAAGGGTTGGTTTTTCATTCAACATTCTCAAAGGTTACATTGGGTGTGTGGCTCTTTATATAGTCCCACCGATATAACTAAAAGCTACAACTTCGTGATGTAGGACTAAATGTGACCCACATAACACATTCTTCAACACTCCCCCTCAAGCTGAGCATGTAATGCTCAGCTAGATAAATAGAAAGAATGCGCTCACTCACACGAAAGTACATGACTCTGTAGACGATTGACTCAACGCATGCTGTCGGTTACCGTCAAGGATGTTGCTTCTTAACTCATGTCGGTGAGGAGGAACTGAAGGTTGAAGTACTAATGATGATCTGTAGAGAAATCTCATCAACAATTGAGTCTTCTTCATGCAGTACTCCGGCCTGCAACATGTCTTCACAGAAGACTGCTCCATCACTTTGAAAGGCAAACAAGAACGACATGCGAATATCCACAGTGGAGTTCATGGCCATGAATGAAAACATGCCATGGGAATATCCACACATAATGAAGCTCATGGTCATTGGAAGATGAAACCAACAATGAGTCTCCCACTGGAGAACTCCACAAAAAATGGTACTTAAATAGAGTGCTTCAATTAGTAGTACTGCTCGAAAACCTCTATGCAATACTTCAAACAATGGTAGGGCGCACCGCTTTTATCCAACAATGGTAGAACATGAATTGCTCCATCCAACACTCCTCCGTTCTCCCTTATTTTATCTGCAACAACCAAGATTGAAGAACAATGAAGGATCAACATGCTAATTCTCTTTTTTTATCATGAGCTATTCATTTCTTAACCCTTCATCATTTTTTTCTTTATTGCCGCCCTTCCTTTTTTATCCATTCAATACATTTTTTCTTTTCTTTTTCAATCTCTTTTTTCTTCTCATTTTTTTCACCACCCTCCCTTTAATTTTCATCTCTTTTTTTATACTGACCTTTTTTATATTGCATTCACTGTTTACCAACAGAATTTTTTTTGATAAAATAAGAGCTCCTGTGGGCCCAAAAACTAAGGCCCTCACTCCTGCTAAATGGGATGTGTTGGAAAAAACTTAAAAGTTATTTATTCCATGAACCCTAGGCTCTCTTATATAGGAGAGTTGCCTATGGGTAAATTACGTAAGACATTCATAAATAAGGGGAATTAATAAACAATACGGGAAACATGAAATGAATAACGTAACATAAATATATCTCTACACTCTCCCTCAAGATGGAGCATAAATGTCGATCATGTTCAGTTTGGACGAGCACTTCTGAAAAGGTTCTCTTATTAAGGCCTTGGGAAGATATCTGCATTCTGGTCCCCTAAGCTGACATGAGATGTGGAAATAAAACCCTTATGCATTATATCTCGTATATAGTCGCAATCAACTTCGAGTGCTTGGTGCGTTCATGAATTGCTTGATTATTTGCAATAAATATAGGAGCATGATTGTCACATTCCAGTACCATAGGAAGGGGGACTTCTATATATAGATATGTAAGAACAACTCGAGCCCACGTTATTTCTTTACTAACATGGGCCATAGACTTATATTCAGACTCAACACTAGATCTGGCTACAACAATTTACTTCTTGCTCCATGAGACAAGAGAATCTCCAACATATACATCAAATCCAATGGTGGGCTTCCTATTCTTTGGATCAGTGTTGTAAAAGGCGCTTGACTGACCCGACTAGTAGGTCCGACTAGTATAGTTAGCGGGGTGGCCGATTGAGTACCGACTAATTCCAATTAGGTACACTAGTCGATCATTTTTTGCTTAGAGATACCATGTTTTTTTAATGTTTTGCTTTTTTTATAAGCAAACTTTATTATAATATGCTTAATGTTTTATTTAAATTCAATCACTTCTTTTATTTTATTATAGTAGTATAAAAATGTACAAAATCTATGCAAATATATGTATAAAAACGAGTTATATATTTAAAATAATCATAAAACTCAAAGCCGATTAAAGTTCGACGAAATTCAATTAGTCGTCCGACTGCCGATTAATCCTTAGTCAGTGATCCAACTGACTGAGTACCGACTGCTGACTTTTGCAACCTTGCTTCGGACACCCTGCATAATCTGCATCTACGCATGCTGATATGGTTACCTTCTTGTCTTTTTTAAACAATAGACCTGCACCTGGAGATGATTTAATATACCTAAGTATCATCTGTATAGCATCCATGTGGACATGACATGATTGCTCCATGAACTGGATCTCCCGACTAACAACAAAAGAAATATCGGGTCTGGTAATGGTAACATAAAGAAGCTTTCCTGCTAGTTCTTTATATCTCCTCCTATCAACCTTCATCAGTTATCATCATATAGTTTCATGCTTGGATCCATGAGTGTGGTGGCAGGTCGACATCCAAGCATTCCCATGTCACTTAGCAAATCAATGACATATTTCCTCTAGGTCATCACAAGCCCTTGTTGATTTCTTGCAAACTCTAGTCCCAAAAAGTATCTAATGACTCCAAGATCCTTGGTGACAAATTCACGAGCCAGAAGTTTTTTCGTCCTCTTGATTACTTGTATGTCATCTCCTGTAATAAGAATATCATCAACGTACACCATAATAACAATGATACCTCTGGATGTTTTCTATATAAACATAGAGTGATCTGCATTCGAACGTTTGTACCCTTGTTTCTCAAACACGTTTGAAAGTTTCTGGAACAAAGTTCTAGGGCTCTGCTTAAGGCCATAGATCGCCTTATGAAGTCTACACACTTGTGAACACTCCCCCTCAACAGAAAATCCAAGTCGATTTTGCATGTAGACTTTCTCCTGAAGATCACCATATAGAAATGCATTCTTGACATCTAACTGAAATAACGACCAATCTCGAATCATGTCAACAGAGAGAAGAATCCGTAAGGTGGAGTGACATGCAACTGGTGAGAATGCGTCAAGATAATCCATCCCGTATGTTTGAGTAAACCCTCGTGCAACCAGGCGTGCCTTGTATCTATCGATGCTACCATCCACATTTTTCTTAACTGTAAACACTCATTTACAGCTTACTGTAGATACTTCAGTAGGAGCTGGGACGAGGCTCCAAGTGCCTCTTGACCGAAGAGCAACCATCTCTTCTTCCGTAGCCAAATGCCATTAACTATCTTTCAGAGCCTCTTGATAATTCCATGGAATGGCCACGATTGATAATGCAACTGCAAAATTCCTGAAATCGCCAATCAAGCAATTAAAGGAGACCATGGATGCTATAGGATATGATGCACAACTACGCTTCTGCTTTCGAAACGCAATAGGTAGGTCCAAATCTGTGGCCTCTACATCTGTCCCCTGTAAAGAAACCTGCTCAGGTAGACCATTAGACCCATCATTAGAAATTGTGTTATCAGAACGTACGTCATGCGTGCTAGATGATGAGCGATGACCATGAACAAATGCAGGTCGGCGGGTATAGTGGTATGGCAATGGTAGAATTGGGATCGTTATAGTAAGTAGAGGTGACGTAGGTAGTGGTAAAGGAGGAGGTGGTGGTGGGTGTGTGGGAGGTAATGGTGGTGGTGGTGGCATGTATATGTGATCATCAGTATTTGATGGCGTCAACCGATTACCTGTAGGAGAAAAGTACATCACAGACTCAAAAATGGAGACTTCAGCACTAACGTAATACTTCCTGCGCATGGATCATAACATCTGTATCTTATCCAAAGTTTGAAAAAACGAAAGGCGGAACAAGGCGGTCTCCTTGGAATCGAGGCGAGGCGTAGCCTCGAGGCGGTCGAGGCGTAGGCCTCAGTTTATATAGAAAAATATGTATAAAACTACAATTAGATATATCTCTATGTAATTATATGTTCTCTGCCCAATATATAATAATTTACACTAGAAGATATGATGAAATAATAAAGATAAGAACCCCAAAATAGAAGATAGAACAACATCTATACATTTCTACACATTTTCATCCAATCAAAGAGGAATTCATTGATTATATATATTATGAAAGAATTAAATAATACATATGTGTCTATGAAATATTGTTTTAATTAAAACTATGACTAATACATCGAAGAAAATTATTTTATGTGTCTAACATATAATATATGATCGCACGAGAAACCATGAATCATATCCATTTCGAGCAAATCTTTGAAATATTGTTGTAATTAAAAGTTCGATTAAATATATGTCGAAGAAATTTATGTTGTGTCTAATATATAACATAAAACAACATGAGAAACCGTGAACCTTATCCATTTTGTTTTGCTTGATATATTGCAAATCTTGTTAAGTTACAATTATTGTTTAATTTAATATTCATGAATTCATTCATTAAGAGTGAAATAGTAAGAGTTTGCCAAAATAGTTGGATACATTAATCGTAGATATCAAGTTATGGGAATGAAATAAACATCATATTTAGGCATTCATCTTATATAATCATTATCCTAAATAGACATATATTTATAAGCTTCTCAAACTACTAAATAAACCATTAAAATAATAAAAAATACTTCAAAAAAGGCAAAAACGCCTCACGAAGCGCCTGGACCGCCTTGAGGCGTTCCTCCTCGAGGCTACGCCTCGACCACTCGAGGCGCACGCCTCACAGGACTGGTCTGAGGCGTAAGCCTCGAGGCTAAAAGGGACTGCCTCGCCTCGAGGCGTATGCCTCGACCGCCTCAAGGCTAGCCTTTTAAAACAATGATCCTATCTATCCTGAAGTACCCAACATAGACACACTTGACAGCTGTAAGAGAGCTTGTTAATACATGAAAGCAACTGGTGGACGAATGCGACTGAGTGAAACACATAAGGAGTGAGTGAGATCAATTCCTTTTCAGGAAAGGCAAGAGAGAAAGGAATTTTCTCACCCAAGACTGACGAGGGCATGCGATTAATAAGATAACATGCCATTAGAACATCGTCCCTACAAGAATTAGGAGCACGACTCTGAATGAGAAGCATCCTAGTGACATCAAGCAAATGACAATGTTTCCTTTTGCAACACCATTTTATTGAGAAGTATAGGCACAAGATGTTTGATGAATAATTCTCTGGGTTTAAAAATAATTGGAGAGAGTATTAGTACAAAATTCTAAGGTAGTATCAGTTATCACAATTTTCACAAAAGCAGAAAAGACATTTTGTACTCCGGTTAAGAATTTTTTGATAATATCTCCAGCTTCAGGTTTATTCTTTAATAATACGATCCAAGACAAACGAGAGAAACCATCAACAGTAATTAGATAAAACCTGTGTCCCTGGTGATCAGAAACACGACTGGGATCCCAAATATTTATATGAAACAACTAAAAAATGGAGCTATTACTCTGACATCGATGACTGGGAAAGGCAGAGCGATGATGCTTTCCCAACTGACATGCCTTATATTGATAAGACGTGTGAGGTTAGATCTGAGGTAGAACACGACACAGTTTCTGGAGCGGGAGATGACTAAAGCGCAAGTGCCACATAAATGGTGAGACAAGTCCAACAGATAGGGAGGAGATTCCGACATAGGGAATTTGAACTAGACGATAGAGACGATCCTGCTTATGGCCACACCCAATCACCTTACCCGTAAAGATGTCCTGAAAAACAAGAGAGGATGGGTCAAAAATGGCTCGACAATGTAAATATTTCGTAATCCGTCTAATGGACAACAAATTCATAGAGAAATTAGGTGCATGCAATGTGTACTATAGATGCATTGAGTGTCAAGCTAATCTTCCCATGTCCAGTAATTGGGGAATGGGTCCCATATGCAATAACCATAGTTCGTCCTGGAGAAACCTGTTTGTAGGTTGTAAGTTGACCCCTTTCTCCACACAAATGATGTGTGGCACCAGAGTCCATAATCCTCTCTATAGGATCAGGTCCACTACTGCTAGTGAGTGCATAAGTACTACCTGAGATTCTAGAGGAGGCTGAAGCAACTACATCTGAATGACTCCCAGGGGTTGAGGAAGACATGACAGAATTGGCTGGAGGTATGATGCCCCTCAATTGTGATACGAGATCATCAAACTACTGATCCATAGAGGAGACAACTGGAGGCTCAATCTTCTCAGCCACATGAGCAAAGGCAGGAAACCCATGCTTAGATGGGCATATGTCTTCGTTATGTACCGAGCGATGGCATAAGGTGTAGGGCTAACGAACACGACCTCCTCTGCCTCGAGGTCCTCACCCACGAAACTGAGAAGAGCCTCCTCGACCTCGAGAGGCAACCTTGCTGAAGAGGTCTGACTGGCAGTGGAAGATGGAACGGTGATCCGATTGAGCCTACGAAAGGCTTCCTCCATTGGAGGAATCGTAGAGTCTGCCAAAATATGAGAACATGCAGCCTCATGCTCTGGATAAAGGGCTATCATGAACACACCAACCATGGTGTCATTCCGGTAAATCATGTACTACTCAGGGGTGGCTGTTAGAGGTATGAAGCTATAGAGCTTCTCAAACATACCACGCAAGGATGTATATAATGAGTGGAGGACGTTCATTCTGCTTGATAATAAAGATATCATGATGGAGCTGTAGAATCTTCGTCTCAGATATTTTGCAATTATTCCAATAACATTTTTACCTCCCATTCTTGTTCTTGATATCTCCAGATCTCATAGCTTTCGTTGCTTCTAACATATCTCCAAAGGTAATGGCACTAGCATCACTATGATTGAGATCAACTATCTGGTCATGGCAGTGGTGGATGTTGCTGAGTGAGTCCGCAATGCGAAGGTAGAAATCCAGGGAAGGTGAGTGTGGGATTTCTTGGGGTGACATGCCTTAAAGGCTAGATGGAGGAGCATGATCAATTGATTGATGACACGAGGTGCTAGTGATGGAGAACCATGGCATCAATGGCAGCAAGAAGGACCTAGAGTGACAATGGCTGGTGGATTTGTCATGTGGGCAATGGTTTTAGATGATGCACGTGCTGTTGAATTCATTGCCATCAGTTGGTAGAGCCCTTGGTGAATTGTAAGTTGTAACGGGTATATCAGTATGGCCATTGTGAGGCAGCATACTATCCTGCGATGTAAGAACTCATGCTATCTTTCAGCAGCTGTTCTTCCACTTGAGATGAAATTGGCTTGTGAGACAGTAGAGAAAGATGCCCATGCCATAGCTCATGCTATCTTTCAGCTGCAGTTCCTAAGTGGCCGATGGTGGTGGGACATGAACCGTTGTTTGGATATCGACATCTGGTGAGATTGAGATGAAGGTTGGTTGTGACATGACGCAGTGTGGCTGAGCGGACAAAAGTGATGTTGCAGGAGGTTGTTCCTGCAATATGGACTCCAGTGGCTTCAATGATTGGATCGACATCATGGTGGATCATGTTTTTCTCAGTTGTGAATTACAACATTTCTTGAACCTTCAAACTAAGTTTGAGGAAATTCATTGGCCTTCGTCTATATGAGACCAAATTAGAGGCTAAACAACTTCTTTTGAGCCTAGTTCATCGATATTTCATGGAGTCGTTGGTCCTGGAAATGATTCAAATCCATGCTACAATTTTTTGAGCAACTTTTTCTTTCATTTACATGTTAGTTTGTAAATTTTCATGTTTAAATGCACTTATATGGCCTCATACAATTGCAAATATCAGATATTGATATTCATTTTGCAGGACATTCTTCGCCTTCTTACACTATGGTTCAACCATGGAGCCACCACTGAGGTTCAGATGGCCCTACAAAATGGATTCTCACATGTTAATATTGATACATGGTTGGTCGTCTTACCCCAGATAATTGCGAGGATACATTCTAATAACAGGGCTGTCAGGGAGTTGATACAGTCACTCTTAGTGAGGATCGGTAGAAGTCATCCACAGGTTAGTCTGTCCAGTCCCACCTTTTCCTAATTATTATTAATCCATGTGTTTTGTGCGTGCTGTTCCATTCTCTTGTCACGGTTTTTCTATTTACTCATTAATCCATGTATTTGATGGATGCTTTTCCATGTAATTGTACAGAACATTTTTAGATCTAATTCTTGAATTTGTTTCTTCATAAACATGTAGACGTGCATGCCCTTTCTTATCCATTCTCATTTCTCAGGCACTTATGTATCCTCTTCTAGTTGCTTGTAAGTCAATAAGCTTGTTGCGTCGAGCAGCTGCTCAAGAAGTTGTGGATAAAGTTCGTCAGCATAGTGGTGAGCTTGTAGACCAGGTAAGTACTCAATTTGATATTTCCTGTTCGTTGCAAGGAGTTGACTAACAAGGTCCAAAAAAATTATGTAACCAGGCTCAGCTTGTGTCGAAAGAGATGATCAGGGTGGCAATATTGTGGCATGAGATGTGGCATGAGGCTCTTGAAGAAGCTAGCCGTTTATACTTTGGCGAACATAATATTGAGGGAATGCTAAATGTTTTGGAGCCTTTGCATGCGATGCTTGAAGAGGGCGCTGAGACATCAAAAGAGAATTCTTTTAAGCAGGTAGCAATCCCCCTTGTTTCATGTTTCTTTTTCCCTTTTTAAAGGATCATTACACCTTTCTCGGGGTAATACTTCATTTGTCATATTTCTCCTTTGAGGTGCAACGGTCAATTCCTTTTGACAAGGAACATGTAATCATTGGATACTGTATACCCCTCCCACAAAAACACGGACCCATACAAGAAACATGAGAACCAAAACCATACTTATACCATGAGGTGGGTGGTTGTTTATGCAGATTCTTCGCTGCCTTTGACTATATCTTATGTCACAATTGGGTGTAATATCCCCCTTCAATGTATCTCGGATTGGACCCAGGTTTACCTAAGCTTCGATTATGCTTTGGGTCACAGTTGGGTGTAATAGCCCCCTTCAATATATCTCGGATTGGTCCCTGGTTTACCCAAGCTTCGATTATGCTTTATCAATGCAGGAGGGATGGGGAAAGGAGTAGAGCACGTTCTTGTGTTGAAGAAGTGCAGATAAACATTGCTTCACATCGAAATTTGCCACATAAAATTACTAGTGCACTCATGATATGGTTTAAAAGTAAGATGCTTTATAGAATAGGTAAAATGGGGCTGCCCCTGCCCCATTTTCCCTATTTTTTTATTTGAAAAATGCATCAATGGATTTTCATCATTATATCCCTATAGTATGCCATTCAAGCTTCGCACGAAACAGAAACTCCTACGGCGTCCATTCATATGGGGTCAATTTCAGCAATTCTGTGACCGTTAAAAAATGTCTGTCTAGATGGAGGCCGTAGCGCTCTGTTTTGCACGAAGCTTGAATGACATAATAGAAGGATATAGTGATGGATTTCCACGGATTTATTTTTCTAAAAAATTTAAAAAAAGGAAAATGGGGTGAGGAGGCCAAGTTAGTCCCCTAGGGGCTGCCCCATTTTACCCTTATAGAACATGCTTGTCTGGTAAAACATAGATGTACAGATTTAGGTACTGATGTCGATGTCAGTCACCAAGGTTGAAATTAGATTATGTCTTCGGCGTCTCTACAAAATCTCAAAGTGTTTAACTGAAGTTGAGATGTAAAATTATGTAACTTTATTGTTACAATTTATTTGTATTTATCTACTTTTTTTCTTGCTTTTATTATTTGTCCGTTAGGGTTTCTCCTCTTTATAAGAGAGCACTATGACGTCATGAATATTCAATTTATCTCTTCTTTCCATATGGTATCAGAGTAATGTTCCTAAACTAGAGCTCCGTTACCCCCACTGCTCTACCCCACCTGCCACACACATCTCACGTTGTCATCTCCTCCTTGTGTCGCCCCATCTTGCATCAACCACCACCACCTTGCACCACACCCATCTCGTGCTGCGATGGATCACGATACCTCCTACAACTACTACTTTGATCTCTACGATAGTCATACCTTGCAACAGGGGAGGCTTACCGCAATTCAGAGGATGTGGTGTCTATGGCAAAGAGGTGGATTGCTCTTATCAACAGTACGCATACAACCACTGTTGTGGGTACCTTAGAAACACTAGCTACTAGAAGCATGGTTATCCTGCATTTGCTCGTGTTGCTGAGCGAATTGAGCCTACTGCCACATCTTCTTATCACAAGTTCATTAGTTTTGTCTCTTCTCTGAAGGATATTATTACTTGTTCTGCAACTCCTTTGATTTCAGCTGACGTTGCGGCCTTTGCTAATACCTTGAGTACAACTTATGTACTTACCAATCGTCATATAGCTTATATTTCATAGTGGATCATGGAATCCTGAGCATCTCACCATCTCTTCAGAGACAGAGCATAGTCCGCAACATACAGTTCGATTTTCCTTGACAGATTTGTAGTCATTGCAGATGGGATACATTCTCTTGTTACAGGATATATGGAGATTCGGTTGACACCATATGTACACATGCAGAATATGATGCATGCACCTGATTTTTCTATTAACTTTTTGATCTATTAGTCGGATAACCAATGATCTGAATTGTTGCGCCTTATTTAAGCCCTCTTCTCTTGTGTTTTAGGATATGCTTATGGGAAGAGGATTAAATGTGGTGGTGAGTAAGTGGTTCTCTACAGAAGTCTATTTATGTAGGCAAATATCTCATTCCCTTTTGATCGATTTGTCCGTACATGTTGTTTAGATTTATCTTGTGAAGACTAATTGGTTGAATAATGGTGGAGAACATTTTTGATGTGGCTGATCTCTCGATTGCCTTCTGATTGATTGAGAGCCGTTGGTCTGGATTGCTGAGGTGTATGATCAGCCTCATGCATCAGATTGGCCGAGAGTTGTTGGGTTGGATTGTTGAGATGCTCAATCCACCTCCTAAATCCTGATTGGTTGAGGGCTGATGGTGGAGGTTACTGAATACAATTGTTATTCTTTTGTTGTAGTATAAAAGGAGCTCTGTGGCAACACATATTGTATCCAAAATCATTTAAGTTGTAGTAGAGAGATTCTAGTGTTAGCAAGTGGAGTCAGTAGGCACATTTCCGAACAGCAATAAATTCCTCGTCTTGTGCGTTTGTGCATGCTTTCTTCTTCGATCGTGGTTCTAGTCGTGTGGTGCTTGATCGGATCCGTCTCCAACAACTAGTATCAGAGTAAGGTTCGGAGATCAACCTCTTTATAGGTGATGGAAGAATCGAATGTCAAGATCAAGAAGTTCGATAGATCGAACTTCACATTATGGAAGATGCAGACTAAAGATGTTCTATTTCAGAAGGATCTCTATCTTCTGATTGAAGGGAAGAAGAACGAAGCCATGATGGATGAGGAGTGGAAGGTTCTCAATCGAAAGGCTTTAGGAACGGTAAGGCTCAGCATTGCGCCTTCGGTGGCTTCGAATATCGCAAAGGAGATGACGACGACAAATCTTTTCTAAGATCTTGAAAAGATGTACGAGAAGCCATCAACATCAAATATGATGTATTTGATGAAGAAGTTTTTCAATTTATAGACGAGCGAGAACTTCGTAGTAGCTTCACACTTGAATGATCTCAACAGTATCATCAACCAGTTGTAGTCTGTGAAATTGTAGTTGGAGAATTTTGCTGGTCTTCTTTTTGAAGAAGAAGCACGATGGAAGATGTCTGGAGAAGAACACTCATCAGGTTCTGCCTTGAATACAGAAGTATGAAGCATGAAGATCTACACGAACAAAAGCATTAAAGGGGAAAGTCAGTAAGAGGAATATCCATATCCAGAGATCCGAAGTTCGTGGTCTATTGGAATTGCAATAAAAAAGGGCATTAGTAGATAGAATGCAAGTTCCTAAGAAAGCAGAAAGGAGAAGATTATAAATGTAAGAATACTGTAAATCTTACTGACAATGAGGATAACGATTCCTTAATATGTATCACAGATGCTCGGATTGAGTCTTGGATTGTGGACTCGAGCGCTTCATTTCATACCACTTCATAAAAGGATATTCTCGAAAATAATGTGAAAGATGATTTAGGAACGGTTTATCCAGGGGATGACGAATGCTACATGATAATAGGAAAGGGAGACATTGACATATCTCACCCCAACGGTGGCTTCTAGAGATTGAAGAATGTTAGACATGTATTTAGTCTAATAAGGAATCTAATATCTGAGCTATTAGAAAGTGGCATGGTGACATCATTCGATTCAAATTCATGAAAGATGTTTAATAGATCATTGATCCTTGCTTGAGGTAAGAAAGAAAGAACCATATACATCGCATCGGGCTCATATGACAGGATAAATGTTGCATCATCTGGATGTGTTGTTAACACTCGACATAGACGAATTGGTCACATGAGCGAAAAAGGAATGAAGATCATGTAGAAGACATTAAAGTTGATAGGATTGCATACTTTTGATCTTGATTTATGTGAATTTTGTATCTTGGAGAAGGAGAAGAAAGTCAGTTTCACAAAGACTACAAGAGTACGAAAGATTGAAAGATTGGAGCTGGTTCATACAGACGTATGGGGTCCATCTTAGGTACCATCCCTTTGTCGATCCTATTATTTTATTACTTTCCTTGATGATGCAACTAGAAAACTGTGTGTTTATTTTATCAAACATAAATCCAATGTGTATGAGAACAACAAAAATGTGCAAGGTCTTAGTTGAGATTGAGATATGTTTAAAGTTGAAATGTCTCAAGTCAGACAATGGGGGGGAATACTACAGTGAGGAGTTTGAATCCTATTGTGCCAAGAACGAGTTCGGGAGATTGAAAATGATTCGAAGAAAATCTTGAAAGAATGGTGTTGTTGAACACATCAAAAAGACTATGTGCGTGCGAGAAGCTTGGGGATACCTGCAGGTCTACCCCCAAGCAACATCGGGCTGATGCAGTGAATACAAAAGCATAGTTAATCAATCGAGATCCATCTGCTGCATTAGCTGGGAGATCTTACAGGAAAAATATAGACATGAAAGGAGGTATCACTTTCTCATTTACTGTCTTTGGATGCGTGGTTTATGTTCACATTGAGCAGGAAAACAGAGAAAAGTTTGACCCCAAAGTAAGGAAGTGTACCTTTGTTGGATGTGGTCTAGAATACAGAAGTATGAAGCATGGGAGAATGAAGCAGGAAGATCTACATGCGGAAGCGAATACCAGAGAAAAGAATAAAGCATTGAGGAGCACATGATTTTACGTAGAACCCTACTCCCTCAGGAACAGGATGAAACCACAGGAGAAGGGCTCAAAGGATCATATGTTCATTGCACAATCTCATTTGATACAGGAAGTCTGGGGCTTCTTATATAGCCTCTACGGATCCTCCAAGTCCCACCATTGCTAGATGTGAGACTAAACTCTAAATGTGGTAAATGGATCTTGGAAGGATCCATTTACCCATCTACACATATAAATGATGCATACTCTATATCTACACATATAAATGACACAACTATAACTCCCCCTTAAGATGGAGCATGCAATGCTCAATTTGGACAAATAGATAGAAATCACTCAAACTCATAATACAAGACATTACAGACAAAATCAACTCAATGCGCACAACTGTCGGTTGTTGTTGAGGACGTTGTTTCTCATGTCATGCATGTGAGGAGGAACAAATGGGCTGGAGTGTGAGTCAAACTGAATCTCATCATCGGAGAACATGTGCTTTGTTCTGCGCCTGTCAGCGTCACTGCAACTGGAAATGAGTCTCCACTTGGAGAACTGTGGCTCGCCACAACATGTAGACAATACTCCATCTCTTAAAGGGCCGAACTGAAAAAATTGTGGAGACATCCTCATAAGAGTCCACAATCACTAGAAAATGGAGTCTGAAGAAGTCTCGTCGTTAGAGAGCTAGGTCTCTCCCATACTAGCACAGTGAATGGGATCTCTACTCTGGAGCATGGAAGGAAATTTCGTGATATATCATCGATATATTGATTTCGATATGAGACCGATGTCGATATCGATGTGGTGATATATCCTTCTTTTCAGGCATTTTCTTCACAAAAGTGTGTCGATATGAGCGATATTTCGACGATATATCACGAATATATCATCGAAATATCATATCGACACGATATCGATATCGATATCGATATGGCCTTCCATGCTCTGGAGTCCCTATCAAACCACATGAAAACCCTAGCCCACATGACATAGTGAATGGGATTTCTACACTGTAGTCCCTGTGGAACACATGAAAACTCTTACCAAAACAAAAGATGGGGACTACAAACTGACGACCGCATGCATGCGCGAATCAACCTGAAGCCTCGGAGTCTGAACGTCGAGTCTGAAAAACATCTGTTGGGTCTGGAAAATCTGGTTGGTCTGGAGTTAGGAGAATCTGAAAATACGGTATGTAGAACTCTACACAATACTCCCCCTTTCTCCCATACTTGTCGAAACATAATGACATTGACTAAGTTGGGAAAAGATACGAAATAGAGAGACAACATAACATCACAAATGCTGATCTCATTTTTGTTGCTTCTCTTTCTCTCTTTTTTTGTCAATCAATTTTTTAATCATTTTTTCTAGGCTATTTCCTTTCTTTTTTATTAGCTGACTCATTTTTTTAACACGTACAAATTTTTTTTGTACGCATCTTTTTCGCAAAAGAAAACTTGCCTCCTTGGGCCCAAAGTTCATGGTCCAAATAATGAGCAGCAACTCAATAAGGCTTGCTCTCTCTCTATCCCTCTTTTTTTTGTAATACATACGTCCTAATTGTAGGCTCTAAACTTCTGCCCTCTTTTTTTAAAAAATATTAGACCACTCTCCTCTTTTTTTGACCTCCCCCTCTTTTTTTTTCAAACATGGCCCACAGGGACCATAAGAGTAGCCAGTATTTTTTTAAAAAAATAAAATGGGCCGTTGACCCCTTTTTACTGTCGCGAAGAAGATTAGGGTTCCCATCGTGGAAACCCTTTATATGCCGCTGCCGCCACCGACTACTTAAAGAGGAGGCTTCCACATGGAGATAGGATTGCTTGGAGAGCCGTTGACGCTGTTGTTCATGTGACCGCCTAGATATGGCGACGGTTGCCTGGAGATGCCTCAACAGGAAGAGTAGAGGGCTCACTGCCAGGAAGAAGGGTGCGAGGAGGGGCGACACAATGGGATGGTGATGGTGCGCCTCTAGGAGCTCGGTTGCGTTGTCGTTGGGGGATATTGAGGTCGCACGATGTGTGCGCGAGGGCTGTGGGACTGGAGTTTGCGCCTGCATGGGGCTCTCCGGCTGTATACGCGTGACTAGAGGGTGGGCGACGCCACTTGGGGATGCGCCTGCTTGAGCCGTCACCATCAGATATTGGATAGGGCTTGCGTGCGAGATGCGTTTGGTTTGGGACGCGCAATGCTGGAGATTGCGCCTCCTGAACTCAAACTCATGAATTAGGTTCCCCCGCCTGGAGAACTGGAGCTAAACTAGAACTAAGTCTTTGATGACTAAGATTCCGTGAATCCAAACTGGAGAAAGTGTTTGCTTGCAAACTATGTATGATTAGGGTTTCCAAAGAAACCCCCGACATCGAACATAAACCAAACACGGATATTAAAAATTTCAAGAACGATGAACATAAACCAAACATGGATATTAAAAATTTCAAGAACTTAATTAGGGTTTCAATAGAAATTCTAGAATCAAATCTCGAATGTAAATGAGATGAACCAAAGAGGGAGAGAGCAAGAATAGACGTGCTACATGAAAAAAAAATCAAATATCTAAGGAGGAGGTAATCTTTAATCGGAAATCGACGAATATGATCCCCTCATTTAATCTTCAAAAAATTAGAGTTAAAAAACCTTAAAACTAAATCTCGATTCTCAAACAAATTATGAATACAATAAAGTCTTTGAGAATCAAACCCGCTCTGATATCATGTTAGAAAATGGTTAGGAATGCTGAATTTTACATGGAAACCTACTCCCTAAGGAGCGGGATACAACCACGGGAGAAGGCCTCAAAGGTCATATGTTTCATTGCATTTTCTCATCTTATACAAAAGTTTTGGGGCTTCTTATATAGCCTCCACAGACCCTCTAAATCCCACCACTAGTAGATGTGGGACTAAATACTGGATGTGGTAAATGGATCTTGGAAGGATCCATTTACCCATCTACTCATCTAAGCGACGCATACTCTAATAATACACAAGCTCATATAAGCCTTTATGGTTTAAACCAGACACCAAGACAATGGTACAAAAAGTTTGATGATTTCATGACAAATACAATATTCCGTAAGTGTTATGCTGACCATTGTTTTTACTTTAAGAAGCTTGGTATGTCTTACGTCATTCTATTATTGTACGTTGATGATATGCTTGTTGCAAGCCCTTGTAAAGAAGAAATAACAAATATGAAGGCAATGTTATCCGAGGAGTTTGAGATGAAGGATCTAGGTCATGGAAAGAAAAACGTTGGTATATAGATTAACATAGTCATGAAGAACAAGAAGCTTAAATTGTCTCAATCAGATTACCTCGAGATGCTACTTCTGAGATTTAACATGAAAAATGCAAAATCTGCTCTAATACCTTTAGAGAGCCACTTCAAACTTTCACAAGAGGAAGAACCTGCTACATAGGAGAAGCATGAGTACTTGTCAAAAGTACCCTATCAGTCTGTTGTTGGTAGTTTGATGTACGCAATGGTTTGCGCAAGCCCATACATCTCCCTTGCAGTGGGAGTTGTGAGCAGGTCCATGGGGAATCCTGGCAAGAAACATTAAGTAGGTTCTACGCTATCTAGGAGGTACATCTAACATGACATTGACTTATGGAAACACTGGCATTTCCATTGGAGGTTTTGTGGACTCAGATTTTGCAGGGGATATTGATGGCATGAAAAGCACAATAGGGTATGTCTTTACCTTTGGGAGTGGAGCCGTTGTTTGGATCTCTAGACTCATGAAGATAGTGATCATTTCGACCACAAAAGCATAATATGTGGCGACAACAGAAACTTGCAAAGAAATGATATGGATGAAGGGTCTGATGAAAGAACTGAGTAAAGAATGTGACGATTATCAATTATTCAACGATAGTTAAAGTGCAATTCATCTTGCAAAGAACCGTGTCTTTCACTCGAGGACTAAGCACATCGATTTAAAGTACCAATTCAATCTGACATAACTAGAAGATGGATAATTTCAGTTGAAGAAAACCCACACATTAGAAAATCTTGCTGATATGTTCAAAAAGTCTGTAACGTTGGAGAAACTGAAGACATGTTGAGCTTCTATTGGTCTTTAAGCATAGAAGACAAGAGAAAGCTCATACCAAAACTATTGAAGATGTGGTGTGTACCACAAATCAGCCTTCAAGTGGGAGATTGTTGAGATTTATCTTATGAATATTGGTTGACTGAATACTTGTGGAGAACATTGCTGATGTAGCTGATCACCCTCCTGTCTTCTGATTGGCTGAGAGCTATCGGGTTGGATTGCTGAGGTATCTGATCAGCCTCATGCAGTTTGATTGTCCAAGAGCTATTGGGTTGGATTGCTGGATTGCTGACATGCTCAATTTACCTCCTGAATTATGATTGGCTGAGTGCTGATGGTAGAGATTGCTGAATACAATTTGTGTTCTTTTTCTGTAGTATAATAGGAGCCTTGTGGCACCACATATTATATGCAACAACATTCAATTAATAGTCGAGAGAGTCTGGTGTAAGTAGGTGGAGTTGTCACATTGTTTAACTACTATAAATCCTCATTTTGTGCGATTGGGCATTCATTCTTCTTCGATTGTGGTTCTAGTCGTGTGGTGCTTGATCGGATCAATCCCCAGTGCATGTGGCATCTTTAGTTTGGTTATCTTCCTCTGCAGAAGATGTATAGAGTCTTGCAGATTCTTTCTTAATCGGCTTTTCAGTGCTAAGCTTCTCAGTTTGGGAGCATCACCATACCTATTGTCCTAGTCGTTAGAGTAATAGGAATTGTTTTTTATTTGAGTTAATTCAGTTACATATTTGGGATCTCCATAGTATTTCTGATCACCATGGGCATAGATTTGATCCTTGTTCATATCGATGTTCGTCTAGACTTTCTTGGGATTTTCTTTTAAAAGTAAATTTGAGGGTGGCTTTTGTGATGCCCTCGGATCCAGATACTCGTTTACGACGCATTCACACTATTAAATTCGCAACGATCTCACCAAGTATTGAAAATTAGGGACTTTTTTAAACCTAATATTTAAACAGCAGCTTACAGAAAATTTTAATTCATATATATATATATATATAGAGAGAGAGAGAGAGAGAGAGAGAGAAAGGAGCCTACACCCAGGGGTGTAGGTAACTACCTACACCCGACCCACTTTTTCATAGATTTTTGATTTTTTTGAAATGAAATCTCGGGGGAATTAGATCACTATGTACCACCATGGTGTCATTCAAAATTCAACTTAATTTGAAACTCCTATCATCTTCATCAAGACTATCAAATTTTAACGGTCTCAGAATTATTGAAATTGACCCCTTCTAGATGAATGTGTTAGGAATGTTTGTTTTGCATGAAACTTGAAACGCTTATTCCTCTCAATATATTAAGAAAATCCCCCTAAGGCTTCACTCAAAAAAACTCAAAAATCATGCAAAAAAAGGCCGGGTGTAGGTAGTTACCTACACCCTGGGCTTAGGCTCCCAACTCCCATATATATATATATATATCAGCAGCTTACAGAGACCATTTCAATTCAATTATTTGGCTTACAGAAAATTTTAATTATTATTATTTTAACTAATGTTTAAACAGTAGTAATTTGGATAGTATATAGTTTTCAATTCCTTTTTTTACAGGATACTGAAATCAGAGATTTACTTCTCAAATCACACATAGCCCAAGTAATAACTCAGAATCAGTGATAAAATCGGTAATTTTTGATTGGTCATGCAAGGTATAAAAGAGAGATGAATTTGCATGGATCGCAACAAAAGATAGGGAGGGATTATACCTCTTGATTTTTCTCCAATTTTGGAGAAAAACCTCTACATGCAATTGCTCCAGGATTAGCTCCAAAAACAGTTCTTGATGAGGAGCAATGGCTGGTGTTTAGAAGAGCTTCAATTGGAGATAAGGGTAGCTGCTTGTTGCAGTCGTCCTCAGAAGCAACAGGAGAAATTCCCAATTTGCTGGAAATAGCAGCAGTTGAGACTTCAACTTGGAACCTTTGGAAATAGAACAAGGGTTCTGTGGCTGGGTTTTTTGAAATGAAATGTGAAGGATAAGTGGAGGAATGAAAAGGGCAAGGGGAGCCCTACGGCTGGAATGGGAGGCGATATATATGGAGAGGAATGAGACATCAACATGCTAATGTCATTATTAAAGTTAATAATATTTTTTAAAAAAAGATTTGCAAAAGGATACAGTCTGCTAAGTCACAGACTGTAGCAGAAAATAAATATTTTTATTATATATATCTTTTGATTGATTTATTTTTTAGATATTTTAAAATGTCCGTATTCACGCCTCGCCGGATTTCGATGCACAATATCTCGATTTGATCGTCTCTTAACGACGATCAAAATGAGTATAATATTTATATACTTCCGACTGGGTTTGAACTCCCGAAATTTTCGAGATACAGTTTTGGTTTGGATTTAAATTTTGTGATTTAAAAATATCAAACGACCTCTGATTGACGAACGGTCGATTCCGTTGGTCTTATTTCGTTGAATCGGATTTTATGACAATCTTGGTTCATTTCACGGTTTCCGAATTTGCGTCGTGGCTTTTCCGCAGCACGCACAATGCGACCGATTTTTGGTCAATTTTTCCAGAACGACTTTTGATTCTTGATCAATTGATGATTTTAAGTTGTTTAGTATTGACCAATAACTTTATTAATTTAATCAGGCTCCAATCGGGTTGGGTTTTGGTTTGATTGGAACTCGGATGTTATAACTTTGTTATTCAAATTTTGTTATTGAAAAAAGAATATTTTTTCTACTATTGTTAAGTATGTTTGACCTGACAATGCTTTGGAGTTTTATGTCATTAAGCTCTCTTAGTTCTTCAGATCCCTTGGTGTCCTACATCAGATCTCTTGTGCTTAGACTTTTCAACGGAAAGTTATTGTTGAACGCAAACGCCAAACATTGTCGCCATCTTGATGTTGCCATCATTCTTCTTATTTGAAGACCCTCCCCACTCTTTTTGGAACTTTGCTATCCTTACCGTCGGCTACCTGGTCAATTGTATGTTGTCTTCTGTACTAGGAGAAAATGTTCCTTTTTCAATTGTATTTCTTGATAAGGACCTTTTCGCTTTAACTGTTCGTGTCTTTAACTCTGTGTATTTTGTTCATTACCTGAGTCTTAGTCATGACACGCTCTCCCTCGATGTTGCCAAGTGCATCTTTGTTAGCTACTCCGGACCCAGAAAGGGTATCAATGCTTTGGCATTATTAAGTAGAAGTACTATGTCAATGCCGACATCACTTTCTTTGAGTTTGTCATTTATTTTTCTTCCCTAGGTGACAAGATGACTTCATATGAGGTTTACATTCCACCTCCTCCTTCGCCTCCATCTCCCACTATTCATCCTCCTAAGGCTCATACTTTGCTTCATTACTACATTCGCATGACGACTAGTGTACCCCATGCTCATGTGCCTTCCCAATCATACAACACGTCCTAAATAAATTTTGTACACTTGGCTGATGGCATTGTTGACATGTTTGTAAGCAGGAGGCTTTATAGGTTGAGAATGTACAACCTCAAGAGAGTGTTGTCCAGGAGATAGACCATATAGAGGATCTTCATCAACCTATTGCTCTTCAGAAAAGGAGATGCACTCGTGCTACGTATACTCTTGCAGCCCATGTTTCCCTAGGGCGTCTATCAGAATATATCAGGAAGGTCATGATGAGAATGTCAGCTGCAGAGATTTGATGTACATATCAGGTGGCCATACGAGGCAATCAATGGTGTCTTACTATGGAGGAGGAAATGGCTATAATCTAGTCACGTGGCACGTGGAGTTTGGTTATTGCCCCAGCACGGGCTTATGTGGTTTGTTGCTAATGAGTTTTTATAGTGAAGCACAGAGCAGATGGCAGTGTAGATCCTACATGGCTAGGTATGTGGCATGCGGGTTCATTCAGACATATGGGTTCGATTATCTGAATGGATTTCCCCTGTTGTTTGTTATTATACTCTTAGGATTCTCTCTGTTGCAATGGTATAGGATCGGGAACCCTCCCAAATTGATGGCAAGTATGCTTTCTTGAATGGAGACATGTAGGAGTTAAGTGTACATGCAACAATTACCCGTGTTTGCTACTTAGGGGGAGCATTAGAAGATATGCAGACTCCATAAGGCAGTTTATGGCCATAAGTAGAGTTGTAAAACATGGTTCTGAAAGTTGTCGGATGTGATAGAGTAGCAGGGTTTCAAGAAGATCGATTGCATATCACCTGCTCTTTGTACAAATGACACATAGAGCTATTGTTGTCATTTTAGGTTATGTTGATATCATTATTATCGGCATGGTTTAAAAAAACGCGCCTCGAGGCGCTGAGGCGGTCGAGGCGAAACGGGGCGTTGAGAAAACGCCCTGAGGCGACCGCCTCAGACCCCTTGGTTGAGGCGTGCACCTCAGATGCCTGAGGCGGTCGAGGCGAGGCGAGGCGCTGAGGCGGGGCGAGGCGCTAGGTGAGGCGTGAGGGCTTTTTCAAGTATTTTTTTAAAGGAAAAAAAATATTCCTATTCATATTTTCATATGTTTATAAAGGTCTTGTTGTTGAGTATATATTTATGCAAGATGAATGCTTCAATTTGACCTCTTTGACATTCATATTTACCATTAACATGCCAAATTATTTCAGTGAACTCTTACTATTACATCCTTAAACATATAAAAAACTGTATACGAATTTGAATACTCATATAAGAAAAAATTTTGGTATGGTGGCACAGGAAGGATATCAGACCATTCTTCATTTGAGTGCAGTAGAACATATAGTTAGTATTCAAATCATATGATTCATATCAACAACTTGGATATCTATAATGACAACTATAGCCAATCCTCTTTAGATAAAAATTTTAGCAATAGTTACAGCCAATGATTTCCTTCTGATTGGGTAGAAATTCAGTAGAAAGGTTTATGGCATTGACATATTCTTTTTTCATGCTCTTATCTTCGTAATATCATCATATATTACATTGTTACATACTATATGTTTGTCAGATTATATTATTTCACCAATAAATATATTTATTATATATTTTATAATTATTTTTCTATACAAACTGAGGCTTACGCCTCGACCGCCTCGAGGCTACGCCTCGCCTCACTTCCAGGGAAAACGCCTCGTTCCGCCTTTCGTGTTTTCGAACCTTGATTATCGGAGGTGACTTACTAGGGCATCACCGAGGTAAGGAGTTCCATGTACAACTATGTGTCATTAAGGACCTTGTCTAAACTACGATCAACTGATGGATGCGCGTGGATCAGGCTTATGACCCGGATCATTATAAACAATAAACTCAAACATTCACATCGTCACGTACCATTTTTAATCACAAGATAAATAATCAAACTACAAATGAACTTACATTTAATGTGGAAATCCTCGTGGGTAAAAATCATGACCTGTGTTTCCCGATTCGAGCTTTCAACTTGACCTACATGGGTCTTTCACTAACCTGAGTTGCTTACGCGGACAATGCAACCATATTGTAATCTAAGTTAATTACACGATCAACTCATTCGTATACATGTAAATAATCCTATGAACCTCAATATTAGAAAAATGTACAATAAATATTATGAGGCAAAAACTAAAACGAGCATAGAACGAGGAACACACTCGTAAGAATTGATTGCAGAACACTAGAGCTGTAGGCATGAAGAACAAAGCAAAAAATAGCTCTTTGATCTTTCTCTCAGATTATGGAGTGGAAAGCAGAAAGAAGAGAACTTGTTGATCTTATTGTGTATTGAACAAGTAAGGTATGCATTCCTATTTATAGGTCCATGATTCCCATGGTTGTTGACTTTGAAAAAAATAACCATTGTGAATAAATCGAGAGTGAGATCATCTTCAAAAATATTCTTGATATGTAATATGATTGATCATGATATTTGGGTCATCAATCTGAATCAAATTATCAATTATGTGGATTTGGATGATCGATCAAAATCAAAAGTCGACCAATCAGTGATCAAAATAGATAGATCAGAATATAGATGTTATAATTTAAAAACTGATCGATTGGGAAATAAAGTTGATCAATCAGGTGTGATCGATCGAGTGATTAATCGATAAGCTTGACCCTTTGACCTGAAAATCAAAGACAAAAGGTTGAAATGCAATGTGCACGATACCCGAGGCCTTTTGCATTGTAAGACAATTACAAGATGCATTATTCAATAATAGAAAAGACTTCTTCTTCTTCTTCAGCTTGAGACCATTAAGCTTGAGCTAGAGTTCTTAACTTTTGACTCCTTGATCTAGCTTCTTTCTTCTTGTGATGACGAGCTTCTTTCTCATTTACTTAAGCTTGGGTTCTTGCATGAGCTTCTTCATGTCCAGTAACTTTCTGACTCGTGATTTAACTACAAGCTAACTGTATAAGTTTTTTCTATCTGCACAAGTTTTGTTATCATCAAGATATGTATGCTTGTGCAAGAACTACATCAAAGATGTGTTGTGATGATCCGGAGTATGTTACATGTCTCCTTCTAGAGACGAGGATGGCAGATTGCAGACATGCTACTACTCCTATGGATCCCAATATAAAGCTCTGTGACAATGATATAGATTAGGTTGACATGAGGAGATACAATGCGCTTGTTGGGGTGCTCCTCTACATGATTATTAACATGACAAATATCTCCTTTGCAGTGAGAAAAATCATCCAGTTTGTGGTGTAGCCATGATATGTTCACATGGATGCAATCTGCATTATCCTATGGTGTCTGAAATCTTCTCATGGTACATCATTGCCATTTAATAGGGACATCTCTTACCATCATGACCTGTGCAGATGATGACTATGCAATATGCATGATGTCCTAAAGACATGAAGTCTATCTCTGTTTTTGCAATCTTTATAGGGAGTTCATTGGTCTCATGGAAAAACAAGAAGCAGTCTGTAGTTGCTAGGTCGAGTATTGAGTCCGAATTAAGAGCTATGGCACATGGACGACCAAATTATTATTGAAGTGTTAGAAATCGACAACTTATTTGCTAATTATTAAACTTTTTACTCAAAGTCTCTTATATAAGGATGACTAGTGCAACAAAAATAAATAAACTTCCAACCCTTCAATAAATTGATAATGCATGAGAATTAATGCTGTTTATGATTATTTATAGTAATAAACATATTACTTATTAATTTAATCTCTCTTCATCGAAACCAAGTCTTAAGCATTGACCGCATCGAAGCTTATGCCTCATTTCACTCGTAGTTCAATATAGAACCTTAACCTTAGACATCTATCACATCGAGGTTTATTCCTCGCTTTCACTTATAGGAAGCCGCTTCCATTTGCCTCTCTTTTTAAAAACATGCTAGCCAGGAATCAAACGAAAATATTCCATGGGCCATTGAATTCAAAAAAAAAATCCATGAGCCACAACGTTCAACAGAAGAATCTATACATTTAGATTATGTATGATTTATGTTGTACATAGCTTACATCATGAGTTGTCCTTCTGTAATCAGTCCTATGGCCATGAGTTGCATGAAGCTCGTGAATGCTGTTTAAAATATCGGAGAACCGGAAAAGATGCTGAACTTACTCAGGTTTGTTCAAGTCACATATATCATGATCTTTTCTAGAAGGATAATTTTTCATGGACATGGACATCGCATTTTCTGCAGGCTTGGGATTTGTATTATCATGTGTTCAGACGTATAGATAAACAGCTTCCGAGCCTTACAACACTTGACCTACAGGCATGTTGTTTCTTATTTAGTGGCAGGGTAATTTTTAAAGTACACCACTCTATATATACATTTATTCTTGAATTTATGCAGTCCGTTTCTCCCGAGTTGCTTAATTGTCGAAATTTAAAACTTGCAGTACCAGGAACATATCGTGCTGGTAAGTCTTATCTGATATTATTTTTCTCGTTGATTTCATAGGCCATTGACTGACGTGCTCTTTATCTGATTCAGAGACTCCTGTTGTTACAATCACTTCATTTGCACCCCAGCTTGTTGTCATTGCCTCCAAACAGAGACCTCGAAAATTGTCTATACTTGGCAGTGACGGTGAAGATTACACCTTCTTACTCAAAGGACATGAGGATTTGAGACAAGATGAGCGTGTCATGCAGGTATATTATTGCAGTTAGTTATAAATCCGTGCTTGAGTGAGTCATGGTCTTTGCTTAATAATACACGGAGATGAAACGAGTCTTTAATTGGACATACCTAGAGCCATTGATGAGGAATTTAAAAGCAGTGAAGTCTTTTTTATACCCTCAAGATTTCGCGATCTGAGCAAAGCACTATCACCCAACGAGACTCCTCGTTTGATCTTGGGCTATATGTAATAGGTTCTCAGTGACTCAATGACAAACACAACAGGGTCCTTTTTTTTATGAAGATGTGGTTCGTCTCACTATTCATAAGTAAGCAGCATAGGCGTCCCTTTCAAATGCTATATATACCCATTAAATTGTGACTTCTATGTTCTGCCTTCAAGGATGATTATGGCGTCCATTGAAGCACTGGTTAATGAGACAGCTGATGAAAAGCATTTTTAGAACATTCTCCCGCTTGTATTATGGTTGGATGCAGCTTTGACTTGGAAATAAATTGTCTAAACTGTAGTCCCATTTGAGGAAGATGCGGCTCACCTTTTTGCCCTACTTTTTCAGCGACAAAGAAATGATAGATAGATCATGGAGGTTATTTGCTCGAGGGTCTCCTGAGAGCAATAGAGCAATCTGCCAGTCTCCTTTCTGAGGGAGGGGATCTCTAGCCTGAGGATTGTGATGTTGTACATTCACATCTGAGTCCATCATAATCTTTAATTTTTGGAGGTTGTCACCTCTGTTACAGCATAGAGGCACAACTAATTAACTGATTTAAGGAACATCATAACACAAGTTAATGTCATTGGTGGATTTTAGGATTGGATGTAACATGGGGCTTTTGCATGTTCTTGTGCAAGAGGATCTGATAGCATGGGTAGATGGCTATACTCAGTATTTGGTTGAAGCTCCTTTCTTGTTGAGAAAAAATATGTGACAGTAAAAATAGTGACAACAACAACAACGAAGCTTTTTCCCACAATTACGTAGGGTCGGCTACATCGATTCTTCGCCTCCATTCAGATTTATTTTGGATTAATCTCGGGCTTATATCCAAAAATACTGTAATTGAGGATTATATCACCGTACCCATTTTGGATTTTCGAATGGCCAAGGAAAACTCACTTAAAAACTGATGTCGGCTTCTAAATAGGAGGCTATAATCTGCAGTGTTAGGTTGACCTTTGCCGTCAGAGAAAAATGTGGGACATGCAAAAACAGTGACATTGCCACTAATATATGTTGTGTACTTGAAATTTATATCACTGTATCCCTTTTGGGTTTTCAAAAGGCTAAGGAAATCACACCTAACAACTAGATTGCTGCATCTAGTTAGGAGGCTATAGTGTGCAGTTTTACGTTGAACTTCCTTTGCCGTCGAGAAAAAAAATGCGGGTAATGCAAAAAAAGTGACATTTCCTAATATATGGTTTGTGTAACTTAGGGTTATCATTGCACCCCTGTTCGGTGCTTAAGTGCTCAAGAAAAACGCACTTAACAATACGAGGAATCAACTTCTAATAAAGCTGAACAAAGACTTTGGCTATATCATTGATGGATATTTGCCAATATATTGCGTTGAGATATTTCTACATTTCGTGTATCTTTCCAGTTGTTTTATTTCTTTATGTCTATCTTGTGTAATTTACCCATAGGTCTCTCCCTTATATAAGAGAGCCTAGGGTTACAAGAATAAACAACTCTTCTTTTTCTCCCAACATGGTATGAGAGCGGTTGTCCTAGACCGGAGCTCTCGTATCCAAACCCCTAACTCCACCTCGTACCCCCCTTCTACCTTCATGCGCCGCCGACCCCATCTTCACGTGCATCACCCTGCGCGCCTCGTCCTGCGCGCCTCCACGCACACCGTCTTGCGTGACTCCACACACGCCGCCTAGCGCGTTCTCGCGCCGCCTTGCACGTTCCCACGCTTCCACCCTTGTGCGTCGTCCTTAATACGTGGCTCCTTTGTCTAAGCGCCTACATCGTTCGCTTTATTTCATTGATTGATTTGGGGGCATAAGTCTACATATGCACCTAAATCCACGTATATTTGTGTAGACAATCACCTTTTGGTCTACGAAACCTAGTCTTCTACATCCGGCAAGATGTCTGAGGACAAAGTTGATGTACCCACCACAGGCGCATTCAGAGGTCCAACGCTTATCGTTAAAATGGATAGGACAAATTATGAGCTCTTGGCTATGCAGTTCATGAGCCTTATGAAATCTAATGGTAAGAAACACATTCTTATCGAGGGGGACCCAGTGGAGAAGACTGGGGTAAACACCTCATGAGAGGCGGACGATTCATATTCTAATGTTTGGCTTTCAGGAACTTTGACGATTGAGATCACCAATGACGTGTTACATCATCCTACTGCTATGCTATGGCAATGTGGGATATCCTCGCGACAACATATTCCCAAGTGAGGAACGAGACGAAGATCCTCCAACTCCAGTATGACATATTCACTATCAAGTAGAACAAACGTCCTCTGCATTCATTGTATACATCCTTACGTGGGATGTTTTAGAAGCTTCACAGTTTCATGCCTATGACGGCAACTCTAGAGCAACAGAAGACATATGAATGCTACCATGGTAGGTGTCATAGGATCAAAATCCCGTTATCGATTTCGACCGATCCTGTGCGGCGTTAGCTAACCCGTAGCTAACCAGCCTTCCTGAGTAGAACGGTCACGGACACGCTCCAACTCTTCTCGATACCCCTGCTTGCTAACGCACCGACGCTCAGACACAAGCAGAAGCTCGACTCTATAGATCGTTCATGAACACTCTCAAGAACTCGCTCAAGAACGTTCAAGAACACAACCACACGATCACACAAGTACGGGCACAAAGCTCTTCTCTTATTAGAAGGGGAACTCTCTCTACAGTGGGTGGACACACTACACTTTCTCTCGTGTACTCTGTGTGTGTTTTCAAATGAGCCACCACCCCTCCTTATATACAAGACTCAAGGCAACCCAAGGGACACTCATTATTACATCTACAATAATTATACACAAAGACACAAGAGACCCTTCGAGTTCTTCGGCAACCATTCGCGTTCCTCTGCAACTTTTCGTCTGCTCGTCTCTTCGACTCCCTTGTTGTCCTTTCCTCTTCCCGCACGGTTGACGCCCAATCAACCGCACAGTCATCAGCACACTCGCGCTTCAACGTTTACTGATGTAGCTTTGCCATAATTCACCAAGTGCCACCGGACGCTTGGTCTTGTTCCAAAGGGAACCCGCGGCCTTCAGACCTTCGTGAGGTAAACCCTTCCTTAGCGTTCTGCATGCTAAGGGGAAGTCCTCCAGAACTTCGCTATCGTGCCCTCCAGGCCACTCATGTATGCGTACTATCGAGCATGCTCGACAATGCTTGTACTCAACACCTGCAACGCTCCATGCCTCCTTGGACCGCCACGCATCAATACCAATACCGTACGCCTTCGTGCATACGCCTCTTTCTCTCTCTCTCTAAAAAGTCAGTGACATCACCATGTCTGTACCTGACGTCCATGAATCGCATTCGTTGGCTCGTCAGTCAAATCATGAGCTTCCTGAGTGGATCCCATGGGCTTTAACTGATCCCACGAAACCTGTGGCGATGGTGATGATGGAGGTAATGGTGTCGTGGAAACTGGAATCCCTATTTCCACAGATTCAGAAAGATCGTGGAGGGAGCTTCTTCTTCAGCGATCCTTAAGCTCCATTTGGTTGCAGGGTTGGATCGGGTTGGGTTGGTTCAACTCGAAGGTTGGTGCGCGCGGGATTGCTGAGAGATGGCGGCGCGAGGCCGCGCCTGGAGATGGAGGCGGAGAGCTCGAGGCGGAGCTGGGCGGCGCGGGGGCAGGGGCGGGGGCGGCGGCAGCTAGGGAGGAGGAGGAGGTGGAGGAGGAGGAAGAAGAGGATGGGGAGGAGGAGGAGGAAGAAGAAGATCAGGATGGTGTAAAATGACCTCCTAACCTTTTTTTAAAGTAATTCCGCCTATGTCCTCAAAGTTAACGGCCGTTTGCACTGTGGATGGACGTTCACTAACCCGAGGGGCACAAGTGATAAATTATCAAGTTTTGAAGGGCACAACTGATATTACCAAAAAGATAGGGGTATAACTGATATTGCGATATCTCGGAGGGGCACAAGTGATAAAATCCCAATAATAAATCTGCAAGAAAACTCATAATTGAACTGCAAAATCAAGCCAATCAGATCGACGTTGTCGATGACGATGGAGAATTAGGATTTCAAGAAATCCTAGAATTGAATCCCAAGTCTCGATTTTAGATTGATTCACTAATATAAATTAAATCCTCAAGAATTAACCTGGTTTGATAGCATGTAGAAAACGATAGGATGGAAGCGTAATCAGAGATAACGAAATATATAATAGTGGAAGAACATCATGATTTATGTAGAACCTTGCTCCTTGAGCGGGATGAAACCATGGGAGAATGCCTCTTAAGGGTAGGGTATTCTATTATTACTCTCTCTCATCTGTTACAGGTGGTTGACTTCTTTTTTTAGAAGCAGGTGGTTGACTTCTTATATAACCCCACCAGTAAGATCAAGTCCCACTCATAGTAGATGTGGGACTAATCATGTGGATATGGTAATTAGACCACGGAGGGATCGGTTTACCCATCTATACATGTGGCACATATTGAAGCATGTAATGGAGGGGTAATTGGACCTCTCGAAGATCCAATCCCCCCCCTTCATGTTTTGCCCCACATCTACTATTTGTAGGTCTTGGTCTGTCTGTGGGGCTATAAAAGGAGCTCCACATCCCTTGTATACATGGAGAAATTAAATAGAATATCCGACCCTTAGATGCCTTCTCTCGCTATTTCATCACTCTCCTTCGGGAGTAGGATTCCACATAAATCCCGGGATGTTTATGTTTTGTTTCTTGCTCTGATTATCGATTCGCTTCCGTTTATTTATTTTCAACACGGTATCAGAGCAAGTCTATTTGGGAGGATTTTTTTCATGACTTTAAGATCTATTCTATTGAGTTTGTTCTTGGAGTTTATGTTGAAGATTATGTTTTTTATTGACATTGTGCAACGACGATGAAACCCTAGTCGTCGTCGTGTTTGTTGGATTTTGTCCATGAAGCCCATGCTTTCATGAACTTCAATACTAATCGTTTGACAACCCTCGTTGTACTTATTGCGATTACTCCTAGTGATGGCGAAACCCTCAAGCGAAACTCCAGGGCCACGTCATTTTGTGTCGTTACTAGGGTTTGGAAGGGTGGTAGCATTATAGCAATTACTTGCTCTTGTTCTTGAACATGCGCTCCAGGAAGCACACAAACACCCTATCGATCTCCTGACACTGCTGCCAACTTGCAGCGCTAGTCACCGCAAGTCAAGATGTGCCTCGAGTGGCACATGAGTACCCCACTGATCTCCAGACACTGTTACCAACCTCCAGCGCCAAAGTCCTAGCACCAAATTCCCCCTAGATCAACGTCAACCTCCAAGCAGATCGTGCAGGGCCACTCGAAGGTATCCATCGACTGGAAAGGTCCTTAATCAACCTTCATCACTTCTAAGCGAAGCTTCTCCAAAACGAGCCTCCATTTCTTCTCTAGGAGGTGCCTTCTTTGATCTTCGTGACAGTGCTCCTTCGTTACTTCTCCAGATTTGGTGGCGGTGTCGGGTTCTAGTCTTCTATGAACCCTAATATCGTACGAGAGCGGTGGGGGGCATGAGTTCCCTTAGGACCCCCTACTCCTAATTCTATTAAAAGCTCAAAGAGCATTGTTGTATCAAAAGAAAATAAAGAGGGTGATTCTGCCTAGTTAGCTCATTCAAAAAAAGAGGAAGGTCTAGTAAAGAGAGAAAAAAGAAATAGGGGAGGCCTAATTTGCCAAAAAAATGGGAATTTTTTGTTTGAAAAAAATCGATCGTAAAAAAAGATGTAGGGAAAAAAGAGAGATTGAGAGAATAATCGAGAAACAAAACAACTAAAAAATTCATTTGTCCAAAAAAACACAAAAAATATAAAAAATGCATGTTTTGTTTCTCCAACTTGATAATATATGTTCTTATTCTATCAAGTATAGGAGAAAGGAGTGGGAGAGGACACATAATTCTACTTGGGATGTATCTACATGATTTTTATCTCATTCATCAGATGTCTTTTCTTGATCATTCGATCAATATTAGGGAATGAACTCCAGGTCCCCATAAGGAAAATGTGAGAGGCCATCTTGACTTCAATTATAGGAGAGGCCCAATAGGAGATGTCTAACCCTCCACTACTTCACGATCTGCATAGGGGGGACGACTACTCTACTTTTGATGTTTGACTTTGACATCAACTCCATATGGACTTCTCTACCTGAGATCGTCTTAGACTTCTACTGCACGTCTACAACTGATAGACCGACACTCGAGATTACTATTGCTATTAGCCTTCTTCACGGAGCATCGACTACTTCGTTGGATGTCTTTCCTTGAATTATACTCCATGATGCAATTCTTCCACAGTGACTACTCCATGCACGACCTGGTTGTCGCAACGAAGTTCTACATAAACGACCTGGTCATTGCAGACCTGTCCTCGTGTGAGGTCTTCTACAAATGACTACTTCGAGCGGGCATCTATCCCCGTCACTCTTAGATGTATCATGTGAAAATGTGTTGTATATTTTCTTTTATTGCAAGCTGTAGCTTCCTCAGGTCCAGCTTGAGGGGGAGTATTACCCCCTCCCCCCCCAACCCACTCATGTTTAGTCCCACATCTAATATTTGTGGGACTCGGTCTATGTGTGGGGCTATATAAGGTGTCGCGCACATCTATCCATTGACAAATTCAATAGAATATCTAGCCCATAGAGGACTTCTCTCGTGGTATCATCCCGCTCCTTCGGGAGTAGGGTTCCACATAATTCCCAAAATGTTTATGTTTGATTTCTTGCTCTAACTATTGATTCACTTTTGCTTGTTTATTTTCAATACATATATTTGTACATTCCAATCAGAGAGATTTTTGGGCTCTAAGCGTACGGTTCTTGGGCTAAAGGTATAGCACTTCATTCAAGATACTTTGTGATGAAAAAGAGTCTTTTAACATGTTCTTATACGGTGTTTGTGAATAAGAGAGGAAAGCATGGTTGGAGAGAACCTGGCTGCGATTACGATAGAGTTATAATAATATAACCACGGTGGTATGTAATTCTTCATCTTCTTTTACTACTTCAACTGCATTCCATTGTACAAAGCATAATTTATTAGTTCGTAATATATGAGTTGTTCAATGGTATTATTTCTCGTGGATATTTTAGGAATATCTTTTATTAAATTTTATTAGTTGCGACCAAGGTATTGCCCACTTTAATGGTCTAGTGGTAGTACAATGTGCCTGCTACCAAATAGACCGGGGTTCGAATCCCTTCTTTTGAGGGTTGCGTTAGGTAGACAACAACCAGCGTAAAAAATAGTCGGATCTTTCAACATGGATTTGAGTAAGAATCCATGGAGCCGACCCTATTTAAAGTGAGAAAAGGCTTCACCATATTTTTATTTATTAGTTGTGAGGATTTGGGTAATTTGTGGATCAACCTATGATTCGCACCCCAAACATATAGCTGTAGTCTCGAAAGATCCATTCCCCGGTATGGACATCGTGGAATATCTTGTGAAGCATTTGGAAAGGAGTCTTCATTTAAGAGATGTCTTAATTCTTGGGGATCGTCCTTCTGTGAGAAATCTTTCTTAACTGACAGAAGATGAGAAAATGGTGGCAAGCAAGATGCCAAGTTTTGCATTGGAAGGTATTAGTACAATGACTTTGTGGTATGACTAAGCTGGGATATTTCTTATTGGGAGAGAATTAGAATGTTAAAGAGGAGATGCACAGATGTAGCTTAAAAGATATATTGAGGTAGAGTCCATCAAAACAAATATCAAACGCTCGAGGAGGATCCAGTGATGTGGAACCTAAAGCGCCCTTTACCCAATGAGTTAAGAGTCATCGTAGGAAGGGATGACAATGGCGGTATGTCTTAATTATGTAACCTAAATGGTGTAATAAGTTTGGATGAGAAAATAAGCGCTGTTCTCGTGACAATTTCATTTGGATCCCAAATCTATGTTTGAGTTCACAGTGTTCGACCAAGTGTTTATACACCTCAGCATCTTCATTTCTGCCACATTGTCTCAACTTGTATGATCATTAAAATTACTAACACTCCCCACGATTACCCTGTATGATCATTAAACTTGTATTCTAGTTCGGCATTGTAGCCTGCTTGATTGTTATTCAACTTTTTTTCATTAATTCCAAAACTGAATGTGTCATTTTCTCCCTGTGTAGCTCTTTGGTTTGGTAAACACATTGCTAGAGAATTCAAGAAAAACTGCAGAGAAGGGTCTTTCTATTCAGCGATATGCCGTCATCCCTTTGTCTCCAAACAGCGGCCTTATAGGATGGGTTCCAAATTGTGACACACTACATAACTTAATACGCGAATATCGAGAAGCTAGAAAGGTATTATGATTTATTTCTCCATTGAATTATACATTGATTACATGTCTAAATCTATTTTCTAATACAGATCTTCTTGAATCAAGAGCATCGGCTCATGCTTGCCTTTGCACCAGATTATGATCATTTGCCTCTTATTGCTAAGGTAGAAGTTTTTCAGCATGCTCTGCAAAACACCGACGGCACTGATTTGGCAAGGGTATGTTTTTATTTCAACTTGATATATGTAATGTTACTTAATTCTATTTGTTTTTTCAGATTAGGGCCTTAAAGTTGTAAATGCTATAATTTTTTAAATTCAAAATATGAAAATATCTAGGTACTTTGGCTAAAAAGTCGAACATCTGAAGTTTGGCTTGATCGTAGAACAAATTATACAAGAAGTTTGGCTGTCATGAGTATGGTATGCTTACTTCATTTAGGATGCTTATTCCATAGTTCTGGAATGATGATGCCATTTTTTGTAAAGCATTATTTATGTGCAGGTGGGTTATCTTCTTGGATTAGGTGATAGACATCCCAGCAACCTAATGTTACATCGTTATAGGTATACTTATAGCCTTTCTTAATCATCCATTTATCTAATGCTAAAGTTGCTTGTATATCGTTGTAGTGGAAAAATTCTCCATATTGATTTTGGAGACTGCTTTGAAGCTTCTATGAACAGGGAGAAATTTCCGGAGAAGGTATGTTCTTCTCTAGTGCTTTTTCACCTGTATCGTTTCTCTATTTTTTCATGTAGAAAAAAGTGTAGCTTCTAGCAAACCCTTAAATTTTACAAATGTTAAAACTGCATAAATACCTCCAAAGGGGTGGGTATCAAACTCTAAAAGTGCACTATTAGGAACTGGTTCAATGAACGTGGTGTAATGTTGTTGAATCGATACTGCTGATTCTTCTATTGGTAATGATTTCCCCTTTTTAAAAAGTTTGCACATGTCTTATTGTTGAGCTAAATCAACTGGAGTTTGACCAGATCATGGTTCAGTCAGGATGTGTGGCCTGCCCAATCTAGTTTTTAAATCTTGATTATAAGGCAATTTTGAAGATGATCCAAACACACAATCAGCCACAAGCAATCTAGAATGAAGAACACACATTATTTACATGGAAAACCCCCACTAGTGTAGCGGGGAAAGGCCATGAGCAAAGAGAGGTTCCATTATGAGATAAATATGAGTACATATTTTAGAACTCTAGGTGGAAACAACTTTCCCGGATTGAGATTCTCTAATGAGCCATGCCTTAATCCTACAATACATATATAGGGTAAGCGGTAAAGGGATCCTAATCTATTCGGGTCGGTCGAGATCCGTTTACGGATGTAAGCGTATCGCAAAGGGATAATTACACCCATAACCCAGAGTAATTTCACAATAACAATCATAACCCCGTATACTTGTGAATTACACAACAAACCCCAAATAATCTCTCCGTCTTACACCCATAACCCTTCGTTAGTTTTTCTCTTAACCCAACCATATCATTGGGTTAATATAACTCATCATCTATCCCACTGCTTTTAAAAAAATAAAAGTAGCATCTTCCATCAGGAGGCGGAGGTCGGGTTGCAGGCACAGGATCGGCTTCCACCTGGGGGTGGGGAACGAGGTCAGCGCAGCCCAGGATCGGCTTCCACCTGGGGGTGGGGAGGAGGGGCCCGGGTTGCTGGGGGAGGGGGGTCGGAGGATGGACCGGGGCTGCGGGCAGTGGATCCACGGGCGGGCTCGTCCTCGCCGCGTTGGAGGTGTTACGACATGGTGTTCATGCCCCTTCCTTGCACGCGGGCTCGTCCTCGCCGCGTTGGAGGGAGTACGGGTCAATGCGGTATGGGGGTACGCGGCAGGGGGAGGAGTGTGCGCACGGTGGAGACGACGAGGGGGAGGAGGGTCGGCGGAGGGGGAGGCTCGAACTAAGGGGAAGGGGAGGGAATGGTATGGGCGGAGGGTAAGGGTGGGGAGAAGGCGGAGGAGGGGTGATGGGTTTGCGTAAAGACAGGGCGAGGGAGGGGGGTTCACGGTGTTGGTAGATGAGCTTTGGCAGGAGGGTCGACATTGATCAGGGAGGGTTGCGGGGGGGGGGGGGGGTGTCTTCGACGATCGGGCTCAACGGGGAAGCTGGGGGTCGGAGGAGGGACCGGGGCTGCAGACTCGACGGGGGCGGAGGGGCGGTTGCAGAGGAGGTCGGGGGAGGCCTCGGGCGGTTGCGGCCAATCGGCAGGGGATGCCTTGCGGGCAACCAGGGGGGGCGCTTGCAGATAAGGTCGACAGGGGGGAGCTTGCGGGGCTTGTAGAGGACGTGGAAGAGGAGATGGCGACCGGGGGGTGGGGGTTTAAGGAGGAGGTGGGGACCGGGGGCCTTGTGGAGGAGGTGGCGGGGGTCGACGGCGGGGGGCTTGCAACGGTGGTGGGGAGCTTACAGAGGCGGGGTCCGGTGACCTTCCAGAAGGTAGAAGAAGATGGCAGTATTTGTAAATAAGAATGACTATTAAGGATTACTTTGTCTTTTTTTAACGGAAACCGTCACATATAACGGCCATCTCAACGGAACATAACACAGGGTTATGTCAAGTAAGAGTTAAGCATTACTCAGGGTTTCCCGTGTAATTCGTGATTATGCAGGGTCATGATTGTTATTGCGAAATTACTCAGGGTTATGAGTGTAATTATCCCTATCGCAAATGGGTCAGTGCTTCAAGGCATATCTTAACAAATCTCCTCCTTGACATAAACTTTGCCTAAAATGTTGTGCGGGAACTCTCTCGTTGTCGAACGGGGCCTTTACGTCCTAGAAAGATGAACCAAGTTCATGTCGGTTGTGAACTTGGTTAGTGGCACTAGCTTCGTTGTCAGTTCTGCTTCACTATCTGTAGTAACGATCTTCTTCATTTGAATTTGGTGCTCTGTAGTACTTCTCTGATGAAATGGTAGCCGACATCAATGTGCTTTGTTCTTTCATGGTGCATCTAGTCCTTCGTCAAATGTATAGCACTGTAACTATCATTGGTTGACGTCTGCTTCTAACCAGGACCGAGCTCATCGAATAATCCTCTTAACCAAATTACATCCTTGATTGCTTTTGTTGATGTTGCCATGTACTCGACCTCTAGTATATAAGACTACAATGTGCTGCAATGTTGCCTTCCATTAAATTGCACATTCATCAATAGTGAATACGTAGCTTGTCATGGCTCTTCAAGGCTACAATGTGTTGCAATGCTTCCTTCCACGAAATTGCCCATTTATTAATAGTGAATACGTAGCTTGTCATGGATCTTTTATTGCCACGGTCACATGCATAGTCAGCATCAACAAAGCCAACTACTCCATCTTACTTTTCTCAAACTAAAGACAAAACCCAGTTATCTTGGAGTCCACTTCAAAGAAATCTAATGACATTTTCTTAGATTTGGCATATATCTACTCACAACACTACTACTTGGGCAATGTCTAGACACGTATATATCATGGCATACATGATGCTTCGAACGACACTAGTGTAAGGAACTCGTGATATGCATGTGCTTGTTCTAGTCTGTGGTGGTAAGTTTGTTGACATCTTGAAATGAGAGTTAAGTTGAATATTTTCTGGTTTGCATCTGTCATACCAAAGCGATCCAAAACCTTCTGCAAGTAGCAAGCTTGCAAAAGTCGGCCAACTAATTGGCCCGACTAGTCGAGTCATGGGGGGTGGGGATAGCTGACTTGACTAGGCCTAGTCGGCCATTAGTCGGTCTGCCCGACTAGTCGACCGACTAATTAGCCAACTTTTACATCAAGGTTTTATTTTTTTTAGTTTTTTGCTTTTTTAAAAAGTAAACTTATTCTAATATGCTTAATGTTATATTTAAAGTCAATTATTTCTTTTGTATCATTATGAATGTATAGAATGCACAAATCTATGTTAATATATAAGCAGCTTATTCTAATATGCAATAATGTTATAGTTAAAGTCAACTACTTCTTTTGTTTCAATATGGAAGTATAGAAAATGTACAAATTTATGTATAAAAATGATTTATATATTTAAAATAATTAAAAAATTCAAAACTGACTAATGACCGACTAAATCTGATTAGTCGCCCGACTGTCGGTTAATCGTTAGTCAGTGACCTCGTCGACCGAGTATCTACTACTGCGTTCCGCAACCTTGGCAAGTAGTTCTTCTGTCATGTATATCTTCATGCCAACTATTTTTGTGGTTGTACTAAGATCATTCATCTTAAACTCTCCATCATGTAGAGCCTTCAATTTGTTCACCTCAGATTTGTTCCTAGATGATATCAATATGTCATCAATGCATAGTAGAAGAAAAATTGAAGAGCCATGAACAAAGTATCTAAAATATACATACACACACCATAATTGTTCCTCGTAAAACTGTGTGTAATCAATAATGAGTTGAAGCATTTGTACTACTATCTTGGCGATTGTTTCAACCCAAAGAGATTTCTTCAACAGACACACCTGATCTTCCTTTCACTGCAATGCAAAGCCTTTGGGTTAACACATGTATATCTGCTCTTCAAAACCTCCATGTAGGAAGGTTGTCTTCACATCTAGCTGCTTTAACTCCAAGTCATTCACGGCCACAATATTTAGCAAAATTCGTATGGAGGTATGCTTTACCACATGTGAGAAGATATCATTATAGTTGATACCCTCCACCTAGTTGAAGCCTTTAACAATTAGTCTTGTCTTGTATCTCGCATTGACAGATCTGGAGATGGCTTCTTTTTTCTTGTAAATCCATTTGTAGCCGATCACTTTCTATATATGAGGTGGAGGAACAAGAGCGCATGTCTGATTCTTATGAAGAGATTCAATCCCCATCATTCATTGTTACTTACTGTGAATAAATAGCTTCTGGAAACTGTCCGACTCTCCTGTATCACATGTTTCTTCTGCAATGGATTGTGCATATGCAAAAGCATAATCTGCCTATCTGGAGGGTGGCTTAATCTGCTTTCGTCCCCGTTTGTTTGCAATGCATTCTTCTTCTTCACATGTTGAACTCTTGTTGCCGTCGTCTTCTGTTTCAGATATGTGACCATGATTTTGTTATACTGGGTCAATCAAGTTCCACCTTCTTGTCGGTACTTACATATGCATCTGCATCAAAATAATGTTATGCTCGCGAGATAAAATAGCAGACTCATTAAGTACGTCATTCTCCTCTATCATCAACTTCTGTGACTTCGGATCAAGATACCGCAATGTATATCCCTTCACTCCATATACATACCCAAGAAATATACATTCAACAAATTTAAGTTCCAGCTTTCCTTAAAGTATTAGAGATAAATCATGCTTGGCATTACGATACACAATTCTCCTTGCGTAAGCTGTGAAGAAATATGAGACACTTGCATTAAAAGGACACTTAACATATATACTCTCTTCATCCGTCAAAATAACGTGTCACACTGCACTATGAAGCATGGATGCAAAATTTCTATGCAAATTTGACTAATCATCTGGATGAGTTGTCGGTTCTTCTAATTACTTGCACGAGCTGAAGATTATCTCGCATGCCAACAATGCAGTTAGCATGATAGTTACACACCCAAGTTTTGGAACCATGGCTATGCATGAAGGAAAAATACTGTTAAGATGGATTCATACTTTCAAACGACAGATCATATGGTTTGTGAGGCAAGTTCCTAACTACCACAAAATATAATTCCACGATATGGTAACATATATTTAATTCCCTAGATAGTGTAGTTATACCGCATCTTCAAAATGCACTTTAAGTTTCACATTTTGTAAATGTGTTATATATATCTCTGTTTTTTAAGTTCCAAATATCCTATGGATAATGCATTCATGAAATGTTCATAAATGCGATACAACCTCCATTTTCTTCGAAGTCCTTGCATGTTTATAAATAAAACTATTGACTTATTTTTTAAATGCTTTATAGATAGCGCATTTTGAAGATGTGATATATACTACACCATCCTAAGAATTAAAATATGTGTTACCTTATCTGTGGAATTATGTTTTTCGAGAACACTAGTTAGGAACGTGCCTCTATGGCTTGCGCTTGTCTGGCATTCCTCTCCAACATGAGCAGAAGTGCTGAGAATAGTTCTTTTTCATGTGTATTTTATATGTGATAGGGATAATAAGAAGTGCTGGCCTACACATCATGTCTTATATCGCTCATTGTGGTTTTGATTGTTGCCAAAGGATTTTTTTTGAAGTTCGAAGAACCCACAAATTTGGTGATTGATGTTGTTAGTTTTGGTTATTAAACATTTAATTGTTTCTAGTAAATAAATAGTCTTTCTTTCCGAAGTGTTGAAATGAGGCTATCCGAAGGGACCTTAGTTATCGGATTTAAGCCCGAAAATGCCCAAAGTAGATTTGAATGGAGGCAAAAAGTTCATGTAGCTGACTCTACTTAATTGTGGGAAAAAGGCTTTGTTTTTGTTGTAGTAGTAAAGAAATAGCCGTAAGTTGATCTAAAACTACAACTATGCTCTTATCTGTATGGCACTAATTACATTGGTATTTGTGTATACTTATTGAGTGTTTGCTGATTTATGCAATTCCTTGCTCCAACACTTGAAGCATTACATAAAAATATAGTTTTAGACATATAATTTTTTTGCTGATATATGCAACTCCTTGCTCTAAATCTTGAAGCATTACATGAAAAATATATTTTAAATAACCATGGGTGTTGCAGGTCCCCTTCCGCTTAACAAGAATGCTTGTCAAGGCTATGGAAGTTAGCGGTATTGAAGGAAATTTCCGATCAACCTGCGAGAATGTCATGCAGGTCCTCAGAACCAACAAGGACAGTGTTATGGCCATGATGGAGGTGAATTCTTCGTAGTTGTCTATATGAGCTCCTTGTGATTTTTAACGTACTTTGAATATGTGACAAGTTTACTTGTCCTTGTACATGCGTGTTGAGATTCCATGCCATTCACATTTTGTGTGCTCCCATTTGCATTCAGGCTTTTGTGCATGACCCTCTTATCAATTGGAGGCTTTTCAATTTTAATGAAGTCCCCCAAATTAATTCTACTCTTGCTCATCCTGCTACAAATGGTGATGAGAGTGCACCTAACCGAGAGTTTCTTCAACCTCTTCGAGGGGTCCGAGAGAGGGAGACCCTTCAGGTACCTATATATGTCTTGCAAATTCAATATCTTGATCAGGACACTGTGCTAAAAGAACTAAGAAAACTTATTTGTCTCTGCTCTACTTTTTGTTGCCTAGGCGGTCAACCAGCTGGGTGATGCTAATGAGGTTCTGAATGATCGTGCTGTGCTGGTGATGGCTCGGATGAGTAATAAACTTACTGGACGTGATTTCTCTTCCACTTCTTCGATCTCAAATGCACCGAGTCCAGGTCAGCATGCTGTTGATCACAATAACTTGGCTTCTGGAGATGCTCGTGAGGTCGAACATGGTTTATCTGTGAAGACACAAGTTCAAAAATTAATTCTGCAAGCCACTTCCCATGAAAATCTATGCCAGAACTATGTTGGGTATGGTCTCTATTTTATATGCACCTCTTTTTTCCTTTTAAAGGTTTCACTGCCGGCATGCTAGAAAAGTTTAGTCCCACTACCCTCATCATTATTTTGTAATATTATTTGTATACCCATGCAGATTCCCCTGCAAACTTAATTAACTTGCATCTTGCCCCTCTGTTCACTAATTGTTTTTTGGTGTTAGTCCCGAAGGTTTAAAATTAGATGAAGTAAAATAAAATCCGTCTTTTGATGAGGGGGCAGAGGTACCTAAGAGGATAGTGTGAGAGAAATAGGGGGCAGAAAGGGGACATACCAATAGAGGCGGGGGAAGAAACAGAAATTGATGAGAGATAAAAGGTTATTGGAAGGAAAGTAGGCAACTAGGGGGGAGGGCGTGCAAGGGGGAGTTGCATAGAAGATGAAGAATGGTGGAGGAGAATACGAACTGGAACAGAAATTGTAGAGCAGAGGGAGGAATAGGAGGGAAACATGGATAGAAAAGTGGGGAAGTAGGAAGAAAGATGTAGGGCGATGTTAAAGTTATGTATTTAGATGGGTATTGGGTATCTCTAAGATCTTGATAGAGCACTCCTTTGTTTACACATTTCTTAGCGTTGGAAGTTATATGTGTTTGTGGGCTTATACATGGACCTCTATACCCGTTATAGTTTCTGATAAGCACATTACGAAGATCTCGCGTGTCTCAAATTGAAACTAGCAACTTCCACCCATTTGTTTACTAAATGTCACGTGTGGGGAGTGGAGGCCAAAAATCCCTTGCAAACCCCACAATGTAATAGTTGTCATTGTATCTCGTCTTGTTATGTCCTCGATGAACTTACATGGGATATGTTACCAAGGTTTTAAATCGCGATTTTGATTTCATTTCGAGATGGTGAAAAAACAAAATAATTTCGAAATATTTTTATTCTTTCGAAAAAATAAAATTTTATTTTTATTTAACGGGTTCAACCACTGTTGTTCTCCTTATTTATTTTATTTGATTTCAATATACTTTAGTTTAGAATATGATACATCTTCTTTCTTGAAAGATATATCTATGAGTCATTTGCTTTACTAATTCAATACTTTTCTCATTTGTTCATATATTCTGCAACAACTTGTGTTAAGTTTCCTAGCTACTTGTCATCTCATTAACACTTGATAAAAGAGAACTCAATTATTAATTCCATTGAATTATAATGCTTCACATCTAATTTCATTTAGTTAATTCTTATACCAATATAAAACATGTTTCTAACAAAAATTGATTTATTATTGTTATATCTTATAATAGTTTGGGATTTTTACCCGGCAGACCCTGTAATCTTTGTAAATTACCTCTACGACCTTTGAAACATCCTAATTCCTCCCACGACCCCGTAATCTTGCTCCGTCTTACCCAACAAACCCTGCTGTCAATTTTAACTATATTTGAGTCAATTGCTTGAGTTAATCTTGAGTTAATCTAACCAATTTACCATCCAACGGTTAGGATTAGCCAAAATAATAAAAAATAGAAAAAAAAACAGGAAGCTTGTCAGGCACAAGGGGGCGCGGGCTTCAGGGGGGGTCTCCAGGGGGCGCGGGCTTCAGGGGAGGTCTCCAGGGGGCGGGGCTCCAGGGAGAGGGGGTTCCATCGCCGTGGTAGAGTAGGGCGGGGCTCCAGAGGGCGCGGGGCTCCGGGGAGGTGGGCGCGGCGGGCGGGGCTCCAGGGGGCGCAGGGGAGGTCGGGGGGGTGGTTCGCAAGGTGGAGGCGGGGGCGCAGGGGAGGTGGGTGGGTGGTTCGCAAGGTGGAGGCGGGGGCGCAGGGGAGGTCAGGGGGTGGTTCGCAGGTGAAGGCGGGGGCGCAGGGGAGGTCGGGGGGTGGTTCGTAAGGTGGATGCAGGGGCGCAGGGGAGGTCGGGGGGTGGTTCGCAGGTGGAGGCGGGGGCGCATGGGAGGTCGGGGGGAGGGGGGGGGGCGCAGGTGGAAGGTGAGGGAGCAGGGGAGGTCGCGGGGAGGGGGGGCGAGGCAGGGGCTCCATCGTCGGCCGGGTGGGTGGGCGAACCAGGGGCTCCACCATCGGTCGGGGCAGCAAGCGGCAGAGGAGGGGCCTCCATCGTCGGCCGGGGGGGGGGATCTCAGATAGTGGCACTCCTTGTAAATTTAATAAGTAAATTGGGTATAATATAAATGAATATAATGGAATCTGGTTAATTTTAACGGGTCAATTAACGGGGCTTAACCGCAGGGTTTGTAGGGTAAGGGTTAGCAAGTTTACGGGGTCGAGGGAGGAATTAGGATGTTTCAAAGGTCGTAGAGGTAATTTTGAAAGATTTTAGGGTCTGCCAGGTAAAAATCCCAAAGTTCTAATAGTTTTTTGTTCTTATATTTTTGAAATGCTTTACTTGAAATCATGTCGCACTAAAAAGTCCATGTTCATCTATTGTTTTTTTTTCGAACATAAATATCTAATAATTGAATTTATATTTTGATTTTATAGTTTTTATTAAAATAATACAAACCGCATAATCCGCATATACTTCCGCATATCCACTTACTCGCTTCAGACCTCTTGACCGAGTGAATACTTATACCGACTTTCTAAAACTTACATGGTTTCAGAGTGGCGGTCGTAGACCAGAGCTCCTGTACCGAACCCTAACCCTAATCCCCCACTCTTCAAGCCTCCACCCGTCACCTAGGGCCCCGCCGTGCCTTGCCAACCCCACTGACCAGGCCTTGCCCCCAAGGCATCACCGCCCAGGCCTCGTGCCCTACCTTGCCAACCCCACCACCTTGCGGCCCTGGCCCCGTCGTCCCCGCCTTGCGGCCCTATTGCCTCTGTCTTGCAACCTCTGAGGATCTATTGTCGTTCTCTTCATCGAGGGGCTTCCTCCCACACCTCCATGTCGATGGGTTTGGTTGTGTAAGACTACACATGAAACCAAACCTCATGTCAATGTAGACAAAAAATCATATAGTTTACAACCCTAGTTGCCTCCAATCATCTTGTCGGAAAATAAGGTAGAGATCCTCACCACAGGAACATTTAGAGGTCTCACGCTTATTGTGAAGATGGATGGATCGAACTACGAATTATGGGCCATGCTATTCATGAGCCTAATGAAGTTGATGGGTAAGAAACATACCGAGGACAAGCCAATGGAGAAGAGAGGTTGTATGCCTCAATTGGAGACTGATGACGCCTATGCTCAGGTCTGGTTGTCCGGTACCTTGATACCGGATATTGCAAATGATGTCTTGCATCAACCCACTACCAAAGCCGCGTGGGATATTCTTGCTGCCACGTATTGACAGGCCAATAATGAAACAAATATTTTACAGCTTCAGCATGACATCTTCATGATAAAGCAGAATGGTCGACCCTTGCATGCTCACTACACTGCATTGCGGGGAATGTTTGAGAAGCTTCATATCTTCATGCCCTTACAACTACTCTAGAGCAGTTTAAGACATACCGAAATGCCACGATAGTGGGAGTCTTTCTAGCCTCTCTAGAGTCAGTACGAAGCTGCTTCCTCTCAGACTCTGGCAGATGCTATCATTCCTCCCATGGAGGAGGCCTTTTAGAGATTGAGCACGATCAATATCTCAAGCCATGCACATGTGCCCAATTCTTCTGCTATTGCGGCCTCTTGTGGAAGAGGCAGACCATCTCATTTTCGTAGACGAGGACCACGTGGGAGAGGTAGTCGTGGCCGTGGACCACTGTGTACCTATTGTCATCAGACTGGACATACCGAAGATACATGCTACTTCAAGCATGGTTTCTCAGCATCTACCCGTGTAGCAAAAGCTGCAAAACAGATTCAGCATTATGACGCTTCACCCGCATTAGGTCAACGATATGATGAGCTTGTGTCTCGACTGCGAGATATAATGCCCCCAACCAGTACTCTGTCACATGTTTCAAAGAGCAGCTCGAACGTTGCTGCAACTGCAGGAGCTAGTTCCTCATGTAGTGCTCATACTTCTACCTCTTATCAGGGTCCGGGTACCCCAGAATGGATTATAGATTCAGGGGCGACACATCATTTGGGTGGAGACAAACATCAACTTATATCCTACAAGCATGCTTCTCCAGGAAAGACAATGGTTATAGCAGATGAGACTTATTCTCCCATCACATGTCAGGAGGAGATTACCTTGACATCTTCTATGAAGTTGCAAAATGTGTTGTATGCTCTTAATTTCTCAATGAATTTACTATCAATTAGTCAGATTACTAAAGACTTACATTGTCGAGCAATATTTGACCCATCATCTTTTGTGTTTCAGGACATTCTTACGGACAGAGTGATTGATTTTTTTTATTATTAAAAAAATGAACAAGGTAGGTTGTACCGACTGGTCCAAACACCTTATGCTTGAGCATCTTCTCATTCTATTGGACATGCCTCTCCTTATATATGGCATCCGCGCTTTGGTCTTTTCCATTTCAGAAACTGCGTCAAATTCTTTCTCAGATCTCACATTGTTCGTCCTTCAATTGTGAAGCATGTCAGTTCGGGAAGCATCATCGGTCTATCTTCTCTAGTGGTCAGAGTCGGAGCAGTAGCTCTCCTTTTGAGTTTTCCATGTTGACATTCAGGGTTCGAGTTGTGTTCCCGATCATCAAGGACACATGTTCTATTTAGTTGATGTGGATTATTTTTGTCGTTTGTCGTGGGTGTTCTTGTTGAAGAGTAAATCAGAAACAAGCAATACTATTATGAATTTTATTAAAGAAGTGCAAAATTTTTTTTCCACTACTCTCAAAATTGTGCGAACTAATAATACTATTTAATTATGTTCTCACATACTATCTCAATTCTTTTCATCTCATGGCGTACTACATCAAACATCTTATGCTTACACGTCCCAACAGAGCGGTGTCGCAGAAAGAAAGCACTGTTACCTTCTTGATGTCACTCGTACGCTTCTTGTCCAGAGTTGTACGCCGCGCTCATTCTGGAATGATGCGGTTTTCACAACATGTTACCTCATTAACCGTATGGCCTCATCGATGCTGGGGGAGAAGATACCTTTCTCCCTTGTTTTCCCTGACAAGGAGTTGTTTTCGCTTACCCCTCATGTTTTTGTGTTTGTTGCTTTCATCCATCGGTTGTCTCCATGAATTGATAAGCTCTCTCCTAGGGCTGTCAAATGCGTCTTTGTCGGGTATTCCAGGACTCAGAAGGGTTATCATTTTTATGATCCGTTGCGTCGAAGGTATTATATCAGTGCAGATGCCATGTTTTTTGAGTCTATCATGTTCTTCTCTCCTGCAGGCGACATGTTGGCACCGTCAAATTCAGATGATGAGATCTATATTCCGCCTCCACCCATGTATCCACCATCACCTCCACCACCATTACCTCCACCACCACCACATCCTCCAGTATTACCACCTCTCACTGTCTTGGTTCCTCCTCTACCTCATCACTACAAACTATAGTTGACACCGGCTCCTGCTCATAATCATGGTCAATCATCAACCATGCGCCAGGTTTGTTCTTATAACATTACTTATAATGATAGGTCTAATGATGTTTCTCAACATGGGCTATTTCAGGAAGGGAATGATAATGATGTTGGTACAGATACTGCAGCACTTGATTTACCTATTGCTCCGAGGAAGCACAAGCGTTTATGTGCTTCATATTTGATTGCTTCTTATGTCAACTTTGAGCATCTGACGGGTGACTTCAGGAGGTTTGCAGTTGCTTTGTCCGTTGTGGATATACCACAAACATACTAGGAGACATTGGCTGACAGTAGATGGCATCTGGCTATGGAGGAAGAGATGGCGGCTCTTCAGTCAACAGGTACTTGGAGCCTTATTCTAGCTCCTACGAGGGCATCTATCGTAAGTTGAAAGTAGGTATTTACAGTGAAGTGAAGCAGAATGCAGATAGTAGCATTGACGGGTACAAGGCTTTTAGAATAACCACAGAATTCTCTATAAAATATACTCTTAACAAATAGCCACAGAATATTATCTATAGAATATTCTCTTAACAAATATACTCTCAACATACCTTAAGCAGGCACACAGAGAGCATATGCGACAACACAGCTCGTATATGCGACAACACAGCTCGTATATGCGGCTCGCATAAGCGCCATGGGCATATAATGGAGGGCTTCAGGAAAGCGATGCGCTGAAGATGTTGTACACGCATATGCGGTCGCATATGCGACCGCATAGGCCGATTTCATGAACACTGCTTTAGCCCATATAGGACTTCTTCAATCTGTATACATAATCTTCTTTGCCATGAAGTATGAATCCATATGTGATGCAGCGTGAAACAAATAAATAAGGGTTTAATTTTTTCATCGGTTAGTTAAATTTGGGTCAAGTAATTTTATTTAGTATGTTGCAATTTTATTTTAAAATAAAGAGATCGCATGTGATCTCGATTTAATTAATTAGTCGGTTATATTAGGTAGTTAGTTGGTTACAATCAAATAGAATAAGTTAGATTTGAATTTGATTTTGTTTCTATTTTGTAATCTCATCCCTCTTACATAAAGAGGATAGTGGTCCTTTGTTTAATGATATTTTGAGATTTATCTCTCTCTCTCTCTTCTCTCTTCTCCATCCACACGATCAATGTGCTTATTCTTCCCCAAATCTCGCGCAACCAACAAAAATCATGTATCTATTGCAGATGTATCTTTCTTCAGGGTCCATCAATAGCAACACTTGGTTGCATCTCCTCTAGTTGCTTTGCTTGAGGTTGTTCAACAATAGCCTGACCAAGAGTGCTGTGATCAAATGTGTGATCACTACTTGGTGTCAATTCGAAGTCAACTTGTTCGTGCACATCATCTCATGTCTCTACGTCAACAGACTCACTACTCAAGTGAAACATGGAATTCTCATCAAATGTAACATTCTTGCTAAGAATAACTCTATGCTCAGAAGGAAACCAGATTTGATATGCCTTTACTATTGCACCATATCATGTAAACACTCCTTTCTTCGTTGTTAGTTCTAGGTTTCCTTCACTAACATGATAATAGTTGCACATCCAAAAACTCGTAAAATAGAATAATCAGCATGATTACATTACCATACCTCCATGAGTTATATAATCGATAGCGGATGTGGGACTCCGATTTACCAAGTAATGAGTTGTATTCACAGATCCAACTCAATACTATGCTAAGTCCAGCATTACAGAGCATGCACCTTACTCTCTCGGAGCACCACTAGGCAAAAGGACGGTGGCAGAAGGCAAAGGATAGGAGAGGAGCATATGAGAGGGAGGATAGGAGCAGGAGGGGCAACACAGAGAGATATAAGAGGGGTTGGATGAATCTAATAAGGGCATGTTTGGTTCGTTGGAAAGGAATTACAATGGAATGTAATCAACACAAGAATGGAATTAAGAACAGAATGGAAAGAAATAAGTTTTTCCATCCATTGTTTGGTTCATATTAGGAATTGAAAGGTTTATTACGAGACATTCATTTCTTATGTTTGGAAAGTGAAAAGAACATAAAGAAAGTAACCCTCCTTTTGATATATTTCGTTAAGTAGAAAAAATAATCAGTATTCTCCAAGTTATTTTTTTCCATATAATTGATATATTTCATATAATGAATCAATAGTCAAATTTAAATGGAGACTACTTCGATTTTTTTTCATACAATTGATATATTTGCTATATCCATGTCCATATCCACTATAATATTTTATTACCATATTCGTATGCATATCATAAAAAAAGTTGAAAATATTATGGCTATTTATATCCACAAAAGATAAAAACAGATATCCATATCTGTATACGTATACACTAAAATGTAACACATATATATATCATAAAAAATCATGGATGGTATACGTATCCATATCTATAGCTGAAAAAAATATTTCCATGTCCATATCCGTTTCCGCAAAAAATCCACATTCATATCCATATTTGTATCTGCAAAAAAATTAAAATCCATATGCATGTCTCTATATGTATCCGCTAGAATATAATCAATATCCATATCTTAGAAAAAATTGAAAATTGCTTCAGTATCCTTATCCATATTAGAAAAAAAATATCATATCATTGTCCATATCCATATCTGGAAAAAAATAAAAAAATATATCCATTTCTTATCCATATCCGCAAAAAAAACATATTTGATATATTTTATCTGTATAGTAGATATATTTAATATATATTCGTATCCTTTGGAATATCTTGTAACCATATTTGTATCCATATCCAAAAAATTTGAACCGTACAAATATATATATATATATATATATTTGTATCCATAAAAAAATCCCATATCCATGTCAATATCCATATATACATATATTTGTAACTTATCCAATCTTTGTCATCCATATATTTGTATCCATGTCAGTGTCCATATATCCATGTCGAAAAAAACTATATCCATGTCGATGTCCAAAAAAATCCAAAAACGAAAAACACATATCCATACCGGTAACCATATATTTGTAATAATGATATATTAATTAAAAATATTGAAGAAAAATATATTCATTAGCATTTGTAAGGAATGGAATCCCAATTCCTAAGGGGTACCTAGGAACGGCAATTCCCATAAATGAGGGAATCCGGTTTCCTTTGTAATCATTATTCCTACCTTAATATGATCTAACAAACACAGGAATGGAGTCGACCAAAGAATGTTGATTCCATTCTTCCCTCTATTCCTGCATAACAAACGGGCCCTACGTGTAAAGGAATTGGAACAAAAAGGTAGGAAGAAAGAAACAAAAAGAGCAGAAATATCTTAGAGGCAAAGGAATAAAAGAAGAGGTAGTGTCGAGGCAGGATAGGGTGATTGAGGAGTAATTAGTAAAGCAGGGGGAGAAGAGCAAGATGCTGGTAGGGAGGAGCATGATTGTTAGGAGAAGTGGGGGAGGAATGAAGGGGAATTGGAGGGTGGCGGTAAGAGAGAAGAAGGGTTGATGGAGGAATGGACTTGAGGCGAACTTCAATCTAGCAAGAGGGTTTGTTATAATTTTGAAAAGTTTCTAGTTTTAATGTGTAGAGTAGGAGAGGAATGACAAAGGTGCAGGGAGAATTGGATCAAGAAGGTGGTGAAGGACAAAGGAGCAGAGGTATGTGGGATGTGAAAGTGCAAAAGAATAGAATTACATAGGATGAAAGGAGTCGAGGGAAACAATGAGGTGGTGGATGAAGAGCAGGAGGGTGTTTAGGAGGAGCGTGACTAGGGAGGAGAAGTGGGGCAGTAGACGAAGGGGTGCAGTTGAAAGAGAAAAGAGAGGCAAGATGGAGCAGTGTACGAGGGTTGGGATGAATATAATAGAAGAGATCAAATACGGAGCATAGGAAGGGGGGTAGGGAGGAAAGGAAGAAGGGTGTACATTGTTTAGGGGTTGATCTGCTGGTTGGGGGAAGAACAAGGAGGGTGGCTTGGTGAAGACCCAATCAAGTAACGGGTTATACTTTTCTAAAATTTTCTAATTTTAATCTATACTGATGTAGGACAAGTACATACATAGTATTTTTTGGGGAAGGTAATTTAGGTTCGAACCCTTGTTCTTTCGTGGTGGTGGTGATTCTGAGCTTACCTTTATACATAATGCTTTGATAATATAATGGTTTTATCCTATGTTGTTTGGGGCCCTTGTGAAGTTAGGTCTTAGGGGGTCTTTCATAGTCTGTTCCCCTTGGTTGAGGAAATGGTAATTTCAGGTTTGAACCATTGTCTTTTGGTCAATAGGCAAATTGTTCAACCACCATACAATTCAAGTAGATTCACATAGAGATTTTTAGAGTAGGAATACAAGACTATGCCTCCATTGTGAGGTCCAACCCTATAAATCAAATGAAAATGAAAATGTGAACCATCATCTCATTTTGTAGATAACTTGTTACACAAATAGTAACATATTTTATTGTCAATTGGCTTAGTTCAATGGGCGATCTCCGTTCTGTTACCCGTTGCTTCTGAGATCATCCTTTATTTTAGAGAACTTGTCAATCCTTTGCAGCAACTGATTAATTACTTTTATTACAGGTGGTGCCCTTTTTGGTGAGACGTCCCCCATGTATCTGTATATTGCTTTGTAGATAGATTGTACATATCATTGTACATAGTCAAGTGTTGGAAGAACCGGCGCATGCCTAACAATGTCATTGCGCCTAACATTATCGTGTGTGTGTGTCTAATTTTTAATAACAATATCATCAACGCAGTCCAATTCAATGTCTTCACAACGTCATATGCACTTCTGAGTTTTGAAATTCTATAGAATTGGTCGTGCCATCCCTTCGCCATATTTTTCACTTCAAGGATTATTAGAAGTAGATTTATTGGTGAGTACATTTAAATTAGGATTTTAAGGGTACTTTTCCATGCTTTTGGAATAATTAGCCAATTAACAGCTATAGATAGATCGACTGATCATATAAATTAGCAACTATACTTGTTTTCTTTGACAGGAAGCCTAAGTGCCCATCAGCGTACCAACGTAATTGATCAATTGCAACCTTTTTTGAAAAATTGAAAGCGAAGGCTGTGAAAGTTGGTTGATCAATCCAAACTTGTTTGACCAATCAAATTTTTTTAAGAAAAAGAAGTAACTATTCATCATCTTAAAAGTTCAAACAAGATTTCTGACATGGGCACTATAACCAGAGAGAATTCAAAGGCGCAAGCAGTAGTGTAAAGTACAAGCCACAGTTTGAGGCGACATCTAAAATATTAAAACAGCCTTTTTTGCTAAAAAAGGCCATGAGGTTGTAAAAAAAATGTTTCCGACAAGGACGCAGGATCAAAAAGGAACTCAGGTCACCTATTGAACCTCCTATGATGCATCTTCTATGGTACGAACACCATAGCAGGCCACCTGCTGCACATCATGTGAAGCACTTGTTATGGCATGAATCCCATAGGAGGTCACATGTTGTAGCACCACCAGTTGTGGTGCACCTGATGCACCTTCTGCAGTACCAATCTGTTGTAGTACACTTGCTACAATGTCAGCTACTATAGTACCACATGTTGCGGTCATTGCCACCCTCCTGCTATGGCATCATCATGGGCTAGAACACAAAGCATGTCTACTGTTATTAACAAATCGCCCCTTCCAGCCCATAGGGGGATCACCAGGTACCAAGCTCATAAGCATTGCAATCGGTAGTGAGTCATGATAGGTGCACTTAGTGTGTGCAACATGCTATCAACATATCTCCCCTATCTAGCCCTTGGGGAGATAGCTTGCTATTGAACCCAATGTGATGAGATTCACTCCAACCAAGCATGGGATCGACACTCCAACCACAAGGTAGAGGCTTGATCGTTATAATTAAGAACTTCACAAAGATGCAATGGATTGAAGTCTTCTTGGGGTAAGCATATGCTCCCCCTTGAACGACACTAACTTCATGTACCACTACTTAGGTGTGACGCATCGCCCCTCCAGCTACTGAATCGACGAGAGGGGAGCGTCGGATCTACGTCCAAATACATCCACGATATTTGATACTCAGCAAACCGTCTTATGCATATTAGATCAACATTTGAAATATATAATACCAGGAGAAGAATACATGAAACGAAAAAGAAACTGCAACATTCATTTTCATTAATAATACTCATAAGTCTATAGTTAAGATATAAGATATAATTATAGAAATCAAATTTTGTCATTACATTGTCTCTCAAAGAAAACGGAAAATATTGCAGAAGCAAACAAATTACTCTAAGAAATGTGCACCATGTTTGGGGCAAGTATGATGATAGAAAGTTTGATCTCCTCAAAAATCACTAATGGTGTAGTTGCTGCTCAGCTACACATATTGGGTTCACACGAGAATAACGTTATGAGCAACTGCCCAGTAAAGAGACAAACTCCAATTACGCTGGAAGGGTAAGCGAGGTATGTGCACTCAAATTATCTTGTGTGGCATATGCATATAGTGTCAAAATTGAATTATACGAAGTTGTTTTAATCTACATTGTACCCCATATTCACTAATTTTATTCATTTAATATTAATTTAAGGATATTACCACATTGATATTGAGATTTCCACCGTTGATTAGAATCCACAACTAGATGTTTGAAAGTACTGAGATTACGTAATATTTACACTAAACAAGCATATGCAAGTATGCACATTACGGGCCTCCGCTATGCGGGACTTGATATTCATCTTGAGTAAATCCTCAAGGACCTCTGTTTAATTAGAACATGAAAATATCATAACTTCGATTTTTTAAACTTCGACACACATCCCAGAACCCCTCTTACAATACTAATACTCGAGGTAAAATTTGATGCAGCCACAACCAATTCTACTCCGAATATTAATATCGTTTATAAGTGTAAAACCAAGAATGCTATCACTTTACTATTTACTTAATCGAGCAACTCCGGATGCAAGTAGGCTACTAGGTGTGATGCATCATCCAACTTATTAGTTGGGATCGCGACCTTCAGAGTATCTACATGGGATCTAAGAGTGCATGCCTAATTCCTTATGGTGCCAACTCCATCTATCCATTCATCGTAAAAAAATCCCATATATAATGTTGATCGCTGCGATTGTAGATAATGCTACCGAATGTTGGCATAATTGAAATATTCGGCGTAATCATACGTCAATGCAAAGAAGCTATTAAGAATTATTATAATGATTATATGGACAAACAATATCATTGGTCACTAGTGTACATGAACCATTTTATCTATTTCTTACTTTACCTTCTTTTAGTCTAGCCTACAATAAAAGGATGGGTTTTTATCAGTTGTGCCCCTCCGAGATGTAGCAATTTCAGTTATGTCCCTCCCTTTTTGAGAATATCAGTTGTGCCCCTGACTTTTTGTTGTTCTATCAGTTGTGCCCCCCCCCCCCCTCCCCGCCCCCCAGTTACTTTAACCGTCACTGACTTGAACTTAACCATAGTTTAGTGAAATTAAGGTATAATTTAAAGGCGCATATCCGGAAAAAAAATAACCTGCATCCCCCTTTCTCTCTCCCTCCCTCCTCCTCACCCTCCAACCTTTCCTTCTCCTCTGATGACCACCTCCTCCTCCATCACCTCCTCCTTCTCCGATCACATCCTCCTCTGACAACCGGCATCCGCTAGCTGCCTTGCTGACCTAGGGGCAGGGGGAGGTGTAGGGGAAGCTGGCGGGAGAACCTTGGGACGGAGGGAGGACTTGGGGGTGGGGGCAAGGGGAGGCACGAAGCATGAGGAGGTGCGGGCGCGGAGGACCTGGGGCAGGAGCAAGGGGAGGCACGAGGGCAGGAGGAGGCACGCGAAGGGAGGGAGGAAGCTCGGGGCAGGGGCGAGGGGTGTGAGACAGGGGTCGGGGAGGAGGGGGTGCGGAAGCTCGGGGCAGGGGCGGGGGGTGCGGGACAGGGCCGAGGGAGGGGAGTGTGGAAGCTCGAGGCAGGGGGGTGCAGGACATGGGCGGGGTCGGGGGTTGCGGCACAGGGGCAGGGGGCGGGGGGTGCAGGACAGGGGTGGGGTCGGGGGTTGCGGGACAGGAGTGGGGGGGTTGGGTGCGGGAAGCTCGAGGCAGGGGCAAGCTTGAGGACAGGTGGAGGCATGGGGGCAGTAGGAGGTGCGGGAAGCTCGGGGCAGGGGTGGGGGTACGGGACAGGGGTCGGGGGGTGCGGGAAGCTCGGGGCAGGGGCGGGGGTGCGGGATAGGGGCCGGGGGGTGCGGGAAGCTCGGGGCAGGGGCGGGGGTGCGGGACAGGGGCCGGGGGGGTGCGGGAAGCTCGGGGCAGGGGCGGGCGAAGGGTGGAGCTCGGGGCTGAGGGAGGACATAGGGCTAGGGGGAGGAGGCAGTGGAGGAGAAGGAGGTTGGGGAGGAGGAAGAGAAGGAGAGGAAGAGGATGGGGAAGGAGGAAGAAGAGGGTGAAAAAATGACCTTTCTCACCTTTATTTTTTATTTAATTCCCATTATGTCATGAAAGGTAACGTCTGTTTCCGTTGGGAATGAACGGTGACTAACTTGAGGGGCACAACTGATAGAACGGCAAAAAGTCGAGGAAGGGACATAACTAAAATTGCAACATCTCGGAGGAGCACAACTGATAAAAACCCTAAAAGGATTATTAGGATTATCCATCCTCGGAATAGGTGCATTATAATATTTATGGTCGGATGGTAGGGTTTTTATCACAAGATATATAAACAATTACGTAATTTGCATATATTTTCAGTATTCATATTTATCCTTTGATAGAACATTGTAGAATAGCAAGTACAACAACTATAGATATAGGAATTAGGATCAAAATAAACCGATAAAGATCTCTAAATAGTGTTGACATGACTGATTCTGCATATAAGGATTAGAGTAGTAATAGGTATTGCATACTACAAATAATCCACACACGTATTTGATTCTTGTGAACTATTCATCCCAATGGATATTGCCTACAAACATTTGAGTGTTGTACCGTCAAAGCAACATGGTTGGACATTCCTAATGTCATTCGATATATGAAGACTCATCTCTATCGATATCAATATTCTTGCAATGGAAAAAGAAAATTATAGACATATATTATTGGATGGGGGTGTTAAGGAAATGCACAGGTTCGATAAATGTAATTTATCCCTTTGAGGTCAAGAGTCATACTACATGGAATAATCATATTTAACCACATCGACTTCATGTAATATAGTTTATGGCCTAAGAATCATGATAAAACTATGAAATGATTTAACATATACAACAAGATAAATTAACAACGAAGGCGATTCCATGATTAAGAGACCCATCCATCTATCCCATATTATAGAAAAATAGTTGTATTCGAATCCAGTCTGGATCCGTGTATGAATTTTGACCCATCATCTTAAAATGTCAATATCTTGAGCTACGAAGTTTGGAATTCGACGTCCTTGGCACGTTGGAAAGGTCTCGACGAGCTCCACAAAACGATGTGATCATTTAAATTTTTTTGCCACCATGTTGATGAACATTCTTCATGTGTGCTACCGCAATAGAGACTCTTGAGGGAAAGGTGGCATGTTCCTATTGATGAGGACGCTCCTCCTTCTTAGAATCCTCTATGTATGCATCAGCAGGGTCTACAATTGGCTTGTTACTCTATTTACACATCTTTCCCTCCTATGCCATGTACTAGGGAAGGATCTGAGTCATTGATGAACTCGAAAATCACCTCTTTAATAAGATCGAGTTGTAGTATATGAGACACTCTTCGATTTAGCAAAAACCAAAAATTTTGAATATTGTGGAGAATTTATGCTAGGAAAGTTTACCAATGTCGAACACATGGAACGATAATTTTTAGTTGCATGATTTTAAATTAAGTTAAATAATTAATTAAATGATGTATTAATTTATGTGCTACAAAATAAAGAGAAAATACCATGAAATGCAATGCTAAGGCAATAAATAGAGAAAATAATTAGACTCAAGATATGTGATTTACTTGATTTAAACCCTCAAATAATATGATCAAAAAATACTCAAAAAATCTCACAGACCAAAAGATATTGATTCAAGAAATGAAAGTGAAACTAAGTTGTAGACTAGATGATCGATACTTGTCAATTTATCAGGCTTGGATATCAATAATAAATTCTCAAGGAATTATAGTCTTCTTCTTTTGTAATTTATTTCTCAAATAAATAAATTTTTATCATGTAAAAATAACATGGAAATGAATTTATTCTTTCTCCGTAAGTGAGACCGTGTAGAAAGTATTGATCAATAATTATGAGAGCAATACAGGAAAATATCCTCGAAAATATCTCTGTAATCTTGACTCATGTAGAAATTGATTTTTCAGTCGAAAAAATAAATTATCAATAGATAAATAATCAACTCAAAAAACCTCAATTGAATTCATGCAAAATAGATCATCAATTTTCTCAATAAATTACAGCACAAAATGTTAGGAATCAACTTGCATGTGGCAATAGAGATCCTCAAATAATAAACATCAATATCAAGCCTCGGATCTGTCAACAAGATATAAAATATGAAAGAGCACACAAATAGCTTCAAAAGGATGCATTATGCGTAAAAATCATAATTAAGATGAAGAAGATTTGCTCAAATGAAGTTCAGGGACTAAAATGCAATAAAAGTTAATTTTTATCTCAAAGATGTCCCTAGAAGGACTTATCTTTAAAATCAGAGAATTTCATGGGCGTAGATGCAATTTGCCTAGCAGATCACGTACATGACACGTGATTATGGCTAGCTGGACTTCTTTGCTATTTGCCAAGAACTGCAGGGTGCATATGTAATTTCTCTAAGGGGGCACGTGCCTGGTTATGAGGACTCTGCATCAATGATAGAACTTGCAGGGGTACCATAGGAAATTACCAACAGAACATGTGCATTCCACGTGCTTCCAGCAGCAGGGAACTTTTCTATTGTCGAGAACTAGCGGGGGCCTGGACGCAATTTGCTTCTGATGCATATGGCAAGCATTAGACGTAGGAGGCTTGGGTGCTGAGGCTCGGGACCAGGCCTCCACGTGGTAGGTGATGCGAGGCTCGGATCCTCGAGCCTTGAGGTATGGATGCTTGCTTCGGGGGCAGCCACGTAGTGTCATGTGGGTTGTTGGATCAAGGCCTTGCCCTTAATCCAATGGTTGTTAATGCTCGTCGGTAGAGAACGAAGGCGATGAGGCCTCAGGAGGGATGGGACACATGATCGCTCGGGGTACGGAGCTACAGTCAACTTGTGGATGGTGAAACTACAGAGGACAACAGAGCGAGCTAAGCAAGGCGTTCCTCCAGACAACGAGCGATTGAGCATGACCGGGGCGAGGCGAGTCTCATCAAGGTGAAGCGGATGAGCTTGGTGGTTGTGATGCGTACCTAGAAGAGTTAGAGAAAACCAAGGAAGGAAGGAAGGAAGGAAGGAATGGAGAGGGGTGGTTTCTGTGCGAGTTTGGTGAGTGGATCTAAGCTCTGTCCTTAGCAAGGCCGGAGATGAAGCGGATCTAGAGGACAGAGGAGAAGACGATGGAGCAAGAGTTTCCTGAAGAAGGAGCTAGAAGCTCCTGCCCTTGCTCGGGTGTCCTGCCGATAGGGGACATGAGCTCTGCAGTTGAGAAGAGCTGCTACATGGCCAGGGAGGAGCCGCGGATCGCACATGTTTCACCTCTTCGTGGATCTCGCCCACTGTTATCACCTGGGGCTGCAAAGAGACTTGGAGGTCGTCGGGTATTGGTGGTTGTCAAGTGCAGCCAGTTTGCAAGGAGCTTTATACGGCGGAGGTTGTAACAACAGGGGAGGTGAGGGAGTTACGTTGTGGTGTTTGTAACGGTCGATGGTGGAAGGCCGCGAGGGCGGCGGTCGCATAACAGTCGTGGGGAGGGAGGAGTGCTACATGGTGGTTTGGGGGAGATGAAGGAGGGTTGCGTGCTAGGCACATGACCCTGGGGGAGCAGCTTGGGGAGAGAAATTGGGTGTGCCACATGGCATGCTCAAGGGTTGTCATGTGTCACCTCAAAAAATTTAAAAATAATGAGAAAGAAAAATGGAAAAGAAATAGAATGAGACCTCGAATCGAAAAATTTCCTTCACAAAAATTGTTCGTCTCAACGAGATCTACAAGGAATTGAAAGGAAAAGAGGTCATTTGTACATAAAGGCATTTTATATGGTTCTCCATGTGTATAGAATACTGACTTTTGGGGTTTTCTTTTTTAATTTCAAAAGATGATAAAAATCTAGAAGAAATACGATAAAATAAAAGATACTTAATTACACACTAATATAATTTTGTAGATTTTTAATAAATAAGAAAAAAGGGAAATAAATAGGAGTATGAAAACATGAATTTTGTACAAACTCACAAAGGTCACTCAGACTCGGTCAGTTTATTTTATTTCAGTCTTGATTTGGATTTAGATTTTATGTTATTTTATAAAACCTTCATCAAAGAACATAATTGAAGAAAAAATAAAATTAAAAGGGTTAATTATGTACATAAAAACTCTGATTAAAAATAGAAAAAAAGTGAATGCACAAAAGAGGTCGGAAACCCAACATGAGCTCCAAATTTTATGAAATTTATCTTGTTTTGAAGGTATTTGAAAGTAAAATACTTTCAAAGTGAGTAGATCAAAACCGGATATTGTATGAGGAAGATATGCATGTTTTAGTCTGTTTGGTGTGAAATTAATTTTTTGATTTATTTGTCACTTATTTAAGTTAAAAAAAATTATTTATCATTTATTCTTGTTAGTAATATCTACACAATGGAGATAGTTTCAGGTCAACGGAGTTAGGATGAATTGAATAAAAATTAGGAAAGTTAGCTGCCTTTTAGGTCAATTTACACTTGGATTTTGGTTCCTTATTTTATGTGTTATGCATGATGAAATGCGAATATTATTTACATATGTATGAATGCTAATTATGCTATATTAATCATTAAATTCATATAAATTTTGGGGAACAGAGCCTAATTGACCAATTTTAGCATGTTGAATCTGAGACTCGTCATACCCCTATACTTAAACCATGTTCGTCACCGAGCATCAATGAATGAATGACTTAGTTGGTTAAATCCCTGACTGTATGTGTGATTTTTCAAGGCTCAATTCATAGAAGATCCTTAATTTGAGTGATCCTAAAATTTTGAGCTCAACCATGCTTTAATCAAAAGTAATCCAGCATGTCTATTTATCAGACTCTGTGTTTGTACATAAAATATAAGGATATGACTTTTGTGTACTGCATTCATGAGAGTCGAGTCGAGATGTCACCCAAGGTCCCGATCCAAGAGACTCTCCTCTAGACCTAATCTTCAACACTAGGGAATAAGTCAGTTCTTGCTTCAATCAACCGTCTCATTAGTTTCTCAGACTTGAAAGTGTAGATGGATGGCCAGATGATGGAAGACATAAGATTGTGTATATTTTTCTCTCCCTCACATTGGAATAAGGGACATCTCGAGTGCCTTATTACTCAACACATGTATATTTTTGTTTATTGATCAATGTGTCTGTCAAGAGAATTCGGAGTTGTCTGCACTTGTTTTCCTGGGAGTACATCGGGTGTGTCTCTTTCGTGTATCTAATATACCTTCGACAAATAGACTTGTATTACGATACGATGCAGAGTCTTTTTTTGGTTCTAGCCGGACTCCTTGGTCCTAATAGAGCTTGGTCCAAGTGGACACTTTGAAATGGTTGTAAGCGCTATCCTTTGGTGGAAACTCATTGGAATTTGACTTTGTGTTTGAGAGCTTTTTTCTTTCAATATTTCTTTCTTTTCTTTTCTTTTTGGCTAGCTCCACTGTTTTTTCCAAGAGTCGGTGCACACTGATCAAAAATTTAATTATATCATCACACCCTGGTACATAGGTCAATATCAAATGAAAGCATACGAACTCGATCACATACCGGCTAAGGTTTTGCTGACACTCAAGTTTCTTGAAGTCTTTAATGACTTTATCCCATCCTCGAGCATCATTAAATCAGGTGTAGACTCAAATCACCAGTCCCAGTTCCTCAAGTGATAACTCAACTCATCTCATCAATCATGTAGTTGTGAAAGTGATGTGTTGATCATATTCTTTAGAAGGTAGAGATGAAGAGTGTAATATAGTGCTCAAATCTTTCAAACTGGAGAAATGTGGACTATTAAGTTTAAAAATCCTAATGACTAAATCTGACTAACTCAGTCTCTCAAGATCTCAGAAATCCAGTCTCTTCAAATCCTCAAGCCTTGAGTGATAGTGAATGTATTAGGAAATACCAACTAAAGGATGCATGGATGCTTGAGATGTTTTATTGAAATGCAAGACCATGAGTGAAATTTTTTTATGATTTATGATAAAAGGATTTTTTCTTTTTGTTTTTTTAATTTTTTTTGAAAACCATGTGTTATTTATAAAAAGAATTTAATATAATATACATAATAATCACTACTTGTACTCATCCCTAATTTTAGATGAAAACAATTAAAGTACGAGCTATGGATAAAGTATGTAGAAAATATACACACCCCCTATATTTAGCTTGTGTTATGCCCTCATGGCATAAAGTGAATGCATACATAGCTCATTTTAAGTATAGATGAGTGAAAAAGAAGTCCACATGCCCCCTATACTTAGACTTTTGAGGAACTAAGTATCACAGAAAAGCACGAAATGTGGCAGTCAAGGGTGAGAAGAAAAGAATAGAAGTGATGTATACATAATGGTACCAATCCCCCTATACTTAGGCTCAGGCCAGCCTAAGTATGATCGGATAATTACAAATGGAGAACCGAGGGGATGAACGGGGTGATGGATATACAGAAGAGTGACGTAAATTTTATGGAAGAGGTGGTTCATCCAGGCCGTTTGAGTCTTTCATTTAATACAATGCCCTGAGAGAAGGATATATGCTCTTCATGCACTAACTATTCACTTGATTCTTCAAAATGTTTAAGCAATTGACCGTTGACTATAGAAATTTGTGTGTTGTGTGCGGTCTCTGAGATCTCAACACCTCCGTTATTGTGCGCCTCTCTCATGATGAAGGGTCACATCCATTTGCATTTGCATTTCAATTTTGCATTAAACAACCATAATTTATGCCCAGGGACAAAGGTCTTTGTTCGGATCTTTTTGTCATGCCATTTCTTTACTTTGTCCTTGTAAATAGTGTGGTTTTCGTATGTGTGATTTCATATTTATGATAGTTCATTAAATCCATATCGTTGTTCTTCCTTCCTTGGTGATAGTTCCAATTGATCTTTTTGATTGCCCATTCTGATTTATGCACGAGTTCTATAGTCAAATGACATGACTTTCCATATACCACTCGAAACAGGGAGGTTCCCAATGGGGTCTTGTAAGTTTTTTGGTAAGCCCGTAGAACTTGGTCCAGGAGTTGGGATCAGTTCTTTCTGTTAGGGCAAACTAGCTTCTGTAAAATTCCTTTGACCTCCTTGTTTGACACCTCGACCATGCCATTGGATTGAGAATGGTAAGGACTAGAGACACGGTGCTCGATGTTGTATTCCTTAGTCAACTTCATCACTCCTGATTGACAAAGTAGTTACTCCCATCATATATTAATACCTTAGGGATCCCAAACCTTGAATTAATATGATCTTTGAAAAACTTGCATACAATCTTATTGTCTGTCGCTCGAGTAGGGATAGCCTTCACCCACCAAGATAAGTAGTTTACCATGAGAAGAATATATTCAAATCCTTTACTGTTAGGGAATGATCCCATAAAGTCAATACCCTATGCATCAAATACATCACAAATGATCATTGGTTGCATAGGCTTAGCATCTGTGAGACCAATGGTCCCTCCCATTCTCTGACAGAACGGACATGACATGATAAAAATATAAGCATCCTTAAACAACGTCAGCCAGTAAAATCCACATTGTAGTATCTTCTCAGCGGTTCTCTTCCTAGAGTGATGTCCTCCTACCTCCAAGATATGGTAAAGATTGAGGACACTTTGTTATTCCTCCTTAAGAATACATCTCCTCCATATACAATCCGATCCTTCAAAGAAAAGGAACGGATCCTCCCAATAGTAGTGTATGGCTTCCAACTTGAGTCAGTCAATTTGTTCTTGGGCCAATCCTGGGTAACTTTCTTAGAGACAAGATAGTTAACCATATCGGTATACCATAGGAGAGAGTAAATAGCAGAAATTGAGTCATCTGGGAAGGTTTCACGGATGGATTCAGAATCAGGGATTTTTTCTTATGCGATATATGATAAATGATCAGCCACGACATTCTTAACTTCAAGTCAATCTTTAATCTCCGAATCAAATACCTAAAATAAGAGTATCCATCTGTGGAGACGTGACTTTGCATCTTTTTTCTTCATTAAATATCGGATAGTTGAGTGATCTGTGTATTCTGTCACTTTAGATCCTAGAAGTATAGATCAAAATTTATCCAAGGCAAAGACTACTGCAAGTATTTCTTTTTCAACCATAGTGTAATTTTTCTGAGATAGATCTAAAACTTTGCTTATGTAGTGAATAGCATACGAGATTCCATCTTTTCTTTGTCGTAACACAGCCCCTATAGCGAAGTATGAAGCATATATCATGATCTTAAAGGGAAGAGACCAGTCAGGGGCTTGTAGGACGAGAGTCTCAATGATCCTCTTTTTGAGAAGCTCAAAGGCTTCAAGACACTTATGATCTACAAGGAACTTAGTATCTTTCCCTAAGATCTCAGTTAGCGATCGGGCTATTTTTGAAAAATCCTTAATAAATTCCTATAAAATCCGATATACCCTAAAAAAGACCGCACTTGTTTAAAGTTGATAGGTGGCTCAAGTTTCTTGATCACATCCACCTTAGCAGGGTCAACTTCCATTCCCTTCTTGGAGATGATGTGCCACAACACAATGCCCTCTTTTACCATGAAATGTCTTTTCTCCCAAGAGAGCACCAGTTTCACTTCCCTACACTTATTGAGGACTTGATCTAGGTGTATTGGGCAATCATCGAATGAATCACTATGGATAGAGAAGTCATCCATGAAGATTTCCAAGAAATTTCTAACCATTTCCGAAAAACTGCAATCATGAACTGTTGAAAGGTGTCAGGGGCGTTACAGAGGCCAAAAGGCATGTGCTTAAATGCATAAGTGTCGAAAGGACATGTAAAAGTTGTCTTTTCCTGATCATCTAGGGTGATGGCTACCTAATTTTAGAACAGGTACCCGTCTAAGAAACATAAGTATTCTCTTATTGTCAATCTCTCCAAAATTTGATGAATAAATGGCAGGAGTAAGTGATCCTTCTTCGTTATGCCATTCGAACGCCTGTAATCCACACAAACGTGCCACAACGTGGGTAGCCGTTTCGTAATCTCCTCTCCCTCCTCATTGGTGATAATCTGAAGTCCCGACTTTTTGGGGATGACGTGCAAAGGACATCCACTTGGAGTCTGAGAATGAAACTAGCTTTACACCATTTTTCAATCTCAATATTAATCACTTCCCATAATTTTGGATTCAACCTATGTTGGAATTCATGGAAGGGTTTAGCATTATCCTCAAGGTAAATATGATGTGAACAAAGAGTTGTGTTAATCCCTTGAAGATCCAACAATCTCCAGCCAATAGCCTTGGTATTTTTCTTTAGAACTTTAAGCAGGTGGATGTCCTGCTCTTCTCTCAGATGTGAACTGATGATGATTGAAAATTGTCCCTTATTTTCCACAAGGAATTCATACCTAAAAGTAGGGGGCAATGGTTTGAGCTCGGGTAAATATGAATCATTCACAAAATCTGGCTCTATCATTGTTGATTCTGGTTGTGATGCGGACGGTTTCTGTGTAACATTATCGGCCACCATCTTAATTATTTTGGGGATCGGATCGTAAAGTTACATCGCCATGTCTTTTCCGTTTACCTCACTCGAGGGTTGCCCAGAAAAAGAATGGACTGACAGGTCTAGAGGGACCTCTGAGTCTCTTGGAGTGCAGGTAGATGCATGCATGAGCTGGCAGATCAATTCATCAACAATGTCCTCTCCAGATGAGAGTGATTCTATCATTGTGGTCAGGTTCTGTCTTTATGGCCCAATTGTTGCTTCTGTATTTTCTGCTTCAAGTTCATAATTTTCAGACTCGGTGCTAGATTTGGTGGCAGATCGTTGAAACCAAGTTGGCTTCATTTTAAGTTGAACTTCTACAAATTGGATTCTCCCATATGTGTAATCAAATAGAGCTCTTGTGGTCCTAAGGAAGGACTGCCCTAATATTATTTGGGAATCTTTCCAATTCCTAGGGACATCCATGTCAAGTACAGTGAAATCTATTGGATAATTTTGTCCCTCTATGTTGGTGAAAATATTTTTAATCTCCCCCTTAGGTCTCTTAGTTGATGAATATGCGAATTAAAGTACGGCTCTAGACTTCTTAAGAGGACCTGGATTTAGATGCTCATATAGAGTTGTAGGCATGAGATTGATGGAGGAGACATTGTCTAACAGTGTTCGGGGAAACTTGATGTCATTGATCTGGTATAACGTGAGCACCCATGTCTCTTTTCTTCCTTGGTAGCTCATTTTTATCAGGAGAGAAGTGGCAATAGAGAGTATGTGCTTCTTTGTTTGGTTAGGATTCTTTTTGCTGGCCCTTGTTGGTGTGCATCTCACTTTAAGGTATTTTCTAAAAGCCGGGTCTCTTTCTATCATCTAGTCTAGGGAGAATGTAATCTTGATTTTTTCTCTGTAGATGTGGGTCATCTCTTTCATTATTTTTTTTGGTTTTTTATGTTTTCTTCTTTCCAGTCATAAGAGCACGGGTGAAAGGAATTGACTCATGGTGATCGAAAACATCACTTTTATTAAATGAAGGGTTAAACGTATTTATAGGACACGTACTGATGGAACCAAAAATAGGGAAATTGGTGGACGACTGTTGTGGATGTCTTGGTGACGCTTCTTCTTCAAACTCAGATTCTGACTATCGAGGTCCTCAGTGGTGCAATGCATGATGGGTGGTGTGTATGGGACTTCTTCTTTCTCCTCCTTGTGCCTCTCTTCCTCTTCTTCCCCAAGATTATGTAAATTAGTAGACATTGGGGCTATGTCTCAATGTTCTTTTCCTCGATAAGGAATGGTTACGGTCTTTCCACTCCTAGAGAAATATGATATGTATCATCATGCGAAAAGCTCTCGTATTCAGGTTAAGAATATTCAGATACTAATACCTGATTCTGTCTGAGGTTGTTTGTATTAGCATGAACTTGAGTTGGAATCACGGTTTGGGGTGTATTCACCTCATCTCTCCATCGAGAGAGTCGATTGGTGTCGACTCTCATATCATGAGGTTCATACAAGACTTATTGGAATTCCGGAGATATTGAGGCAGAGGAAGACCCCTGGCCTTGCTTGGCCTGAGTCTATTGATACTGTCTAAATTGGCCCCGATGGCCCTAACGTTGATACTGCTACTACATAGGACAGGTTCTGATAACCCGAACGATATTGTTGACGTTGTTGTTGTTATTGTTGCTGAGGCTAGTAGATGGCCCGAGATTGTGGTGGATGAGGGCTTGGAGTAGAGTTTGGATCTGATCGATTGACAGGATCCAGATTATACCAGACTCTGTTTATCTTCATGACATGTGGAGGTTCCTCATAAATAGTTTGAGCGGAGGTTTCTTTATTTTGATGGGAAAAGACTTGGTCTCCAGCCCAATGGCTCTGTTTCCTACCCATTGCCATTGAATGTAGTGAATTTAGTGTGGGGGCAAGGGGTGAAGTCAGGATAGGTGTCTGAATCTTAGATACCCTATCAGTCAATTCCTCCATTTGCTTAGTCAATTTAGCCAATTTCTCCATATTAGATGATTTATGGAGTTCGTCCAACTTCTTATGTTCGACCATAGTTAGCTTATCAGCTATTATTCCCATGTTGGTGCTTTGATCGATCGTTAGATTATTCACCATCTTCTTAGAGCCAGCTAGGTAAACCCGGTCAGTGGTCTATGCTCGTGCCCTAGGCATTTCTGGATTAGGTTTGTGAACCTTTCTCAGGTTTCATAGAATGGCTCACTTGGGTGTTTGGTGAAGCTCGTGAGCTTGATCCACATTTGATTAATCCTACTTATTGGGTAAAATTTCTTTAAGAACAGTGTCTTGAAGGTGGCCCATGTGGCTCCCTGACGAGTCCGAAAACGCGACTTTAAAAGTTGTTTTTTTTCTTTGTTCGTGCTAAAAGAATAATGTCGTTCGTTGTAGGCGGTGATCGGAATCAGTCAAGAAATAACCACAAAGATTATTAAATTTTTAATTGAGTGGTTTTATGTTTATTTTACTTGGACAAGTCCTAAGGTCGATCACAAGGAGGCAAAGGAACAACCTGAAGTTGTGTTTATCAAGGTTCGTACACGGTTTTCGAGGCGGTCTTTTTTTAAATTTTCAATGCAAATAAGGGATGCAAGATGTAATTTTGGCCTATTTTAGGGACTAAAATATCGTCTATGTTCAGACGATGTCTGAAAAATACGAAACTTGGCCACAATGTAGATTATGATTAAATGAATGCACTGTAATTTTTTTGGAATTTTTGGATGAAAAATTTTTTTAAATGCAAACAGAATGATTTTCAATATTTAATTATGATAAATACTAAACCTATTTATTTTTGAGGATCAAAATTACCTAAGATTTATCACTAGGTGATTGATCTCAGAAAAATCCTAAACCTTAAAATGTGAGATCTAATATCTATTAAAAATTAAATAGTAAAATGCACCTAATGATTTTTATAGGACAAAGAATGCATGCAAATGCAAATCTTTTTGGGCACAATGTCAAGCACAATTAACTCTACAATATGTGATTTTTTGGGATTTTTAGAGCAACGGTTAATCAAATAAAAATTCAAGAGCACAAATTAGGCAAAGTTTGCAAATTTCCACAAAATAATTGATTGTTAATTAACCATCAATCATGAAAATATCCAAAATATGTCAACACATAGAGAATTAACTGAGAAACAATATGCCTATTTTTGAAAATTAAAATAATGCAATGTAGAGGTCTAAAATGAATGACAATGACATGGGTACAGATGCAAACAAAATAAATAACAAAAGTGTTGTGGGGGACCTAAAAGTAATTACCTATAAATGGAGGGGGGTTTTCTGCAAATTTGTCAGAGGGTCACGTGCACTACACGTGACCTCTGGCTAGCTTGGGCTGCGGCGCAATAAGGAGGAGGATCGGGGGTCCCCTTGCAATTTACCCAAGGGACACGTGTGCAGCACGTGACCCCTGGGTTGGCTGATGTAGTGCTGACGTCCCCCTCAGACGCACGTGCCTCGCACGTACGCGAGGGGTCTCGGGACTGAGCGCCTGGTCGCGCGATGGACTACTGAGAGGCGGAGGGAGGCGGAGCTCCGGCGCCGGTGGCTCTAGCGGAGGACGGTTCCTGTGCTGAGAAGAAGGGCCAGGTGTCAACGGCCTGGCGAGAATTCGGCGGAAGGGCACGCTCCTGTCGACGCCTGAGCAGATGATCGGTAAGGGGCAGAGTGTCGATGAAGGGGCTTGGTGCGCCAGAGCGACGGTGGAGTTGCGAAGAAGAAGTCGATGGCGTTGCCGTTGGAGTTGCGAAGAAGAAGTCGATGGTGTTGCCGTTGGAGTTGCGAACGGAAAAGATGGAGATGGAAGCATCGTAGGTGGTGGAGCAGCGTCGAGGCAGGGGTTATCGGAGTCGGGATGAGAGGCAGAGCTCCGAGCGGAGAGAAGCTCGGAGGCGGAGAGATAGAGAGAGAGAGAGAGAGAAAGTACTTGGAAGGAGGCAAGGGGCTCGACGGTGCTTGAAACCGGAGTGAGGCAGCGACTGATGACAGCGCTGCGACGAGGAAGAACCTCGGATCACGCCGGCGTGGTTGTCACGATCGGAGGGAGAAAGACGGATGAAGGGGGTCGAGGTCGGCGATGGCTTTTAAATAGAAGAGGGAGGTGGAGCGACCTGCAGGAGATGCGGAGGTCGTTAGGGTTGTGCGGGCAGCGCGGGGTATGTGGAGGTAGTTGGCCATTGGCGGTGAAGGAAGAGAAGAGCGATGGCGGTTGGCAAGAAATGGGGGGTGATGCGTGAGGTTGAAGACGACGACCCATGACCGTTGATCGGCCGAGATCGGGCGGCTAGATGGGTGCCACGTGGCAAAAAGGGAGAAGAGAGGGGCGAGGCATGTGCGTTGCGCGTGCCTGGAGGCATGCGCTGCACACGTGCGTGCCTTTAATTATTTCTTTTTATAAAAATGAAACAAAGAAAAGGCTAAAAAACGATGACATGTGGCGGCCTCTGGGGCTGCCACATGTCAGCACCAGAAAAAACGAAAATAAAAGATTTGTAAAATCAAAAAAGAAATAGTAAACAACCTTGGACCAAAAAAGTTCCTTCACAAAAAAAGCTCGTCTCGACGAGATCTACAACTTTCATGAAGACATCAAAGCCAAAATAGGTCAAATGTAAAAAGTGAATTTTTGGGGTATCCCATGTACATAGAATACCTATTTTTTGGGTTTTCTAATTTTTTTTGTCAATTTTAAACCCGATAAAAATCCAGAAAAAATAAGGAAAAATCAAAGATAAATAAAATACATCTAAATCTAATTTTTTATTAATTAAGAAAAAATATATACATAAAATATGGGTCAAAAACCGCTAAAATACACAATTTACAAAAGAGGCCCAAAACCCAACTTTCACATACGAGCTCTGATTCACTTGAACTTGGTCTTGTTTTGAAGGTAATTGAATGTGCATTGGCTCAAAAGTGAGTAGGATCAAATCGGACACTGGATGGGGAAGATATGTGGCTTTTAGTCCGAAAGTCTTGAAACTAGGGTTTTGGTTTTTGGTCCACTTAACAGAGTTGGTGATTTTTTTGGTATTTTTCATTTATTATTGTTGGTGATATGTACACAGTGGAGGTAGTTTTGTATCATTCGGAGTTAGTATGAAGGAGTTAAAAATCCAGGAAATTAGGCTATTTATAGGTCAATTGTGGCTTGGATTTTTGGCTTCTTATTTTGTGCAGAAATTATGGATAAAATGCAATTCTTATGAAAACATGCATGAATGCTAATTATGCAGAATAGATGCAGAAATGATGTTGATTTTGAGGGATTTGAGCTTAATAAATGAGACTTAGAGTGATGAATCCAAGATTCATCATCCCCTATACTTAAACCATGCTCGTCCGTGAGCATCCAAAAGAAATGCCATGAAGTGTAATGAGATTGGGTTCCATACCAAGACCATGAGCTGAAGGTGAAAGTGAAACTAAACTTGACCTTTGGACTAATAGTGTGGCGGAATTTCTGTGAGACTCAGAATTTTAAAGTCAACAGCCCTCAAGTTCTACACATCATTGACACAGTTTCGGCTCAGAAGTCATCTTAGATCAATCCTCTTCCAAAAGTATGCCCTATGAACATTGAATAACCAACTCAGGTGTGTGAAAGATTTTAGCTCTTCCCATCCAGAATGCCGGACTACCATGCTCCTCTTCTCTCCAGTAACTCGTCCTCGGGGAGTTAGGTATTTCCTTCTAAGGTCTGTCGCGTTGTGTTCACAATCGAATTGGGGGAGAAGATAGAAGAAGGGGAAAAGAACTGGAGGGTGGCCAGTGTAGTCACCTCTCCTTGTGAATATGGCCAGTGTAGCCGAGTCTCCACCAAGATCTGCAAGTTTCTTGAAGCTTGGACCTTTTTGGTCGGATTTGATTTGATAGTTGCTTCTTTGTATTTGGAATTTTTGGTGATTCTGCTTGGATCTTGTCGTGCCCCTACAGATATAAAATCTTTTTGTTCCGTACATTTTTTGGGGTCTTAGAAAAAATTGTGCCCAGCCATCCATCCCTTTTCCGAAGCTTTATTTCAACCCGTACTCCGATCTTTAGATTTCCACGCTACCAGAAAAGAGACTTACACAGTCTTCCAACATCCCGTCTGAGTTGAGCTAAGTGCATAGTACGAGAGTGCAAATTAATTCCCTATTCCAGAGTTGTACCCAGAATGAAGAGACCAGGTTAGACACTAAAAGTCAAACGCTGCACATTGTCATGTGGAACTTAAAGAATTAAGTCAAAAGACCTGAAGCCCTTAAAATCCTATTTCTCGGTGAAGTTCCTCTAAAAATTAGGTGGATTAAGGTCAAGTCCAGACCACTCTCGGTTTCTGCTCACAACTTGGTTCAGAACCCAATAACTTTTCACAGATGCAAATGCATGTGATGTTGGATGAAGTGCAGGTGTGTGAAATGTAGCCTCTTTTTTTTTCTTTTTGTGTATGTGATGCAAGAAATGAAATAAGAAGCTATTTTTTTTAAATTTTGGGCAAGGTTAGTGTTAGTAGAAAAGCTCTTCTTTCTTTTTCTTTTTCTTTTTTTTCAAGTTAGTACCCACCCCGTAAATACATATAGACTTACGCGAAAGTACGAGATATGGATAAAATATATAATATATAGACCCCCCTATACTTAGCGAGTGATGTGTCCTCAGAGCACAAGAAGCGGAAAGAAGACATAGCTCGGGCTAAGCGTAAGGGAGTGAAGAAAAAAATGAAAAAGAAAAATGAAGCGGTCGGGATATGTGAATGAGGAGAGTATATACAGATGGGTGTCGGTTCCCCCTATACTTAGGCTCTGATCAGCCTAAGTATGGAAGAAGGGTGGAAATGGGGCGATTGGGAGAAGGAGAAGGATGGTATGTACAGATGGCATCGGTCCCCCCATACTTAGGCCTTGGCCTAAGTAGAGGAAGAAGCTGTACAAGGAGACCAATGTGGTCGGGAGGGAGGGTGGGTAGCCGATGATGAAGGCGGTTTTCGGCTGATCTTCTTGTAAGCCTATGGTGGGAGATCGTAATGATGAGTCAGAGGTGAGGCATATGATTCCCAACTAAGATCAGTGTCATCCTCAGAAAAATCATGATGGATAATAGATGAAGTGTTTGAGTCAGATGAAAGATATCCATCATCAGAGTTGTCCTCAGAGGAATAGTATTTGAAAGTGGGCATACTCCAAGTATTCATGTCTTTTTGTTTCTTCAGTTGTTTCCTCGAAATTCATTCCTTCTTGGGGTCAAGCGTTTTGTCCTCGGATGAATACTCAGAAGCACCGATCTCAGTCAGCTCATACGAAATAATTCCAGTGTACTTGAAGAGGTTAGGAGCATCAGCTTTGGATGAATAGTAGTTAGGAACGGGAGTTGTCCAACGGGGATTGAATTTTGGATCATTGCGAAGATATGACTTTAGAGATGCCGAACAGACTTCACTCATATAGACTACCTTTTCCGGACCTGATGAGGGATCGTCACCTGATTCCTCTTCCGAAAGGTCAAAGGTGACTCTCTTTTTATTTCTTCGTGAAGGTGTCAGTTCACTTGAGTATCCAGATGAATAGCCATTGGAATTTTCCTTGGTCATTGTTTGGCCTATGTGCTTGTTCTTAGTCTCCCGAATGTTGGTGCACTCTCGATTTGGGATGATTTGGTCCAGGTATTCAGAGAATGTTGCTCTAGGGTGCGACCATGCATAAGTCTCAGGATCATAGAAGAATGATTTATTTATTTTGATATCCTCGGGAATTGAAATAAGGGGGAGAGTCTCTAAACCAATAGTCTCATCAACAACCGCTATCTCAGGTGTTGCATCGGGGTAGGGCTCTTCTACCTCTTCATGGTTGCGGCTGTCGGGGACTTCGTGGGTTTTCTCAGAAGATCGTGGTTCCTCAAAGACATGGTCTGATCTAAGTGCTTCCAATGCTTTAAAATTGATTTCCCGAGTCTCACAATCAATATTTGCCTTAGCCAATGCTAAGAACGGCTTTCCGAGAATGATTGGAGACTGGGTGAATTCTCCTTGATGCTCAATATCAATGATCGTGAATTCTACTTTAAGCGGAGCACCTTGGAATTTCTGATGACAGAAATAATTCCTCTCGGCCGCTTTATCGATCGGTTCGCCAATTGAATAATCTCTCGTATCTTCCGAATCGGTCCGAGTTTGAGTTCGTGAAATACAGAGGTCGGGAGGATATTGATCGGTGAATCGTCATCAATCCGAGCATGGGTAAAAATTGTGTCTTTGATTTCGTAGTCAAATCTGGGTAACCGCTTCACTATGCGGCTCTTGGTTTTTCTCCTCAACACAAAGGAGGAGGCCATTGACAAGATATGTCTTTCAGTCTTTGTTCGTATCCTACCCGACTTTTTGTTCATTAATTTATCTGTTATAAATTTTTTAAGGTCGGGGAGGTGTTCAATGGCCTATATAAAGGGAAGTTCAAACATCAAACGTTTTTCCAGTGCTTCCCGTACAGTCGGATCCAAATTCCTCATATCGTCTTCAGTCTCATTTTTTATGAAATTTCTGGATTTTCGTTTTTTTTGTGGTTTTCAAAAATTTTCATTTTTTTGGTATTTTCTATGTGGTATGAGGTTGTGGTGTGTTCCTCAGATGAGCAGGGGTTCGGGTGTTCAGAGTGAGAGTCAGTGGCATAGTCATCTCTAGGGGAATAATATGCCGAAGTGATATTGTCAGACTCGTCCCTAGGTTCTTGAATATCCTCAAAATTTTCAATTTCAGATCCAATCATTTCCTCATCCATTTTTATGTCCGAGCCACCATAGAATGTGATTACTCGGTCGGTGAATTTTTGCCATCTATCCTCCATTGATTCGAATCTTTTATTTATCCTCGAGATATCATCCTCAAAAATTTGTTCATGATCACTTATGGGAGCAGTCGATGTGTGTTCTTGTGACTCAATAATTTCATCTTCCATTTTCCTATATGTGCTAGAAGAGGAGTTTCTTGGAATGTCCAATATATGATCATATTTTTCTGAAAATATCTCCTCAATAATTATAGAAGGCGGTTGCTCATATGATCCAGACATGTGAAGTTGATCTGATTTATGAGTGGTCGGATCTTGATATGGTGTAGTCAGAATACAGGGTTCCTGTGTTTTTATGTATTCAGTCCAGTCCACTATATGATTGTCATGTCTAAAAAGTGGGTTTTGATGGTCAATCCAAGATGATGATTGTTCATGTATGTTTACTGACGGGGACGACGGGAAAGTGTTGAGTTCAATCATGTGGTTATCATCTCCTATGAATGATGGATTGACATTAACTGAATAAGAAGGATCAAATGTATGATCGGTGTAGAGAGGATTGATATATGAAGAAGTGGAGACCTCCGGTGATTGTGGGTTTGTTAGGTCCGAAAACAAAGGATTGCCATTCATGAAGCAAATCGGATTTGTGGAGAGTATTGGTGTTTGAGAGTCTCTTGTTGAAGTTGGAGGAGGTGTTTTGTGTCTAACAGATACAAATTCGTTTTCATAGTACAGTTCTGATGAATTCTCGGTCATTTATGAAAGAGTTGAAAGGAATGAAGGGTTGGGTCTGTAAGAGTTTTGTACAAGAGTTCCATGATGAGGTTTAAATCAAAAGAGGAGAGAGATGATCGCACGGGAAGAGAATTTTTATCAAATGTGCGGCTTTTGATCTTAGGTATCGGTTCACGCACACCAATGCAAATACAAATCAAACCCCGGGTTCACCAACTCACACAATGAAGCCATAAGAGTTCGGCTATTATATTTTCAGTTTTAGTTGGTGATAAATCAATCTTGGCAAAAATTTAATGAGTTTGTTAGGTGTCGGAGCTTGGTTCTAACCTTAAGTGTCGTCTCTCGCTCACTCAGAAAGTTAAAATAATCCAAGGTCGGGGTTGCTCTCCCGCAAAAATTCTTGATTTTATGGGTTCTTAAGATCGGCTATATTTAGCAGTCCCAATTTTTAATGAGGTGATCACTAAAAAATTAGATGAGCACAAATACACGTCTACCGTCCAGTCCCAATTTTCTTTAAAATTATGTGATAAAACAAGAGGGAGGAGTTCGGGAAAAGTCGATGCACACGAAAACAATGATGTATGCTCAGTTAGAAGACTTACAGTGCCTCCTCGCAATCTCCATGTGGGGTACAATACAGAATTGAAAATTATTCTAGATGAAATGCAAGCCGATGAAAACCGCACCTAAGCAGAAAGTTCTATTAGCGGGCAAGAATTGATTAAAATTTTGGCTAAGTTGAACGATCTATGTGCGTCTCAATTAAAGTGCAGTGTGGCCTTAGATCCTACGAGCACAAGCAAGAATATAAATGCTTTGAGAGCCGTATGTGCAGGTCTATCCTAATCGCCACTCAAGTCGGGCCTCACCCTCACCGGAGAGTGAAACAGGCCACGACACACCACAAGAAGAGTTCAGAGTCTTTTTACACACGCGAGAGTCCAAATGGACACCGTTGTAAATTAGCAAGTAAAGAAAATTGCAGAAATTAAAAACCTAGACTCTACGCTCTCTCACGACTCGACTCGATCTTAAATTAATTGCGGCTTTCTCGGATGTCGGTGGAGATACGTTGGCTTCTTGAAAACTGCTCCACGTACGCTGGGTACCTCGCAAGAAAAATAAGAGAGAGGATTTCAGAGAGTGACTTAAAACATAATGAAAAAGACAAGAAAAATAAATGCAGGAAAATAAATGCAAAAAATAAAATGATATTCACAATGAAAAATTCAGGGTCAGACTACCCGAATGCGGAAAACCGAACAAGAAATTTCAAAACACAAAACTAAGTCGATTGCCTTCCTGGCAACGGCGCCATCTGACGAGTCCGAAAATGCGGCTTTAAAAGTTGCTTTTTTCTCTGTTCGTGCTAAAAGAATAATGTCGTTCGTTGTAGGCGGCGATCAAAATCAGTCAAGAAATAACGACAAAAATTATTAAAATTTTAATCGAGTGGTTTTATGTTTATTTTACTTGGGCAAGTCCCAAGGTCGATCAAAAGGAGGCAAAGGAACAACCTAGAGTTGTGTTTATCAAGGTTCGTACATGGTTTTCGAGGCGATCTTTTTTTAGAATTTTCAATGCAAATAAGAGATGCAAGATGCGATTTTGGCTTATTTTAGGGATTAAAATATCGGCTATGTTCAGACGATGTCCGAAAATACGAAACTTGGCCACAATGTAGATTATGATGAAATGAATGCACTGTAATGTTTTTGGAATTTTTGGATGAAAAATGAATTTTTTTATGAATTTTTAAATGTAAACAGAATGATTTTCAATATTTAATTATGATAAATACTAAACCTACTTATTTTCGAGGATCAAAATTACCAAAGATTTATCACTAGGTGATTGATCTCAGAAAAATCCTAAACCTCAAAATGTGAGATCTAATATCTATTAAAAATTAAATAGTGAAATGCACAAAATGATTTTTACAGGACAAAGAATGCATGCAAATGAAAATATTTTTGGGCATAATGTCAAGCACAATTAACTCTACAATATGTGATTTTTCAGGGATTTTTAGAGCAACGGTTAATCAAATAAAAATTTAAGAGCACAAACTGGGCAAAGTTTGCAAATTTCCACAAAATAATTGATTATTAATTAACCATCAATCATGAAAATATCCACAATATGTCAACACATAGAGAATTAACTGAGAAACAATATGCCAATTTTTGAAAATTAAAATAATGCAATGTAGAGGTCTAAAATGAAATGACAAAGACATGGGTACAGATGCAAACAAAATAAATAACAAAAGTGTCGTGGGGGACCTAAAAGTGATTACCTAGAAATGGAGGGGGGGTCTTTTGCAAATTTGCCAGAGGGTCACGTACATTGCACGTGACCTCTGACTAGCTTGGACTGCGGCGCAATAAGGAGGAGGACCGGAGGTCCCCTTGCAATTTACCCAAGGGACACGTGCACACCACGTGACCCCTGGCGTCCCCCTCGGACGCACGTGCCTCGCACGTACGCGAGGGGTCTCGGGACTGAGCGCCCGACCACGCGATGGACTACGGAGAGGCGGAGGGAGGCGGAGCTCCGGCGCCGGTGGCTCTAGCGGAGGACGGCTCCTGTGCTGAGAAGAAGGGCCAGGTGTCAACGGCCTGGCGAGGCTTCGACGGATGGGCCCGCTCCTGTCGACGCCTGAGCAGATGACCGGCGAGGGGCAGAGTGTCGATGAAGGGGCTTGGTGTGTCAGAGCGACGGTGGAGTTGCGAAAGAGAAGTCGATGGCGTTGCCGTTGGAGTTGCCAACGGAAAAGATGGAGATGGAAGCGTCGTAGGCGGTGAAGCAGCATCGAGGCGGGGGTTATCGGAGTCGGGGATGAGAGGCGGAGCTCCGAGCGGAGAGAAGCTCGGAGGCGGAGAGTGAGAGAGAGAGAGAGAGAAAGAACCTGGAAGGAGGCAAGGGGCTCGACGGTGCTTGAAACCGGAGCGGGGCAGCGGCTGATGGAAGCGCTGCAACGAGGAAGAACCTCGGATCACGCTGGCGCGGCTGTCACGACCGGAGGGAGAACGGCGGATGAAGTGGGTCGGGGTCAACGATGGTGTTTAAATAGGAGAGGGAGGTGGAGCGACCAGCGGGAGATGCAGAGGTCGTTAGGGTTGCGCGGGCGGCACGGGGTATGCAGAGGTAGTTGGCGGTGAAGGCGGAGAAGAGCGGCGGCGGTTGGCGAGAAATGGGGGGGGAGGCGATGCGTCAGGTTGAAGATGACGACCGATGGCCGTCCGATCGGTCGAGATCGGGCGGCCAGATGGGTGCCACGTGGCAAAAAGGGAGAAGAGGGGGCGAGGCACGTGCGTTGCGCATGCCTGGAGGCACATGCCGCGTACGTACGTGCCCTTTAATTAATTTTTTTATAATAACGAAATAAAGAAAAGGCTAAAAAAATGATGACACGTGGCGACCTCTGGGGCGGCCACGTGTCAGCACCAGAAAAAACAAAAATAAAAGATTTGTAAAATCAAAAAAGAAATGGTAAACGACCTCGGATCGAAAAAGTTCCTCACAAAAAAACTCGTCTCGACGAGATCTACAACTTTCATGAAGACATTAAAGCCAAAATAGGTCAAATGTAAAAAGTGAATTTTTGGGGCATCCCATGTACATAGAATACCTATTTTTTGGGTTTTCTACTTTTTTTGCCAATTTTAAACCTGATAAAAATCCAGAAAAAATAATGAGAAATCAAACATAAATAAAAGACATCTAAATCTATTTTTTTATTAATTAAGAAAAAATATATACATAAAATACGGGTCAAAAACCGCTAAAATACACAATGTACAAAAGAGGCTCAAAACCCAACTTTCACATACAAGCTCCGATTCACTTGAACTTGGTCTTATTTTGAAGGTAACCGAATGTGCATTAGTTCAAAAGTGAGTAGGATCAAATCGTACACTGGATGGGGAAGATATGTGGCTTTTAGTCCGGAAATCCTGAAATTAGGGTTTGGGTTTTTGGTCCATTTAACAGAGTTGGTGATTTTTTTTGTATTTTTCATTTATTATTGTTGGCGATATGTACACAGTGGAGGTATTTTGTGCCATTCGGAGTTAGCATGAAGGAGTTAAAAATCCGAGAAATTAGGCTATTTACAGGGCAATTGTGGCTTGGATTTTTGGCTTCTTATTTTGTGCAGAAATTATGGTTAAAATGCAATTCTTATGAAAACATGCGTGAATGCTAATAATGCAGAATAGATGCAGAAATGATGTTGATATTGAGGGATTTGAGCTTAATAAATGAGACTTAGAGTGATGAATCCGAGATTCATCACTCCCCTAGGTTTTTCAACCAGTAAGCCGCCTTATTAGTCAAGGTGAAGGGGAGAGCTCTCAGCCTTATGTAGTTATGAATAAGGTTATCACAAAATAGATCGAATTCACGGAGGAAGTTATATGGTTCTTCATGATTATTCCCTCCTAACTTAGGTAATAATGTGAGGAAATGTGGTTTGCTTGAACGCTTCCTCAAGAGGTACCGACCTCAACCAATTATAATCTTCATCTAATTCTGGGAGGTATGTGTCCTCCATCGTAGCTTCTCCTTATCTCAGTTCCTCCATCTATGCTTTAAGTAGTGCATTGTGTTGTTCAGCAGTGGTTACCCTAGCCAAAAGGGGCTCGTAGTGGGACGTTGTCATTCTCATCCTCACCAGGGTTCTTCTTGTGAGGCATCGTGACTTCTTATTTACCTTCAGATGCACATAATATATGAGTTAAGCTCATGCTTGGAAAGTTTAGGGGTTCTGCCAAAGATGAAAGTTCCTTTGGCGGGAAGGGAGTATAAGAAAGGGTGTTAGGGGTTGAGTAATCCCTATAGGTAAAGGGTGAACCATTATTTGGAGAAAAGTACCATCCCCATACCATGAGGTTTCAAGAAGAGGGTCATCTCGAAACTAAGTAGATGAGTTACTTGTGGAGATTGGGGATTTGTTCACAAAGTCCAAACGAATAACTCCAGAAGAATCCATCTCGGATGAAAGGATCCATTTGGAGCATAAAGAGATAATCCACGGTACATACAAATGTACAGAAGAATCATACAAAACAAACACAATTCAAACTCATCAATTCATACACTCAACACTAGTGAAGGCACGCCAGAGCTCGATCATTTATCTTTTCAATTTTAATAATGATAAAGCAATCTTGAAAATTAAACAGAGTTGTTAGGTGTCAAAATATTTCACAAAGATTGTCTCGAGTTTATATAATTAGTTACATCTACTTCCAGCCAGTATAGGTGTAAGTACGGATCATAAAAATACAGCTACCCCCTACTTGAGAATGGAGCCTTACGCGGTATCCTCTAATCCACCCACTCTGCTAAGGGAAGTCGGACTATAAAATGACTACCCTAAATTCCCTCTCTGAAAAGTAACTAGTTATTTCTAAAAATAGTAGTCTTAATGAAAATTTTTTATTTTTGGCTCTATCTTAGAGGTACGATCTTGTCCTTACAAACAATGAGTGACTTATTCTCTACCAGACACAAGCTTGATTTTAGGTTGGGTTATTTACAGTCACCTTGATTGACAGTCCTGGTTTTAGATTTAGGTTATCACTGAGGTCTTAGATGTGCATAGAAATTCACGCCTAACGAGCAATCCCAATTCCTTTAATTTCTAAGTTCTAAAATTGAGGAGGGAGAATTGAAAAATCCAATGCAATTGTAAATCAATGATGCATGCTTAAGAAGGAGATTTACAGTGATTCCTCACGTTCTTCATGTAGGATGCAATACAAAGGATATAAATTTACACTAAATGATATGTATAGATGAAAAACAGCCTAAGAACATAGTTCTATTAGCGAGAAGAATGGATTTCAATTTTTGACCAGGTAGAACAATTTATAGTGTGTATAATTAGTGAAAGATGTGTGGCCTAAAAATTACGAGCACAAGCAAAAATAACTAAGCTAGTGTATATGTGCCTAATTCCTACACCACTCAAGTCAGGTCCCAACCACATAGAAGGGGTTGAAATAGACCTAACTATAGAGAAGTTTCAATTCAAATTATTACAAATTATCAGGGCTCAAAGAGAGAGGGATCATGTGAAAAATGCAGAAAATAAACTAACTAACTCTCTCTCAAAAAATAAAAATCAGTCTTCTTTGTAGACCTTTGAATTATATCAAAAAAATCGCTCTAAGTAATCTGTGAAGCGAGAATTTAGGGTTAGTATCAGAAGTGAGAGAAAGATGCAAAATAAGATGCAGAAAACAAAAAATGACACAGAAATTATTTTTACAAAAATTATTATAGAAATTAATTTATAACCCTAAAAATATGCCATTCTACGGCAATGGAACCATTTGATGAACTCAAAAATCGCCTCTTTAATAAGATCGAGTTGTAGTATAGAAGATGATCTTCGATTCAATAAAATCCACAAATTTTGAATATTTTGGAGAATTTGTACTTGACAAGTCTACTAAGGTCGAACTCATGGAACGATGCTTTTTAGTTGTGTGGTTTTAAATTAAATTAAATAATTAATTAAATGTTATTTTAATTGATGACACGAAATCCGACGCAATTAAGAAGGAAAAAAAATAATATCACAAAGTTGTCGTTGTTCTCAACCGCGTGGTTCGGTCAACAATAAAAAAAATTATATTTTAAACCACTTAATAAAAGATAAATCAATCACAACAAATGTAAGCGGCATTCGCTATTCTTTTTACCTGATACAGCGACCAGGGTCGAACACAAGAAGCACGATTTAAAAACTCGGTAGTCAAATTTCAGAAGTGAATTTTAGTGGTTTTTGATTTTTTTTAACAAGGCACAAAGGATAAAAACACATACCACACACTTTTTTGTATTTTTCTAAATGATAAAAAATGCTCAGAAAATTCCAAAAAAATATTTTTGTATTTTACATATTTTAAAATATTTTTGATAATTTATTTTAGATTTTTATGATATTTTTGTGATTTTCTAAAAATCAAACAGTATAAAATAAGGAAACAGTGGACAACCGAGAGTATTTTGCAACTTAAAAATAGTTTAAGTGCTCAATACTCTGGAATTTATTTTTAAGATAAACTACAAAGAAATATCTACAGTCAGAAACTGAAATCACAATTTTGGGAATTTTCTATAATTTTTTTAAGGTTTTTAGTTTTTCGCATTTTTTTGGTTTTTACAAAGAGTTAGTGCATGAAAATTGGATATAAACTAAAAGACACCAAAATACAACTATAATAATTTTTTGGAATTTTTAAGCCTTTTTTCGAATTTTTGTGAATTTTCAAAGTTTTGACACGCAAAAAGACAGTGTTTTTTGATTTTTTTAAATATATTAAACGGTAATAAAAAATCATGAAAATTTTACAAAGTGATAAATTCTACAGCAGAAGCATATCCAATTTTTTTGAGAATTTTTAGGTCAACAAAAATACTTACTTCGATCAAGAGAGCGAGCAAGTTACTTTCTGAAGAGTAGAGACCAGATTGCAATTATTCAAAAGTTTACCGAGAATAGAATAAAAAACAAACAGCAGGAAAGACGTTGTAAATTATCCAAACATTGTGTGCGCATATTAGCAGCAGGGGCTTCTTTGCAAATCGCAAAACTTCAGAGGACAAACTTGTAAATGTTCCATTTCTTTTTTTATTTTAAAAAAACCTAGGGTTCCTAAACTTGAGAGGCCTTCGTTCTTCAAAGATGGGAGAGGGGCACAAGAGGCCGCCGCCCCTCTTCCTTCACGCACGGGCGGAGGGCAGTGTGGAGGAGAGGCGGCCGGGTGCGCAGCAGTTGACGCGACGCGACGCGGTGGTGCGGGGGGGCATCGATGCTGGTGCGGCGGCGCCGGGCTCGGCGGGGGTTGCGTCGCCTTGCGCGACGTGCTCGTGGAGGACGACGGGGTTCGCGCGCAGGAGGACGCAGGTCTCGGTGAGGGGCAGGCGCAAGGTCGGCGATTGCGCGCTGGGGGTTGATGCGGGGGCCGTTGGGCTCGGCGACGGGTTGCGGAGGATCGGGGGCGCGCCGCGCGGTTGGGCGGCCGGCGCAAGAGGCGAGTTGCGCGCACATCAGCTGAGCGCGGCCTGCGTGCGGAGTTGATGGTCAGGCAACGGCGCGGCTGTCGCGCGGAGGCACGGGCGTGCCGCGGCTGGGCGCCACTGGAGGTAGAGAGGAGAGCATTGGGCCACCGCAGGGCGTGGGGCTTCCGACAGTGCCGCCTGGAGCGGTTCTTTTGTTTTTTTGTTTTTTATATTTTTTTATGTTGATTTTCCTGCAGTAAAAAGTAAAAATATATGTTTTTTGTTTTGTTTTTTTTAAATAGCAAATGTAAATAGTAAGTGCAAGGGAGAAGAAATTTTTTATTTTTTTTAATTTTTATTTTGATTTTCCTGCAAAACAACCATAACAAATAAAAACAACTATATTTTTTTGTTATTTATTCTTGCAAAACAAAGATTAGAGAGAGAAGAAAAACAATTTTTTTAATCTTCCATGCAAAAACGAATGTGAGATAAACATGAAAATAATTTTATTTTTTTTATTTATACACAAAATGGGATGTGTGAATGGGCGGATCTCGACGAGATGAAAAAATGGATCCGTGGTTCCGATTACCATGCGTGATCGGAGGTGATAGGTCGTGTTAGGTAGAAATGAAATGTGAGGGATCGAGATGAGGTGGAGATTGGTATCGAAAGTGAATTATGTGGTGAAATTTTGATTTGAAGATCTAAAATTTTAATCACTACACCTACGCAAAAATTTAAACTACGGTTTATCTAGGGAAAGACAGGAAATGAATTGGATCTCACCTCAGAGTTCGAAAATGCCATGATGGCCTCGACGAAGGCCGGCGCGTTGTCACCGGACGGTTCGGAGGCTAGGCACCCTTCTTCTACCAGACGACGCTCGGAGATCGGGCATCTCTCTACCAAAGATCGATCAAGTATGAATGAGGGAGGAAAAAGCCAATAAAAAGAGAAGAAAAACAAAAGAGGAAGGTCTAAACAATCAAGGAAAGTAATTAGTGGTTATTAAAATTAATTAATTGATTAAATTAATTAATTAAAAATAAAATTCGGAATTAAATTAATTAAATAATTAATGAAAATCAATTAGCCACCTTAATGGTGACCATTAAAGGCATGGAATAAAATCCTATATACATGGTAAGTGTATAAGTCAAATAAATCAAATAATTAATTATAAATTTCGTAATTAAATTAAATTAATTAAATAATGTTAGGTAATTAATATTTTAGGTGATTTTTATTTAAGGAAGTTAGTTGTATACACATATTATACACATATAATACAATATACATATATACACATAGGGAAATAATTTATAAACACATTTTTTAATTTTATTATTTATCCACTACGCCTTTCTTTCGGCCTTAGAGATCTTAGGCCTTGACTCACCCTCCGTGGACGAACCTTGCGGAGGAACCCTTAGGTTTTCGGGGCATTGGATTCTCACCAATGTTTGCCTTACTCAAGCCGACATTCTCGTAGCTATTCCAATTCGTCCACACCTGCTTGCGCGGGCGCTTCCCTCTAAGGAGGAAGGAAGCCCTCATATATAGTCAACTTTTTTGCATCCCACTGCTTTTATACTCGAAGAGCTTAGCCCCTTTTTTCTTTTTGACTTATACGGTGCAAGAGCGCTCGATCAGTGAGCTATTACACACTCTTTGGGTGGCTGCTTCTAGGCAAACCTCCAGGTTGTCCGGTTTATCTGGAGCTACTCTTAGAACACCAACCGCATAAGCCATATGCGAATTCTTCTCATCTACCTCATTAATAACAGTTTCGATATCAACTACTAGGAAACCCTCCCTCTTTTCATTAGTCTTTCTCTTGATCTTAGTTATGATATCTGATGGATCTTCTTTCTTATTCCTAATTAGGACTAGGCTTCTTGCTTTCGTTTCGGGCATATTTTTTAATTTTATTCTAATGAAAATTATATTTACAATTATATACATTATATATAAAAATAAATATGAATAAATATGTACAATAAATAATGGTAAAACTGCACAAAACACCCCTGAAAATCAACTTTTCAACTGTAACTCCAAAAATTATGAAATCATAGCCATTTGAAGGATAATTTAATTTAGAGTACAATGGAAGTGAGTTTGGTTCAATTTGAGTTTGTATGGAGTCGGAATTGGTATTTCAATGATCGCATTGTGGCTTTTTCTGAGAATGATTATTAGTAATCTGTACATTATTTTACTTTGCAAATGTTTTTATTATATACAATTTCTGTTTACAAAAAAAATTATTTTGAGGTCAAATTATGTACAAATAAAATAGTAAAAGTTTTATACAAATATACAGGGAATTTATGTACAAATTATTTTTGGATTTTTAACAGAAGACCCTATATCTCCCTACTTTATTCCTCGTCGATCAGGTCAAGTCTTGACCTTCTCTCGGGGTTTGGGTCAGTCTGTATTTATTGCATAAACACATCCTTCATTTTTCTTTTCTTTTTCTTTTCTTCTTTATTCTTTTATTTTGTATACAAAAAGTGTTAAAAATGCATATTTAACAAATGCATGCAAAATGGTAAAATTATGTAATTAGTGGGTATTTACAGGTGTTTGACTAAGAAAATTAAGCTAAAATAAAAGAATAAAGGCGATGAATCGTGGATTCATCATTTCCCTATACTTTGACTTTGTTAGTCCCTTAGCAAACACTTATTTGGAAAATAAGTGAAAACAAAAATAAAGAAAAGAAAAAGGAAAGAAGTTAGAATAATGTTGACTTTTAAACTTATCTTCATAAAATGTAGTATGGAGCTCTGTCGGGCCTTTGGATTATTAGTGTGTCGGAACCTTAATGGGAAATAGATTTAAAACCTAACAGACTCTAAGTTCCACAAGACTCCTATTCAAGTCGCCTCAACAGTCAGATCAAAACAAGTCTATATACACAAATTCTTATGAATATGAATGCTTACTTGTACGGTGTAAGTGATATATAGCTCCTTATATCAGAAGTAACAAAGAAACAACCTCTCTCAACAAGGTAAATCTAATCCTCCGGTCTACCAACTCTTTCCTCGAGGAGCGGGGATATTCCCTTCTAAGTTCAAGTACAACCAGCTCAAGAAAAGGGGATGGAGAAGAGAATGGACGGTAACCGGTGTAGCTGCCTATCTTTGGATGCATGACCAGTGTAGCCATGTCACCCGCTGCAAGCTCACAAATATTTGACTTTGAAGCTCTTTTTTTCACTTGTATATACACCCCGGCAGACATTTTAGTTTTCAATTAGGCATGTCCACTTTTGGAGATTTTGCATTTTTTTCTTTTGTTTCTTTTTTCCCTTTTTTGTAAATATATATATATAAGGTGCAGCGTGAACATAAGGAGTTTTTCCTCTTGAGACAGTAGACTATCCCTCTTTTGAAGCATTATTGCAACCCCACAGCTCCTGTCTTTAGACCTCAACATCATCAAACCAGGTTGAGACACGCTTCCCTTCCTAGAGGAGGATGAGAGGTTCCGTCTAGATGTACTACCCTCGTATGCTTCCCCAAGCCAAAAGATTCTGCCCCCTCACTACCTCCTCCATGAAGAGTTACGTGTAGAGTGCATTGTCCAAGATAAGCTACGATCTGAAAGAATCATGCGTGTGTTGTTAAATATTCTTCTTATACTCATCAAGATGACATGTGAACATAGTCTGGTGGACTCAAAGAATTAAGTCACTAGGACCTGAAAAGTCTTAACTCTAAATCTTATGAGGTTCCTCTGAAATTAAGTGGATTAAGGTCCAACTAAGCTCCATTCTTCAAATTTATTCCAGACTTAGTTTAAATGTCAAAACTATCTTGAAAAATGCACATGCCAATGCAAGAAAATACGTACAATGCAAAGAAAACAAAATCTTTTTGTAAAATAATTTTCAAAATTTTGAATTTTTTATGGATTTTTTGAAAAATGATGCATATGCAAAAGTTTTTTTAATGCAAATAGTTAGAAATATATACAAGTATATACAACAAAATTTTCTTTATTAGATAAAGTTTAGGGATTATATACACACATATATTTACAAAAAAACGAGTCAATTATTTACAAGAGTCATAAGAAAGAATTTACAACTTGAGTAATTTATACAAGTATATACACAATTGGATTTTTTAACTTTTCTTTTTATTCTTTTTATTATTTTTTTGTGATGCATATATTCCTCAAATTTATTTCAAAATAATTTTACAAATAATTTTGAAAACTACAGTCCAAAATAATTTTTTTCACACAATTTTACAATCATTTACAATCATTTGAAAACAATTTTGCAAATATTTTTCAAACAGTATATATAGATTATCAAAATAATTTTTCAACCATTTTTCAAAACATTTGCAAATAGTTTTTATAAAATCATTTTTTTCACACAAAGAGATTTTTTTTACAATCTACAATATTTTTACAAAGGTTGAAAATATTTTTCAAATATTTTTCAAATAGTTTTCAAAAGATTTTTCAAATAGATTTTCAAACTACTTTCAAAATATTTTAACCTGACTTATTAGTCAGTATGTACAAGAAAAAGTTTTGAGGAAATTTCTGCATCTTTTTATTACCTTTTTTAGTTTTTTTCCAGTATTTCCACAGTATTTTAGCCATATTAAAAATATGAAAGTACGAGTTATGGTTGAAGTATATATACAATATATACGACACCCCCTATATATAGCTCGAACTATGTCCTCATGGTGATCAAAGAGCTGGAAATAAAGACATAACTCGTGCTAAATAAAGAAGAGTGAAAAGAATAGTATACTAGAACGATGAATACAAGAATATAACCAATAGAAGTCGATGATCCCCCAATACTTAGGACCAAGTAATCCTAAGTATAGAAGACTGTACACAAGGGGAAAATTGAGGAGAAGAATGTACTGGGTTTACCCCCCCCCCCCCCCATACTTAGGGTAAATATCCCTAAGTATAGGCAGCAAAACATAGGTAAAAAGAATAAAAGAATAATCACAAGTCTGACACCCCCCTATACTTAGGGTAAAGTACACCCTAAGTATGGAATGATCAGGAGATGAATATGGGGTGTGAGAAAGAATGTATGATATGGACAGAGTAGATCTATACAGTTGTGATCAATGTTGAGGTGCCTCTCAACAAGCGCTAGAGTTTACGCCCCTAGTTGGGCGCAAAGGCTAGGATAACGTCGTATCAAGGTTCAGGATGGCATCTGTAAGGCGAATACCGTACTGTTGTTGCAGTCCCGGTGGGAGCACAACAACGAACTCAACAGTGTAAGTGATGACACCCAGTTAATCAGTCAGGCGGATGTCTACTACCGGGTAAAGATATGAGCAGATGAAATTGGGCTCCGGTAGCACAAAAGAAATCGTCGGATCAAGATCTGTATGGAGTGAAAGGGGAGAGCCGAAGAAGTCGAACGTGGAGAAGGAAGGATCTGTTAATGAATCCTCCACGTCAATCACCATCTCGAATAGATAAGGAAGATCAAGATCAGGAGACTCCCTATAAAGGCTGATATCTGATGTATATAATGTAGACAAATCAGTGAAATCATCGAATACCTCAAAGATCAAATCATCCTTGCGAGGGTCATCGAGGAGAGAAATCTCAAACTCATTATCAGAAATATCAAAATACTCGGTCTCGTGATCCGTTAGATCGGATGCTCTCCCTGAATGTGAAACCGAGTATACAAGGTCCGTGGCATCCTTCCGCAGATAACCCTCGGGGGGTAATGCCAAATCATCAGGAAACTTGGGATCTATGTTGTCAAATATCTTGTCCTCCAAAAATGTATCGACCTCATCAAATGGGAGGACACAAGACTCAAATATGGGACTATCAAGGTCTGTCAAATCAAAAATCGGTCCCTTATCAAGCTCTCTCTGCTGAGATGAATCCAAGTATATCTACGAATCTGAGAAGATCTTATGAAGAATAGACATTGAATCAATTGGGCATGAACACTGAAATGACTCTAAGGATGGCTGAGATGTGGGTTCCTCTTCTATTTCTTGGGAAACTAGCAGATCTAGAATCCAAGAATCCTCGATGTGGAAGTGCGGGACTGGCTCAAAATCTGATTGTAAATCCAATGTAAACTCGACCAATGTCCGACTCTTGGAACTCACAGTGGTAGTCAATACATACATCAAATGAGAAGTAGTAGCATCCATATCCTCTGATTGGTATGTGCTGTCAAGATCGGCATGATGAGTCACATACTCAATAGATGTCATCTCTCCCTCATGTGTTGTCCCGAATAAATCATCTTGTGAATAAGGAATGTCTGAAAGTGTATCCAAGATGGTCTCAACTAAATCCAGGTCGGGACAGTGGTGTGAACCACCACATGAGGTAATGACATATTCAATCTGCTCTGCGGTCCTCCCCCTCATGGTAATGCGGATAAGGTCAATCATCGAAAATCCATGATCTAGAAATCGCCTCAAAAGATCTCGTAATCTCAACCATGAATCTATCAATGGCTCTTAGGGGTCAACTGAAAAATCACGAATACAAGACCGCATCATATCATCTCTACATTGGGGGTAAAATCTCTGCAAAAACAATGATAGTAAATCTCCCCATGTAGCAATCTTCCTTCCCAATCATCTGTGCCAACTCTTGGCTATACTCTGAAGTGTAAATGGGAAGGTAATCAGCATCAGGTTCTCAGAAGTGATATCAGAATATGATCGCGATCCACAAATATCCCCAAACTCATCGATATACAAATATGGTTCCTCGTGCACTTCCCCTAAAAATTTTGGCAGTAGATCAATGACCTCTAAATACAGAACGAAGAGTCTTAAAGTAGAAGCGGACTGTACTTCTTGATCTTGGTATTCATCCATCATCCTGGGATAGAAGTCATCTAAAGCACGCAACTGCACCATATGATCGCCTATGGGATGCACTCTCATCTCAGCAAGGTGAACATCTGGGTTTCGTGTTTGGTCAATCTGGTCTCCTCGGGTTTCACTCACAGCATGTCCTGAATGGGAGGGTGGTTAGGGAGAATATGGGAAATCGGAAGGAGTTCCGACCTCCCAAGAGAGTGGGCGGTAATGATGGGTATGAAATGTAGAAGCCGTAAAATCCGGTTGGAATGGAATGCGACCCACAATGAAGAGAGGGAAATGAAGGGAGGGAGGGTGGGATAGAGACATAAGGTGATTGCTAATGATAGAAGATAAACATAACCAACTCACACCAAAGACATACAATACGCAATATAACCCCCCAATTCACCATCAATGTGAAGACTGTGAGATTTGATCTTTTATCTTTTCAATTTTAGAGTTTAGTGATAAGACAAAGTTGTACAAATACTTAGAAGACTTTAATAGGATTTGGGCACTACTCCTTAGTGTGTACGCAGACGAATAAAAGCGCAAACAATGAGGGGATTGCTCTCCCAATACAATGGTGAATCAATTATGTTTGATTTTATAAGTCAAGTTCAATTAACAGTCCTAATTTTTTTTAAAAAAAAATATTTTCATTTTTTTGGATTTTTTTCAGAAATAACGCCTAACGAGCTTTTTGATTTCCTCTTTGATTGATTTGAGTCCAAAAATAGGGGGAGGAAGTCGAAAAAGTCAATGCACAGTCAAACACAATGATGCATGCAGATATAGAAAATGTGTACCTTACTCCAGCACTCTACATGCAATATGATCCGCGCATAAAATTAAATACTGAAAGTAAACTAGCTATATGATGCACGTGGAAATCATCCTTAGGATGAGTAACTTCTATTGATCGTGAAGAATAATAGTTAGTTAACCGAATCGAGTCCGGAGTCTGATCTAGGGAGTCACTCGATGCCCACCACAACGGGTCCCACCAACGTTGTATGTGACTCCTCACGGCACGTGGTATCAAATCCAATTAAACTTATTTTTTCAGTTTAATTTTTATCTAAGGTCCAATTACGTTCTATAGGAACAAATATGCTATTAGGTGTCGGTCCTTAGAAATTACATCAGAATCAATGAAAATTCCTACGTCTAGAGGCTAAAACCGCGAGAATCAAAATAACAAGTTATCACGTCAAATCAAAACACGGAAAATGACAGTGAGGTCCCCCAAGTGCACTAGCACTTGGCGAAACAGACCCCGAGAAAAGTCCAAGACCACAAGTGTTTAAAGTTCTAAATTATTACAAACGTCTTAAGAAATATTCTCTCTCAAAAAAATATTCTTCAATTCCCTGCTCTTCCTTCTGTGCAGGTTCTCAAAAAGTAAACTCCAAGTCGTCCAAGCAGTACCTCGCACAAAAATCAAAGAGAGAAGGTCAGAAAACAATTATGATATAGAGAGACAAAATAGAAAAATGACTACAAAGTCGTGCTCCCCGACAACGGCACCATTCTGATGATGCGAAATCCGATGCGATTAAGAAGGGAAAAAAATAATATCACAAAGTTGTCGTTGTTCTCAACCGTACCGTTCGGTCAACGAGAAAAAATTTATATCTTAAACCACTTAATAAAAGATAAATCAATCACAACAAATCTAAGCGGCTTTCGCTATTCTTTTTACCTGGTATAGCGACCAGGGTCGTACACAAGGAGCACGATTTAAAACTAGGTTGTCAAATTTCAGAAGTGAATTTTTAGTGGTTTTTTATTTTTTTAAAACAAGACACAAAGGATAAAAACACACACACACCACACTCTTTTTGTATTTTTTGAAATGATAAAAAAATGCTCAAAAAATTCCAAAGAAAGTATTGTTGTATTTCTTAAATTTTAAAATATTTTTGGTAATCTTTTTAGATTTTTTTTAAGTTTTTGTGATTTTATAAAAATCAAACAGTAGAAAACAAGGAAACAGTGGACAATCGAGAGTATTTTGCAACTTAAAAATAGTTTAAGTGCCCAGTACTCGTGCAATTTATTTTTAAGATAAACTACAAAGAAGTATCTACAATTAGAAACTAAAATCACAATTTTTTGATTTTTTTACAATTTTTAAGATTTTTAGTTTTTTCGCAATTTTTTTGGTTTTACAAAGAGTTAGTGCATGAAAATTGGAAATTAAAAGACACCAAAACAAATCTACAGTAATTTTTTTGGAATTTTTAAGCCATTTTTCGAATTTTTATGAATTTTTAAAGTTTTGACATGCAAAAAGACATTATTTTTTATTTTTTAATATATTAAACGGTAATAAAAATTCATGAAAAATATATAAAATGATAAATACTACAGCAGGAGCATATCCAATTTTTTTAAGAATTTTTAGGTCAACAAAAACACTTATTTCGATCAAGAGAGTGAGCAAGTTATTGTCTGAAAAGTAGGGACCAGATTGCAATTATTCAAAAGTTTACAAAGAATAGAATAAAAACAAACAACAAGGAAGATGTTGTAAATTACCCAAACAGTGTGTACGATGCACGTGACTTCATATTAGCAGCAGGGGCTTCTTTGCAAATCTCAAAACTTCGGAGGACAAACTTGTAAATGTTCCATTTCTTTTTTAATTTTAAAAAAAACCTAGGGTTTCCTGAATTTGAGAGGCCTTCGTTCTTCAAAGATGGGAGAGGGGCACAAGAGGCCGCCGCCCCTCTTCCTTCACGCACGGGCGGAGGGCGGTGTGGAGGAGAGGCGGCGGGGTGCGCAGTAGTTGACGTAACGCGGTGCGGTGGCGCGGGGGGCCGTCGATGCTTGTGCGGCGGTGCCGGGCTCGACGGGGGTCGCGCCGCCTTGCACGGCATGCTCGTGGAGGACGACGGGGTTCGCGCGCAGGAGGGTGAAGGTCTCGGTGAGGGGCAGGCGCAAGGTCAGCGGTTACGCGCCGGGGGTTGACGCGGGGGCCTCTGGGCTCGGCGATGGGTTACGGAGGATCGGGGGCGCGCCGCGCGGTTGGGCGGTCGGCGCAAGGGGCGAGATGCGCGTGCGTCGGCGGAGCGCGGCCTGCGCGCGGAATTGATGGTCAGGCAACGGCGCGGCTGTCGCGAGTAGGCGCGGGCATGCCGGGCTGGGCACCGCTGGAGGCAGAGAGGAGAGCGTTGGGCCCCCACGGGGCATGGGGCTTCCAGCGGCGCCGCCTGTAGCGGTTCTTTTGTTTTTATTTATATTTTTTATGTTGATTTTCCTGCAATAAAAAGAAAAAAATGTATTTTTTATTTTGTTTTTTTTAAACAACAAATGTAAACCGTAAGTGCAAAGGAGAAGAATTTTTTATTTTGATTTTCCTGCAAAACAACCATTAGAAATAAAACAACAACTACATTTTTTTATTTTTGTTATTTATTCCTGCAAAACAAAGATTAGAGAGAGGAGAAAAATATATTTTTAATCTTTCCTGCAAAAACGAATGTGAGATAAACAGGAAAAATAATTTTATTTTTTTATTTATACACAAAATGGTATTTATGAGTAGGCGTATATTGGCGAGATGAAAGAATGGATCTCTGGCTCCGATTACCGTGCATGACCAGAGGTGATAGGTCGTGTGAGGTGGAATGATATGTGAGGGATCGAGATGAGGTGAAGATCAGTATCGGAAGTGAATAATGTGGTGAAGTTTTGGTTTTAAGATCTAAAATTTTAATCACTACACCTACGCACAAATTTAAACTACGGTTTATCTAGGAAAAGATAGGAAATAAATTGGATCTCACCTCGAGGTTCGGAAATGCCATGATGGCCTCTACGAAGGTCGACACGCTGTCACCGGACGGTTCGGAGGCTAGGCACCCTTCTTCTACAAGATGGTACTCGGAGATGGGACTCCTCTCCACCAAAGATCGATCAAGTGTGAATGAGGGAGGAAGGAGCCAATAAAAAGAAAAGAAAAACAAAAGAGGAAGGTCTAAACAATCAAGGAAAGTAATTAGTGGTTATTAAAATTAATTAATTAATTAAAAAAATGAAATTTGGAATTAAATTAATCAAATAAATTAAATAAGTAATGAAAATCCATTAGCCACCTTAATAGTGGCCGTTAAAGACATGGAATAAAATCCTATATACATGGTAAGTGTATAAATCAAATAAATCAAATAATTAATTACAAGTTTCGTAATTAAATTTAATTAATTAAATAATGTTAGATAATTAATTTTTTGGGTGATTTTTATTTAAGGAAGTTGGTTGTATACGCATACTATACACATATAAGACAAATATAATATATATATATACACACATAGGGAAATAATTTATAAACACATATTTTTTAATTTTATTATTTTTATTTTTGTTTTTATTTTTAATTAAAATTATATTTACAATTATAGACATTATATATAAAAATAAATATGAATAAATATGTACAATAAATAATGGTGAAACTGCACAACACACCCCAGAAAATCGACTTTTCAATCGTAACTCCAAAAATTATGATCACTGCCATTTGAAGGATAATTTAATTTAGAGTACAATGGAAGTGAGTTTGGTTCAATTGGAGTTCGTATGGATCTGGAATTGGTATTTGAATAATCCCATTGTGGTTTTTTCTGAGGATGATTATTAGTAATATGTACATTATTTTACTTTGCAAATATTTTTATTATTTACAACACATTTTTATTTACAATTTTTGTTTACAAAAATAATTATTTTGAGGTCAAATTATGTACAAATAAAATAGTACAAGTTTTGTACAAATATACAGGGAAATTATATACAAATTATTTTGGGATTTTTGACAAAAGACCCTATCTCCCCCTACTTTATTCCTAGTCAATCAGGTCAGTGATGAATCTCGAATTCATCATGCTAAAAGCCGCATATTAAACCCCTGCTTAAGCAAACCAATAAAAATACCCTTCAATTCTTTATTCTTATACTGTATTATATTGTATATAATTTACCCATAATTTATTGTATTTAATATCCTTTATTTTTCTTGTAATTATTTTACCTAAAAACCCCTAAAAGTTAGATAGAATAATTGTCCATAAATCACTAACCCTTAAAAAGATAAAAAATACAAAAATATCTCAAACCACAAAATCGGTGTTTTTATCCCCCTAAAAATACCCCAAAAATATTTTTTTTATAAATGACCTCTTTTGGCTTTTAGACCAACATGAAAGTTGTAGATGTTTTAACTTTTTCCTAATTTTGCCTCTAACTATTTTTTCTGTATTTATCTTTGATTTAACATTTTCCGAATTTCTGATTAGGCCACGTGGCGCCTTTTGGGCCGCCAACGTGGCCCTCTCCTCTTTCCGCCACCCGTCACCATTCACGGTCGTTGGATCTGCTCCAATCGCCCCCATCTCCGCCGTCCAAACCCGCCTCATTTCTCAGCCGTCGGATCTGATATCCAGATTAAATCCTAGCCACCCCTAGCGCCTAATCAGCCCTCGGATCCTACTTCCATCTAACGCTTCTCCTCGCGCCACGTCTTCCCTCATCCATAACCCTCTGATTCCACTTTCATCTTTCGGTCGACAACGATCCACGTCATCCCTTTAACCCTCGCCGGTAGATCCCCCCATCATTCGATCTAAGCCATTCCCTCACGCTCCAATCGCCACCGGTCGATTAGATCCTTGGATCTGATCTTGGCCCTCTGCCCACGCCCGTATCCTGGCCGTTAGATCGCAAGATCCAACGACCACAAGGTCCTCTCCTTCCTCCGAATTCCCCGTCACTTGTCGTTACGCATCACCAGCCCCGCTCCCCATTCCTTTTTTGGTCGGCGCTCCAGCCATCTCCTCCTACTCGTAACGCCTCCCCGACATCACCCGTAGATCCACCTTCCTCGCACAGCCTTCATATCCTCCATTTATCACTCCCTCGCCATTAAACCCCCGCTCGAAAACCTCCGACGACCTCCATAATGTTCGGCCTTCATCACCTATATAACCCCCCCCCCCCCCCCCGCCACCGTAGCCGCTCGTCCACCAATTTGGGCCCTAGCCTAGCCTCCCCCGCCCCTCCGGTGACAGCAGAGAGGGCGGGACGTCGAGGTAAAGATGGCTTTCGCCTGGTGTTGAACCGCGTCGCCTCCGCCCCTTATCGGTGTGCCTCGGCCACCACTGAGCTCCGAGGACAACAACTGGCCTTGTGGGCGACGACCGGATGATCCCATGGAGCCTTGATGTGACACCCCGAGCGACTCAGGTAAAGCTATCTAAAATGGTCGTTGCGACCTCAATCACTCGGGTGTGCCAATCAAGAAAAAGGAGACCACCAATATAAGATAAAATCAAGCCAAAATCAATATAGCGGTCTTGCTATTTTATTAACCTGGTATACCGACCATGGTCGAACTCAGGGAGCACGTAATGGCCTTGCGGCCTACGAAGTAGTGAAAAATAGAATGAAAGAGAAGAAAAGAGTATTTTTGGTGGTTTTTAGGGTTTTTATATTTTTTTAATTTTAATTAATTAATAAACTAAAGAAAACAAGAACACAAGGCAATTCAACTATTTATTTAATGTATCAAAAATCAGTCAAAAAATCCAATAAAAATATTGTTGTGTGTTTTATGTTTTTTTACTGTTTTTGGTGAATTTTTGGGATTTTTCTGATTTTTATATAATTTTCTAAAAATAAAACAATGAAAGGAAAAGAAGGTACTGTCCAGTCGAGCTTAAGGGACTAGATAAAATATCTATAAATCCCCAATAAGCCTGGAGGTAATTTTCCTATATAGAAAAATAAACAAGGAAAATTTGAGCACCTAAATTATTATTTTTGGGTTTTTAGTTTATTTATTAGAATTTTTAGAAGTTTTTAGGTGTTTTTCACTTTTTAGGATTTTATATAATGAAAAATAGCCACAATTGGCTATAAAATTGAGCAAACCAAGACAAACAGTAAGTAATTTTTTGTAATTGTTAGATGAGTTTTACTATTTTTTTGTGATTTTTCAAATCAGACAGTAAAGAAAATTAATGTTTTTGAATTTTTAAAAATATCAAAACAAAACAAAAATGTCTCCAAAAATTCCAGAAAATTTTACACTATGGCAGGAGCCATGTATCTAATTTTCATTGGATTTGGAGTTGATTTGCTATTTTTTTCAAAAATAAGAAGTGGGTACTGTGCACAGGGACCTGAGTGCAAATACCAAGAGTCCAGGAGGGTTCGGTGCAAAATACCCAGGAAAACACACGCGTAGCGCATGCCTGAGGCCCTCAGGGACCTAGATGTAATAAAAACTAAGTCCTAGGACTATTTGGTAACAGGTACCAAAAGTCTGAGGGCTTGTCTGCAATTAACCCAATAAAAAGCGCACATGCACTATTAAATTACGCACAATTAAATTACGCACAGGGGTATAAATGCAATAATCCAAAACTATTCATTCATTCATAACATCTCAGAACTACAAGGTATAAAATGCAAATAGCCCAAAAAACCACGTGTCGAAGCACGTGCTACACCATACACAGGGGCATAAATGCGAACGAAATAAAGTGCAGGGTCCTCAATGCAATTGTACCAAAAACTAAACAACTAGATAACGTATTTACAGGACTAAATGCTAAACAAAAGAAAAAAGAGGGCCTAAGGGTAAATTACCCTTTATTAAGTCGAGCCGATGGATGAGCGCCACGTGGTAGATGAACGGTCAGGATGCGGGTGGCGCTCCAAAGCTAGGCTCCGCGCGCGGATCTGACGGTCCAGGCCTTGCCACGTGCTACATCTGGCGGTGGAGATGCGTCGCTGCTAAGCCTCGGCCATCGGACGGCTGGGATCAGACCTCCTGAGGATCGTGCGGTGGCTGCTGCTCCGTGAATGAAGGGCTCAGATCAAATCTGGAGCTGGAGGCTGATCGAACGGCGGACAGGGATGGAGGACGAACTGGCCTCCGACGAACTTCGCCGAGGTCGTGACGGCGCTGGCCTCCTCCTGGGAACCCTCTAATGATCGGAAAAGGTGCGTGGAAGGCTTCCGCGTCTGCTGGAGGTCTCCGATGACCCAGCCGAGCTCTGGAGAGCTCCGGCAAGGTCGGCGGAGCTGGAGCTACTGGACCGAATGGTCCAAGCCCTCAGATGGGCTTGGATGAACCTGCAGAATAGACCAGAAAGCTCGCGGGTCGAGGGCAAACTGCCTCGACCCCGTTAGGCGTGGTGAAGGTGGTCGGGGGGGTCGATGTGGGCGAGCTCCGGCGAGGGTGTGGATGGAGGAGCTCGAACCCCAGCTCCTGTGCGAGCTGGGTTGAATGGAGGGGTGCAAAACGTGCGTGAGGGAAGGGCGAACGTAGTGATGGATTCCGATGATCGAACGGAGGGGGGATATGGTCGGAATCGGCGAAAATCGACGGCGGTGCGGATTGGGGGAAATCTGAAATTGACGAAAAGGAAGGGGAGAAAGGTCTACCTGGGTGGATGAATGGACTATGGGCGAGCTTGCGAAGCTCTGGGTCCTCGCCTCAAGGAGCGTCGACGTCCGAGGCTCGAGCTCCTGCTCTGGGCGGAGCACGGCGGTGGAGACTCGCCAGATCAGTGGTCTGAGCGTCCTCAGCCTCGCTGCAACACCTCCGGGGCAAGCTGTCACTCTCGCGATGAAGGTGGAGGTCACTGGAAGGGGGAACGACAAGCCAAAGATGCCTGAAAATGCGGCCGGAGCTGAAACTTTATACGACTAGGGGTCCGAGAAGAAGAGGGTCGGGCGTGATGTCGGAGCTCGGATCCTTAGGCAAAACCACCGGGCGGGGATTAGGAACGGATCTAGAATGATTAGGACCCGTGGTTTGAGGGATTGGTGATCGGATCGAGCGGGGAAAAATGTGAGAAATCGGGTCAGGCACTCGGATCCGCAAGGAGGGGGTCCGCGGGGGAGAGTTGACCGGGGGTCAACATTCCCCGTGGACCAATGGGAAAAGGCCACGTGGAAAAGATTTATAAAATCATTTATAAATAATAAATGGACGATTTATTAAAAGGTCAAAACATGAAATATTTTTGTTTTAATATTTTCTATTTTTTAGTGATTTTTAATTAATTTTTCAAAATAAAAATAGTGTATTTACATAGTAGGGCTATATATAGGTATATATACAATATATACATTTTTATTTTTGATTTTTAATTTATTATTTTTGTGCATTTTTATTCCCACCTTATATTTTATTTATTTATAATATAAAATTAGGAATAAAAGGGTATTTTTATTTTATTTTTATTATTTAAATACAAGGGTGAAATAAATATATATGTATATGTATATACATGGTATATTTACAATATATTTTTGTGTTTTGAATTTTGTTCTTTTTATCTTGTTTTTGTTGTAATTGTTTTTATTTTATTTATTTACATCATAAAATATAGAGTATTTACAAATTTTATTGAATTTCATTTTATTTATTTATAGGGTGAAATAAATACAAGGGAGTGGACTATATACATGATGAATATGCACAAGTGACTATTTTTTCTTTTCTTTTTAATTTTTCTATTTTTATCTTGTTTTTATATTTATAAATATATACAATCCCATTTTATTCTATTTTTGGAGGAAAATATAGTTATTATATTTACAAATATATTTACACACATGAGCCCCTATCTCCCTCTACTTTGGCTTTTATGCGGTCAGGCCCATGCTGAGCCCTCCCTTGGAATTAGGTCGCTCAATATTTATTCTAAATATTTCCCTCTTTTTCTTTTTACTCTTTATTCTTTTATTTTTGCACAAAAACATGCTAATTATTAAACTTTATACAATGCATGCTTTTGATAATTATTTGTATTTACATGAATATACATGTATTTGCAAAGGTTTTTGTAGCTAAAATATAAGAATAAAGAGTGATGAATGGGTATTCATCAAGCCTCAGCCCAAGCTGCTCCCCTCCGCCAACACCTCGCTCCGGCGAGGTGAATTTTGTTCCCTTTTCTCCTAATTTTCCCGACTCCACAACTCACAGCCACCCTCATCCGATCTACCTATCATCTTCATCTGACCACTCCGATCCTCACCGACCCCCTATCCCTTCTCCAGATCCTCCCTCGCTCCGACACCCTCTTTCCCTGCTCCGCCTGAGAAGACAACCTTGGCCATCACTTCTCGCCGCCTCCACGGCCTCTGCTCACTCACGAAACCTTCGCACCCACATGCACTCGCTTCGGCTATGACTGACCCTCTTGCAGGTACACTGATTGATCGGAATTGGCGCCAGAGCTCCTTCAAGATATTCTCCTCTGGCGAGGCTTCGCCGTACGATACTTCCGATCATCCACGGAGCCTCGCCGATACTCCGAGTTCTCCGCCAGACCTCCATCATGCTTCCACGACCCTCAGACGACCTCGCGAGGTAAGGCGGAGCCAAGGGCAGGTCGCCGGAGCCCCACCTTCTCCGGCGACCTGTGAAGGAGAGCGAAGGTACAGGTACCGTCCGATCATCTGGATCGGACGATGAAGATAGCGACACGTGTCAGACCCGAGCCTCTTCCCCGACCTACAGGCTCAGGTCATCCGAACCTCTAGCCAAACCTCCTGAAGATGCCACGTGTCCTGAACCTGAGGAGTCGCCCGAGCCTAGGCGCCTCACGTGCGAGGCACATGAGGGCCTAGGTAAATTGCAGGGAAGACCCCAAAAGAAATGGAATTTGCATTTTGGTCCTCCAGGCACGTGTGTCACGTGCGCTCCTGGGGTAATTTACAGGGAGTCCCTCCATAGTTTTAGAAATTACAAAAATGCCCCTGCACGCAAATGGTAAAATTGCAACTGGGCCCAGGTGGTTTTTGCTATTTGCAATTAGGTCCCTCCAGGGACCTAAATGCAATATTTATCCTTTATTTTTCTAGCATTTTTATTATAATTATGCCCTTGCACTGTTTTTAGCATAACTTGAGCATCGTAGGTCCAAATTGCATGATTTTGGTGTCGTTTTGATCCTTGTTTTGTCCTCTTCATCTTAGCATGCTTAATTGTCTCATTTGCTCCTGTTTAATTAAAGTGAATTTTTATGTGTAAATTGGGACCATGCTCTCCTTATCGTACTTTAATCTGATGACCGATTTTTATTGATGTGTTCACATTGACCTTGATTTCATTTTATATTGTGATGCTCATATTTTAGGGTATAATTATAGTCTTCAATCTGTACATAATATATCTTTCATATTTGCTCATGCATCATCCTAAATTGCATAAAAACCAATAAAAAAATGCATGCGTCTTCGCATTACTTTGTAATTAGCATAAATTGCATGAGGACCTGAAATGGAAATTAGTTCACATTATGCTTAATGAATCAAAATTCAATACACATATTAGGCAGTCGTGTCCCTGTGTTCGACCTTGGTACACTTGCCAAGTTAAAATATTCCCCGACATTCAAAGATCGTGGTTTTTGTTGAACCGAATTTGTCTCCTGTACTACGACATTATTCCACATAAATAAAGAGGCGAATTTGACGTTCATCAAATGGCGCCGTTGTCGGGGAGACGACTTTGCTTAATTATTGAATTTTGATTTTTTTGAGCAATTTCATTTTTTTAGGTCCTCATTTCATGCATAAATTTTTGCATCATATCTGTTGATTTAATTTCTCGGTATGCCTAACTTGTCTCTTTTGTGGTAGGGCCCATGATGATCAAGGACGCTTGATCCTCATGGAGGCGTGAAGTCGGGAGCTTCCGCTGAAAAGGACGTAAAAGAATTCGGGAAGAAATTATAGGAATTTTAGATCAGACAGCCTGCATTGCATATTGTAAAAAAAATTGCATCTGCATATTTATTTCCAGTTTTGCATGTTGTACACACCAAAAAAAATCCCCTCCCCCCACACATACCGACACTTGCACATACTCACCCCCACCATCTCCCCCTGTATATTTCACTCTCTCTCTTTATCTGTGTATATATTTCATGAACCCCCTCCCCCTCACCCCTGTATCATATAACACCCCCCCCCCTAATTCAGACCTTACTTAGGCTATTTGTAGCCTAAGTATAGGGGGGACCTGCCTGCTCATCCCTCCCGCGTTCTGTCTTCTTGTACTTAGGCCGACTTTGGCTTAAGTATAGGGGGACCCTCCTCCTCAGTTCCGCTATATCACCCTATATTTGAACCGAGCCTTGGCTTCATGGCACTTGTGCTATGAGGACATAGCAAATTTTAAGTATAGGGGGGTATACCGTATATTACTGTATAGTTACTTTAGTCATAGCTCGTATTTTTAAAACTTTTTTAAATTTTATTTTTGGGCTGGGTTTTGGTAATCCTGTGAACTGAGTTTTGTATAAACCTTGTAAAATTGTTTTCTTAAAATTTTGAGGGATTAATCTGTGTAAATAACCCTTTTTCAAAAAAAATTGAAAAATTAAAAATCTTTCTTGGAATTTGACTCTGACTACTAGGCTTAGTAAACATTTTCAGTGAGGGAACTTCGGTCTCCCTTAGCAGAGTGGGTGGTTTAGAGGACACCGTAGATGGCACCATCCTTAAGGATCACGGGTCTCTGCTCGTACTTACACTCATACTGGCTGAGAGTGGATACGTTTATTCATTTGAGCCTGGGCCAGTCATTGTCTCTCCAAGAAATTAAAAAAAATTATTATTAAAACCCATAAAAATCTGCAAAAGACAAAAATCACACAAAAATCACTAACCCAAGGAGTTGGTGTATTCCTGACACATTCACACTCACTCAAGGCTTGAGGATTTTTGAGGACACTAGATTTCTGTGATCTTGAGAGTCTGAGTTAACATGCCTTAGTCATTAGGGTCTTTAAGACTTAAATATCCACACTTCCCTGGTTTGAAAGATTTGAGTGCTATATTGCACTCTTCATCTCTACCTTCAAGAAAAACATGATCAACACAATCACTTCCACAACTGCATGATTGACGAGCTGAGTTGAGGTATCACTTGAGGAACTAGGACCAGAGATTTGAGTTTAGATCTGATCTAATGATATTCGAGGATGGGATAAAGTTAATGAAGGCTTCAGAAAACCTGAGTGTCAGCAAAAATCTAGCCAATATGTGAACAAGATTCATATGCTATCTCTTGATATTTACCTAAAAGTGCCAGGGTGTGATGAAACTTAATGATTATTGTTGACCAGTGTGCACCAACTTTTGGTAAAAGCAGTGGAGCTAGCCAACAAAAGCAATGAAATGTCAAAGAAAAATCTCTAAATACCAAAGTCAAATTATAAATGAGCTTCCACCAATGGCGAGCGCTCCCAAACATTTTCAAAGTGTCCACTTGGACCAAGCGCTAACTAGGACCAGGAGTCGGGCTGACACCGAAAAAGGACTCTGCATCGTAAATGCTACAAGTATGGGTGTCGAAAGTATCTTAGATACTCGAAAGAGACACACCCCGGTGTATTCCCAGAAAAACAAGTGCAGACGACTCCAACTCTCTTGACGGACACGTTGGTCAACAATCTAAAAACTTACGTGTGTTGAGTAAAATGGCACACGAGAGGCCCCTTGTTCCAATGTGAGGGTGAGAAAATTAGACACAATCCCATTACCTCCATCATCTGGCCGTCCATCAAACATTTCAAGTCTGACAAACTAACGAGACGGTTGACTGAAGCAAGAATAGACTTATTCTCTAGTATTGAGGATTAGGTCTAGAGGAGAGTCTTTGGGACTGGAACCTTGAGTGATGCATCGACTCGGCTCTCATGAAATGCAGTACACTAAATGTCATATCCTTATATTCTATGTACAAAAAGAGAGTCTGATAATCAGAGAAGTTGGATTCCTTCTGACTAAAGCTTGGATAAACCTGGGATTTTAGGATCACTTAGGTCAAGGGTCTTCGAAAGATCAAGCCTTGAAAATTTCACGCGCACTATCAGGAATTAATCCGACTCCTTCATTCTTTAGATGCTCGAGGACGAGTATGGTTTAAGCATAGGGGTATGATGAATCTCGAATTCATCATGCTAAAAGCCGCATATTAAAACCCCTGCTTAAGCAAACCAATAAAAATACCCTTCAATTCTTTATTCTTGTACTATATTATATTGTATATAATTTACCCATAATTTATTATATTTAATATCCTTTATTTTTCTTGTAATTATTTTACCCTCAAAAACCCCTAAAAACTAGATAGAATAATTGTCCATAAATCAGTGACCCTTAAAAAGATAAAAAAATACAAAAATAACTCAAAACCACAAAATCGGTGTTTTTATCACCCTAAAAATACCCCAAAAAATACTTTTTGTATAAATGACCTCTTTTGGCTTTTTGACCAACATGAAAGTTGTAGATCTCGTTGAGACGAGCAACTTTCATGTTTCAACTTTTTCCTAATTTTGCCTCTAACTATTTTTTCTGTATTTATCTTTAATTTAACATTTTCCGAATTTCTGATTGGGCCACGTGGCGCCTTCTGGGCCGCCCATGTGGCCCTCTCCTCTTTCCGCCACCCATCACTGATCACGACCGTTGGATCTGCTCAAATCGCTCCCATCTCCGCCGTCCAAACCCGCCTCATTTCTCAGCCGTCGGATCTGATATCCAGATTAAATTCTAGCCTCCCCCTAGCTCCTAATCCTCAGCCCTCGGATCCTACTTCCATCTAACGCTTCTCCTCGCGCCACGTCTTCCCTCATCCACAGCCCTCCGATTCAACTTTCATCTTCCGGTCGACAACGATCCATGTCATCCCTTTAACCCTCGCCGCTAGATCCCCCCATCATTCGATCTCAGCCATTCCCTCGCGCTCCAATCGCCACCATTCGATCAGATCCTTGGATCTGATCTTGGCCCTCCGCCCACGCCCGTATCCTGGCCGTTGGATCGCAAGATCCAACGGCCACAAGGTTGTCTCCTTCCTCCGAAATCCCTGTCACCTGCCATTACGCATCACCAACCCCGCTCCCCCTTCCTTTTTTGGCCGGCGCTCCAGCCATCTCCTCCTTCTCGTAACACCTCCCCGACATCACCCGTAGATCCACCTTCCTCGCACAGCCTTCATATCCTCCATTTATCACTCCCTCTCCATTAAACCCCCGCTCGAAAACCTCCTACGACCTCCATAAAGCTCGACCTTCATCACCTATATAACCCCTCCCCCGCCAACGTAGCCGCTCGTCCACCAATTTGGGCCTTAGCTTAGCCTCCCCCGCCCCTCCAGTGACAGCGGAGAGAGCGGGACGTCGAGGTAAAGACGGCTTTCGCCTGGTGTTGACCCGCATCGCCTCCGCCGCGTATCGGTGTGCCTCGGCCACCACTGAGCTCCGAGGACAACAGCTGGCCTTGCGGGCGACGACCGGGGGCTCCCATGGAGCCTCAGCCCAAGCTGCTCCCCTCCGCCAACACCTCGCTCTGGCGAGGTGAATTTTGTTTCCTTTTCTCCTAATTTTCCCGACTCCACAACTCACAACCACCCTCATCCTATCTTACCTATCATCTTCATCTGACCACTCCGATCCTCGCCGACCCCCTATCCCTTCTCCAGATCCTCCCTCGCTCTGACACCCTCTTCCCTTGCTCCGCCGGAGAAGACGACCTTGGCCATCACTTCTCGCCGCCTCCACGACCTCCGCTCACTCACGAAGCCTTCGCACCCACATGCACTCGCTTTGGCTATGACTGACCCTCTTGCAGGTACACTGATTGATTGGAATTGGCGCCGGAGCTCCTTCAAGATATTCTCCTCCGATGAGGCTTCGCCTAACGATACTTCCGATCATCCACGGAGCCTCGCCGATGCTCCGAGTTCTCCGCCAGACCTCCAGCATGCTTCCACGACCCTCAGACGACCTCGCGAGGCAAGGCGGAGCCAAGGGCAGGTCGCCGGAGCCCCGTCTTCTCCAGCGACCTGCGGAGGAGAGCGAAGGTACAGGTACCGTCTGATCATCTGGATCGGACGGTGAAGATAGCGACACGTGGCAGACCCGAGCCTCTTCCCCAACCTACAGGCTTGGGTCATCCGAACCTCTAGCCAAACCTCCTGAAGACGCCACGTGTCCCGAACCTGAGGCGTCACCCGAGCCTAGGCGCCTCACGTGCGAGGCACGTGAGGGTCTGGGTAAATTGCAGAGAAGACCCCGGAAGAAATGAATTTGCATTTTGGTCCTCCAGGGGAGTGCGTCACGTGCACGTCTGGGGTAATTTACAGGGAGGCCCTCCATAGTTTTGGAAATTACAAAAATGCCCCTGTGTGCAAATGGTGAAATTGCAACTGGGCCCAAGCGGTTTTTGCTATTTGTAATTAGGTCCCTCCAGGGACCTACATGCAATATTTATCCTTTATTTTTCTAGCATTTTATTACAATTATGCCCTTGCACTGTTTTTAGCATAACTTGAGCATCGTAGGTCTGAATTGCATGATTTTAGTGTCGTTTTGATCCTTGTTTTGTCATCTTCATCTTAGCATGCTTAATTGTCTCATTTGCTCCTGTTTAATTAAAGTGAATTTTTATGTGTAAATTGGGACCATGCTCTCCTTATCGTACTTTGATCTTATGACCGATTTTATTGATGTATTCAAATTGACCCCGATTTCATTTTATATTGTGTTGCTCACATTTTAGGGTATAATTGTAGTGTTCAATCTATACATAATTTATCTTGCATATTTGCTCATGCATCATCCTAAATTGCATAAAAACCGATAAAAAATGCATGCATCTTCGCATTACTTTGTAATTAGCATAAATTGCATGAGGACCTGAAATGGAAATTAGTTCACATTGTGCTTAATGAATCAAAATTCAATACACATATTGGGCAGCTGTGTCCCTGTGTTCGACCTTGGTACACTTGCCAAGTTAAAATATTCCCCGACATTCAAAGATTATGGTTTTTGCCGAACCAAATTCGTCTCCTGTACTACGACATTATTCCACATAAATAAAGAGGCGAATTTGACGTTCATCAAATGGCGTCGTTGCCAGGGAGACGGCTTTGCTTAATTAGAAAATTAGAAAACTTCCTCAGCGTAGATGCAATTTGCCCAGTGAATTACATGCATGACACGTAACTATGGCTAGCTGGACTTCTTTGTTATTTACAGAGAACTAGAGGGTGCAGATGTAATTTCTCCAAGGGGTCACGTGCAAGGGATGAGGACTCTGGCATCAATGATCGAACTTGTAGGGGTACCAACGTAAATTACCAACAGAACACATGTGTTCCACGTGCTTCCAGCATCGGGGGACTTTTCTAAAGTATCAGGAATTAGCGGGGGCCTGGACGTAGTTTTCCCATAATGCACGTGCCAAACATGTGACGAAGGAGGCTCGACTGTTGAGGCTCGAGATCTAAGCCTCCACGTAGCAACTGATGCGAGTCTCGAATCCCCGAGCCTTAAGGTATGGATGCTTGCTTCGAGGGCAGCTACTTAGCGTCTTGTGGGTCGTTGGATCAAGGCCTTGCCCTTGATTCAACAGTTGCTGGTGGTCATTGGTAGAGAGAGAAATTGATGACGTGTCGGCAGGGTTGGGCCACACGATCGCTCGAGGGCATGGAGCCGCAGTCCAATGGTTGTGGATGGTGGAACTGCAGAGGACGATGGAGCAAGTCAAGCAAGGCACTGATCTAGACGGTGAGTGGTTGAGTGTAACCGGGGTGAAGCTCATCGAGACAAAGTGGATGAGCTTAGTGGCGATGATGCGTACTGATGAATCCACGATTCATCATCTCAATATCTTGATCTTAGCAAAATCCCCGAGTAAAATCCTAGAAAAATGTCCATAAAATCAATAAATTAACAAAAGGACTCTTGTAAATAAAACACACTAATTATTATATACTAGATTGAACAAAATAACTTAACAACAAAAAGCCGCAAAAATAAAGGACTTTTTCACCTGTAAATAACCTAAAAATTCATGTATTTTTAATAATTTCATTTCAACTCCTTTTTGGCTAATTCTTTCTCCAACGTGTTCATAACAATGTATATAAAAATACAAAAATACAATTAAAATTAACTTAAATAAATGCTCCTAAATCCCAAAGGGAAAAAGCCATAAAGACAAACTTCCAAGCTAAATTCCCGCTCAGTATGAACTCCAAATTACCAAACTCACTTTTAAAATTCAAGTTAGAAAATTATCTATCCAACGGAAGTGGTCTCATTAAAATCGGAGCTCATTTGCAAAAGTTGGATTTGGGACCTAGATGTACATTGTATATTATGTATATATTCAATCTTTCTTCATTTATTATTTTATCTTTCCTAATTATTAAAAATATAAAAAATTTATGGTTGTGTTGTATTTTGATTGTATTATTTTATTGTATTTTTCTGTTGTAAATATCTCTTATTAAAAAGACAAAAAAATACATATTAGAAAAGCAAATGAAAAAATGTACATGTTGTATGTATTCCCTTGCAAATTTTCCACTATTTTTTCATTCTTTATATTTTTTGTTGTATTTAAAGTAGCCTACTTTATTTCATTTTATTTATTTAATTATTTTATATTCTCTACAATAACCACCAATTCAACTCCATTATTCCACCATTTTTTCCAACTTCCCATTCAACTCCATTAATAATTCAACCTCCCATTCAACTCCACCACTTTAATAACCTCTCATTCCATTGTCTTTATATACATCCCATCCTCCGTAATTTGCACTTGATCCATCTTTATGTGAGGAGAGTCTAGTTCCCAGAGTTGAATCGGTGATAGCGAAGCAACCACGGTCGAGCGACGACAACCCTCTCTCTGGTGAGATCCATTGGGTTTTTGGCCAACATCGCAACCTCCTCCGCGTGCTGCTCGATCTCATCGCTCACCGGCGATTCGAGCGAAGACCGTGCTCTTGTGAGCACATCATAGACGATCGTCCATCATAGGTAATTTTTCTTCCCATTTAATTATCTTGTCAGTTTTTGCAAATTTTTTAGCACACCATTTCACCACCCAAAAATCCTTTGTTTAAATTGATCACATCATCACCATCACCACATCCTATTTCTTTTTCTTCTATTCTTTTTTTAAAAAAAAGTAAAAAAACATAAATTTTAAAAAAAACTTTATTACATCAGTAAAAAAACATTAAAAAATGAAAAAAATAAAAAAGGAGGAAGGAGCAGCGACCGTCCACGCCACCCCCCTTTCTTCCTCCGCCCGCCCAGCGGCCTAGCCGCAGCAGTCGGCGCCGCTTCCTCAGCCGTCACACGCCGCCGTGCACGGCTCTACGCCTATCATCTACGCCAGAACCTCGCCCCCCCACCCGCACGTCCTCGTCGCCAGGCAGTAGTCTGCCAGCTTCTCCACTATCGCGCGCCACCGCGCCCCTCCCCGTCGAGTCACCGTCCCCGCGTCTCGCCGTCGTCGCGCGCCGCGCGCAGGTGCCGCCGCCTGGCAGCACGGCCCCAGCTCCTCCCTCTTTGGGTTCTTGACCCGTGCCCAGCAAGAAGGAAGAAGAAGGTTTAATTTTTTTTATTTCATGTAAAAATTGCATATTTTATATTTCATGTTTCTGTAATTACATGCATGTCCCTGTGCTCAGTTTTCTTGTATATTATGTTTTCTCAATTTGCATAAAGACCCCGTTTTTTGCATATGAGTTTGGACTTTAATATTGCATCATTTTTTTCAAGGAAAAATAGCTTGATGTTGAGTAATTAGTTATCTACCTCGTGGGTATTTATTTATAGTTTTATGATATTTGTGTAATTAATGAAAATTGTAACTGAAATTCTTGATATTTTACCCAAATTGGACTCTTATATTGATATCTAACGCATAATTGCTCTAAAACTTCCCCAAAAATTATATATGATGCTTTGAAGAGTGCTTAACTTACCGTCCAAATTTCATCCAAAGTGGATTTGTATTGTGCCTGAAATAAATTGTAGAGTGATTTTAGTATTTGATTTTTAATTTAATCCACGTATACCATTTTTGTGAAATTTCGATTCTCTTGGATCATATATGAAAATATCTATTTGAGATCATCTGCACTGTGATTAATTTGATATTGTGGATTTATTAGGAATTAATTACTTACTGTCACTCTGTTTTCACTAAAAAATACATAAAAAATTCATACTTTATCAAAGAATTCCAAAAATATTACTGTAGCTTCCTTGCATCATGTTTTCATTCCAGTAAAATTTTCATAATTTTTGCTTACTGTTTGTTCGAAAAATTGCGAAAAAACCCATAAAAAGTGTGCATTTTCACTTATTTCATTTTAATTCCTAAAATTCCAAAAAAATATGTCTTGCATTAATCACTGGATTAGGATTATAGGAAAAATATAATTTGGCTAAATTGGATTAATTTCGTATTAAAATTAATTTGGCTAAGTTGTGTGTTTTCTTAGTGTCTTAATTCAACCGCATCTTGCCTTGGCATTTCATTTTGCATTAAAAAAATATAAAAAACCGCATTGGAAATCTAAAACTTAATTTTCAATTACCCCCGAAGTTGTTCCTTTGTCTCCCTGTGTTCGACCCCGGACTTGCCCGGGATATAAATTAAAGCTGAGACACTCTTCACGGAGATTTTTTCTCGGTTCTGATTGAATCTCTAAGTACACATACTACAACATGTCCGAATTAATTATCGTATTAAGTGACTCGTCAGATGACGTCGTTGCCGGGGAGGCAAACGGCTTAAGGACTAATTCAAAAATTTGGATTTAGATTTCACTTACTCGGGTAGTCTGACCCCCGAGCCACCTTGTATTTAGTCCATTTTCCTCTCAATTATTTGTCTTCATATTTTTGTATATATTTTGTTTTTATCTCTCTAACATAACTTTTATCTTCCTTGCATCGGCCCGGTGGACTTGGAGTGCATCGGAGGTCGACAGACGCGATGTGTGCCGACTATTGAAGAGCGAGGAGAACTAATTTATCTTCAAGAGAAATTTTGTAAATTCTTGTAAGTATTTAGCTTGCTCCTTTATAGCGGCTTTTGTTTGAGAGCTTGCGTGTGTAAAAGAGACTTGGACTTTATTTGTGGTGTGTCGAGACTTGTTTCACTCTCCGGTGAGGGTGGGGCTCGACTTGAGTGGCGAATTAAGGATTAGGCACATGGTAGTTTAGCATCAAATTTGTTTATGCCCATCGTAAATTAGGCCACACATATCTTAGAAGATTCACTTATCTTATAAGATTCATAATGAGACGCACATAGACACGTCCTACTTAGATCAAATCAAATCAATTCTTCCCCGCTAATAGTATACTGTTTAGGTACGGTTTTCTCGATCTGTATGCATTTAGTGTAATTTTTGCAAATTCTGTTCTGCATAACGCATGGAGAGTGCTGGGATTGACTGTAAGTATACCTTCTTCTGAGCATGCATCATAGTTTCTTGTTTGCATTCTAATTTCCGATTCTCCTGTTTTACAACTTATGGTCAAAAGGAAATTGGGACTGAACGGTAAACGTGCTTGTGTGTTCACATAAAATTTCAAGTGATAACCTAACTCTAAAATTGGGACTGAATTGAGCAGGTCGATTAATTAATTGGAATAAAAAGAACCCTTGTTCTCGGGTGCATAAAGCCCTCATTGTTTGTTTTACTTACAAGTGAGAGAGAGACGACCTTAGGATAGAGCCAAGCCAGGATTTCTTATTTACTACTGGTTCTTTCTTTTTAGGCGATTAGCTACTTTTCAGTGAGGAATACGGGTGGTCGTATTTATACGGTCCGGACTTCCTTAGCAGAGTGGGAGGTTTAGAGGGCGCTTTAGTCCTCAAGGAACGGACTTCGACTTGTACTTACTCCTATACTGATTGAAAGTAGGCCAAACTAGTCGTAAGAACCGGGTCATACTGTAGGAAAATATGGGCACCTACCAACTCATTAATCTTTCTAAGATTGTATTTCTCACCAACTAAAATTGACAAGATAATTCGATCGAACTCTTACGGTCATCACCTGTTGAGTTGGTGAAATTGAGGGTCTGAATTGCATTTGTATTGTGTGAGTTTACTCCGCACATTTACGTACACCGTAGAACTAGTGCCTCATTGAATATCATGATCTAATCGGTTCTTTTGACATCGAAGATGACTAATTGGGGGGATATTTATTCGGACTTTGCGAATCTCCCGTTGAACCCTCCAAGAAGTATGTCTTCACAGGTCCATGCGCAACTTGGACCAATCTAGACTCCTGACCCTCTTGAGCCCAGGATCACTCACTCTCGGGATGGTTACTCTCAAATCATTCCCTTTCTCTCTTCCCACCTCACCGAGGAAGACCTTCTCCTCAGTGAGAATATCTTGATTCATACATCCTCTTCTAATAAAGAACACTGTGATGATGTAGGCTCTAAAGAAGACACAAGAAAATGCCTCCAAAGAAGAGAGATGATGAAGAAGAGAACCATGAAGACCCAATGAGAATGATACTTGCCAGATTAGCTGCATCTGAGCAGCAACACGCATTACTCAGAGCTCGGTTAGGACATCTCAATATTGGGGTCGAACCACCAATGGATGCGGCGTACAACCCCGGACAATATCAAATTCGGAACTACTTGAGTCCGGCCGAACCCACTGTTGATTTCGAATTGAAGACGCATTTTCTGAACCTGCTGCCACATTTTGATGGGAATGTTTTTGAGGAGCCATATGCATTCCTAAGGGACTTTGAGCTCATCTGTGATAACCTCAGACATAATAATGTTAGCCAGGATTATATTAGGCTCAAAGACCTTCCATTTGCCTTGGGTGGCAAAGCCAATTACTGGGTGAAGAATCTTGGGATCACCGTCACCACTTATGCCCAGTTCAAGGACTTGTTCCTGAAGAAGTTCTACCCGTTGAGTAGAACTAACATGATGAGGACGCGAATTACGAGTTTTTCCCAGTTACCCCATGAAGCTTTCTATGATGCTTGGGAAAGATTCAAGGATATCCTGCAGAAATGTCCCTGTCAAGGACTAAATGATAATATCTTGGTCCAGTCGTTCTTTACTGGTCTCAACCCTGAGATGCAGAGTTTCGTGAGCGCTGCCTGTAGAGGCAGCTATACATCACGAGGAGCGTATGGTGTCTGGAGGGTATTCGAGCAGATGGTTGAAACTAGCCGCTCACAGATGGCCAGCAGGGCTTATACACCATCCCCAGTTCACTTTCATCTGGAGGGGGAAAAACAGCTGTAATTGATCTCTCTCAGGACGTGATCCCTAGCATGGGACTCCTTGCTGACAAGCTTACTGTAGTCGAGAGGACTGACAGGACAATTGATGGATTGGACCGGAGCATCTCCAAGATTCCAAAACAAATGGAGGAGTTGACTGATAGGGTATCTAAGATAAAGATACCTGTCGTGACTACACCCTCTGCTCCCATATACCGAGTTCACCATATTCAGGAGCAGTTGGTGTTAGGGCAACCCCAGCCGTGGGAGCAGGACCAATCCTACACCCACTCTTTCCAGCAGCCACCTCCATTAGCAGAGATAGTTCAGGAGGAGCCTCCACCTGTTTGGGAGGTGAATGGAGTATGGTATACTCAGGACCCTGCCAGGCAGGGAAGTACGGGAGACCGACAGACCTACCAGCGTCCCCCGACCTTTCATAACACTGCATTCACCTCCGCACCACCTCCTTCACAGCATAGCCTTGGATTCCAGCCATCCTGTAGTAGAGGCAGCAATACCAGCAGTATGGTCGACAGGGCCATTACCAGGTGGGCCAGCAGGGCCCGCAACCCCAGCAGCAGCAACAGAGGTAGTACACTGGCCAGCAGGGCCAGTCTTGCTGTTCTTCTTCCCAGTCTTATCCACTTCCTTCTTCGTCTAGTCCCGTGGATATACAACAGCAGATACTCAACGAGCTACGCTCCTACATGAACGAGATTCATGACTTATGGGTGGATGTCAACTATCTATCCAAATGGCAAGATGAGCAGACTACACCCTCTACCTCTATCCCAGCCCAAGTTCAGGCTAACCCCAATAGCCTGAACCGTTATAGTTTTCAGCAGCACTTTGATCAGGTATACTATTCAGCATCTCCTAGATATGAACATGAGATTCTTTCGTGTGACGAGGCTAACCACATGTCACTCAGGAGCGGAAGGACCGTGATCGTTTCTGACCAGGCGAGGGACATGAGGAGGAGCATCTCTAGAGCTCTACCTGAGGAGTCTTCAGAGGACGAGGAGGAGAGGCATCATATTTCAGAGCCCTATCAGCAACATTTGAGGATACCTACTCAGGGAGTCGAGAGGAGGAGGACAGCACGTATGCAGCATCGGCAGCATGCATACACTTCTGATTCTACGGAGGACCTTGCATCTCCGGTTGTGGCGGATACCACTCCAGCTTCTATTCCACAACCTTTAGTAGATAGTCTAGATTTTGATTCCATGTTGCATCATAAAGATTCTTATATGAAGTACTCTATTTCCATTAATGCCAAGAATGATCTTTCAGTTAATGACTCAGACTCTTCATCCTCTGTTTCCCTAGCTTCAATCCCTTTCTCCCGTGCTCTTACGGTAGGAAAGCGCATCAAAAAGATTCAGAAAGATGACCCTGATATGGCACGTTTTTGTAAAGAGAACATCACTGTAAAGGTGCCATTTGACGAATATGTGGCTAACCATCCTGCATTCCAAAAATACCTTAAGGTGAGATGCATACCTACAAGGGTTAGCAGGAAGAAAGATAACCAAAATATAAAGACACATGTCTTATCAGTAGCCACAACCTATTGTCTCAAGAATCAGACTTTGCCAAGAAAAAAGAGAGACATGGGTGCTCACTATGTGGAGAGTCGTATTGACGACATTGCGTTTGCACGCACACTCTTAGATAACGGTTCTTCAATCAATTTACTTCCCTTAGCATTATATTAGTAATTAGAGTTGGGACAACTTAGCAAATCTAGAGCTTTACTCCAATTCGCAGATCGTTCAGTGAAGAGACCTAAGGCAGAAGTGAAGAACATCGTTATCTCGATTGAGGGGAAGAACTATCAGGTGGACTTCACAGTCTTGGATATGGAGATCCCCAATCATTGGAGAGAATCCCAGATTATTCTCGAGCGGCCCTTCCTTAGGACCGCATGTGTAGCTTTTTATTATGGTACGGGAATGATGAAGTTCTGTTCTCCAGGCGGAGAAGTGAACCTTGAGATGAAGCAAACCAAGTGTCAGCGACCCAATTCATAGAGTAGCATAGAGTACTCATCTTTAGAGGCAGATTGTAGTTTGGTTAGCACAGTTGGGATTTGGGGACAAATTCCTTCAGGACAGTCTGAGTCCCTTTCATCTGGAAAGGGCATAGTGGATGATGCAGTTTGCCAGGTGTTGTCTGATCTTGTGGGAGATGCATCTACCTATCCCCATGATGACACAGAGATCTATCTGGATCTGTCAATTCCATCCTGTTCGAAACGATCATGGGACATAGATGATGAGTCGGACGTGGCTTTGACCGAACTACCGCATTTCTTTGGCGATTCGACTCCCCTTACTTCTAAGTTGGTGGCGAGTACTACGCATCTTAGCTCACCTTCATGCAGCACGGAACCAGATTCAGATTCAGTTAAGCCAGATTTGATTGATGATACCACATTGTCAGAACTGAAAACACTACCTACACTCAAGTATGCCTTTCTTGCGGGACCCAAAGAGAGATATCCTGTCATCATTAGCTCAGACTTGACTTTAGAACAGGAGTCTAGGTTGTTAGAAGTCTTAGAGAGGAACCGCAAGGTAATAAGATGGACAGTGTCGGATCTTGTGGGGATCAACCCCTCTCTCTGCTCGCACCACATTTTTACTAAGGATAATGTGAGACCTTTTCGTGAGTTCCAAAGGAGACTTAACCCCAATCTACGGGAAGTAGTGAAGAAAGAAATTGAGAAATGGTGCAAAGTAGGGTTTATATACCCTATTTCTGACTCCAAGTGGGTGGCCCCGCTTCATGTTGTCCCGAAGAAGTCGGGAATTCATATGGTCACCAACGAGGAGGGGGTAGAGATCGTGACACGAGTACCCATGTAGTGGCGTGTCTGTGTCGATTACAGGCGTCTGAATGCCGCGACCAAGAAAGATCACTTTCCCTTACCTTTTATTGATTAGATCTTGGAGAGACTAGCAGGGAAAGAGTTCTTCTGTTTTCTTGATGGGTACTCAGGCTACAATCAGGTGGCCATAGCACCCGAGGACTAGGAAAAGACCACATTCACATGTCCATTCGGCACTTATGCTTTCCGGTGTATGCCATTCGGGCTCTGCAATGCCCCGTGCACATTTCAGCGGTGCATGATAGCCATATTTACCGAGATGGTGGGAGATTTCCTGGAAGTGTTCATGGATGACTTCTCGGTCCATGATGATTCTTTTGATACATGTTTAGCGCACTTGGACTGAGTCCTTACGAGGTGTAGATAGGTGAAACTGGTACTCTCCTGGGAGAAGAGTCACTTTATGGTGACGGAGTGTATCGTGTTGGGGCATGTCATCTCCAAAAGGGGAATGGAGGTTGATCCTGCCAAGATGGAGGTGATCAAGAAACTCGATCCACCTACCAACCTGAATTCAGTGCGGTCATTCTTAGGGCATGTTGGATTCTATAGGAGATTCATTCAGGATTTTTCAAAGATCGCCCGCCCACTGACTGAGCTCTTAGGGAAAGACACAGAGTTCGTTGTAGATCACAGGTGTCTGGAGGCTTTGAGCTCTTGAAGAGCAAGATTTGTGCCTCACCTATCCTATAAGCTCCTGACTGGTCTCTCCCCTTTGAGATCATGACTGATGCCTCAGATTTTGCTATAGGAGTTGTGTTAGGACAACGGCGAGAAGGGATTCCGTTTGCGATCCATTACGCGAGCAAAGTATTAGATATTACACAGAAGAATTATACAGTGACTGAAAAGGAAATTCTCGCGGTAGTATGGGCCCTTGAGAAGTTCAGATCATATATTTTGGGCTCTAAGGAGACAATTTATACTGATCACACAGCCATTCGATACTTAATGGAAAAGAAGGACGCGAAGGCGCATCTTCTTAGGTGGATCTTACTCCTCCAGGAATTTGATTTGGAGATAAAATATAAACCTGGAGTGAAGAATGTTGTGGTTGATTACCTTTCTCAGATTGAACTTAAGGATTCTCTTTTTATGAGCGGATTAGAGAGACCTTCCCAGATGAGTCAATTTGTGTTATTGATTCACTCCCGTGGTATGCCAACATGGTGAAATATCTTATCTCCAAGCAGGTTCCCCATGGTTGGACTAGGAGCAGCATTGATCGACTGAAGTCGGATTAGAGGAGATACCATTGGGACAATCCTTTCCTTTTCTTCGAAGGACTGGATTGTGTTTGGAGAAGGTGTATTCCTCAGGAGGAATACCAGAGTGTCCTCACATATTGTCCTTCACTCGAGGCTGGAGGACACCATTTGGGAATGAGAACCGCTCACAAAGTACTTCAATGTGGATTATATTGGCCGACCTTGTTTAGAGATGCTATTGATTTTGTACGGTCGTGCCCGATCTGTCAAAGGATGGGAGGGACAGTTGGACAGAGAGATGAGATGCCCATGCAACCGATGATTATTTGTGATGTTTTTGATGCATGGGGCATAGATTTTATGGGTCCCTTTCCCAACAGGCAAGGACATGAGTACATATTGTTGGCGGTTGATTATCTATCCAGGTGGGTGGAGGCTATCCCAACTCGAACCGCAGATAGCAAGACTGTCTGTAAGTTTGTGAGAGATCATATTATTTCTAGGTTCGGGGTGCCAAAAGTTTTGATATCTGATGGGGGTAGCCATTTTGTGAACCAAGATATGAGTTCTTTAGCTAAGGACTATGGATTTGAGCATAGAGTTACTAGTCTTACCACCCACAGTCCAACGGCATGGCAGAGGTTTTGAACAGAGAGGTGAAGAATATTTTGCAGAAATTGGTTTGTCCCGATAGGAAGAACTGGTCTCAGCTCTTGGACCAAGTTCTATGGGCCTATAGGACAGCCTACAAGACACCATTGGGTACTTCACCATTTAGAATGATCTATGGCAAGCCATGCCATTTGCCCGTAGAATTGATTCATAAATCCGAATGGGCAATTAAAAAGATTAATTGGAGTTGTCACCTAGGGAAGCTTTGTCGAGACTTGAACTTGAACGAGCTCGTGGAAATCCGAAACATGGCATACGACAACAGTTTGATTTATAAGAACACAGTAAAGAGATGGCATGGTCAGCGCATTAGGTGCAAAGACTTTGTCCCTGGACAAAAGGTATGGTTGTTCAATGCTAGGTTGAAGATGTTCCATGGGAAGCTCAAATCTAAATGGATGGGTCCCTTTGTTGTTAAGAAAGTGCACGAGAACGGAAGTGTACAGATAGCTAATCTCACAGATGGTGCACAATCTCATGTGGTGAATGGACAACTGTTGAAGCATTTTGTTGATTCGAAAGATCAGTTAGTCCTAGTCGAGGTCATCAACTTTATACAGAGTGAGCATAGAGTAGATACATCATAGTACTCTTCATGAAGATGCAGCATCAAGATTCAACATCTTAGAAGATTCAATCACTCTTGTACATTCTCCCTTCCTTGTATATTCTCCAGATCACATCGGTTCTTACACTTACTCTTGTCCTATACTTAGGCTTACCAAGAGCCTAAGTATAGGGGGAGCCGATGCCCGCCATGTGTACATACTCATCCATTTCTCCTCTTAACCTCGTCCGCCCCATTTTTGCTCTTCTTCTACACTTAGGCTGACCAAAGCCTAAGTATAGGAGGGCGGATCGACTTCTATACTTTTTTATTATTTTAGTCATCCTACGCTTAGCACGAGCTATGACTTTTTATCTCTTCTTGTGCTCTGAGGACATAGCACATGCTAAGTATAGGGGGTATATATATATTACATATACTTTACCCATAGCTCGTACTTTCACGTATTTTTGTATATATTATACAATAAATATGGGGTGGGTAAAAAATCTTTTTCAAAAAAAATCAAAAAAACTTTTAAAAAATGTGTTTTTTATAAAAAAATCTTAAAAAACTTTTCAAAAAATGTGTGTTTTATAAAAAAAATCAAAAAAATGTTTTTTGTTCTCTTTCCTTCTTTGCTCTAAAAAAAATTTCAAAAAAAAGTCCTTTCTTATTTACCTATATTTTTCAAAAAAAAGAAAAAATAAGAAAAAATAAGAAGAAGGAAAACCTTTTCAAAAAAAATCAAAGAAAAAAAACAAACCTTTTTCTTACACAAAAAAGAAAACTTTTTCAAAAAAAAATCTTCTTTGACTTTGTTTGTCAAAAAAACCTTTTTGAAAAGAAAAAAAACTTTTTCTGAAACTTAAAAAAATTACAAAAAAACTAACTAATAAGTTAGTTTAATCCATGACACTTACACTTTCACACAAGACTAGTGATGTTCAAGAACACTTGATTTATGAGGTTTTGAGATTTTGAGTTAACCAGCCTTAGTCATTAGGGTCCTTGACTTAATTATTCACATTTCCTTAGTTTGAAAGATTTATGTGCTATATTGCATGCTTAGTCTCTACCTTAAGAATATGATCAGCACCTCACATACACGACTGCAGTTATGATGAGATGAGTTGAAATTTCACTTGAGGATCTGGGATGAGGGATTTGAGTTTGGACTTGATTTGATGATTCTCAAGGATGGGATAAAACCAATGAAGACTTCATGAAACCTGAGTGTCAGCATCTTTAGCCAGTATGAGAAAATGGTTCTTGTACTATCTCTTGACAATTACCTATGTGCCACGGTGATAAAATAAAAAAATGTTGATCAATGTGCCCTAACTCTTGGTAAAAGTAGTGGAGCTAGCCAAAAATACTACAAAGCAATGAAATGATAAAGAAAAGCTCTCACTCCACAAAGTCAATTATCAAAAGAGCTTCCACCAAAGGCGAGCGCTCCCAACCATTTGAAAAGTATCCACTTGGACCACCGCTATTAAGATCAAGAGTCGGGCTTGCACCAAAAAAGGGCTCTGCATCGTAAATGCTACAAGTCTGGGTGTAGAAGGTATAATAGATACTCAAAAAAAACACACCTCGGTGTACTCCCAGGAAAACAAGTGCAGACGGCTCCAACTTCTCATGACGGACGCACTGATGAACACCAAAAATATGCATTGTGTAATAAGACACTTGAGAGGATCCTTGTTCCAATGAGAGGGAGAGAAGAAATGACACAATCATATGCCCTCCATCAACTAGCCTTCCATCTACACTTCAAGTCTGACAATTAAGAGACGGTGGATTGGATGCAAGAAATGGTTTATTCCCTAGTGTTGAGGATCGGGTCCTTAGGAGAGTCTCTTGGACTGGAACCTTGGGTGACGTTGTGAATCTACTCTTGTAACTGTGGTTAACACTTAAAGTCATATCCCCACTATATATGTATACGAAGAGAGTGATGATTAGGGAAATTGGATACCTTTTGATTAGAGCTTGGTTCAGCTTAGAATTTTAGGATCTCTAAAATCAAGAGTTCTAGAACGGATCAAGTCTTGTATTCACATACACAGTCAGGGGTTAATCCAACTTATTCATTCTTTATTTGCTCGGGGACTAGCAAAGTTTAAGTATAGGGGGTGATGAATCCACGATTCATCATCTCAATATATTGATCTTAGCAAAATTCCCGAGTAAAATCCCAAAAAAATGTCCATAAAATCAATAAATTAACAAAATGACTCATGTAAATAAAACACACTAATTATTATATATTTGATTGAATAAAATAATTTAACAACAAAAAACCGTAAAAATAAAGGAGTTTTTCACCTATAAATAGCCTAAAACTTCATGCATTTTTAATAATTTCATTTCAACTCCTTTTTGGCTAATTCTTTCTCCAACGTGTTCATAACAATGTCTATAAAAATACAAAAATACAAAATAAATATTCCTCAAATAAATGCTCCTAGATCCCAAAGGGAAAAAGCCGTAAAGACCAGCTTCCAAGCCAAATTCCCGCTCCGTATGAACTCCAAATTCACCAAACTCACTTTTAAAGTTTAAGTTAGAAAATTTTCTATCCAACGAAAGTGGTTTCATTAAAATCAGAACTCATTTGCAAAAGTTGAATTTTGGGACCTAGATGTACATTGTATATTATGTATATATTCATTCTTTCTTCATTTCTTATTTTATCTTTTCTAATTATTAAAAATACAAAAAATTTATGATTGTGTTGTACTTTGATTGTATTATTTTATTGTATTTTTCTGTTGTAAATATATCTTACTAAAAAGACAAAAAAATACATATTAGAAAAGCAAACGAAAAAATGTACATGTTGTATGTATTCCCTTGTAAATTCCCCACTATTTTTTCATTCTTTATATTTTTTGTTGTATTTAAAGTAGTCTACTTTAGTTCATTTTATTTATTTACTTATTTTACATTCTCTACAATAACCACAAATTCAACTCCATTGTTCCACCATTTTTTCCAAATTCCCATTCAACTTCATTAATAATTCAACCTCCCATTCAACTCCACCACTTTAATAACCTCTCATTCCATTCTCTTTATATACATCCCATCCTTCTCAATTTTCACTTGATCCATCTTTACGTGAGGAGAGCTTAGTTCCCAGAGTTGAATCGGTGACAACGAAGCAACCATGGTCGAGCGACGACAGCCCTCTCTCCGGTGAGATCCGTTGGCTTTTTGGCCAACATCGCAGCTGCCTCCGCGCGTTGCTCGAGCTCATCGCTCGCCGGCAAATCGAGCGAAGACCGTGCTCTTGTGAGCACATCCTATGCGACCGTCCATCGTAGGTAATTTTTCTTCTCATTTTATTATCTTGTCAGTTTTTGCAAATTTTTTACCACACCATTTCACCAACCAAAAATCCTACATTTGTTTAAATTGATCACATCATCACCACCACTGCATCCTATTTCTTTTTCTTCTATTCTCTTTTTAAAAAAAGTAAAAAAACATAATTTTTTTTAAAAAAATTATTACATCTGTAAAAAAATTGAAAAATTGAAAAAAAAATTAAAAAGGGAGGAAGGAGCAGCGGTCGTCCGCGCCCCCCCCCTCTTCCTTCGCCCGCCCAGCGGCCTAGCCGTTGCGGTCGGCGTCGCTTCCTCAGTCTTCGCACGCCGCCGTGCACGGCTCTACCGCCCACCATCTCCGCCAGCAGCTCGGCCACCCCCCCTCCCACGCGTCCTCACCGCCGGGCAGCAGTCCGCTAGCTTCTCCACTACCGTGCGCCACCGCGCCCCTCCCCGCCGAGTCACCATCCCCGCGCCTCGCCGTCATCGCGCGCGCAAGCACCGCTGCCTGGCGGCACGACCCCAGCTCCTCCCTCTTTGGGTTCTTCACTGTTACCCAGCAAGAAGAAGGAAGAAGAAGGTTTAATTTTTTATTTCATGTAAAATTGCATATTTTATATTTCATGTTTCTGTAATTACATGCATGTCCCTGTGCTCAGTTTTCTTGTATATTATATTTTCTCAATTTGCACAAAGACCCCTCTGTTTGCATATGAATTTGGACTTTAATATTGCATCATTTTATTCAAGGAAAAATAGCTTGATGTTGAGTAATTAGTTATTTACCTCGTGGGTATTTATTTATATTTTTCTGATATTTGTATAATTAATGAAAATTGTGTAACTGAAATTCTTGATATTTTACCCAAATTGTACTCTTAAATTGATATCTAACGCACGGTTGCTCTAAAACTTCCCCAAAATTATATATGATGCCTTGAAGAGTGCTTAACTTACCGTCCAAATTTCATCCAAAGTGGAGTTGTCTTGTGCCTGAAATAAATTGTAGAGTGATTTTAGTATTTGATTTTTAGTTAAATCCACATAGTCATTTTTGTGAAATTTCAATTATCTTGGATTCTATATGAAAATATCTATTTGAGATAATTGGCACTCTGATTAATTTGATATTGTGGATTTATTAGGTATTAATTACTTACAATCACTCTGTTTTCACTAAAGAATACATAAAAAATAATACTTTATCCAAAAATATTATTCATGAGAGGTTAGTTTGCCACTATATAAATAGTAGCTTCCTTGCATCATGTTTTCATTCCAGTAAAATTTTCATAATTTTTGCTTACTGTTTGTTCAAAAAATTACAAAAAACCCATAAAAATGTGCATTTTCACTTATTGCATTTTAATTCCTAAAATTCCAAAAAAATGTGTCTTGTATTAATCACTGGATTAGGATTATAAGAAAAATATAATTTGGTTAAATTGGATTAATTTCGCATTAAAATTAATTTGGTTAAGTTGTGTGTTTTCTTAGTGTCTTAATTCAACCGCATCTTGCATTGGCATTTCATTTTGCATTAAAAAATATAAAAAAAATGCATTGGAAATCTAAAACTTAATTTTCAAATTACCCCCGAAGTTGTTCCTTTGCCTCCCTATGTTCGACCCCGGACTTGCCCGGGATATAAATTAAAGCCGAGACACTCTTCATGGAGATTTTTCTCGGTTCTGATTGAATCGTTAAGTACACGTACTACAACGTATCTGAATTAATTATTGTATTCAACGACTCGTCACGTACTTGGAAGAGTTAGAGAAAACCAAGGAAGTAAGGAACGAAGAGGGGGGGTTTCCATACGAATTTGGTTAGCAAATCTAAGCTCTGATCTTAGCGAGGCTGGAGATGAAGTGGATCTAAAGGACAAAGGAGAAGATGGCGGAGCGAGAGTCACTTGAAGAAGGATAAAGAAGCTCGTATCCTTGCTCGAGTGTCCTCGCAATAGGGGACACAAGCTCTGCTGTTGAGAAGAGCTGCTACACGGCCGGGGAGGAGTTGTGGATCGCATTTGTTCCACCTCGTCTTAGATCTCGCCCATTGTTGTCACCTGGGGTTGCGAAGAGACTTGGAGGTGGTCATGTATTGGTGTATTTTGAGTGCGTCCGGTGTGTATGAGGAGCTTCATAGGGCAAAGGTTGTAATGGTGGGGGGCGAGGGAGTTACGTGGTGGTGATTGTAACGACCGGAGGTGGAAAGGTGCGAGGGCAGTGGACGCATAATGGTCGTGGGGAGGGAGGAGAGTTACATGGTGGTTTGGGGGAGATGAAGGAGGGTCACGTGCTAGGCACGTGACCCCGGGGAGCAGCTTGGAGAGAGAAATTGGGGGTGCCACATGGCATGCCCAGGGGCTAGCACGTGTCACCCCAAAATAATTGAGAAAATAATGAGAAAGAAAAATAGAAAAGAAATAGAACGAGAACTCATATCAAAAAATTTCCTTCAAGAAAGTTGTTTGTCTCGACGAGATCTGCAACGTTCATGAAAGAATCGAGAGAAACAAGGTCATTTGTACATAGTGGCATTTTTTATGGTTCTCAATGTGTATAGAAAATTGGCTTTTTGGGATTTTGCATTTTTTTATGATTTTAAAAGATGATAAAAATCTAGAAAAAAAAATATGATAAAATTAAATATACTTAATTATACATTAATCTAATTTTGTATTTTTAATAAATAAGAAAATAAGAAAATAAAATAGAAGTATGAAATATGTCAATTTTGTACAAACTCACAAAGGGCGCTCAGACTCAGTCGGTTTCTTTGATTTCAGTCTTGGTTTGTATTTAGATTTTTATGCCATTTGATAAAACTTTCATCAAAGAACACAAGAAGAAGAAACAAAATAAAAGGGTTGATTATGTAATAAAAGCTCTGGTCAAAAATAGCAAAAAGGTGAAATGCACAAAAGAAGCCCAAAATCAAAGTCCAACTTTCACATATGAGCTCCGAATTTTACGAAATTGATCTTGTTTTAAAGATAATTGAAATGGAGTGCTTTAAAAATGAGTAGACGAAAATCGGACATTGTATGAAGAAGATATGAATGTTTTAGTATGTCTGATGTAAAATTAGGTTTTGGGATTATTTTTCACTTATTTAAGTTAGCCATTTTTTTATTTGTCACTTATTCTTGTTAGTAATATTTACAATGGATATGGTTTCAAGTCAATCGGAATTAGCTTGAATTAAATAAAAATTAGGAAAGTTAGCCGCCTTTTAGGTTAATTTACACTTGGATTTTGGTTCCTTATTTTATGCAATTATGCATGATGAAATGCGAATATTATTTACATATGTATGAATGCTAATGATGTATATTAATGATTAAATGCATATGGATTTTGGGGAGCATAGTCTAATTGACCATTTTTAGCATGTTGAATCTGAATTCATCGGTCATCATCAATACGGATCTGCCACAATCAACCTCATGAAAGGTCTGCTTCACATAGAACATCACATCGTTGTATCTGATGACAGTCTTCTTCCTTACATACCAAAGTTTGTATCCATATTGATGACCTCCATATCCAATGAAAATGCATGGAACTGCTTTGCCATCTTGTTCATTTGGTGTGTTCATGTAAGCATTGCAACCAAATACTCTCATATGAGTATATGTAGTGTCCTTTCCTTTTCGAATACGCTCGGGAAGTTGAAACCGCATAGGAACTAATGGAGATCAGTTGATCATGTAGTAAGTGGTTTGAGCTGCCTCTTCCCAAAAAACCTTTGGTAGCTTTGCAGTCTTTAGCATACAATGTACTTTATCCATGTTGGTCTTTTTCATATTCTCAGTCACATATTGTGTTGAGGTGTGCTAAGCTCTATTTTTTCATGCATAAATTCATGCTCTACACAGTAGCTATGAAACTCTTGTGAAGTGTATTCTCATCCATTATCAGTGTGTAGACATTTCAATGATTTTGTTTTCTCACGCTCTACATTAGCATGAAATCTTCCGAAGCAATCAAACACTTCATCATTCATCTTCAACATAAAATCCCACGTGTTAAAAAGTATCTATTACCACCAAATGAAGCTACCTCCAACAATCTATAGACATCAGAGTGTACTAGTTCTAGAATGTGTGTCTTCACCTTTGATAAGACTCTAAAAGGAGCTCTTGTTCTTCCCAAGCTCACGGAGTCACATGGAGCTAGCGGTATCTCTTAATATGTGGGATCAATTTTTTCTCACTCTAATGAATATGTGATTAGTCATTTTGTTATACCTTTTATGAGCAAAATTCATATGTAATCTGTTGTATTTTTTCTTACTTTCATGTATATTTTGTTTAATTATATTTTGCATGCATATCATTCAAAATCTTATAAAAAGAAAAAAAACTTACTTGCAAAATCACACCAAAAATTTAAATGAATCTTCTCAATCATTTTTTATCAATAAATATGGGCTCCAAGCTCATATTAAAGTACTAAAAATGTGGCATTGATGTTGGTCCCACTTCTTCTTCCTCTTGTTGCACGCATCGCTCCCTCCCCTTCCTATGCACCCAATGATCAGACGGTTGGCCTCCAGCCTAATGCCAATTGTCAGCCTTTCACCCCTCCTCTTCCTCGCTACCAACTGACAGCCCCTCCTCTCCTCTATCTCCAACTATAAAAGGAGGAGGAGGAACCCATCTCCAAAAATATCAAGGAGCTTCAGCTCCAGCACCTCCTCCATCGCACCTCCATTTCCTCCTCGCCATCACACCTCCGCCATAGATCTTGAAGACCCATTTAGTGTTTGATCGACGAGAACCTGCCTGGGACTTTCTTCCCTATCATTGGCCACCACCACGCTCACTCGTGAGCTGATGCTCGCTAAATTGCATCCTCAATCGCGGCCTCCTCCATCCTACTCTACCTCCCTTGCTCCATCATTGGTGGTCGGGCACGGTGTTGTCATGGGCATGCTCGATAGGGTATGTGCATGTATGTGTAGCCACCAAATACTCTCATATGATTATATGCAGTGTCCTTTCCTTTTCGAATGCGCACAGGAAGCTAAAACCTCGTAAGAACTGATGGAGATCAATTGATCATGTATTAGGCGATTTGAACTCCTTAGACCAAAAGACCTTTGGTAGCTTTGCATTCTTAAGCATACAAGTAGTTTCTCGATAATGGTCTTTTTCATATTCTTAATCACATATGGTGTTGAGGTGTGCTAAGCTCTGTTCTTTCATGCATAAATTCATGCTCTACGTGGTAACTATGAAACTCTTGTGAAGTGTATTCTCATCCATTATCGGTGTATAGACATTTAAATGCCTTTGTTGTCTCACGCTCTACATTAGCATGAACTCTTTTAAAGCAATCAAACACTTCATCATTCATCTTCAACATATAATCCCACAACTCTCGTTACACATCATCGATGAAAGTTAAAAAGTATTTGTTAACACTCGATGAAGCTACCTCCAAAAGTCTATAGACATCAAAATGTACTAGTTCTCAAAGGTGTGTCTTCACCTTTGATCAAACTCTCAAAGGTGCTCTTGCTCTTCCCATGCTCACAGATGTCAGACGGGGCTAGTGGTATCTCTTTAATATGTGGGATCAATTATTTCTCACTCTAATGAATCTGTGATTAGTCATGTTGTTATACCTTTTATGAGCAAAATTCATATGTAGTCTGTTGCATTTTTCTTGATTTTATGCATAATATTTTAATTGTATTTTTGAAGAGTGACATACTACCCTTGTTAATTCCATCAAATTAATGATTAGAATTAATGTCGTGGCGTTCGTTGTAGCCAGGTAATACGGACTAATCAAAAACCACTTTTAATCAATGTTCAATTAATCTCGAGCATTAAATTTATTTTACTTGGGCAAGCCCAAGGTCAAACTCAAGGAGGCAGCTGTCTCCTTAGGTAGATTTTAAGCAAATTTCAGAGGTCGGATTTTCAGAGATATTGTTGGTATTTTTCAACAATTTTCATGCTATTAAGAAAAGACATGCAAAATCAGGCCAGTTTACAAGTTAAATCAGAAATGTGGTCAAATTAATTCCAAAAATTATAAAACTTGGCTAGATGGTAAAATGCAATGAAATTAAGCCACTCTAATTTTTTGGATTTTTCTGACACTTTATGAATTTACTGTGCATTAATTATGAATGCAAGACGATTTTGACTAAATTAATTTTAATAAATACCAAAACACTTTATTTCCAGATATAAAAATTATCCTAGATAGATCTAAGTATGGTGAGTCCGAGAAAATTGATAAACCTGAAATTCTATGTAAATTGGACTTATAAAAAATCAATTAAGGAAACCATAAATGAATTTATTCATGCCAGGGATGTGTGCAAATGTGTTGACTTTTGAGCACAATGTAAACTAAATTATACTAAGTTTAATGTGAATTTATGGTGATTTTTGGAGCAACAGAGAATTTACAACAAATTAAAAGGCATAAAATGGCAAAATATGAACAAATTTCACCAATTTAATAATAATAAATTCCATTGATGTAACAAAAATTAGACAAGTGTCACATACGAAAGAGGACAAGTTTAGCTACACAATGCAATTTTTAGAACTGCAATATGATGTCAACTGATTACATAAATATGTGTGCAAAGACAGGGACTAAATTGCAAATACATAAAATAAAATTGCTAAAATTTAAACATGCTGACAGGGACTTAAATGCAATAACCTATAATACGGGGGACATGTATGCAAAATGCCTACAAAACACGTGCGCCTCACGTGGTGCTCCTAGCAGGGACTGAAATGTAATTTGTAAAAGTTCCAGGGGCCTTAATGCAATTTGCCCATATGACACATGAGAGACACGTGAGGTCCCAGACTCGGGTGACGTCGGAGGCTCAGATGGAGGCTCGGGGCGCTGCAGGCTCGGACGTGGCTCGGGCTAGCTTTGGGGGCTCCGACCCTAAAGGTCGGGGAGGATGCTCGGAGGAGGTGACGTGGCGTGCTCAGAACCGTTTGATCGAGTGAAGATCCAACGGCTGCTGATGGTTGATGCGTGGTGCAATACGACCCGTTAGATTAGAATCGATCCAACGACATCTGGATTTCGGGGGAAGCGGTGACGTGGCATGCTCAGAACCGTCCGATCATGGGGATAGGACGGCTACTGTACTTCCATCTCAAATGGTCTACCGCCTCCTGCGACAGAGGTGGCTGCACTCCGACGAAGAGTTGCTTGGTCCGCCTCCTTCTCCCGTCATCGATGAAGCTCGTCGGTGCCTCTCGAGTAGCTGGGAGGGATCGTGGAGGTGTCAGGTAGCTATAGGAGGTCTCAGAAGCGGCTGGGGGAGTCTGAAGAGCGGCGGCGATGAAGGTCGAGGGAGCTTCCAATGATGTGTCCGGCCAATCAAAGATAGAGTACCTGCAGGGTTAGCTCGAATAGACGAGGCGTGTGAAGTGATTGTGGGGTGAACGGGAGTGCGGAGGAAGGCTTGGAGTGGCGTGAGGATGGTCCGGTGGTGCTGCTCCGCCAAGGTGGCGGAGCTCTCATCGGTGTGAGGTGTGGTGTGTCGTTTGAGAAGATGGATATGGGTGCGAAGATGCCAGATCCGAGGTGGAGCTCGGAGGATGGTCAGATGGGGGTGAAGATGCACGGAGGAGGCGAATAAAATTGGAGAAAAGTGAAGAAAATGAAGAAGAAGATCAGGGGATGAATGGGTTGTCTACCTGGGGATTGGAAGCTCAAAGGATGCTTCCGATCGTCGCTCGAGGGTCGGTAGCGGGCCCGAGCTCAAGCAGCTCCTCGGAGGAGCTACGACACGGCGTGGCTACGCTGAGGATCTCGTCGGAGATAAAGACCTATCGTCGCTCACTTTCACTCGCAATTGCTGTCACCAATGGGTAGATGGGAGTTCAAGGGATCTCTCTACAATGGCAGACGAGGTCGAAGGTCGACGGGGGTGGACTATTTATAGGTGGAAGGTGATGGTGGAGGGCGATGGGGGTGATGTTGGTGGAGGTTGTGGGACGACGTGGAAGTGGGTTATGGCGATCATGGAGGTCGGCGAGGGTGAGGAAAGATTAGGCTACAAGATGGAGGTGGTAGAGGCCGAAGAGGGTGGCCAGAGTGGATCCCAAAATAGGAAGGGGGTGACTCGTTGGTGAGGTGGGCGACGTGGGAGCGGGATCTACGGGAGGTAGACGATGATGTCCGGACCGTTGGATCGAGCAATCCAACAGTCATGAGAAGGGCGCGATGGTGCGACTGAGATTAGATCAGAGGCAATAAGATCAAGGGCGTTGGGAGAACCACGTGGAGAGCGGAGGTGAAGGTGCTGGCATGCGGCTGTGATAAGATCTTGTGGTTTTGATCGAAGGGTCAATACGATGCCATGTGGAAGGCGTTTGTGAAGGCGGAGACGGACAATCGTGATGATGGCTAGCTTTTGATCGAACGGTAGAGATCCAATGCGAGATGAAAGGCCAGGATCGAGAGCTTCTGGCAAAGATCATAGGGCTCCTAGCGCTACACGTGTCGTGCGGAGGGTGTGGCGCTAGCGAATGGCTGTGGTGGAGTTGATGGGTTGATCGTGCGGTGGTGGTGATCTGGATGATGAACGGTGGAGATGAAGATGTGAAGGCGACATAGAATGGTGCGGACGTCGCCACGTGGCACAAGGAGGGCGCGGCGCTGGCAAGCGGCCTAGATAGGATCTGGGCTTGATCGTGCGGCTGAGAAGCGCTGCGAAGATGGACGGCCCAGATCAAGAGAGAAAAGAAAAGATCGGACGATGGGAAATGAGGGTGCATGGCGTGCCATGGAGCGAGCCGCGTGGCACAATCAGAGGGCTCCACGTGGAACAATCGGACGGTGGGAAATGAGGGTGCATGGAGTGCCATGGAGCGGGCCGCGTGGCACAATCAGAGGGCTCCACGTGGAAATGAGGGTGAATGGCTGAAAAAGAAAATGGATTTAGAGAGAGAAGGAGGCCGAATTTGGAAAAACTCAAAACATGAAAGTTGTAGATATCGATGAGATATATAAGTTTCATGTTGACCAAAAATGGAGATGAGGTAAAATAAGATACAAACATACATGGTACAAAGATACATATAGTACACAAAGGAGCCTGATGAATCCACGATTCATCATCTTAATATCTTGATCTTAGCAAAATCCCCGAATAAAAATCTGAAATAAATGTCCATAAAATCAATAAATTAACAAAATGACTCTTGTAAATAAAACACACTAATTATTGTATATTAGATTGTACAAAATAAATTAACATAAAAAGGCGCAGAATCAAAGGAGTTTCTCACATGTAAATAGCCCAAAACTTCATGTATTTTTAACAATTTCATTTCAACTCCTTTTTGGCTAATTCTTTCTCCAACTTGTTCATAACAATGTATATAAAAATACAAAAATACGAAACAAATTTTAACTCAAATAAATGCTCCTAGATCCCAAAGGGAAAAAGGCGTAAAGACCAATTTCCAAGCCAAATTCCTGCTCCGTATGAATTCCAAAATTAGCAAATCACTTTTAAAGTTCAAGTTAGAAAATTATCTATCCAACGGAAGTAGTTTCATTAGAATCGGAGCTCATTTGCAAAAGTTGGGTTTTGGGACCTAGGTGTACATTGTATATATATTCATTCTTTCTTCATTTTTTATTTTATCTTTCTTAATTAGTAAAAATACAAAAAAAACCATCCTTGTGTTGTATTTTGATTGTATTATTTTATTGTATTTTTCTGTTGTAAATATCGATTATTAAAAAGACAAGAAATACATAATGGAAAAGCAAACAAAAAATGTACATGTTGTATGTATTCCCTTGTAAATTCTCCACTATTTATTTTCTTCTCTTTTATTCTATTGTATTTAAAGCAGCCTACTTCATTTTATTTATTCATTTTACATTCTCTACATTAACCACCATTCAACTCTATTCCACCACCAACCTCCATTCAACCCCATCATTTTTTAAACCTCCACTTCAACTTCATTAATAAAACAACCTACCACCACTTTAATAACCTCTCATTTCATCATCTATATATACATCCCATCCTCCTCAATTTGCACTTGATCCATCTTTATGTGATGAGAGCCTAATTCTCAGAGTTGAATCGGTGATAGCGACGCAACCGCGGTCGAGCGATGACAGCCCTCTCTCCGGTGAGATCCGTTGGCTTTTTGGCCAACATCGCAGCCACATTCGTGCGTTGCTCGAGCTCATCTCTCTCTGGAGATTTGAGCGAAGACCATACTCTCATGAGCACTCTATAGGCGACTGTCTCCGTCGTAGGTAATTTTTCATCTCATTTTATCATCTTGTTAGTTTTACATTTTTTTAGCACATCACATTCACCACCATTTTTATCTTCCTATCATACCTCATCATCACCACCATCATCTTTAGCATCTCCAAATCCATCTACCCATTTTCATCTTTCATTGTCATGTACATATTATTTCCTGTTTAGAAAAATTAAAAAAATAAAAAAAAACTCTAAACAAAAATATCACAGCAGTAAAAAAACTTTTCAAAAAAAATAAAAAAAAATAACCGGAGGAGGCAGCACCCCCGCCGCCCCCCTCCCTTTCTCCTCCATGCCTAGCGGCGTCGCCGCCATCTCCTCCAACCAGTCGTGGCCCCCTTGCACCGCCCTACTGGCAGTCAGCCTCCGCCGTTGTCTTCGTCGCCTCCTCCGCGCACCGGCGCCGCGCATGCGCAGGACCACGGCCGCCGATTTCCACCTCTTCACCCGTCGCGGCCCCCTCGTGTTGCCCTCACTCCTGCGCCCCGTCCACCACCGACCACCACGGTCGCGCCCCTGTGCCTCGCCGCCGCCCTTCTCGCGGCCGCGTGTGACCGCATCGTCGATGGCGCCGCCTTCCCATGTTGGGTTCCACCTGTGCTCTCAGGAAGAAGAAGAGAAAGTATTTATTTTTCATTTTATGTAAAAATGGCATTTTGTTTATCATATTTTATAATATTGCATAACAGTCCATGTGCATAAGTTTAAGTTGTCTTTTCAATTTCTATTTTGCACGAACAATCCTATGTTTATGCGTTGATTTGGACATCATTTTGCATCTTTTTATTCAATGAAAAATGTCATTATGTTGAGCAACTAATTCTCTATAGTCTGACTGTTTATTTGTATTTTTGTGAGTTGTGGGTAATTAACTAAAATTGTTTAATTGAATTTTTGCATATTTTACCCATTCTATGATATTAAATTTATATCTAACACATGATTGCTCTAAAAATTCCACAAAACTTATATATGATGCCTTGAAGTGTGGTTACGTTACTTTCCAAATTTCATTCAAAGTAGAGTTGTCTTGTGTCTGATATAAATTATAGAGTGATTTTAGTATTTGATTTTTAGTTAAATTTGTGTCAAAAAATTGAAAAAATATTACTTTAGCTTCCTTGTATCATGTTTATATTCTATTAAAATTTTCATAATTTTTGCTTACTGTTTGTGTGAAAAATTGCAAAAAAACCCACAAAAAGTGTGAAATTTTCATTGTTGCATTTTAACCCATAAAATTCCAAAAAAAGTGTTTTGCATTTATCACTGGATTAGGATTCTAGGAAAAATATAATTTGGCTAAATTGGATTAATTTCGTATTAAAATTAATTTGGCTAAGTTGTATCCTTTCTTAGTGCACTAGTTCACTTGCATTGTGCATTTAGGCATTTATTTGCATAAAAAATATAAAAAAAATATCAGCACTGGAAATCTAGATCTAAAATTTCAAATTAAACCCGAAGTTGTTTCTTTGCCTCCCTGTGTTCGACCCCGAACTTGCCCGGGATATAAATTAAGCCGAGACACTCTTCACAGAGATCCTTTTCTCGGTTCTGATCGAATCGCTAAGTATACATACTACGACGTGTCCGCATTAATTATCGTATTTAGCGACTCGTCAGATGGCGTCTTTTCGAGTGTTGCACGCCGCATCCATTGGTCGTTCGACCCCAACATTTATCTATCCTAACTGAGCTCGAAGTAGTGTGTGTTGTTGCTCAGATGCAGCTAATCTGGCAAGTATCATTCTAATTGGGTCTTCATGGTTCTCTTCTTCAACGTCTCTCTACTTTGGAGGCATTTTTCTTGTGTCTTCTTTATGTCCTGAATCAGCAAGGCGTTCTTGATTAGAAAAGGATTTATGAATCAATATATTCTCACCAAGGCGAAGGTTTTCCTCGGTGAGGTGGGAAGAGAGAAATGGAATGGTTTGAGAGTAACCATCCCGAGAGTGGGTGATCCTGGGCTCAAGGATCGGATTGTGTTTGGAGAAGGTGTATTCCTCAGGAGGAATACCAGAGTGTCCTCACATATTGTCATTCACTAGAGGCTGGAGGACACCATTCGGGAAAGAGAACCGCTCACAAAGTACTTCAATGTGGATTGTACTGGCCGACCTTGTTTAGAGATGCTATTGATTTTGTACGGTCGTGCCCGATCTGTCAAAAGATGGGAGGGACAGTTGGACAGAGAGATGAGATACCCATGCAACCGATGATTATTTGTGATGTTTTTGATGCATGGGCATAGATTTTATGGGTCCCTTTCCCAACAGCCAAGGACATGAGTACATACTGTTGGCGGTTGATTATTTATCCAGGTGGGTGGAGGCTATCCCAACCCAAACAGCAGACAGCAAGACTGTCTGTAAGTTTGTGAGAGACCATATTATTGCTAGGTTCGGGGTGCCAAAAGTTTTGATATCTGATGGGGGTAGCCACTTTGTGAACAGAGATATGAGATCTTTAGCTAAGGACTATGGATTTGAGCATAGAGTTACTAGTCCTTACCACCCACAATCCAACGGCATGGCAGAGGTTTCGAACAGAGAGGTGAAGAGTATTTTGCAGAAATTGGTTCGTCCCGATAGGAAGAACTGGTCTCAGCTCTTTGACCAAGTTCTGTGGGCCTATAGGACAGCCTACAAGACACCATTGGGTACTTCACCATTTAGAATGATCTATGGCAAGCCATGTCATTTGCCTGCAAAAATGATTCATAAATCCGAATGGGCAATTAAGAAGATTAATTGGAGTTGTCACCTAGGGAAGATTTGTCGAGACTTGAACTTGAACGAGCTCGTGGAAATCCAAAACAGGGCATATGACAACAGTTTGATTTATAAGGACAAAGTAAATAGATGGCCTGATCAACACATTAGGTGCAAAGACTTTGTCCATGGACAAAAGGTATGGTTGTTCAATGCCAGGTTGAAGATGTTCCATGGGAAGCTCAAATCTAAATGGACGGGTCCCTTTGTTGTTAAGAAAGTGCACGCGAATGGAAGTGTAGAGATAGCTGATCTCACAGATGGTGCACAATCTCATGTGGTAAATGGACAACTGTTGAAGCATTTTGTAGATTCGAAAGAGCAGTTGGTCCAAGTCGAGGTCATCAACTTCATGCAGAGTGAGCACAGAGCAGATACATCATATTACTCTTCATGAAGATGCAGCATCAAGATTCAACAGCTTTGAAGATTCAATCACTCTTGTACATATTCTCCCTTCTTTGTGTATTCTCCAGATCACATCGGTTCTCAACTTACTCATGTCCTAAACTTAGGATGACCAAGAGCCTAAGTATAGGGGGAACCGATGCCCGCCGTGTGTATCTACTAGTCCATTTCTCCCTCTTGAACCTCGACCGCCCCATTTTTTCTCTTCTTCTACACTTAGGCTGGCTAGAGTCTAAGTATAGGGGGTGGATCGACTTCATCTATTTATTTAGCCAATCTAACGCTTAGTATGAGCTATGTCTTTTTCTCGCTTCTTGTGCTCTGAGGACTAGCACATGCTAAGTATAGGGGGGCGTGTATATACTACATATATATACTTTACCCATAGCTCGTACTTTCACGTATTTTTGTATATATTATACAATAATTATGGGGTGGGTAAAAAATTACTTAAAAACTTTTAAAAAAACTATTTTCCAAAAAATTTATTTTTCCTTATTTGCTTAAAAAAAACTTTTTTAAAAAATGTCCTTTCTTTTCTACCCATTTTTTCAAAAAAAACTTTTGAAAAAAAGAAAAACTTTTTCTAAAAAAAATTCTTCTTTTTATTTGTTTTACAAAAAAATTTGAAAAAAAAAACTTTTCCAAAAAAACTAAAAAAATAAATAAAAAACTAACTAATAAGTTGGTTTAATCCATGACACTTACACTTTCACACAAGACTAGTGATGTTCAAGAACACTAGGTTTTATGAGGTCTTGAGGTTTTGAGTTAACCAGCACTTAGTCATTAGGGTCCTTGACTTAATTATACACATTTCCCTAGTTAGAATGATTTGTGTGCTATATTGCATGCTTAGTCTCTACCTTAAGAATATGATCAGCACCTCAGATGCACGACTGCAGTTATGATGAGATGAGTTGAAATTTCACTTGAGGAACTGGATGAGGGATTTGAGTTTGGATTTGATTTGATGATGCTCGAGGATGGGATAAAATCAATGAAGGCTTCATGAAACCTGAGTGTCAGCATCTTTAGCCAGTATGAGAACATGGTTCTTGTACTATCTCTTGACATTTACCTATGTGCCAGGGTGTGATAAAATAAAAAAATTGTTGATCAGTGTGCTGCCAACTCTTGGTAAAAGTAGTGGAGCTTGCCAAAATACTACAAAGCAATGAAATGTCAAAGAAAAGCTCTCATTCCACAAAGTAATTATCAAAAGAGCTTCCACCAAAGGCGAGTGCTCCCAACCATTTCAAAGTGTCCACTTGGACCACCGCTATTAGGACTAGGAGTCGGGATTGTCACCAAAAAAGGGCTCTCCATCGTAAATGCTTACAGTCTGGGTGTAGAAGGTATAATAGATACTCAAAAAAAGTACACCCCGGTGTACTCCTAGGAAAACAAGTGCATACGGCTCTAACTTCTCTTGATGGACGCACTGATCAACACCAAAAATATGCGTTGAGTAATAAGGCACTTGAGAGACATCCTTGTTCCAATGAGAGGGAGAGAAGAAATGACACAATCATATGCCCTCCATCAACCGATCTCTCCATCTACACTTTCAATTTTGACCAACTAAAGAGACAGCTGGATTGGATGCTAGAAATGGTTTATTCCCTAGTGTTGAGGATCGGGTCCTTAGGTGAGTCTCTTGGACTGGAACCTTGGATGACGTTGTGACTCTACTCTTGTAACTGTGGTCAACACTTAAAGTCATATCCCTACTATATATGTATACGAAGAGAGTCTGGTGATTAGGGAAATTGGATACCTCTTAACTAGAGATTGGTTAATCTTAGAATTTTTAGGATCTCTAAAACTGAGAGTTCTTGAATAGATCAAGTCTTGTATTCACATGCACAGTCAGGGGTAAACCCATCTTATTCATTCTTTATTTGCTCGAGGACTAGCAAAGTTTAAGTATAGGGGGGTGATGAATCTACGATTCATCATCTTAATATCTTGATTTTAGCGAAATCCCCAAATAAAAATCTGAAATAAATGTCCATAAAATCAATAAATTAATAAAATGACTCTTGTAAATAAAACACACTAATTATTGTATATTAGATTGTACAAAATAAATTAAGATAAAAAGTCGCAGAATCAAAGGAGTTTCTCACCTGTAAATAGCCCAAAACTTCATGTATTTTTAACAATTTCATTTCAAGATCCTTTTTGGCTAATTCTTTCTCCAACTTGTTCATAACAATGTATATAAAAATACAAAAATACAAAACAAATTTTAGCTCAAATAAATGATCCTAGATCCCAAAGGGAAAAGGCCGTAAAAACCAACTTCCAAGCCAAATTCCTGCTGCGTATGAATTTAAAAATTACCAAACTCACTTTTAAAGTTCAAGTTAGAAAATTATCTATCTATCCAACAGAAGTGTTTTCATTAAAATCGGAGCTCATTTGCAAAAGTTGGATTTTGGGACCTAGATGTACATTGTATATTATGTATATATTCATTCTTTCTTCATTTTTTATTTTATCTTTCTTAATTAGTAAAAATACAAAAAAACATGCTTGTGTTGTATTTTAATTGTATTATTTTATTGTATTTTTTTGTTGTAAATATCTCTTATTAAAAAGATAAAAGAATACATATAAGAAAAGAAACAAAAAAATGTACATGTTGTATGCATTCCCTTGTAAATTCCCCACTATTTATTTTCTTCTTTTTTATTCTATTGTATTTAAAATAGCATACTTCATTTTATTTATTTATTTTACATTCTCTACAATAACCACCATTCAACTCTATTCTACCACCAACCTCTATTCTATCCCACCATTTTTTAAACCTCCCATTCAACTCCATTAATAAAATAACCTCCTACCACTTTAATAACCTCTCTTTTCATCATATATATACACACACACACATCACATCCTCCTCAATTTGCACTTGATCCATCTTTAAGTGAGGAGAGCCTAGTTCCCAGAGTTGAATCGGTGACAGCGAAGCAACTGCAGTCGAGCGACGACAACCCTCCCTCCGGTGAGATCCGTTGGCTTTTTAGCCAACATCGCAGCCACATACGTGCGTTGCTCGAGCTCATCGCTCGCCGGTGATTTGAGCGACCTCCATAGGCGATCGTCTCTATCGTAGGTACTTTTTCGTCTCATTTTATCATCTTGTTAGTTTTGCATTTTTTTAGCACATCACATTCACCACCATTTTTATCTTCCTATCATACCTCATCATCACCACCATCATCTTTAGCATCTCCAAATCCATCTATCCATTATCATCTTTCATTATCATATACATATTATTTCCTATTTAGAAAAATTAAAAAATTTAAAAAAAACTCTAAACAAAAAAATATCATAGCAGTAAAAAACTTTTCAAAAAAATAAAAACAATAAAGGGAGGAGGCAGCACCCCCGCCGCCCCCCTCCCTTTCTCCTCCACGCCTAGCGGCACCGTCGCCATCTCCCCCAGCCAACCGTGGGCCCCTTGTGCCGCCCTACCGGCCGTCAGCCTCCGTCGTTGTCTTCGCTGCCTCCTCTGCACGTCGGCGCCGCGAGCGCGCAGGACCACGGCCACCGACCTCCACCTCTTCAGCCGCTGCATCCCCCTCGTGCCGCCCTCACTCCCGCACCCCGTCCACCGCCGACCACCGCGGTCGCGCCCCTGCCCCTCGCCGCCGCCCTTCTCGCGGCCATGCGCGGCCGCACCGCCGACGGCACCACCTTCCCACGTTGGGTTCTACCCGTGCTCTCAAGTAGAAGAAGAGAAGGTCTATATTTTTTATTTTATGTAAAAAATGTATTTTATTTATTATATTTTATAATATTGCATAACAATCCTTGTGCTTAAGTTTAAGTTGTCTTTTCAATTTCTGTTTTGCACGAACAACCTTGTGTTTATGCGTTGATTTGGACATCATTTTGCATCTTTTTATTCAATGAAAAATGTCATTATGTTGAGCAACTAATTATCTATAGTCTGACTGTTTATTTGTATTTTTGTTAGTTGTGGGTAATTAATTAAAATTGTTTAATTGAACTTTTGCATATTTTACCCATTTTGTGATATTAAATTTATATCTAACACGTGATTGCTCTAAAAATTCCACAAAAATTATATATGATGCCTTGAAATGTGGTTACGTTACTATCCAAATTTCATCCAAAGTGGAGTTGCCTTGTGCCTGAAATAAATTGTAGAGTTATTTTAGTATTTGATTTTTAATTAAATCCACATACATCATTTTTGCAAAATTTCAAGTTTCATGGATTCTATATGAAAATATATTTTTGGAATAATTCGCACTCTGATTAATTTGATATTGTGGATTAATTAGGAATTAATTACTTGCAGTCACTCTGATTTCACTAAAAATCCATAAAAACTTCATATTATGTCAAAAAATTGCAAAAATATTAGTGTAGCTTCCTTGTGTCATGTTTATATTCCAATAAGATTTTCGTAATTTTTCTTACTGTTTTGTGAAAAATTGTGAAAAAAACCCACAAAAAGTGTGAAATTTTCATTGTTGCATTTTAGCCCATAAAATTCCAAAAAAAGTGTTTTGCATTCATCACTGGATTAAGATTCTAGGAAAATATAATTTGGCTCAATTAGATTAATTTCGTATTAAAATTAATTTGGCTAAGTTGTATGCTTTCTTAATGTACTAGTTCACTTGCATTGTGCATTTAGGCATTTATTTGCATAAAAAATATAAAAAAAATATCAGCACTGGAAATCTAGATCTAAACTTTCGAATTAAACCCGAAGTTGTTCCTTTACCTCCTTGTGTTCGACCCCGGACTTGTCCGGGATATAAATTAAGCTGAGACACTCTTCACGGAGATCCTTTTCTCAGTTCTGATCGAATCGCTAAGTACACGTACTACGATGTGTCTAAATTAATTATCGTATTTAGCGACTCGTCAGAGCCCAAAAAACCCAAGTTTTGCATACGAGCTTCGATTTAAATGAAATTGGTCTCATTTTAAAGGTCTCTGAATATGTATTAATCTGAAGGTGAGTAGACCTAAATCGGAGGTTGTATGAGGTAGATATCTGCATTCTAAGGTATGGGGTCTCCAACTGGGTTTGGGATTTTTATTGAGTATTTTTACAAGAAGAAGAACGTGCCCCTTTTGCCTTGTATTATTAGGTAGTACTATACACAGTATAGGGTCAGTTTTATGGACTTTGGAGGGGAATAAAATACAGATAATTAGGTGGATATTGTTGAATATTTTACTGGTGAATATTTACAAGTGAATTGGGCATCTTATTTTATGTAAGTATGGATGCTGAAATGTATGTATTATGTATGCATGCCTGAATGCTAACTATGCAAGATAAAGGAAAATATGCTGCTAAATACTCGGGAACACGACTCTGTTTTCAACTTTAAGAGTGATGTATCACATATTCATCTACATACATATTCATTCAAAATCTTATAAAAAGAAAAAAACTTATATTCATATTCATTCAAAATCTTATAAAAAGAAAAAAAACTTAATTGCAACAACACTCCAAAAATTTAGCTGAATCTTCTCAATTATTTGTATCAATAAATATGGCCTCCAATCATATATTAAAGTACTAGCATGTTTTATTTTATTTTTACTTTTTCAGTTCTAGTTTAGAGGAAGCCCATGAGGGCTAATCTCTCCCCTCTTCATTTGCAGAAAAAATCACTACACAACAAAATAGTTGAAATCACTAACGTCGGCATTTCAAAAAAATAAAAAAAACAAATGGATTGTTGATGTCAGTCCCACTTCTTCCTCTTGCAGCACGCGCGCCCACTCCCCTTCCTACATACTAATTGTCGGACAGTTGGCATCCAACCCAATGTCAATCGTCGGTCTTTCACCCCTCCTCTTCCTCGCTGCCAACCGACCGCCCCTCCTCTCCTCCATCTCCAACTATAAACGAAGGATGAGGAACCCATCTCCAAAAATATCAAGGAGTTTCGGCTCCAACACCTCCTCCATCGCACCTCCATTTCCTCCTCGTCATCACACCTCTACCATAGAGCTTGAAGATCCCTTTGGTGGTTGATCGACGAGAACCCACTAGGGACTTTTCTTCCCAATCGTTGGCCACCACCGCACTCACTTACGAGCTACTGCTCGCTACATTGCCTCCTCAATCGCGGCCTCCTCCATCCTACTCTACCTACCTTGCTCCATCGTTGGTGGTTGAGCACGACACTGTCATGTGTCACCGACTTTAAGGTCCATTCCAAGTCCCTCCAATCTGTCATGCCCTACCGAGCATGACCACCTTCACCGTTCGAGGACATTTGCATTTATCTTCCACAATTTATCTAATTTAGTAATTTTTATTCCTTGAAATTTTAATTTATTTTATTTAATTTATGTTTAATTATAATGTATCCTTCAGGGACATTTCTACAATATCTTGAAGTTATTTATTTTTATATGCAATTTACTCATTAAATAAATTTAGTTGGCGAATTGTACATACACTTTTATTTAATTTCTATCATGACCATGACTATAATTGTATTTACACTCAGGGCCTGAAGTTTCTTAGGAATTGTATTTTTGTCCCTATTAATTCCAAAATCACTAAAAATAACATAAAATTTTGAAAAAATTCTAGAAAATTCATGTACAATCCTAGTGATGTTCAGAATCTGATTACATAGGTTTCTGTACATTATAATATCCTAAAATAAAAAGGTAAATAGAATTTAATTTGAAGCAATAAAGTCAAAAACTCCTTTGTAAATACAATAAAATTCTTGTAAAATATCTGAGTCCCTGAGGATCGATCCTCTACTTGCCTTATGCTTTATTTGATATCTCTTAGCTTGTAGTTGTTTGTGTTTTTTCTGAAATCTCTCGATTTTCATGTTTACGCATGGCACTAAAAATCACATATTTAGCACATTAAAAATCACATATCTATTTTTCAGTGGCAATCACAATCAACAAGCATTGTATGATCATTCTAAGAACTTAAGCATTCTAAGTATTTTGTATTCCTTTGCGCTTTAATTTTTTTGAAAACTATAAAATTAACTTCTTCTTGTTGCTTCCATCTCTATTATATCTATTGCATAAAATCACCGAATTGTTGCTCGCATAATCAGATAAGTCTGGAATTTCCAGTCACCATGTGGTTTTACAGTCACCGTGTGGCTCAAATGACAGCAGATTTAAGTGGCTGAATTTTTAACTTTGAACACAATTTCATGTGCATAAACAAAATTCTAGGTAAGAGTTCAAATCCTTGTGAAATTTCTGATTACTGAATTTTAAAATGACTCTACTTTTCAGTGAGAGAACTACAATATCCATTAGCATATTGAGTGGTTAAAGGATAACACATAAGGCATCGTCCTTGAATAATACTGGTAGCCATTATACAGTCTGTACTTACACCCATACAAGCTGAAAGTAGAGGAAACTAATCATATGAATTCGGTATAGTCGGTGTTTCACGTATAGATCTACCTAGGATACATGTGTGCTTGACTTGTTGGACTCTGAAATTAAAATTTAGAAATATTACCGCTTTGCGACAACTTTTGTTGGTGAATTAAACATTGTCATCATTTGAAATGGAAAATCTAAAGGATTTTGATATATTGGTTCCTCTTGGGTTGTTAACTAAGTATATATGTTCGGATGACTTGGTCAATACTCCACCTTAAAGTAGATTATAGGCCATCATATCCATAGCTTTTACAAAACAAGGGATCTTGAAGATGATACTTAATCCGTTTCTATTGACCAAGAAAGGGCTCAAAATACTATGTTAAGGGACGATACTAAGGAAATAACAAGACTAATGGAAGAGAAAGAAAAGAAGAAACTTGAGTCCACAAAATCAACTAATCTCATGGAAACTCCATTCACCCCTAATCCATTATCAGACAATCAGAATATGATCTTCCCTCACGTGGTTTTCTAGAGCCATACACTATTGGATATCGATCTATCATGTCATCTCCCATGTACACCATCAAAACTATTTGAGTATATCATTAGAGACACACATGGGGGGTTTTATGAAATTATGAACGAAGGACAAAAATATGTTCTTGATCAAACTCGAGGAACAATTTTGCAATCTAATAACTTGAATTTTGAGAATATAGAAGAGGAATTCCTAAAATCAATCATGTTCCCACCCACACCTTTTGATCTTGAATCAAATAATTTTGTTGACATTTTGAATACTTAGAATGTAATTCTAAAATGTCCCAGTGATCTAGAAACAAAACAAGTGAAGTTAAATAAGTTTGAGGATTCTGAATATGTAACTTCATTGTGTAATTTGGAAAGTCCAATTTTAAATTTTTATTTTGGGAATTATTTTGAGATTGGATTAAATTCTGAAAAGAAGAAAGTGATATAATTTCAAGATTCTTGACTCAAATAAATCACAGCGAGCTTTACAAATCAAGTAATGTACTTTCTGAATATGCGATAATTGATGAGTTTGTAGGTCAACTTGGGAATAATTTATATTTAAGAAGAAATGAAATGATGGAATATGATTTTGTGGTTGGAATAAAATTTAAATGTAGAGATGATAATGAATCTAGACTTGATAAAATTTTCAAGAACTGATTGAAAAGAGAGATTGATAGAGCAGTTGATAAGGCAATCTTCCCAACATCCCATGATCAGATGTCAGAAGTCTTCATCAATGACTCTCTCAAGGATGAGAAATAGTGTTGACCTCCATTTTATTTCCTAACATGGGAAGAAGAGATACATCATTCAGTCTATGATTCTTAATACATATTCTATATAAACAAATCTGTTTTAAATCATGATGATTTTATGTCCCCCAATCCTTTCTAGATCAAAATCGAGGAATACATCCATGCGCCTACGAATATAGAGGATCCACCTTGGTTGAACCTGTCATATGTAGTCACGTCATCATTGGTAGCTAATATAGAGGAAGATCACACTGATTACACGCATATTTCTTTTGAGCCCTCCCTCCCTCATGTACTCCATATAATTGAATATGTTGAAGTTGAATTATGATGATCTAATCTAAGCTTTGATTTGGAATCTAGAATTTATTCCATCCGAGATAATTATAGTGATATCATGGAGGGAGATGACTATGATTCATAGCTCTTCAACCTTTCAACTCTATTGACCAACTCTCCACATTCCCACTATACCATCTCCAACCACTGGCCTCGCCCAGTTTTTTCAAACATGAATACCACACAATCAAGTGACGTAGGTTATTCCTAACCTAAGAGCCTAGCTGGGGGCGCTAAAACCAGCACATTGTGAGACAAATCCTGTAGTTGTCTTTTAGGTATTTTCTCTAGCTTACTTTTTTCTAATTCATGTCTCATAATGGAAATTTAACATAAGTATGATGAAACCCCACAAAAAAGGTAAAGTAAAACAATGAAAAAAAACATCTTTGATTACTTGCATCTTGCATTCTCTCCACTGGTGTTATCTCGCGTTCTATGCTTCCACAGTTCTATCACCATCTGGACATGGCTAGGGGTGCTAATCGAATTGAATACCTTCGAATTCACGAGGATTCTAATTCATTTCATTATAAAAGTTTCGAATCTGAACTCGAATCGAATTTCAAATGAATTTACTAGCTTAAATTCAAATTCAATTTCTTTAAAGTTTCAAATATTCAAATTCGATTCATTTTATTTCGAATTTGAAATGTTAATAGATGTGTTAGAGCTTATATAAATAACATTATATGAAGAAAAATATAACATAAATATTTTATTATATAAATCTGATTTTGAAAGTATATTACTAAGTTAAGCTGAAAAAACTATAAATCAAGGAAAATATCAAACCAATACAATATAGTGGATAAAAGTGCTTAATTTTTATAATTATTATGTCTTTTACAATCTCAATATACTCTTTTTCAAATGATGAAGAAATGTATAAATACAATATAATTATATTAGCCTATCAAAGAGATATAATATCATTGATGAAAAAGTTGAACACATTATAATTATCATTGCATGCTAAAGCAACACAAGATCAGACTAATATAGAAAGTTGATACAAATTAATATTATTATTTGAAATGATAAGAATAGTAAAAAAATAATGTAACAAGATAACACTTCTTCATTAAGCGTGAGGATCTTCATTATCAAAAACTAAGCCATGAAAATGAAATATATGAATATTTGATGTACAACGGAACAACTTACATTACGGTGAGAAGAACTTATATATTACTCATGTGATGATAATTGTCGCCTTGACAATGATAATCATAATGGATTGCCACACCATGAATCAAAACAATAAAAAATCAAAGGTGATATATCTTAATAAATTTCGAATGATGACAAATGTTGAGGAATGCGAAGTAGCAAAATCATCATTTTCATTTGCTAGGAGTAAGGTCACCATAATCTATCGTTGGTATTATTTAGGATTTTTAATAGATAATGAAAGGGATAATAGAAAAGGCGGTATAAGGAATGTGGGAAAATGAAAATAAATTTGTGGGTGAGGATTTAGAACAACAATCAACATTTGATCTTTCCTATTAGATTTCAAGACTAATATTTTTTACTCTTTTTTATATTTGATATTTAGTCTTTAACTAATATGATTATATATACATATATACATATTAGGTATGGTATGGCTTAGAGTTATTTGTATACAATTAATGCCTCAAAATTTTTGAATAGTATGCTAATATTGATTATTGTACTTATACAAAGTAAGTCATACCTAAGCTATTGTCACTAGGACAAAATAATAAGTAAAGACATGAACTTACATGTTTTGTATAACCGACGCATAAAGGACCAGCATTTCTAACTCGTTATATTCTGCAGTCGAACCACGTGAACTTAGTTATAAAGAGGAAAGGAAAGAGACTGGATCTCATTAAGGGGCCTAATGTTGCATACACACGTCACGCATTGACAACTCACATCAGTATAGCATGATACTATGAGTACAGAAATCATAGCAGTGAAGGGTGAACATGATAAATCATATCAACGGAGCCTAGATATAATTATAAGTTTAACATTAACCACATAATAAATGTAGTAAGTTGGTTTGAGAGTATCTTTAGTTGCATGCACATGTTATACTTAGTGATATAATACAAATGCTAAATCTTTCAATGTAAATGAAATGTAGTAGCTTTTAAATACATATTCAACATCTATTTACTTACAAATAAATTTGAATAGAGGCATGTCAACCTTTTGATGTAATTATGCTATAATTACTTGCACAAGAAAATTTAGAAAAGATCATGATCAACCCAGAGTGGTTGTTACATGTATATATGTAAATATGTATGTATTATATGCATGTGCATGTATGTACTATGTATATATAAATACATTGTATATACATATGTGCGTGGATATAAAATATCGAATCAGATTGAATTATTATCGAACGAATTCAGGTAAATTCATATTCGATTCATTTGGGAATCGAATCCCCAGGTTAAATTTAAATTCAGTTCATTTGGTTTCGAATCGAACTTTTTTTCGAATTATTATCGAACGAATCCTAATCGAATTCAAATGTTTCAGTTCAATTAGCAGCCCTAGACATGGCTCTTGCTAAGAATGGGGTGTGCATCACATTTCATGCATGTCATTTTTATTTTATTACATTTTTTCGAAAAAAAATCCATTTCATGCATTCCATTTTATTTTACATTGCTTTTAATTTCCAAAAACTTAAAAATATTTCTCTTTTTATTGCATTATTTTTCGAAAAATCATGAAATTTCAAAATTTTCAATCATTTTCAAAAAAAATACCATCATTTTTGCAAATGTTTCGAAAATTCCAATTTCATATACCCAAAATCACATAAATATTTACAAATTCCCAAAAAAACAAAAAACAAAATCAAACTCTTTTAAAAATACAAAAACTCATTACTTTCTCCTAGCTTTTGGGGATTAGAAGTCTGGTTTTTACAAAATTGACTTAGATCAAGAAGACCTTAATCCACTTAATTTTGTAGGAACTCATTAGGTTTAAGTATTTTATTTCTTTAAATCTATTTTAGACTTAATTACTTGAGTTCCATTAATTTCAACGGCGACCACAATATGTGTCTAAATAGATCATCTTGATAGCTATAACACTCTTTTATTCTTAATTGATTTTTGCACAAATTGCACCCTACACCTTAGTTCCACTTAGTTTACTAGTACATGGGATTCGTTCAATCTCTAGGACGTGAAGGGAAGGACTATGAATCTATGGGTAAGCAAAATGACAGACCTTAGCTTGAAAATCTCATGACTTTATGGGCATGTCTGCTCCGAACCCTCATTGTGCATTCTTTAATTATTTTATATTCTCTTTGCATGTCATTATTTTGCTCTGGACTAGAAAAAGTTAAATATGGGGGTATGATGACGACTTATCATATTTTTATAACTTTTTTGAGCAAAATTCATGCGTAATCATTTGCATTTTTCTTGCTTCATGCATAATTTTTATATGTATTTTTCTTGCATATGGCGTTCAAAATTTTATAAATAAATATATATATATATAGTTTCAAAAATAAAAGTCCAAAAAAATAATTGAATCTTCTCAATTATTTTTTTCTCAATAAATATGGGCTCCAAACCTATATAAAAGTACAAACATATTTTTTTTACTTTTACAGGTCTAGTTTAGAGGAAACCCATGAAGGTTCATCTCTCATCCCTCTTCATTTGCAAAAAAAAAAATTGTTGCACATCAAAATAGCTTACATTAGTTTGATGTCATAATTTAAAAAAATAAAAAAGAAATGGGGCGCTGACGTCAACCCCCCTTCTTCTTCCTGACCCATTTGGTGAATGATCGTCTAGGAGAACCCACCTGGATTTTTTTATTCTCCATCGTCGGCCACCACTACACTCTTTCGTGAGTTGCTGATCACTGCATTGTCGCCTCAGTCGTGGATTCATTCATCCTCCTCTACCTACTGTGCTCTGTCATTGGTGGCCGAGCATGGCGCCATAGTGTGTCGCCGCCTTTGCGGTCCATTACATGTCCCTCCAACATGTCATGCTCGGTCGAGCACAACCACCTTCGCCGCCCAAAGGAAAGAAGGGTCCTATGGGCCCCATCATAAGTTTTGTTTTCTTTTAGTTTTTACATATGTTGAAGCTTTCTGTAATTTTAGAAAACTTTTGATTATCTTCCATATTTTCTCTAATTTCATAATTGTTTATTCGATGGCATTTGCATTTATTTTATTCAAGTTTTTTAATTACTATTATTCCTTTAGGGATGTTTCTACAATATCTGAAATTCATTTCTTTCTATCTGTAATTTACTTATTAAATATATTTAATTGGAAAAATTTACTTCTGTTCAGACTCTTTTATTTAATGACAATCATACACTTAACTTTACTTTTATTTACATTTAGACCTCTGAAGTTTCATAGGAATTACATTTATGCCACTGACAATTCCAAAAATATCATAAAAATGAAAAATTTCCAGAAAATTCCTATACGATTATAATGATGTATAGAATCTAATTACATAGTTTTATATTCTAGGGTCCTAAAAATAAAAAGATAAATAGAATTTAATTTGAAGCAATAAAGTTGAAAATGCCTTTGTAAATAGAATAAAAATTGGCGTAAAATGTTCGAGTCCCTATGTATTGATCCTCTACTTGCCTTATGCTTTATTTGATATATCTTGTCTTGTAGTTGTAGAAATTTTATCTGAAATCTCTCGGTTTTCATGTATGCACATAATTACTCTAAAAATCACATGTTTTAGCATACTGAAGATCGTGGTTACATACTCCAAATTGTAAAACCTTCTGACTCATGTACCCCTTATCGATGGTGCTAAAAATCAGAAGTATCAACCTCGCTTGCATGCATGCTTCCATCCATGACCTTCACATGAATCTTATAAAGTGTGCAACACACCTTTCCTTTAGCCATGACAAGAGAATCCTTGAATATCTTGAATTTGATGTCACCAAACTTGAGATGCTAGCCTTCCCTATCAAGTTGTGAACCAGACATGACTAAGCTACAAGTCGGAAATGTGTCTCATATTATGTAGAGTCATTGTGCACCCACCCACACCTTTTGATCTTGAATCAAATAATTTGATTGACATTTTGAATACTTAGAATGTAATTCTAAAATGTCCCAGTGATCTAGAAACAAAACAAGTGAAGTTAAATAAGTTTGAGGATTCTGAATATGTGACTTCACTGTGTAATTTGGAAAGTCCAATTTTAGATTTTGATTTTGGAAACTATTTTGATATTGGATTAAATTCTAAAAAGAAGAAAGTGACATAATTTCAAGATTCTTGACTCAAATAAATCACAGTGAACTTTACAAATCAAGTAATGTACTTTCTGAACATGAGATAATTGATGAGTTTGTAGGTCACCTTGAGAATAATTTAAATTTAAGAAGAAATGAAATGATGGGATATGATTTTGTGGTTGGATTAAAATTTAAATGTAGAGATGATAATGAATCTAGACTTGATAAAATTTTCAATAACGGATAGAAAAGAGAGATTGATGGAGCAGTTGGCAATCTTCCCAACAACCCCTGACTAGATGTCAGAAGTCTTCATCAATGACTCTCTCAAGGATGAGAAATAGTGTTGACCTCCATTTTCTTTCCTAACATGGGAAGAAGAGATACATCATTCAGTGTATGATTCTTAATACATATTCTATATAAACAAATCTGTTTTAAATCATGATGATCTTATGTCCCCCAATCCTTTCTAGATCAAAATCGAGGAATATCTCCATGCACTTGAGGATGATCGGCCTACGAATATAGAGGATTCACCTTTGTTGAATCCATCATATGTGGTCACGTCATCATTGGTAGCTAATATAGAGGAAGATCACACTGATTACACGCATATTTCTTTTGAGCCCTCCCTCCCTCATGTACTCCATGTAATTGAATATGTTGAAGTTGAATTATGATGATTTAGTCTAAGTTTTGATTTAGAATCTAGAATTTATTCCATCCAAGATAATTATAGTGATATCATGGAGGGAGATGACTATGATTCATTGCTCTTCAACCTTTCAACTCTATTGACCAACTCTCCACAATCCCACTATACCATCTCCAACCACTAGCCTCGTCGAGTTTTTTCAGACATGAATACCACACAATCAAGTGACATAGATTATTCCTAACCTAAGAGCCTAGCTGGGGGCGCTAAAACTAGCACATTGTGGGATAAATCCCATAGTTATCTTTTAGGTATTTTCTCTAGCTTACTTTTTTCTACTTCATGTCTCATAATGGTAATTTAACATAAGTATGATGAAATCCCACAAAAAAGGTAAAGTAAAATAATGAGAAAAAAAACATCTTTGATTACTTGCATCTTGCATTCTCTCCACTCGTGTTATCACGCATTCTATGCTTCCACGGGTTTATCACCATCTGGACATGGCTAGGGGTGCTAATCGAATCGAATACCTTCGAATTCACGAGGATTCTAATTCAGTTCATTATAAAAGTTTCGAATCCGTACTCGAATTGAATTTCAAATGAATTTACTAGCTTAAATTCATATCCAATTCGTTTAAAGTTTTGAATATTCAAATTCGATTCATTTTATTTCGAATTTGAAATGTTAATAGATGTGTTAGAGCTTATATAAATAACATTATATGAGAAAAATATAATATAAATATTTTATCATATAAATCTAATTTTGAAAGTATATTACTAAGTTAAGCTGAAAAAACTATAAATCAAGCAAAATATCAAACCAATACAATATAGTGGATAAAAGTGCTTAATTTTTATAATTATTATGTCTTTTACAATCTAAATATACTATTTTTCAAATGATGAAGAAATGTATAACTACAATATAATTATATTAGCCTATCAAAGAGATATAATATCATTGATGAAAAAGTTGAACACATTATAAATATCATTGCATGTTAAAGCAACACAAGATCATACTAATATAGAAAGTTGATACAAATTAATATTATTATTTGAAATAATGAGAATAGTAAAAAAATAATGTAACAAGATAACATGTCTTCATAAAGCGTGAGGATCTTCATTATCAAAAACCGAGTCATGAAAATGAAATATATGAATTTTTGATATACAATGGAACAACTTACATTATAGTGAGAAGAACTTGTATATTACTCATGTGATGATAATTGTCGCCTTGACAATGACAATCATCATGGATTGCCATGCCATGAATCAAAACAATAAAAAAGCAAAGGTGGTATATCTTGATAAATGTGAATCATGACAAATGTTGAGGAATGCGAAGTAGCAAAATCATCATTTTCACATGCGAGAGTAAGACCACCATAATCTATCGTTGGTATTATTTAGGGTTTTTGGTAGATAATGAAAGGGATAATAGAAAAGGCAATATCAGGAATGTGGGAAAATGAAAATAAATTTGTGGGTGAGGATTTAGAATAACAATCAACATTTGATCATTCTTATTAGATTTCAAGACTAATATTTTTTACTCTTTTTTATATTTGATATTTAGTCTTTAACTAATAAGATTATATATACATATATATACATATTAGGTATGGTATGGCTTAGAGTTATTTGTATACAATTAATGCCTCAAAATTTTTGAATAGTATGCTAAGATTGATTATTATACTTATACAAAGTAAGTCATACCTAAGCTATTGTCACTAGGACAAAATAATAAGTAAAGACATGAACTTACATGTTTTGTATAACCGACGCATAAAGGACGAGCATTTCTAACTCGTTATATTCTGCAGTCGAACCACGTGAACTTAGTTATAAAGAGGAAAGGAAAGAGACTGGATCTCATTAAGGGGCCTAATGTTGCATACACACGTCACACATTGACAACTCACATCAGTATAGCATGATACTATGAGTACAGAAATCATAGCAGTGAAGGGTGAACATGATAAATCATATCAACGGAGCCTAGATATAATTATAAGTTTAACATTAACCACTTAATAAATGTAGTAAGTTGGTTTGAGAGTATCTTTAGTTGCATGCACATGTTATACTTAGTGATATAATACAAATGCTAAATCTTTCAATGTAAATGAAATGTAGTAGCTTTTAAATACATATTCAACATCTATTTACTTACAAATAAATTTGAATAGCGGCATGTCAACCTTTTGATGTAATTATGCTATAATACTTGCATAAGAAAATTTAGAAAAGATCTTGATCAACCCAGAGTGGTTGTTACATGTATATATGTAAATTTGTATGTATTATATGCATGTGCATGTATGTACTATGTATATATAAATACATTGTATATACATATGTGTGTGGATATAAAATATCGAATCAGATTGAATTATTATCGAACGAATTCAGGTAAATTCATATTCGATTCATTTAGGAATCGAATCCCCAAGTTAAATTCAAATTCAGTTCATTTGGTTTCGAATCGATTTTTTATCGAACGAATCCTAATCGAATTCAAATGATTCAGTTCAATTAGCAGTCCTAGACATGGCTCTTGCTCAGAATAGGGTGTGCATCACATTTCATGCATGTCATTTTTATTTTATTACATTTTTTAGAAAAAAAATCCATTTTATGCATTCCATTTTATTTTACATTGCTTTTATTTTCCAAAAACATAAAAATATTTCTCTTTTTATTGCATTATTTTTCGAAAAATCATAAAATTTCAAAATTTTCTATCTTTTTCAAAAAATACCATCATTTTTGCAAATGTTTCGAAAATTCCAATTTCATGTACCCAAAATCATATAAATATTTACAAATTCCCAAAAAAATAAAAAAACAAAATCAAACTTTTTCGAAAATACAAAAAATTCATTATTTTCTCCTAACTTTTGCGGATTAGAAGTCTGGTTTTTACAAAATTGACTTAGATCAAGAAGACCTTAATCCACTTAATTTTGTAGGACTTCATTAGGTTTAAGTATTTTATTTCTTTAAATCTATTTTAGAATTAATTCCTTGAGTTCCATTAATTTCAACGGTGACCAAAATATGTGTCTAAATAGATCATCTTGACAATTATAACACTCTTTTATTCTTGATTGATTTTTGCACAAATTGCACCCTACACCTTAGTTCCACTTAGTTTACTTGTACATGGGATTCGTTCAATCTCTAGCACGTGAAGGGAATGACTATGAATCTAGGGTTAAGAAAAATGACAGACCTTAGCTTGAAAATCTCATGACTTTGTGGGTGTGTCTGCTCTGAACCCTCATTGTGCATTCTTTAATTATTTTCTATTCTCTTTGCATGTCATCGTTATGCTTTGGACTAGAAAAAGTTAAATATGGGGGTATGATGAATCTGTGATTTATCGTATTTTTATAACTTTTTTGAGCAAAATTCATGCGTAATCATTTGCATTTTTCTTGCTTCATGCATATTTTTTATATTTTTCTTGCATATTGCGTTCAAAATTTTATAAAAAGAATATGTATATATATAGTTGCAAAAATAAAACTCCAAAAAAATAACTGAATCTTCTCAATTATTTTTTTCTTAATTATATACAAAAGTACAAACATATTTTTTTACTTTTTCAGGTCTAGTTTAAAGGAAACTCATGAAGGTTCATCAATCATCCCTCTTCATTTGCAAAAACAATTGTTGCACATCAAAATAGCTTACATTAGTCTGATGTCATCATTTAAAAAAATAAAAAATAAATGGGTTGTTGACGTCAACCCCCCTTCTTCTTCCTGACCCATTTGGTGAATGATCGTCTAGGAGAACCCACCTGGATTTTTTTCTTCTCCATCGCCGGCCACCACTACACTCTTTCGCGAGTTGCTGATCACTGCATTGTCGCCTCAGTCGTGGACCCATTCATCCTCCTCTACCTACTGTGCTCTGTCATAGGTGGCCGAGCATGGCACCATAGTGTGTCACCGCCTTTGCGGTCCATTCCATGTCCCTCCAACATGTCATGCTCTGTCGAGCACGACCACCTTCACCGCCCAAAGGAAAGAAGGGTCCTAAGGGCCCCATCATAAGTTTTGTTTTCTATTAGTTTTTACATATTTTGGACCTTTCTGTAATTTTAGAAAACTTTTGATTATCTTCCATAATTTCTCTAATTTCATAATTGTTTGTTCGATGGCATTTGCATTTATTTTATTCAAGTTTTTTAATTACAATTTAGTCCTTTAGGATGTTTCTACAATGTCTGAAATTCATTTCTTTCTATCTGTAAATTACTCATTAAATATATTTAATTGGAAAATTTTAATTATGTTCAGACTCTTTTATTTAATGATAATCATGCACTTAACTTTACTTTTATTTACATTTAGACCTCTGAAGTTTTGTAGGAATTACTCTTATGCCCATGACAATTTCAAAAATATCATAAAAATGAAAAGTTTCCGGAAAATTCCTATACGATTATAATGATGTATAGAATCTAATTACATAGTTTTATATTACAGGGTTCTAAAATAAAAAAGATAAATAGAATTTATTTTGAAGCAATAAAGTTGAAAATACCTTTGTAAATAGAATAAAAATTGGCGTAAAATGTTCGAGTCCCTATGTATCGATCCTCTATTTCTTTATGCTTTATTTGATATATCTTATCTTGTAGTTGTAGAAATTTTATCTGAAATCTCTCGATTTTCATGTATGTGCATAACGACACCAAATCACATATTTAGCATACTGAAGATCGTGGTTTAATACTCCAAATTGTAAAACCTTCCGAATCATGTACCCCTTATCGATGGTGCTAAAAATCAGAGGTATCAACCTCGCTTGCACGCATGCTTCCATCCATGACCTTCACGTGAATCTTATAAAGTGTGCAACACTCCTTTCCTCTAGCCATGACAAGAGAATCCTTGAACATCTTGAATTTGATGTCACCAAACTTTAGATGGTAGCCTTCCCTATCAAGTTGTGAACCAGACATGACTAAGATACAAGTTAGGAATGTGTCTCATATTATGTAGAGTCATCGTGCACCCAACATCAATCTCAATTGTGATAGTGTTAGTGTCAACGATCTTGGACTAACTATTGTTCTTCATCTTGATTCATCCAAAATCACCTTTTGTGCAGGATGTTAAGTACTTCCTATATGGAGTTATATAGTGAGAAGTAGTGGCATCAATTGCCTACTCTGAGTCAATGCTATCTACAAGTAGGCATTGTTCTTATAGAGTGAAAACCACATCATTCTCATCGTCATCAGATAGTGTTGCAGTTGTATTATCATCTCCTTTATTCTTGGCTTCAACTTATTCTCTTTTCAAGATTTGGCCATATTTCTTCCAATGGACTAGCTTCCAATAATGAAGGTACTTTCCTCTAGCCTTGGACTTGCCCCCGGAAGTATGCTTCTCATGTTTTCTCTTCTGCTATTGGACTCAGCCCTTTTCTTTATTCCATACACATGTGAATAAGAGGAAGAGGCCTCTCCAGATGATTGAAATATGATCTCATCATTTAGGAGGTTACTCTTGACCACAGTCGTTGTCAGCTTTTCATCCATAGTAGATTGCTCACAGTAACCACCAGTGTCTTCCAGTTATTTGGTAGAGATCCTAGTAGAAGAAGTGCATGTAGAGTGTCATCTAGTGGCATGCTCATGGAACTCAACTAGTTGATGAGACTTCGGAACTCATTCAAGTGTTCTGCAACATTGGTTCCATCCTTGTACTTGGATGTACCAACTTCCTTATCAAGAATGTTGTGTTTGTGATAGGCTTATGTTCATAAAGCTCCATTAGCTTCTCCCGTAGATGGAACACTGACAAATCCAATCACTTCTTGATAGTCTCAATGACTTTCATGTTCATCTTCATCCATTCTCCAACGGACATATCTTGTGTCTTAGTTGTATAACCAACCCTCCATTGAATCATGTAGATCCTTGTAGTAAAGAATGTCCTATATCTTGGCTTTCTATATTTGCCAATTATTGCTTGTCAACTTGATCATTGTCCCTTCATCTTTTTTCCCACCACTTCAACCTAATGTCCCTGATATCCTTTATTTTGTAGATTCCTTTAACCTAAAGGACTGAAGGATAAATGAAATGTGTTATATAAGTGAACTTGTAATTACTAAAGATGTTGGTATTACCATTATACTTAGAATATTTTCAATGTTTCTTCTATTGTGCACTCAATGAAGCTAAAGGTCAAGTTTAAGTTGTGTTTAAACTAGTTAAAAGATAAGATTGGATGATGATATTTGATTTTAAAGCACAAAAATTGATATATAAGTTCACCGAAGGAGACGGAGATCCACGAGTGGTCAAAGTTACAGTGCAACGGCACTGCAATAACAACAATCCTCTCTAGGGTTTAGAGTGGACGACCACCCTAAGGAGGGGAGAGAGAGGCATGTAGAGAAATGAGAGAGAGAGAGAGAGCTTTCTCATCTTGTGTGTAAAATAAATGGCTAGGGCCACCCCTCTATTTATACTAATTGTATGTCCATGGATATCAATCCATATGCTCACACAAATCCAGCGGTTGACATTGATTTGTGCTTTCAATCAATGGCCATGATTTTTGTTGTATTTCAGTTACCAACAATAAATAATTGATTTAAAAGAAATTTAATATATTGAATTATATTCAATACATTTAAAATGAATTATATCAGCTCATATCGAATATTATGGAATGGAGTGTTGCCTCTTTCCATGCAAAGAGTAGACGACCACCATTGAGATTTTTTTCGTGGTGGATGTCCATACCATGTATGGTATAGTGGCTATCTCCTTCTAATTTGGTGAGATTTCATATCTCACCAAATATTCCACATGTGGACAAAATATTATTGTAAAATTATTCACCAAAATAATTCTAAATTATTTTGTGATAATTTCAATCATGCCATTGATGAATTGTAAATCATATTCACACATCCAAAATAAAATGTAATTTCAATTACAATTAATTTTTCAATGTGAATCCAATTCGTATTGCTTATTAATTTGTAAATACAAATTACATTTATCTCTCTCTAATATATTATAAATCACATTTATAATATCTATGAATAATATGGATAGTGATCCACATTAAACATATCCTTGATAATTGAATCACTTTAATCATCTTGGATGCCCATTCTCATGTGTCCAAATAATATGAATCACATTCAGATCATTCACAATAATTAAATCATATTTAATTATTCATTTTGCTCAATGCTCAGATACATTATCAACATTGGAATTATTCTTGAAGTCTTTCAAGAATAATGTGCTTTCTCTGTCGATAAGTGGAGATAAGGATATAGCGATTGTACGTTCTACATATAATGACCTGGATATTGAGATCATATCTCAAATCTAGATCTCAGGGACCACATGTAGATGTTTGATTAAATCAAAGCAGTAAATCTAATATTCTCATTGAATTTGAATCATATTCAAATCATTGTCTAACATTTAGACTAAGATTAGATTACTGCTCTTTGAGAGGACTCACTAAAATCCAAACATGTTTCATCACTCCCGCGGAGTGGAAGCGTCATGGTTATATAATCGTTTATTGATCACATCACCCTCAGGTATTCCTAATACATGTATATCATGCATGTTGGAATCTCATGTATCTAAAAAACATGCATCATCAGTGGAAAAATCATTTTACCCCAATTTTACCCCAATGCCTCATGAGTGGGCTTTGTCTCTCAGTTTATCATATATAAACATGTATGATCTCTTTTAGAGATTATATTTCTCATATATCATTATTATATGTGTACTTGCTAGTCGAACATACCCTTTGATCTTGCAATCAACTTAGCGATATGAAAAATGCACATGTTTACACACACATTCATATAAAAATACACATACACACACATACATACATATATTTAGATATATATATATATACACACACATATTTACACACGCATGAATGCACAAACACCCTCCCATCCACACACGCATGCAAGCATGTGCGCGCACCTATACACGCACACATATATGCATATATATATATATATATAACACATATACATATACACATATATAATATATGCATACATATAACATAAAAATATACACACACATGCATACATATACACACATATAGACACACATAACAAATACACACATATACATGCACGCACACACGCGCGCACATAAGGGGGCCTTTAAATGAGGCATGGTGTTTCCATAGTTAAGGAAAGCCAACCTCATTTTTTTTTGTAAAAGTCATCAATGATTTAGTAAAATAAGTAAAAAATTGTAATAGTTTATAACCTATAATCTGCACATATAAAAAGGGTAAATTGTATATGCTCCTTAGGAGCATTTGACTTACCTATTCCAATCTTTTTTTGTTTTTCTGGATTTTGTTTAAAACACACAGGGTGACTTGATGACTTAATAATAATATTTTTCCATTCAAATTTCATATAAAAAAAACACTGCTAATTATCTATATCTAAGTGTTGATTTCAAGAATTCTGAAACTGTTAAAATTCTATAATCTTGATGGAGGGATAGTAGTCTCCAATTAAGTCAAAATTTAAATGACAAAATATTTTCATTAAGAATCAAGATACAAATAGGTATTTTAAAAAAAATCCACAAAAAATATGAAAAAGATGGCAGGATCCAAGTTAGAAATCTAGGGGACATCCTCATTTAACCCTTATAAAAAACACATACATCTAACTAATTTTTAATCCAATATAATGATATATTCTAATTTTATCATTATGTAATTTACTATTAGTATTTAATTATTAAATCTAAGATTAAACAATACGAAAAGTACGTTAGAAATGTTGAAAGTGAGGTTGACGTTCCTTATCTAAGGAAAACACTATCTCATTTGAATTTTTCCCTACACAAATGTACGTGCACACATCTATCTATCTATCTATCTATCTCTCTCTCTCTCTCTCTCTCTCTCTCTCTCTCTATATATATATATATATATATATATATATATATATTGTCTACACACACACGAAAGTATGTGTTCATCACCTCCCATCCACCCTTGATTTTGCCAAGGGATGAGTAAATGCAAATGGCTCTACTTTGTAGCCTGTGTTATCTTAAATTTCAAGGCAAATGAGTGGTTGATAGGCAATAAATAGGAAAGTTAACTATATGCATATGAGTTGCATACCCCCTCCCCCCCCCCCTCTCCCACCACCTCATGTGTGTATGTGTGCACGCACACACGATGTGTGTATGTGTGACTATGTTGGGCCCGTGCACGTGCGCATGTGTGTGTGTGTGTGCGTGTGTGTGCGTGTGCGTGTGCGTGTGCATGTGCGTGTGCGTGTGCGTGTGCGTGTGCGTGTGCGTGTGCGTGTGCGTGTGTGTGTGTGTGTCTATGTGTGCGTATGTGTGGTTAAAGGATGTAATATCATACCCCCAAAATATAGTGTCACATCTAAAACTCACGAAGTGTGTGTGGTTTATAAGTGGTGGGGATTATTACTTGACACCTTGAGCTTAAACATTTTGGGTGATTGTCAAAGGATCCATTTGAGCTCGAACCCAACAAGTTGTCAGGGCCAGTTTTCCTCGATAACGGACATGTGACCTAAGTCCGAGACGTTACAAAAGATAATTGCCCATCTAATGCAACTTATGATACGAGAATTCATCTATCTCGATCTCATCAAGTTAACTATCTAACTTGACTATTTCAAAAATTTTGAATCTCTATCCCTCTATAAAAAAACTATTTCAAAGAGATCAATCGAACATCATTCTATGGAGAATTTCATTTCTTCTTAGATCAGAGATCATTTTATCACATATCATTATCTAATGTTAAGAAGTATCCTCGATCTATCTCTTTAGTCCATCCCTTTTTTTTATCCAACTCTTTATATGGTATCTAAAGTAGGCAAGGTAGCTAATCACACAGAAGAACCACACTAATCATGTAAACTTAAAACAGCCTTTATTTCATATTAAAGTGATATTAATGCAACAACATTATTGTTAATGGTTCACGGGGCTTATAGAGATTTCCTTTTATACTTTCCTCGGTAATAAGTAATATAAGGAAAACTAAACTATAAGGACTTATCCTTGCAAAAAATATATTGTGTGTAGAAGATGTAAAATGTGGATCGAACATACAAGTAAGAAAGAACAATAGAGCCACGATGCAAGATTTACAAGGTTGACTCTTACCTAAGTTACGTCTTTAGCATTAATAGTGGATATCTTGATATGGTGGCATAACATCATATAGATTATGAGAGTTAGTCATAAGGAAGCTTATATGGTATCCATGTATAGACAGATCCCCCATGATGGGCAGATGCATTGTCCTTAACCCCAGCAAGGGGTTCTATCTTCTTCGCCCACGACCGAAACTCCCTCAACTCATTAACTAGGCAACAAAATCATCATTTTGGATGGCGAACTTTTTTTGTCAACGTTGGGATAGGCGTAATGAATCATGTAATGCAAGTGAATCCGGAATTATAAATTAGATAGGGCACACCAATTAAAATAATAAATTAGAGTATAGTAAAAAAAATTACTATAAACATATGTATGCATAAAGATTTATCAAGAAATATTTATGTATAAGGCATATAAAAAATCATACTTTTACTGAAAATGATCTGTCTAATTTTAATATTTTAAAAAATAATTAATAATATTATCATCAGCGATAGAATCCCATCGAACATTATTAATTTAAGATAAAGTTCTCTTGTATGGGATGGAAAACTTTACTTCATAATTGCAATGCTAACTAGAAGATTATAAATACTTTGCATATTGACAGGAAACTTATTACTCCAATAAGGATGAGAATATTTCGTCAATCATACTTTGCTAAATATATTGACATTTTTTTATTACATTTACTATTTTAATAGAATACGGAGAGATATTGACATCTTAACTTATTTCTTTGGTTTTATCGAAAAAGAAGAAACATGTTTGAAGTGATCTCAAGACATCTTGAAGCCAATTCTAAATCTATAGGAATAAAAAACATTAACGAATGACACTGGTACAATTTAATATTAAAGTCAGCCTCAATTACTTTCTAAGAAATCATGTCCAAACTCAAAAGTCGAATACCAAGGAAAAATACTACATTTTCATTCTAAAATAAGTTGTTTTATTTTGATGGTTTGATGATATAAAGTCAAACCCAACATGGTCCATCTTACTGTACGGAGGAGATATTGTTATTTGCACTTAGAGGGCATCACAAAGACATGTAACAATGGGGACCGAGCATGTTATGAGGTTGGTGAGACTGAGTGAGAGCTACGTAAGTTGTGAGGGAGGTGTATGCGCAAAAGGTCCATGAGGAAGCTAAGAGCCCACTGCATCCCATAAAGAGGCAAGGGAACAATCGTAGCTAGGGATGGGCATGGGCATGGGTTGGGCTGGGCTGGGTCGGGCCTTGAAAGGCCCAGGCTCAAGCCCATCTTAATAGTTCGAGCCTTGGGTCGGGCCTAGGCCCGTAGTTTTTGTAATCCTTCGGCCCAAGCTCGAGCCCAACCCAATTTCTTCGGGTTGGGCTTGGGTCGGGCCGACCGATCTGCACACACACCTTTGGCAATGGTCATAACATAGCTGATTGGACTTGCGGCTGCTACAGTAGGATTGGCTTCAGAAGTTGGTCGATACCTCGATGTAAGCTATTCTTGAGATGAAAACACAATTTAATTGTTTCTTGGGTTAGCAGTCTTGTTCTCTCTTGTCATGTTCTCATTGGAGAGTTGAAACATTTTGTGATTTCGGTACATTTAGAACATGAGATGACTGGTTGTTCATCCAGTTAACCTCTCCTATTTTCGTGTAAGTCACTCTCACCTTTGAAATATGATGGTGTGCTTTTCATGAGAGGTCACAGGAGGGAGCTGTTCTCTGACGTCCGGATTTATTTTACACGTGCAAGATTTCAATGAAACTATCAATCTGGAAAAAAATCAATAAAACCTATTGAATTTTCTTGGCAGGACTGGAAGTTTGAGAAGAAATCATCTGACATATTCCCTCAAGAAGGTATCAGTCACGGCACAAGAAATAGTGCAGGAATAGAGACCAATGATTCCACAGTGGATGAGGAAGAAGCCCCCCTTCTTCCACAGTCAAGATTGTCGTATATTTACAATTAACTACCATTTTTCCTTAAAAATATAAAACACTCAAGCAGGTGTAGTATGAAATAAATGTTTTAATTCTAGGCTCTAGCATGATAATCATGTGTTGAATGGAAAGATGTCTGCGTAATTCAAGCATAAACATGTTGCACCATGAGTTTACCAAGGCTACAACAATTCAATACGGTTCCAAAAGGATATTTAAAAGGACACAACATGATTTCCAAAGGACCCAAAAAAGAAATATTGTTCCATCAACGTGATTATCTTTTCTTAGCAGTTGCAAGACATGTAAATGCAACCAGCAGTAACATCCCATCCGTCAAACAGTGCAGGTACTGTTAAAGAGAAATGAAATTAGATTTGTTGCAGGTTAAAATGAAGATAAGAATTAAAATTTACTTACCGTAGATTAAATATATATTTCATTGCGATAACTAGTGATTATGTTTGGCGACTGCTTGGATCTACAAAGAAGATGAAGTATAAATTAGGCTATTAAAGGAATTAGATATACAATATAATAATGTGCATTGGATTTGATTATTTAAACTTACCAAGTCGCTTCTCATTCTCCTCCATCTCTTCCTCTTCATCTCCATCCTCAAAAATGAAATTCTTTTGCTCATCCTCAAAAATCCAATCCCCATCACAAACCAATGCCTCCACTGTTGTTGGATAAAGTCTACTTCTGTACACATCTACAACTCGATCCACAGTGTTAAATGCACTTTCAGATGCAACAGTGGAGATAGGAATTGCCAGAATATCTCGTGTCATTATCAATAACCCTCGATACTTGCTAGAATTCACATCCCACCATTTCAAAATGTCAAACTTGGGATCCTCTTCATTGTCTGCGGAAGTATCCTGTAAATACAATTCAATCTCAGATTTTCCAACTTCGGAGGAACCAGCTTCCTTCTTTTTCTTGAAGAATGTGCTCCAAGCATCTTCTTTTCTCTTTGAGGGACAAATGTTGTCCCGTTCAGAGCCACAAGATGCAGAAGTCTCTACATGAAATTCTGGTTTGTACTTGTAAGAGTATTCATCAAACATTTTGTTTAATGTACTTTGAGCACGTTCGATGTACTCTTCAATTTCATTCTCGAGATAAAGTTTGAATAAGAAAATTTGAGAAACTCGAGCTTGTAATGGGGATCTAAAGTTGTTGCAATCGCCAATGGCATCATGGCATCTTTTTCTCTCCAGCACTTATCAAACTTGGCAAACATCTTTATACCCATATCTCTGAAAGAGGAGTCCTCATACCTCGTGAGAGAATGCAAATCCTTCTCTATATCAAAAAGCAAACTAATAAAGAAGTTCGCAGTTGAATATTTTTGTCCAGAAAAAACTTCTGTGGTATCATAAAAGTTCTCTAAAATTCCACAAATCATCTCAACTTGTTTCCACTGCACTGCAGATGGTGCATCAGATAATTGACAATCACGCCCCTTCAAACGATTGAAGACTTTTTGGTATAAGATAGCAGATTGAAGCATCAAATAGGTGGAGTTCCACCGTGTACTTACATCCAGTATCAATCCTTTTATCACCCGAATGCACTCTTGTTGAGCAATTTCAATGAAATCCTGAAATCTTCTTGTCGAGTACTTCACATATTTTACCAGATTTCGGATTTTGCAAGTTATGTCTTTAATTTCAGACAATACATCATGGACAACAAGATTCAATATGTGTACCCAACAACAGACAAAGAAAAATTTACCGTCCAACAACAAAGCACCTTTTAAAGAAAAATGATCAACAAGATTCCGTACTACAACATCATTTGTGGATGCATTATCAACTGTAATAGTACACAAGTTTTGTATATTCCAATCACTCTAATGATTGACAATCATATCAGCAATATTTTTGCATGTATGACACGAATGAAGAACACAAAAAGAAATAATCTTCTTGTTCAACTTCCACTTGTTATCAATAAAATGTTCAGTGATAGAAATGTAGCCTAGATTTTGATTTGATGTCTACATGTCCGTAGTGATAGACACTCTACCAATAGATTTTAACAACTCTATTAGTCTCTCCTTCTCCACTTCATATAATTTCAAACAATCCCTTTTTACGATGTACCTTGAGAGAACCTTATACTTAGGTTGCAAGTTTGATAAAAAGGTTTGAAATCTGGGATTATCTACAATCTTAAAGGACAATTCACTGGAGACAATCCATCTTGTAAAACCATCCCTACTTCGCTCTTGTTCAAATTTCCAAGTCGCAATCGTGCTTCCTTGGTCAAGATTAGAAAAATTCAAAAGACTCTAAAACTTTGCTTGTTTATTGGAAAATGGACAAAAACTGTTTAAGTCTCGATCAAGGTAACTAGTCCGACCTTTTGTACCACAGGTGAGCTGTGTCTTGCAGTTATTGCATTTACACATCTCTTTTCCATCAATCACCCCAATTCTTATCATGTGCTCCCAAACCCATGACTTAAATTATCTTTCTCTCTTCCTTGAAACAGGCATATCAACATCTACATATACATCATCCGAAATAACAAGATTGTCGTTAGTGGGATGTGAAAGTGTGGATTGCTCTTGTTGTTGTGCTTCTGACATCTACACATATATGATTCAAAAAGAATAAATTTAATGAAAACATGATAATCCATACACATCAATTATTGACATCCAAACACCTATTTAATCCATATAAATACATATGTAATCATGATTTCCTCCCATTTAATGTAGTTGGAAATACACAATTATCATCCTCCATACCCATCAATTATTGAAAATATCATACTACTTTTCTTTATGTCTGTCACCTTTTGTTGAAAGTCAACTAGCAATATGTTAAACAAGTTGGGGTTCAGACTAACTGATTTCTTGGGAAGGGCTCTAAAACATGGGTTAGTACAACTAACACTTCCAGCAGAGCATATTCTTTGATAGAGTCTATTGCAGCACCAGGTTGCACAACCAAGTCAAGAAGGACATTCAAGTATTTTCCCTTTTAGGCTAATTTGAGAATACGAGAGATTGTAACATAATGCACATCCCCTGTATCCAGGTTCCAAAGATCATTATCAGACTCCTCACACATGGTAGTTCCTCACATTATATTAGCTTCTGTATTAAAATTTTCATAAAGAAATGTGGCATTTACTGTAATACTAAAAGTAAAAATGATGATTGACTATAATTAAATTGCACAAATGTAGTTATCTGAAAATGTAATTTCCAAGATGCTAATGGTTTTCCTATTGGAAATAGACCATCATATTGGAAATAGCAAACTAAGTCTATATAGAAGTTGAAATGCAAGAGATATAAATCCCTCGATCAAATCCTTAGGCCCTTGGCCCTATTTTTGCTATTTCAAATAGGTTGTCGTACCATGTTCCCTCGGTGCCTCACTAGGTTGCAGTTGGGGAGAGAGTTGTTGGTTGGCGATGGATGTGGGCCTGTGGCGCAGTGGGGGACCGAGGGTTCAATGGAGGCTGGGCTGAGGCGAAGCAGCGATGGCGTTTTGGCCCTGCGGAGGAGAGGCGTGGCGTTGTGGCCTTGTGGAGGAGAGGCGATGGCGTTGTGGTCCTGTGGAGGAGATAGAGAGGAGAAGGAGCGGCTGGCCGGCGGTTGTGCTACGGCTGCACACGAACGGACGATTAGGGAAGGGGAGGGATCGGGGTGTGTTGTGTTTGCGTGGGGGATGGAATGGGAAGGGTTCGGTTTGGGAAGTGCTAGAGGGACGCGGGCCTCTCTCGGGCTGATTGTCGGGCCTTGTTTCAGGCCGGGCCGATGGGCCTAGATCCAGGCTGGGCCTTCGGGCCGAGATTAGGGTCGGACCTGCGGGCCATGCTAGGTTGGGTCGAGGAAAGTCCGGGCCCGACTCAAATATAAATTGAGCCTACATTTTCAGCCCAAGCCTATCCCATTGTTCATTAGGGCTTGGGCCGGGTCGGGTTTTTTGGGCCGGGCTTCGGGTTGGGCCAGGCCAGCCCAGTCCGATGCCCATCCCTAATTGTAGCATTTCCACTAGACAGCCAGATATGTGGCGTGTCCAAGAGGGATGCTGGGACGCGATGTGTACGAGGAGGAGGTCGGGGTACTCCAGGTTCATGATGGAGCCAACGCATGGCATGTTCAAGATGGGGTGGTGACACAACAATCTGAGAGGGGGATGGGGTGTGACAGTTCTGCAAGGGCATTGGAGCGTGGAAAGACAATCGAGAAGGTAGGGATGCAATGGATCCATGAGGAGGGAAGTGGGACAAATAGGGATGCAAACGGACGGATACGGATATAGATATTACCATATCCTTATCCGTTTCAAAATATGGATACGGATATGGATACGGATATCATACGGATATCAAAAATTGAATACCGTATCCTTAAATACGGATACGGATTCGGAATCAGATAATCATGATTCGGATATGAATATTTAAGAAATGGATACGGATTATCCTATAAATATTAAGTGTCTCCTTATACTTTTAATTAAAAATGATGTATTTACGAACTTGTAATTGATGGACGACTAACCCTAAATTCAATAAACTTACAATGCTACATAATAAATAAAAAATAAATTAAAATATTGAATGAAATAAATTGAAGAGCATATAATAAAAGTCTATGAAGACAGACGTACCTCTGTCTTCCTTCATTTGAAATGTTTTCAAAATATAGGTAATACTGTAACATTGTAACCAACTAATAAGATAAAGGTGATATGGTATATTTCTTGAAATGACATTATGATAAATTATAAAAGTTTATTACTTTTTTGACATTTCATGATGAGATACAATTTCGTGTCAGAGCTACATTGAGGCATGGAGAACATTTGTGAAGCTGAAATATTACTGAAAATATGGATAATACGGATATTCGTATCTGTATCCGTGAAAAATATATATATCCGTATTTGTATCCGTATCCGGAAAAAAAATTTATAATGGTATCCGTATCCGAATCCGTATCCGCAAAAAATTTAAAACTACTATCTGTATCCGTATCCGTGTCCGCTAAAATCCGAAAATGTATATCTGTATCCGCATAAAAGCGGATACGATAGCGAACGGATACGGATATATCCGTATCCGGTTGCATCTCTGGGGACAAAGCCACTGAGGGTTGGGCTGGGTTGGGGGTATCCTCCTCTGAATAGTAAGTGTTTGGAGGGTTGGAATGATAATTGTATTATGATACGACATTGATTATATATATATTATATTAAATTTTTTAATGATTATAATATGTTTTTTAGGTTAATAAATGTATTTGAACATGATTAAAAATCATTATATCAAAGAAATTATAGGATCAATACAAGTAATCCCAACACAATAATTTATAGTTAAAGCTAGGAGTATGTCAAGGTACTTCGGTGTACCCTGTCAACCAAACAAGCCCTCAGTTTTCAACGGGACTGGAAAGAGGGGCACAGATGAACATGGGGTTGGGTTTGAATGGGAAAAAAAGGCAGGCAGTTCAAAGGTTTCAAGAGTAGATAATTTTATGCATGTCTCACAATACCGAGAATTTGACGAGGAAGCAGATACCTTGCGAAATACGTTATTTATGGTAATGTTAATTTTGTCAACACTCTACTTAATGTGACACAAGGCTTTGTTGTTCTTGTTGTTTAATTCTGTCAACATCATATCTTTATCATAGAGATGAGAGGGTGGCAGTACGACAATATTTTAACCATTGGGGGAACCATCAGGATTTCCATCTACATGGTAAAAGAAGGTAACATCCTGAAAATGGAGGACTCGTAATATTTATTACAAGATGTCCTAACTCACTTTGATGTAGAATTGTGAAATGGATACAATTATGTAAAAAAAATTAATTCCATTTCGAAAATCTTCTAGGAGAAGGGCTGATGGCAGTGAGCGACGAATCTCCTCGACAGAGGTCGTGACCAAACGATGGTGGACATCGCCGCATATCGCATGTGTGTCAAGCACCAAAGACAAAGGATTCCCAATGGAGATCGACATGAGGATGGGGGCGAGAAAGTAGAGGGGAGGGGTTATAGTCAGACGACAGCAGCGGAGACAAATGCTGTAACAACATAGGGTATGGGATTGGAATGGGGAATATGGTTTTATCAAAAAGGGAGATTGGGATTTTTTTGAAAAAAAGATGAGATCTATTGTAGTCATGACTTTACGTGACGGATTTAGTGGCAGATATCCGTCGCAATAGAATCTGTCACCTAAATTCCGTCATCAAAACTTGATTCTATTGTAGTGAGAACTTCCCACCTTCCAGTAGTACGTTGATATTTCCTTTTATGAAGAAGTTCCATTCATTGAAAGTAAAAAGGAAAAACAAAAGAAAGACTGCATTGTGTAACATCCTAAAAACAGAAGTGTTTGGTGTGACGGCGGTTGTGACGTTGCCTAGATCAAAATCCGATCACACGTCGCTTTGTTTGGACTCGGGTTCTGGTTGTGGTTCACCATCGTACTTCATATTCGAGCGAAGCTAGATGTTGGAAGAAGGATTTAGTGGCCTTGTTGGGTCCTCTTGGGGGACCAAGGGTTTCAGGGGTCCGCAACTGCAGTCTTCGCGGCTAAACTGACCGCTTTGCGTAGGAAGCTTCAGGAGTTCAAGAAGGAGTCCAAGGCTATGCGAACCCATCGTAGGGAGCAGGCGCAGGAGGATCGATGAGGTTGGATTTGCTGGAGGATGTTAGAGACCTGAACGAGGAGGAGATTTTGAGTCGGGGGTTGGTGCATAAGGTGCTTGAGGACGAGGACAAGGCGAGGGAGATGGAATGGAGACAAAGATCTAGAACGAAGTGCGTTAAGGAAGGTGACACTAATACACGGTTCTTCAATGCGTTGGCTAGCGGGAGAAGGTGGCGTAACCTCATCCACTCCATTGAGGCAGGGGGTGGGAAGGAAGAGGTCACGAGAGCTGTCACGGGCTACTTCAAATCGATGAGCATGAGGAGTCCTCATTATGGTTCTAGGTGGATGGGACTTGGAGTGAAGTGCATCTTTGAAGGGGACGCAGAGGATCTGACGAGATTGGTCGGGTTGGAGGAGGTTAGAGAGGCGCTCTTCTCTCTCAATCCGGACGGATGCATGGGGATCCAGATGGTTTCCCAGTGTTTTTCTACAGAGAATTTTGGGTCTCCTGGCGGGGGAGCTTATGGAAGTGGTGGAGGAATTCTTGGAGGGAAACAGAAGGTTCGAGAGTTGCTTGATAGTGTGATGATGGCGTCAGAGATTATGGCAGATTGGTGCATGTGTAAGAAGATGGGTGTCTTATATAAGGTGGACTTCTCTAGGGTATATGATTGCGTAGATTGATGCTTCATTTGGGCTTCTATGCACAGATGTGGTTTTCCCTCAAGATGGATTGGATAGATGAAGAGGTGTGCCACAACTGCTTCAAGTGTAGTATTGGTGAACGAATAGCTGATGGGTGGGTACTTCTAGCCTCAGTGGGGAGTTCGACAGGGGTGATCGCTTGCACCTCTACTCTTTGTCCTTGTCTTTGATGTGATGACGGTTATGGTGGATTAGGTTGTTTCTGGGGGGTTTCTATCATGGATAATCCAAGGAGGAAATTTCCATCCATGTCCTCCAGTATGCGGATGACATGATTCTGTTTGTGGAAGGCGACCCAACTAGCTGCAAAGCTATCTCCACGATCCTTGATCTATTTGGGGGGTTTCAGGGCTAAAGATTAATAGGGCAAGTCGGAGTATGTCTCCTTTGCGATGTCGGCTGAGGAGGCTGCGATTCGTGAGGGATGGCTACGGTCGCGTCAAGGTCACCTTCCCATTAGGTACCTTGGTGTCCCTATGGTGGTTGGTAAGATGAGGATGACCGATTGGAGCCCTATTGTGGAAAAGATGGAGCAGAGGCTGGCGGGATGGAAGGCATTGTGCCTCTCTAGTTGTGGAAGGTTGGTTCTGCTGAAGTCGGTCCTTTCAGTGATCCCGATCTTTTTTCTCTCCTCAAAGCTGCTATCGATCGGGATAAGAAAGAGGCTTGAAAATTTTATGTGGAGGTTCTTCTGGGGAAGTTATGGGAAGGCGGGTGGGTTGCCACTGGTAGATTGGAAGACTGTAACATGTGCCAAAGAAAATGGGGGTCTCGATGTCCGTAACCTTGAGGAGATGAACAAGACGCTTCTATACAAGTGGATTGCGCAGATTTGGGGTAATTGTGATAGCATGGTTTGCTCCCTTCTTCGACGGATTTATAGGGTGGGACCTAAATTCCCCACATTGGTCGATCTAGGTTCATCACCCTCTTTCTTTTGGAGGATCATCATAGGTCTTTTGTAGGAGATCCGCCTTACCTGAGGTTGATTATGGGGGATGGGGCAGGCTTCATGTTCTAGTTGGACGATTGGTTCGAAGGAGGTGCGTCGGGGGAGCTTTTCCCGCGTCTGAAGGCTCTCGCCTCTGCACCTGGCACTTCTATTGCTGAGGTTTGGGATGTTCAAAAATTCGTCCCTACTTTCCGTGATAGTCTCTCAGACCGTAGGAAGGAAGAGTTGGAGCTGATGCTTAAGATGTTGGATGGTGTAGCTGGGCCCACGGTGGGCAACGATTGCTGGTGCTGGCAGGATGGGTCCTTCTCGGTTGGGAAAGCTTACAAAGTTTTGAAAGGGTCGGCGACAACAGATCTGACAGGAACCGTGGCAGATTGAAGAAGAATCTGAAGCTGGAGAGTACTGATGCAGGTGAAGGTTTTTTTATGGTTGTCCAGAAGAGGCAGACTTCTGACAGGAGACAGGGTAGCGAGATTCAGTGCCAACACTGGGTCATCATGCTCTCGATGTCAAATAGGGGGTGGAAGATGTTGATCACCTCTTCTTCAAATGTTAGTCCTCAACGGACTCTTGGTCAAGCTTTGAGGGAAGCGTGGTTACATGGGATACGATGGAGGGCTTCTGAAAATCCATTGGGGAGGATTGGAGGGGATCAGAAAGGGACCGGTATGGTTACTTGGCTTACTATGAGCGATTTGGAATGCCATGAATGGTGTTATTTTCAGAGGGGTCAGAATGGATAGTGAGAATGTTGTAGCGTACGCTAAAGCACTTGTCAATAGCTGGGTAATGTAAGTTGGCTGCGTTGTACTGGTGTAGTGTGCAGCCTGGTACAAACTTGTAATCAGATGATTGAACTAATTTCATCCGAACTAATTAATGGTGAAGTTTTTGGACTCACACATATGAGGTGAAAGCCCTTTTTCTGTAAAAAAACATCCTAGAAAAGAGGACTGATAATATGCATCACAAGAAAGAAAGAAAAAATAACGGTCGGAAACCAGTTAAATAGCAGTGCCCATTGAACAATGGATAAAGTACCTCTGCAAGACTGCAAACAGAAAACAAATTCTCAAAACAGATTCCACCATAAACGCAAACCAGCTCTGTCGCTGGCACACGGATCGTCAGACGTACAGCAGAGCTGCTGTTACAGCAGACGATCCATGCCTCTCGCTGAAACGTAAAGTCGAATTCCAATCTTTAACGCCCGCCGAGAGGAAACGTGTCACTTTCCCATGGCACCGACACAGCTCCCGAATAATCAGCACACAACACGGAAGGCCCACCTCCGTCGGTGTTTCTCAGCCCAACACCTACGCAACCGTTCCAGTAGAAGTCCTTCGGCAGCTCCGGTATCTTCAGGTCCCCTTCCATCACCTGCACCACCTCCCTCATGCTCGGCCTCACATCCTCCACCATATGCACGCACAGAAGCCCCAACTTCATCACTGTCTCCATCGCCTCCTCATTTTGATGCACACCGTCCATCTTCACGTCCGCAGCACCCAAGAGACTGCCCCCTTCCGTCCACCTCTTCACCACCCAATCAACCAGCACTATCTCCTCCTTCTCCGCACGGGGTTCTATCGGCCTCCTCCCGCATACCACCTCCAAGACAAAGGCTCCGAAGGCGAACACGTCCGTGGCCTTAGTCGCGCGTCCAGTCCTCGTAAGCTCCGGCGATAGGTATCCCATCGTCCCCATCACGTGCGTCGTCTGCGGGTGAGTCCCATGGTCGAAAGCCTCGCCAGGCCGAAATCCCCTAACCTCCCATTGTACTCCCCGTCCAACATGACGTTGCTGGCCTTCACGTCCCTGTGAATCACCACCTGTTCCCACTCCTCGTGCAAATACAGAAGCGCCGACGCCACGCCCTTTATGATCCTGAGCCTCTGCTCCCAAGTTAACGGCTTCCGGGAGCTGTCAAAGATGAGCCTGTCGAGGCTTCCATTTGGCATGTAATCGTACACGAGGAGGAGCTCGTCTTTCCGTCGGCAGTATCCCAATAATTGCACCAGGTTGCGGTGGCGCATCCGCCCGATGCTGGCGATCTCCGCCACGAACTCCTTCATTCCCTGACGAGAGTCGTGTGCTACCCTTTTCACTGCCACCTCCTTCTTCGAGCTCGGGAGGACCCCTTTATACACCTTCCCAAACCCCCCACACCCTAGAAGCTGGCTGTCTCCGAACCCATCAGTGGCTTTGAAGAGATCTTTATAGGAGACCCTGTGAGCCCCGCACTTGATCTCCCATTCCTCAAGCACCTCCGCGTACTTGCCCATTCTCTTGACCACCACGAATATCACTCCTATCCCAGATGCCACCACTGCCGCAGAGAGAAGGGGTAACAGAACCTTGAGAAATTTCGGCCGTTTGCCGTTGTCGGCCATCTTTGCTTTTGGAAACTCCGGAAGCTTAGAGAGGTCTAGTGCATCGGCCTCCCCATTAATCCTAAAGCTCCAGCCGCGAACGTTACTTGACATAGGAACTATTCCGGAAAGACCAAAGAAGCCGACGTACATTTGGTCGAGAATCACATTGCGGAGGCTGACCTTAGCAGAGACGAGAGAGGAGTTGGGTTTGGATGTAACGTCGAGAGGGGCGAGAAAGACCTGCAACATCATATCTTTGTTGTTATAATCGACCCACGCCTGTAAGGAGTTGCTCTCGCCTACAAGGGCAAGATTGTTGAACTGACGGGACGCGGAGAAGTAGCCGGCGGCTGTGGTATTTACAGTGCCTTTAACGTCAATGGTGACAGAGTTGGCTATGGTTGCGAACTCGATGGCCAGGATATGGGATGAATCGCGATCAAGGGATCTGTTGAATACGCCCTCCAAACTCCATAACGGTAGGGGCGGAGGGATGGGAAGGTGCCTGCTGGCGGAGATGACAAAAGCAAAGCCGGGTGCTGCCTCCTTGCGGAAGGGTGGGGGGAGCAAGTTGAAGACGAAGGAGGTGGAGAAGGAGAGGGGCTGCTGGTTGTGGGGGGTTGATGGGTCCCTGAAGGGAAGTGGCGTGGGGGAGAATGCAAAGCCATACTTGAAATCTGAGTCGAGGTTGGTGGTGAGTGAGAGGATCCCGGTGGGGCCTATGGTGGCGTTGCCGTGGAGATCGAGGTTGGCCGTGGAGAAGCCGTCTTGATATATGAAGCCGGTGGTTTGGGCGGAGGCAAAGAGGTGGAGGGAAAGGAGGACGAGGAGGTGGAATATTGCAGTCGCCATTGGTGAGTGACTTGAATGAGAGCTGTGTGAGTGTGGTGGGAGATTTAAAAGGACTTGAAGTCGACGACTTCATGATTTTGTATTTTTCTTTCCATGAATTCGAATTTGTCGTCTCATGTCACCTAACTTAGATAAGATCGAAATTGATGCTACTAAAACGGGATTTTTATGCGTATATATTTCTCAGTTTTTGGTTAAGATTTATTATGTCATTGACTTTTTTTTACACTTTTTCGCCTACCAGATTATGCAATCACATTATGTCGTGTTCTTTTTTAATATCATTTGTGCCCTTACCTTCTTAGTATATTAACAGTTATGTCCTTCAAGTTAGTTGTTGTTAGCATAACATTATCTATTTTAAAGTACGAATGCAGATACAAGTATTGACGAATGTCAAAAATATGTTACCGTATCTTTAAAAACGAATACACGTGTAAAATGAATAAGAATCAGATATGAATAATAACATAAATATTTAATAGATTAATTAAAATATACATGTTTTGGGTGATTTATACATAAAATATATATACCAGAAGTAATAATTTCATAATAATTATGTCAACAACGGTGAACGCAATCATAATATTTTGTTACGCACGATAATAAATAAATCTATTACTATACTTATATACAAAAACGAATATACAAATACGAATGTAAATATTAACGAATGTCAAAGTGATATCTGTATCCATATCTATTTTAAAATGAATATGAATACAAACGATTATGATAGTGGATCGCATATGAATATGTCCACATTCTTTTTCATCCCCAGTAGTTGTCTATTTTTTTTACTAGGGGACATTAAAAGAAGGGGTACAAGTGTAAATAGCAAAAGAAACTGGGTAGGGTACAAGTGATATCAACAGCTCCTCTTGCCATCTCGAGCCCTCACGGGCAGTAGGGCTATAGGAACCAAGGCGATGGAGGTGACACGCAGGGCGGGAGCCAGAAAATGTTTATAGGTGGAGCCAATATGTATGTGAGTGTGTGTTGTGATGTGTGTGCGTGTGCGTGAGTGTGTGTTAGTGTGTGCGCGTGTGCATGTATGTGATTCATGCTCACATCATAAAATGAAATCGTCCTATTTGTGTCCGATTCACAAGGCACGTTATGAGTCTCATTATATGATTGAAAAAGTTAATTACAAAAATAACAAAAATGGTCAATACAGTATACTGGTATTTCAACTATGGAGATGAAAAGTTCAGTTAGGAGCACAATCATTAAAAAAAGATATTACTATGAAAAATACAAATGCTATTTAGAGAGAGAGAAAAATAGGGTTGCTCCATTGGGGACAAGCTAACGGGTTGCTCCCGCACCAACTTTTGACAACTTTTTTTATTTTTGTTTGAAAAATATCTCCATGCACTTTCATCACTAAATCCCTCTAATATACCATCCGAAGTTAGTCAGAAATAGGGACTCATATAACGTCCATTTAGAACATGTTGATTACACCTAGGGATGCAAATGGTCGGATACGGATACGAATATAGATATTACCATATCCTTATCCATTTTTAATACAGATGTGGATGCAGATACAGATATTGACAAATATTAAAGGGATTTTATCACTTGTGCCCCTCCGAGATGTTGCAATATCAGTTATGCCCCTATCTTTTTCGTAATATCAGTTGTGCCCCTCAAAAGTTTCTCCGTCATCAGTTGTGCCCTTCCGTCAGGTTGACCGTCAATGAATTGACTTAACCATGGTTTTTTCAAACCTTGGTGCATTTAAGAGGGGTATTATTGTCCAGGGACCTCTTCTTCCTCCTCCAACCTCCTCCTCCTCCCTCTCCGGCCTGAGCTCCGCCCCGAGCTCCCCTCCCCTCCCGGACGCCGCCCCGAGCTCCCCTCCCCTCCCGGACGCCGCCCCGAGCTCCCCTCCCCTCCCCGACGCCGCCCCAAGCTCCCCTCCCCTCCCCGACGACACCCCGCAGCCCCTACCCTCCCCGGCGCCGCACCTCCTCCCCCCCGCACCTCCTTCCACCTCGCAGCGCACTGGAGGCCTTCGCCTGCATGTTCGGTAAACCCCCGCCACCTGGGCGGCATGCTTCGATGAGAATCGGCACACCACCGTATGCGGGCACAGCCCAAGCATTCCCAGGATCGGCGGTGATCGCCTCGACAGCTATAGCGGCGCGTTCCCTCGCAGGGGCGGACCCGGATTCCAGCATGCGGAGGAGCGGCCCGAGGCCACCTTCTGGGCGATGACGGCAGCGGTCTTGGGGTCTTCGGATAGAAGGCGGAGGAGGGAATCGAGGGCTTTCTTCTTGAGGTCGAGGGTGCCGATGAGGAGGCGGGCGAAGAGGTCGCGTACGAAGAGGGAGAGGTCGTCCTTGGAGGAGGGGGAGGGGTGGGTGAGGACGATGGCGGAGGAGGAGGGGGGGAGGAGGCCGGAGCGGAGGAGGAGGTTGAGGTCGTGAAGGTGGAGGTGGAGGGAGGAGGAGGCGATGTCGAGGTCGGAGTGGAGGAGGAGCTTGCCGCCGGGGGGCGAAGGGAGGAGGCAGCGGAGGCGGAGGGGTGGGAGGAGGCGGAGGGTGCGGAGGACGAAGGGGAGGAGGTCGGGGAGGAGGGGGTGGGAGGGCCAGTCGGGGGGCGCCGCACCTCCAACCCCCCCGCCCCTGTCCCGCAAGCCCCGCCGCAGCCGGGGAGGGGAGGGGAGCTCGGGGCGGAGCTGGGCGGCATGTGGCAAGGGCGGGGGCGGAGAGGTAGGAGGAGGAGGAGAAGGAGGAAGAGGATGGGCAAGAGGAGGAAGAAGAAGAGGATGAGGAAGAAGGTTAAAATGACCTTCTAACCTTTTTTTTTAAGTAATTCCGCCTATGTCCTCAAAGTTAACGGTCGTTTGCACTGTGGATGGACGGTCACTAACCCGAGGGGCACAAGTGATAAATTCTCAAGTTTTGAGGGGCACAACTGATATTACGAAAAAGATAGGGGCATAACTGATATTGCAACATCTCGGAGGGGCACAAGTGATAAAATCCCAATATTAAAATTGTCTTACCATATCCTTAAAAAATGGATACGGATGTAAAAAGGATAATAATTACACACGAGTAATGTAAGAAGCACTCTATAGAATCGACTTAAATATATAAGAATTGGATGAAAAATACATGATATTAATTTACAAAATGTGTTTGTACTATAAAAGTTATATAAATATGCTAAAAAGGGTATAAAATTATGTTATATACAGTTAAAAATAAATCTATGACTATATTTATATACGAAAACGGATATACGTGTTTGCGGATATCAAAACTATATCCATATCCGTGTCCAATTTAAAACAGATACACATACAGATGTCAAAATCTGTATAAAACGAATAAGGTGATGTATAGGATACGGATATATCCATAACCGTTTGCATTCCTAATTACAGCAATATTGAGACTGTTAAAATTACATGTTCTATATGGAGGGTACGAGAGTATCTGTTTCTAACAAAATTCGAATAGTATATTAAAGGGATATAGTGATGAAAGACGTGAGTATATTTTAAAAAAATAAAAAAATATCAAAAATAGGATGGGAGCATCCCGAGAAACCACATTTTTCTCATAGGGATATGGATATCACTTTGATATCCGTAAACCTATGTATCCAGATCTGTTTATCCGTTTTCATATATAAATATAAGGGATTTTTACCCGACAGACCCTATAATCTTTGTCAATTACCTCTACGACATTTGAAACTTCAATATTCCTTCCTCGACCCTGCAAACTTGCTCTATCTTACCCCACAAACCCTACCGTTAAATTGGCACATCTAGAGTTATTTCCCTTGGGTTAAAAATGAGTTTATCTAACCAATCTGCAATCAGACGGCAAGAATTAATCAAGATAAGAAAGAAATCCTCCTTCTTTGCGGCGGGGCTCGTCCTGGAGGAGGTTGGCAGGGGGCAGGGCTCGTCCTCGATGGGGGTGGAGAGGAGGAGGTTGGCGGGGCATGAACTCCTCGGCGGCGGGCTGCCGCTCGATCTGGCAGATGTTGGCAGGGCTAGGGGGTGGTGAGGCGGGGGGCTTTGAAGGAGGACGGGGGGGCTTCGAGCGGCGGTCCGATGGTGGAGGGGAGGAGGTTGGCGGGGCGCATCCTTGACAGTGGCGCTCGACCTGGACGAGGGTGGGGGGGCTTCGAGCGGAGGAGTATGGGGCTGCAGAGGAGTGGGCGGGGCCGCGACAGTCGGGGAGGGCGGAGCTTCGAGCGGCGGCCCGATGGTGGAGGGGAGGAGGTTGGCGAGGCTCGACCTCGATGGCGGCGCTCGACCTGGACGATGTTGGCGGGGGTGGGAGGGGCCTTCGAGCAGGGTAGTCCAGTGCTGTAGGGGAGTGGGTGGGGGATCTGCGGTGGTCGGGGATGGTGGGGCTTCGAGCAGCGGTTGGGGAAGGGGGGCCTCGAGCAAGAGCTGAGGGCTGCAGGGGTCTTCGTGGCAGCCGGGGAGGGCGGGGCTTCGAGTAGTGGCCGAGGAAGGGGGGCCTCGAGCAGGAGTAGGGGGGCTGCAGAGGAGTGGGCGGGGGGTCTTCACGGCGGTCGGGGAGGGCAGGGCTTCGAGCAGCGGCCTGGGAAGGGGGGGCCTCGAGCAGGAGCAGGGGGGCTTCAGGGGAGTGTGCGCTCTTCGCGGCGGTCGAGAAGGGCAGGGCTTCGAGCAGCAGTCGGGGAAGGGGGGCCTCGAGCAGGAGCAGGGGGTTGCAGGGGAGTGTGCGGGTGGTCTTCGCGACGGCCGGGGAGGGCGGGTCTTCGAGCAACGGCCGGGGAAGGGGGGGCTCGAGCAGGAGCAGGGGGCGGGGGACGGAATCTGGTCGGTTTTATCGAAAAAATAGATGGGGGTTAACCACGAGGTCTGTGAGGTAAGGGTTAGCAAGTTTACGAGGTTGAGGGAGGAATATCGATGTTTCAAAGGTCGTAAAGGTAATTGGCAAAGATTATAGGGTCTGCCGGGTAAAAATCACTAAATATAATTGTAGACTTATTTTTAAGTATATATATAACATAATTTTATACATTCTTTGACCATATTTAGTATAATTACTATGATATAAACAGATATAATGCATTCATATGATGTGCATCTATCCAATACATGTATATTTAAGCTAATATGTATAATTATTCTAATATTATTCATACGCGATAAATATCTGTTTTACATCCGTAGCTATTTTTTAAGGATATAATATTATGGTATTCATATCCGTCAATATCTGTATTTGTATTTAAAAGTAGACAACAATATAGTAACACCTATATCCGTATTTGTTTCTTTGCATGTTTGATAGAAATGACGCTTTTATGAAAATTTGAAAAATGAAGAAAGGAATGGTGACGGTACTTTATAGAAGTTTCAAAAATAGAAGAAAAGTAGTGTGGCCCTTTTAAGAAAATTTCAAAAATAGAATAATTGGTGCTGGAAATGGAAAATGATATGAGCTCTTAAACAATTTACCCATTGGGAAGAGGGGGGCATGGCCCTACCCGCTCCCTCCTACCTCCGCCCCTGGTGAGGCATCCGATGGAGTGTACAGAGAACGGGAGGGGAGCTGGTGTGCACGCTGCTGAAGGTGGCGAATCCATCTTTTTTTGTTAGAATTCCTCGCTCGTTCATTTATTGCCATGGAAAGAAAAGAAAGGAGTACCTAATGCAGCACATCTGGACAAGGAGATTCTTGAAACCCACATCTCAGGGATAGCTTCCCTACACTTCATCAATGTTGGCCCCATGCATGTTAATTGCAACAATGGTGTTAGAGATCTCTTGTGTCAATAAGCCCCCCTGTTACTAGATCGAGCCACCATCATTAACGCTTTGAAGAAGGATCTCCAGATTCTCCAGATTCTCCTCTGCATTGGTACCCTCTCATGTTGTACTTGTAGCTCCAAGACAAGGTGAGTGACTAGTGCATAGAGTGGTTGGATTCCTGACCGTCGAAATCGATCCTATATGTTCCCTTCAAAAGATTTAGTCAGTATCTAGTGAGCAGCTAGAAGAGCTCCTTGAGGATCTCTCCCAAAATGATGTTCCCTTCTGGTGGGTAGTGAGTGGGACACAACAGCGTTAGCTCATCTTCCCAGCATCATCCCTCCTCCCTCCACCAGCTCCTTCACATCGGCGCATCCCCCTTCCCTTACTCCATTAGTAGCATCACCCCTCCCCTCCCATCACCTCAACATATGAAACCCTACTTCCCAGCCATTCCCCAACCTCCTCCACGTATAGGCTATGCTCCCCTACCTCCTCAGTGCGCAGCCACATCAAGGAGGAAGATGATGAGAAAGAGGGACACAAATGTAAAAAAATATTTCTGAACCATATGTTGATTTGAAGAGATCATAGTTTTGTTCATCAAGCAGATGGTCAAACTAAAGGAGGAGCACAATTGTTAAAAGTCGGTACGGTAGGGGTACAAGTGATATTTCAAAAAATATAGAGGCATAATTGTAATCACAGAATTTGGAAGGCGCGCGTGTGTAAAAATATCCAACCTTCTGTAATTAATACTTCTAAGTTTTTTCAAAATTTGCAATATTATGTTTCTATTAGTTTAATGCAGAGAAACAAGTGTTAACAACGAAAGATACTACTCTACGTTTAATAAGAATATAAAGACACGAGTGTAATTGTAAAAAAAATAAATATGCAAATGAGAAAATCCTCACTAAAATCAGTTGAAGTTGGCATTACTCCCTACTTTATTAAATAAATCAGTCACCTCAAATTGTTGGTACTATGTCAAAAATGTGGCATAAGATAATGAATAATTTGAATAGTCGTTGTCGATTTTAAATATATATAACAATGAATATCGTTCTATAATATTATCTTTTATTATTGTATTTTGCAATGAATGTCATATTTTTTGCTAGAATTTCACATAACAACATTTATCCCTAGACGTTTTCCTTGAAAATTTGCAGTAAATAAAAAAAATCAATCGATTACAATTCAAATGTCATATATTTAACTACGGAAAATATGACAATGAATATTAACCAAATTTGTTGCAGCAAGGTCTCATTTGGATAAGCTAATTTTATGTGAGGCTTAATTAGCTTCCAACTTCATTTTAGTAAGGCATCATATCAATCAATCTAGAGTCAAAAATGTGGAGAGAGTCAAGGTCTTCACTTACATCCAGCTTGTCTTAAAAGCATCCATTGGTCGACAGTTACGTTAGTTAACCAATCCTTATCGAAATAAAGAGATGGGCCAGTCCCATTGATGGTGTTGGCCTCCCCATCTTGGTTGTGTGCCATAGGTATTAGGTGAGGGAAGCTAAGTCCAGCATCATCCATTTCCTTTGTGAATAGTAAGCATTGCCATACATTCTATTATAGTATGTGCATGCATTAGTGGCAGTGGCAGATCCCGAATTTTATGATAGGTGGGGTACACATATGACTGTAGTCATTAGATTTTATATCACATAATTAATAATTTTTTTGAAAAATACTAAAGATCATTGTTTTATAATGTAAATGAGAGAAATTTGTCAAGTAATACAACAAAAGAATTAAGACCTATAATGAGATGAAAGTAATGAAAATTTTACACTATATCTACTTCTAATTTCCCAATTTGATATCTACAAATCAAAGTGAAAATCAAAATCTAATTGAGAATTGTATTGAAACAACCAAACAAGTCATATTTACACTAGTTTGTTGGTGCTTGAAGCATGATCAGAAAGATGCTCGATTGAGCAACATCAATTGTACATATGATAAGACAAAGGTGAGAAAATAATTATGAATGAGGGACGGAGGGGAATGAAATGGACCACTGAAACAAAAAAGAAGTTATGAAAATAAATAATATCTTTTGATATTAATCTATAACAACAATAACATTAATAAAAGTGTCTTTGATCATTGAAGTTGACAATAAATGTTGTTGTCGTTGATATATTACGGTCAACAAATTATATAGCTAGTTAACCTTTTCAGGAATTTTCTATTCAAACTAGTAATGAATTAGCAACGATTGCTACAAATTTTAACAAAACAGTAAATGGACAATTATTATTATATACTTCATTAGACAATGAAAATAACATTCATCATTAATTTCAAGAGTAAAATATAATTTTACAACGAATAATGTATATTTTATGAAATTAACATAGGATACTGTGGCTACGAACCATTAAATTATCCATTGATGTTACTTCATTTTTTGTAATAACACTACAAGAAAAATGACTTGTTGTCACGGAATGTGGCTATGGAAACTTTTGGCCACGATAATTCCGTGACCACAAGTTTCTCGTAGCCACAATCCGTAGCCAAAGTCTTCATATAAGAGTTGTGACCACGATAAATTCTGTGGCCACTTGTACTGGCCACGACATATTCGTGGCTAGAGAGCTCTCGCGATGAGACTTGTAGCTACAGCTACTGGCCACGACGTGTCGTGGCCAGAACTCAATTATGTGGGCACAAGCTTCATATCCGTGGCCATAGTTCTGTAGCAATAACTTGTTTTTCTTGTAGTGTAACTGTAAGCATTCCACTAGAAGACATTCATACCCATCTTCCATCATTGTCAAATAAAAAATTAGATTAAATTAATTATGAGAGATTAATTGTTGGGGGTGAAAGGTATAAGAATCAATTAAAAGTGGAGATAAATCTTAATTGGAGGATAACAAGGCTAGCAAAGTTAGATTAACAATGTGATTGGATATTTAAGATGGGGCACTTAATTGATGTCGAGGCTTGGGTTATCAATATGGTGAGTGTTCATGGGGCATTTTATAAGATATGGAGTGGAGATTATAATTTATTTGAGGTAGTTGTATTGAGAATAAAGGCATGATATATAGATTACGAAAAGGGAGGGGGTAATGCCCGAGGTAAGCATAGTGTGGGTCTGCCACTGATTAGTGGTAGCTGTTTAGTTAGATCAAGGACTTGTTCATTTGAGGAATAAGAAAGGACATCCCTCTGGTAAAGAAAGAAAAAATTGGGATGAAGAATTAGACTCATACAGATGCAAGAGAATGCTGGAAAATCATGAATAATATTATGTCAAAACATCAAGAGTAAAATCCAAAATATAAAAGCGTACATTGAATTATGATTTCAATACTTTTAATTTGGCTATCATCTTCCAAGAGAGAAAGAGACCAAAATCAAAATGCATATTTTTAGAGAATCATAGCTACAGTTGTTTGTCTCCCCATCGTCAGTTTACTTCTCCAATGGGAAGAGAAAGGAACATGCGTAACTTCTTGCCTTACAAGGACTATAACCGCCTCAATTGCTATTAGTGGTTTGTAATTTTTATTTTCGTCCATTAAAAACTACAAACTGCAATAAGGTATATGACTTAAATTGTCTTATACATTAACCAATATCCAAAAGCCACTTTATTTTATCCATGTTTGATCACTTGATTTTATTTTTGTTGTGACAACATAATGCATATGATGGATCAAAATTTCAACAATCTCTCCCATGGTTTACATATGTTTTAACATATAAACTTTATTGAGCTCAGATATTTATAATCACATATAAAGAATTTTTTTTCAATCATTGATTACACCTGCATAAAACCAATGCAGTCTTTGTCATAAAGTGTGAGTGACTAGAACATCAATTATCATGCATATTGGTATATTCAAATGACAGATAGACTATGGATATTTTTAGCCATGTGAGCCCAGGGTGAACCATTTCTATAATAAATGTTATTATAAATCTTTGATATATTAATAAAGATTATTGATTTATTTGACTCCTTCTATGAGATAAAATGAATCAACGCACTTATAAGATCCTTTAGTACAATTAGGACTATGTACTATAACCATCTTAATAATCATATATCTGTTGATTCAATGATTGAATCATAGAGATTGGTGCTTGGATGATATATAAAGAGTTAGATTGAGGACTCATCAAGCACTTTCAAATGATTGTTAAGAGACGATCTCCAGCCTGAGAAGGAGATGGAAATCCTTCTCTAAATGTTGATATCTGAATTTAACTCCTCTGCATAGAAACAAAGATTCAAAGGTGTGAGATAAGTTAGGTCAAAGGAGTTGACCTGACGAGATCGAGATAACCAAGACCTATATCGTATACTATCACTATATAGATATGCATCCTCTGACTGGAGACTGATGTATTATTATATATCTAAGTATGTACATTAGACATACCATTAGGTTGATAACACCTAATCAAGGTTTATACATCAACGAGATGATGTGCATATAAGGGCATATGAGTAATACGATCTCTCAAAGGGATCATACAAGTTCACTACTGAACTGGAAGACATAAGATCACTCATGAGGTATTGGGACCGATCAAATTCCATACATTGTCGTCTTGCTTTGGAAACATCACAAGAATTTGTATTTATAATATATGCTTTATAAGCATGTAATTGATACAAACTCCTAATGATGGAATGAAAAACTAAATGATAAAACCATGAAAAAGATAATTTAAATATGATATAAAACTTTGAGTTTATTCTAAGTCTTCCGGTATGCAGGATGTATGGGTATTAGGAATAATCAAAGATGATGTGATCATAAACAATTCTATAACTACAACACTTTCATTCCAGGGAGTGATGAACCAGATTTGAATTTTAGCAACTTCGCTCAGTAGATTAGTAATCCAATCTTAGTCTAAATGTTGTACATTGATCTAAATATGATTCGGATGCTGAGAAGATTAAATTTACAGTTTGATTTAGTCAAACATTTTTGAGAGATTTATGAGATCTTGATTTGAGATATGATCTCAATATCCAAATCACTATACATGGAATGTACAATCGCCCTATCATTATCTTCGAGTTTCCATGAAGAAAGCGTATTTTTATTGAGAGAGTTCGAGAATAATTCCATTGCTGATGATATATCTGAGAATTGGGAAATTGATGATTTAATGTGATCTAGTTATCATAAAATAATGTTAATATGATCCATATTATTTGGATACCATGAGAATAGTCATCTAGGATAACTAAATATGATTTAATTATCAAGTATATGATTAGTGTGGATATTATTGTCCATAATAATCATAAATATTATAAATGTGATTTATAATATGTTGAAGAGTTTTAATTGTAAATAGTATTTATGATTTAAATATTGATGTGAATTGGATTCTCATTGAACAATTAATTGTACATTTTATTTGCATTTTATGTTGGATGTATGAATATGATTCATAATTATCAATAAGACGATTGAATTTATCACAAAATATTTGGAATTATTTTGGTAAATAATTTTGCCATAAATTTTGTTACATATGTGAAATATTTGACGAGATATGTGATCTCTTGACAGTGGAAGGAGATAGCATCCATTATTTAATAGGAGTGGATGGCCACCTTGAGTCCTAATTCAAGGTGGTCGTCCACCCTATGAATAAAAGGAGGCTTGTCCTCTTTCCAGTTGCTTCCACATTGATTGATTTAATTTAAATTAAATTATATTAATGAATATTTAATTTATTTTAAATTGATTATTTGTTGTTGCAAATATATGCAACAAAAATCATGACTATTGACTGAAAACACAAAATAATCTACACCATTAACTATTGTATGCACATAGATTGAAATCCATGGACATTCAATTTATTATAAAAGAAAATCTAGACCTACCTCTTTCTTTACAACAACAATTGCAAGAGCAACAACTCTCTTTATTCTCATATATTCCCCTTCTCTCTCTTAATATTGTGGCCATACATCATATTGACCTACAGAGCCTCACAGTTGTCGCTATGTTGTTGTGATGTCGGATCGATTGCTTGTGAATCTCTATCTTCTTCGGTGCATCTTGCTCGTGAGGAAGGCTATCATTTTCGTGGGACTAAATCAGGAGACTTCACGGTTGGATCTTCAACTCGAATTCTGTGAAGCACGCATCTCATCCATGCACCCACAAGTGCATCCTTCGTCGGATCGGACTTGAGACTAAAGATCTCTCCACTTAGAAGCATGCGTGATCGCAAACATGCTTCAAGAGGTAATTCTATTACTCATTTGTGATCTTAAGGAAATGATATAAGAAGTGTTCTCATATCACGTGGTTTCATCTATTTAAATTTTTAAAATTGAGCAGTTCATTACAACCAGTATGACTAGTTACCTTAGATCGTATTTGATGTGATCTACACACTTCCGTGATGCGCTATGTCCTAAACCATTACCTCTATATATCTAGCATGTAAATTACATGAATTGTGATCATAATATGTCAATTTCTAATTGGTCCTACCATGTCCAAATGAGATCAAAAACATGCAAATATTAAAGTGTAAACATGAACATCTTAAAATTCTGTAGGAAATTATTATGAAAGTGTCTATATAAAAGTTACACATAAAAACTACAACTAAAAATTATACATTGTCCTATGGTTGAATACCCATATGAATGGTGTATCATGAGAAATCTTCGGTGATAACCCCTTTGTAAATGAATCTGCAATAGTGGAGTTTGTGCCAATGTGCTCAAAAGAAATTTGGTTGCTTTGAATTCTTTCTTTAACAACAAGATACTTGATCTGTGTATGCTTTTATTTCGAGGAGATCTTGTTGTTATAATACATGACTGCAAATGCATTGTCACAAAATAACTTGAGGGGTCTCTCAAATGCTATCCAAACATGCATTCCATTGATAAAGTTTTGCATATGCATTCCTTGGATGCCTTGTAACATGCTATAAATTCAAAAACCATAGTGGATGGTGATACAAGTGATTGTTTAACACTTTTCCATGAAACGGCTCCTCCGTCAAGTAGATAAATATATCCCGAAGTGGAATGATGATATCTTGACATCCATCAATATATGGATCTGAATAACAAATAATCTAAAGTTGGTGTATTTTCTCTATGTAAGCATGTGATTTTTGTTCTTTGTAGGTATCCCATGACCCTCTTGATTGCTTTCGAATGATCCATTCCATGATTACTCAAATATCTACCTATTATCCTCACAATGTATGCTATGTCTAGATGAGTACAAACGTGAGCATATATTAAGCTCCCAATAATTGATGCATATGGAACCTTTTCCATTTTTTTCTTAATATATAAATGGTTTCGAAAACACTTAAACTAAATTTACCTCTTTTAGATATAGGGATGTATGATGATTCTCATATTCAACATGCTAAAAGTGATCAATTAGGCTCTGTTCTCCAAAATTGCCTATGCATTTAGTCATTTATAGAACATCATTAGTATTCATACATGTGTTAATAATATTCACATTTCATCATGCATAATTACACAAAAATAAGGGAACCAAATATCCAAGTGTAAATTATCCTAAAAAGTTGCTAACTTCCCTTATTTTTAGTTAATTCATCCTAACTTCGATTGACCTAAAACCACCTCCATTGTGTATATATTACTAACAAGAATAAATAAATATAAAAAATGTTAACTTAAATAAATGACAAATAAACCTAAAACTTAATTTCACATCATACGGACTAAAACGTGCATATCTTCCTCGTACAGTGTCTGATTTCAATTTACTTACTTTTAAAGTACTCCATTTTCAAATACTTTCAAAATAAGTCTTATTTCATAAAATTAAGAGATCATATGTAAAATTTGAGTTTTGGTCTATTTTGGGCATTTTATCTTTTTGTTATTTTTAACATGACTTTTTATGACATAATTAACATCTTTAATTAATTTATTCATTATTTTATTTATTCTTTATTTTATATTATTTGATGAAAGTTTTATCAAACCGTATAATAATCATATTCTAGATTAAAACTAAATCAAATAAATTGACTGAGTCCGAGTGACCTTTGTGAGTCTGTACAAAATTCGCGTATTTTGTACTTCTATTTTATTTCTCAATTTTATTATTTATTAAAAATTCAAAAATATATATTAACGTGTAATTAAGTTTCTTGTATTTTATCGTATTTTTCTAGATTTTTATCCCTTATACACTTGGAAAACCACCAAAAATACCACTTTGTACAGATGACCTCTTTTTCTTTCGGGTCCTTGATGAATATCTATTTCATCACCTTTATTCTATCATTTTGACCTTAAAACCCCTAGCTAATGCATTTAAATAACATCAATTTTACAAAATAGCATTAATTATTTATTGCATTTATTGTGTAAATAATACTATTTTTAATGCTGAAATTATTTAATAAAGAGGAGAAAAGAAAAAGAATAAAATATCAAAAATATTTTATGACCCTAAACCCTGAGACCAAGTCAAGAATTGAGTTGGTCGACAAGAAATAAAGTAGGGGAGATAAGCCAAAAATACAATAAAAATCCATTCTATTTATTCTTTTATTTATTCATTTTTGACACATATTTTATTCTTTATGATTTACTCATCAAATAAAGAAAGTTTTTACATGAAAGTTGTAGATAATAATGGAAATAAAAATACAAAATTGAGTTTGTACAAAAATAATACACAATGTACATTGTATATACTAAATAAAAAGCCAAAAACTCAACTTCACAGACCCATATCTTTCAAATAAAAACTCAAAACATATCAAAATTACCTAATTGTATATACTTTTCATAAGCTATTTAATGGTGGTGGTTTCATATTTTTTGGAATTACAGTGTGAAAGTTGGGTTTTTGACCCACATTGTACATTGTATCCAATTAAAATATTCATTTTATTCATTCTCTACTATTTTTACAAATTTATTTTTATAAATTTTAAAAATATAAGTTATAACATATGTGTATATTAAAACCAAAATAAAATTACAAAGAAAATGTAAAATAAAATAAGTCTATATTCATACATAGTCAAAATACCTATAATAATACTGGTATATAAATAAAAGGAGAAAACATTCTTTCATTCTTTACTCTTTCATATTTTTATAATCTTGTAAATATTATTTGTATTCTACTAAAAATATAAACTAAAATAAAACTCAATAAATGCATTAAAATAAAATGATGTATATAATACATAGATGAAATACTATAAGTATACCTATATAATATACATACCTATTTATTTAAGTGTATAAATAATAACATAAAAATATAATAAAAATATATTTGAGCACATAAAAATAACTTAAAAAATAAAAATAAAAGGATAAAATAATAAAATAAAATATATAAATTAAAAAATAAATAACCAAAATATAAGTAAATATAGCTATAAATATACCTTTAAAATTAACTACTAATACATAAAGTCAAAAAAATAAATAAAAATCATAATAAAATATTACTTAAAATAATGACCTTTTTTAGGAAAATCCCGAAAGTTAAGTCCCATTCTCCAAAGAATTATGACCTATTTTTTATGCTGACATACTTGGGTAAAAAGAGAATATGCCTGAATTCAAGTGAGGACTGAGGCTATATGAGTAGGGAATCATTCGGTTCCTTGACAGATTGTGTTGATTAGCTCATTCTCTTTACTCACGAAAGCTAAAACATCACTAACACTGTTTATATCCATTCAAAGTCAAAGAGAATACTTGTTTCTTAGGGATGAGCTGACCTGATCAACCTTCTGAAACCATGTCTGATTTTGTTAGAGCTGAGAGGCTGTTGAAACTACAAAACTCAAGTCAAGTCGACTATTCGAGAAAATCATTAATCCATGGATCAACTCTACTGAAGTTTGTGTATTTGTGTGGTTAGGATCTGAAAACTCAAGACTTTGTGGGTATGTTTGTTATAAACCCTCACCCAATCTATCTTGGCTATTTCCCTATCCTTCATTATTACTTATCTATTTCTTGCTCGGGACTAGTAAGATTGAAGTATGGGGGTGTAATAATTACACGATATGCTGTGATAATAGGCTCAAATTATGTGGAATACAATATCAATTCCTATGTTACAGATTCTAAATTCACATAATATTTGTCTACATTATTCCATGCACATAAGCGCATAAAATCATCATAAAATCAAGGAAACATCTGATAAAATATTATCATCATTAATCATATTTATCAGAGAGAAATTGAGTACACTCATAGAGCACTAATTTAATCAACATATTGACTTGGCTCTATAAAAAAACATCTCTTACATTTTATTGGAAAGAAATGGTGAAGGATGAGAGTGAAAAATTCCCACTCATTAAATATCATACATGCATGTGTACCACCTTTATTCATTCTCTCTTTCTCTTTCCCATTTCCCACAAATTGTAGCCGACCATATCCTTCACATGCATGATAGTCTTTATTGTTTTTGTCTTACATGAAGTTATTGTTTTTGTCATACACGCATGTGACTTTTTACTTCACTTTGAAAAGGTACATATGACTAATATAAATTAAGACCATCCTCCATGCAAATGAAAGAATCGGCCATGTTAATTCCTCTCTTCTCCCCATGCATAAATGAAATTAAATGCTTTTGTCTTTACATGCATGTGACTCTTCATGTTGAAGAGATGCATATGGCCTTTATAAAAGGACCCCATGCAAATGCAAGGCTCCTCCTGTCACAGAGTCAAAATCCTGCTATCGATTTCGACCGATCCTGTGCGGCATTAGCTAACCCATAGCTAACCAGCCTTCCTGAGTAGAACAGTCACAGACGCGCTCCAACTCTTCTCGATACTCCTGGTTGCTAACACACCGATGCTCAAACAGAAGCAGAAGCTCGACTCTATGGATCGTTCAAGAACAATCTCAAGAACACGCTCAAGAACACTCAAGAACGCAACCACACTATCAAAAAAGTACGGGCACAAAGCTCTTCTCTTATTAGAAGGGGAACCGCCTCTGGAGTGGCTGGACACTCTACACTTGTGTGTTTTCAAATGAGCCACCACCTCTCCTCATATACAAGACTTAAGGCAACCCAAGGGACACTCATTATTACATCTACAATAATGATACATAAAGATATAAGAGACCCTTCGAGTTCTTCGGCAACCCTTCGCGTTCCTCAGCAACTCTTCGTCTGCTTGTCTCTTCAACTCCCTTGTTGTCCTTTCGTCTTCCTGCACGGTTGACGCCCAGTCAACCGCCCAGTCATCAGTACACTCGCGCTCCAATGCTTGCTGATGCAGCTTTGCCATAATTCACCAAGTGCCACCGAACACTTGCTCTTGTGCCAAAGGGAACCCGCGGCCTCCAGACCCTCGTGCGGTAAACCCTTCCTTAGCGTTCTCCATGCTAAGGGGATGTCCCCCAGAACTTCGCTATCGTGGCCTCCATACCACTCCCGTACGCGTACTACTGAACATGCTCGACAATGCTCGTACTCAGCACCTGCAACGCTCCATGCCTCCTTGGACCGCCACGCATCAATACAAGATACCGTGCGCCTTCGTGCGTACGCCTCTGTGACCGTACCGCATTGCTCCTCGATGCGTACTGCTTCACTACGTACCGCCCTTCTGCGCTCGCGTATGTACCACTACGTGCATCCACTGTCATGTCTTGCACTGTTGTCTGTACTCGTTGTGCTCGCAATGCTACAAGCACCACGACACTATGCTACCGAGCCAGTGTCCTGTGTGATGCTTCTCCATCACGTATGGTAGAGCCTCCAGACTCTCGTGGATGACCTCCCTGATATCCACATATTTCGGACTCCTCCTGAAGTCCTTGCTCCATCGATCATTCTTGAGCATCCGCTACCGGGTCTGCACGATCATTCTCGATCACGGAATTTGGGGGTGTGACAAGCCTCCCCCACCTGAAGAATCGGTTGTCCTCAACTGAACATCCCCTCTTCAGCTGGCGTCCCGTCATGATCCTCCATCAACTACGCACCTCCTGATGCGGCTCAAGTGGAAGGGTGGTGCAAACGTGCACCGCCTCCCTTCCTGTACTTGGTCTTTTCACGAACCACATCCCTCCATGACTTGGTCTTCATCGTGAAAAGTGGAGCTTCCTCGTCGGCTCCCTTTTTTGATGTATCCCTCCTGGATACAGCAGCTCTATCGCTGGTTTGTGGCAGCTCCAGCTCCACATGTGGAGTACTCACCTCCACGCTTGCTCGTTGATGATCTCCATCGTTCCCTGTAGGCGTCCCCACATCTTGGGAAATGAGCACCTCCTGCGCTCCGAGCATCTTCGGTATCTTGCCTCCTGCAAGATCGTTGGTGGTGTGACTCGTCACCACTCCACCCCCATGGACGTGTAACTCATTGTCCATGCTGCATCACCCTCCAGAGCTCTGCCTTGCCTTCTCGTGCACGGATGTTCTCCTATCCGTGGCTTTGGTTGTGTGCCTCTTGTACATACGTTGGTGCTCCGCATGCACCAGCACACTCATGTGCGTCCTCGATCGAGCCTTGCGCCTCCAAAGCTCTTTGTTGTGGAGTTCCCTCCCTCCACCGAATTTGAAGCTCCAGCTCGAAGTGATGTGAAACGTACCTTACGCATAGCACCAATTGCTCCCAAGCATACCCCACGTTCTTCTTCCTCCTCCTCGTCCGCACGAAGAGAGTTCAGCTTCTCCTTCTTTGGGCACTCTCGCGCCGGATGCGGTCCGTCGCATATGAAGCATCCCTTGCTCCTGGGTTGCTCCTTCTTCTTGGAGTACTCTCGTTCCTCCATTGGTGGATCATGGGCAACGCCTTTGCCCTTGTCCTTCGACCACGCCTTTAACTTGCTGGTGAACTCCTTCTCTTCAGCATTGTGACTTGGTTGGGCCCCATAATCAACCAACGCATCTGCCACCACGATCGCTGAATTCAGGTCCTTCACACCCTACCTCCGCAGTTCGGCTTACGCTCAGCTTTAACCCGATCGTGAAATTGAAGAGTTTGTCATCCTCGGATATCCCCTTGATGTCCAGCAACAAGGACGTTACAATTTCATCATGATGGTTAAGTTTGTTTAAGTTGATTTTGGAAGAAACAATTCTCAATCTTTATATCTTTCTTGCATTTTTGTTGTATTAGTTGTTGTTTAAGTTAAGGTGATAAAATGTTTATTTGGGAATATCTTTTGTTGACTCTAGTTTTTCTTTATAACATGTAATGCAATTCTCCATCCTTATTTGATATAACTTTTACTTAGTAATTTTTCTTCTATCTTAATTTGCAATTCACCCCATCATTTTCTTATTCAGTTGCATTCATGCCCTCCTTTATTTGTTTTAAGTTCTAAAAAGTGTTTCCACCATAGATCACATTCTGTCATATTTTTTCTTTCGTCACAATAGGTTAAAATTTGCATCGAGTTTGAAAGAAGAACAAATATCGCAAATTTACTTGGTCCCTGTGGATTCGAACCTCTACTTGCCGCATACTTATTGCATACACTCATCTTGCTCGTAGTTGTTAATATTATTTGTTTGATTACGATTTTTCGTGGAATAACAACAACATGGTAAAATCATCTTTTTAAACCGCGGAAAATCGTGTCAACATTTTGGCATCGTTGCCGGGAACTAGGCAACATTTGCAATTTTTCTTTTTCATTTAACTTAATTTCAATTATCTAATCTGCGCATTTTCTTGTTTTGCAGGTACTTAGGCTTCAAAAAGAAAAAAATCATTTGTCATTCATGCATTTTCAAACTTGTAATTGGTAATATTTTCTTCCCCACCCTCCTTCTCGGAAAAGCTCGCCACCAGGAGGACAAAACATTACGGATTAGCGCCAGAAGTGCAGGCACTGTGAGCTCCTCTTTCTCTTAGGCATCTTAGGCTTTTAAAAATTTCTGCATTTGTTTGTTCTCCGAACTTAAACCGAAAAAATTAAAAAATACTTCTTCTTTGCATCATCTCTGTGGTCATCTCCCTCTGCTCACTTAAAAGATCACCAAAATGTGCTTTATCACGTTAAAAAGATACAAGCTTGAAAAGCCACCGCAGTGGCCCGAGCAGAAAGCGGACAAAATTTCTGAATGCTTATTTTGATGCACGTGCATGACACAAAAATCATGAGCACATAGAACCCTTAGATAGAGACAAAAATCCTTGATGCTACGTGGGATTGTAGACAGAGATCGTAACTCCTCGACGCATTGGGCACAGATTCTTTTGAGAAGAGCAAATCTTCGATCTAAGTACTGCACCCCAGATCCCCCAGCCGAATTAGGACATCGATTTTTCACAATCTTTCACACCCACCTCATCTTTAAGGACTCTAATTTCTTTTAAAACTTTTGTTGAATCACTAAACTAAAATCGAAAAGATAACCGCTCCTGCGGTAATTTTTCTGTGAGTTGGTGAATCAACAAATTGTCTGGTGTATTGTGCTGTGTATGTTAGGTCTTAGGTTTCCGAAAAATCCATTACAACAATCTGTAGATTACGACCTAGTCTGTAAATCCTACCCGTCTCCTTCGACTGAGAAATCTGAAAATTCACCTAACCTACGAGACATGGGAGCAGAGAAATCAAACACCATGGACCTCATCTTCCAACAAGTACAACTTTTGAGAGAAGAGAATGCGACAATCCGACATACCATAGCTCCTCTCATTCGATCACCACCCATCAACACACGTTATTTCTCTGCAGCAGAGGACACAGTCCATTGGGTCCAAAATCACACCCAGCCCAAACAGCTGATTGAGTCCTTACTGACACAACAAACCTCAGCTGTGGATTTTGATGCTTTGACCCAGGCCATTCAGCAACTGGCTGCAACACAACAAAAGTCCAGCAAGCCAATACACTAAGTGAGAGTCCCAACATACTTGAACGACCGTTCTTGACCACTGCCAAGGCACATTTTGACTGTGAAGATGAGAGAGTGGAATTGAAAATCAATGATAAAGATATTCCTGTGGATCATGTCACCCTACTTCTGGTGACTCTGAAATTGAGGACCGTGGATATATAGAGAACTGTGCTATTCTTGATGTTTTTGCCCCTGTCCATCTTCCCAAAGACCCTCTGGAGGTTAGTCTGAACACCTCACAACTTACTCATAAGGACATGTCTCATCTAGACTCTCCACTTGAAGCACCACCATGTCTTCTCACTGGTCGGAAAATTTTTGAATTAGATGAAACCTGGGAAACACTAAATACTGATCTCAAATTAACTTCAGCCTTGGGTATGCCAAAGATGAAGACATGTTTTGATGATAGCATTGATCCTTCCTCAGACGATTTTGAAAGTTATGAACCTCGGTGTATTAATGATATCGATTGGTCTGAGACAAAAGTTGAAATTGGGGATGGAACTTATGTTTAGTAGGAAGAAGAAACAGAAGGATATACACCATTTGATGATTCCAGATGTGATTTTTCAATTAAGGAAAGTACAGATTTAGAGTTGGAATCTAGGACATATCAGACAATGAGTTGACTTCTTCATACACCAAAACTCCCTTCCAACCAACACATGATGATATGCTGAAGATTTTTTGCGATGACTCGTTCAAAGATGAAATTTCCAATTCCATTACCCCCACCACAAGGAAAGAAGGTCAAATCAATTCAGTCGATGACTATATGAATACATCTTCTACTACCGAGTCTGATCAGAGTTATTTTCTATTCTCTGATCTTTTTTGGGATGATACCAAGGAACTACTCAAAACAATCAAAGAAAATCATCCATTAGCCAATATTCGCCCGCTCCTGGCCTCTGAATTTCCTAATCATATGTCTTGGAAAGAATCATCTTTGTGGCTCAAGAAGAGAACTGAAATGAAATTCACAATAGATGCCATCGAGGATAGCCATGATGATTATTTAAAGGAAAATAATTATTTATCACAATATACAGAGGATCTCATAGAGGAATCAATTCTTGATCATGTAGAGCTCGACTTCAATACATCATATCTGGTCCATGAGCCCTTCACCAGTCCACCCATATCCCTTCCATTACATCCAATCCAATATCAAATTGATTCATCTCTCATTCCGATTCATCAACCAATTAATGTCTTCATTGTATTAGTGAGAGCACACATTTATCAAATTCATCAACCGCACTCTCACATCTGGGTCAGGATATCCATATCATATCAAGAGTTTCATTTGGGTTTTCTGAATACAGCTTCGGCACTCACACGCAACACTGGATACTCTTGATAAGCTAAATCGTCGAGTTGGGACGTTAAACCAACAACATTTTGTGAGTCCACACCCATAGGTATCTTTTCCTTTCTTTGTATCCTTCTCTTTACTGCATTGCATTAGATAAGTATGGGGGTCCGCCTCCACACTTCACCAAAAAAACCAAAAATACTTTTCACAATCACTCACCCCTTCTGATCCTCCTTTTATACCTTATTTTCACCATGAGGACATGGTCTTTGATAAGTATGGGGGGGGTGTCTGCATAGTTTTCAAAATTGCATACTTTTCAAAAGAGACTGCTGGTAACCGATCTGTCGCCTACCGAGACTACTTCTGATGATTTGTCTAATGGATCTAACTCCTTTGAGTCCTCTCACCTTGACGACCCTTACAAGGGTGATCTCTATCTGATTATTCATTGATTAGCATATATTACTCCCCGAGGGTTATCCATGGGAGGATACATCATTTTGTTGGTGCTCGGATTCACTTCTGTTGTCTCCTATCTAGTGTAGCACGAAGTCGAGTCTTCTAATTTCTGTACTCGGTCTCCTCTCTAGTTGTGTCTCCTATCTATGGGAGCACAAAGCCGAATCTTCTATCATTTTTTTGAGATCTCTGACTCATCTGAGTCGACTCACCTTGAGGAACCTCGCAAGGTTGAGCCATATTTGGTGGTGTTCGGTGTGTTTGTGCAACTTTTAGACTTTATGATCGTCGGATATCACGCTGCTTTGTGAGTCTCTTGCTCTTCACTCTTTATACCTTTCTAAGACCATGATCGACTTGGAGGAGTATGTGTTGTTCCTCCCTCCTCCAGATCCTACGGTACCGGCTCTGGTCTCACATTCCATCCTTACGAGCCGATGTTCTGATTCATGCTACCGATTCCTAGTTTAGTTTTTGATCTGTTTCCCCCAGTAGCTGACACCCACTTGACTGTATACCCGGGAGTCTTCTTGTTGTCTGCTTGCATCCTCATTCTCATAGGGAGACGATGACGAGAGTACGGTACTCGCGTATCGGATATAGTCATGTACTTCACCATTCGTACTTGTTGTATATATGTATTGTGTATTATATTCCTTTTTTTCTCCCATATGTCGTGTGTACCCTAGATCTTCCGCCATATCCGTGTGTCTATACTTAGGATGTACCTTGTCCTAAGTATGGGGGGTACACACCGTGTTGATCTTTCTTCGCTTTATTTCATCGCTCTTGTTGTTGCTTATACTTAGGGACCTTTTACCCCAAGTATAGAGGGAGTGATGCGTATATTCTCTACGATCTTTTCATCTATATGTATATCTCTGTCTTTTCTTCTTTTCATTTTCTTTTATCTTTTTCTACAGAAAAGGTGTTGCTCCTTTTTGTCAGTTTTCTGTACTTATGATGTACTTTGTCCTAAGTATATTGGGGGGGTGCACCACGGGATTCATTCATTCTTTGATCCCCTCCACTATCTCCTCTCTTACTGATTTGCTCTTCTATACTTAGCGATATCTCACCCTAAGTATAGGGGGAGACAACCCAAGCCGTGATCTGTTTATTCCCACCTTGACCATCCCTGCCTTGTGTACAGTCTGCTATACTTAGGATTATTTGATCCTAAGTATAGAGGAAAGGTCAAATTCTGATTCATTTATCTCTCCATTCTTTCATTTCTTATTTAGTCATTGTAGTATATGCTTTTCTATACTAAGTACGAGTTATGCCTTCTCTTTTTCTTTTCGATCTATGAAGACATAGCTCATGCAAAGTATAGGGAAGTTGTATATACTCTACATATACTTTAGTCATAACTCGTACATTCGTATTATTAATAAATATGGATAAAAATACAAAATATACATATATAATTCATTAAAAACCAATTAATAAAATAATTTATTCCTCAAATGCTTTTTGTATACATTGATTAATAAATCATGTTAAAAACACTTTTGCAAAATGATTTGAAAAATGGATTGACCAGTTTGAGAAACTTTTTGTAAAATGTTTTCAACATTTCTAAAAATGTTTTGATTTGTAAAATTCTTTTCTTTGTGTGAAATAAAAGTTTTGAAAACCTATTTACAAATGATTTTAAAAATGGTTGTAAAAATATTTGAAAAAATATATAGACCGTGTTTGAAAAATCTTTGCAAAATGGCTTTCAAATGTTTGTAAATATTTACAGAAATTATTGTGTACTATAGTTTTCAAAATTATTTGCAAATAAATTTGAAGGATAAGTGCATAAGTAAATAAAAATAAAATCTATCTATATATATACCTACAAACTAAAATTGTTTACCAACTACATATATATACCTATAAATAACATCTTAAATTCTTTAATTCTTAACTCTTGTAAATAAAATGTGGCACACCCGTTGAAAAACTGCATCATTTTTCTGCATTGAACATAGCATTTGCATAGCATTCACATTCTTTCACATTGAGCTTGATGATTAAACTAGTTAATAAAGTCGAAGATTGGAGCTTGGTTGGACCTCACTACACCTAACTGCACTGGAACCTTATGGGAACTATGTTTAAGGTACTTCAGGTCCATTGGGACTTAATTCTTTAAGACTCAGGGCTTGATTCAAGTCACCTCAACTGACTAACTAGAACTCTTCGAGACGCACGTGTAACATCAGGATTCTAACAAACCCGAACTCGACCCGAATAAGGTCCGAGTAACCCAATAAAGTTGTTAGTCAATACTAAACAACCTAAAATGACCTATTGATCGTGAATCAAAAGTCGTTCGGGTGAAATCGACCGAAAATCGGTCACTTCGTAATGCGTGCCGCGAAAAGCCGCGACGCAAATTCAGAAACTGCAAAACGAACCGAGATCGCCTAAAAATCCGATTCGACAAAACAAGACCAAAGGAATTGACCGTTCGCCAATCGGATATCGTATGATATTTTAAAATCACAAAATTTAATCTTAAACAAAAAGCGTATCCGAAAATTTCGGCTACTCAAAACTCGATCGGAAGTATATCAACATACTCATATTGATCGTCGTTCCGAGACGGTCAAAACGAGATATTATGCGTCAAAATCCGAGGCCCGAGGTGTAAATATGATTAACTTTTATATATCAAACGAATGGTTTAAAAAAATAATAAATAATTTCTGATACAGATGCTCGGTTAAAGGAAAAAATAAAAAAAACTATTGTAGCATACAGTCACAGCAGAGACATATGGCCTCTAAATATCTTCTCCACTTGTATTCTTGTGACACCACTTGGCAATAACTAAGCCTTATTCCCCTCTATATATATCAGCCTTTCCTCTCTTTATTTCTTGCCACTTTCTCTCAAGATCCAACGAGAGAAAGAGATCCTGCAACTTCTGTTTAGCAGCAAGGAAGCTGCTGATTTCTTCTTCTCTTGAAGCTCTTACTGCAACCTCCTTCTTCCAATTGCTACTGCAAGTTTGCTGCTGCCCAGGCCTCTTATTGGAGCTGATCTAAGGGCAGTTGGTACTGTTGCAGCCCTACAGCTCTTGAATTCAACAGTTGTTTCAAATAGAAGCTAGAGAAACCACTATCAAAGCACCATTGCATGCAATTAATCCTTCAAACTTGGAGAAATCACAGGTACATCCCTCCCCTCCCCTCCCCCTTGCTGCCATGCATGCTCATTTCACTTAGATTATATGTACAATCCTTCTCCCTTTCTCTTTTGCTGCAACTCATGTGTTTTTGCACAAATTAGTTCATATTGGTTGAGGACTTGGGACTGAAATTAGGAAGAAATTAGGGATTTTATGCCATGAACAATCTGGAATCCTGATAATTTTTCTATCATTCTTGTTTATTATACAATCTAAATCCCACTTAATTAAAAATAAAAACAAAAGAAAGGGAATAAAGCCTTTTCCAGGAAGGTTAGCAAAAGCATGGCTGTGCACATAAGGAGTGTTTTAAATAATCCATTTTGACTTTTGCCATCCCCTCTTTTAATCATGTTCTCTCTCATCCTACTTAATATCTTGTCTCATCCGTACTCTTCAAATAGGATTTGTGTGAACTGATTGCTTTGTGTTTATGTAGGGTGTCACATGCATGCATCTTGCGCATACTAATGTTAGTTTAATTAAATTGATTTCTCAGAAAAATCATTTTCTGATCCTGTTCTTTGCCACCACTGCTTTGTAGTTGGTGGATAAACCAGTGAGATTTTTCTTCCAAAATCTACTTGGTTACCAGTAATGCTGTGAACTAGTACACTCCCTTTTCCCCTCCTACTTGCTGCCAATGCATGCACAATTAGACACTATTGTATAATCCTATATTCCCTCCTTTTTGCTGCTATACGTGCACATGTAATCCTATTCTTATTGCTTTTCCTTTCTATGTTAAAGTGAAAAAAAATAGTTTGACCACGAAATTTTGATAAAACAACATGCTCTCTCCCAGATTTTCTCTGTGTGTAGATTCCGTGTTGTTGTCATTCTTACTAATCTAAGTATTTATTGTGCCTTTTATGTGTAAGGTTCAGTGGATGAACCGTAGATATGAAAAATCTGGAAATTAGACTACTATTATTCAATGTATATTTCTCCTATCAAATTAATGACACAAAGATATTGAAACTGACAAGATATGGGATGATTATATATATAAAAAATATAGTCTGGAATTATAAACATAATGTTGTTTGTGTATAATGTTGTTTGTGTGTTTGTTTTATTTTTGACACTTGGATTAAAAAATTTGCACTATTCAATTTCATTATGAGTATATGAGAATTTCTTGATGATATTCCCAATACATACATACCATATACAATTTTCCATACACTCTATGCATTAGTTGAAAATCATTCTACTATTATTTCTTGTGTGTTTCTCCAGGCAAAATAATGATGCAGAGATATTGAAACTAACAAAAAAGGGGATGATTAATAAATGTAATTCTTGAATTATAAACACATTGTTGTTTGTTTATTTATTTTTATTTTGTCATTGGATTATATTCACACTATTAGATTTCCTTATGAGTATTTTGAATTGTCAGTACAAGTAATGGTCAACTATTCGAATTTGGAAATGGCAATCATAAACTTGCATCTTTATGCTAACTGGGCGCATTCATTATGTTAGGTGTGCATCATTTCATCCAAGGAAGAACCGGGTTGTTTGGGTCTCTTGGGATCAGACTATTTATGTTTGAGATAAAAGATAGTTATAAAAAAAAGGAGAGAACCTAGAGGAGCAAAGTCAACCCTAGAAGAGACGAAATCTACATCTACTACATTTATTTCAAAATCCTAATAAGCACAAGTCTCTTTGAACTCAATCAGTCCTTCTTATCCATGACTTAGTTGTGTGTTTGAAAAGAGATTAAAAACATCTTCTAGGAAGAATAAGTGTTGGATTATGTATTAGATAATTTGCTTCTAGGAAATGATAACATGTGATCATAAGGACTTGATTATCTCCATTAATTACTCTTTAGATACACTCTTCTAACTATAAGATCATTATCGACAAAAAGATCTAGATCTGTATGGTCAACAACAGCAAATATTAAGAAAAGAGTTGAAAGATCAAGAAAGTAAGGATAATGGTGAATTAGTGTTGTTTGAAAATTATCAGTGTTGGTCAAGGTGACTTTTACACCTGACCATGCGAGGGTGCGGTGACCCTCAACTGGGCGGAAGATAGGAAGTCCAGTTAGGGCAGCGACCGCCAAGTGCGCGGGTCTAGGATCCCAGTCCCTTTTCGATTTTTACGCGAGCTCGCAGTGTTTTTACGCCTCGTTGGGATCCCGACTTTAGACCATTCCGCTGACCCTTTGTTTTAGGATACCCAAGCGGGGTATCCTGGTTTTTCAGTTTTACGTACGAGCTCGGTTGCCCGTACTAGTCGGGCTGTTTTCTAGAGCGACTTTTCCGGGAAGTCTCTCTCACCCGTCTCAGTGGCGTAGTTTGGGAGTAGACCTATCCCTCTATTGGACCGCGCTTCCAGATAGAAGGCGAGACGGAAGAGCCCTTTGTTGGCTTCTTCACCGCTTGAGCTTTATTTCACCAACAAACTTGGCGATTCTACATCCAAATCCTCCATATCTATATCTACATCATCTAGAATTACATTCGAGGCTGTTGCACTGAGGTTTGAAGGGATTGATTTTACATTCAGATCATTCATATCTATATCTACATCCTTTAGAGTTACATCTGAGACAGTTGCACTTGAGTATTAAAGGGATTACAATCAAAGTTGAGTAAATGGAAGTAACTATAATCTAATTTGAAATCTAATTAAGCTAGTGGATGTGTTGGGAACTTAGTTAGGATGCATTATACTACACCGCATATCTACGGAGGGACCCCAACCCTAAGGTACTTTTAATACCTTAGAGTCATAGTGTGAGGTTATATAAAGACCAAGACCACAGACTATCCACTAACTCAAAAAAAAGGTAAAGAGACTTAAGAATCTAAATAAATCAAGAAACCTTTCCAATCTCAAACTCTTCCATCATCACTCACAAACATGATCTCTAAAGAAAATGATGTTATATACTTGCACACATACATTCATGAATATTGAACTACACTATAAATATGTCATATATGGGGAGTATTGTGTTAATGGGCAATAATGAGAGATGCTTGCACACAACTTGAAAACCAATTTTACTTGAGCAAGTAGATGCAAATTTTACTTGTTCCACCTTTCTACTTGTTACTTTTGAACATTTAAATGCCTGTTGATTTTTTTTATATATAAGCTTATGGGAAGTACCAGTGCCCGCTGATGCCTTTTCTTCCTTGCACGCTTGGCAAGCAAACAGCCTGCTGTTCAGTAGCAGCTTAGTAGCTATACATGGTTCCAGGAGATAGAGTTTATACCCGACGGTATGGTTTATTGTGTGTCAGTTTTTGTTCATGTATTATATTTCTTTCTCTTCAGTTAGATTTTTGGGAATTCTGTATGTAATGTCAGTCACTGTACATGTTGTAAATATATGGAAATTAATGAAATGAGATTTTGATGCCAATTGTTCTATTAGCTTGTGGTTATGAATGTGGATGTGAAAAAAAATCCCTGCTTTTCTATAACTTCTGCGATCTCATGTGAATAATAGTGCAAATGTGTGATTAACGGGTACCCGGATCCTAAGGGGTTCTTACAGCACGCATGACTCTTGTCGGTCGTGACCTAACTTGGACACTTGCACCTTCCACTTGGCTCAATTCAATTGGAGCAGTGAGAGGATTGGATTTGTTGGTCTGAGACGTACACAACGCCTAAGGTCGACCGAACTCTCGCACCTCGACCGCCACTTATTGTCGACGCCCTCCGCCCCATACCCCCATAACTCCACTGCCTCATTCACTGTTGGATCGAGGGATGCCGTTGATCCAAGGGTCTGCAAGCCTCCATGTCGATATTACCGAGCCTCCCTCTAGACCTAAGGCTCGGGTCATCCAACTGCCATCAAGCCTCCACGTGGCTCGTTCCCGAACCTAGGCCCAAGCCTAAAGGTCCGAGCATCCCCAACTTCCAGAATCTACCATGTGTAGGCGTGTCTCCCAAGCCTCTGCCTCGCAGCCCGAGCCTCAACCCCACCACTCCCAAGTTACATGTGCATGTGCTTCACACGTGCGTGGGAGGGAAATTTCACAGGTACCTCTGAATGTTACAGAAATGGCAAGAATACCCCTACCGGGGGTAATTTACATAAAGTCCTCTCTGACTTTTGGAAATTGAAGATAAGTCCTCCCAAGGACCCGTTGGAGAGAGAAATAATTATTTTTATTACATTTCAGTTCCTGCTATTTCAGTTGATCATATCTTTTGCATCTGAACTTCTATTTTTGCATACATTATGTCATTTTGAAGTTATTTTTGTGCTTTATCACTTTGCATAATTTGTGGACAGATATGAGGTAATTTAATGATGATTATTATTTGTAGATTTTTGTTGACATAAGCAGGCTCAATTATCGACATAATTTGTGATATTTGATAATGAGAAATTTTTGACCTTATCTAGAGGGATTTGATTGAAGATATTTAATTCAAAGAACTTTATTGTGATTATAATTGATTATATTTAAGAAATTCATCTCTGCAGGGGTTTTATTCAAGGCGAAAAAATTAATTATTATCGTTAACATATTTTGCGATAGTCAGTGGCAAATGATTTGGAGAAATTGGATCTGAATACATGAGTTTAATTAAGATTTATTCTTTATTATTGTCCACTATTTTAGGAATTAAATCTCGTGAATTTTGAAGATAGATATTTTGCCTCGATATTATCATTGATCTATTTAGCATGCGGATGAATCGATCTATTGTCTCCTTTGCATGCATACTGGGATTAATTTGAATATTTCTCTTGAAATTGTATCTTCTAATTTGTGATTAACTTTCTAGGATATTAATCAATATTTTTTTATTAAAATTATAAATCACAGATCCTGCTCTTCATTATTCTCTCTGTATATTTTCATTTTCTTCATAGGGCATCCTCATTATTGCATTATATTATATTTTCTCAACACATAAATTAACCGAGCATTTAATTAATTATTTAATTTAACACCACACAACTAAAAATCATCGTTCCCTGTATTCGATCTTGGTAGATTGCCAAGTAAAAATTTTCCACAATATTCAAAATTTCTGGTTTTTGATCGATCAAAAATTGTCTCCTATACTACAATTATCGGCAATTAAAGAGACGGTTTTCAAATTCATCAGATGGTGTCGTTGACAAGGAACGATGTATTTTTAGGGTTTTAAATTAATTTCTGTAATTAATTTTTGTGAAATTAATTTTTGTGTCATTTTTTATGCATTTTATTTTCTGCATTATATTTGCATATTGCTCTCTCTCTCTACATATACAAACTGCATCTTCTCTCTTTGCAGATAGCTTGGAGCGATTTTTGGATATAATTCAAGGATCTACACAGAAGAATGAATTTTAATTTTACGAGAGGGAGCTTAGATAGTTTAATTTTCTGCATTACTCATGGGGTCCATCTCTCTGAACCCTCCGATCTGTAATAATCTGAGTAGACTTCTCTGTGGTGTGTCGGGTTTGTTCCAACCCCGTCTGTGTGGTTGGGACCAACTTGAATGGCATAGAAATTAGGCACATATAAGCTTACTTAATTATTCTTTATTGTGCTCGTAATTCTTAGGCCACACTTTCACTAAATATACGCAATGTAGATCGTTCAACATTAGCCAAATTGAAATCAATTCTTCCCGCTAATAGAATTAGCTGCCTAGGATGTTCTTCATCTGTGCATATCATTTAGTGAAAATTTAGATTTCTTAAGTGAGAAAATAGGACTCGTTAATAATGGCCTAACAAATAGGCTCACTATCACCAAGGCGACTACTCGAATACTCTCATTATATCAATAATTAACTCATACATATAATAAAGCAATTAATAGTAGGAGTTAAAATTTATTATACCCTACTAAGAATGTATATTGGCAAGCAAGTAGGGATCGAACATATGGACCAAGTAGAGCAGATGAGATAAAAAATATCAAAGCGCAAATTTTCTCTCAAACACTTAGCCAAAAATAATTTTTGTGGGTTTTTTATTTTTATTTTTTTATTTTTGTTTTATATTTTTGTATTTTGATTTTTACTTTTCTATTTTTATACTTTATTTTTATATTTTTATATTTTTTACTTTCTTTTTCTTTTAATAGATAAATAATATAGTAGTATATTTACAAAAAGAAAAGAAAGAAAGTGTGATCAGGACATTTGGATTGAAATTTGATCCAATGGTCTTAAAGAGTGGTGTCTAAAATTGAGTAGGGGAGACGTGGTGGCTGCAGAAGCTACCATGTGTCATCACCAGAAAAATTAGAATAATTTATAAAAGGAAAGTCAAAATAAAATAGAAAGTGAGCTCAATTAAAAAAATCCTTCACAAAAATGGTCTGTCTCAATGAGATTTATAAGTTTCATAAAGGGACAAAGTCCAAACGACATCATTTGTACAAACTATTTTTTGGTGGTATTTTATGTATATAAAATACCACATTTTATATTTTGCGCTCTTTTGTGATTTTTAAATTAAATAAAAATTCAAAATAAAATCAATTAAAATACAATAAACATTTTTATACAATAATCTAATTTTTTGAGATCTTTAATAATTGAGAAAAATAGATGAATGAAATAACAGGGACTTATGTACGTGTCGTGCTTTATATTAAGACTCAAAACATCTATTTTTATTTGATTTCTGTAGTATTTTGAAATCGAATTTTTACACATTTTATTAAAACGCAAATCAACAAAAATAAATGGAAAATAAAAAATAAAAAAGAGCTAATTTTGTAACACCCCAAATATAGTCCTACATTTAAAACTCACAAAGTATATGGGCATGTTATAAGTGGTGGACATTACTACATGAAAACTTTGAGCTCAAGTATGTTGAATGGTTGTTGATGGAATCATTTGTCCTGAGTCTAATAAGTTGTCGGGATCAATTTTCTCAATAACTGTCGGTGACCTAGACTCCGGACGTTAATTTTTTTAGAACTAGAAATTTACATATATTTGTGTATTAAATTGATATAGTGAATAAAATATAAAATGGTACTATTTCATCAAACCCCATCACACATCTCATCTTAGTTCATGGGATTAAGTATTGTCTATTACAACCCTTACATGGAAAGATATGTGAGCAATCATTTCCACACAATACCACAATTTTAAAGAGCATTTACATAAAGTCCCTCAAAGGAAACATATAAAAGCTCCAATTTTATACTTTATTTTTCTATGGATTTAATGGGACTGCCTCCTTGGGGCAGTCAACATGGCTGCCTCACCCCTATTTCCGGCATTTTTTATTTTTATTTTTTGAAAATATCGTCATGTATATTCATCCTTATATCCCTCCTATATGTCATTCAAATTTCGTCAGAAACAGAGACTCCTATGCACTTCATCTAAAACATGTAATTTTAATGGTAATAGAACTTCTGTAATCGTACTTGTTCTAGATGGAGGGCATATGAATCTTTGTTTCTGATGAATTTTGAATGACATATAGTAAAGATATATGGATGAATATACATGGTGATATTTTTCAAAAAAAACAAAAAAACACCGAAATAGAGGGCAGGACACCATGTTGACTGCCATATGGAGGCAGTCGCATTAATATCTATTTCTATTACCTGGTTAGATGCGCAAAGAGATCTTAACCACATGGTAGGGGTGTTCAACATATTAGGGTCGAATGGGTACCCGCTCCGGCCCGTTAATTTGACCTTAATTTCATGGGTACCCATCATAAAATATCCGGGTCAGGTACCCGACCCATCAAATCGGAATGACCCGGTGGAATTCCCGTGGGAAGAACTGGGTATCCGGTTGGATACCCCGCACTTGTTGAACCTTGCCCTGCACGCTTGTGTTCCTTCACGATTTTAGGTTGCTCCATGCCGCTCGGCTCGTCTGATGCAGCTACCTTCAAGGCTTCCACGCCTTGCTACTCACTGTAGCTCTTTGCCTTGCCGTCGAAGTGGCCTCAAGCGTCGACGCAGCTACAATCCTCCCCCGTGCTTCACCACCCGTTGTAGTTTTCTCGATACAATAAGGTTTTCCTCCTCCGCCCTCTCTTATTCTTCTCTTACTTACTATATTATCATGGGAAGAGCCTTCATGGGATCGATATCTTCATGTACCAGTAATTTCAATCATTGGTCATTTGTCACTTCCTTTGTATTTGATTTTTTTAACTTATGTTGCTATGAGATTAAAATATCAGTTGTATGTGTGACTCGGAAATTAAACTGTGAACTTGAAAGAAAGAAAAGGAGAGATGTATGTGATTTAGAAATCACGTTGTGAACTTGAAAGAAAGAAAAAAGAGAGAGGAATCAGCAGCTTTGATTTCGGGAGATATTCCACTTACGTTGTGATAGCATCAAAGATGGAAATGGTACCAAATGGCACGGATGTGGCTTGGTTAAGCAATGGGATGTTGATTTATTTATTTCCTTGCAGGATACTTATTTTTTCCAGTAAGAACATACATTTTCGAATCCGATCTCATGGGAAAACCTTCTGATTCATGTGTATATACTTTATTTCTCACGATTGACCATCTTGTCACTAGATTTAAGTTCCATGTAGAATGATTGGTTATATCATAGAACCTACAAACCAAATCCAATTAACAATTATGTTGATGTTTCAGTTCTGGTATTTCTGAAATAGGAATTTGAACACTTTGTTGCAAGAGAGAAATCCTTCTGTATCGCAGATTGCCGGTTCCCCCAGAATCTCGGCGACGAACACTGCGAAAAATGCTACTCCGAGGTGCCTAAGTCGAGCCAGTACTCCATCTCCCTTTGTTATCTCTGTGTAGTTCACGATCGGTATCACAATTTCCTGGTCGGAGTATGAATAGGGCAATGCTCATGAGAAGAGAATAACTATACAGTTTAAGCTCTAAATAATTCTACTGCATATGAGCAAGAGGTATAGTTTTTGTTGTGGATATTGTCTGTGAAGTATGGGAAGATCAAATATGTCTGTTATATATATTTGGAAGAATGAATAACATATATAAGAGGTGTAGTTTTTTATGTGTATATTTGTAGTGACCCATGGGTACCCGCAGGTACCCGCTATCCATTCAAAACCCGTTGAAATGAGTCGGGTCGACCCGTTGACCTATAATTATGGGTCGGAGCGGGTCACGATTGAATGGGTCGGTACCCGCTCCATGAACACCCCTACATGGGACTCCGTCTCCTCCTGCCACATGCCTTCATCTTCACCTCACATAATCGTGCACGTCTATTACAACCCATGTAAAGACATCTTATAATAATTATTTAATGATTAATTTATTCTCAACTGTCGTTTTAAGAACTCCCTCAACAATGTCACGATGTCAACAAGCCTTTACAAAATATATATGTCCCATTTTAGTCCATACATTTATGGAAAGAGTAGACGTTGCATGGTTCTCTCCGCCACTTAAATCGTTACTAGTGTATAACCCTCACTTCGCGGAGGAATCAAAGAAATGCCATCGAAAGTAGTTATTAGTTTCTTTCATGGTGGAGCATATACTTTCTGTAGATTGGGGGAAGATGATCCACGACTACCTGCATAGAAAAATTCAAGAATTGTCATTCACAATCGAAGTGGGTACTGCATGATGTTATGATGAACGCTCATCGAAATCCTGATGGCTGATCCATCAAAATTTGGGTCCAATACCTCGTAAGTGCTTTAGTGTTTTCCTAGAGTGATAATATTCTCACGTTAAGCTTGTTGGCATCATTCCTTAGCAGGGGCGTAGCAATCCACAGTCTACTGCCATGAATGCAAAAACATTTATCAAAGATCTGTATCTGATAGATTCTATTAATTAGACATTTATCAGAATAACAACTTTAATTAAGATAAAACAATTCCAACAAAAGTATAGATCGAACAGAGATATCAAGATGCAAAATTTTCCCTGCAACTTCATGGTATCAACTGGAATTTCCTAACGATTGCGGCCTCCACTCCTCGAGAAAGAATGCAACCACAGATGGTCATCAACAGTCCCTGTAGGTAGACCCTCTGAAATGTTCGGTGGTCATCGGGCGCCAGTGCGAGCTCAACAACTGTGAGCGTTGTTGGGTGCTCGGAACCTTATTCGGTATCGAAATCAGCTCATTCTAGGTGTTGATTGGTCTTGCATCAGGTGTGAGTCGAGGATGCGAAGGTATGCGATGTCTTGACAGCGATGCGGGGAAGTATTCCTGAAACTGAGTGGTGGAAACGACATAGGCTTGCTCTTCAACAATGCATGGAAATGTTTTCAAATGTAAATGTGAAAACAACATAGCCCGCTCTATCTTTCTGCCCACGTCGGTTGATCCTTCCCCTAGGAGGAGTTCATCGGTGAGGAGGATGCCACAAATATCTACCACTTCCCAACGGCGGTCACGTAAGATCTGAGCATGATGATACATGGGAGCTCCACGATCATGGTAGAGAGGGGCATGGAGCTCGGGCAGGGGTGTTGAGGTGGATGAGGATGGGGATGGGAGGAGGTGGAGCCGAGGTCTGCACGGAGACAGGAGCTGAGAGGGTAGGCAAGGGAGGAGAAGGGAAAGGAAGACTAGAGGCGATGGCGGTGAGGAGGCCGCAACAAAGTTCTATCGCCTCATCTCAATCAACCCGTGGCTTCGGAGACCGGTGCCTGGAGAGCGAGCCCTCACGACAGAGGAGGAACGTGAGGATGGTGTTCATCCCTATGTAAGGAGCTCTCCATTTTTGTAGCCAATCGTCGATAGCGTTGCGGTAAGGAGGAAAGGAACTCGAAGGAAGCCGAGGGGGTTGGTGGTGTCAGCAGTGGGGGTCGGAGCCGGATGGGCATATTAGAGACATGGTAGAAAATGGGGAGATAGGGAGAAGGAAGACCTAACTCATTTTTTTGGTTGAGATGTTGTTAGATTAGGATGACATATAGTTAAAGCTGGGGATGGATATAACATGAGAAGACAAAAGGTTAAAGAATGGAGGAAGGGTAGATTATACACGTGTCACGAGCCGGTGAAAGAACCCAGCTTTAAAGTATGTATATAGATATAGATATATATAGATAATAGCAAAATATGATATTCAGATTTTTTCATACAAACCACAATAAATGCACTCTATTTCTCATGTAAATTGTCTTTTTTTGAGGAGGGACAATATTTATACTTATCTCAAAGAAGAATATGTTATGTTTATCCTGAAAACATAATCTCGGGGGTTACATTATTACGATATCCGTTATGTTTGAAACACAACATGAATCCTATACGCACACCCATAAAATGCCTAATAGATCTAATCAAATTACAAACCATGCCATACACTTCATTGTTGTAAATTAAAATGAATAATATTGCCACGTTTTTGTCCAAACGTTTACCTAAAATGTAAAGCATCAATGCACCTAATTCAAATGCCAAAGAAATTATGACATTTTCTTCTCGGCTGCAACTTCTCGGAGGTACTTTTGAGTAGATCTCGTCGGTGTATGTGGATGAAGATCATAGACCGTCGTATCTTGGGAGTGGATCGCAGTACCCTTCGCACTGGTATTGTGGGGGTGAAATCCTCTCTAAGGACAGTCCATTACATGGATGCTTCGGTAACTTCTGATCTAATCTATTTATCTTTTTCTTTACTGTAATTCATTTATTGCTTTGCCTTTTCTGGATCATGCCCTGATTTATGCTTCCGATTTATTAATTGGTTCATGTATGCATTGTGTAATCAGAAAATGAATGGGAAACTTATGATTACCATTATGTTAAACGTTATTGTTTCTCTGATAATTCATTTCGATCCGTGTAATTACTGTTTATTATACGCAATGATAACCCTGGATACAACAATCTTAGAGAGGATTTCTAGAATGAGATTTAAAACCATATCGGAAACAATGTTAAAATTGAGTGTGGATATGACGGGTATGCCTGAAAATTTCGGTGGTCAGAATTTCAAGCGTTGACAACAATGCATGAAGATCTGGTTAACTACCATAGGACTAATATCGATACTTGAAACTGATTGCCCTACGGTAGAAAAAGAAAATCCCTCACCCGATAGCCAAAAGGAGTAATCTACGTGGAAGAAACGCGAACGTATATATCATGGTTGCATCCTGTTGGCTCTGTCCAACACGTTGTTCGATTGTTCATCCACGTAAACTGCGAAGGGGCTATGGGAAGATTTTGATTGGAAGTATAATACCGAAGACCTCGATATTGAGAAATACTCCATGGCCAAATTTTAAAAGTTTTCCATGACCGAAGGGAAGTCGGTATCAGAACAGGCACACGAGTTTTTACTTCTGCTCCATGATTTAGAAGATGTCGAAATGAAACTTTCAGGAAAGTTTCAGGACATGTGCATCATGGAAAAATTCTCTAAGCCTTGGGAAGACTTCGGTATGACCCTGAAACATAGGAAGGGAAAATTTTCTATGGATGATTTGATGGTGGAAATTACCATAAATGGGGAACACAGGAAACAAAAGCCAGTGCTTCCTGTCGATATTCAGGCTAAGGTAAATTTCATAAACCTCAAATGGCAATTATAAGAAGGAAAAGGGTAATAACAACAATAAAATGAAATCAAAGGGCAAGATCCAGAAAAAGACAAAGAATAAACCATGTTGGCACTGTAATCAGGTTGACCATTGAAAGAAGGATTGTCTGTCTTTTAATGCTCAACCTAAGGCTGCAGATGGGAGTCCATAAGTGAATATGATCACTATGGGACTTGGGGCTAGCGAGGGGTATGTCTCTGTAAAACCTGAACTATACCATATTCATGATCCAAATAGTGGCTCGTGGATACGGGAGCCAATGTAAATATTTATTCTGACATAACTTTATTTTCTTCTTATCAGACCTACAGTGGTGGGACTGTAAAGATGGGGAACGATTCTGCAGCCGATGCTAGGTGATGAATCCACATTTCATCATCTTTATTCAATCATTTTGGCCTTAAAAACTCTAGTAAATGCGTGTAAATAGGCTTAATTTAGGCATTTTAGCATTCATGCATCATTGTGTAAATATTGTATACAATGCGGTTTTTAAAGCCAAAATTATAGAATAAAGAAAAGAAAAAGAAAAAGAATAAAATATTGCAAATATTTTATGACATGAAACCCCGAGACCTAGGCATCTCAATGACTAGGTCGACAAGGAATAAAGTAGGGGAGATAAGGGCCAAAATACAATAAAAAATACATTTTATTTCATTCATTCTTTATTCATTTTGGGACCTATTTTTGGTTCCACTTTTTATACTTCAAATAAAGAAACTTTGTACAAAGTTGTAGATAATTAAATAAAGAAAAATACAAAATTCATTTCAAACAAAAATATTATACAGATAAAAAGTTATGATCTGAATAAGATTCCAAAATCCCAACTTCCCAGACTTGTATCTCGCAAATAAAAACTCAAAATATACCAAACTCACCTTTAACTGTATATAATTTTAAATAAGCTATTTAATGAAGGCAGTGTCGCATTTGGCGGAGCTACGGTTTGATAGTTGAGTTTTGGACCCCACTTGTATACTTCTACAGATTTAAATATTCATTTTATTATTTATTCATTATTTTCATAATTTTATATTTTCATAATTTTGTAAATATTATTCATAATATGTGTATACATTAAAATAGGAATAAAAACATAGAGAAAACATAAAAATAAAATACCTAATATACAACACATAGGTATAACACATGTACATATACATATAGAATTGATACTTCTATTTTATTAAGTGTGTAAAAGACATCAGAAAAATAAAAGAAAAATATATTCAAGTACATAAAAATGTTTTCTAAATTTACAAAATAATAGACAAAAATAAATAAAGCAAATGTACAAAATAAAAATAAAATGATAAAATATATAGATATATATACACACACACACACACACCTATATATAGACCCAAAAAGGTAACTTGCATTTTTTATACCTCATAAAATAATTAACAATCATAATAAAATAGTTTATAAAATAATAAATATTTTATTTAATAATCAAAAATTAATAAATTCATTCAATAATTTAAATTGAATTAATAAAACATTTTTTGCAGGATTTTCCTGGTTGGTCCACGTGGACCAACTAGGTGGCTCTGACAGTTGACCAAAGGTCAACTGCTGTCCCTCTCCTGTTCTCGTCAGAGACCTTGGTTTTCCCCCGTCTTTGCGGACTTTTCGAGGATCCATCTTTCACCATTTCATGATGATCTCTTGAGGACTTTTGTTCCCCAGTCATCGAGGAATCACGCCCAAGCGTTTTTTTGGGGATTGGATCACTGATCCACCCGTTGTTCTTCGATTCTTGGAGCCCCATCGTCAACCATTGAAATAACCACCCATTCTTCCCTTCCTTCTTTGAACTGCCCCTTGGCCTAGCTTAGACTTCCAGGTTGCTTGTTGATGAGCTCCGGTGACAGGGGAGCACTCCCAGCACCCTGTTGAGGTACAGCGACGCCTAGAGGCGTGTTCCATCACCTCTGGCCAAGCTTGGCCGTGAGGTATCCACCTCGGGTTAACCATCCTTGAGGTTCGCATTTTTATTGATTTTTCTTCCATATTTTCATTCCCAGTAGCTTTAGCATCCTTCTACCACCTTCCATTACGCCTAAGATCCGTCAACTCGCCTTCGCCGTCACCTCACCGGAGCTAACTCCAGTGAGCTTCTCCCCTGTCACTCCCCACCTTCTACAGCTGCTAGGTGGGGCGAGGAACTTTACCCTCGCCTCCCTTGACCATTTTTTGCAGGTCGCAGGAGTCATAGGACCCCCGTGGGGGGTCGATTTTGGAAACGCGAGGTTCCTGGACCCCCATTCCTTCTTCGACTCAGCCGCGGAGCATCAGAGCTCGTCAAGCCATTTTAGCACCGTTGGTGGACCGAGGACACTTCCAGGCTTCATTGGAGGACTTCTGCGGCGAGGACAACGATCGGAGCAGCGCCATACAACCAATTGAAGTTCGGTCGGTCGTGTTCTTCCCTGTTCTTCTAGGGGACTCTACGACCGTCTGATCGAGCTTGGATTCCAGACGCTCCAGCCACCGTCAGATCTTTCATCCCTCCCGTCGATCGCTGCCCAGATCTTCTAATCTCCACCGTTTGATTGCGAAGACACGATCTGGGGCTGACGCATGGATAAGTGGCTTCGGCCAAGTCGTTGGATCACACCTCGTGCGAGGGTATTTTGCAACCCAATGCTTGCACCTTTTTGTGTTTAGTAAACAGTCATTAAACTTTCCTCTGCCTTTTATACTTTTGTAGAATTTACAATCGGGACCCTGCGTTTTTGTAATATTGCATCCAGGCCCTTGCCAGGCTCACATGCATGGCGCGTGAGCTATGGCAATTTTGCACGTCTAACCCTCGCATTTTTGAGTATTAATTGTTAGTCCAGAAAGTAATCATTAACATTATATATTTTTGGATAATTTGCTAATTAGCCCTTAAGGTTTTTGCATTTGCGATTCAGTCCTCCCCAGGCGCGTGCGTGGCACGTGCGCTGGTGCACTTTTTGCAGAAATACCCTTGTGGGTCTGTCTTTTTGTATTTGGTTCAGGAACTTTGTTAATTAGTTAAATATTTTCTGGAAAAATTGCAAGCAGGCCCCTAAATTTTTGTGTATTTATATTTATGCCCTTGCCAGTAGTGTAGTTTCTCTTTGTTATCTTTATTTATTTCATTCATCTATAAAATACTAAAAATTACCAAAAATTTGCATTAGGTTCCTGTTGCATTTTAGTTCCACGCTATATTTTTACTTTGCATTTTCATTACATTTTATTATTTATAAAATTTCAAAAACATGTATTTTCAGTACTGGTTGCATTAGAAAATACATAAAAATTACAAAACATTTTTGAAAAAAAATCCAAAAAAATTATATTTTATGTGTTTTTGTATATTATAACTTCAATCCAAAAATAATTAAAAAATATAAAAGAAAACTCCTAAAAATTATAAAACCTCAAAAACATTCATAAAAATATTACAAATTCCAGAAAAATCCTAAAAATACAATTTTTATCTCTAAATTTTCTTTGTTTTATTATATTTACTTTAAATTAATTTGAGGAGTTTTGAAATCCATTTGATATTTTTTGTCCTTATTTTAATTTCGGCCAGCAATTTGTTTCACTGTTTACTAGTATTTTTGACTTTAAAAATATCGAAAAATTAAGGAAAATCTAGAAAAATCACAAAAATATTAGAAAAATATAAAAATCACAAAAATATTTTATTTCCTGTATTTTGAGTATTTCTACCTCTTTTTATCTCTCTCTCTCATCTTTCTTGTGTTCATATATTCTATATAGCTTTATAACTCATTTTATAGAAAAAAGAAAATATAAAATATAAAATATAAAAAGAAAATACAAAATCATTAAACTAAAAATCAAAATATAAAAATATAAAATAAAAAATCAAATAAAAAATATAAAATTTAAAACCCACAAAAACATAGCATTTATAGACAAATCATCACAGCCACACATTTTATGCATTATTGCCTCGTTCTACATGTATGCTCCTTGTGTTAGACCTCTACATATACTTGCACCTATACACATCTTGTAGAGTTATAATAAATTTTAACTCCACATTTATTCTCATTGCCTTATTTGATTGTTATGGGTTAATTGTTGTTTGAATTCCAGATTTCGTATGGTCAACTCAGCGACTGAGTTCCCGTCTTGTGTGGAACTTAAGACCATCGATTTTTAGGTTCAACACTAGGGTCGGGACAAGTCAACTTGAGGTTCTCCTCTGGACGTGTCTGGATATTGCACATGGTGCTGCATGTTCCTGACATCGAGAAGAATGTTTTTATCTGACTCTAACTTAGTTAGAAATGGTTTTGAATTGATCTTTAAATGTAATAAAATAGTCATTCTGAGACATGACATTGTCTATGGAAATGCTATTTGGCTGATTTTGATTTGTTGTTTAGAATTAGATGTGATTCAGTAAACATTAATGTTATGAATGTTTTGAATTATGAATGTTCTACTTCTGTGTCTCATGTAGTTAATAATCTAGAATCTTGTGATCTGTGGCATGGTAGATTTGGACATGTTAAAAGGATGATGAATTTAGAGTTAATCCCTAAACACGCTATTGATAAAACTCAAAAATGTGAAATCCGTGTGCAAGCTAAGACACCTAGGAAGTCTTTTTAGTCTGTCTCTAGAGATAGTGAGATCTTGGATCTAGTGCATACGGATATCTATGAGTTTAATGGTGTGTTGACCCGAGACAATAAGAAATACTTTATTACCTTTATAGATGATGGCAATAGATATTGGTATGCATATCTAATGAAAATCAAGGATGAAGTCTTAAATAAATTTCTTATATTTAAGAATGAGGCTGAGACGTAAACAAAAAAAGTGCTCAAACGCTTAAGTCAGATAGAAAAGGTGAATATACCTCTAACTTGTTTGATGAATAATGAAAATCATCTGGCATAATTCATGCAGTTACTACTCTTTATTCACCACAATCAAATGGGATAGTAGAACGGAAAAATAGAACCTTAACTGACATGATCAATGCTTTCCTACAGAGTTCTGGACTTACAACCTATATGAGGGGAGAAGCCTTGAATACAGCTTGCCATATTCTGAATAGGGTTTCTCCAAGACATATGGAAAAATGTCCTTTTGAATTCTGGAGAAATAGAAAACCAAGGTTAAGATATCTCAAAGTGTGGGGCTGTCTCGCTAAGGTTTTAGTCCCAGAACACAAGAGAAAGAAGCTTGGTCCTAAAACTGTTGATGCGGTCTTCTTAGGTTACATGAAAAATAGCTATGTATATAGGTTCTTAGTAATTCGGTCTGAGATATCAGGCATAGATGTCAACACTATTATTGAACTCCATGATGCTACCTTCTTTGAGGATGTCTTTCCTATGAAGATTGGGATTCCTCAGAATCTGAACATTGAGGGCGCCTCCACATCAGGATCTATTCCAAATCAAGTGGAAAGGATACCGAATGTGGGGGTTGAGACTCAACCTGAACCCAATGACCTTTCAGAAGAGGTTGAGTCAAGGAGGAGTAAAAGACCTCGGATAGCCAAGGATATGGGTAGCGACTTTGTTTTCTTCCAGATCGAGGGTGATCCACCAAGTTACAAGGAAGCAATGGCTTCATCTGAAGCGAAACAATGGAAGGAAGCCGTCAAATCTGAGATGGATTCCATTATGGCTAATGGAACTTGGGAGTTGGTTGATTTACCCAAACAGTGCTCTACCATTGGGTGCAAGTGGGTGTTTAAGAGAAAACTTAGGCCTGACGGATCAATTGAAAAGTACAAAGTCAAATTAGTTGCTAAGGGCTTTAGGCAAAAGGAAGGTATCGATTATTTTGATACTTATTCCCCTATGACTAGGATGACCACAATCCGGATGTTTAAAGCATTGGCATCTGTATATGATCTCTCTATCCACCAGATGGATGTGAAGACTGCCTTCTTGCATGGCGATCTTGAGGAAGAAATCTATATGGATCAACCTGATGGACTTCTGACTCCCGGGAATGAGGGAAAGGTTTGCAAGCTTGTTAAATCCCTTTACAGATTGAAACAAGAAACAAAGCAGTGGCATGAAAAATTTGACAAAATTATTTTGTCATGTGGCCTTAAGGTTCATGAATCTGATAAGTGTGTCTATTATAAGGTGAAAGGTGATGAGTGTATTGTCTTGTGCTTGTATGTTGATGATATATTGTTGTTCGGATCACATATGAGAATTATTAATGAGTCTAAGACATTCTTAAGTAGTAAGTTTGAGATGAAGGACATGTGTGTTTCTAATGTGATCTTGGGTCTCAAACTGACAAGGTCAGTTGATGGGATCGTAGTTTCTCAATCTCACTATGTTGAGAAGGTACTTGAGAAATTTGGATATCAAGATTGCAAAGCTGTAAGCACTCCTTTTGATTCATCCAAAATGTTGTCTAAGAATAAAAGTGGAGTACCTGTAGCTCAGCTAAGGTATTCACAAGTGATAGGAAGTTTAATGTATCTTACAAATTGCACGAGACCTGTACAAATTGCACGAGACCTGATATTTCATTCTCGATTGCAAAGCTGAGTAGATACACTAGATGTCCTGATTGTACTCACTGGGAGGCTCTGATCGAGTAGTGAAGTACTTGAAGGCTATTTTCCTTAGTTTGCATTGTGGTAGACATCCATCTGTACTAGAAGGATATAGTGATGCGAGCTGGATAGGGAAAATAGAGGAGTCTGGGAGTAATGGTGTTATTGGGTATGTCTTTACCCTTGGAGACGATGCAGTCTCCTGAAGGTCTGTGAAGCAGACCATTCTAGCTCGATCCACCTTTGAGGCCGAGCTGTATGTTTTGGACATCACTGGAATTGAGGTTGGATGGCTAAGGGAACTTATGTCTGAAATTCCCATGATAGGTCAGTCAGTTCCTGCGATCTCTGTACATTGTGATAATATGACCACAATTGCCAAGATTAAGAGTTCAAAGTTCAATCAAAAACAAGAAAACACATACAAATCAGACTAAAGGCGTTAAGGGATTTGGTGTCTCGACGAGTGTTGGTTGTGGATTTTGTTGGATCCAAAGACAACACGACATATCCATTGACTAAGGGACTTGATAGATCTTTAGTCCTAAAGTCTAGGCTTGTGATGGGATTGGGGCCTATTGGGAGTTCTTCTACAGTAGCAACCCAACCTATCTGAGTGGAGATCCCACAAAGTAGGTCAATGCGGTAATAACAAGCTGTCTGGAGAACTGGTTGGCACTCTTAGTTTAATGCTTAAGCATGAGTGTCTTATCCCTGGAAGCCTGAGTGCCATTTAAGCTGCAAGTTTAGGAAGGGCATAGGCTCTGAATGGGTTCAAGCTTTTGGACATGATGTTAGCAGTGCATCCTTGGAGAATGCCACCTATGTGAGTATTACCGTAGACCGCAGTTAAAGAAAGAAGGTCTTTCCTGAACACACTCATGAAACATGATAAGGGTGCATGGCCTTTAAGAGCACCAACCCTGAAGATTGTACCAAGAATAACGCTTTGTTGTTTCTACCGTATACTTTAACACCAAGGTCTGAAGTTCAAGATGTAGTTCACTTCGTTCCTGTTAAAGTGAAATTAGTAAACTCAAGTAGAAGTTCAAACCGCAAGGTACCTTTACTGAAAGCAAGGTGTGACAACCGAAAGAAGCCTTTTTAACTCTCTTTGAGTCTCTTTATCAAATTGGTGAATTCATGGAGGGTTGTTATATTTAGAATTGTAGTTATACTTTTAATTAGAAAGTCTATATAATTACAATTGATGTTAATTTGATTTTAATTGGGAAATCAAATAGCTTGGAGGGAAAATTAGGAATTCTCAAATTTGAAACATGTAAAAGCCTGGATAGAAGTTTAGTACCATACCTAGTATGTCTAAACTTTTGGTGGACTTATATATGCGTTCACACCTCAAGCTCTTGTAGCAATAATATAATGGAGGAGTGGAGGGCGACACGCACGCGCGCTCCGCTCTGTCTCCGAATACGGCACCGGCTCGGGCTCAGGCTTGGTCTCAGGAGAGTCAATTCGGATCTCGAATCTCGATGCTTTTGTTGCGGATTTCATTTGGCTGATCGATTAAATTAATCAGACAGATTAATTTTGATTCGATCACATTGGAAATTTGACTCGATCCAACGGTTCGATTTAGCCGCGGTTTTGGAATCCGAAGGGACACGTCCGTTGAGGGACGTTTTCGGAAATCAAAAGTTACTGCGCGTTGGGGTACGCAAGATCCTTATTTTATACTCATTTCCCCACGCTGTTTTCTTCACTCGTAAGAAAACCCTCACGCCGGCACTCTTGCTCTCTGTTTTCCCACCTACGACCTGTTCTTCTCGGATGCAACTTCTCAGAGGTACTTTCGAGGACAATCTCGTCGGTATGCGCGGACGAAGATCGTGGACCATCGTATCCTGTGAGTGGATCGCCAGTACCCTTCGCACCGGTATTGTGGGACTGAAATACTCTCTAAGGACAATCCATTACATGGACGCTTTCGGTGACTTCTGATCTAATATATTTATCTTTTTCTTTGCTGTAATTCGTTTATTGCTTTGCCTTTCCTGGATCACACCCTAATTTATGCTTCCAATTTATTAATTGTTTCCTGTATGCATTGTGTAATCGAAAAATGAATGGGAAACGTATGATTACCATTATGTTAAGCGTTATTGTTTCTCTATTAATTCATTTCGATCCGTGTAATTACTGTTTATTATACGTAATGATAACCCTGTATACAACAAGAGATAGCTAAGAAGCTCGATTCATTATAGTTGCATGCAACATGGTCCATATGAAAAATGAGATGATGATGAGCATCATCTTGGGCGCATGCAACCTTCTACCATCCATCAGCTTGAATTCCATCGTCTCGTATTGCATTGCATGAGAATGGAGGGCGAGCTTCATCAGAACTTTACATATTAATTATTTATAAATGACATAATCACATGTCAATATTAGATAATTTTATTGTAATGACATGTAATTTATCGAGCAATCTTTTTTTCTTCTTCAAAATGTCTTTTTTACTTTAAATTAAATTTATATAAATATTGAGGTGTGCTTTAATATGTGCTTATGTTGAGCGTTGGGAGTGGGAGACGGTCTTTAAAGTAGTTGTCAAAGTTCCTATAGATAATGGAGATCTGGAAAAGGGGAAATGGTATCTCATAGAGGTGAGAAAGGACCACGGTCTTGGGGAGATCGCTTGGATGTACATCACAAGCAAAAGTGATATATGGTTCAACTTATTCTTATGTTTTATTGTATGTCTTTCTCTTGTATTCATGCTTATCAACGTGAAATCAAATTTGGATGTTAAATTTATATTCAATTCGTGTAAAATAGAACAAGCTTGGATAGAACAAAATCTAACAGAATGGAATTATGTTTAATTCCATTAAAAGACCTATGAGCAAATCTTGAGGGATGATTATGCAAAGTCCCTCCACTTCGGGGACTACCGCAAGAATACTTGCAATCGGGGACCTCTCCATGCAAATGACCCCACCTGCTTCTCCCTCTCGTCCTCACATCCGCTTCCTCCTATACTATCGGAGCCGCCACTTCGCCAGATGGCACCACGTCCAGCTCCCTGACGCCTCCCCCGAAAGGTCACAACACCACAGCTAAACCCTAATTAAAATAAACACGATGTCCCTCTCTCTCGCTTTCAGATCTTCCCTCTCCCTCTCCGCCCCCATCCGCTCCTCTCCATCAACTCGCCGCGCCCGCAAATTAGGGCTACTCCCCGCGCGCAGCCGCCTCGACGATGACGGGAAGGCCGCAGATGATGAGCTCTGGGAGCGACGGATCGTAAAGTGTGATTTTTTGGGTTTGATGTGATTTTGGTGTTTTGGATTGATTTGACAGGGAAGGAGGAGAAGCCGGAGTCGCTGTTCATGAAGGAGCTGAGGAGGAGGGGGATGAGCAGGGGAGGGGGCCAGCACGGGTCCAAGGAAGCGGTGGAGGAGGAGAGAGGGGGAGGGAGGAGGGCGAAAAGGGTGGCGGCGTCCGTGGAGTTCGAGAAAGGAGTGGATGGGCAGAAGGAGAGGACGGTGGCGTTAAACAGCGAGGGTCTCGAGGTGAGTTATTGACATGTTTCTTCGATTTGAAATTGATTAGCTATTATTGGGTTATTACTCTATCCGCAAAATATCCAACTAACTTCGTGCGTACTTATCCGAATCGGTTATTCTTTTATGATACTTAAAACTTAAAAGTAGTAGTATTTTATCAAAACATAATTAACGGCTCGCTTTTCCCAGTCTTTCTTGTAACTGGGGAAAATTTTGATTTTAGAAGCTGTCAGTTGTAGGTTTCCCTGTAAAGAAGGTCAAGTATCTCGCTTTCTTGCACCTACAAGGATGGGCGTTGCTGGGTTTTTCATTCGATGTCTTTACTCTGCTTGCTGTTTTTGTCTCCAGGGTTTGATTCCACGGGCGAAACTGCTGCTGTCAATTGGTGCGACCTTCTTTTTGAGCTTCGGGCCTTTGATACTTGTTACAGTGGGGTCTTTCTCTGCACTCTACTTGGTAAGCTTTTGCTTATTTACACAGTCCTTCTCTACACGTGAATTTCAGATGATGAGTGTCTTGATGATAAAGTTATTAATTTTGATGTCAGTGCCGGCGTAATTACTTTAGATTATGCCAGGAGTTTATACAGTTGGTAGATGACTTGTCTTCATTGCTAGTTACGGAGAAAGTAACAGACATAGCATTCGTTATCTCATGCAATCGTGCAATAGTTGGCTGACTAAGTGGTCTTGAATATGCGACTAAATAAGGGCGACCAAATATAATAACTCGGTTTGGTCACTAGTTGGCCCGATTAAATAGTCTGTCTAATTAGTCGGCTGTCTAGCGGACTTGCTTCCTGGAAAATATGATTGTAATTTTTTTATATATTTGAATATTTTTATTGTGAATTTAAAATAAGATGCACATTTGAATAAAATTCAGTAGGCACTTTATGTCATGTATGATTACATCCATACTAGATTTATAGTAATATAATGTCTTAACCATAATTTTTATATTAAATTAATAGATAAACATATATCCGAATATTTCAGATAACTATAGGAATGCAATGTATTAACCATAATTTTTATTAAATGAATAAATAAACACATATCCGAATATTTCTGATTAGTTATCCGAATACAATTTATTCTGTACGCAATTTGTACTTATCATTGAACATCGCTTTTGCAACTTTGATTCATGTTAGCTTGTGTTATTGCTAATTTGAAACTGATAAAATTCTTTTCTAGGTAGCAGTGTTGAACCAGTTGATTAAATGATCTAGACAATGACCAATTATAACCTACACTTCTTTGGAGCTATCAGCATGATATTTCTTTTTCATTTTTTGCATCTTGGTCAATGTATTTGTAAGTTTTTGTGATTTATTAAGTTTCCCGGTGGCCACCTACCACTTTTCTAAAAAAAGAAAACAAATGGCCTTTCTTACACAGAAGATAAGATATTCCTATCACCCAACAAATATCAAAAGGCACTTATATGAAAACTGTTGATTAATCGAGTGGATCTAATCTTTAAAGGCTGTTTTCTATTGTAAATGCTGCTATCATTTAAATAAAAAATTAGTAACCCTTCTCCTATAAAAAAATTTCCTAATACCTCTTTTCATCGGTCCATATTTGTTAAGATAAATATATTATTATGTCTCTCTTATTTAATTTCAGTTTCTCTGAGTACTTATCATGTAATTAACTCAAGGGCTATTCTCCTATATAAGAGAGCCCTCGGGTACGTCTAATGCATCTATTCATTCTCTCCTATCATGGTATCGGAGCAACGGTCCTAAACCGGGGTCCTGGTATCCCACCCAAAACCCTAACCCTAATCCCCCCACCGCCCCCCGGCGTCGCCACCCTCTCAGCGGCCCCTCGCCACCCTCCCAACGACCTCTTGCCGCACGTAAGACAAAGGGCGAGCCAGGAGTCGTTTACGAGCGCCCTCCCAACGACCTCCTGCTATCAGTCAAACTTGGGGACTTGGCCCCCAAAGGCAAGCCGTTCCGCTATTTCAACTATTGGGCCTCTAGACCGGGTTACTCGGAGGTAATCTCCTCGGCCTGGAACCTACGTCCCCGGGGTAATCCGCTGTACCGCCTACTCATGAAAGTGAAGAATGTTAAGAAGGCGCTCCGTGCATGGGCCTCGAAAGAGGCGAATGTGTTCACTGACATTAATACTATGCATGCAACCCTGGGCAAGATCAATAACGCATTAAGTATTGATCCCCTCGATCCCACCATGGCCCAACTTGAGGCTGATGCAAAAGAGTACTTGGGAAAGTTGGAGGACGACCTCGAATCCGCTTGGCAACAAAAGAGCCGGATTGACTGGCTCAAGCTCGGGGACAGAAATACGAAATTCTTTCACTTGTCGGCGAAAGGCCGTACCGCCAGAAACACACTTCCCCCTCTCCTGGACTGTGATGGTCACCTTGTGGATAATGGTCTGGCTGTGGCTTCTAACGCTGTGGCTTTCTTTGGGGACCTCCTTGGGCCGGAGGTCCCTAGGCCCTTTACGCCGGACCCCCCTCCCCCTAAGCACCGCCTTGCGCTTGAGGAGAGTCGTTGGCTGGTCAAGCCATTCGATGTGGATGAAATCTAGGCTGCCCTACGCGATATCCCCTCATCCAAGGCCCCTGGCCCTGATGGTTTTAACTCCAAATTCTTCAAATTACATTGGAACCTCGTCAAGGACGATGTCTGCGATGCGATGGCGTTCCTCCACAAGGGTGGACACGTGGTTAGGGAAGTTAATCACACTTTCCTCACCCTGGTCCCCAAGAAGAACTCGCCAGCTAGTTTGGGTGACTTCAGGCCTATATCATGTTGCAACGCCATTTACAAGGTCTTTGCTAAGCTCCTTGCCACTTGCATGGCAATTGTGCTCCCTAAACTTATATCCCTCAACCAAACCGCCTTTGTTAAAGGCAGATCTATCGGAGACAACACCCGCTTGGACCAGGAAGTGCTTGGGGGCTTTGAAAGGAAAGCAAATCTGGCTAGGGCGTGCCTTAAGATTGACTTAACTAAAGCATTTGATACGCTCGAGCATGCTTTCATCCTAAAGAGCTTGGAACTTATGGGGTTCTGTCCCACTTGGGTGGGATGGATCACCAACTGCATCACCACCTCATCCTTCTCCATCTTGATTAGTGGCTCCTCTGAAGGCTTCTTTAAGGGCACCAGGGGCCTCCGGCAGGGTGACCCTCTCAGTCCGCTTCTTTTTGTGGTCGGAATGGAAACTCTAAGCAACCTTGTTGACATTTCGGTTGCTAGAGGTCGCCTCCTGCCGCTGGGCCGTGGCAGGCGTAGGGCGCCTACACATCTTATCTACGCCGATGACCTTCTATTTTTCTCCCGTGGCTCTCCCTCCTCTCTCCTTGCTGTTAGGGAGATCTTGGAGGACTTCGCTACTGTTTCCGGGCTGAAAATGAACGCTACGAAAAGCAAGCTTTTCAGACCAAAGCGCGCTCCTAGCGACTTCGTGACCACTCTCCAGCTTGGAGTGCTCAGGGACTCGCTGCCAACAATATATCTGGGCATCCCGCTGGTTTCCAATTGCGGTCGAGTCGCAGCCATGAAGACTCTTGAAGATCGGGTTAGGGCCTCCCTTGGCGGATGGAAAGCGGCCGCTCTTTCCCTCCCTGGGTGCTGCCAACTCCTACGCTCAGTCATCGCTGGGATCTCGCTCTATTGGGTTGCTGGGACACTCATCCCGTGTGGTACCGCACTTAGAATTGACAAACTCTGCGCCGACTTCCTATGGGGTTTTGGTCAGCACCACATCGCTTGGAAAACTGTATGTCTCCTGAAGCTTGAGGGAGGATTGGGCCTGCGAAGCTGCTCTTCGCTCCGGGACGCCATGATTGTGTCATGGGCGTGGAGAATGCTTACTGCGGAGAACTCCCTATGGGCCATCTTCATGCGCTCCAAGTACTTAAACTCGCTATCCATCTAGGAGGTTACCCCTGCCTACAATGACTCCTTGCTATGGAAAACCATTCTCCGTGCGCGTGATCATTACAGGAACGCAATTTCCTGCTCGAACGGCCAACACGTCTGGACTCGTTCCCCTAAGGGATTCTCCTTCTCCGGCACATTTGATCTAATCAGGCATCGGGCCCCCGCTGTTACCTGGGCGCACGTTGTATGGGAAAGGCGCTCTGCGCCTAGGCACTCCTGCACCCTTTACCGCGCAATGATTAACCGTCTCCCCACACTTGATAGACTTGCTCGACATGGGCTACCAAACCCTGGCAAATGTTACCTCTGCGGAAATGATGATGAAACTCGTGAACATCTGTTCTTCATGTGTAACTTTTCTGCAACCTCCTGGACGCTTGCTCTTGAAATTCTGGGACTCTCAAGTCCTCCCACCCTCTCCATCTTCGGTATTGCTGAATGGATCTCGACCATTCCTGAGCGCAAAGCCCGTGAAAGATGGTGCGTCATTCTTGCTGCTACGACTTGGGAATTATGGGCAGAACGCAACCGCCGGTGGACCTCTGCCTGCTCCTCATCTACTGAGAAACTTGCTACCTGCATAGTTACTAATGCTAGACACATAATGTTCTAATTCTTGGCGCTGATTTTTGTACTCTCAGCTGCCTTTAATCTCTCGACAAGCTTTTTTGAGGGCACTTTCTGAAAAGCACACTTTATGGTGCTCTCTTGTATTGGTTTTACTGCATTTTGCAGCTTTCTTAATGAAAAATTTCTTACCTATAAAAAAAAACGGCCTCTTGCCGCCCCCAGTGGCACCGGCCCTCCCGTGCTGCCCCAGCCCCCCCTCCCCCCCGCGGCTCCAGCCTCCAAACTTGGTTCGACGCTTGAACGAAGATTAGGGATGGTTGTATGAGTCTACACATACAACCTATCCCTTACATGATATTGTATACCGACTATTTTGTTTACCTCCGTCAGTCTGTGGCTCTTCTTCAATCATGTCAGAGAACAAGGGTGACGTCTTTACATCTTTGGGTGCCTTCAAAGGCCCGACCCCAATAGTAAAGATGGACGGGACCAACTACGAACAATGGTCCATGCAGTTTCGCACCCTGATGCAGTGCCATAATAAGGAGCACATCCTTACAGAACCCGAGCCGGAAGACAAGACTGGGGCGAATGCGACATGAAAGCAAGACGATGCTTATGCTCGTATATGGCTCTTTAGGACGCTGACTACAGAGATTACTAATGATATTGTGAATCAACCCACAACAAAGGCTATGTGGGATATACTGGCAGCAGCTACATATGGGCAACCGAAGAATGAGAGCAAAATACTTCAATTACAATTCGACATGTTTTCCACCAAACAGAATGGGAAACCACTCCATGCACATTTCTCTCATCCGCGGTGCATGTTCGAGAGATTGCATAGCTTCATGCCGATCACAACCAGTACGGAACAACAACATGCATATCGAAATGCCACGATGACGGGAGTATCTTTGTCCTCTCTTGATCTAGAGTACGATGCAGCTCGTACTCAACTTTTGGCTGGCGAGACTATTCCACCTATGGAGGAGGTGTATAAGCGATTGAGTATGATTACTAATGCATCGGCGTCTACAGCACAACCTACTCCTTCAGCTATAGTTGCCACTCGTGGAAGAGGAGCGTCACATTTTCGGGGTCGTGGATCTCGTGGTCGAGGGGGAGGCAGACGTCGTGGTCCCTGTGCTCACTGTCATCGTCTAGGCCACTCTGAGGAGACATGCTTTCACAAGCATGGATATCTAGCCTCTGCACGTGTTGCTGAGCAGACTGAGGCTGCAGCTGCGCCTCTCCCAGATACTCGCTTTGGTGACATCGTCTCCAGACTTCGTGAGATGATGACTACATCTACGTCTCCGTCTCCAGGTTCTATAGATGCTGCAGCTTCGGCCAGAGCGTCCTCTAGCTCATAAGGTACTCATTATGCGCTTACCAGTACTACTTGCTTAGACTTGACAGATTGGATTATGGATTCCGGGACCTCCCATCATATGTGCGGCGACAGAATGCAGTTTACTACATACAGAGCACTTGCACCAAGCCGATCTGTTGTCATTGCCAATAGGGTCCGATTACCCATTGTTGGTCAGGTGGAGATTACTCTAACGCCGTCTTTGAGTCTTCAGAATGTCTTACATGTACCTGACTTTCAGATGAACCTGTTGTCAATTGGCCAGCTTACAAAAGATTTACATTGTTGTGCCATCTTTGACCCCTCTACCTTTGTATTTCAGGACATACTGACTGGCATGATGATTGGAAGTGGTCGTGACCAGAGAGGCTTGTATAAGCTTGCTATACCATCATGTGCCGGACTTGCTACTATTCCCTCTGGATATGTTTCTCCATTTCTTTGGCATCCGCGATTTGACCATCTTCCTTTGTGTTAGGGTAAAAGAGTACTGAGATGTTTATTCCATAGAGCCCTCAGGTCTCTTATATAGGGAGAGAACCCTTGGGTAAATTACATGAGAGGTACATAAAGAAACTGAAATAATAAATAACACCAACGACAAACAACTATCTCTACACTCCCCCTCAAGATGGAGCATAGATATCTATCATGCTCAGCTTGGAAGAACATCTCTGAAAAGGTCCTCGGAGCAATGGCTTTGTGAATATATCTGCTGTCTGGTCCTCTGAGCTGACGTGAGACGTGGAGATGAAGCCCTTCTGAATCATGTCCCTAGTGTAATGGCAATCCACCTCTATGTGTTTTGTTCTCTCATGGAAGGCTGGATTGTTGGCAATGAATAACGCTGCCTGATTGTCACATTGCAGGTTCATAGGCAACGGAACTTCAATATTCAGGTCTTCTAGGACTGCTTTAACCCACATCATTTCAGTGCTTGCCTGTGCCATGGCCCTGTACTCGGATTCGGCACTGGATCTCGCCACAACAGTCTGCTTCTTGCTTTTCCAGGAGACTAAGGAGCTTCCTATGAAGATAGCAAACCCAGAAGTAGACTTACGATCCCGTGGACACCCTGCATAATCCGCATCTGCGCAGGCTGAAATAGACAAATCCGTGTCTTTCTTGAACAGCAACCCTGTGCCTGGTGAAGACTTCAGATATCTCAATATCATGTACAATGCATCCATATGTACTTGCCTTGGCTGCTCCACAAATTGACTCACCCGGTTTACTGCAAGTGCAATATCCGGTCGAGTTATAGTGATGTATAAGAGCTTGCCCACCATTTCTCTGTACCTTCTCTTGTCCACCTCCACAGTGTCATCATCGTACAGCTTCATACTCGGATCCATCGGTGTACTTGAAGGTCTGCATTCAGTCATTCCTGTTTCAGCCAGCAAATCTGTGACATATTTTCTTTGAGTCATCACCATTCCTTGTGCATTTCTTGCAAACTCTATCCCCAGAAAATACCGTATAGTGCCTAGATCCTTTGTAATGAATTGGCTGCCCAGCATAGACTTGGTTATCTCAACCCCTTTTGCATCATCTCCAGTAACCAATATGTCATCAACATATACCATAACAACGATGGTACCTCTAGGAGTCTTCCGGACGAACAGTGAGTGATCCGCATTTGATCTTCTGAAACCTTGTTGTTCAATAAGCTGGGAGAGCTTCTGGAACCATGCACGAGGACTCTGCTTAAGGCCATAAATAGCCTTATGAAGTCTGCATACCTTCTGAGTCTCCCCCTCAGCAGCAAACCCAGGTGACTGCTGCATGTAGACTTCCTCCTGAAGATCACCATACAAGAAAGCATTTTTAACATCAAGCTGGAATATGGGCCAGCCACGTACCACAGCAACCGATAGAAGAATGCGAAGGGTAGAATGTCTCGCTACTGGTGAAAACGTGTCCAGGTAATCTACCCCATATGTCTGTGTAAACCCTCGTGCTACAAGCCTGGCCTTGTATCTGTCAAGACGACCATCTGCATGATATTTAACTGTAAAAACCCACTTGCAGCTCACCACAGACGCACCTGGAGGAAGAGGGACTAGAGACCAAGTCCCTCTGGATTGTAAGGCACGCATCTCCTCTTCCATTGCTAAACGCCAGCATTCAGTCGTCATGGCATCCTGATATGTCCGTGGTATCTCAACTGACGATACAGCAGCGGCAAACTTCTGGAAATCCCCAGAGAGACGATGAAAGGAAACCTGAGAGGCCAGGGGATATGAGACACACTGTCTTCGCTGTTTCCTATGAGCAATAGGCTGGTCCGAGTCATCCAAAACAGTGCTGACCGGTTGGTCCTCCTCCTGTGGTACAAGCTCCTGCACATGTGCATTATTTAACCCATCATTAATGTCAGAACATACCTGAGGCGTGCTGGATGGTTGAGATGTAGCTTGAGCTGGGCCCGTGCGTCTCGTGTAGAACTTAGGGAACGAAACAACAGGGGGTGGTGGTGGTGGTGGTGGAGTGGTTGGTGGTGGTGTTGTTATTGGAGACGCTGGAGTAGAGGACGGACCCAGGCTTGGAGGTGGTGGAACATAGACTTGGGAGTCTGATGATGTGGAGGAGACCAATCTGTCACCTGCAGGGGAGAAGTACATGACAGGTTCGAAGAATGTAACATCCGCACTCACATAGTATTTGTTATTGACAGGATCATAGCAGCGGTACCCCTTCTGTGTCCTGGAGTAGCCCACGAAAACACACTTGATAGCCCTAGGGGATAGCTTATCAAGCCCCGGAGATAAGCGGTGAACAAAAGCGACAGTGCCAAAAACCCGAGGTGTCAATGTAAACAAGTCTCTGTCCGGAAAGAGAACAGAGATTGGAGACTTTTCCCCAAGAATAGTTGTAGGCATTCGATTGACCAAATAACACGCAGTAAGTATAGCATCACCCCAAAAGGTTAATGGAGCAGAACTCTGAATAAGTAAAGTGCGAGCAATGTCAAGGAAATGTCGATGTTTTCGTTCGGCAACTCCATTTTGTTGAGAGGTGTAGGGACATGTGGTTTGGTGGACAATGCCTTTAGATGAAAGAAAGGTGGCAAGAGAGCGAGTGCAGAACTCCAATGCATTGTCAGTACGCACATACTTAACAGTAGATGAAAAAACATTCAGAACTTCATTAATTAGATTTTGAATAACATTTCCTGCTTCAGATTTATTCTTGAGAAGAAAAGTCCACGACACTCTGGAAAAATCATCAACCACAACTAGATAGAACCTGTGCCCCTGGTGATCCGGGACACGACTTGGACCCCAAATATCTATATGAAATAATTCAAACGGGGAGCTACTGCTCCGACTCTGACGACCGGGGAAGCTAGACCGATGATGCTTCCCCAACTGACATGCTTCACATCGAAAAGAAGAACTCGGAGATATCTGAGGCAGGAGATGACGCATCTTCTGTAGCGGTAGATGACCGAACCGAAGATGCCAGGTGTACGGAGAAAAAGAGGCCTGGGTATGCAAGGAGACACCAGCGTAGGAGTTACGAACGAGACGATAAAGGCCATTGTGCTCAGAACCACAGCCAATCACCCTGCCCGTCAGTATGTCCTGAAAAATAACAGACGATGGATCAAAAATAGCACGACAGTGCAAATCACGTGTAATCTGACTAATAGATAAAAGGTTCATCGAGAATTCTGGAGCATGTAGCACATTCTGTAGGTGCATAGAGGGTAGCAAAGCTGTCTCCCCCTGACCGATGATAGGAGACTGGGTGCCATCCGCAATGAGAACAGAGCGACCTGGCTGAACAGCCCTGTATGACTGCAGAATATCTTTCTCACGACATAGGTGATGGGTAGCTCCAGAGTCAACAATCCATCCTTTGAGATCATGACTATGAAATGGGGATGAAGGACTACCTGAGGCACTGGCTGAGGCCGATGTACTTGCTGATGCTGAAGCCGCAACATCAGAGACGTCTGCACCCTCTGACGAAGATTGTGGCATAATGTCCCGAAGTCGTGCCACCAACTCTTCGAACCTGTGATCTGTGGCGGGAGCTGAAGGACCCTGAACATGATCCGCGACACGTGCAGAAGGGGGGAAACCGTGCTTGGAATAGCATGTATCCTCCGAATGACCAGTACGGCGACAGAAAGAACATGTGGAACGTATGCGACCTCCGCGTCCACGTCCACCACTTCCTCTGCTACGAAACGAGGACGAACTACCACGTCCCCTGGAAACTGCCATTGCAGACGGAGGTGCCGTTGCTGTAGTAGATGGAACAGGTACACGACTGAGCCTCCTGTATACCTCTTCCATCGGCGGGATAGTGGCATCTGCTAGTATTTGAGACCGTGCGGCCTCATACTCCGGGTCTAGGGCAGCGAGTAAAACGCCAACCATTGTGGCATTGCGGAACGTCTTCTGCTGTTCCGGCGTAGCTGTGAGGGGAATGGTGCTATAGAGCTTCTCGAACATACCACGAAGCGACGTGTATAGCGAATGAAGCGGCCTCCCATTCTGCTTCGTGGTAAATATATCATGCTGCAACTGGAGCATCTTCGTCTCATTGCGGACCTGAGAGTATGTCATGGCCAAAATATCCCACATCGCCTTGGCGGTGGGTTGGTGAAGGACATCATTCGCAATCTCTGTTGTGAGCGTACCTGAGAGCCAAACCTTGGCGTACGCATCATCGGCCTCCCATGAGGCATAGACTCCTGTCTTCTCCGGCGGTTCATCCTCGGTAAGAATGTGCTTCTTACCACACGACTTCATGAGGCTGAGGAACTGCATCGCCCACAGTTCGTAGTTTGTCCCGTCCATTTTGACGATCGGTGCTGAACCTTTGAACGCACCTATGGCGGGCATATCGAGCTTTTGTTCGGACATAATGCCGGAGAAGGACGACTATTGATAGACCAAGAAGAGGTTGTCTACCACAACTTTTAGGATTCAAGTGCACATGTAGACGTTATGCACTTGAATCCATCATCGTCTATCCGAGACCGAGTGAAGAGGCGACACCCGGCGACAAGTAGAGGCCCCGGAAGCCTCTACCAAGGAAGATGGCGGCCTGGCGGGGACTGGTTAGGGCTGGGCGGAGGGCTGGAGAGAGTAGACAGCCCCCTGCGGCGGCTGTAGGGAGCCGGGGGCGGCTGTAGGAAGCCGGGACGGAAGGTGGTGGGGCTCCGGCGACGCCCTGGGGGCTGGGCGGAACAAGGAGAGGGTCCCTGGGGGCTGGCGGCGCCCTGGGCTGGGCGGAAACCTGGGGGCAGGCGGTGCCCTGGGGCGGCGGCGGTGAGAGAGTCGGCGGGGGGGGGGGGGGCGGTGGAGAGAAACCCTAGATTAGGGTTAGGGCTCTGATACCATGTTAGGGTAAAAGAGTACTGAGATGTTTATTCCATAGAGCCCTCAGGTCTCTTATATAGGGAGAGAACCCTTGGGTAAATTACATGAGAGGTACATAAAGAAACTGAAATAATAAATAACACCAACGACAAACAACTATCTCTACACTTTGCAAAAGATGTGTCATGTCTTACCACAGATATCTACCCCTACCACATTGGATTGTGAAGTCTGTCAGCTTGGGAAACACCATCCGTCTTCGTTTCCGGGTTGTCCGAGTAGTCATAGTAGTCGGTCTTTTGAGCTGTTTCACTTTGATATTTTGGGTCCGAGTCGTGTTCCTGATCTTCAGAGACACCGTTATTATATGGTTGCTGTCGATGATTATTCCAGATTATCTTGGGTGTTCTTGTTGAAACAAAAGTCTGAAGCTGGTGCTATTATTCGAAAATTTATTATTGAAGTTAATAATATCTTCTCTACCAATGTCAAAGTTATTCGCACGGATTATGCTTTGGAGTTTTCAACATTACATTTGTCGGATTTTCTCAGTTCACATGGCATTGTTCATCAAACTTCTTGTAGTTACACTTCGCAACAAAATGGTGTGGCGGAGCGCAAACATCGCCACCTTCTTGATGTCACTCGAACACTGTTGATCTATAGTCGTGCCCCTCATTCTTTCTGGGGGGGGGGTGCTATTCTCACTGCGTGCTACTTGGTGAATCGTATGCCATCTACTGTTCTTGGAGAGAAGGTTCCCTTCTTGATTGCGTTTCCTGAGAAGGACCTATTCTCCCTCACATCTCGAGTCTTTGGGTCTGTGGCGTTTGTGCATAATTGTATACGTGGTCGTGATAAGCTCTCTCCAAGAGCTATCAAATGTGTGTTTGTTGGGTACTCTCGTACTCAAAAAGGGTATAGATGTTAATCCGGTGAGTAGGAGATATTATGTAAGTACCGATATTACTATCTTTGAGTCTATCATGTACTTCTCTCCTACAAGTGACATGTTATCCAATAACAATGAGGACGGTATTGTTGTTCCTCCACCTCCATCTCTTCCACCATTTGAACCTGCGCGACCTTTACCTCAACCATCGCCTCCGCCTCTACCACCACTACCACCTGAGCCAAGATTCTTACCCATTGTTTACACTCGCAGGTCTTCTACTAGCTCTTCTGCTCATAAGCCGTCCAAATCTTCCAACACGCCTCAAGTATGTCATGATAACATTATCTCTACTGATGGCACTGGAGCTTTACATCATACACAGGATGATTCTGCTGTAGAGGACAACGAGGATGTAGATTTGGACGTTCCTATTGCACTGAGGAAGCCACAACGTCAATGTGCCACACACCCACTTGCGGCACATGTCTCTTTAGATCATCTTTCTGATGACTACAAGAAGTTTGTTGTTGGTCTTTCTGCGGTTACTATACCCCGGACATATATGGAGGCTTTACATGACAACAGGTGGCGTCAGGCCATGGAAGAAGAAATGGCGGTCTTATCGTCATGAGGGACATGGACTATTATTTCTGCTCCACGAGGTGCCTCGATTGTAAGCTGCAAGTGGCTATTTTCCATTAAGCAATACGCAGATGGGAGTGTGGATCGCTACAAGGAAAAGTTAGTGGCTCGTGGCTTTACCCAGATATATGGGCTGGATTATCAGGACATGTTTTCTCCAGTAGCGAGACACTCGACGCTTCGGATTTTACTAGCAGTTGCAGTTGCACGTGATTGGCCGTTATTTCAGCTTGATGTGAAGAATGCATTTCCCTATGGAGATCTCCATGAGGAAGTTTACATGCAGCAACCACCTGGGTTTATTGCTGAGGGGGAGTCACAGAAGGTATGCATGCTACAAAAGGAATTTATGGCCTGAAGTAGAGTCCTAGAGCTTGGTACCAAAAGCTGTCAGAATTGATTGAGCAACAAGGGTTTAAGAGGTCCACTACAGACCACTCACTTTTTGTTCAGAAGACACAGAAAGGTACAATTGCCATTCTTTTTTATGTAGATGACATTATTGTTACAGGAGATGATGCTCAAGGCATTCGGATAGCCAAGAAGTTCCTAGGTAAAGAGTTTGTGATCATGGATCTTGGCACTCTTCGCTACTTCCTGGGGTTATAATTTACCAGCAATCATCGTTGTCTAGTGCTGATCCAGAGAAAGTTTGTCATGGATCTCCTTTCTGAGATATGTATGACTGGATGCAAGCCTGCTACGACTCCTATGGATCCAAGTATGAAATTGTATGATGAGGACACTGAAGAAGTTGATAGCAGGAGGTACAGAGAACTAGTTGGGAAGCTTTTATATATTACTATCACCATGCCAGATATTATGTTTGCAGTAAGCAAGGTCAGCCAATTCATGGAGTGGCCCAGAAAGGCACATATGGATGCTATCTATATGATTTTGAGATATCTGAAAAACTCACTTGGTTCGGGACTCTTATTCAGTAGGGATGCATCCTTGGAGGTAACAGCTTGTGCAGACGTTGACTATGCAGGATGCCCCACGGACAGAAAGTCTACTTCAGGGTTTGCAGTCTTTGTTGGACACTCACTTGTCTCATGGAAAAGCAAGAAGCAGATTGTAGTTGCTAGATAGAGTGCAAAATGTGAGTACAGAGCCATGGCCCAAGGAAGTGCAGAGATGATGTGGGTTAGATCGATGCTGACTGATCTTACCATAGAAGTTCCTCTTCCTATGCAACTCGTATGTGATAATCTAGCTGCATTATTCATTGCGAATAATCCTGCATTCCATGAACGAACAAAGCATATTGAGGTGGACTGCCATTACACTCGCGACTTGATACAGAAAGGACTCATATCTACCTCTCATGTGTCTACAAGAGATCAGACGACAGATATCTTCACCAAGGCTCGATCTCGAAGTCCTTTTCAGAAGTGTTGTTCCAAGCTGAGCATGATATATATATATATATATATATATATATATATATGCTCCAGGTTGAGGGGGAGTGTTAAGATGAAATATATTGTTATGTATCTCTTATGTAATTTCAGTTTCTCTGAGTACTTATCATGTAATTAACCCAAGGGCTATTCTCCTATATAAGAGAGCCCTCGGATACGTCTAATGCATCTATTCATTCTCTCCTATCAATATTGAAAGGCCTCTAGGGTACTTTCACATATAAACCATATTTCCTATCTAAAACAATAATATGTGATATGATACCTTATTTAGTTTAGTAGATGGTTCTTTCTAAAGTTTGCCATCTTAATCAACTAAAAAATGCTCGGTAAATGATTAACCTAATGATATGAGAATTGTGGAACACTAGATCATTGGCCTCTGTTTTGAGTTGGCTAGCTTAATATTCTAGGTGGCCTATTGCTCAGAATTGGGAAAAAAACCTTGCTTTCAGATATTGGCATAATTGTCATCGAAGTAGCTGTTTGAGTGTTGGTCTACCAACTTAGACCTGTTAGAGATTACAGTAGATTACGTTCTTATATTTCATTGTAACCCCACGGGGGTATTTATATATTTTATCCTTTTGAGCTCTCTAGGGTTTAGTCATATATAAGGACCCCTAGACCTCTTGAATAAACATCATATCGTATTTTCTCATTACTTTTCCATATGGTATCAGAGCATCGGTCGTATACCGGTGTTCTGGCCTAAAACCTGCGGCCACCACCAACCCCTCCTCCATCCCTTGCGTGTCGTCGGACCTCTAAGTCCTCTCTCGTGCACCGGCATGCATCACTGGACCTCCAGGTCCCCTCGCGTGCACTTGGAGCATCCCCTAGCGTCGCTGCCAGGTGCTCCTAGCGTCGCCAACGCCCCTAGCGCCATCGCCCGGTGCTCCGATCCTCGCCAGATGCCCCTTATGTCGCCGCCATGCACTCCTATCTTCGCATGTTGCTCCTATCGCCGTCGCTAGGCACCTCTAGCGCTGCTCCGGGGTGCTCCGAGCGCCGCCAGGCTCTCTCGCACCACTGGGAGCTCCGCCAAGTCTCATAACCTTTAATGCCTCTACATTTTTTTATTCGTCTATAGCTTGCACGATTCAAGTAACTTTCACTACTAGCTAGATCTCCCAAAGTGATCTTTCTATTTCCTTCCCTAATGAAAAGCTTATGTAAGTACTGCTTCCATTTGGTCTCTATATCCTTATGAGTAACATGCACGTGACCTTCCTCATCCTTAATACATCTCACTTGAGAAAGGTCTTTCTTTCTCTTGCTTTAGCCAACCTGAATATATCCTTCTGGTCCTCCGTAGAGTCGAGATTTTTGTACACAACTTTATAAGCTTTTGACTTAGCTTCGCTTACAGCTTTCTTTGCTCCCTTCTTCGCATTTTTGTAGTTTGAGACAGTTTCATCTGTTTTATCTTTAGACTAGCTTTTTTTTGACGCTCAAAAAAGGGGGAGACACTCTACGGTGTTCACCCCAATATATTAAAAGGAAACGTATAGAAATTTTACAATAGCAAAACAAAAAAACGACCAAGAAAGAAGATCCAAAGGTGGTAGCCGAAGGCAAGCACCCCCCCTCCCCAAAAAAAAAAACCAAACCAGGCCTACCCAGTACACCAATCTGCCAGAAGATGCGTAGCAAGGATAGTAATGTTTTCCCTGTAGAAGCGCTGGCCCGCAAAGAGGGCCTCATTCCTCCCCAGCCATATGCCCCACAACCTCGCAATAGGAGCCAGCAAGTCCTTCCTTTCTCTGCCCCTGATGCTCATCAAGCTTTCGCAAAAAGCAATCATGCTCTCGGAGTTGATCCAATCCAGATCATCCCAAAGTCTACGAACCAATCTGCATTCGAAGAATAAGTGATCGATGGTTTCCCGCTCCGCCCCACAAAGCCCGCAGGTAGGCCCAACATTCGGAAATAATCTTGCGCAACGGTCACGTGTTAAGAGCCTCCCCCTGCGAAGAAGCCATAGGAAGACACCAATGCGCTCAGGAAGCTTCAATCCCCAGAGGAATCTGCAATCACGCACAAGAATACCGCCCTCCAACTGAGTGCTGGGAATAAGAGCTAAATACGCCTTCCGCGTGGAGAAAGAACCATCCTTCCACGTCCAGTGGTCACAGCCAATATTAGGTTGGATAACGTCAGCAAGCAGGCACATTAAGAAAGGAAATCATCAATACGCTGATCCGAGAAATTTGCAATAAACCGAGGACACCAGCAGCCGTCCACCCAGTACGAGGCCACCGATGCCTCCTTATCATCCACCAAAGCAAACAAGCACGGAAAGCTATCCTTGAGGGTACCCCTTCCCGACCAGTCGTCGGTCCAAAAACGAAATGAATCCCCATTTTCCAACACCGGTTTAAAGAGGCAGAGATTACGCGTAAAAACATCCAACACACCACGCCAAAAAGGAGAGAGGTGCCCGTAAGCACTTCCCCGAGTAAAGCCCATCATCTCCTCCCCCAGCAGCTCCCGCAGGACAATAAGCATGAAGTTGTCCTCCTGACCGCAAACCTAGACGCCCATTTCAGCAAGAGGGCATAGTTAACAACCTCCATTCGCCGAACTCCCAATCCACCAGCCCGTTTGGGCCGCAAAACATCATCCCACGCCACCAAATGTACCCCCCTTCTCCCCTCCCCCTTCTTACCCCACAAGAATCCCCGCATACACCTCTCCAGGCGCGACCGAATCCCCTTAGGCATACATCGAACCGAGAAAAAATATAGTGGAATAGAGGAGAGCACCGCCTTAAGAAGAACCAGCCGCCCCCCTGGATAATAAAGCCGCGCGCCACCCAGCAAGGCGTGCCTCCATCTTCTCCACCACCAACTTCCAATCACGATCCACAGCCAGAGGCAAGCCCAGGTAGTCGAAAGGGAGGCCACACTGAGTAGAGCCCAGCAGCCGGCCACACTCCAACGCCTCCGCCTGCGTCATTCCGAAGGGGATCACCTTAGACTTAGCCCCATTAATCAAGAGCCCCGATAGCTCACTGAAAAGCTCGAGAGTAGTTGCCATACCGGACACCACAACAGGGCCACCCTCAATAAAGCAAAGAGTGTCGTCCGCAAACTGAATTAGTGGGACCTAGAAGTCCCCAATAGTGCATCCCCGAGTCAGTCCTGCCTCAATCACGCCGACAACCATACGAGGCAACACGTCCGCCGCCAGCACAAAGAGAAGGGGAGCGAGAGGACACCCCTGCTGCACCCCCCTCCTTGGCTGGAAGAAGCCCCCGATCGGGAGGCCGTGGTCACACAACGCCGCACCCACGAAATCCAAACCTCCGGGAAGCCCCTCTGCCTCAAAACAGACCACAAGAAACGCCAATCAAGACAATCATAAGCCTTGATGAAATCGATCTTCCAAAGAATCCCCATCGTATTGGACTTCTTCCAAGCCGCAACCATTTCGGAGGCCACCGCGATGCAATCCGAGATCTGCTGCCCCCGAATGAAGGCGGCCTGCGTTGGCGAGACCAGCGAAGCAAGGAGAGGAGCAAGCCTCCTCGCCAAGACCTTGGCAATGATAAGATAGATCCCATTCGAGATAGAGATAGGCCTAAAATCCTCGATGCGATTAGCCGCGGCAGACTTAGGGATCATAACAATGAGGGCCCTATTAATTTTATCAAACCCACCATTCCCTTCACAAAATTCTCGTGCGACCTCCATCTTTAGACTAGCTTTAAAGCATGTTTTTTTAATTTTGAGCTTCTCTTGCACCCCTTCAGTCCACCACCAAGTCTCTTTTTGGCCTGGAACTCCTCTCTTTGACTCACCTAGTATTTCTTTGGCTACCTTTCGAATACAAGATGCTACCGCCTCCCACATTTCGTTAGCACTTCCGTTACAATCCAAGATAAGCCTTTTAAAACCTTCTCCCTCAAGCTTGATTGCTTCAATTGAAGATTCCACCATCTAGTTCTAGTGATTTTGGAAACCCTCTTTTTCTTTACGATCCCTTTTATTTGCACATCCATGACTAACAAGCGATGTTGGGTGGTTAAACTCTCTCAGGATTACTTTGCAATCTTTCCAACACAACTGATCTCCTCTTCAACATAAAGTAATCTATCCGTGTTCTAGTCGAAGCACTCTTGTAAGTAATTAGATGCTCTTCTCTCTTCTTGAAAAGAGTGTTTGCTATGAAAAGATCATAAGCTATTACAGAATCCATAATGACTTTTCTCTCTTCATTTCTATTTCTAAAGCTATATGTGAACACTAGCATACCCTGAAGCATCCTTTCCCACATGTCCATTAAGATCTCCACCTAGACAAATCATCTCTCTTTGTGGGATTCCTTGCATAATCGTATCCAAATCCTTTCAGAACGCTTGTTGAATCCTTTCATCTAAATCAATTTACGATGCATAAATCAACATTTGGGAATGCGGTCCATGCGGCGGCATATGCGGTCAAAACACATATGCAGTCCAAATATGCAGCATATGCGGCCGCATATGCAGCCGTATATCTGAACAAGGGACTTGCATATAGGATTCATGTTAATCCATAACATGTTGATGATACATTAAACTCGATTTTTTTAGCAACTCTTATCTCATCATTTGCATTAATGTATCTTTTCATTATTTTTGTGTATGTCGCATTTGGGGATATAATATATGGTATTTTTTCTCATATCCATATATTTCCATTGTTCTTAACATTTATTAGTGATCAATTTATTGCCTCTTGAATTTTCTATCTAATGAAATTCATTCTAATTCTTCTAATAAAACATGAAATAATTTGCTAACAGTCTGGTATTTTATATTTTTGTGCTTTTAATAAATTTTATGTGCAAATACAATTTTCCTCTATATTTTGTGTCAACAAGTTTTGTCCCTTGGAGATCCATATATGTGTATAATTTTGGGTATATGATTTGTATAGCTTATTCTTTAGCTTTTGCTATCTATATGTTCTATATATACATTAAAGGTTTTCTTATAGAATTCATGTATTATGTTCCTTGTTGAATCCAAATTTGTATGTGTGTGTGTATATGCAGTAAATTCAAAACACTGAAAATAATCAGGTGATAATATCATGCTTATATATCTTATTGATTTTATTATCTTATTTGAAATTTTTGATTTTGGATTTTGTTAGATTATCAACTTTTTATATAATCACATTGTATTATTGTATTTTATAATATTTAGATTAAAATATTATAAACCGCATATACTTTCGTATATTCATCCACATATCTGCTTACTCGCTTTAAACCACATGGCCGAACGAATACCGCATACCGCATTTCTGACCATGGCGTAAATTGAGATGATATTCTGAATTTCTTTTTCGAGCATCACTTTTATCAAAATAATCTGATCATCGAATCTTTGCACCTCAACCGCACAATCCTTCAAATCCTTATGAACAACCACTCCAACACCATTTCTGCCCTTATCTTTGCATGAATACCAAAGTTTAAAGCATGTCTTCTCGATCTCCATTGCTTTCTCTTCAACCCATTTTGTCTATTGGAGACATAGTATCCGAATCTTTCTTCTTTCCATTGTATCTATAATCTCCATCGATTTACCAGTCAAAGTGCCAATATTCCAACTACGTATTTGCCTTCTTTTGCAACCTTTTTTGGACTAACTTCTTTACTCGTATACGTCCATCATGCGAGAACCCTTGTAAATTTTGTCATGCATCTGGGCAACGGTGCTACGAAACTAGCTTATTTACTCGCATGTGTTCCTCATGCGAGAACCTTTGCAAATTTGAACTAAATCTTGGTAGCGATGTAGCAGCTCTTGTTAACTTCTCATTGCATTCGGGCGATGCAACGTATCGCTAGTAGTAAACATTCCAACGAAATCTAATTATTTGCTTAAATCCATGTTGAAAAGATCCGAACTGTTTTGAGATAAATTCCTAAATAATGCTCTTAAAAACACTATTTAGGCATTTGTTTCTCTTCAATTGGCTGTCGGCTACCTAACGTGCAACCTTCCTCAATTTACCCGAGCTTGGGACCGACCATGGCTGAGTTAGGTTCAATCTTGGACTTAGATAAAAAAACAAATCCCTTTGCATAGTCTTATTCCAACACTTCTTGGGCCTTAGATCCAAAAATTAAGATTCCTATGTATAGTCTTATTCCAACACTTTTTGTGTCTTCCTCACCCTCTCTTAACTGGCTCAACATCTCAAAACTCACATCTACTAACTAGTGCATTAGGCGATCTTTGCAAATGGCCAAACCACCTTAACTGTTTTTCTCGCATCTTATTCTCGATCGGAGCTACACCAACTTTTCATCTGATTGCATCATTCCGAATCCAATGTGTCCATACATCCACATTAGCATTTTCATTTCTTCTAATGCCATTCTATACACATGCCTATGGTTCACATGCCCACACTCAGATCCATAGCGCATAACAAGTCTCACGACTAATTTCTAAAACTTTCCTTTGATTTCAAAGGATTTTTCTTATCACAGAGAACGATAGAAGCTCCTCTCCACTTTAACCAACATGCATTTATTCTATTAATAACATCTCAATCAATTTCCATATCATGTTGCAAAATAGATCCCAAGTATTTAAAAGATTCTCTCTTCCAAATGTTATTGTCACCAATCTTCACCTCGATTCCTTCACCATTGCTCCCATCAAAAGTACACTCCATATATTCAGTCTTGACCCTACTTATATGAAATCCTTTAGTCTCCAATGCATGTCTCTAGACTTTAAGATTCTCATTTACTCCATCTCTAGTCTCATAAATCAACACAACATCATCAACAAATAGCACACACCATGGTATCTCATCTTGAATGTAACTTGTCAACTCGTCTATACTCAAATTAAAAAGGAATGGACTCAAAGCTGAACCTTGATGCAGACAATGTCGATGTCAAAATAATCAGTCCTCCCAGACTGGATCTTTACACAAGATGAAGCCCTATCATACATATCCTTTATGAGGTTAACGTGTCGGACATATACTTGTCTCTTCTTCAAAACTCTCCACAATATCTCTTATGGAACATAATCATAAGTCTTCTCCAAATAAGTAAAACACAAGACCCCGAATAAGTGCACCGTTCACACCCATAATCTTTCGTTAGTTTAACTCATTATCTCAACTAGAGGATAAAGTTAATCTAACCAATAATGATCTAATAGCCGAAGTTAACCCAAAGCAAAAAAAAAAGAAAAAAAATTAACCCCTCCATCTTCTTCCTCCCTCCCGTCGCCACCGACCACCTCCCCCAAACCTATGACTCTTCTTAAGTCTTGCTCCTGATTGGGCCTTTTTCCGCCACATCCCCAGATCGACGTTAATTTGCTTATCTCAATTTTTTTTTGGAATAGTATTTCCTACTAATCTTTGCCATTCTTCAAAGCATACTCTACAAATTAGGAAGCAGACTAGTCTTACTCAACGACAAATTAAGAAGTATCCTTGTCTCAAAAAAGGGAGGACGTAATTACAATTGCACGTCTTTATGTATGCTTTCACCTTTTACAAAAAAATCTACGTAGTTCTAGTTAGCAGCTGGCTCACTAAATAATCATTTGGTTGCTTTTGATGGATTGCTTCTAATCAGATGTCAACCCATAAAGGCACCGTCTTTAGACATTGGATTCCTAACAATACGAGCATATTATACTCAGATATAGATCTCTCTTCGCTTGTCCATTCAGAACTCAAATTTCTTCACAGGATGTGTATGGGTGTCTGAAACCCTTCTTTCTAGATTTGCAAAGTAGATTGGAAGAATGCCCCACTCAACGTGTACATATTTATGAACTGGGTAAAAAATTGTTTAAACTCAATATATGCCTTTGTGATTTGTTTCCCTACATCTCCACATTGTCGATCTAACTTTGGTAATGTGGGCACACTTCGGGTATACCCTTCGATCAAGGTTGCAAAAGTCGGTAGTCGGTATTCGATCAGTCGGATCACTAACTAAGGATTAATCGGCAGTCGGACAATTAATCAGATTTAGTCGGGTTTTAATCAGATTTTATTTTTTAATTATTTTAAATATGTAAACCATTTTTAGACATATAATCTTATATATTTACTTAGATTTGTGAAATTTTTATACTATTATAATGAAATAAAAGAAGTAATTGAATTTAAATAAAATATTAGGCATATTAGAATAAGTTTACTTTTAAAAAAATAAAAAAAATAAAAATATGGTATCTCCAAGCAAAAATCGACCGGCTAGTGGGTCTAGCCGGAATTAGTCAGTACTTGGTCGGCCACCCCACTGACTAGACTACTCGGACCTACTAGTCGGGCTAATCGGCCTATGTGACACCCCTAGGATCCAGGTACCCAGCAAATCAAATCCACGCACACACATTCCACATTCGAATACTTGACATTCATAACAACAGGAGAAAAATAGCAACGTTCACAGGAATTTAAAATTTTACTTCTCATTCAACCTGTTCACATTTCTTATTTCATTCACTACATATACCAATTCCATTACATTACATTGATCATTTCCATGTCCACAAAAATATGCATGTAAGTATAAAATAGATGTCCACACATACATTATACATGGCATGTCTCTCAACAAAATACTACAAGTGAAGAAGGATAGTAAAACTAAGACCAACAACTGTACTGCAAAAAAAGTGTTGTGAAGTTGCACAAAAGTGATGGTGCCTCCAACAATCACTGCTGCGAACCTGCGGATCCACATGTAGGTACGTTATGAGCGAAGTTGCCCAATACGATTTAAACAAAACTACACAAAAAGGAATGCATGATAACCATTAAATGTGTGCAAAAGAGAAAGAAACAGGGTAGTTGATCTCATAAAGAATTACATTTTTACTTTTTATTGTCTGAGATGGATATAGATATAAGTAACCAAGCTTCGTGGATAGTCTGTGATCTTGGTCTGGATGAGACCTCACACTATGACTCTAAGGTAAAAGAAAACACCTTAGGGTTGGGGTGCCTCCGTAGGCATGCGGTGGGGTACAATGCATCCTAACTAAGTTCCCAACACATCCACTTAGCTTCATTTTGCAATTGTACATTTAATTCACAAATTTAGATCCCAACCCGCGAATCCTGGCGACAATCCAATCGTCCTTATGCACAGGAGATTCATGTCCCATTCCCAACTTCATTAACCACATTTCCCGGAACTCCCCTCTTAGCGCTCCCACTCGGAATACCGACCAATGTGGCCTACATTGGCCCGTACACGAGTGTTAACTATAAGTGACAAGCGAAACACTAGCCGACCAACCACGACTACTTAGCCCGCGCTCGAGCACCAGGCTAAAGCACGCAAGTGCCGAGGTCAACACCGTCAGATCAACACCTCGGTGTACCAAGCAACATGTCCCCCAACCATCGCAGCTACAGTTGTAGTTGGGATCACGGTCAACTAGGCTTCTACCCAGGACCCCAAGGGTGCATGCCCCTCCCTTGGCGGCACTACTCCACTACCTGATCATCATGAATGGTCTCTTTGCTTGAATTGATGATCTCCACAATATAATCAATGCTAGCAATCCAAATAGGGATTCGAATATTTGGTACAATCATGTAATATCACAAAGGAATAATTAAAGATCCAGAGAGGAGTCATGTAGATGCAAAGCAGGTTCCTACGTTACTATCGGAATTAGAAGGTCTAAGATGAGAATAACATGATTGCTTGTCCTTTGCTATGTTTTGTTCTCATATCTACCTTATTCATTGAAAATGCGATTTTCCACACCTTGCAAAGGAGCCTATTAAATTGAATATTGTCCGGCCTCATATCTTCATCAGGCCCAAATTGGAATAAATCTCGACAAAAAAAATGACTAAGATCTGAACAGAGCTTTCGGCTACCTTTATATTCAAATCATAACAATTGAGTCACCTGGGATTTAGTTTAGGAGCAAAGTTTACCAACACCAAAAACATACTTTCAATTTTCACTTTAAACGTGGAGTTGTTTGGAATACTATCACCAGAGTTTGATGTCAAAGTAACTATGTACAGAACATCAAACATCTTGAAAATGATCTCATATTAAACAATACTTGTAAAAAAACTGAAATAAACTTGAAACGATTTGTGAAATATTGCAAAGTGGGATCTAATTTCAGCGCAAAACAAAACTTGATGATGGAATAAAACTCAAACACCAACATTAGGATATCATATGTCTATTCAGAGAAGTGATCTATTGATCGTTGACATGGAATACTGCACTACAATATAAAGAAACCTATACTTGTGTTTGAACTGTCTAAACTTATGCCACTCAGATACGGAAGACAACCAGCCCTCATATCACGTAATCTGTGTAGATAACACACAGATTCGTATACCCAAAACCTCAATCCAGCATATGGGTAAATCCACATGTTATTATAGACCGAACCTTTCATGTTGAGTTAGGTTCAAGATTTCAATCAGCATTAAAAAACAATAATCAAAAGGTAATGGGTTGAATGAAAGCACAACATCCGTACAAGGTTTGAGATCATATAAGTTCAGCTAAATCGCTTGAATCCGGCAGTAAGAGGAAGGGAAGCATCGTACTTCGAAAAGTGGTCACCTAGGTTTCTCCACCCATGAAGAACGGTGCACTCGACTAGTCGTTCGTGTTGCAAAATCGCACACGAAGGCGATCTCGTCCTTCCCTACGCGATGCCGGCTTCGGGTCGCCGATCCAAGGTGCTCCGACGGCCCTTGGTGAAGGAGAGGGGAGAGGAATGGAGGGGAGGGCTGGAGGTCGAAGGAACAAGGGCATGGGCTTTCTGGGCGAGTTTCATGAAGGGGGGAGGGCTGGGTATATGGGTTGGGACTCGGATTCGGATCCGGGTCCGGATCCGTATATGGCCTGGACCCCCTCTTGCTAAAATGGCCGTAACTCGGGTTCCCGAAGTCGGATTTTTATGTTCTTGGACTCGTTGGAAAGCTATCGACGAGCACTACGCAATGGACTACTCAAATAATTTTTTTTGGATATAGGAATAAAAGCAGATTTGCAATTAAGCTCAGATCGAGCTGGATTTTGCATTTTAGTCCCTGTTCGATTTTCAGGGGTTTCACATCATAAAAATCTCAAAGAAAGTCTCGTCCCCGAGACTTAGGATGACTCTAGTCGATTTCAACACCTAGACTCCATTGTATCCAAGTCTCCCAGAGAAATGAGCGTATAAAAATCTCAAAGAAGTGAAACCCATAAAAATCTCAAAAGGAACTTGACTATGATTTCAATTCCATCCATGTGAACAGATAAGGGTATTTCTCCCTCATGTCCGTCTCAGGTTCCTATATCGCGTTCTCGACGTCTTGACTTTGCCACATGACCTTGACCAAAGAGATCTCCTTCCGCCTCAGCCTCTAGACCGCGTGAGCTAATATCTGCATCGGCTCTTCTGGGAAGGAGAGGTTAGGCTCCACTGCCAAGTCCTCGTAGTTGATCACGTGTTGGGGATCTCGGATGTACTTCTACAGATTCGACATGTGAAACACATCGTAGATTCACTCGAGTTGTGGGGGAAGGGCCACCCTGTATACAACTTTCTCGACACGAGCCAAAATCTCAAATGGCCCCACAAAATGTGGTGCTAGCTTGTCCTTTGCATTGAAATATTGTATGCTCCTCATTGGGGACACATAAGATCACGAAGTCCCCAACCTGTGATCATGAGAAATGCTTAGTCACACATGAATGACTAAAAATTATCCATTAGAGTACGAATGTACGACAATGTACTTGAAACTCGAGGTCTCTACACCGACGGTCGACGTAACTCTTCTGACGGCTCTGCGTAGTCAACAATTTCCTCCTAGCACTTTCCACTACTTTGGGGGTCTCCTCAATAATCTGCAGGGTTGGTGCATCGCCTCCCGTACAATGCCTCAAATGGTATCATGCCTATACTGGTGTGGCAGCTATTGTTGTATGTAAACTCAACTAGTGGGATGTGATCCTTCCAAGATCCCTTCCACTCAATCGTGCATGCTCGTAGTAGATCCTTCAAGGTCTGAATGATCCTCTCAGACTGCCCATCTGTCTGTGGATGGTAAGCAGAACTCATATGTAGCTCTGTCCTCAAGGCTCTCATGAACTCTCCCCAGTAGTGTGATGTGAAACGAGAATTTCTGTCTGACACTATTTCCTTGGGTATCCCATGCAACCGAATGATGTGCTGAACATATAGCTTGGCTAGTTGTGCTGGTGTATAGGTCATGTTGACCGGCAACGATGACCCATATCCCATCATACCCTCCAGGTGTGCGCGGTAATGAGGTGACAAAATCCATGGAGATGCTCTCTCATTTCCATACCGGGATGGGAAGAGGCTGTAGTAACCCAGGAGGCCTCTGGTTTTCTGCCTTCACCATCTGGCAAGTAAGACATTTGCTAATATGTCCGGCTACGTCCTTCATACCTTCCCACCAAAAGTGTTGGTGGAGGTCCCTGTACATCTTGATGCCACCTGGATATATGGAAAGTCTCAAACTATGCGCCTCATCCAAGATCTCTCTCATCAGCTCCTTGTCATCTGGGACATACACGCGGTCCCCATTCCATACGATGGATTCAAGAACTCGAAATATGTTAAATTCATCCTTCAAACACCTGTGGTACAGCTCCTGGATCCTTGGATCTGTCAGTTGCCCCCGAACAATCCTATCCCACAAGTTGCTATACTTGACTAGTATTGTCACTGCATCGGATGTGCCCTTAAATGGATGCTACTCATTAAGTGTAGCGAGCACATCCTAAATCTGCAACCATGTTGCCGTACCCTTAGTGTATAGTCTCCTACTCAAGGCGTCTGCTACCACATTCCCCTTACCAGGATGGTAGGAGATGGTACAATCATAATCTTTTAGCAGTTGCATTCACCGCCTTTGCCTCATATTCAGCTCCTTCTGATAAAAAATGTATTGAGGCTCTTGTGGTCTGTGAAGATCTCAAATGTCACCCCGTACAAATAGTGACGCCATATCTTTAATGCAAAGACTACGACAACCAACTTTAAGTCATGAGTGGAGTAGTTGCGTTCATGGTTCTTCAGTTGTCGTGACCTGTACGCCACAACCTCTCCACGTTGCATCAACACCGCACCCAATCCCTCCTTGTAAGCATCTGTGTACACGATGAAGTCTAATGTACCAGAGGGAAGGGTGATGATGGGTGCAGAAGTCAATCGCTCTTTGAGCGTTCGAAAGCTTAACTCGCATTTGTCACTCTAGACAAATGGCACATCCTTTTGCGTCAACCGGGGGAGGGGTAGAGCCAACCGAGAGAACCCTCTAACAAACCTCCTGTAGTACCTTACAAGGTCAAGGAAGCTGTAAATCTCTGTAACCATCTTGGGCCGCTCCCAAGACACCACTGCCTCTATCTTGGCGGGATCAACTAACACCCCACCCCTAACACCACGTGGCTAAGAAATGCCACCTCAAAAAGTCAAAACTCATACCTGCTATATTTGGTATACAACTGATGCTCTCGGAGTGTCTCTAGAACCGTGCACAGATGGGACTCGTGCTAGTACTCATCACGGGAGTAGACTAGAACATCATCGATGAATACAATCACAAACCTGTCCAAGTACGGATGGAAGATTCGGTTCATCAAATCTATGAATGCGGCAGGTGTATTCGTAAGTCCAAAAGGTGTAACCAAGAACTCATAATGGCCATATCTAGTGCGGAATGCAGACTTCATCACGTCGGTCTCTTTGATCCTCACCTGGTGATATATCCTAAACACATGTCAATCTTAAAGAGCACTGTTGCTCCCTGTAACTGATCAAAGAGATCATCAATTCATGGGAGTCAGTAACGGTTCTTAACTGTTCTCTTGTTTAGTTGTCTGTAGTCTATGCATAGCCTCAAGGTTACATCCTTCTTTTTCACGAAAGAACTGGTGCTCCCCATAGTGATGTATTGAGGCGGATGAATCCCTTCTCCAACTGCTCCTACAACTATACTTTGAGCTCCTTGAGCTCAGTTTGTGCTAACCTGTACGGGGGAATAGAGGTCGATTGGGTGACCGGCAGTAGCATGATCTTGAACTCTATCTCTCATACTGGTGTTAATCTAGGAAATTAGTCTGTAAACACATTAGCAACTCGTGCACAACTCTAACATCCTCTATCATCTGATCCTGTGTCGCGGAGTCTACTATGTAGGCAAGGTAGCCTACACTAACCTGACTGAGAAACTGGTACCCTCAAGGTGGAGATGCACCCAATCCTACCATCATATGTGTTGCTTGACTTAAGAGAGACATATGGATATGGATGTAAACATGCTATTCCCCTGTGGACTCGTGTTGGGTCAGAAGACTTTCACACTATCCAATATTCGAACACCAATGAGGAATGGCATGTGTGGAATGGAATGGAGTACCACTGCTCTGATACCAAGCTGTGACACCCTTAGGATCCAGGTACTCAGCAAACCAAATCCACGCACACACATTCCACATTCGAATACTTGACATTCATAACAACTGGAGAAAAATAGCAACATTCACAGGAATTTAAAATTTTATTTCTAATTCAACTTGTTCACATTTCTTATTCCATTCACTGCATATACCAATTCCATTACATTACATTGATCATTTCCATGTCCACAAAAATATGCATGTAAGTATAAAATAGATGTCCACACATACATTATACATGGCATGTCTCTCAACAAAATACTACAAGTGAAGAAGGATAGTAAAACTACTACCAGCAACTGTACTGCAAAAAAAGTGTTGTGAAGTTGCACAAAAGTGATGGTGCCTCCAACAATCACTGCTGCGAACCTGCGGATCCACACGTAGGTACGTTATGAGCAAAGTTGCCCAATACGATTTAAACAAAACTACACAAAAAGGAATGCATGATAACCATTAAATGTGTGCAAAAGAAAAAGAAACAGGGTAATTGATCTCATAAAGAATTACATTTTTACTTTTTATTGTCTGAGATGGATATGGATATAAGTAACTAAGCTTCGTGGATAGTCTGTGATCTTGGTCTGGATGAGACCTCACACTATGACTCTAAGGTAAAAGAAAACACCTTAGGGTTGGGGTGCCTCCGTAGGCATGCGGTGGGGTACAATGTATCCTAACTAAATTCCCAACACGTCCACTTAGCTCCACTTTGCAATTGTACATTTAATTCACAAATTTAGATCCCAACCCGCGAATCCTCGCGACAATGCAATCCTCCTTATGCACATGAGATTCATGTCCCATTCCCAACTTCATTAACCACATTTCCCGGAACTCCCCTCTTAGCGCTCCCACTCGGAATACCGACCAATGTGGCTTACATTGGCCCATACACGAGTGTTAACTCTAAGTGACAAGCGAAACACTAGCCGACCAACCACGACTACTTAGCTCGCACTCGAGCACCGGGCTAAAGCACGCAAGTGTCGATGTCAACACCGTCAGATCAGCACCTCGGTGTACCAAGCAACATGTCCCCCAACCATCGCAGCTATAGTAGCAGTTGGGATCGCGGTCAACTAGGCTTCTACCCAGGGCCCCAAGGGTGCATGCCCCTCCCTTGGCGGCACTACTCCACTACCTGATCATCATGAATGGTCCCTTTGCTTGAATGGATGATCTCCACAATATAATCAATGCTAGCAATCCAAATAGGGATTCGAATATTTGGTACAATCATGTAATATCACAAAGGAATAATTCAAGATCCAGAGAGGAGTCATGTAGATGCAAAGCAGGTTCCTACGTTACTATCGGAATTAGAAGGTCTAAGATGAGAATAACATGATTGCTTGTCCTTTGCTATGTTTTGTTCTCATATCTACCTTATTCATTGAAAATGCGATTTTTCACACCTTGCAAAGGAGCCTATTAAATTGAATATTGTCCGGCCTCATATCTTCATCAGGCCCAAATTGGAATAAATCTCGGCAAAAATATGACTAAGATCTGAACAGAGCTTTCGGCTACCTTTATATTCAAATCATAACAATTGAGTCACCTGGGATTTAGTATAGGAGCAAAGTTTACCAACACCAAAAACATATACTTTCAATTTTCACTTTAAACGTGGAGTTGTTTGGAATACTATCACCAGAGTTTGATGTCAAAGTAACTATGTACAGAACATCAAACATCTTGAAAATGATCTCATATTAAACAATACTTATAAAAAAAACTGAAAACATCTTGAAAATGATCTCATATTAAACAATACTTATAAAAAAAACTGAAATAAACTTGGAACGATTTGTGAAATATTGCAAAGTGGGATCTAATTTCAGCGCAAAACAAAACTTGATGATGGAATAAAACTCAAACACCAACATTAGGATATCATATGTCTATTCAGAGAAGTGATCTATTGATCGTTGGCTTGGAATACTGCACTACAATATAAAGAAACCTATACTTGTGTTTGAACTGTCTAAACTTATGCTACTCAGATACGGAAGACAACCAGCCCTCATATCACGTAATCTGTGTAGATAACACACAGATTCGTATACCCAAAACCTCAATCCAGCATATGGGTAAATCCACATGTTATTATAGGCCGAATCTTTCATGTTGAGTTAGGTTCAAGATTTCAATCAGCACCAAAAACAATAATCAAAAGGTAATGGGTTGAATGAAAGCACAACATCTGTACAAGGTTTGAGATCATATAAGTTCAGCTAAATCGCATGAATCCGGCAGCAAGAGGAAGGGAAGCATCGTACCTCGAAAAGTGGTCACCTAGGTTTCTCCACCCAGGAAGAACGGTGCACTCGACTAATCGTTCGTATTGCAAAATAACACACGAAGGCGATCTCGTCCTTCCCTACGCGATGCCGGCTTCGGGTCGTCGATCCAAGGTGCTCCGACGACCCTTGGTGAAGGAGAGGGGAGAGGAATGGAGGAGGGGAGGGCTGGCGGTCGAAGGAATAAGGGCATGGGCATCCTGGGCGAGTTTCACGAAGGGGGGAGGGCTGGGTATGTGGGTTGGGACTCGGATTCAGATCTTGGGTCCGGATCCGTATATGGCCAGGACCCCCTCTTGCTAAAATGGCCGTAACTCGGGTTTCCGAAGTCGGATTTTTATGTTCTTGGACTCGTTGGAAAGCTATCGACAAGCACTACACAATGGACTACTCAAATAATTTTTTTAGATATAGGATTAAAAGCAGATTTGCAATTAAGCTCAGATTGAGCTGGATTTTGCATTTTAGTCCCTGTTCGGTTTTCAGGGTTTTCACAGCCTAGTCGGCCTACTTTTACAATAGTGCCTTCAATAGAACACCACAATGCCATAACGGGGAAAAAAAATCAAAATATCGACGTGCGAATCTCCCATTATTAAGTAATTTTGTTCCTATTCTAACTTATGTTTAACGGAAAATAGAAACAATTTGATTTTGCCACCACCACATACTTTCATAATTGCATTGAATATGATGAATTTGTATCTATATCTTGAAAGCAACACGTCCATCTTTTCTGGTACCAATCTATTCTAAGTGTTATTGATTGTATGCACGACAGATTTTCCATGTGCTTTGTTTTGAACCATTGATTTCTTTTTCATATTTGACAAGTCCCCACCATGACCTCTCTGCATTTTGTACATGTTACTGATGTATTTATGCTTATCTTATTTCCCTGAAACCATTATGTGGTATTAATGTGTTTTCTCAGTTATGAGCACTCTAGGGTTCCGTCCTATACAAGGACCCCTAGACCTCCCGAATAAAACAATTCATTGTGTTCTCTCATCTCTTTCCACATGATATTAGAGCAACAATCTTAGACCAACGTGTTGACTTAGATCCCATCGCCACCTCTAGCCCCTCGTCGTTCTCCATCTAGAAAGCCCTTGCATGGGCTCTTTCCTACATCTAGGGCATCACGCTAGGGGATTTGCGCCTGCCGAATCTCCACCAGGCTTTCCAGCGCCCGTGCGAGATCTTCCTGGAGGTTGTACGAAACCTACTACGCCACCTCCACCTTGGCCGAGGCCCCCTACGGTGTAGTTTGGGCTTCGCCAAGGCCCCTAGCAGCCTCTACGACCATCTCCAAGGGCCCTAGCGGCCTCCTGCTCCTCCACCGAGGTTGTTCAACCATGCCACAACCCTTGGAGCCCCTCGTTAGGACCCTTAGAGCATTCACAACAACACCTAGAGATCTACATCAATCCTTGGACCTCCACAACGTCGCTTCTTTTTCGCTTACTCTGGCTAGCAAGCCACTGGTACCCTATTTTATGTCCGTTGGATGTGAAAACGGTGACTTAGGTCACTTTCATGCTAGATTAAAACAACATATATCTTCTAGGTCACTTTTTCTTGACTTGCATGATCACAATGACGTCCATCAAAATCATAGAAGGCCATATCACGATATATCAGTATCGAGGAGAAGGGGGATATTGATATCAGGGTTTATATCCATTTACTGGGATATCGGCTATATATGACCGATATATCGACAATATATCGTCATATCGACCCATATTGGTTAAAAATGAGTGGATTCGGTACAAAAAATCCGGTATATTGACCGATATCGTCTAAATTTTGCTGTCAAAATTTCACCGATATCTATATATTGATGAATAATACCCTTGTAAGCTTGATTTCACTACTTATTTTGCTACTCCTAGTATTAAAACACATCAGATTTTATATATTTTGCAGCGAGACACCCGTCTGGTAGGGTATGGTGCAACAGGGGGTGCATACAATGATTCTTCAACATGAGGGTGTCTAATCGATTTTTATTCATCTTCTTCCCCCTTTGAAAATATTATTATAAATTATATCTCGTTTAGAAAAAAAGCTATTATACTCTTTATTTGGTTGATTCCAAAAATATCTCAAACATATTGTTTATACATAATATCTGATGCAATATAAGTCTTGGATGAACTCTATTTCTAATATATATATAAGTACACAATCAAAATTAACAAATGATATGCTCAATATGACAGATATATGTAATATAAATGTCATAGATGATCAATATGTGTGATATAAGTATATATTTGTAAGTTTTTGTGTTATAAGAACTTGGATGGACTACATTTCCAATATCCACAAGTTAGTAATAAAAAGAACAACGATATGAACGATATATACGATATATGAGTCATAGATGATCGATATATGTGATCTAAGAGTATATTTGTTAGTTATTTAACGTTCTAAGAACCTGTATGAACTCCATTTCCAATATGTATAGATCAACAATTAACAATACCATCGATATGTTCGATATGACCGATATGTGCGATACATGGGTCATAGATGATCGGTATGTGTGATCTAAGAATATATTTGTAAGTTATTTAGTGTTCTAAGAACTTGGATGAACTCCATTTCCAATACCTATAAATCAACAATTAACAGTACCAATGATATGTTCGATATGACTGATACGTGTAATATAAAGGTCATAGATGATCGATATGTGTGATCTAAGAGTATATTAGTAACTTATTTAGTGTTCTAAGAACTTGGACAGACTTCATTTCCAATATCTATAAATCATGAATCAACATTAACATCGATATGTTCGAAATGACAGACATATGCGATATATGGTCTATAAATGACCGATATGTGTGATATAAGTGTGTATTTGTAGGTCATTTGTTATTTTAATATCTTGGATGATCTTAATTTCTGAAAAAGATGGCAAAATTTTTTGAGCTATTTTCGACATTTCCATTGATATCGTCGATATATCGAGGATATTTCCCGATATATCCTTTTTCCAGGCAGATCGAAATGATATCGATATCCATATGGCCTTCCTTGATCAAGATTAAGCCCATATACTCGACTTCTTCTATGATGGTACATGGTACTTATATCAAATTATAAGGCTCAGAGAACTTTGTGTTGTTGTCTTGATCCTTCAAAGTGTTTATCGATGGTCAACGTAAGAACTATATTCTTATCAAGGATCTGCACAAGGAGACGAACAAGGACCACGACACCTAATATGTTGATAACTACTAGGTTATCACTTGGATGACCAACAATGTCGATCCAAATATTACAGCAAATATTCTTTACCAAGCTACTGTAAATGTTATATGGTAGATTCTTGAGCATACAGAAGATGACCAAGTCACACTCTTCGATATATACATGCGGATTTGGCCCACTACTCAAGGAGATTTGAGTCTTATCAAGTACTACATGCTGCTCACTAGCCTATTTGAGGACCTCATATTTCAGCCATCATGTTGTGATTAACAGGTGGGAGAGCGTGTTGAATGACATGTGTATCGATTTCTTTCTGGACTGCATCCACAATACAAGCTTGTGAAGGATGAGTTTCTGACGACTGATACACTGTCCACCATTGAGACTATCTTTGATCATCTATAGGAAATTGAGACACCTGTTGAGTATTATCCCATCACACCATTTGCGGAAACTACAACCCATTTTGCATCATTAGAAATAGAGGATGATAGAGTTACCAGGGAGGATAAGGTCGTGACTTTGGTCGTGGTCATGGCTGCAAATCATGATGTCGTCGTGACTATGGTCGTAGACATGGACGTGATCCTACCAGTGCCGGTTATCCAGTGTGCATAAACTGTGGATGTTGGAACCATCCATCTGAACATTACTGAGCGAAGTTTGGCATATAACCCAATGGTAACATTGCTTATAAGACAACTTCGTATGAGGCATCTTATGATACTACTGAGGACACACATGATCAACACTCTTGTGGAGCACATGCACCCTTTACGGCTTCTGAATACGCCTGCTTGAGGCAACTACTGCAGAACTCCAACGCTTCCACCATTGATAATACTATTTCTGCTCCCATTGCTAGTCTGGTTACTACTTTAGGTACAATAGCCAATTCTGTCTTTGCCTCCAGCTTTGCTTGGATTAATGACTCAGGAGCCTATACACAAATGGGAGAAGGTAGTTTGCTTACCTTCTCACAACTATCTTCCTCTATGAAGACTATTTGGGTTACCAATGGGGCGGGCATATTCACCTATTATTGATGTTGGCACTATAGCGTTTTCCTTCAAACTTCGACTGACTGGAGTTCATTATGCTCATGCTTTCCCTCACAGACTTTTATATGTTCAAATGCTATGTACTGAGCTTAACTGTAGGTTTTTTTTGATAAGCTCTGTTGTTATTTTCATGGCATCTGGATGATGCAGATTTTTGGTGGGGGTATGAGAAGAACAACCTCTATTACCTCGATATCCCATCTGATTAGTTTTGTTGGTGCATCATCTATCTGTAATGATCCCCTTTTCTAGCACCTTCGCCTTGGACACTCTTTTGCTCCATTATGTTGACTTCACAAGACAATCTACGACCTAAAGTAGAGCCTGAAGGCATGGTTTGACAGACTTACTATCGAGATCAACACTATTGGCTTCTAGAGAACAATCTCTGACCACTTTGTCTTTCTCAGAAGATAACCAACTGATACTATTATACTTGATGTTTATGTTGTTGATATGGTTGTCACAGGTGATGATGAAGGTGAGCTAGAGATTAAGGTTTTCTTTCAAAAGGTCTTCGTCACTAAGGACCTTGGTCAACTTTGCCACTTTTTTGTCATAGAAGTATTTTGCACTACAGAGGGACTTCATCTCTTACAGAGGAAGTATTGCTTGGACATACCGACCAAGGCTGGATTATTTGGATATAACCCCTCTGGTATTCCTACAGACCCGAGGAAATACTCCATTTCTACTGATCTTGTTTTCGAAGATACTAAACAATACATAAGCCTAGTGGAGAATTTCTTTACCTTACTGTCATCGGGCATGATATATCCTATTCTATGAGTAGGGCCGGCCAACACATGGAGCAACTGCATTATAGTCACTGGCAGGATGTTCATCAGATCTTGTACTACTTGAAGGAATCATCGGGATGTGGCTTCTTCTATGAGGAAAATGACTACATTAAATTTACTACATATGCTGATGCATATTATGCAAGTTCACCTGAGAATCATCTCACCACTACATGATATGCTATGATGGTTGGAGGAAATCTTGTTACCTGGAGGAGCAAGAAGCAGATTGTAGTCTCCAGATCCGGTGCAGTGGCAGAATACATAGCAATGGCTTAGGCTACCTGCGATATTACTTGGCTATTAACCTTTCTACAAGAACGTGATATTATAGTCACTACTATTCCTCTATACTGTGATAACAAATCCACTACATATATTGCTACGAATCATGTGTTTCATGAGCAAACCAAGCACATAGAGATTGACTGCCATTTTATTCATGATGTCGTATGAGGAAGATTACTACTCTACACATCACGACAAATCTTCAGCTTGCAGATGTATTCACGACGACCTTACCAAAGAAGTGCCTCTCATTGATAACTTTCAAGTTGGGCATGATCGATAGATATGCTCCAACTTGAGGGGGATGGTTAGTGATGTATTTATGTTTATCGTATTTCATTGTAACCCTTCTTGGGGTATTCATGTATTTTCTCGGTTATGAGCACTCTTGGGTTCCGTCCTATATAAGGACTCCTAAATAAAACAATTCAGTGTATTCTCTCATCTCTTTCCACAATACAAAAATATATATCACCTCTTATGGTATCTAAAAAATGGTGAAGTCTTCTTCCACTTTAAGTAGGGTCGGCTACATGGATCCGTGCTCAAATCCATGTTGAAAGATCCGATTATTTTTTTATACTGGCCATTGGCTAGCTAACATAACCTCTACATGGAGGTATTTGAACTCTGTTCTTTTCGGTGGTATGCATACTGCACCAAGGTTCAGAAAGTCAGTATGTGGTATTCTTTCGGTCAGGTAGTTTGGAATGAGTAATCGGGTAGGTGGAAGTATATACGAAAATATATGTGGATTATGCAGTTTCTATTATTTTAATTTAAATAATTAAAAATATAATAATAATAATTTCAAACATTAGATATTTATGTTAAAAAAATATAACATGAAAGAAATATGAAGTGAAGACTTTTTTGTACAATGTGATATTAATCAAAGCATTTACAAAAGTCAGCCGTTTTCAAAAGATAAAGATGTTAAGTTAATAATGGATAGAGTAAAAAATGTTGTAAATTGATGATAAAAAAATGGTAGATATCCTTGTCCAAATTGAAAGGTAACTTTTTTTGGAAGTGTAACCTGGTTAGTAAACACAATCATGAACCTTTGTACTTCAGTAAATAGTGTATCTGTCTACTCAAAGTCAAATATTAAAAAATTCAACTATTTAAATTAAATATGTGTTATCTGTTGTGTGCAATTACAATGACTTTTTTAGATAATTACTAAAATATTCTTAGTTAATTAAACAACCATCAAATCGTAATATTTAAAAATATAGCCATCAATCAACACCTGAGGTGCCGATTTGGAGGGCGATCCCCACTCGAGGGAAGGAAATGTAAATTACCCAAATGAGTTTGCCAAAATGGACACCTCAAGTGCCGATTTAAGCAAGAACTCATTTGGGTAATTTGCATTTCCATCCCTCATTTCTTATCATTTTTTTCTACTATCCTCTTTTGTTTTCAAAAGCATGGAAGGAAATATCGCGATATATCGGCCATATATCGTCAATATATCGCTGATATATCGATATCGAGATGAGACCGATATGGGTACCAATATGGTGATATTTCCTCATTTTCAGGCATTTCCTTCACAAAAGAGCGTCGATATGGGCGATATTTCGGTTCGTCAAAATATCATCGAAATATCGTATTAACACGATATCGAAATGATATCGAAATCGATATGACTTTCCATGTTCAAAAGTATGATATTTACCATAAAGATATAGTTACATTTGAATGGTAAATGTGTATCCTTTTTATTACTGAAATTATTCTTTTCAATTTTTAAATTTTTTTAATTTATAATTCTTTTCCTTCATTATATTATATATTAAATCCCTTATTCTAATTAATTATATTTATACATAATAATAGTATCTTATTCAATTTAATTCTAACGTGATCAAACCAATGCTGACTAAAGATGAAAAGTGATTAGATACATATCAAATATGTCAAATTTCTTATCTATATTCACATCGTCTATATTGAATACGAATAAAAATATGTGTATGGATATGAGTCGGATGAGGATTTAGGATACCATATAATTGGATACAAATTCATTTAGAATATCATTGAATATGAATCTAAATGAAAAAAAGTGAATAAGAATATTGATCGATTAAAGATGAGATACGAGTGTGATTGAGTAAAAATAAAGTGTGAATTTGATCGAAATGGTATCGAGTATATAAAGTGATTTATTACAATATATATACCATTAAAAAAATGTACTAAGCCTTCTCCCACTACAAGTAGGGTCGGCTACATGGATTCTTGCTCAAATCCATGTTGAAAGATTCGACTATTTTTTACGCTGGCCGTCGACTACCTAACGCAACCACTGCAAGAGTGGGATTTGAACCCTGGTCTTTTGTGTGGTAGACACTATGTACTGCCACTAGACCATTAAGTGGGTTCACAATATATATACCATTACGAAGATATAATCAGAGTGACGCTTTACGGATATAATCGTCGAGGGACGCTTTACTGATACAATATATATATATATATACCATTACAAAGGTTTGAGAAACTAATGTAGACAAATGCTGAAAAAAATACATATACCATTACAGATATAATATATATTTAATATATTATATAACGAAGGAAAAAACTAAAAAACTTGAAAAATTGAAAAGAACAATTTCAATAATAGAAGGATACGCATTTACTATTCAAATGCAACTACATCATTATGGTAAATGTCATACTTTTGATAACAAAGGATAGCTGAAAAAATAATTGATAAGAAATGAGGGATGGAAAATGCAAATTACCTAAATGAGTTTGCCCAAATCGGCACCTGAGGTGTCGATTTGGGCAAACTCATTTGGGTAAATTTGCATTTCTATCCCTCGAGTGGGGATTGCCCTCCAAATCGGCACCTCGGGAGGCGATTTGGGCATTACTCCCCAAATCGGCACCTCAGGTGCCAATTGATGGCTATATTTTTAAATATTACGATTTGATGATTGTTTAATTAATTTAGAATATTTTAATAATTATTTAAAAAAAGTCCCCAATTTTAAAATTCCATACAAATCCGACATCTTTATTCATGTTATCCCATAAAAGATATTAGATGAACACATGTAATTTATTCTATATTCATACAATTATGAGATAATGTAAAAAATAGAGTTGTTGTTGAAGAATCTGAAAAATAGACAATTGTTGCTATTGAATTTAAAAATAGAGAGATTTAGGGTTAAATAGAGCAATCAACAAACCTTGGCACATGATAAAAAGATGATTGAGGATCAACCCATGTGGAAGTCAAGAAGGTGGCGGAGGAGCAGAGTTACCTCTATTACATATGCGGCCGTATATGCTGATTACTCAGCCGAGTATACCCCATAACCCGCATATTGAGCGAGTAACGGTGCGGTAGGAGGACCGCCTCCACATATGCGGCCGTCTGGGCCGACTTTGTGAACACTGCACTGCAATACCACTAGACCAGTTTAAAGTAAAATGATTCTTTACTCTTTTATGGGATTTTATAATTCAGTTTTGACTGCATATGCGGCCGCATATGCTGATTACTCAACCGAGTATACCCCATAACCCACATATTGAGCGAGTAACAGTGCGGTAGGAGGACCGCCTCCACATATGCGGCCGTCTGAGCCGACTTTGTGAACACTGCACTGCAATACCACTAGACCAGTTTAAAGTAAAATGATTCTTTACTCTTTTATGGGATTTTATAATTCAGTTTTGACTGCAAGAAGATGGCAGGAGTGCTTGGAAAATTAAATTCGGTACCTTGATAAGCAACTTTTAGTGAATTGTTTAAATATGCACATCCCAATTCAACTATTTCACCTTTATTTAGATGTTAGCCCTTCTAGTCTCATTTTCCACCAGTAGTTTGATGCAAAATGGAATTCGGCGCGGCGCGGGAAATAGATTTGACGGTGGATTTTTTGATGGTAGAAGAAAATAGAGGGGTTGAGAAGAAGAAACTGGAAGGGTTGAGAAGAGAAGACACGCCGGATGCGCGGGGTTAGAGAAGAAGAAACGCGTAGACCGCGAGGGGAAGAGAGAAGAGACTCGTCGGGAATACGAGGGGTTTGGGGGAAGAAGAACACGTGTAGATCACGCGGGGAGAAGAGAGAGAGGGGAGAGGAGAGAGAGATAAATCTCTATTTTATCACATCTTGAACTGACTAAAACATTGGACCCTCATCCCTTTATATAGGAGGGATGACATTACAAGAATAGAAAATAATTTAAACCGACAACCAATTATCCTAAACTGACTCTAACTAATTAACCGACTAACTACCAAATTTGAAATTCAAATTGAGATCACACGTGATCTCTTTATTTGAAATTGCGACAACTTAAAAAACGTAAATAAAATTAATGGCCACAATTTAAATAATTAGGCGGTCCTACATGTCGAGTCCACGCTGCATCAACTCTCCTCCGCTTTTAAAAAATTCGTCTCCCGACGAATTGCTTGAACCTTGAGGATTTACATAAGGCGCTTCATGAACTTGTGTCGACGTGCGCGTGAACGCGAATCATGAGATATGCAACTCAAATCATATTGCATCTTCCAATGCGCGACGGGATCGTCGAATCGTAGGGACGATTCGGTTGCCATGCTCTGATACCAATTGATGCAAAATGGAATTCGACGCGGCGCGGGAAATAGATTTGACGGTGGATTTTTTGATGGTAGAAGAAAATAGAGGGGTTGAGAAGAAGAAACTGGAAGGGTTGAGAAGAGAAGACACGCCGGATGCGCGGGGTTAGAGAAGAAGAAACACGTAGACCGCGAGGGGAAGAGAGAAGAGACTCGTCGGGAATACGAGGGGTTTGGGGGAAGAAGAACACGTGTAGATCACGCGGGGAGAAGGAGAGAGAGGGGAGAGGAGAGAGAGATAAATCTCTATTTTATCACATCTTGAACTGACTAAAACATTGGACCCTCATCCCTTTATATAGGAGGGATGACATTACAAGAATAGAAAATAATTTAAACCGACAACCAATTATCCTAAACTGACTCTAACTAATTAACCGACTAACTACCAAATTTGAAATTCAAATTAAGACTAATTGAGATCACACGTGATCTCTTTATTTAAAATTGCGACAACTTAAAAAAACGTAAATAAAATTAACGACCACAATTTAAATAATTAGACGGCCCTACATGTCGAGTCCACGCTGCATCATAGTTAGTGGGCTTCCCAAATCAATATTTGTCTGGTGCAATTACAGCTATACTCTCATGCATTTGTTAAATAGAAGTTTATACGCCATTACTGGCTAAATTTGTCGATTCTGTAATTGGTAACTTTCGTCGCTCAAATTGTTCTAAGAAGTGATTAGTCGTTGATCTCTTTCACTACGAATCTTCCTTGACACTGAGCACCTGGTTTTACATTGTACCTGAAGCAAAACTGTTACATTGCCATAGCCAATCTTTCCTTCGGCCCTGATGCAGTAAGTAGTCATATGGTGCTCCCACGATGTCAGTGACTAGATCTTTTATGTGCCTGACCTGTTTAATGGACGAAAGAAGACACACATTGATGTGGTGTCTGTAAGAATAAATTCCTGGGCAAAATAAGAATAAATTTCTGGGAAAAAACAATTTGATGTCTATCTTCTTATAGATGCCTGAAGCATGTGTTGGGATTTTTTTTACCATAGCTGGTCAACACGGTCAGCCATGGCCGGTCCAAGACCGGATAAATGAGGGTTGTGTTAGGCAGCCGACAATCAGTGTAAAACAGTCGGCGGCAACTTAAATAGTATTTTTTAAAAAATACTATTTAGGAAGTTACCTCATGAAAGTCGGATCTTTTCAACTTAGATTTCGTGGGCGTTCCCAACTTGCGACGCGTTGCATCGTCCGGATGCAATGAAAAATTGGCAAGGGCCGCTACATCGTAGCCTAGATGTAGTTCGAAATTTGCAAAGGTTCTTGCATGAGGAACACATGCGAGTAAATAAGCAAGTTCCGCTGCATCACCGTCCAAATGCAGTCCAAAATTTGCAAGGGTTCTCATATGATGGACTTATGTTGAGTAAAGAAATCAGTCCAAAAGAGGTTGCAAAGGAAGTTGCGGACTGTTAATGGAATATTGACACTTTAACTGGAAATAGATGGAGATAGTGGATACAATTGAAAGAAGGAAGATTCATATACTATGTCTTCAAGAGATTAAATGGGTTGGAGAGAAAGCAAGGGAGATCAAGAAGACATGCTTTAAACTTTGGTATTTAGGTAAAGATAAGGGCAGAAACTATGTTGGAATGGTTGTTCATAAGAATTTGAAGGATTGTGTGGTTGAGGTGCGAAGATTCGAGGATTAGATTATTTTGCTAAAATTGATTCTTGAAGAAGAAATTATGAATATCATCTCAGTTTATGCACCACAATTTGGTTTAAATGAAATGACTAAACGTGTTTTTTCAGATGATCTAGATAAGCTTTTACAAGGAATCCCATAAAGAGAGATGATTTGCATAGGTGGAGATCTTAATGGACATGCAGGAAAGGATGCTTTAGGTTATGCTAGTGTTTATGGAGGTCATGATTTCGGGGAAAGAGATGGAGAGGGAAAAGTCATTCTAGATTTTATAACGACATATGATCTTTTCATAGCAAACACTTTCTTCAAGAAGAGGGAGGAGCATTTAATTATTTATAAGAGTGGCCTAACTAGAACACATATAGATTACTTTGCGTTGAGGAGAAGAGATCGATTATGTTGTAAAGACTGCAAAGTAATCCCAGGAGAGAGTTTGAAAGCCCAACATCGCTTGTTAGTCATGGATGTGCAAATAAAAGAGTTGGTAAAGAAAAGAAGGATTCCCAAGTTCACTAGAACTAGATGGTGGAATCTTCAACTGAAGCAATCGAGCTTCAGGGAGAGATTTTAGAATACTTATCTTGGGATTGTAGAAGTGTAAACGAGATGTGGCAGGTGGGTAGCCAAAGAGATGCTAGGCTAGTCAAAGGGAGGAGCTCCAGGTCAAAAGGAGGCTTAGTGGTGGAGTGAAGTGCAAGATAAGTTAAAAATTAAAGAGCATGCTTTAAAGCTATATTTAAAGATAGTACGGAGGAAACTATCACAAACTACAAAATAATGAAGAATGAAGCAAAGAAGGCTGTACGTGAAGCTAAGTCTAAAGCTTATGAAGTTTTGTACAAAAGTCTCGACTCTAAGGAGGGCCAGAAGGATATATTCAGGTTGGCCAAAGCAAGAGAAAGAAAGACCAAAGACCCTTTCTCAAGTGAGATGCATTAAGGATGAGGAAGGGTCACATGCTGTTACTTGGAAGGATATAGAGACTAGATGGGAGCAGTATTTCCATAAACTTTTCATTGAGGAAGGAAATAGAGAGATCACTTTGGGTGATCTAGCTAGTAGTAAAAGTTATGTGAATCGTGCAAGCTATAGACGAATACAAAGAAAGGAAGTAGAGGAGGCTTTGAAGGTTATAAGACATGGGAATGGTGTAGGACCAGATGGCATCCCTGTAGAAGTATAGAGAGTTTTAGGTGAGCATGGCTTGACTTGGCTTACTAAACTATTCAGTGTTAATTGGCGAAGCAGAAAAATGCCTGAAGATTGGAGGATGAGTATCGTGGTGCCTCTTTACAAAAAATCCCATCTATTTGGAGTCTTTTTTTACTTTTTGATTATTTGCTTTGCGCTCGACCCTATTTTTACCTAAGCATTATTTTTCTTGTATTTGTGCCTATGTTTTCATGTTAAACCTTGCATAGCTGCATATTTCTATATATAGATCTATGAAAAAAAAAGAAAAAATTATCTGAAACGAAAGAAGATCATGATCTTATATACATAATATTCAATTTATCATACATCTACACATACTAGTTCTATTGCACATAGATTTGAGTTTGAATTGTAATAAATATTTTATATTAGTTCAAGTTTGCAACTTAATATTGTTATTTCATTGTATGAGTTGTAAGGCTCATTGACCGGGCAGCGAGACCCCCGTATTGTTGGGGTATGATATGGCAGGAGGAGATGCATATGATGGTTCTCCAACTACGTCCAACAAGACAAATGTTTGGGATTCAAGGCATATTATTTTTTTGTTTACTTTAAACACTAAAAAAATGGTTTCTATTGTACTTTAGTATTAAGTATAGACCTTAGTTCAATACTTATATAAAAGCATTGAAGTTGGAGTTACAACTTGATATTCCGTATAATATTGGCTTACGATTAGTTTTTTTTGAACTTCAATGCCTTCATCGCTTATGTATTGTATCTTTTAATAGTTTTAAATTATTCTTTAATGTGTTTGTGGCAAAGCTTAATGATATTATATACTTTTTTCAATGTATTTTGCTTAATTTTATTTTTTTCCAAAAATTGAGGCTTATCCCTCGACCGCCTCGAGGCTTACGCTTCGCCTCAATTTTAGAGAAAACGCTCGGATCACCTCACGCTTTTTTAAACCTTGGTTGCACCAACTCCTGGAGGCGTGACCAGCGCACGTTATGGTATTTTTTTTACGCCGGAGACCTCACACGAGAAGTAGGTATGGTTATATGAGTCTACACATACAACCTATCCTTCCTATGATTATGTAGACAAGCTTATGTGATTTATCCCTCAGTCGTTTCGTGCTTTTGTCTCTTTTCTACCGTGTCAGAGAATAAGGGTGGCGTTTTCTCCTCGTTTTGCGCCTTCAAAGGGCCCGACCCCTATAGTGAAGATGGATGGGACCAACTATGAACTTTGGTCCATAGAGTTTCGTACCCTTATGTAGTGCCACAATAAGGAGCACATTCTGACTGATTCTGAGCCGACGGACAAGACTAGGGCGAACGCATTGTGGAAACAAGATGATGCTTACGTGCGTATGTGGCTCTTCGGGACACTGACCATGGAGATCGCTAATGATATTGTGAATCAGCCAACTGCAAAGGCTATGTGAGACATACTGGCAGACATATGGGCTGTTGAAAAATGAAAGCAAGATTCTTCAGTTGCAGTTCGACATTTTCTCGACCAAACAAAATGGTCGACCGCTCCACCTACGAGGCATGTCTGAGCGTTTACACAGCTTCATGCCAATTACCTCCAGCATTGAGTAACAACAAGCCTATCGAAATGCCACAATGACAGGAGTATTCTTGTCCTCTCTTGACCCTGAGTACGATGCCGCTCGTACTCAACTACTGACTGGGAGGACCATTCCACCAATGGAAGAGGTCTACAAAATGATTGGGTAGGATTATTACTACATCTACGACTACAGTACAAACTACTCCTGCTATGGCTGCTACTTGAGGCAGAGGAGGGCCGTCCCAATTTGGGGGCCGTGGACCACGTGGTAGATGGGTAAGCCGACATCGTGGTCCTTATTCGCATTGCCATCGTCTGGGTCACTCTGAGGAGACATGCATTCAGAAGCATGGCTATCCAGCATCTGCACGTGTTGCTGAGCAGACTCAGGCTTCCTCTATGCCTCCTCCAGATACTCACTTTGATGATATTGTCTCCAGACTTCATGAGATGATGATTACTCCTACGACTTCGTCTTCAAGATCCACATATGCAACAACTTCTGCAAGGGCGTTGTCTAGTTCATCAGGTATTCATTCTGCATTTACCCGTACTACATGTTCAGACCTGACAGATTGGATCATAGATTCCGGTGCATCCCATCATATGTGTGGCGACAGGATGCTGTTTACTTCATCAGAGCACTATCACATGGCAGATCGGTTGTCATTGCCATTGGGGTTCGCTTACCCATTGTTGGTCAGGGGGAGTTACTCTAGCCCTTTCTTTGCACCTTCAGAATGTCTTATTTGCTCATGACTTTCAGATGAACTTTTTGTCCATTAGTCAGCTTACGAAAGATTTACATTGTCGTGCCATCGTTGATCCCTCTTCGTTTGTGTTTCAGGACATACTGACTGGCAGGGTGATTGGTCATGGTCGTGAGCAGAGGCTTGTATAAGCTTGATGTACCATCATGTGCTGGCATTGCTACTATTCCCTCTGGATTCGTTTCACCCTTCATATGGCATCTCCGTTTTGGTCACCTTCCTCTACAGAAGATGTGTCATGTCCTACCACAGATATTTCATCGTACCGCCTTAGATTGTGAAGCCTGTCAGCTTGGGAAGCATCATCGCTCATCATTTCCGAGTCGTCCGAGTCGTCACAATAGTCGGTCCTTTGAGTTGTTTCATTTTGATATTTGGGGTCCGAGTCGTGTCCCTGATCATCATGGGCATAGGTTTTATATGGTTGCTGTGGATGATTATTTTAGATTGTCTTGGGTGTTCTTGTTAAAACATAAGTCTGAAGCAGGTGCTATCATTAGAACCTTTTCTTATTGAAGTCAAGAATATTTACTCTGCCAATGTCAAATTCATTTGTACAGATAATGCATTGGAATTCTCAACACTACATTTGTCTGAATTTCTCAGTTCACTCAGAATTATTCATCAAACTTCTTGCAGTTACACTTCACAACAGAATGGTGTGGCTGAACGCAAACATCGTCACCTTCTTGATGTCACACGCACATTTTTGAGATACAAAGTCATACCCCTCACTCTTTCTTGGGGGGATGTTGTTCTCACTGCTTGTTATCTGGTGAATCGCATGCCGTCTACAGTTCTTGGAGAAAAGGTTCCCTTCTTGACTGCGTTTCCCGAGAAGGAATTATTCTCTCTCACACTCAAAATCTTTGGTTCTATGGCTTTTTGTCCACAATTCACTCCTAGTCGTGACAAGTTCTCACCCAGAGCTCTCAAATGTGTCTTTGTTGGCTATTCTCATGCTCAAAAAAGGTGTAAATGTTTTGATCCTGTGGGCAAAAGGTATTATGTTAGTGCTGATGTTACTTTCTTTGAATCTATTATGTATTTCTCTCCTACAGGTGACAGGTTATCCAATACTAATTCTGGTAGAGGATGTTGTTCATCCTCTGTCTCTTCCACCATATGAACCACGTGTCGCACCTCAGTAGCCACCACCTCCACCATCACTTCCTCCACCGCCACCACCTCCACCTCCAGCTATCCAGCTGAGATTCTTACCTTTTGTTTACACTCGCAGGCCTTCTACTAGCTCCTCTGCTCATAGGTCGTCCACATCATCCAGCACACCTCAGGTATGTCATGATAACATTGTTTTTACTGATGGTACTGGAGATCTACATGATACACATGATGACTTGGGCCCAAAAGACAGAATGAGTGCTGATCTGAACATTCCTATTGCCCTGAGGAAGCCTCGACGTAAGTGTGCCATATTGTTACAGGCAGAATGAGTGTTGATCTGAACATTCCTATTGCCCAAGGCATTCGGATAGCCAAGGAGTTCCTAGGTCAACATTTTGTGACCAAGGACCTTTGCACTCTACGTTATTTCCTGGGGTTAGAGTTTGCCAAGAACCATCGTGGTCTAGTGATGACTCCGAGGAAGTTTGTGATGGGTCTCCTTTCTGAGACATGTATGACAGGTTGCAAACCTGTTACTACTCCTATGGATCCAAGTATGAAATTGTATGATAATGATACTGAGGATGTATATAGTAGGAGATATAGAGAACTGGTTGGGAAGCTTTTATATGTTACTATCACCAGGCCAGATATTATGCTTGCAGTAAGCAAAGTTAGCCAGTTCATGGAGTAGCCCAAAAAGATATGGATGCCATTTATATGATTTTGAGATATTTAAAGAACTCACCTGGTTCGGGTCTCTTATTCAGTAGGGATGCATCCCTTGAGGTGACAGCTTGTGCAGACGCTGACTATGCAGGTTGCCCCATAGATAGAAAGTCTACTTTGGGCTTTGCAGTTTTTGTTGGAAACTCACTTGTCTCATGAAAAAATAAGAAGCAAATAGTGGTATCTGGATCGAGTGCAGAGTCTGAATATAGGGCCATGACACAAGGGAGTGCAGAGATGATGTGGGTTAGATCTGTGTTGACTGATCTTACCATTGAAGTTCCTCTTCCTATGTAACTTTTATGTGATAATCAAGCTGCATTATTTATCGCCAATAATCCTGCATTGCATTTCATGAGCGAATGAAGTATATTGAGGTAGACTGTTATTACACTCGGGACATGATACAAGAAGGGTTCATATCTACCTCTCATGTTTCAACAGGAGATCAAAGGGCTGACATCTTCACCAAGGCTCTATCTCAAAGTCCATTTCAGAAGTGTCGTTCCAAGCTGAGCATGATAGATATATATGCTCCAGCTTGAGGGGGAGTGTTAAGATAAATATCTTTCTCTGTCTATTTTATGTAATCGTATTTTCTCTGGGTACTTATCATATAATTAACTCAAGGTTATTCTCCTATATAAGAGTGCTCTTGGTCTAAAGTATGAAACATTTTTCTCCCAATAAGAGATATTATGCAGAGTTTTGGAGAAGAGACAAGTACCTGTCTTATACATTAACCTCATAAAGGATATGTATGATAGGGCTTTATCTTGTGCAAGGATCCGGTCTGGGAAAACTGACTATTTTGACATCAACATTGGTTTACATCAAGGTTCAGCTTTGAGTCCATTTCTTTTTACTTTTAATTATAGACGAGTTGACGAGACACATTCGGGATGGGATACCTTGACGTATGTTATTTACTGATGATATTGTGTTGATTGATGAGACTTGAGATGGAGTAAATAAGAAGCTTGAGGTTTGTAGACATGCCTTGAGATTAAAAGATCTCGTATAAATAGGGCTAAGACTGAATATATGGAGTGCATCTTTGATTGAAGCAATGATGAAGGAATCGAAGTGAAGATTTGTGACGATAACATTCAAAAGAGAGATTTTTTTAGATACATTGGATCTGTTTTGCAACATGATAGGGAAATTGATGGAGATGTTACTAATAGAATATCTGTTCTATGTGATAAGAACATTCCTTTAAAAATCAAAGGAAAGTTTTACAAAGCAACCGTGAGACCTACTATGCTCTATAGATATGAATGCTGGCCTGTGAACCATAGAAATGTGCAGAGAATGGTTATAGTAGAAATGAAAATGCTAAGGTGGATGTGTGGACACACACGTAAAGATACAATCAGAAAGAAAGTTGGTGTAGCTCTGATCGAGGATAAGATGCGAGAAAACCACTTAAGATGGTTTGGTCATTTGCAAAGAAAGGACATTTTATGTCCCTCGGGGACCGGCCTTGAAAAGGCACTGTTGGGCGAGGGGCAACCCTGCTAACACCTGGAAATAGATGATGCCGCTACCGTCAATGAAAAAGAATGCGCCTTTGCCCTCCTCACGACTCTCTTCCCTCTTCTCCCGCGCTTCTGGCTATGAGATTATCCACATCCAACGAGGCGCAACCCTCGACTCCCTTCACTCACGTGAAAGTCAGACGGGGCCCCCCTAAATGCCCGGACCTCCACAGAGAAAGCTAAAGAGACTGGGATTGGACAGTAATGCCCCTATAGATAGAGCAGCTGCCTCGGGAACTGATGATCCTTCTCTGACTTCCCACTTGGTCATTTGCAAAGAAGGTCAACTGATGTACCAGTTAGGAGATGTGAGTTTTGGGGTATTGAGCCAGCTAAGAGAGGGCGAGGATGGCTCAAGAAGTGTTGGAACGAGACTATACAAAGGGATCTTAGTTTTTTTGGATATAAGTCCGAGATTGTGGGAAAAGGCTTTGTTGTTTTTATATAGCTGGTCAATATGGAGGTCCTCTAATTTAAAAACAAAGTTAAAAAAATTTGCATGAAATCATAATAAATATTCTTTTTTTTAATTCAAAATTCGAATTAGTTCAGGTCAAGTGTTACTGTGCTTCCAAACGGATCAAATTTGGGTAATAGCCAGGCCTAAATCCGGAAAATGTAGAAAGGTGTTGAGATGAATATGTGACAAATTCATATCGCTCCCCACATCCACACAATTGCAGTAGAGAACTGCTGGTCGCCAATTCATCCAAGTCCACTCTTCTAAATTCAGAAGTCGATTCCGAGATTGACCTGGGCGTGGATTCATCAGACGTTTGGGTCATTGCAGCCAGTGCTCTTGAGATCATAGAAGCAATGCTGCAGAGAAAAAGGGTTAAATGCAGCCCTTTTATTGGAATCGATTTATATATATAAATAAATAAAAGCCCCCTAATATAAATCAAAATCTCAGGCTAAAATCAATCCAAAAAATCATTATTCTGTCGGGACATTATTTGTGTATTTCACATCCTTCGGCTTTTGCCTGCAACTTTAGTTTCTTTTTTTTGTATGTTCACAATTTAAGTGATGAAAATGATGAGATGGAAAATGTAAGCCAGCACCAGTTTCGATATTCTGCTAATAATATACGACTCTTTCACCAATATTCGCACTGGGAGTCCATTCAAATAACGTCTTGCAGTGGTCTGGTTGGTCATAGGAGTGTTTCCCTGTTTCTTTTATGCTGTGAAGTTCCAGAGGGCTTTTCCTCTATTTCCAAGGCATCGAGACTGCACTGATGTTACATTTTCTTTTCTTTGTATTGCTTTTAATTACTAGTATTCTATTATATACTGCTCACGTTAGACATGGTTCTTGTATCTGGTCACTGCGGCACGATCTCTTGATATCACGATCCTTTGAATTTCTAAACTAGTAATACTGGGTAAATTTGTGCTTTTTTTGCAGTACTTTGGACCAAGATTCATTCACGATGCAAGCAATATGCATGTCTCGCCTCCTACTTATGTTGATCCATATGAATTGTTGAAAGATGATCCTATTTATCGAGTAGCTCCACCCCTCGAATGAACATTGTACAATGCACTTGCATGCCAAGGCATGTATATTCATAATTAAACTATTATATTTTTTTTGCTCACAAAGTCCTGACGAAAATATAAAATCCATTAGGATCCCTACTCAATGGAATGCGTCTTCAGCTTTAGTAAGATTTGAATACTGATCTTAAGGATGGGAGTGCATACACTTGACAGGCCATTTAGTTCTCAGCTTGTTACTTTTAACTAACAGTGGCCTTATTTCCACATTTCTGTCATTTTCATGAGAAATGTATTTATTAAGGTATTGGGATCTGTTGTGATTTTGCTGTTGTGTTTTGACAGCAACAGCTTCGTGGAAATCAAGCAACTGAAATTTAATCCACTGGATCATAACATGCTAATGTAAAAACAAATGCAGAGACACGATTTCATAGCAGAGTTCTAAACTCCTTGATATACTGTAGATACAGAAATGATTAAAAATGTCAAGGCATTGTTTGCTGCTAACAAAAATGTCAATTATATATAGTAAATGCTATAGATATTTTATTGATATTTATTATAATAGCCATTCTCCAAGTAGTATCCTAATATTATTCAAGTTTGTGGACTGTTTCTGTTATATACATGTGCTAATGGAATCTGTTGGAGTATAAGTTGTATGCGCCTATTGTGTTGTAGCAGGGTAAATGGATCCTGGAGAAGATCCATTTACCCCATCCAGTGTTTAGTCCCACATGGACCAGAGGTGGGACTTGGAGGCTCTGGAGAGGCTATATAAGGAGCCCCAGACCTCCTGTACTCATTGAGAAAAAGCAATGAATAGTTATTTATAAGACAACTTGTTGTGAATTATACCATGTACCTTTTCTTGTAACGAGAAAAAACTTGACATAAAATAATTTGTGATTTTTTGGATTAACATGAACCAAATTTAATTGCATTACTGATTAACAAAAAGATAATCATGTATTTTTTATTCATAATCCAATTATAGAATATAATCATGAATCAAATCATTATTTGATACAACATACTAGGGCAAGTCTGAAATAGGGCAACACAACAAACCACATCCGGTAGAAAATGATAAACATATTAGAATAGAGATCATCGAAGAGTCAATGTAATAGTCTTAAGTCCAATCTCGTTCTTTCCCTCCATGAGTCATAACGTGTCTTCACTTACCAGCTAAAGACCTCCGCGTCTTGATGTGTCCGTGAAAGAACTTAGCGATGAATGAGGAGAGTCAAGACAAGACTAGGTTAGGAAGGTGTTGAGGCTAGCAGAGGTAGCAGTGAGAAGCCCAGACATGAAGAGAATATAGGCTAGCAGTTGCTCCCTGCATCACTAGAAAGGATGCTAGTTCTTTTGGACAGAGAGAAGATGATCACACAGGTCCTAGGGGTGTCGGTGCTCTTAGAGAAAATATCACCCTGACAATACTGGTGCGTAGAATAGTGATGACCCACTTGTAGGATACAGTGACACACAATGTTTGTCTGCGCATACAGATGGGATCGTTATTGAAAGCACCTCACGGAACATCATTCTAAAGAAAGAAAACAGAAGAGCTTCGCAGTGGAAGAATATAGAGCGGGAGAGAAGCCTTTGCGTGAATAAAACTGGGGAAGGGTTCTTGTAGATCTTGTCATGCGTCTTATAGATATGTAATGCCCATCAGATCTCGAAACATCGATCAAGCATAGGTTCAAATTCCCTTAATGATCTGATTCAAATTTATTCGACACATTTATTTATTTGACATATTAAATGAAACCTAAAGCAAAGGTACCAAGACCCGAGATCCGAATTTGCTCTCCTGAGCCAGAGACGGAGTAGAGCATGTGCTTATGATCCTCCATCCATCCTCTCTACTGTTACTACAAGAGCTTGAGATGGGGACTCATATATACGTCCATCAATGTTTTAAGACTAGTCTATGTAGTACCAAATTTTCACCAAACTCACCTTTGTTTCAAATTTGAGAATTTTCGACTTCTCCTCCAACCAATTTGGCTTCTCATTTGAAATCAATTTTGTTATCCAATGTAATTACATAGGTTAAACTACTTAAAATCTAATTACATTTACTTTTAAAAAATTCCTAACGAATTCACCAATTTTGAAAGGAAATTCAAAGGGAATAAAAATACATCTTTTGCGTGTCACACTTTGCTTCAATAAAGGTACCTTCCAGTTTCAACATTTACCTGAGTTTACTACTTTCAACTTAATGAGAACGAAGGAAAGTAAATCTTAAACTTCAGACCTTAATGTTAAAGTATATGGTAGCAACATCAAATGTTATTTTTTGTACAATTGTTAGGGTTGGTGCTCGGAAAGGTCATGTACCCTTATTACTTTTCATGAGTATATTCAGGAAAGACCTCTTCTTTTAACTGTGACCCACAACAACATACGTAAGTGGTATTCTCAAAGGATACACTGCTAATATCATGCCAACAAACTTGAATACATTCAGAGCATATGTTCTTCCCGACCTTGCGGCCTAAATGGCACACATGCTACCAAGGATAAGACACCCATGCATAATTATGAAAATTATAATATCAACTATTTCTCCAAACAACTTGTTACAAGGATACTGAATCTACTTTATGGGATCACCACTCAGATAAGCTGGGTTGCTACTTTGGAGGAACTCTCAATGTGTCTCAGTCTCAATCCAAACCTGCACTTTAGGACTAAAGATCTATCAAGTACTTTGATAAACAGATTTGTTGTATTATCCTTGAATCTAACAAAATCCACAATCATTACTCCTGAAGACACCAAATCCTTTAACATCTTAAGTCTGATTTGAATGTATCTCCTTATTTTCTGATTGAACTTTGTACTCTTAATTTTGGCAATTGTGATCATGTTGTCAAAATGTACCAACCGTAGGAACTGACTGGCCTACCATGTGAATTTCAGAAAGAAGTTCCCTTAACCATTCATCCTCAATCTCAGTAGTGTCTAATGCAGACAACTCATCCTCAAAAGCTAGAATGATCTGCTGTACAGATCTCAAGGAGACTGCACCACCTACCATTTGACTCAATTACTCAGAGACTATTTTCCATATCTATCTTGCATCACTATATCGTTCAGGTATAGGTGGATGTCTACCATAATACAAAATAAGGGAAATAGTTCCCTCTAGGTACCGTAATACTCATTCTAGCACTTTCCAATGAGTACTTTCGTGAGAGCTTGTGTATCTGCTCTGCTTTGCAACTGAGAATGATATGTTAGGCTTTATGAATTTGCAATATACATTAACTTCCTATTACTTGCGAATATCTTAGCTATGCTAAAGGTATTTCACTCATGTTCATGTAATGCATTTTTGATGAATCAAAAGGATTGCTTACAACTTGCAATCTTGATATTCAAATTTCTCAAATATCCTCTCAACATAGTTAAATTGAGAAACTACAGTCTCATCAATTCATCTTGTCAGCTTGAGACCTAATATCACATCAGCAACCCTACATCCTTCATTTTAAATTTGCTACTTAAATACATTTTAGTGTCATTAATAATCCCATATGTGTAACCAAATAACAATATGCTATCTACATGCATGCACAAGACAATACACTCATCACCTTCTACCTTGGAATCGACACGCTTATAGGATTCATGAATCTTAAAGACACATGACAAAATAGTTTTGTCAAAATTTTCAAGACATTATTTTGGTGCTTGAATCATTCTGAAAAAAAGATTTAACAAGCTTGCAAACCATTTCCTCATTCTCACATATCACATGCGCATCATGTTGATTGATGTAGATCACCTCAAGATCGCCATACAAGAATACGGTCTTTACATCCATCTGATGGATAGAGAGGTCATATACAGATGTAAATTGCAATAAACATCCGATGAGTCCATGATTCATCTACTCTATATGGATATCTTAACAAAATTCCCTTATTAAACTAATCAAATCCCCTAAAATATATTAATTGACTTTCCTAATTATGCAAGAAATTAGAGTTAGAATCTATGAATAAATAAATCCTAGTAATCACCTATAAAGAGCTTATTATTTTATGTATAGAAACTAATTATCTTAATCCAATCCTTTTTCCATTATATTCTTTGAATTATTTACTAAATTAACATAAAGAAACAAAACTTATAAAAATCACAAAATCTAAAGAAATCAAAGAGACCCTACCATGTATATATTGGGCATATATTAACTTGTATGTCTTTATTTTATTATTTTCTAACCTATTAAAAATTCATAAAAAATAATTTAATGTTCTTTTTATTGCATATTTAATATTAATCCACTAATTAGAATCTAATTAAAAATACAAAGATTACAAAACACAATAATACAGGGGTTGATTAGCAATTGATACCTATAAAAATATATTTTTGTACATATGACTTTATTTGCTCATTCATGAAAGTTGTAGGTCTCATTGAAACCAACAACTTTCATATTGGCCACTTTTTGATTTGACCCTTCCTTCTACTTCTTTTCTTATTTTCTTTCTTTTAATTTTTTGTCAACTTATTGGTCAACAAATCCATGACACTTGGCAGCCACCTATTGACTTGCCTCGCGTCTAGTCAGCCACACCCGTTGACCCGGTCTAAGGGCTGTCTTTTAGCTCCTTCCATTTGGACCATTGGATAAAGATTGATTTAACGGTCAGAATCACATCCCCTTCCACTCAGCTCCTTCACGAGCTTCACGCACGCTCTTCACATGATACGCATCTGATCCATCTCCCGTCATTGGATCTCAACCGATCCAACAGTGCTTGATCTTCATCCTCTTACTCTAGCCTTCGCTGAAGTCTCCTCCTCCTCCATCGATCGCCTCTCCCAATTTCTCCGTCCGACCATCCCTCCTCCTCTCCGATCACCCTCCAACACACCGGCACCTCGTTGATAAACCGCAAAATCGGCCCTTTAATAATGTGTTTTTAGCACTTGGCATTGTCGTAGCAGTCGGGCCAAAATGGACTCATCAAAAAGATCGTCTCATTTAGATATGTGTATGATAGGTCAAAATGAGATGATCATAATTTATTTTACTTGGCAAGATACCAAGGTCAAACTCCGGGACACGAGCCTCTCTCGCATTATTCGGATTTAAGTCTATTTAACTAAGTGTTGAGTTAGAGAACTGTAGGTCAAATTATGTAAGGAGACAATAATGCAAAGTAATGTAAATAAACATGCATTTTTTAATCAATTTTTATCATGCAAGAGATGCAAAGAAAATACATCACAGATATGCCCTAGATCAAGATGATGAGCCAATTAGATCATAAGTTAATTTCAGATTAAATGGTATGACAGAATCAATTTGAATAAGGCAGAAGTTAAGAAATTAGAGACACATGGCTATAGAATAATACATCAAAATTCATTGTGTCCAAAGCAACAATTAAGCATGACATTAAAAAGATCATCAAACCAGCTTTAAAATGAAACTGAAATCAACTCAATTGGACAAAAGTAGCTCAAGATATGCATAAAGGAAAGCAAGGGCATAACTGAAAGAAAACATGAAATGATAACTACAAAAAGGTCCCTGGGAAGGACTAAAATGCAATAAAATAAAGTGCGGGGCCTTCCCTATAAATAATCCATACGCGCGGGGACTTTTTTGCAAATTGAAAAAACTCAGAGGGTGTCTCTGCAAATTACCCAGATAAACACGTGCAACGCACGTGCTATCCAGGTTCGGAAGGAGGCTCGGGGTCGGCAGAGGCTCGGAATCAGCTTCGGCTTGGCTCGTATGTTGGCTCGGGCTCGCTGCAGGCTCGGAGATGGTTCGGAAGTCCCAAGCCTAGAGGTTGGAGACGAAGGCTCGGGCGGCTACGGATCCGACACGTGGCTGAGTGTGGACCCTTCGATCACAAGGATCAAAGGGCCTCTGGCGTGATAACGTGGCTGCATGGAAACCGTTGGATCTTGAGGATCCAACGGTACCTGGAGGGAGATCTGATCGACGACGTGGGCGTACTTGGACTGTTGGATGATCCCCTGGAGAGGGACATCCAACGATCACTGCTCCTCCTTCTTCGGCCAAAGGCGGGCGGCGGGTTCAGGTCTCCGGCGATGGGTCTTCTCCTCCGCCTCTCGTTCTCGGCTACTAGCAACCTCCCCGAAGCTCCATTAACGATCGTCGAGGAAGCTCAGAGCTCGGGGAAGATGATGGATAGCTTGGATCAGTCCATCGATGGTCGGATGTCGATGGCGAGTTTGACGAAACTAACTCCGGCGAAGCTCTGATCTTTGATGCTTTTGAAGACCTGCAGTGTTAGGCAAAGGAGCCGAAGCGCGCTAATTGTGGTGCGTGCGTAGTGGAGGTGAAGCGGGAGCTCAGAGGGCGGAGAAGGCGGGAGCTCAGAGCTCCCCCACCGTGAATGGCGGAGGAGATGGGTCGATGGTGCTTCAAGGTCTGGAGGAAGAAGGATATGGTCGGACGAGGGCGCGTGAAGGGGGATTGTGAGTCGAAGCTTGGGGAGTCCTCGATGGAGGTCGAGAACAACTGTAGAGACCTAGTTAATTACGAAAAATAAAAATAAAAATCAGAGAAAAGGTTGGAGAGCTTACCTGAGAGATGGCGGAGGAATTGGCCTTTGCTTGAGCTCCGAGAGGAGCTCGGGGTCTTCGCACGTGCTGGGCGGCCGTCCCAGCGAGCTCGGAGGGGCCTTAGCCACCGCAGCTCTGCCTTGATCGGCGGAGGGTCGACACCGGGGAGGACGGGTCATCTTCGCTCAATCACACCGCCTCCCCCTGTCACAGGGAGGCGGAGGAGGGCTGGGCCCCCTCCCACGTAAAGGTGGACGGCTTGGAACAGAGGGGGGTTCGGAGTATTTGAAGCTGACGGTAGTGGAACTGAGTGGTAGGGTCGTGGTTTGCACGGGGAATATGGGGCGACTGTGAAGACGACGTGGATCGTGGAGGTATGTGCGAGGAAGAAGGATGATGGGGGAAGACCAGGAGGTGGTTGGCAAGTGGAGACGGTGGCTGGTGGGTGGAGATAATGGGAAGGGGACGAGGTCCACTCGCGGTGGAGATCGTGGAGAAGACGCGGTCGCGAGGTAGACGATGGCTGTCGGCCGTTGGATCTGGAGATCCAACGGCTGACAGTTAGGCGCTGAAGGACGGGCGCGATTAGATCGATGGCGTATTGATCGAATGGCAGTGCTGACGCCACGTGTCGAGCTACGACCGCGGTGCTGGCGAGCGGCTTGGATGTGAGGCTGAGGTTGATCGAGCGGCTGAGGCGAGAGGCGGAAGCATCGGCTGTGATGAAAAGATCGGGACGCGATCAAAGGGTTCAGAAGGCGACACGTGGCGTGCTGTGCGCTCGGCGCTGACAGACGACTTATATTTAGAAGCTATAGGTGATCGAGCGGTTGAAAATGGCCCAGGAGATAACGGCGGAGATGGAAAGACCAAGATGTGATCGAAGGGCTGCGGAAGACGACAAGTGTCGTTCTGGAGATTAAGCGTGGATGTGCGGTGCAAATTAAGGGCGGGAGATGATCGGACGACAGAGAATTGAGGCGTGCGTGGAAAGGACACAACCGTTGGATCAAGAGGTGATCCGACGGCCAAGGATGCAGGCGGATAAGGCAAAGAGGGCGGGGCCACGTGGCTCACCCAGATTGGGCCACGTGTCCCAATCAGATTATTGCAAACTTCAAGTTGAAATATGAAGGTCAAGATGGCCGAATTTAAGAAAACTCAAAACATGAAAGTTGTAGATCTTGATGATATCTACAAGTTTCATGTTGACCAAAACTAGAGATGAAATCAAACAAGGACCCGAAATATTTTTGAAGGTATTTTTAAGGTTAAAAATACCACGAATTTTTATTTTGCCATTTTTTGTGGTTTTTAGTTTATTTGAGACTCTGATAATTACAGGACATTAACTGGATTTTATTGACACTAAGCTTAAGCAAGAGGGTTAATAATGGGAAATTATGATGATGAAATCGAGTTTCATCACCCCCTATACTTAAACTATGCTCATCCTCGAGCATCAAAAAGAATGACTAAGTTGAATTAACCCCCTTGTGCATGTGAATACATGATCCAATCTGTTCAAGTAGACTCAATTTTAGAGATCCAAAATTCTTGAGTTCAACCCAGCCTTAATCAAGAGGTACCAATCTTCTAATTCTCTAGACTCTCTCTGATGTACATATAATCTAAAGGATATGACATTTAGTGTTGATCGCAATTCTGAGAGTAGAGTCAAATCTTCACCCAAAGTCTTGGTCCAAGAAATTCTCCTAAGGACCCAATCCTCAACACTAGGGAATAAATCAAATCCTGCATTCAGTCTACCGTCTCTTTTGTTGTCAGACTTAGTAAATGTAGATGGCATGTCAGTAATGGAGGGTATGGGATTGTGTCATTTCTTCTCCCCCTCTCATTGGAACAAGGATTCTCTCTAGTGCCTTTTACGCAACACATTTTTTTGGTGTTAATCAGTGCGTCCGTCAAGAGAAGTTGGAGCCGTCTGCACTTGTTTTCCTGGGAATATACCAGGGTGTGTCTTTTTTGAGTACTTATCGTACCTTCGACACCCAGACTTGTAGCATTTACGATGCAGAACCCTTTTTTAGTGCAAGCCCGACTCCTGGTCCTAATATCGGTGGTCCAAGTGGACACTTTGAAAGGTTTGGGAGCGCTCGCCTTTGGTGGAAGCTCTTTGATATTTGACTTTGTGGAATGAGAGCTTTTCTTTGAATTTCATTGACTTGCATAATTTTTGGCTAGCTCCACTGCTTTTACCAAGAGTTGGTGCACACTGATCAACATTTTTTTATATATATTTCACACCCAAGCACTTAGGTCAATAACAAGAGATTAGTATAAGAACCAAGTTCTCATACTGGCTAAATTACTGACACTCAGGTTTCATGAAGCCTTCAAAGATTTTATCCCATCATCGAGCATCATTAGATCAAATCCAGACCCGAATCCCTCATCCCAATTCCTCAGGTGAAAAGTCAACTCATGTCAATCAAAACCGCAGTCGTGCATGTGATGTGCTGATCATATTCTTTAAGTCTGAGACCAAGAATGGAATATAGCATGCAAATCTAGAGATCTAGGGGAATGTGGATGATTAAGTCTAAGACTATGATGGCTAAAGCTGGTTAACCACAAATCTCAAAGACCTCATAAATCAAGCTTCCTTGAACATTCTAGATCCTAGGTGAAAGTGTAAGTGTAGAGGTTTAATCCAACTCCTTCATTCAAAAACATTTTTTTTAAAATTTTCTCATTTTTATGGGTTTTAGTTTAAAGTTAAAACACAGGTTAGACTCAACTTTCCTTGATAAAAATTTTCACAACCATGTCACACAAATAAAAGATTTTCAAAACATTTTCAAAAGATTTTACAAAACAAGAAAATCTCATTTTAAAATCATTTTCAAAAATATTTTTATCAAAAATAGTGTAACATAGTATAGAAAAGCCGTGAAATCATTTGAGTTCTCTTAGTCCAAAGAATTTTTACTTTAGCCAAAGTTTTAAATTTTTCAAAATTTTCAGATTATAGCTAAAGTAAGAATATTGTATATACGGTATACCCCCCTATCCTTAAACTATGCTATGTCCTCATAGCACTAGATGTTATGAGTGCATAGGTCCATTTAAGTATATAGGAATATACGGGAACTAAGAGGGGGCTCCCCCTATACTTAGGTTAGAAATAACCTAAGTATAAAGAAAAGATGAGTAGAGAAAATCACAGGGACTCGGGTCCCCCCTATACTTAGGCTGAGATTAGCCTAAGTATAAAGATGGAATATGATGTTGGGAGAGACCCAAGGTGAACGAAGAAGAGGGATGGATATACTAGAGAGAGTAGAATCTTCGGAGATGAAATGGAGGGACTAAGGTTTTGGGGTGTGTGTCGCAACAAACATGGCTCAATCAAGCAAGCAAACCCTTAGTTTCACCAACTCACACATGAAACCAACCAAGGTTGGTTTATTATCTTGTCGGTTTTATTGGTGATAAAACGTTTGATTTTTACGCAAAGAAAAGATGTGAAGTGAAAATCATTGCGTAAGCGAGGGTATTGCTCTCCCAAAACCGAAGTTTTACTCCATTTTAGGTTGACTTGCAATTAACAGTCCCAATTTTATTTAAATTTATCACTGAATTAAGGTTAGCCCAAAAATCAAGAAATCATCGTCTACCGCTCATTCCCTTTTTCCATTAACCTAGGTGATCAAGCCAGGAAAAAGAAACCGAGAAAAGCCGTGTATTCGATAAAAACTGCGATCTAGGCTAAGCAAGAAATCATGCAGTGATTTGACAAAAACACGTGAAAACTTGGGCTGTTTTGAAAACCAAAATCAATGTATGAAAGTCAAATAAAACCGCACCTAATCATGCATCTATTAGCGGGGAATGATATCCATTTAAGTTTAGCTAAGTGAGGCGAGATTACGTGCGTCTATAATTTAGTGTGTAATTCCTAGGATCAAGCACATAAAAATATGAAAAATAAAATGAGCTCGGAGAGCCGCGTGCCTAGTCTTAGGTCGACACTCAAGTGGGTACGATTCCCACACAACCACATTCGTTCGATTACATTCGCGAGTCTTCAATCGAAGACCGCTGTAAACGACAAATTATTACATGGGAAAAATGCAAGACACATTTTTTTCTTTCTTCTCGACGTACTCCAAGTGTGCTTCTGCGGCTCCTCACAGCGGGAAGCATCCTGCTCCTCGCCTCCTTGAACCATCAAGGGCCCTGCCACAAAAGCAATAGTTAGAGATCGATAGAGAAGAAAATTTTACAATGCAAAATGAATTGACAAATTGACCTATAGAATGAACACTAAATTAAATAAACAAAAATCCAAAAAATACAAGAAATGAGCCGTGTCCCCGGCAACTGCGCCATTTGATAAACCGCAAAATCGGCCCTTTAATAATGTGTTTTTAGCACTGGCATTGTCGTAGCAGTCGGGCCAAAATGGGCTCATCAAAAAGATCGTCTCATTTAGATATGTGTATGATAGGTCAAAATGAGATGATCATAATTTATTTTACTTGGCAAGATACCAAGGTCGAACTCAGGGACACGAGCCTCTCTCGCATTATTCGGATTTAAGTCTATTTAACTAAGTGTTGAGTTAGAGAACTGTAGGTCAAATTATGTAAGGAGACAATAATGCAAAGTAATGTAAATAAACATGCATTTTTTAATCAATTTTTATCATGCAAGAGATGCAAAGAAAATACATCACAGATATGCCCTAGATCAAGATGATGAGCCAATTAAATCATAAGTTAATTTCAGATTAAATGGTATGACAGAATCAATTTGAACAAGGCAGAAGTTAAGAAATTAGAGACACATGGCTATAGAATAATACATCAAAATTCATTGTGTCCAAAGCAACAATTAAGCATGCCATTAAAAAGATCATCAAACCAGCTTTAAAATGAAACTGAAATCAACTCAATTGGACATACATAGCTCAAGATATGCATAAAGGAAAGCAAGGGCATAACTGGAAGAAAACATGAAAAGATAACTACAAAAAGGTCCCTGGGAAGGACTAAAATGCAATAAAATAAAGTGCGGGGCCTTCCCTGTAAATAATCCATACTCGCGGGGACTTTTTTGCAAATTGAATAAACTCAGAGGGTGTCTCTGCAAATTACCCAGATAAACACGTGCAACGCACGTGCTATCCAGGTTCGGAAGGAGGCTCGGGGTCGGCAGAGGCTCGGAATCAGCTTCGGCTTGGCTCGTATGTTGGCTCGGGCTCGCTGCAGGCTCGGAGATGGTTCGGAAGTCCCAAGCCTAGAGGGTCGGAGACGAATGCTCGGGCGGCTACGGATCCGACACGTGGCTGAGTGTTGACCCTTTGATCACAAGGATCAAAGGGCCTCTGGCGTGATAACGTGGCTGCATGGAAACCGTTGGATCTTGAGGATCCAACGGTACCTGGAGGGAGATCTGATCGACGACGTGGGCGTACTTGGACCGTTGGATGATCCCTTGGAGAGGGACATCCAACGGTCACTGCTCCTCCTTCTTCGGCCGAAGGCAGGCGGCGGGTTCAGGTCTCCGACGATAGGTCTTCTCCTCTGCCTCTTGTTCTCGGCTACTAGCAACCTCCCCGAAGCTCCATTAACGATCGTCGAGGAAGCTCAGAGCTCAGGGAAGACGATGGATAGCTTGGATCAGTCCATCGGTGGTCGGATGTCGATGGCGAGTTTGACGAAACTAACTCCGGCGAAGCTCCGATCTTTGATGCTTTTGAAGACCTGCAATGTTAGGCAAAAGAGCCGAAGCGCGCTAATTGTGGTGCGTGCGTAGTGGAGGTGAAGCGGGAGCTCAGAGGGCGGAGAAGGCGGGAGCTCAGAGCTCCTCCGCCGTGAATGGCGGAGGAGATGGGTCGATGGTGCTTCAAGGTCTGGAGGAAGAAGGATATGGTCGAACGAGGGCACGTGAAGGGGGATTGTGAGTCGAAGCTTGGGGAGTCCTCGATGGAGGTCGAGAACAACTGTAGAGACCTAGTTAATTACGAAAAATAAAAATAAAAATCAGAGAAAAGGTCGGAGAGCTTACCTGAGAGATGGCGGAGGAATTGGCCTTTGCTTGAGCTCCGAGAGGAGCTCGGGTTCTTCGCACGTGCTGGGCGGCCGTCCTAGCGAGCTCGGCGGGGCCTTAGCCACCGCAGCTCCGCCTTGATCGGCGAAGGGTCGACACCGGGGAGGACGGGTCATCTTCGCTCAATCGCGCCGCCTCCCCCTGTCACAGGGAGGCGAAGGAGGGCTGGGCCCCCTCCCACGTAAAGGTGGACGGCTTGGAACGGAGGGGGGTTCGGAGTATTTGAAGCTGACGGTAGTGGAGCTGAGTGGTGGGGTCGTGGTTTGCGAGCGGAATATGGGGCGACTGGGAAGACGACGTGGATCGTGGAGGTATGTGCGGGGAAGAAGGATGATGGGGGAAGACCAAGAGGTGGTTGGCAAGTGGAGATGGTGGCTGATGAGGTGGAGATAATGGGAAGGGGACGAGGTCCACTCGCGGTGGAGATCGTGGAGAAGACGCGGTTGCGAGGTAGACGATGGCTGTCGGCCGTTGGATCTGGAGATCCAACGGCTGACAGTTAGGCGCTGAAGGACGGGCGCGATTAGATCGATGGCGTATTGATCGAATGGCAGTGCTGATGCCACGTGTCGAGCTACGACCGCAGCGCTGGCGAGCGGCTTGGATGTGAGGCTGAGGTTGATCGAGCGGCTGAGGCGAGAGGTGGAAGCATCGGCTGTGATGAAAAGGTCGGGACGCGATCAAAGGGTTCAGAAGGCGACACGTGGCGTGTTGTGCGCTCGGCGCTGACAGACGGCTTATATTTAGAAGCTATAGGTGATCGAGCGGTTGAAAATGGCCCAGGAGATAACGGCGGAGATGGAAAGACCAAGATGTGATCGAAGGGCTGCGGAAGACGACACGTGTCGTTCTGGAGATTAAGCGCGGATGTGCGGTGCAGATTAAGGGCGGGAGATGATCGGACGACAGAGAATTGAGGCGCGCGTGGAAAGGACACAGCCGTTGGATCAAGAGGTGATCCGACGGCCAAGGATGCAGGCGGATAAAGCAAAGAGGACGGGGCCACGTGGCTCACCGAGATTGGGCCACGTGGCCCAATCGGATTATTGCAAACTTCAAGTTGAATTATGAAGGTCAAGATGGCCGAATTTAAGAAAACTCAAAACATGAAAGTTGTAGATCTTGATGAGATCTACAAGTTTCATGTTGATCAAAACTGGAGATGAAATCAAACAAGGATCCGAAATATTTTTGAAGGTATTTTTAAGGTTAAAAATACCACGAATTTTTATTTTGCCATTTTTTTGTGGTTTTTAGTCTATTTGAGACTCTGATAATTACAGGACATTAACTGGGTTTTATTGACACTAAGCTTAAGCAAGGGGGTTAATAATGGGAAATTATGATGATGAAATCGAGTTTCATCACCCCCTATACTTAAACTATGCTCGTCCTCGAGCATCAAAAAGAATGACTAAGTTGGATTAACCCCCTTGTGCATGTGAATACATGATCCAATCTGTTCAAGTCGACTCAATTTTAGAGATCCAAAATTCTTGAGTTTAACCCAGCCTTAATCAAGAGGTACCCAATTCCTCTAATTCTCTAGACTCTCTCTGATGTACATATAATCTAAAGGATATGACATTTAGTGTTGACCGCAATTCTGAGAGTAGAGTCAAATCTTCACCCAAAGTCTTGGTCCTAGAAATTCCCCTAAGGACCCAATCCTCAACACTAGGGAATAAATCAAATCCTGCATTCAGTCTACGGTCTCTTTAGTTGTCAGACTTAGTAAATGTAGATGGCAGGCCAGTAATGGAGGGTATGGGATTGTGTCATTTCTTCTCTCCCTCTCATTGGAACAAGGATTCTCTCTAGTGCCTTTTACGCAACACATTTTTTTGGTGTTAATCAGTGCGTCCGTCAAGAGAAGTTGGAGCCGTCTGCACTTGTTTTCCTGGGAGTACACCGGGGTGTGTCTTTTTTGAGTACCTATCGTACCTTCGACACCCAGACTTCTAGCATTTACGATGCCGAGCTCTTTTTTGGTGCAAGCCCGACTCCTGCTCCTAATAGCGGTGGTCCAAGTGGACACTTTGAAATGTTTGGGACCGCTCGCCTTTGGTGGAAGCTCTTTGATATTTGACTTTGTGGAATGAGAGTTTTTCTTTGAATTTCATTGACTTGTATAATTTTTGGCTAGCTCCACTGCTTTTACCAAGAGTTGGCGCACACTGATCAACATTTTTTTATATATATTTCACATGATCCACCCGTGATAATACAACCATGTCGTCGAGCCACCACGAGATCCAATGCTAGTGCGAACACTTCTTCTTCGTCCATCGCTCTAATCCCTCACCTATCAACGAGTAACCGAGCTTCAATCGTGTGTCGACTGGTCGTCCACCACCATCCCTCGATCGAGCACCCTCCAACCTCCTCAAGCAGTATCAAAAGGATTCCTAAGCCATTTCTTCATCACCATAGACATAGCCATCATTCTAGAGGAGATAAGCCTACATTTGCTGTAGGATAGGGGTTTACATCGCTATCCTATGGTCTGCAACCTGCCACGTCACCCTATTCGGACCTTGCGGCAAATCCACTTGAAGCCCCTCAGTGCACCACTTGGAGGTTCGTCCCAAGGCTCCGCTCAACCCTCACGGGGCACATGGATCACACACACAATGGTGGCTTTTTGCGCCCTAACCCCGACCTTTCCAGATTTACAATAAAGTGCGATCACGCGTGTGCGACACATAATCTAGGGTATTTTTCATCCATGCCCCTCCTCCTAGAATTCACACTTATGCTCTCGCATGGGATAAAATTGCAGGAGAGCCCCTACTAAGTTTTGATAATTAAGGATAAGCCCTTGCTCGGTCCTTTTTGCTATAAAACACTTATTTTTCTTCTAACTTAGTCCCCGAAACTTCAAATTTTAATATCTGTGTCATCTGAACACCAAATTTCACATATTTTATGTTATTTTGAAGCCAATCTTATGTTCTGCAATTCTAGATATTTGTGGACAATCGAAGGCTCTTTCATGTCTATTATTACTTGAGGATTATATTTGATATACGTAAGCTCACTTTGATTACCAATTAATTTTTAGGAATTTAATCTTTCTGCACTGATTAAATGTAAAAGGTTCAAATAATTATCTTCCTGATATTTTATTATTTGAATATTATTCTTAGAGAGTTAGAATGCATGGATTTTGGAAATCTGATTTTTAAAGAATAATTTGGATACTTGATCTCATTCATTTACAGAATTTAATTCTTGAAACCTTTGAGTAAGCAAATCAGAAATTTTATTGATGAATATTTCTTGACTCTTCGCTTAGATATGTGAATAATTGATTTAAGGATTTTATTGATCATCTTGTTGAGGATAAAGAAAGTTATATTCACAGATCATTTTATTAGTTTCTTTTATTGTACTCTTTATGTATTTTGACTATTTCTTTTATGCATAATTTTATGATATAAAATTAAATATTGTAACTAATTACTCACTAAGATTTATTTTTAAACCACTCTACTAAGTAATACAATGTTGTTAGCCATGTAAGACCATGGCGAACCATTCCTACAATAAATATTATTGTAAACTTTGATACATAAATAAAGGCTATTTATTTATTTCACTCCTTATATGAGATTAAATGAATGCATGCACTTATAAGGTCCCTTAATACAATTAAGGTTATGTACCATGGTCATCTTAATAATCATCAACTACTGATTCAATGGTTGAATTACAGAGGTCGGTGCTTGAATGATATCTAAAGAGTTAGATTGAGGACTCATCAAGAAACGTCAAATGATTATTAAGAAAAGATCTTCAGCTTGAGTAAGGGATGTCAATCCCTCTCTAAAGGTCGATATCTGACCGAGCTCTTGATGCATGTCCTCTGCATAGGAATAGAGACTCGGAGGTGTCAAGAGTTGACTTGATGAGATCGAGACAACCAAGACCTATATCATATGCTGTCACGATATAGACACACATCTTCTGATCGGAGACAACTGTATTACTATATGTCTAAGTATGTACATTAGCCAGATCATTAGGTTGATGACCTAATCAAGGTCTATATACCGACAAGCTGGTGTGCATATAAGGACATATGAGTAATACGATCTTTCAATTAAGTACAATCCTTTTTAGTTTTAAAGGTATTAAAATATTTATATGTATTTATATTGATAATATATATATATAAGTATATATGTATATATAATGTATATAGGCTTTTCTATTTATAAATATAGCTATGGGTACTAAAAAATTACAAAACAAATTGTTTTTTTAAATTTTCTCTGTTTTTTTTGAATTTTTATTTTTGCTAATTTTTATGTATTTCTAAAGTCCAAAATACTCCAAAACAGGAGCTAATAAATAGATCGAGTTGTTTTAAGTTTAAAAATAGATAATAATTCCAAAATTACTCAAAATTTTTTAATATGCAATATATTATATAAATAAAAATATATAGAAGAAATATATTTTTTGATTTTATAAAATAGTGTCTACTATTTTCTAATATTTTAGGGTTGGAAGGGTTTTCAATTTTTAGGATTTTCTTTTACTATTTTTTGTGATTGTTGGTTCCGATCTATATTATATAGTAATACATAATATATACATTTTTTGGAATTTTTAAATAAGTCCAATTTTTTATATTTTATATCTAAATAAGGACTAAATAACTCTTAAATGATTTTTAATAAATGAAAAAGACAAGTAAATGCTAAATAAAAAGCAATGCATGAATAAGCATAATATTCCAAATTTAGTATAATTTTTCTAAGAATTTACAAGCATAAGAGAATCTTAATAAAAAATAAAAGACATAAAATTTATTAGAATGTGCTGATAGGGGTATATTTGCAATAATATTAAAGTAAGTGTGTTATAGAAATATTATAACTATCAAGGTACTGTTTCATAACAGAGTTTTTAAATTCCTCGATACACTGTAGATAAGGAAATGATTAAAAATATTAAGGTACTATTCGCTGCTAACAAAAATGTCAATGATATATAGCAAATGCTATAGATATTATGTTGATATTTATTATATTATCCATTCTCCAAATAATATCCTAATATTATCAAGTTTGTGGGCTGTTTCTGTTACATACATGTGCTAATAGAATCATTTGCTGGATTTCTTATAGTTATTTATAAGACAACTTGTCGTGAACTATACCATGTACCTTTTCTTGTAACCAGAAAAAAACATGATATAAAATAGATTATGATTTTTTTTGAATTAACATGAATCAAATTTAATTGAAACAAAAAGATAATCATGTATTTTTGACTCATAATCCAATTATAGAATATAAACATGAATTACTAGGGTAAGTTCGAAATAGGGTAAAGCAATAAATCACATGTGGCAGAAAATGGTAAACATATTAGAGTAGAAATCATCGAAGAGTCAATGTAATGGACGGTCCTTAGAGAAGATATCACCCTGATAATATTGGTTCGTAAAATATTGATGATCCACTAGTAGGATTCGACGACACACAATGTTTGTCTACACATACAGATGGGATCATTATTGAAAGCACCTCACAAAATATCATCCTAAAGAAAGAAAATGGAAGAGCTTCGTAGTGGAAGAATATAGAGCGAGAAAAAAGCCTTTGCGTGAATAAAAGTGGCAGGGGGAAGGGTTCTTGTGATCTCGTCTTGCCTCTTATAGATATGTAATCACCCATCCAACATGCATCTGTTCAGATCTCAAAATGTAGATCCGAGCATATGTTCAAATTCCCTCAATCATCTGATTTCAAATTAATCCGATGGATTTATTTATTTGACATGTTAAATGAAACTCATAGCAAATGTACCAAGACCTGAGATCCAAATTGACTCTCCTGATCCAGAGATGGAGTAGAGCATGTGCTTGAGATCCTCCATCCATCACCTCTATTGTTACTGCAAGGGCTTGAGATGGAGGCTCATATATAAGTCCATCAAAGTTTTGAGACTAGTTTCAGTGGAACTAAATTTTCACCAAACTCACCTTTGTTTCAAATTTGAGAATTTTCGACTTTTCCTCCAACCAATTTGGCTTCTCATTTGAAATCAATTTGGTTATTCAATGTAATTACATTGGTTAGCAATTTAAAATCTAATTACATTACTTAAAACAAAAAATCCCAATGAATCCACAAATTTGAAAAGAAATTCAAAGAGAATCAAAATACATCTTTTGCATGCAACATTTTGCTTCAATAAAGGTGCCTTCTAGTTTCTACATCTACTTGAGTTTACAACTTTCACATTAACAGGATGAAGTGAACTAAGTCTTAAACTTCAAACCTTAATATTAAAGTATACGGTGACAATAGCAAATGTTCTTGGAACAATTTTTATAGTTGGTGCTCCTTAAGGTCATGAACCTTATCATGTTTCATGAGTAAACTCAGGAAATAGCTCTTCTTTTAACCGCGACCCACATCAACACACATAAGTGGCATTCTCAAAGGATACACTGAACATCATGCCCACAAACTTGAATCCATTCAGAGCCTATGTTCTTTCTGACCTTGCGACTTAAATGTCAAACATGCTACCTAAGATAAGACACTCATGCATAAGTATGAAAATTATAGTATCAACCAGTTCTTCAAACAACTTGTTACAATAACATTGAATCTACTTTGTGGGATCACCACTTAGATAAGTTGGGTTGTTACTATGGAGGAACTCCTAATGTGTCTCAGTCTTATTCCAAGCCTACACTTTAGGACTAAAGATTTATCAAGTATTTTGGTCAACAAACTTGTTTATTATCCTTGGATCTAACAAAATTCACAACCATTACTCCTCAATACACCAAATTCCTTAACGTCTTAAGTCTGATTTGAATGTATCTCCTTATTTTCTGGTTGAATTTTAAACTCTTAATTTTGACAATTGTGACCATGTTGTCAAAATGTACCAAGACCGTAGGAATTGACAAGCCTACCATGGGAATTTCAGAAAGAAGTTCCCTTAACCATTCAAACTCAATCTCAATGGTATCCAAAGCAGATAACTCAGCCTCAAAAGCTAGAATGATATGCTTTACAGACCTCCAAGAGACTGCATCGCTTCCAAGGTAAAAACATACCATGTAACACAATTACTCATATACTCTATTTTCCCTATCTACCTTGCATCACTATATCATTCAAGTATAGGTGGATGTCTACTATAATGCAAAATAAGGGAAATAGTTCCCTCCACGTACAATAATACTCAATCTAGCACTTTCCAATGAGTACGTTCATGACAACTTGTGTATCTACTTAGCTTTGCAACTAAGAATGATATTTTTAGCTTTATGCATTTTGCAAGATACATTCAACTTCCTATCACTTGTAAATATCTTGGTTGTGCTACAGGTATTTCACTCCTATTCTTGTAAAGCATTTTTGATGAATCAAAGGATTGCTTACAACTTGCAATCTTGATATTCAAATTTCTCAAATACTCTCTCAACATAGTGTAATTGAGAAACTACAGTCCCATCAACTCACCTTGTCAATTTTAGACCTCATATCACATCATCAACAACCATGTTCTTCATTTCAAATTTGCTACTTAAAAACATTTTAGTCTCATTAGTAATCCCATATGTATAATCCAAATAACAATATGATATCTACATACATGCATAAGACAATACGCTCATCGCCTTTCACCTTGGAACCGACAAACTTGTAGGATTCATGAATCTTAAAGTCACGTGACAAAATAGTTTTGTCAAAATTTTCACACCGTTATTTTGGTGCTTGAATCATTTCGAAAAAAGATTTAACAAGCTTGCAAATCATTCCCTCATTCTCACGTATCACATGCCCATCAAGTTGATTGATGTAGATCTCCTCAAGGTCGCCATACAAGAATGTGGTATTTACGTCCATCTGATGGAAAGAGAGGACATATACATATGCAAATTGCAATAAGCATCTGATGAGTCCATGATCCATCTATTCTATATGGATATCTTAACAAAATTCCCATATTAATTCACTAATCAAATCCTCTAAAATATATTAATTAACTTTACTAATTATGTAAGAAATTAATATTAGAATATGTGAATAAATAAATCCTAGTAATCACCTATAATGAGCTTATTATTTTATGTACAGAAACTAATTATTTTAACCCAATTCTTTTTCCATTGTATTATTTGAGTTATTTATTAACTTAACATAAAGAAATAAAACTTATAAAAATCACAAAATCCAAATAAATCAAAGAGACCTTACCTTGTATATATTGTACATATATTAACTTATGTATCCTTGTTTCACTATTTTCTAACATATTGAACATCCATAAAAATAGATTAATGTTCTCTATATTGTATATATTAATCCACTAATTAAAATCTAATAAAATACAAAAATTACAAAACACAATAATATAGGTGTTAATTAGGAATTAATACCTATAAAAAGATATTTTTGTTCATATGACTTTATTTGCTCATTCATGAAAGTTGTAGGTCTCATTGAGACCAACTTTCATGTTGACCACTTTTTGATTTGAACATTCCTTCTATTTCTTTTCTTATTTTCTTTCTTTTTATTTTCTGGACAACTTATTGGTCAACAAATCCATGACACTTGGTGGCAACTTATTGAACCACCTCGCTTCCAGTCAGCCACACCCATTGAACACGTCTAAGGGCTTTGTCTTTTAACACCTTCTATTTGGACCATTGGATCAAGATTGATCTAATGGTCAGAATCACATCCACCGCCACCTAGCTTCTGCACGAGCTTCATACGTGCTTTTCACTTGCCGCTCACCTGACCCATATCATGTCATTGGATCTCAGCTGATCCAACGGTGCTTGCTCTTGATCCTCTTCCTCTAGCCTTCGCCGAAGTCTCCTCCTCCTACTCCGTCGATCGCCTCTCTCACTCTTCCCCTCCAAACATCCCTCCTCCTCTTCGATCACCCTCCAACACACCAACACCTCACTGTTCATCAAAACCCTAAATCGCCCCCATCTCTCTTGGTCGTTATCCATCACCACCTCGGATTTTTTCTTTCGCCGTAACCCTACATCTAACTCCAAACCACCATCAAAGCCCTCTCACTGATGACCTTCATTGAAGCACCCTTTCCCCTCGGATTTCTCACTCTTCCGATGTTATTCCCTCCTCCTATAAAGCCCATCCTCAATCTCCAGTACTGGGCATTTTCCATCTTGAGGCAAAATCCCTTGAGCTTTACCCTCTCCTCGGTGACAGAGAACAAAAACCATCGTCGTAGAGCGATGGCATGGTTTTTTTTCCAGGTGAGATCCGGTGATCACTTCACCATTGTAGCCACCTACCCTGAGCTGCTAAGCTTAGCTCTCGCTGGAGCTTCGACGAGGACTGTGTTCTTCGAGAGCATACCCCAGGCATCCACCCTTCATCCCTTCCAGGTTGACTTCCTCTTCCCTCTTCTTCTTCTCATGATTTCTTCCGCCTCAGTTCATCTTCCTTTGTTACTGAAATCAACCCCAATTTCTTCTTATTCTTCTTCTTCTTCTTCTTCTTCTTCTTTTTTAATCAAACCCCCAAATTCAACCCAATCTGACCGATCAGTCCTTTCTGTTATATGCTCTCAATTACGATCCTTTTCGAGCTTTGCAAAAGCTTGAAGTTGTTTCCCGTCCTCATCTTCTTCACGCCTTGTCATTCCTCCATCTCGCCCTCACTTTGCCCTCTACTAACCATCTGCAGGGAGTTCATACCGGTCCAGCAACCATATTGCTTTATTAAGGGGGAATCGATCCTCAACCGTGTTCTTTGGCAACACCCTCCTCTATTCAACCTTCACTACAACCATGTAGTTGAGCCACCATGAGATCCAGTGCATGTGCAAACACTTCTTCTTCGATCCATTGCTCTGACCATATGATGAATCTGTGATTCATCACATCAAAAGTCAAAAATAGAGCCTTGTTCCCGAGAAAATAGAGGCATATTTCCTTTTATCTTGCATAAATAACACTCATGCATGCATCCATAATTCATGCATTTTAGCAGCTCATCTGCATTTAAATAAGAAGCCAGAAATCCCCTGTAAAATACCTCTTCATCAAATAACTTCTTCTCTATAATATATATATATTCCTTAATAATAGAGGGAAGAATGCCAAAAATCACCCTTGTAAAATAGTCCAAATATCCTGAGAACCCTTGTACATTAAAACATACATAAAGCCCTCATACAAACCCCTAATTAGGTCTACTCACTCTTAGAATACTACATATTAAAAGACCTTCAAAATGAGACTAATTTCATTGAAATCGGAGCTTGTATGAGAGACTTGGGTTTTTGGGTCATTTTGTATACTACATATGTACATTTATGTATCCTTGTATTTATGTATCATATTTGACCTTATCTCCGTCTTTGGTCAACATGAAACTTGTAGATCTCATTAAGATCTACAACTTTCATGTTTTGAGTTTTTCCAAATTCGGCTTCCTCTTCTCTCTACACGTGTTTCTTTCTCCAGCCATTCACAGCAGGCCACGTGGCGCCCTCTGGTTGCGCCACGCGGCCCGCTGCCCATCGCCTCATCCGCCCGCGCCCTCCGCCGTTGGATCTCGCTTTTGATCCAACGGTCCAGTTCTTTCCACGCGCTTCCCTTCTCCTTGCCGTCAGATCTTCCCCGCGCTTCATCTGATCCCTCCATTCGCGCCGCTCCCTCAGCCAGACACGTGGCGCATCCATCCACCACTGGATCACTCTTCTGATCTTCCATCTCAGCCGACGCTTCCACCTTGATCCTCATCCGCTCGATCGGCCCCCACTGCCCATCACAGCCGTTCGTAACCGCCTGATCCATAGCGTGCCACGTGGCGCTTCCATCCGCCTCTGATCGCTCCTTCCCTGATCAGATCTACACCGTCGCTCCACGCTCTGATCTCCACCGTTGGATCACAAGATCCAACGGTGGAGACCTCGTCTCCTACCTCCAGGCGCCCCTCTCCCCCACGTCCCTTGCCTTGCGGGAGGGGCGCCCCTTTCCTTTTCTGGACACACGTCAGCCACCTCCTCCGGCCGCTGACCTCCCCACGACATCCCCCACTCATCCCTCTCCCTCGCCAGCTCCCTCAAGCACCACCATCTCCACCATACTCGCCCCACGACGGCCACCAACTTCGCCACTCACCCAGCCAGACCACCTTCTTCTCCCTATAAATACCCAGCCACCGGCACCGTTCACCTCCATCCGCCACTCCAGAGAGATCCCTCGAGCTCCAAGCTACCTATTGGTGACAGCAATTGGTTGAGTTGTCGAGCGAAGACAGAGATCCAACTCCGGCGAGATCCACGGCCGCCACCGCCGTGCCGCAGCCTCCCTCGAGCAGCTGCTAGAGCTCGGGACCCTACCGATCCCTTGAGCGACGACCTGGAGCTCAAAGCTGAGCCCCATTCCCCAGGTAACTCCCCCCATCCGTCCGCCGATCTTCTTCTCCATTTTCTTGAGTTTTCTCCGTTTTTATTCGCCGTCACTGACCATCCTCGCGCCTTCCAATCACCTCGACGAGCTTCGCGTCGAAGCTCCGATCCTCGCGGTATCTTCCGCGCACTCCAACGACAAGTTTCACCCTCCTCCGACCAACGGCTCCGCCATTTGGCTGGAGCTCGTTCGCCGGACCACCTCACTCCACCGTAGGCCTCGCCGATCACTCTACTCTCCTCCACGAACACCTGCACGCCTTGGCTATACGTCTAACCCTTTGCAGGTCCTAAATTCTTCATTGGCCGGAGCCACGCCGGAGCCCCCTTCGAGCTTCATCGACACCGAGCTCCAGCACCCCTCCAAGGATCTAGAGGCCACCGGAGGCTTCGTCGTGCAACTCCGCTTCTTCCTTCTCTCTTTTTTTCTCTCTTTTTCTATCTTTTTTTTATATACTTTTTTCCTTCTTCTTTCTCTCTTCTTTTCTTTTTTTTCTATTTCTTTTTTTTTCTATCTTTTTTTGCCTTCCTTGCGGGCAAAGACAAGAAATTTCCGGTCATTATCAGTTCGCAATTGACCGAGGAGCAGGAATCTCGCTTGCTAGAGATCCTGGAGAAAAACCGCAAGGCAATAGGCTGGAGCATTTCCGATCTCCATGGGATAAATCCCGCTCTGTGTTCGCACCATATTTACTTGGAGAACGAAACCAAACCCTCTCGTGAATTCCAACGCCGGTTGAATCCAAATTTACGAGAAGTTGTGAAAAAAGAGATAGAAAAATGGTGCGACGCGGGTTTCATTTACCCAATCTCCGACTCTAAGTGGGTGGCCCCAATCCATGTTGTCCCGAAAAAGTCGGGAATTCAGACGACTACCAATGAGGACGGAGAGGAGATCGTGACAAGAATACCCACGTCATGGCGCGTCTGCGTGGATTACAGACGCTTGAATGCCGCGACGAAGAAGGATCATTTCCCTCTACCATTCATTGATCAGATCTTAGAAAGACTAGCGGGAAAAGAATTCTTCTGCTTCCTTGATGGGTTCTCGGGCTACAATCAAGTAGCCATAGCTCCGGAGGACCAGGAAAAGACCACGTTTACATGCCCCTTTGGTACCTATGCTTTCAGGCGCATGCCCTTTGGGCTATGCAATTCTCCAGGTACTTTTCAAAGGTGCATGATTGCTGTATTCGCCGAAATGGTCGGCGAATTCCTGGAAGTCTTCATGGATGACTTCTCGGTCCACGGCGACTCTTTTGATTCCTGCCTTAGGAATCTGGACCGAGTCCTTAAAAGATGTTGTGAGGTCAATCTGGTGCTCTCCTGGGAGAAAAGTCACTTCATGGTGACGGAGGGCATAGTGTTGGGGCATGTCATCTCCAAGAGAGGAATGGAGGTTGACCCTGCCAAGGTGGACGTGATCAGACGACTCCAGCCACCAACCAACGTAAAACAGTTGCGGTCGTTCCTCGGGCATGTCGGATTTTATTGAAGATTTATCAAGGATTTTTCCAAGATTGCCCGACCGCTAACTGAGCTTTTAGGCAAAGACACGGAGTTTATTGTAGATCACAAATGTCTTGAGGCCTTTAAGCTTTTACAAGGAATGATCATGGATGCACCCATTCTACAAGCCCCAGATTGGTCTCTACCTTTTGAGATCATGAGGGACGCCTCAGATTATGCTGTTGGGGCTGTATTGGGACAAAGAAGAGATGGCGTCCCGTTTGCAATTCACTACGCAAGCAAAGTGCTTGATTCTGCTCAGCGTAACTATACAGTTACCGAAAAGGAAATGCTTGCGGTAGTGTTTGCCTTGGACAAATTCAGATCCCACTTAATCGGATCCAAGGTAACCGTGTTCACAGACCATACGTCACTACGATACCTAATGGAGAAGAAGGACGCGAAGGCGCGTCTTCTTCGTTGGATTTTACTTATCCAGGAGTTTGATTTGGACATCCGTGATAAACCTGGAAAGAAGAACGTAGTAGCCGATCATCTTTCTCGTCTCGAAGATCTTAATACTTCCGAGGTTTCCCCAATTCGAGACTCCTTCCCTGACGAGTCGATTTTTGTTATCGACTCACTCCCATGGTAAACCAATATCGTGAACTATCTTGTCTCCAAGAAGGTTCCCGAGGATTGGCCCAAGAGCCAAATCGACCGACTAAAGTCGGACGCTAGACACTACTATTGGGAGGATCCGATCCTTTTCTTTGAAGGACCGGATTGTGTCTGGAGACGTTGTATTCCTCAGGAGGAATACCAGAGTGTCCTTTCTTTATGCCATAGCTTAGAGGCAGGAGGACACCACTCCGGGAAGAGGACCGCATGGAAGGTACTTCAGTGTGGCTTCTACTGGCCGACTCTATTTCGCGATGCCACCACCTTCGCGAAGTCGTGCCCAGTTTGCCAGAGAATGGGAGGAACCGTTGGTTCCAAGGATGAGATGCCAATGCAGTCGGTCATCATTTGTGATGTCTTTGACGCCTGGGGCATCGATTTCATGGGCCCATTTCCTGTCAGCCACGGGTTCGAATATATCCTCCTTGCGGTGGACTATCTATCCAGATGGGTGGAGGCTATCCCGACCCGAGCCGCAGACAGCAGGACTGTCTGTAAATTCATCAGAGAGAACATAATCTCTAGGTTCGGGATCCCCAAAATGATGATATCAGACGGGGGTAGCCACTTTGTGAATCGGGAGGTGAAGAAACTCCTGAAGGACTACGACATCGAACACCGTGTCGCGAGTCCTTACCACCCACAAACCAATGGTATGGCTGAGGTGTCGAATAGGGAGGTGAAAACCATATTGCAAAAGCTTGTCCGCCCGGACAGGAAGGACTGGTCTCAGATCTTGGATCAAGTCCTCTGGGCGTATAGGACGGCTTACAAGACACCGTTAGGCACCTCCCCATTCCGAATGGTATTCGGAAAGCCGTGCCATTTGCCCGCAGAGTTAGTGCACAAATCAGAATGGGCAATAAAGAAGGTCAACTGGAACACACACCTGGATCAGAAACAGAGAGACATGGATCTGAATGAGCTTGTGGAAGTCAGAAACCGAGCATACGACAACAGTTTGGTGTACAAGGACAAGGTGAAGCGTTGGCATGATAGATATATCAGACGAAAGACCTTTGTTCCTGGACAGAAGGTATGGTTGTTCAATGCTAGGCTGAAGATTTTACAAGGCAAGTTGAAGTCTAAGTGGACGGGACCATTTGTCGTCCGTACGGTGCATGATAGTGGATGTGTCGAGATCTCAGATCTCGCAGATGACGCACCGACATTCCTAGTGAATGGACAGCTGTTGAAACACTTCGTCGAATCCAATGAGCAGTTAGTCCATGTCGAGGAGATTGTATTCATGCGCGAGACAGATACAACCGATTCACATCAAGCCGCGTATGAGACCTTGCAGCAGTGAACTCCAGCCATCCGCAGCATCTCGAAAGATTCAGACCGACTCATCTGTATATATCATCATTCTTGTACAACCTACCCTTTCTCCCGCGACTTTAGTAACCCATCCCCGCCTCATCAGATCACTATCTTGGACTATACTTAGGATAACCAGATCCTAAGTATAGGGGTCAGGGTCACCTAAGTCGGTTCACTGTACATTCTCCAGATCACATTGGTCCTCATACTCAATTCCTACCTATACTTAGGCTGACTTAAGCCTAAGTATAGGGGGGACCGATGCCCGCATTGTATACTCATCCATTTCCCCTCTTAACCTCGTCCGCCCCATTTTTGATCTTCTTCTACACTTAGACTGTCAGAGCCTAAGTATAGGGAGGGCGGGACAACTTCTACACTTTTGTAATTTTAGCTCTCCTACGCTTAGCCCGAGCTATGTCTTTTTAGTCGCTTTCGTGCTCTGAGGACATAGCACACGCTAAGTATAGGGGGGCGTGTATATATTACATATATACTTTACCCATAGCTCGTACTTTCACGTATTTTCGCGTATTTTTGTATATATTTTGCAATAATTACGGGTGGGTAAAAATTGAAAAAAAAAACAAAAAAAAAATTTTGTATACTTGTATAATATGTACTATATGTATAATACTTGTATAAAAATTTGTAAAATTCTTGTAAAACATACTTTTGTAAAATTTGTTGTAAAATAGGGTGTATACTAAAAAAATCGTGTATACTATGTACAAATTATATCAACTAAAGATTGTTGTAAATAATAAAAAAAAAGAGATTGTTGTATACCAGAAAAATATAACAAATTGGCTTCTTATTTACTCTTGCATATTATCCTGCATTTAAAAAAAAAAGAAGTCTTGCATTTCATTCATAACATGACATCTCATCTGCATACGTTGCTTATGCAAAGTGAAAAGCTAGTGGGTTCTGGACCAAATTATGAGCAGATATTGAGGATGGAAATGATTTGACCTTAATCCACCTAATTTCAGAGGAACCTTATAGGAACTGGAGTTAAGATTTTTCAGGTCAGGTGACTTAATTCTTTAAGTCTGCAAGTCTATGTTCATATGTCATCTTGACAAGCCTGAGTAGAGCACTTAACAACACACACATGACTCTTAGAGACAATGGCTTGACGTGCACCAGCACTTTACACATGGCTCTCTACGGATGAGGTGATGAGGAGGCAGTTTCCTTTAGCTTGGGGTAGCATATGAGGGTAGTACTTCTAGGCGAAACCTCTCTTCTTCTTCTAGTGAAGGAAGTGCGTCTCAACTTGGACTAGTGGTGATGAAGGCTAAAGACAGAAGCAGTGGGTTGCAATAAAGCTTCAAAAGAGGGATAGTCTACTGGCTCAAGAGGAAATTTCTTGTATCTATGCTGCATCATGTATGTACAAAGGCATGTTTTTTGAAAAAAAAAGAAAAAAAAATGCCAAAAAGAACTCCAAAAAAGTGGTGGGTCGGATTGAAAATTTAATAACCCCACCGGAGTATATGTAGTCAAGAGAAGCAAAAGCTTGTGGTCACCTTGTTACTTGCAGCGGGAGACTTAGCTACACTGGCTGAGCTTCCAAAAGTCTATACTTCTTCCCCCTCTTCTTGAGCCGGTTGAACTTGAACTTAGAAGGGAATACCCCGCTTCTCGAGGAAAGAGTTGCTAGACCGAGGCATTAGAGTTACCAGGTTGGGGGAGGTTGTTTCTTTGTTACTTCCGAGGTGGGGAGTCATTTATCACTTACACTGCATGAAAAGATTCATGGTCATTAGAGTTTGTGTATGTAGACTTGTTCTGATTAGGTGAGTTGAGGAGTCTTGAATAGAAGACTTGTGGAACTTGAAGTCTGTTAGGTCTTAAGTCCAGGTCCAAATAAGGTCCCGCCACACAATTAATCCAAAGTTCGAGTCAGGCTCCATTTTTCAACTTTTGTTCATGACTTTGGTTTGGAACCCAAAATCATTTCACTCTTGCATTTTCATTTTAGTTGCTCGGGGACGAGCAAGGTTTAAGTATAGGGGGTTGATGAATCTGTGATTCATCACATCAAAAGTCAAAAATAGAGCCTTGTTCCCGAGAAAATAGAGGCATATTTCCTTTTATCTTGCATAAATAACACTCATGCATGCATCCATAATTCATGCATTTTAGCAGCTCATCTGCATTTAAATAAGAAGCCAGAAATCCCCTGTAAAATACCTCTTCAACAAATAACTTCTTCTCTATAATATATATATATATATATATATATATATATATATATATTCCTTAATAATAGAGGGAAGAATGCCAAAAATCACCCTTGTAAAATAGTCCAAATATCCTGAGAACCCTTGTACATTAAAACATACATAAAGCCCTCATACAAACCCCTAATTAGGTCTACTCACTCTTAGAATACTACATATTAAAAGACCTTCAAAATGAGACTAATTTCATTGAAATCGGAGCTTGTATGAGAGACTTGGGTTTTTGGGTCATTTTGTATACTACATATGTACATTTATGTATCCTTGTATTTATGTATCATATTTGACCTTATCTCCGTCTTTGGTCAACATGAAACTTGTAGATCTCATTAAGATCTACAACTTTCATGTTTTGAGTTTTTCCAAATTCGGCTTCCTCTTCTCTCTACACGTGTTTCTTTCTCCAGCCATTCACAGCAGGCCACGTGGCGCCCTCTGGTTGCGCCACGCGGCCCGCTGCCCATCGCCTCATCCGCCCGCGCCCTCCGCCGTTGGATCTCGCTTTTGATCCAACGGTCCAGTTCTTTCCACGCGCTTCCCTTCTCCTTGCCGTCAGATCTTCCCCGCGCTTCATCTGATCCCTCCATTCGCGCCGCTCCCTCAGCCAGACACGTGGCGCATCCATCCACCACTGGATCACTCTTCTGATCTTCCATCTCAGCCGACGCTTCCACCTTGATCCTCATCCGCTCGATCGGCCCCCACTGCCCATCACAGCCGTTCGTAACCGCCTGATCTATAGCGTGCCACGTGGCGCTTCCATCCGCCTCTGATCGCTCCTTCCCTGATCAGATCTACACCGTCGCTCCACGCTCTGATCTCCACCGTTGGATCACAAGATCCAACAGTGGAGACCTCGTCTCCTACCTCCAGGCGCCCCTCTCCCCCACGTCCCTTGCCTTGCGGGAGGGGCGCCCCTTTCCTTTTCTGGACACACGTCAGCCACCTCCTCCGGCCGCTGACCTCCCCACGACATCCCCCACTCGTCCCTCTCCCTCGCCAACTCCCTCAAGCACCACCATCTCCACCATACTCGCCCCACGACGGCCACCAACTTCGCCACTCACCCAGCCAGACCACCTTCTTCTCCCTATAAATACCCAGCCACCGGCACCGTTCACCTCCATCCGCCACTCCAGAGAGATCCCTCGAGCTCCAAGCTACCTATTGGTGACAGCAATTGGTTGAGTTGTCGAGCGAAGACAGAGATCCAACTCCGGCGAGATCCACGGCCGCCACCGCCGTGCCGCAGCCTCCCTCGAGCAGCTGCTAGAGCTCGGGACCCTACCGATCCCTTGAGCGACGACCTGGAGCTCAAAGCTGAGCCCCATTCCCCAGGTAACTCCCCCCATCCGTCCGCCGATCTTCTTCTCCATTTTCTTGAGTTTTCTCCGTTTTTATTCGCCGTCACTGACCATCCTCGCGCCTTCCAATCACCTCGATGAGCTTCGCGTCGAAGCTCCGATCCTCGCGGTATCTTCCGCGCACTCCAACGACAAGTTTCACCCTCCTCCGACCAACGGCTCCGCCATTTGGCTGGAGCTCGTTCGCCGGACCACCTCACTCCACCGTAGGCCTCGCCGATCACTCTACTCTCCTCCACGAACACCTGCACGCCTCGGCTATACGTCTAACCCTTTGCAGGTCCTAAATTCTTCATTGGCCGGAGCCACGCCGGAGCCCCCTTCGAGCTTCATCGACACCGAGCTCCAGCACCCCTCCAAGGATCTAGAGGCCACCGGAGGCTTCGTCGTGCAACTCCGCTTCTTCCGAGCTACGTGGGAGCTGACGAAGCTCTTCATCGGTGCTTGGCCACCGAGGCGGAGCTAGGCCACATTCACCGGAGCACCGCCTTCCCCTCCGCAGGTGGCGGAGGACCGTTAGAGACGAAGAAGCAGTGGCCGTTCGATCATCCGATCGAACGGTCCTCGTCCCGCCACGTATTCCACCACCGCGACAGTCCTCGACCGTTCATCGCGCTTCTGATCCGACGCCTCGCAAGTCGCCACGCATCTTCATCGACATCCCTTGGATCCATCTTGATCCAAGGACCTTCAGGCCGCCACGTCTACTTATCCGAGCCTCGGCCCCCAAGCCTAGGCTCGGGTGACCCGAAGCTGCACCGAGGCTAGACCGAACCTCCAGAGGACCCGAGCCTCGATCCGAGCCTCCGACGCCCTCCGAACCTAGGTCGCCCACGTGAGGAGCACGTGCGACCTGGGTTATTTGCACAGACGCCCCTGAAGCTTTCGGAAATTACAAAAAGGTCCCTGTGAAGCAGACCTCACGTGAGGAGCACGTGTCTCGTGGAGAAATTGCATACAAGTCCTGCATGTTATCGGTAATTGCATTTTAGTCCCTGTCAGCATATTTAATTTTTGAAGTTTCAATTTCCAGTATTGCATTTACACCCTTGTGTTTGCACGTGTCCATAGAGTGCATTTTTCATCATTTTGAGATTCTAAAAATTGCATGTTGTTGGAAATCTTGTCCTCTATCTGTTAGTACACGTGTCTGATTTTTGTAGGCTTATTTGAATTATTAATGAATTAATTGGTTCATTGTTAACATATTTTGCCCAGTGATGCCTTTTGATTTTTGATTAATTATCTGTGACTTCAAAAATTATAAAAAAATCACAGTAGCTTAAGGACATCATTTTTTAACACACCATAAAAATTTCATAGCATTTGCACGCATATCGAGGCCTAAATAAATAGTTTGGTGATTCTCTTAAATTAATTTTAATTAATTCATTTCACAGTAAATTTAAGTCCTGTCAATTTTCCTAGGTCCCTTATCATTAGACCCACCTAGGATAATTTTAGTTCTTGGAAAAATTGTGATTTGATATTTATTAAAAATTAAATACTGAAAATCACTCTGTCTGTTTATTTAATTCACAGAAAAATTATTTTGAGTCGAAAAATTCCAAAAAAATTAGTGTAGGTCGTTTTCATCATAAATAATCATCTAGCCAATTTTCATTATTTTTGGACTTCGTTTGATACATCAATTAAATTTAACGTTAAATTGGCTAAGATTTGTCTGCACATGTCTGCATAAGAATTAAAAAGACCAAAAAAAATTGATCCTCGAACATCAACACTTGAAAATTGCTGTAATCCACCTAAGGAGACAGTTGCCTCCCTGAGATCGACCTTGGACTCCACCAAGTAAAAAAATTTCACCGCTTAAAATTGACCAAAATCTTATTTAAGTGGTTTTTGATTAATCTCTCGTATCCGACTGCAACGAACACTTAACATTAATTTGGACATTAATTTGACCGAATTAACATAGGGTGCGGGAGCGATATCACCATACCTCGCCCATCAGCTAGCAATCGAGCTCCGATTGTGTACCGATGAGTCGTCCACCATCATCCGTCGTTCGAGCACCTTCCAACCTACTCAAGTAGCATCAAAAGGATTCATAAGACATTTCTTCATCACCATCGACAGGGCCATCATTCTGGAGGAGATCAACCTACATTTGTTGTAAGATAGAGGTTTACATCGCTATCCGACAATATGCAACCCACCACATAGCCCTATTCAAACCCGCCTCAGAGACACTAGACTCGGAGCACCCGAAGCCCCTCAGTGCATCATTTAGAGGTTCGTCCCGAGGCTCCGTAAAACCCTCATGGGTCACGTGGACCGCACGCGTAGTGGTGGCTTTTTGCGTCCTAGCCCTCGGCTTTCCAGATTTACAATGAAGTGCGGTCACACATGCATGACACATAATCTGTGATGTTTTTCATCCATGCCCCTCCTTCTAAAATTCACACATACGCTCCCGCATGGGGAAAAATTGTAGGGGAGCCCCTACTAGGTTTTGATAATTAAAGATAAGCCCATGCTTGGTCCTTTTTGCTCTAAAAACTCTTATTTTTCTTATAATTTAGTCCCTAAAAATTAAAATTCGGATATCTTTGTCATTCGAACTCCAAATTTCACGTATTTTATGTCATTTTGAAGCATGTATTATGCTCTACAATTCTAGATATGATGTGGATAAATCAAAGGCTCTTTAATGCCTATTATTACTTGAGGATTATACTTTATTTTGATTACCAATTAATTTTGAGGATTCTAATTTTTATGCATTATTTATATGTTGAAAGTTTAAATAATTATCTTCCTAACATTTTATAATTTGAATATTATTCTTAGGGAGTTAGAATGCATGGATTTTGGAGGTTTGTTTTTTAAAAAACAATTTGGATACTTGTTCTCATTCATTTACATAATTTGATTCTTGAAACATTTAAATATGCCAACTTAGAATTTTAATTGATTAATATCTATTGACTCTTCTATTAGATCTTTGAAACATTGATTTAAGGATTATATTGATCATCTTGTTGAGGATAAACATAGTTATATTCAGAGATCATTTTATTAGTTTCTTTTATTGTATTCTCTTTATGTATTATGAATCTTTCTTTTATGCATTATTTTCTGACATAAAAATTAAATATTGCAACTAATTTCTTATATTAATTTCTAAGCCACTCTACTAAGTAATACACTGTTGCTAGCCATGTGAGACCAGTACGAATCACTCTTACAATAAATATTATTTTAATCTTTGATACATCAATAAAGGTTATTGATTTTTTCACTTCATATATGAGATTAAATGAATGAATACACTTATAAGGTCCCTTATTGTAATTAAGGTTATGTACCAAGGCAATTTTAATAATCATACATCTATTGTTGAATTATAGAGGTTGGTGCTTGAATGACATCTAAAGAGTTAGATTGAGGATTCATCAATCACCGTCAAATGATTGTTAAGAAAGGATCTCTAACTTGAGCAGGGGATGACAATCCCTCTCTAAAGGTTGATATCTGATCGACCTCTTGATGCATGTCCTCTGCATATGAATAGAGATTCAGAGGTGTCAAATAAGTTAGGTCAAAGAGTTGACTTGACAAGATCATAGTAACCAAGACATATGTCGTATGCTGTCATGATATAGGTGCACATCCTCTGATTGGAGATGGATGTATTACTATATATCTAAGTATGTACATTTGCCACACCATTAGGTTGATGACCTAATCAATGTCTATACACCGATGAGCTTGTGTGCATACAAGGGCATATAAGTAATACCATCTTTCAAAGGGATCATACATGTTCACTAATGAACTGGAAGACATGAGCTCACTCATGAGGCATTGGAATCGTACAAATTCCATGTGTGGTCATCTTTCTATGGAAGCATGATAAGAATTCGTATGTATGATATATGCTTTTGAAAATCATATGATTGATACCAACTCCCAATGATCAAATGAGAAACTTAATGTAAAATCCTGAAGAAGACAATCTAAATATGATCTAAAACTTCAGGTTTATTCTAGGTCGTAGAGTATGCAGGATGTACGGGTATTAGGAATACTCGATGGTGATTTTATCGTAAACAAATTTTATAACGATGACATTTCTACTTCGAGGGAGTGATGAAATATATTTGGATTTTAGTGACTCCTCTTAGTAGATTAGTAAGCTGATCTTAGTCCCAATGTTGGATATTGATCTAAATGCGATTTGGATATAATGAGAATATTAGATTTACGATTTGATTTAATCAAACATCTTTGAGAGGTCGATTTGATCTAGATATGAAATACGATCTCAGTATCCAAGTTACTATAAATGGAATGTACAATTGCCCCGTCCTTATCTCTAAGTATATGCAGAGAGCACATTATTATTGAAAGAGTTCAAGAATAATTCTATTATTGGTAAAGTATCTGAGCATAGGGAATTGATGATTAAATGAGATTTACTTATCATCAGTAATATGAATGTGATTCATGAGAATAGTTACCTAAAATGATTAAATATGATTTAATTATCAAAGCTATGATTAATGTGGATATCACTATTCATAATAATCACAAATATTGTAAATGTGATTTATAACATGTTGGAGAGTTTTAACTGTATTTACCAATTAAATGTCGGTGTAAATTGGATTTACATTGAACAATCAATTGTAAAAGCAATTTACATTTAATATAGGATGGATGAATATGATTTATAATTGTCAATGACATTATTGAAATTATCACGAAATAATTTGGAATTATATTGGTGAATAATTTTGCAACAAAAGTTGTTATACAGTGGAATAACTGATGAGATATGAGATCTCATCATACATGGAATGAGAGAGCCTCCTTACCATAATACTAGTGGACGACATTAGTGGCCGTCCATATGTATGGAAGGATGCTTGCCCTCCTTCCAAGTAATTCCATATTAGTTGATTTCATTTAAATTGAATTATATTAATAGATCTCCAATATATTTAATTTATTTTAAAATTAACTATTTCTTGTTGCAAATTTATGCCATAAAATCATGTCCATTAATTAGAAAGTATAAATTAATCTACACCATTGATGTGTGCATATGGATTGAGATCCATGGACATCTAATATGTTATGAAAGAATGACTAGACCTAGATACTTCTTTACTACAATTTCAAGAGCAACAAATCTCTCTCTCCATCTTCATACATGACAATGCTCTCTCTCTCTCTCAGTATTGTGATCGTCCACCATATTTATTTAGAGAGCATCCTAGTAGTCGTGACGTCGTTGTGCTGCCGAATTGACTGCCCATGGATCTCCGCCTTCTTTGGTGTATCTTGCTCCTAAGGAGGCCTATAAATTTTGTGATGCTAGGGAGGCTCGACTAAGGCTCGGGTGTCCTGAACCTAAAGGCGTGAAGTGGAGGCTCGGGGACGTGACGTGGCCTTCTGTGAACCATCTGATCTTTGAGATCGGATGGTGGCTGTAAGCGCATAGGGGAGGCGACGTGGCTGGATGTGCGCTGTTGGATGAGCACCGGGAGGGTGCCATCCAACGACACCTGTACGTTCTGGGACTTCTTCCTCCGCTGAGGGGGTGGAAGCACGATCAAGTCTCCGATGAAGCCACCCGTGCTTTGCCACCGTCTCTAGAGCTTGATGAAGATTTATGGCAGCTCTTGGACAACTAGAGGCCGACGTTGAAGCACGATAGGGGCCCTACAATCATTAGATCCGTAGCCGAAGCGTGCACGTGAAGCATGTGTGTGAAGTGAGGCGGAGTGGAGGGCCACACGAGCGGAGAAGGTGGTCGGACATGTTCATCTTCTCTGGTGAGTCAAAGAAGATGGTGATTGGAGGAGGGAAAAGGTGGATGGAGGTTATGGAGGAGGGAAGTGGTGATTGGAGGGCAGCGTGTGGATGATGGGAGAGCGGGTAAACTAGAGTGATGGTAATTGGACGATGATGGTGCGAATGGGGGTCTAGTAAATTACGAGAAATTCAACAAAAAATTTAAAGGAGGATTCAGAGAACTTACCTGGAGCTATGGCGGTCGGAGAGCCTATGCTTGAGCTTTGCGACGAATCTCGGGTCTTCTTTGGACTCCTACGGCCACGAGGAGCAGCTCGTCGGTGGTGAATGGCCAGAGACATAGGCTACAATGGCTACGGGTCTCACTGGAGGCCAAGACATCTTCACACCATTGATCCAGCCTCCTCCTGTCACGGAGAGGCAGAGAGGAGCTGGGTAAAGCCCCATGTACAAGTGGACACGGTAGAAGGTGGTTGGAGGTGGGCTATTTCAAGGAGGAAGGTTGGGAAATCCGATGGTGGGAGAAGTGATTTATGGGGGCGATACAGAAAGAGATAGAGGGGATCGTGGGGAACGTGGGCGCCCGCAAGGAAGAGGGAGGCTCAGGCTTGGTCGTGGAGTAGTTAGGAGGATGAGGGAAGTGTTGAGGAGATGGAAATAATGGGAAGGGGGTGACATGTTGGCGAGGTGGAGATCGTGGGAGAGAAGGGAGCTGGAGGAAGAAGATGGAGCTCGACCGTTGGATCTCACAATCCAACAGCTGAGAAGAAGGCTCTTGGGAGCAGTTCTGATTAAATCAATCAGAATGCCATCGTTGGTTGTGGGCGTGACGCGTGGTGAGAGGAAAAGTGGGTGGGAGCAGATGATCAAGATGTGATCAGGCAGGTGAATCAGAGGGCTGGGATGGATGCGGAGACTAGCGGTGAAGATTGAGGCACGTAGAAAGATCCAGCGATGATGTAGGTCAACACGTGGCAAGAGGAGAGTTGGGCAAAAGCGAATGGACGAGATGAGATCCGGGATTTGATCGGATGGTGGAAATCGAAGGTGGGATCCAACGACCTTGACTGAATACTTCATAGGTGATCAAACGACTGACAGAGAAGGCGCGTGGCGTGTAGAGGAGCGGGCATGTAGCTCAACCAGAAAGAGCCACGTGGACCAGTCAGGTTATTTCAGAAAACTCAAAAAAGGTGGAGAAAATGGCCGAATTTGAAAAAAACTCAACACATGAAAGTTGTAGATCTCGATGAGATCTACAAGTTTTATGTTGATAAAAAACACAAACAAGGTCAACCCAAGGGAGAAATAATTTTGTGAGTGTTTTTAAGGGTATAAAAATACTACGATTCTTGGTTTTGTTACTTTTATGTATTTTTAATTTGTTCAAGACTCATATATATACAACTTTTAATCTGGTTTTTATTGACTCCAATTTAATCAAGGGGGCTAATATCTATAAATTAGTTTGATGAAACTGAGGTTCATCATCCCCATATACTTAAACTATGCTCGTCCCCGAGCATCTCGACCATGAATAAGTTGGATTAACCCCCGATTGTGCATGTGCGTACAGGTTCTGATCCGTTCAAGAACTCTTGATTTTAGAGATCCAAAATTTCAAAGCTCAACCTAGCCTTAATTAAGAGGTATTCAATTTTTCTAATTTTCCAGACTCTCTCTTGTATACATATAAACCAAAGATATGAAATTAAATGTTGATCGCGGTTACGAGAGTAGAGTCACAACGTCACCCAAGGTCCCAGTCCAAGAAATTCTCCTAAGGATCCAATGCTCAACACTAGGGAATAAACCAAATATTACAATCTATCAACCGTATCTTTAGTTGTTAGACTCAGAAGTGTAGGTGGTAGGTCAGTTGATGGAGGGCGTAGGATTGTGTCATTTCCTCTCTCTCTCTCTCTCTCATTGGAACAAGGATATTCTCAAGTGCCTTATTAACTCAACGCATATTTTTGGTGTTGATAAGTACGTCCATCAAGAGAAGTTGGAGTCGTTTGTACTTGTTTTCATGGGAATAAAAGCGTGCATTTTTTGAGTATCTATTATACCTTCTACACCCATTCATGTAGCATTTACGATGTAGAGCGCTTTTTTTGTGCAAGCCCGACTTCTGGTCCTAATAGCGGTGGTCCAAGTGGACACTTTGAAATGGTTGGGAGCGCTCGCCTTTGGTGGAAGCTCTTTGATATTTGTCTTTGTAGGATGAGAGATTTTTCAACATTTGATATTTTTTGTATTATTTTTGGCTAGTTCCACTGCTTTTACTAAGAGTTGGCACACACCATTCAACATTTTTATTTTATCACACCCTAGCACTTAAGTAAATGTCAAGAGATTAGAACAAGAACCAAATTCTCATACTGGCTAATAATGCTGACACTCAGGTTTCGTGAAGCCTTCAATGATTTTATCCCATCCTCGAGCATCATTAAATCGAGTCCAGACTTGAATCCCTCATCCTAGTCTCTCAAGTGAAATTTCAACTCCTCTCATCATAACCGCAATCATGTATGTGAAGTGTTGATCATATTCTTAAGGTTAAAGACTAAGCACACAATATAGCACGTAAATATGTCAAACTAGGGAATTGTGGATAATTAAGTCGAAGACCCTGGTAACTAAGATTGGTTAACTCAAAATCTCAAGACCTCTCAAACCAAGTGCTCTTAAACATCACCGATCCTGCGTGAAAGTAAAAGTGTCAGAGATTAAAACCAACTCCTTCATCCATTTTTTTCCATTTTTTTTCAAATTTTTATATAGACTTTAAAAGACCTAATGACTGGCCTAAACTTAAATGAGTAGTTGCATCTACTTTAAGCTAATATAGGTGTAAGTACGAGCTGTAAAATGGGTTTTGTTGCTTGAGGACGGAGCCTTACACGATGTCCTCTAAACCACCTACTTTGCTAAGGGAGACCCTCACTGAAAGCGGCTACTTATTTAAGTTTAGTAGTCAATTTGTCTTTTAAAGGTATTTTAATTTTTTCCCATTTTTATGCATTTTTAAGTAAAGCTAGAACACAAGTTAAACTCATTTTCCTGTATTGAAATCAAGTTTTGAAAACATTTTCCAAACCATGTCACATATATATATATTTTTACAAACATTTTTCAAACGATTTTTCAAAACAAGTAAAACTATTTTTCAAATCATTTTCAAAATATTTTTTTTCAAAAATAATGTAACATGGTATAGAAATTTTCCAACTTTGAAAATATTTTATCCAATTTGGTTCATAAGATTATACTCTAGACCAAAAAAAGTTTTAATTTTTTCAAATTTTTTTTCAAAATAGAGCTATGGCTAAAGTACATATGTGTTGTATATACGGTATAACCTCCTATACTTAAATTTTACTATGTCCTCATAGCATTAAGTGAGACAAAGTCATAGCTCAATTTAAGGTATAGGAAAAATATACTAGAACTGAAGAGGATGCCCACTATACTTAGGTTAGAAATAACCTAAGTATCAGGGAGAAGGATAAATGAGTAAGAAATTCACGGGGACTTAGGTCCTCCCAATACTTAGGATGAGAATAGCCTAAGTAAAGAGATGGATAAATGAAGCTGGGGAGACCTGAGGGGAACAAAGAAGTTAGGATGGATATACACATGAGGGAGTGAATCTACATAGATGAATGGAACACCTAGGGTCTAGGGGAGAGTGCCAAAACAATCAAGGCTCAAACAATCAAACAATACCCTTTGATTCACCAACTCACACGTGAAATCAACAAGTGTTGGTTAATTATCTTTTCATTTTTATTGGTGATAAAATCATTCTAATTTACGCAAGGATTAATGATATGTCAAATCCAAACATCCTACACAAAAAAGTATTGCTCTCCAAAACATGATTTTTACTCCATTTTATTTGTCAACTTGCATAAACAGTCCCAATTATTAGCTTTACGATTATCGTTGTTTTAATGAGAGCATAAATCAATCAAACATCGTCTACCGCTCATTCCCAATTTTCATTAGTCCTAGGTGATCAGGCCATGAAGGGATGTCGAGAAAATGTCAATGCATTCGATAAAATCATGATCTATACTAAGAGAAAAACTCACAGCACTTTGAGCTAAATTCGTGAAAAATAAGACTGAATTAAAACTAGAACCTAATGTATGCAAATCGATGAAAACTGCACCTAACATGCTTCTATTAACAGGGAAGAATAGATTTATTTTTTGGCTAAGTGAAGCGATGTCTACATGCATCTCAAATTATTGTGTGTCCTACCTATGATCAAACACAACAATCAAAGATGCGAAAATAGCTCATATGGCCATGTGCTTGATCCTAGGTCGATACTCAAGTGGGACGATCCCACACAACCGTAGAAACCATCGTTCAAATGCACTCGCGAGTCTTCAAACGAAAACTAATGTAAAGACGATTATGACAATGAACGCATGAAATTAAATGCGAGACAATAATTCTCTTCAATTTTCTCCAATAGTTGCTTCTACGGCTCCTCGCAATGGGAGCTCCTGCTCCATGCCTCCTTGATCGTCAAGGGACCCTGCCACAGAAAGCAATCATCAGATAGATATTCAGAAAATCATCAACAATTCAAGTAAAACAACAACAAGACCTATAAGTTAGAAAACAACACTTAATCAAATAATAAAAATCCAAATAAAATGAAAGATGAACCGTGTCCCTGACAATGGCACCATTTGATGAGCCGCAGATTCAACCCTTTAACTATGTCGTTTTAATGCATTGTAGTCGATTGAATTGGATCCATAAAAAAACCACTTATAAATTTGTCGATTCAATCAAAGCGGTCGATTTCATTTTATCTGAGCAAGCTCAAGGTCGAATTCAGGGACACGAGCCTCTTAAGTGATTATCCAGACTCCTAATATCCAGATTAAGTGTTGGATTACAAAACTCATAGGTCAAACTGCACACAAAGACATTATGCATATACTTGAAGACTCTTTTTTGTTTGATTTTTATAATGCTATGAAATACAAGTGTAAAAAAGTACAAATATACCCTACCTAGTTGCAATCATTGAGCAATAAATTGTAATCAACTTCAATTTCAAATAACAAAGCAAATCCACTTGATACATTATTATAAGGCGTGAGAAATCATTAAATAAAAGTCACTATATTACTAAATTTAATCATCATGAATTAGAGTGTCAAATCAGAAATCAAGCCACGCCATTAGATAGACAATGAAACAAGCTTTGAAACGAGACCAAAATCGATAATCAAGATAATCACAAAATAGTCCAAGGGCAAAAACACAAATAAAATACACAAATAAATAGATAAAGTACCACAAGCAGGTCCCTGGAAGGACTGAAATGCAAAAAAAGTCACGAGACCTTCCCTATAATTTACCGACATGCACGGGACTAAATCGCAATTATTGAAACCTGAAAGGGGTCGGTTGTAATTAACCCTAGGCGTGCATGGTCATCACGTGATTTGAGGACATGTTTGTAATGTGAAGAATCAGGCGGGGCCCTCCTGCAAAATTCCTCGTGCTCACATGATGTGAGCATGTGAGTGATGAACCTCAGTTTCATCATCTTTATTTCCTACAATTAACCCCCTTGCTTAAAAGTTTGTCAATAAATCCCTGTTAATGTCCTATAATTAACAGAGTCCTAAATAAATTAAAAACCACAAAAAAATGACAAAACAAAAATTCGTGGTATTTTTAGACCTAAAAAATACCCTCAAAAATATTTTGGGCCCTTGTCTGATTTTATTTCTAGTTTTGGTCAACATGAAACTTGTAGATCTCTTCAAGATCTACAACTTTCATGTTTTGAGTTTTCTCAAATTCGGCCAATAGGGCCCTCAAAAATAAGAAAAACCTTCTGAATAACCTGATTGGGCCACGTGGCCCATTCTGGAAGCGCCACGTGGCCCGGCCTCTTTGTCTTATCCGCCACCGACCCTGGCCGTTGGATCTCGCTTCGGATCCAACGGCCCCGCTGCTTCCACGTATCTGCCTTCTCCCAGCCATTGATCATCTCCCGCTCTTCATCTACACCGCAAGTCCCCGCCTCGCTCTTCATGCGCCACGTGTCACCTTCTGGTCCTTCCGATGGCATCTTCACCCGGCCATCACAGCCGTTATCTCCTGAGCCAATCTCATCCATCCGATCGATCCCTTGATTCCATCTGAGCCATCCTTTAGCGCCTCGACCTCGTCATGACACGTGGTCGCTCCATCTACCCTCCGATCATGCCGCCCCAGATCCCATCCGCGCCTCTCATTCGCGCCCAACCGTCAGCCGTTGGATCTCAGATCCAACGGCCGACTAGCATCGTCTTCCTCCAGACCCTCTCCATCTCGCACACGATCTCCACTCACGCACCTCACCCCCTTTCCATTTTCTCGCCCTCACCATCCATCATCTCCACGCGCCAACTATCCCAGGACCTTCTCCACTCTTCCCTCACCCTCGCGACCTCTTCGTCAACCCACGAACCCCTCTCCAGTCCTACCATTTCTCCCTCAAACCCACGTCGTTTACCATCACCTCCGCCACAACCATCTTCAAATACACCGGTCTCCCCTCCATTTCAAACTGTCCACCTTTACGTAGGGGCATGGCCCAGCCCTCCTCCGCCTCCCAGTGACAGGGGGAGGCGGAGGATCGAGCGAAGACGACCACTGCCCCCGGTGTCGACCCTTCGCCGATCACGGCGTCGTCGCGGCGCTTCGAGCCCGCTCGAGCTGCACGGAATGGTTGCCCGTGTTCAGCGAAGACCAGAGCTCCTCCTCGGAGCTCGAGCCCAAACCATTCACGCCGCCATCGCTCAGGTAAGTCTCCGATCTTTTCTCTGATATTTTTTTATTTTCTTTACTCGATTTAATTAGGCCTCTCCGGCCATCCCCTCGCTCCGACGACCACCTCATTAGATCCACCTCCGATCCCCCTTCACCGCGCAACCCTCCGCTCACCATCTCCTTCCTACAGAACCTCGACCACCTCTGACCCACCTCCTCCGCCCTCGCGGCGGAGGAGCTTCGAGCTCCCATGCTCTTCACGCCCGCCTGAGCTTCCACCTCACTTCACGTCGTACGCACGCACTTTTCTCTCGCTTCGGCTATGCGCTATTAACCTTGCAGGTCTTGCTTCACTCAACGATCGGAGATCGGCCGGAGCCGATTTCATCAACTTCGCGGTGACCATCCGAGCTCCACCGAGCGTCGCCAGTGGCCTGTGGACCTTCCCCGAGCTCCGGGCTTCTTCGACGACCACTTAGGGAGCTTCGGGGAAGACCACACCGATGGAGAAGGAGCGGCGGAGGAGAGACTCCTTCACCGGAGTTCAGTTGCCGCCGCCAGTCGAGGATGAAGACGGAAGAGCAGTTGTCGTCGGATGATCTTCATCTGACGGCACGGATCCAGCCATGTCGCTCAAGACCCGCCTCTCCAGCGACCGTTGGATCATCTCGATCCAACGGCCACAATGCAGCCACGTGTCCTCTCCATAGCAGCACCGAGCCTCAGCCACCGAGCCTCCAGGCTTGGTTGCTCCGAGCCTCCACCGAGCCTGCACTTCGCTTCGAATCGTCCGAGCCTGGCCGAAGCTGCCCCGAACCTCTGCCGAGCCTGCCCTTCGTCCGAGCCTAGATAGCACGTGCATCGCACGTGCTATTCTGGGGTAAATTGCAGAGATGCCCATATCTTCTCCAGAATTGCAGAATGGTCCTACGTCACGTGCAGATCACACGCACGGTGGGTAATTTGTACTTATGCCCTCGCGGGTTTTGATAATTGCAAAAATGCCCCTGTGCGTGTGGGTCATTTTCAGGGAAGGTCCCGTACTTCATTTTTTTTACATTTTCGTCCCTTCCAGGGACCTGTCTGCTAGTTTATTTCAAGTTTTTTTTCAGTTATGCCCTTGCTTTCCTTTTTGCATATCTTGAGCACCGTACCTCTGTTTTAATTGATTTCAGTTTCGTTTGAGAGCTTGTTTGATGTACTTTTTAATGGCATGATTAATCTTTTATCTTAGAGACTTGAATTTTAATGAAGTATTAAGTTGTCTAAGTGGCTTTTAATAAGTTCTCATGCCTTGTTCACTTTGACGATCAAGCTCTGACACTTCAAATAAATCTGGAATTGACTCATTGAATATTTTGCTCATAAATTTGTGACTAGGGCATATTTGTGATGCTTTGCATGTGTATTCATTTGCATGATAAAAATTGATAAAAAATGCATGTTTATTTTTAATGCATTGTCTTTGCATATTTTGACCTATATGATTTCATTCAACACTTAGTTAAACACACTTAAATCTGATTAATACGAGAGAGGCTCGTGTCCCTGAGTTCGACCTTGGTATCTTGCTAAGTAAAATAAATCACGATCACCTCATTTTGATTTATCATCGCATATCTTTAAATGAGGTGATCTCTTTGACGACCGAAATCGGCCCGACTGCACCGACATCTCCGAGTGCTAATTTAGCATCCTTAAAGGGTCGATTTTGCGACTCGTCAAATGGCGCCGTTGCCGGGGACACGGCTCATTTCTTTTATTTTTTGGATTTTTGTGTGTTTAATTTAGTGTTCCTTTTTATAGGTCAATTAACCACATATTTTGCATATAAAATTTTTCTTTCTTATTTGGTATCTAACTATTGTTTCTGTGGCAGGGCCCTTGGTGTTCAAGGAGGCGAGAAGCCGATGTTTCCCGCTGCGAGGAGCCGCAGGAGCATGCTTGGAGCAAATAAGGGAGAAAGAAAAAAATGTCTCGCATTTTATGTTTGCATGAACTTATAATAAATTCGTCGTTTACAGCGGTCTTCGATCGAAGACTCACGATTGTAATCGAACGATGGTGGTTGTGTGGGGATCGTCCCCACTTGAGTGTCGACCTAGGACTAGGCACGCGGCTCTCCGAGCTCACTTTATCTTTCATATTTTTATGTGCTTGATCGTAGGTAGGACACACCAAATGATAGACGCACATAATCTCGCATCACGTAGCTAAAAATTAATGAAGATTAATCACCGCTAATAGATGCATGATTAGGTGCGGCTTTTTCGACTTGCATACATGTTGGATTTGGTTTTCAAAACAGCCCCCATTTTTCACGTGTTTTTGTCAAATCACTGTATGATTTCTCGCTTAGCCTAGATCGCGGTTTCTTCGAATACATGTTCTTCTCGGCTTTCGTTTCCTAGCTTGATCACCTAGGATTAATGGAAAATGGAATGAACGGTAGACGATGACTTCTTGATTTTGTGCTAACCTTAATTCAGTGATAACTCAAAATAAAATTGGGACTGTTAATTGCAAGTCAACCAAAAATGGAGTAAAATTCGGTTTTGGGAGAGCAACACCCTCAGTTACGCGTTGGTTTTTATTTCACATTTTTCTCCACGTAATTATCTAAAGTTTTATCACCAATAAAACCGACAAGATAATCAACCAACCTTGGTTGGTTTCATGTGTGAGTTGGTGAAACTAAGGGTTTGCTTGCTTGATTGAGCCATATTTGTTGTGACACACACCCCAAATCCGTAGTCACTCCATTTCATCTCCGAAGATTCAGCCACTCACTTGTAAATCCATCCCTCTTCTTCGTTCACCTTGGGTCTCTTCCAACATCAATCTTCATCTTTATACTTAGGCTAATCTCAGCCTAAGTATAGGGGGGACCCAAATCCCCGTGATTTTCTCCACTCATCTTTTCTTGCCTTTATACTTAGGTTATTTCTAACCTAAGTATAGGGGGGAGTCCCTCTTATCTCCCGTATATTCTTCTATTTTTAAATGGACCTATGGACTCGTAACATCTAGTGCTATGAGGACATAGCAAAGTTTAAGGATAGGGGAGTATACCGTACATACAATTTATTTACTTTAGCTAATATCTGAAAATTTTGAAAAAATTAAAAACTTTTTGGCTAAGGTAAAATTCGTTGGACTAAGAGAACTCAAAAGATTTCACGGCTTTTCTAACTATGTTACACTATTTTGATAAAAATATTTTTGAAAATGATTTGAAAAAAATGAGTTTTTCTTGTTTTGAAAAAAATATTTTTGAAAAATGTTTTGAAAATCTTTTATTTATGTGACATGGTTTTGAAAACCTTTTATCAAGGAAAGTTGAGTCTAACCTGTGTTTTAACCTTAAAAACTAAAATCCATAAAAATAAGCAAAAATTAAAAAAAATGTGTTTTTGAATGAAGAAGTTGGATTAAACCTCTACTCTTACACTTTCACCCAGGATCTGAAGTGTTCAAGGAGACTTAGCTTTTTGAGGTCTTTTGATTTGCGGTTAACCAGCCTTAACCATTAGGGTCTTAGACTTAATCATCCACATTCCCCTAGGTCTCTAGATTTGCATGCTATATTCCATGCTCAGTCTCAGACAAAAGAATATGATCTGCACATCACATGCACGACTGCGGGTTTGATTGAGATGAGTTGATTTTTCACTCGAGGAATTGGGATGGGAGATTCAAGTCTGGATTTGATCTAATGATGCTCGAGGATGGGATAAAATCTTTGAAGGCTTCAGGAAACCTGAGTGTCAGCAATATTAGCCAGTATGAGAACTTGATTCTTATACTAATCTCTTGACATTGACCTAAGTGCCTGGGTGTGATATAAATAAAAAAATTGTTGATCAGTGTGCGCCAACTCTTGGTAAAAGCAGTGGAGCTAGCCAAAAATTATACAAGTCAATGAAATTTCAAAGAAAAGCTCTCATTCCACAAAGTCAAATATAAAAGAGCTTTCACCAAAGGCGAGCGCTCCCAAACTTTTTCAAAGTGTCCACTTGGACCACCGCTATTAGGACCAGGAGTCAGGCTTGCACCAAAAAAGGGCTCTGCATCGTAAATGCTACAAGTCTGGGTGTAGAAGGTATAATAGATACTCAAAAAAAAGACACACCCCGGTGTACTCCCAGGAAAACAAGTGCAGACGGCTCCAACTTCTCTTGACGGACGCACTGATCAACACCAAAAAAATGTGTTGCGTAAAAGGCACTAGAGAGAATCCTTGTTCCAATGAGAGGGAGAGAAGAATTGACACAATCCCATGCCCTCCATTTTCTGGCCTGCCATCCACATTTTCTAAGTCTGACAACTAAAGAGACGGTGGACTGAATGCAAGATTTGATTGATTCCCTAGTGTTGAGGATTGGGTCCTTAGGAGATTTTCTCAGATCAAGATTTTGGGTGACAAATTGACTCTACTCTCAGAATTGTGGTCAACACTAAATTTCATATCCTTTAGTTTATATGTACATCAGAGAGAGTCTAGAGAAATAGAGGAATTGGAAGCCTCTTGATTAAGGCTGGGTTGAACTCTAAAATTTTGGATCTCTGAAACTGAGTCGACTTGATCAGATTGGATCCTGTATTCACATGCACAAGGGGGTTAATCCAACTTAGTCATTCTTTTTGATGCTCGAGGACGAGCATAGTTTAAGTATAGGGGGGTGATGAACCTCAGTTTCATCATCTTTATTTCCTACAATTAACCCCCTTGCTTAAAAGTTTGTCAATAAATCCCTGTTAATGTCCTATAATTAACAGAGTCCTAAATAAATTAAAAACCACAAAAAAATGACAAAACAAAAATTCGTGGTATTTTTAGACCTAAAAAATACCCTCAAAAATATTTTGGGCCCTTGTCTGATTTTATTTCCAGTTTTGGTCAACATGAAACTTGTAGATCTCTTCAAGATCTACAACTTTCATGTTTTGAGTTTTCTCAAATTCGGCCAATAGGGCCCTCAAAAATAAGAAAAACCTTCTGAATAACCTGATTGGACCACGTGGCCCATTCTGGAAGCGCCACGTGGCCCGGCCTCTTTGTCTTATCCGCCACCGACCCTGGCCGTTGGATCTCGCTTCGGATCCAACGACCCCGCTGCTTCCACGTATCTGCCTTCTCCCATCCATTGATCATCTCCCGCTCTTCATCTACACCGCACGTCCCCGCCTCGCTCTTCATGCGCCACGTGTCACCTTCTGGTCCTTCCGATGGCATCTTCACCCGGCCATCACAGCTGTTATCTCCTGAGCCAATCTCATCCATCCGATCGATCCCTTGATTCCATCTGAGCCATCCTTTAGCGCCTCGACCTCGTCATGACACGTGGCCGCTCCATCTGCCCTCCGATCATGCCGCCCCAGATCCCATCCGCGCCTCTCATTCGCGCCCAACCGTCAGCCGTTGGATCTCAGATCCAACGGCCGACTAGCATCGTCTTCCTCCAGACCCGCTCCATCTCGCACACGATCTCCACTCACGCACCTCACCCCCTTTCCATTTTCTCGCCCTCACCATCCATCATCTCCACGCGCCAACTATCCCAGGACCTTCTCCACTCTTCCCTCACCCTCGCGACCTCTTCGTCAACCCACGAACCCCTCTCCAGTCCTCCCATTTCTCCCTCAAACCCACGTCGTTTACCATCACCTCCGCCACAACCATCTTCAAATACACCGGTCTCCCCTCCATTTCAAACTGTCCACCTTTACGTAGGGGCATGGCCCAACCCTCCTCCGCCTCCCAGTGACAGGGGGAGGCGGAGGATCGAGCGAAGACGACCACTGCCCCCGGTGTCGACCCTTCGCCGATCACGGCGTCGTCGCGGCGCTTCGAGCCCGCTCAAGCTGCACGGAATGGTTGCCCGTGTTCAGCGAAGACCAGAGCTCCTCCTCGGAGCTCGAGCCCAAACCATTCACGCCGCCATCGCTCAAGTAAGTCTCCGATCTTTTCTCTGATATTTTTTTATTTTCTTTACTCGATTTAATTAGGCCTCTCCGGCCATCCCCTCGCTCCGACGACCACCTCATTAGATCCACCTCCGATCCCCCTTCACCGCGCAACCCTCCGCTCATCATCTCCTTCCTACTGAGCCTCGACCACCTCCGACCCACTGATGTCGCTCCCGCACCCTTAGTTAATTCGGTCAAATTAATGGTCCAAATTACTTTTAAGTGTTCGTTGCAGTCGGATACGAGAGGTTGATCAAAAACCACTTAAGTCAGATGTTGGTCAATTTTAAGCGGTGATATTTTTTTTTACTTGGTGGAGTCCAAGGTCGATCTCAGGGAGGCAACTGTCTCCTTAGGTGGATTACAGCAATTTACAAGTGTTGATTTTCGAGGAACAATATTTTTTTGGTCTTTTTATTTCTTATGCAGACATATGCAGACAAATCTTAGCCAATTTAACTTTAAAGTTAATTTGTGTATCAAACTAAGTCCAAAAATGATGAAAATTGGCCAGATGATTATTTATGATGAAAATAACCTATACTAATTTTTTTGGAATTTTTCGACTCAAAATAATTTTTCTGTGAATTAAATAAACAGACAGAGTGATTTTCAGTGTTTAATTTTTAATAAATATCAAATCACAATGTTTCCAAGAACTAAAATTATCCTAGGAAGGTCTAATGATCAGGGACCTAGGAAAATTAACAGAACTTAAATTTATTGTGAAATGAATTAATTAAAATTAATTTAAGAAAATCACTAAACTATTTATTGAGGCCTCGTTATGCGTGCAAACGATATGAAATTTTTATGGAGTGTTGAAAATAATGTCCTTAAGCTACTGTGAATTTTTGGTGATTTTTGAAGGCACAGATAATTAATTAAAAATCAAAAGGCATCATTGGGCAAAATATGACACAAATGAACCAATTAATTTATTAATGATTCAAGCATACCAACAAAAATCAAACACGTGTACTAACAGGTAGAGGACAAAATTCTCAACAACTTGCAATTTTTAGAATTTCAAAATGATGAAATATGCATGCTATAGACACGTGCAAACACAAGGGTATAAATGCAATACTGGAGAATAAAATTTCAATAAGCAAACATGCTGACAGGGACTAAAATGCAATTACCGATACTATGCAGGACTTCTATGCAATTTCTCTACGAGACACGTGCTCCTCACGTGGTGTCTGCTTCACAGGGACCTTTTTGCAAATTCGGAAAGTTCCAGGGGCGTCGGTGCAATTAACCCAGGTCGCACGTGCTCCTCACGTGGGGCGACCTAGGTTCGGAGGGCGTCGGAGGCTCGGAGCGAGGCTCGGGTCTTCTGGAGGTTCGGCTCAGCTTCGATGCAGCTTCGGGTCACCCGAGCCTAGGCTTGGAGGCCGAGGCTCGGATAAGGGGACGTGGCGGCCTGAAGGCCCTTGGATCAAGATGGATCCAAGGGATGTCGATGAAGACGCGTGGCAGCTGGAGAGTCGTCCGATCCGAGGGATGATCAACGGTCGAGGATGAGGGCGGCGAAGTGGACGCGTGGAGAGGCGAAGACCGTTCGATCAGAGGATCGAATGGTTGCTGCTCCTTCTTCTCTATCGATCCTCCGCCGCCTGCGGAGGAGAGGGCTGCGCTCCGGTGAAAGCAGCCGAGCTCCGCCTCGGTCGTCAAGCTCCGGTGGTGAGATTCGTCAGCTCCCACCTTGCTCGGAAGAGTCGTCAGTGCGCGGCGAAGGCTCCGGTGATCTCTGGATCCCTGGAGGAGGGCTGGAGCTCGGTGTCGATGAAGCTCGAAGAGAGCTCCGGTGAGGCTCCGGCCAATGATCAAAGGAGTACCTGCAAGTGTTAGACGTATAGCCGAGGCTCGTGCGTGCGTTTGTGGAGAAGTGGTGCTGGTTGGCGAGGCCTAAGGCGTCGTGAGGTGGTCGGGCGACGTTGCTCCGGCCAAGCGGCGGAGCTGGAGATCGATGGACGGTGGAGTGGAGCGTCTGAAGATGCGGAGGGGTCAGCGAGGATGAGAGCTCCGACGCGGAGCTCGGCGGAGTGAAGGCGAGGCTTGAAGATGATCGTGGACGGGGAATAAAATCGGAGAAGATAAAGAGAAAAGAAGAAAAAGGTCGGAAGAGGAATGGAGGAGGTTACCTGGGGATTGGGGCTCAGCTTCGAGCTCCAGGTCGTCGCTCAAGGGGTCGGTAAGGCCCCGAGCTCTAGCAGCTGCTTGGAGGAGTGGCTGCGACACGGCGGTGGGCCGAGGATCTCGCCGGAGAAGAAGCTCTGTCGTCGCTCGACAAATCAGCCGATTGCTGTCACCAATAGGAAGCTTGGAGCTCTAGGGATCTTCCTGGAGTGGCGGATGGGGATGAATGTGGCCGGAGAGGGGGTATTTAAAGGATGAAGGTGACGGTCTGGCTGGGTGGATGGCGAAGTTGGTGGCTGTCGTGGGGCGAGTGTGGCGGAGATGGTGGTGTTTGAGGGAGCTTGCGAGGGAGAGGGATGAGTGGGGTGTGTCGTGGGGAGGTCAGCGGCCGGCGAGGGTGGCTGACGTGTGCCCAAAAAAGGAAAGGGGGCGCCCCTCCCGCAAGGCAGAGATCGTGGGAGAGAGGGGCGCCCGAGGTAGGAGACGAAGTCTCCACCGTTGGATCTTGTGATCCAACGGTGGGGATCGAAGCGAGATGGAGCGGTTACGATGAGATCTGGGATGCCCAGATGAGGGGTTATGAGAGCTCCACGTGGCGCGTTTTGGCGAGGCGCGAGCGGATGGCTCAGATGAAAGGGTAGGGTTGATCTGAGGGTCGAGATTCGCTGGAAGGTGGGCGGCTGTGATGAGAGGATCGGGGGCGCGATCGAGCGGCGTAGATGCCGCCACGTGGCTCGCTGAGAGCGCGGCGCTAAGGGACGGTGGAGATGAGGTATGGGCTTTGATCCTACGGTCCATGTGAAGGGCGTGCGTGGCAGCGGCTCGGCCGTTGGATCAGGATGGCCATCCAACGGCGGAAGGCGCGGGCGGATCAGACAAAGGGCAGCGGGCCGCGTGGCGCAATCAGAGTGCGCCACGTGGCCTGCTGTGAATGGTTGGAGGGGAAAACACGTGTAGAGAGAAGAGGAAGCCGAATTTGGAAAAACTCAAAACATGAAAGTTGTAGATCTTGATGAGATCTACAAGTTTCATGTTGACCAAAGACGGAGATGAGGTCACATATAATACATAAATACAAAGATACATAAATATACATATGTAGTATACAAAATGACCCAAAAACCCAAGTTTCTCATACAAGCTCCAACTTCGATGAAATTAGTCTCATTTTGAAGGTCTTTTAATATATAGTATTCTAAGAGTGAGTAGACCTAAGTAGGGGTTTGTATGCGGGCTTTATGTGTGTTTTAATGTACAAGGGTTCTCAGGATATTTGGGCTATTTTACAAGGGTGATTTGTGGCATCCTTCCCTATATTATTAAGGAGTATACACATCTATTATAGAGAAGGAGTTATTTGATGAAGAGGTATTTTACAGGGGATTTTTGGCTTCTTATTTAAATGCAGATGAGCTTCTATAATGCATGAATTATGGATGCATGCATGAGTGTTTATTTATGCAAGATAAAAGGAAATATGCCTCTATTTTCTCGGGAACAGGGCTCTATTTGTGACTTTTGGAGTGATGAATAACAGATTCATCAACCCCCTATACTTAAACCTTGCTCGTCCCCGAGCAACTAAATGAAATGCACGAGTGAAATGAAATTGGGCTCCATACCAAGGTCATGAACAAAAGTTTAAAAATAGAGCTAGACTTGACCTTTGGATTAATCATGTGTCGGAACCTTATTAGGATCTGAGTTTAAGACTTAACAGACTTCAAGTTCCACAAGTCTTCTATTCAAGACTCCTCGACTTACCTAATCAGAACAAGTCTACATACACAAACCCTAATGACCATGAATCCTTTCATGCAGTGTAAGTGATAGCTGACTCCCCACCTCAGAAGTAGCAAAGAAACAACCTCCCCTAACCTGGTAACTCTAATGCCTCGGTCTAGCAACTCTTTCCTCGAGAAGCGGGGTATTCCCTTCTAAGTTCAAGTTCAACCGGCTCAAGAAGAGGAGGAAGAAGTATAGACTTTTGGAAGCTCAGCCAGTGTAGCTAAGTCTCCCGCTGCAAGTACATGATGACCACAAGCTTTTGCTTTTCTTGACTACATATACTCCGGTGGGGTTATTAAATTTTCAATCCGACCCACCACTTTTTTGGAGTTCTTTTTGGCATTTTTTTTTCATGCCTTTGTACAACATATATACATGGTGCAGCATAGATAAGAAATTTCCTCTTGAGCCAGTAGACTATCCCTCTTTTGAAGCTTTATTGCAACCCACTGCTTCTGTCCTCAGCCTTCATCACCACTAGTCCAAGTTGAGACGCACTTCCTTCACTAGAAGAAGAAGAGAGGTTCCGCCTAGAAGTACTACCCTCATATGCTACCCCAAGCTAAAGGAAACTGTCTCCTTATCACCTCATCCGTAGAGAGCCATGTGTAAAGTGCTGGTGCATGTTAAGCCATTGTCTCTAAGAGTCATGTGTGTGTTGTTAAGTGCTCTATTCAGGCTTGTCAAGATGACATATGAACATAGACTTGGAGACTTAAAGAATTAAGTCATCTGACCTGAAAAATCTTAACTCCAGTTCCTAGAAGGTTCCTCTGAAATTAGGTGGATTAAGATCAAATCAAGTCCATCCTCAATATCTACTCATAACTTGGTTTAGAACCCACTAACTTTTCACCTTGCATATGCAAGATATGTAGATGAGATGAGATGTCATGCTATGAAAATGCAAGACTCTTTTTCTATGCAGAGATGATATGCAAGAGTAAATAAGAAGCCTATTTATTAAAGGATTTTTTTTATTTTTATTATATTTTATTTTTTTTTCATATAATTTTTTTTTCGATTTTTACCCACCCGTAATTATTGTATATATATACAAAAATACGTGAAAGTACGAGCTATGGGTAAAGTATATATGTAATATATACACGCCCCCCTATACTTAGCGTGTGCTATGTCCTCAGAGCACTAAGAGCGAGGAAAAGACATAGCTCGTGCTAAGCGTAGGAGAGCCAAAAAGGTGTAGAAATCATCTCGCCCCCCCTATACTTAGGCTATGGAAGCCTAAGTAAAGAAGAAGATCAAAAAATGGGGCAGATGAGGGAAAGATGGGAAATGGATGAATATATACATGCGGGCATCGGTCCCCCCTATACTTAGGCTCTGGTTAGCCTAAGTATAGGACAGAAGGGAGTATGAGGACCGATGTGATCTGGAGGATGTACAATGAATCGACTCAGGTGACCTCTCCCCCCTATACTTAGGATCTGGTCATCCTAAGTATAGTCTGAGATAATGATTCGATGATGTGGGGATGGGTTACTAGAATCGTGGAGGTAGAGGATAGGATATACAGGAAGAATGATATGTACAGATGAGTCGGTCTGAATCTTTCGAGATGCTGCAGATGGCTAGAGTTCACTGCTGCAAGGTTTCATACGCGGCTTGAGATTTATCTGCTGTATTTGTCTCGCGTATGAATACAATCTTCTCCACATGGACTAACTGTTCATTGGATTCGACGAAGTGCTTCAATAGCTGCCCATTCACTAGGAATGTCGGTGCGTCATCTGCGAGATCTGAGATCTCGACACATCCACTATCATGCACCGTTTGGACAACGAATGGTCCCGTCCACTTGGACTTTAATTTGCCTTGGAAAGTCTTCAGCCTGGCATTGAACAACCATACCTTCAGTCCAGGAACAAAGGTCTTTCGTCTGATATATCTATCGTGCCAACGCTTTACCTTGTCCTTGTACACCACACTGTTGTCGTATGCTCGGTTTCTGACTTCCACAAGCTCATTCAGATCCATGTCTCTCTGTTTTTGGCCCAGGTGTGTGTTCCAGTTAACTTTCTTTATTGCCCATTCTGATTTGTGCACTAACTCTGCGGGCAAATGGCACGGCTTTCCGAAGACCATTCGGAATGGGGAGGTGCCTAACGGTGTCTTGTAAGCCGTCCTATACGCCCAGAGGACTTGATCCAAGATCTGAGACCAGTCCTTCCTGTCTGGGCGGACAAGCTTTTGCAATATGGATTTCACCTCCCTATTCGACACCTCAGCCATACCATTGGTTTGTGGGTGGTAAGGACTAGCGACACGGTGTTCGATGCCGTAGTCCTTCAGGAGTTTCTTCACCTCCCGATTCACAAAGTGGCTACCCCCATCTGATATCATCATTTTGGGGATCCCGAACCTAGAGATTATGTGCTTTCTGATAAATTTACAGACAGTCCTGCTGTCTGCGGCTCGGGTCGGGATAGCCTCCACCCATCTGGACAGATAGTCAACCGCAAGAAGGATGTATTCAAACCCGTGGCTGACAGGGAATGGGCCCATGAAATCGATGCCCCAGGCGTCAAAGACATCACAAATAATGACCGGCTGCATTGGCATCTCATCCTTGGAACCAACGGTTCCTCCCATTCTCTGGCAGACTGGACACGACTTCGCGAAGGTGGTGGCATCACGAAACAGAGTCGGCCAGTAGAAGCCACACTGAAGTACCTTCCATGCGGTCCTCTTCCCGGAGTGGTGTCCTCCTGCCTCTAAGCTATGGCATAAAGAAAGGACACTCTGGTATTCCTCTTGAGGAATACAACGTCTCCAGACACAATCCGGTCCTTCAAAGAAAAGGATCGGATCCTCCCAATGGTAGTGTCTAGCGTCCGACTTGAGTCGGTCGATTTGGCTCTTGGGCCAATCCTCGGGAACTTTCTTGGAGACAAGATAGTTCACGATATTGGCGTACCATGGGAGTGAGTCGATAACAAAAATCGACTCGTCAGGGAAGGAGTCTCGAATTGGTGAATCCTCGGAAGTATTAAGATCTTCGAGACGAGAAAGATGATCGGCCACTACGTTCTTCTTACCAGGTTTATCACGGATATCCAAATCAAACTCCTGGATAAGTAAAATCCAACGAAGAAGACGTGCCTTTGCGTCCTTCTTCTCCATTAAATATCGCAGTGCCGTGTGGTCTGTGAACACGGTTACCTTGGATCCGATTAAGTGGGATCTGAACTTGTCCAAGGCAAACACTACCGCAAGCATTTCCTTTTCGGTAACTGTATAGTTACGCTGAGCAGAATCAAGCACTTTGCTTGCGTAGTGAATTGCAAACGGGACGCCATCTCTTCTTTGTCCCAATACAGCCCCAACAGCGTAATCTGAGGCATCCGTCATGATCTCAAAAGGGAGAGACCAATCTGGGGCTTGCAAGATGGGAGCGTCCATGATCATTCCTTGTAACAGCTTAAAGGCCTCAAGACACTTGTGATCAACAATAAACTCCGCGTCTTTGCCTAAAAGCTCAGTTAGCGGTCGGGCAATCTTAGAAAAATCCTTTATAAATCTCCGATAAAATCCGACATGCCCGAGGAACGACCGCAACTGCCGTACGTTGGTTGGTGGCTGGAGTCGTCTGATCACGTCCACCTTGGCAGGGTCAACCTCCATTCCTCTCTTGGAGATGACATGCCCCAACACTATGCCCTCCGTCACCATAAAGTGACTTTTCTCCCAGGAGAGCACCAGATTGACCTCACAACATCTTTTTAGGACTCGGTCCAGATTCCTAAGGCAGGAATCAAAAGAGTCGCCGTGGACCGAGAAGTCATCCATGAAGACTTCCAGGAATTCGCCGACCATTTCGGCGAATATAGCAATCATGCACCTTTGAAAAGTACCTGGAGCATTGCATAACCCAAAAGGCATGCGCCTGAAAGCATAGGTACCAAAGGGGCATGTGAACGTGGTTTTTTCCTGGTCCTATGGAGCTATGGCTACTTGATTGTAGCCCGAGAACCCATCAAGGAAGCAGAAGAATTCTTTTCCCGCTAATCTTTCTAAGATCTGATCAATGAATGGTAAAGGGAAATGATCCTTTTTCGTCGCGGCATTCAAGCGTCTGTAATCCACACAGACGCGCCACGACGTGGGTACTCTCGTCACGATCTCCTCTCCGTCCTCGTTGGTGGTCGTCTGAATTCCCGACTTTTTCGGGACAACATGGATTGGGGCCACCCACTTAGAGTCGGAGATTGGGTAAATGAAACCCCGCGTCGCACCATTTTTCTATCTCTTTTTTCACCACTTCTCGTAAATTTGGATTCAACCGGCGTTGGAATTCACGAGAGGGTTTGGCTTCGTTCTCCAAATATATATGGTGCGAACACAGAGCGGGATTTATCCCGTGGAGATCGGAAATGCTCCAGCCTATTGCCTTGCGGTTCTTCTCCAGGATCTCTAGTAAGCGAGATTCCTGCTCCTCGGTCAATTGCGAACTGATAATGACCAGGAATTTCTTGTCTTGGCCCGCAAGGAAGGCATACTTCAGAGTTGTGGGTAAAGGTTTGAGCTCAGGGATGGTATGATCGTCTAAGAAGTCTGGCTCAATCAAATCTGGTTCGGTGTTGGAAGTGGCTGGATCCTGTTCTGTAGTGGCTGCCACCAAGCTTGGCTCTGGAGTCGGATCGTCAAAGGTCTCCATGCAATCGGCAAACGCCTCGTCCGACTCGTCTTCCTCATCTTCCGATTGTCCTAAGGAGGTAAGGACTGACAGGCCCACTTGGGCCTCTATGTCATCGAAGATGAAGGGCGATGCAGGCTCAGAGCTGTACTCGTTCCTGAGGATCTCGCAGACTGATTCATGCACTGGATCATCTTCAAAGGAGATGGACGCTTCGGTGCTGGCTGGGTTCTGTCTCCATGGCCCAACTAAGTCTACATGCTCTCGGTCTGTTTCGATAGAAGAGTACTCGGTGCTGGATTCGGAGTCTGGTCTCTGCCATCTGGTTTGCTTCATCTCTAGTTCCTCATCTCCGCCTGGAGTTTGGAACTGAATTTTTCCATTCTTATAATCGAATAAGGCCTCTGCTGTTCTGAGGAAGGGCCTACCCAAGATAATCTGGGAATCTCTCCAATTACGAGGGGTTTCCATATCAAGGACAGTGAAGTCCACCAGGTATTCTTGCCCTCGACTTTGATCACAATGTTCCTTAACTCTCCTTGGGACCTCTTAGTTGATTTGTCTGCAAACTGAAGAATAGCTCTAGATTTCCTAAGAGGTCCGAGATTTAGCCGCTCATAGAGGGCCGTGGGCATCAAATTGATCGAGGAACCATTGTCCAGGAGAGTGCGTGCAAACGCGATGTCATCAACATGACTCACTACATAGTGTGCACCCATGTCTCTTCGTTTCCGAGGAAACGAGTTCTTTATTGCACAAGTCGTGGCTACTGATAGAACGTGTTTCTCAACACGGCTTTTGGTCTTCCTGCTAACCCTAGTAGGTGTGCATCTCACCTTAAGGTATTTTTGGAATGCAGGGGTCATCTCCACGAACTTGTCAAAGGGGATTGTGACCTTGATGTGTTTGTTACAAAACTCGGCCATCTCAGGGTCATCTTTTTGGATTTTTGTGTTTTTCTTCTTCCCACCCTTGAGAGCTTGGGGGAAAGGGATTATTAACTCAGGTTCTGGAACTGAAATATCTTCATTAGCTGCTGAAACTGAGTTTTGAACACGACTCTGACTCGGACTTTTGTACAGACTCTGACTCTGACTCTGACGAAAGGGAAAATGCTTGGGCGAAGCCGGTGATGCTTCTTCCGCTTCTTCTGGCTGGTCCTCAGATGGAGGTGCGGGCTCATCGGTGTCGTCGGACTCTGGATGACTGCGGGGCTGGTGCTTCGAGGACTCAGATGTCCTCTTCTTCTGCTGGTGGTGGTGCTCCTCCTTTTCCTCCTCCGAATTCTCCTCAGGTCGAACTTCGGAGGTTCCTTCCTGTTGTGCCCGTGCCCGATCAGGTATGGTCACGGTCCTTCCGCTCCTGAGGGACATATGATTAACATTATCGTACGAAAGGATCTCATGTTCAGATAAATAATTATCTGAATAGTATACCTGATCTCGGGGTCGGTTCTGGCCCTGATGCAGGCTGTTTGGGTTGGCCTGAACCTGTGCGGGAATTGGGGTCCTTGGCGCCATTTGTTGGTCCTGGGCACGAGAAACCCGATTGATGTCGGTTCTCATATCCAAGTAATCATTCTGTATCTGTTGGACCCTATCAGACAGGGTCTGGATCGCCAAGGTGAGTGACTCCAATTCGGTGGGCTGGGCTTGCTGCGGTGTTGATGCCGTCCTAAATTGGCCCTGCTGGCCATGCCGATACTGCTGCTGATGGAACGGTGCTGGCCCCTGCTGGGATGTACGCTGCTGCGGCTGGTACCCATGATCTGGCCTGGACTGGTATCGCGGGACTGTGACGGGCCTGGTCTCTTGGTAAACTGGGGTGGGGCGGTGTGCCTGATCCTTCCCCATCTCGATTTGCCGGACTAGTGGGTCCCGGCTATACCAAAGCCCGTTAATCTCATATACAGGCAGAGGCTCCTCGTACTCTGTCTCAACTGGTGGGGGTGCATGATGGTTCTGCTGGGTGTAAGTCTGATCCCAGCTGCTCTGAGACCCCGGTGCCTGTTCCTGTACAAGATGGACTCGATGTACAGGCACAGGTGGTGCAGAAGGGGTGGGTAGCTTAATCTTGGCTACCTTTTCAGAGAGTTCCTCCACCTTCTTGGGAAGGCTCGAAAGAGACTCCATCTCCGCGACTCTCTTGTGGATCTGCTCGACCATAGTAAGCTTGTCTGCAATCATCCCCATGCTGGGGATGAGGTCCTCAGTCAGATCTGCAACAGTCCTTCTAGTTGTCTCATTGGATAAGATTGAGGGAGACAACTGATAGGCCCTTGTGGCCTGTGACCTGCCGGTTTCTGCCATCTGCTCTAGGATCTTCCATACAGCATGCTCGTTCTTGTTCAGATAGCTTCCTCCACAGGCGGCACTGACTAACCCCTGCATTTCTGGGGTTAATCCACAGATCAAGGTCTGGACTAAGATCGCCTTTGAAATGCCGTGGCAGGGGCATTTCTGTACTAAGTCATTGAACCTATCCCAAGCCTCATGGAACGGTTCGCAGGCTCCTTGAGCAAAGCTGGCGATCTTTGTTCTCATCTGATTAGTTCTACTGAGAGGGTAGAACTTCTTTAAGAAAAGGTCCTTGAACTGCATCCAGGTAGTACATACCACCCCTAAATTTTTCAGCCAATGAGCAGCCTTATCACCTAAGGCAAAAGGGGTGGCCTTCAGCCGAATATAATCTTGGCCAATATTGGGGTGGCTAAGATTGTTGCACACTAACTCGAAGTCACGGAGGAAAGTGTATGGTTCTTCATTAAGGTTTCCGTTGAACTTCGGGAGCAGACTAAGGAAGTGGGGCTTCAACTCAAATGCCTGGGCGGGAACTGCGGGTGCCAACCAGTTCTGAATCTCGTTCTCCGCCGGGTTATAGGTATCGACCATTGGTCGGTCGATTCCTTCTGCTGCTATGATTTGTCCCATCCGTGCAGTGAGATCTGCATTCCTCTGTTCAGCATCAGCAAGGCGGGCAAGAATCTGTTTGATTTGTTCCTCATCTGGTGGAACTTTCGGCGGCATCTTGTCCTCTAGTTCTAGGGATTGGAAAATAAGACCGGTGTTAGAGGGCAAATCAAGGAAGGGATTACCGAGGCAATGATCTTCCTCGGTAATCTCGGAGGAGATAAAAGGGTTGGTTTGAGAGTAACCACCCTGAGCATGTGGGAACCAGGATTCAAGAGGGTCATGAGTCCTGGGTGGTCCAAGGTGCGCTCGGACCGAGGAAGACGAGTTACTTGGGGGACTCATAGAGAGATCAGTGAATAGTGTTTCGAGATCTCCCCAATCACTCATCTTGATGAGGGAAGAAGATAGGATTTTACTCCTACCTGAAGCAAGCAATAAGAACAATCCAAGACCCTGGGTTCACACTCAACACAGTGAAGGACTCAAAGTTGAGTCCAATTTATCTTGTAGTTTTTAAGTGTGATATTCAAGCAAAAGTAGCAAGGATTACGCGGCCTAAAGGAAAGTCGGCTTAGAGCCGGATGCGTCTTTCCTGTTTATCTTGTCGCCTAAGATACCGCCGATCCTCCCTTTCTTTGCTCCTATCCGGAGTGGGGACTCAATGACGTGCCCCTATCTACCTGCACTGAGGCGGAGGCTGACAAAGTTTTTAGGCCTTGTCGCAGAGTACCGCTGGTTCGCCCCTATCTACCTGTGAGGGCAGAGGCTACTTGGTACTTGTCAAAGAGTTTAAAAATATCCCACTCGTGATACTTGCTAAGATCAGTTGGCTCGTGATATGGAAGGCGGGGATTTGGGCTCTGCCTTAAGGTGTTCACACACACTCAAGTACCCTCACTCAGCCTGAATACAAGGTCGGGGATTAATCTCCCGCAAACAATTTTCAGATTTTATTCCTTTTTTTTGGTCAATACTGTTAGCAGTCCCGATTAAAGTTAGGTTATCACTGCAATTAGTCCACCACAAAGCACGCCTATCGGACAGTCCCAATTTCCTTTTTAATTTAAGTGAGAAAATCAGGGGGGGGGGGAAATCGAGAAAAGCCGATGCAAGTTGAAATCGATGATGCGTATGCTGAGTAGAGAATACTTACAGTGATCCTTTCGCTTTTTATGCAGGATGCAATACAGAATTGAAAACTTTACTCTATATGCAAATGCAAACGATGAAAAGCCGCTCCTAGACAGGCAGTTCTATTAGCGTGAAGAACAGTTTAATTTGAACTAAGTCCTGCGATCTAGGTGCGTCTTTTATGTGTAATGTGTGGTCCTATTGATTACGAGCACAAACAAATCCTAGAGTGACTCGAGGAGCCGCTAGTGCAAGCTAAGTTACAATTCACCCACACAGCACACGGGACACGGTTTCCACTATCTTTACACACGCGAGATCCCGAACGGGAACCGCTGGAAATGATGCGAAAAAATGTGGAAAATTATTGAAATTACAGGTTCTCTCAAATCCCTCAAACAAATTCCAATGCGTGATCCTCGAAGCGTCTTCGACTCCGGTGTCCCTCGCACAAAAACAAGTTGAGGTCAGATAAAGAACGACACCAAAAATTGCAAAAATTTAAAAGACAGAGAAATATTCACAAGAAAACCGGGGGTCAGACTACCCGGGGAAGGAAAATCAAACACTCAAAAATATGCTACAATTAACCTAAGCCGTGCCTCCCCGGCAACGGTGCCATTTTGATGTCGCTCCCGCACCCTTAGTTAATTCGGTCAAATTAATGGTCCAAATTACTTTTAAGTGTTCGTTGCAGTCGGATACGAGAGGTTGATCAAAAACCACTTAAGTCAGATGTTGGTCAATTTTAAGCGGTGATATTTTTTTTTTACTTGGTGGAGTCCAAGGTCGATCTCAGGGAGGCAACTGTCTCCTTAGGTGGATTACAGCAATTTACAAGTGTTGATTTTCGAGGAACAATATTTTTTTGGTCTTTTTATTTCTTATGCAGACATATGCAGACAAATCTTAGCCAATTTAACTTTAAAGTTAATTTGTGTATCAAACTAAGTCCAAAAATGATGAAAATTGGCCAGATGATTATTTATGATGAAAATAACCTATACTAATTTTTTTGGAATTTTTCGACTCAAAATAATTTTTCTGTGAATTAAATAAACAGACAGAGTGATTTTCAGTGTTTAATTTTTAATAAATATCAAATCACAATGTTTCCAAGAACTAAAATTATCCTAGGAAGGTCTAATGATCAGGGACCTAGGAAAATTAACAGAACTTAAATTTATTGTGAAATGAATTAATTAAAATTAATTTAAGAAAATCACTAAACTATTTATTGAGGCCTCGTTATGCGTGCAAACGATATGAAATTTTTATGGAGTGTTGAAAATAATGTCCTTAAGCTACTGTGAATTTTTGGTGATTTTTGAAGGCACAGATAATTAATTAAAAATCAAAAGGCATCATTGGGCAAAATATGACACAAATGAACCAATTAATTTATTAATGATTCAAGCATACCAACAAAAATCAAACACGTGTACTAACAGGTAGAGGACAAAATTCTCAACAACTTGCAATTTTTAGAATTTCAAAATGATGAAATATGCATGCTATAGACACGTGCGAACACACGGGTATAAATGCAATACTGGAGAATAAAATTTCAATAAGCAAACATGCTGACAGGGACTAAAATGCAATTACCGATACTATGCAGGACTTCTATGCAATTTCTCCACGAGACACGTGCTCCTCACGTGGTGTCTGCTTCACAGGGACCTTTTTGCAAATTCGGAAAGTTCCAGGGGCGTCGGTGCAATTAACCCAGGTCGCACGTGCTCCTCACGTGGGGCGACCTAGGTTCGGAGGGCGTCGGAGGCTCGGAGCGAGGCTCGGGTCTTCTGGAGGTTCGGCTCAGCTTCGATGCAGCTTCGGGTCACCCGAGCCTAGGCTTGGAGGCCGAGGCTCGGATAAGGGGACGTGGCGGCCTGAAGGCCCTTGGATCAAGATGGATCCAAGGGATGTCGATGAAGATGCGTGGCAGCTGGAGAGTCGTCCGATCCGAGGGATGATCAACGGTCGAGGATGAGGGCGGCGAAGTGGACGCGTGGAGAGGCGAAGACCGTTCGATCAGAGGATCGAATGGTTGCTGCTCCTTCTTCTCTATCGATCCTCCGCCGCCTGCGGAGGAGAGGGCTGCGCTCCGGTGAAAGCAGCCGAGCTCCGCCTCGGTCGTCAAGCTCCGGTGGTGAGATTCGTCAGCTCCCACCTTGCTCGGAAGAGTCGTCAGTGCGCGGCGAAGGCTCCGGTGATCTCTGGATCCCTGGAGGAGGGCTGGAGCTCGGTGTCGATGAAGCTCGAAGAGAGCTCCGGTGAGGCTCCGGCCAATGATCAAAGGAGTACCTGCAAGTGTTAGACGTATAGCCGAGGCTCGTGCGTGCGTTTGTGGAGAAGTGGTGCTGGTTGGCGAGGCCTAAGGCGTCGTGAGGTGGTCGGGCGACGTTGCTCCGGCCAAGCGGCGGAGCTGGAGATCGATGGACGGTGGAGTGGAGCGTCTGAAGATGCGGAGGGGTCAGCGAGGATGAGAGCTCCGACGCAGAGCTCGGCGGAGTGAAGGCGAGGCTTGAAGATGATCGTGGACGGGGAATAAAATCGGAGAAGATAAAGAGAAAAGAAGAAAAAGGTCGGAAGAGGAATGGAGGAGGTTACCTGGGGATTGGGGCTCAGCTTCGAGCTCCAGGTCGTCGCTCAAGGGGTCGGTAAGGCCCCGAGCTCTAGCAGCTACTTGGAGGAGTGGCTGCGACACGGCGGTGGGCCGAGGATCTCGCCGGAGAAGAAGCTCTGTCGTCGCTCGACAAAACAGTCGATTGCTGTCACCAATAGGAAGCTTGGAGCTCTAGGGATCTTCCTGGAGTGGCGGATGGGGATGAATGTGGCCGGAGAGGGGGTATTTAAAGGATGAAGGTGACGGTATGGCTGGGTGGATGGCGAAGTTGGTGGCTGTCGTGGGGCGAGTGTGGCGGAGATGGTGGTGTTTGAGGGAGCTTGCGAGGGAGAGGGATGAGTGGGGTGTGTCATGGGGAGGTCAGCGGCCGGCGAGGGTGGCTGACGTGTGCCCAAAAAAGGAAAGGGGGCGCCCCTCCCGCAAGGCAGAGATCGTGGGAGAGAGGGGCGCCCGAGGTAGGAGATGAAGTCTCCACCGTTGGATCTTGTGATCCAACGGTGGGGATCGAAGCGAGATGGAGCAGTTACGATGAGATCTGGGATGCCCAGATGAGGGGTTATGAGAGCGCCACGTGGCGCGTTTTGGTGAGGCGCGAGCGGATGGCTCAGATGAAAGGGTAGGGTTGATCTGAGGGTCGAGATTCGCTGGAAGGTGGGCGGCTGTGATGAGAGGATCGGGGGCGCGATCGAGCGGCGTAGATGCCGCCACGTGGCTCGCTGAGAGCGCGGCGCTAAGGGACGGTGGAGATGAGGTATGGGCTTTGATCCTACGGTCCATGTGAAGGGCGTGCGTGGCAGCGGCTCGGCCGTTGGATCAGGATGGCCATCCAACGGCGGAAGGCGCGGGCGGATCAGACAAAGGGCAGCGGGCCGCGTGGCGCAATCAGAGTGCGCCACGTGGCCTGCTGTGAATGGTTGGAGGGGAAAACACGTGTAGAGAGAAGAGGAAGCCGAATTTGGAAAAACTCAAAACATGAAAGTTGTAGATCTTGATGAGATCTACAAGTTTCATGTTGACCAAAGACGGAGATGAGGTCACATATAATACATAAATACAAAGATACATAAATATACATATGTAGTATACAAAATGACCCAAAAACCCAAGTTTCTCATACAAGCTCCAACTTCGATGAAATTAGTCTCATTTTGAAGGTCTTTTAATATATAGTATTCTAAGAGTGAGTAGACCTAAGTAGGGGTTTGTATGCGGGCTTTATGTGTGTTTTAATGTACAAGGGTTCTCAGGATATTTGGGCTATTTTACAAGGGTGATTTGTGGCATCCTTCCCTATATTATTAAGGAGTATACACATCTATTATAGAGAAGGAGTTATTTGATGAAGAGGTATTTTACAGGGGATTTTTGGCTTCTTATTTAAATGCAGATGAGCTGCTATAATGCATGAATTATGGATGCATGCATGAGTGTTTATTTATGCAAGATAAAAGGAAATATGCCTCTATTTTCTCGGGAACAGGGCTCTATTTGTGACTTTTGGAGTGATGAATAACAGATTCATCACCCACCTCCTCCGCCCTCGCGGCGGAGGAGCTTCGAGCTCCCATGCTCTTCACGCCCGCCTGAGCTTCCACCTCACTTCACGTCGTACGCACGCACTTTTCTCTCGCTTCGGCTATGCGCTATTAACCTTGCAGGTCTTGCTTCACTCAACGATCGGAGATCGGCCGGAGCCGATTTCATCAACTTCGCGATGACCATCCGAGCTCCACCGAGCGTCACCAGTGGCCTGTGGACCTTCCCCGAGCTCCGGGCTTCTTCGACGACCACTTAGGGAGCTTCGGGGAAGACCACACCGATGGAGAAGGAGCGGCGGAGGAGAGACTCCTTCACCGGAGTTCAGTTGCCGCCGCCAGTCGAGGATGAAGACGGAAGAGCAGTTGCCGTCGGATGATCTTCATCTGACGGCACGGATCCAGCCATGTCGCTCAAGACCCGCCTCTCCAGCGACCGTTGGATCATCTCGATCCAACGGCCACAATGCAGCCACGTGTCCTCTCCATAGCAGCACCGAGCCTCAGCCACTGAGCCTCCAGGCTTGGTTGCTCCGAGCCTCCACCGAGCCTGCACTTCGCTTCGAATCGTCCGAGCCTGGCCGAAGCTGCCCCGAACCTCTGCCGAGCCTGCCCTTCGTCCGAGCCTAGATAGCACGTGCATCGCACGTGCTATTCTGGGGTAAATTGCAGAGATGCCCATATCTTCTCCAGAATTGCAGAATGGTCCTGCGTCACGTGCAGATCACACGCACGGTGGGTAATTTGTAATTATGCCCTCGCGGGTTTTGATAATTGCAAAAATGCCCCTGTGCGTGTGGGTCATTTTCAGGGAAGGTCCCGTACTTCATTTTTTTACATTTTCGTCCCTTCCAGGGACCTGTCTGCTAGTTTATTTCAAGTTTTCTTTCAGTTATGCCCTTGCTTTCCTTTTTGCATATCTTGAGCACCGTACCTCTGTTTTAATTGATTTCAGTTTCGTTTGAGAGCTTGTTTGATGTACTTTTTAATGGCATGATTAATCTTTTATCTTAGAGACTTGAATTTTAATGAAGTATTAAGTTGTCTAAGTGGCTTTTAATAAGTTCTCATGCCTTGTTCACTTTGACGATCAAGCTCTGACACTTCAAATAAATCTAGAATTGACTCATTGAATATTTTGCTCATAAATTTGTGACTAGGGCATATTTGTGATGATTTGCATGTGTATTCATTTGCATGATAAAAATTGATAAAAAAATGCATGTTTATTTTTAATGCATTGTCTTTGCATATTTTGACCTATATGATTTCATTCAACACTTAGTTAAACACACTTAAATCTGATTAATACGAGAGAGGCTCGTGTCCCTGAGTTCGACCTTGGTATCTTGCCAAGTAAAATAAATCACGATCACCTCATTTTGATTTATCATCGCATATCTTTAAATGAGGTGATCTCTTTGACGACCGAAATCGGCCCGACTGCACCGACATCTCCGAGTGCTAATTTAGCATCCTTAAAGGGTCGATTTTGTGGCTCGTCAGTGAGGTGAGGCTCGGAAGTCGATGCATGCTCGGAGGTGGCTCGGATGTGGCTCGGGCATTGGCTCATACTCGGAACGAGGCTAGGAAGGCTTGGGTACCTTGAGCCTAAAGGTGCTAAGTGGAGGCTCGGGGATGTGACGTGGCATTTTGTGAACCGTCCAATCTTAGAGATCAGACGGTGACTGTAAGCGTATGGGGGAGGCAACGTGGTTGGATGTGCATCGTTGGATGAGCATCGAGAGGGTGCCATCCAGTGGCACCTGTACGTTTTGGGACTCCTTCCTCCACCGCGGGAGTGGCAACACGATCAGGTCTCCGGCAAAGCCACCCGTGCTCTACCACCGTCTCTCAAGCTTAGTGAAGATCTCTAGAAGCTCCTGGAGAACTAGAGGTCGATGTTGAAGCACGACAAAGCAATTGGAATACTTGGAGGGCCATGGCGACACTTTTATGCCGGAGGCAGTGCTCGAGAGACGAACTCCGGCGATATTCCGTCCATTTAAAGATAGGGACACTACAATCGTTAGCTCGGTAGCCGAAGCGTGCACGTGAATCATGTGGGTGAACTGAGGCGGAGTGGAGGGCCAGACGAACGGAGAAGGTGGTTGGCCCTGTTCATCGTCTTCGGTGAGTCGAAGAAGAAGGGGGGCGAGGTGGATGGAGGTTATAGAGGAGGGAAGTGGTGATCGGAGGGCAACACGTGGATGATGGAAGTGCGGGTAAACTCGAGTAATGGTAATTGGAGGATGATGATGCGAATGGGGATCTCATAAATTATGATAAATTCAACAACGAATTCAAAGGAGGACTGAGAGAACTTACCTGGAGCTATGGCAGTCGCGGATCCTGGGCTTGAGCTTTGAGACGAAGCTCGAGTCTTCGCTGGACTCCCGCAGCCATGGGGAGCAGCTCGCCGGCAGTGAATGATCGGATACATAGCCTACAATGGATATGGGTCTCACCGGAGGCTAAGCCGTCTTCTCACCGTCGAACTGGCCTCCGCCTATCACGGGGATGTAGAGAGGAGCTAGACAAAGCTCCACGTACAAGTGGACAAGGTCGAAGGTGGCCGGAGGTGGGATATTTCAAGGAGGAAGGTTGGAAGATCCAATGGTGGGCGATGTGATTTGCGGGGGAGATACAAAATGAGATAGAGGGGATCGTGGGAGCGTGGGTATCCGTGAGGAATAAGGAGGCTCATGCTTGGTCGTGGAGTGGTTAGGAGGATGAGGGAAGTGTTCAGGAGATGGGAATAATGGAAAGGGGGAAACGAGTTGGCGAGGTGGAGATCGTGGGAGAGAAGGGAGCTGGAGGAAGAAGATGGAGCTCGACCGTTGGATCTCGCGATCCAATGGCTAATAAGAAGGCACTCGAAAGCGGTTCTGATTAAATAAATCAGAATGCCATCGTTGGCTGTGGGGGTGACGCATGGCGAGAGGAGAAGTGGGCACGAGCGGGCGATCAAGATGCGATTAGGTAGGTGAATTAGAGGGTTGGGATTGATGCGGAGACCATCGATGAAGATTGAGGCACGTAGAAAGATCCAGTGGCGATGGAGATCAAACGTGGCAAGAGGAGAGTTGGGCAGAAGCAAATGGGCGAGATGAGATATGGGATTTGATCGGATGGTAGAAATTGAAGGCGGGATCCAACAACCTTGATTGAATACTTCAGAGGCGATCAAACGAGTGGTAGAGAAGGCACATGGCATGTAGAGGATCGGGTCATGTGGCTCAACCAGAAAGAGCCACGTGGCCCAATCAGGTTATTTCAGAAGAAAAACTCGAAAAAAGGTGGGGAAAATTGTCGAATTTGGAAAAACGCAAAACATGAAAGTTGTATATCTCGATGGGATAAGTTTCATTAACCATGCAAACAAGGTCAAAGAAAGGGAGAAATAATTTTGTGAGTATTTTTAAGGGTGTAAAAATACTATGATTTTTGGTTTTGTTATTTTTTGTATTTTTAATTTGTTCAAAGACTCAGATATATACAACTTTTAATGTGGTTCTTATTGACTCCAATATAAGCAAGGAGGTTAATATTTGCAAATTAATATGATGAAACCGAGGTTCACTAGTGCTCAATGTCAATGATCGTGAAGACTACCTGGAGTACAACTCCTTGGAAAGTAATGATGACTGAAATGGTTCCTCTCGATAGAACGATCTCTCTCAACTTTCTGATTAGCTCGAGTTTGATCTTGTCAAACACGATAGTCTAGAGGATATTATTGATGAGTCATCATCGATTATAACATGGATGAAGGTAGTATATTTGATTTCACATTCAACCCTAGGCAGTCGCTTCACTCTGTGGTTTTTTATCTTTCTCCCCATCACCAAGGAGGTGGCCATAGACACCGGAAGTTTCTCAGTCCTTGTCCTCTTATAGCTCGAACTCTTAGGCACCAATTTACTTCTCACAAACTATTTGAGGTCAGGGAAGTGATTTATGACATTTATTAAGGGAATCTTATAAATCAATTCCTCATCGAGTGCTTCCCTTAAGGGAGTATCCAATTTTTTAGATCCTTTTCATTTTCTATTTTTATGAGTTTTTTTAATGTTTTTGGTCTTTTTTAGGATTTTCGATTTTTTTGTTGTTTTTGATAGGAGAAGGGGGAGTGGAAGGATGTACATACCCTGAATTGGAAGGTTAGTGGTTGGTAGAAAAGGGGGGGGGGGTAGAAAGGACTCCAATTGTATAAAGTGTGTGTGTTTCCTTGTGTCCTCTAGATTTTTTTCAACATTTAATCCACTTAATTATTTCTCCACTTCCACACATGTGCTGGAATAAATTGAAATTAGTAGGTCGATGACATTTCTAAATTTATCCTCAATTAATTCATTTCTCTTCACAATCATAGAAATGTTATCCTATAAAGATTCCTCATAGCAAATCATAAAAGCAGTCTGTTTACTTGGAGGATACTTATGAGATCTTGAAATCTCATATTCAACATACCTAGACTCGGGTATGTAACGTTTGGTCGAGTATGGACCATCCGAATGACAGATATTGGTCGGAGACTCGAATAATGGAGTCAATGAATGGGGGGCTAGTAAGTCTAACTCATAAGTCCGAGCCTGTGCATATGTAGGCTCTCCGAATGTGTGATATGAAGGATGGTTAGTCTAGGCTCGATCACTACGGTCAATCAAGTCAGGAATATCATATGATATGAAGGTTGTTTTCAAAAGCCACAAATATTTTCTTACCAACTGTTTGAGACCCACTCTCTAGGTCTAAGCTCATTTAGAGTTTAGACTCAACCTTTTATTATTAAATATTATTTACAGACACACATGAGAGGTAATTATAGGAGGCATGAGGGAATGAAGTAAGTCTTTTGCTGACAATTGGGTTTCTTTACCCCATCTTTGTGACATTGCAGCAAATTTTTGGTTCTTCAGGTAAAATGAGTAGTAACCTCGAAAACTTGATATTTTTATGAAGTAGAAAAAGATGTATTTGAACTTTGAAAATAGATAATGGATGTATATAAGGAACACCAGAAGTGTGTTTGGTATTATGAATATGGATTATGACTTGATTGGTTGTGATAGTGAATTATTCGAAACTTTTATGCAAAGTTTTATATGATTTGTTTCAAGTACATGGTAGGGTTTGAGAGTGAGTAAAATAGAGGAATCGTTGTTAAAATTTTATAGACAAGCTAATTATGGTTAAGATGATCAAATAGATTAAATGTTGCACTCATCTCGATTCACGGGGTGGACCATAAGAGCTGGACTCTAGAAGCCACGAGGAGTATCTCGAGAGATCGAGGGTGGCCGTGACATGGCCTGGGGTCATGAGTCATCAACGAGAGATGTAACCATCATTGTGCCTTAATTCTGCCTCCCCTGTCATGAGTATGGGGTAGAGACCTAGACTGGAGCCCCTTATAAAGGTGGACGGGGTTGACGGAGCTGGAGGAGGTGTATATGAAGGAGGTGGTGGTCATTTACAGGAGGTGGTGTGTGAGGTTCATAACGGTCTCCAACTATCCTAGGTATTAAGTCGTAGAGGTTTTAGGGATGCAAGTGATTGAGGGACGTTAGGGATTTGACGTGGAGGTGGTGGAGAGTAGATCATGGAGTGAATGGGAGTTTGGGGTGAAAGGAGAGGTATGCGTGAGATGGGGGGGATTACAAGAGGTAGGAGACCAAATGCGGGTCGTTGGATCATGTGATCCAACGGTTGATAGCGTGATGCCAATGGATGTAGGTGATGCTCTGATCAGATAAAAGGGCGGGGTTGAGGCGTGAATGAACGTCCCAGATGCGCAGATCAGAAGGGATCTGAAGGCGAAGAGTGAAGCAAGTATGTGTGACCAAGATCATATCCATCAAGAGGAGATGAATGATAGAGGAGCGAGGCATGTGGGAAAGAAGGGTCGGGCAGTGTGGTTGCTCCTTGGAGCGCCACATGGCCCAATGAAACACTAGAATAGGAGAAAAACAAAGAAATTCAAAAAAGAATATGTATAAGTAGATTTAGAAAAATGCAAAACACAAAAGCTGTTGATCTCGATGAGATCTACAAGTTTCATGTAGAAAAAAAATCAAAAGAAGTCATTTCTACAAATATATATTTGTAAGCATTTTTAATGATCTAAAACACTTCTTTTTTAATTATTTTGAGTATTTTGAATTTCTATTTAATGTTGAAACACATATGTATAAATTTATCTATTTTTAGAGATTTTAGATATTTAAGAAAATAAACGAAATAATAGAAATAAAATAATGTTAATTATATACAATAGTTAGGGTTAGCTATGAACTAGGGTTAGTTTGTTAATTATCAATAATTAGTGGTTTATTTTATTGAAAAGTCTAAGAAAAGAGGATAATAAATAAGAAATATGATGATAAATCAGAGATTCATCACCGTTTTTAAATCTATTAGTCAAATTTGACACTTAAGATTTTTGTAATTTTTTTCCGAAAAGTTTGTTATACCCCTTATTTTAACAATAATGTTCAAAAGCAAGTATTATATACGCAAAAGTTTTTATAGTATACATATTATACACAAAACTTACCCATATCTAATTTTTTAATTGAAAATAGTTAAAGTACGAGCTATAGATAAAGTATATAGAATATATACAAACACCATATACTTAACATGTGTTATATCCCCATGGAACAAGGTGGAACGAAGACATAGCTCGTACCCACCATAGTTGAGTGAAAAATAGGAAGTTGACTCACCCCTATACTTAGGCTTTTGAGGGTCTAAGTATTGCAAACGAGCAAGAAGTGAGGTGATCGAGGGTGAGGAATAAAGATAGAAGTGAGGTGTACACTATGATATCGATCCACCTATACTTAGGCTTAGGTCAATCTAAGTTTGGTAGAGTAATTATAGGTGGAGTTCTGACTATATATGAGATGGCTATACAAATGACTGGTTGAATCTTCTAGCTACATGGAAGATAATGGAAAATTGAACCAAGATTTCGTGCAGGGCATGTTGATCTTTCATCTGTGCTTCGTGTAAATGATATCTGCTTGATTTGGACCAATTGCTCATTCGATTCGATGAAGTGTTTCAATAGTTCTCCATTCACAAGGAAAGATCGTGCATTGTTTTTTTGGTTCGGATATTTCCATGCCGCCGTTATTGTGTACTTCTCTAACGATGAATGGTCCTATCTATTTTGATTTTAATTTCCCTTGAAAAATCTTCAACCTTACATTGAATAGCCACACTTTTTGCTCAGGGACAAAGTTCTTGGTTTCGATATGTTTGTCATGCCACTTATTTATTCTATCCTTGTAGATGGTGTTGTTTCCGTATGCATGATTTCTGATTTTGATAAGCTCATTCAGATCCAAATTCCTGCTCTGCTTCCCTTAGTGACAATTCTAGTTGATCTTTCTTATTACCCACTCTGATTTGTGAACTAATTTTGTTGGCAAATGGCATGATTTTTCAAAGACGATTCTAAAAAGGGAGGTGCCCAATGGGATCTTATCAGCCATCCTGTAAGCTCATAGAACTTGGTCCAGGAGTTGGGACCATTCTGTCTGGACAGACTAGATTTTGTAAAATTCCTTTAACCTCCATGTTTGGCACCTCAGCTATGTATTGGATTGAAGATGGTAACGACTATCCACACAATGCTCAATGTCGTAGGCCTTAGAAAACTTCTTTCACCTCCCTGTTGACAAAGAGGCTACCCCCATTAGATATGAATACCTTGGGGAACCCGAACCTCGAAATAATATGACCACTCAAAAATTTATAGATGGTCTTGCTATCTGTAGCTTGAGTAGGGATAGCCTCCACACACCTTGATAAATAGTCAACCACAAGAAGAATATGATCAAATCCATGGTTGTTAGGGAACGAGCCCATAAAATCAATGTCCCATGAGTCGAATACATCACAAATGATCACTAGTTGCATGGGCATGGCATCTTTGGGACCAATGGTCTTTCCCATTCTCTAACAGATTGGGCATAACCTCATAAAATTATATGCATCCTTAAACAAGGTCGGAAACTGAAATCCGCATTGCGATATATTTTCTGCGGTCCTCTTCCTGGAATGGTGTCCTTGAAGAATCGCTAAATACCCTATGTTAATTTGTCATTTTTATCGTAGTAGTTGGGCACTTAGTATTAATAAAAAAGATCACTAAATTAATTTCTCAATTTAAGAAAGCAGTCAGATTTTTATTTTACTTGGGCAAGCCCAAGGTTAAACTTAAGGAGGCCATTGTCTCCATAGGTTGGTTAAAAGTCAATTTAGAATCCTTCGCTAATTTGGTGCGATTAACATCTCATATGTATTCGTTGCGATTCACTAATATCTCCCTCTTCTCTTCTCAATTCCTTTATTCCAGTCCATTTTATCATTGATTTGATGCCAATTTGATCCTAGAACCCGCATGGATCCATCTACATTCCGATCTATTCAGTTCTCGGCATTTCATTCATGTCTGATCAACTCATATCGGTAGATTTGAGCTTCCGGTTCGTATCAACCACCTTCGTTTGAATCACCCATCCATGTACATTTGCTTCTACATAACATTTAGGTTAAGAACAACATCATAGTGCCCTAATTTACAACTTGCAGGTCCGTCGAACACAAGAGAAGTTAGAGTCGTTCGAATCAATGATATAGAATTAAACATTCATAGCAACAAAAAAATTATTTTGATTGTGGAAATTTTGATGGAAAAGAAAATGGATGGGTTAAGAGGAAAAAATTCATCGGAAAATGTGGGATTTTGAAAAAGAACTGCAGAGACCTTGTGTGAGAAGAGAAGGAGAGACAATTAATATAAAATCAAAAACTGATTGATTCTACATTGATTAAAATGTTGGACTCTCATCCCCTTTATATATGAGGGCTGAATTGCAAAAATAAAAAGAGATTGAAATTTAAATCCTAACCGGCTTTAATCTTAAATTCAAAATTCAAATTAAAAACCAACTAACTAATTTGAGATCACATGCGATGAATTTATTTTAAATAAAAATTGCAACGACTCGGTTAATCGTAAATAAAATTGGACTCTAATTAATATGCAAAAATTAAGCCTTGATTATCCGCTTCATACTGCATCAATTCTCTGTCGCTTTCAAAAAACTCATCTCCTGACGAATTATTTGATCTTTGATGCATCGTTGGAGAATTCGATCTTGAAATTGTAACTTCAAATTCCCCAATTAGATCCTTTCAACATTACATTTGTAGTTTTTTTTTCAATTGGAGGACGTCTCCATGATTTTCATACCCCTTCATTTAAATAAAGATCATAAGAGAAGTTCTCCACTTCGCTCTTTAAATAAAGACTCTTGGTGGACGGATTTTACTGTAACTTTTCCAAATCAACTCCCAATTCCTAGTTTGGTGGGATTCAGATCCCTTTGTAGAGGAGCCCTGCGTTAGGGTTTCTCCTTCTGCAACTATTTGGCGGCGACATGATTTCTCCTTCCTCGAATGGTAGCGGTGGCTAAACGGGTGGAGAGGCGGCCTCAAGGATGCAGATGGAGGCGATGACTCATCAGAAGCAGAATGCAAGGAAGACGTTGGTAGGGCTGCAGGGATGGGTTAGGGTAAAGGGCGCGATGGTGCGTTGGTGGAGTGAGAAGAAGGGAGGGGCGGCTTTGGATCGTGAAGGTGGTGGCAAGAGGGAAGGAAAAGGGGGACAACAATGACATTGGGAGTGGTGCATGAAGTGTGGGGGTGATAGAAGAGGCAACAGTATTGAGGGATTCGTCGAGGGGAGGCTGTAGGGAATGTTGCAGCGGAGCTGGGGTGGTGGACGGAGGTGAAAGCAGCGACAGAGCTGGGGGTTTGCTGGGGTTGGTAAGGCAGCAGGAGGGGGTGGTGGCGACTGTACTATTTGGGGGGGGGGGTCATCGTTAGTGGTGGTGGTGGGGATGTAGGTGTTGTGGCGGCAGATAGGTGTTACAGGGGAGCCGGTGGGATCGATTCGGTGGTGGTAGGAGACTGTGGCATGGCTAGAATGGCCGTTGGAGGTGGGGAGGCGGATTGTAGCGGCGGGGTTGCTTATTCGGAGAGGTTTTGGGTGGTGGAAAGGGGTTGCAGTGGTGTTGGGATGGTTGTTGGAGGTGCGAGGGCGGTGGAGGGGACCCGTGAGAGGTTCATGGGTTGCGTTAGAGTTGAGTTCTTAAGCGACTGCAGGTCTGAAACTATCTGGAAAACCATCACATTTGGGCTTTTCTCTACCCTTTCTTTGATTTTGTCTTTGTTGTGATCTTCTTCGACTTGTACTATAAAAATATCGATGTTACACCATGAATCTATCCGTTGTTGTACCTTAATGCTTGTCTGATGGCGGTGCTTGAATTTTTGTTGAAGTGAACATGCATGCGAGCCATGAGATAGGCGACTTAGATCGAACTTCCTCTTCCAATATGCAACAGGACCGTCGAATCGTGAGAACAATTCAATTTCCATGATCTGATACCAAATGATGTAGAATGAAAAATTCGCAGTGACAAAAAAAATAATTTTCGTGGAAATTTAGTGGAAAAGAAATTGATTGGTTGAGAGGAGAAAACTCGTTGGAGAACAAGGGATTTGGAAAAGAATCGTAGAGATCATGTACAAGGAGGAGAGAGAAGGAGAGATAATTGAGATAAACTCAAAAACAGATTGATTCTGCACTGATTAAGATGTTAGACTCTCATCTCCTGTATATAGGAGGGATGGATTATAAAAATAGGGAAGAGATTGAAATCAAAATCCGAACCGACTCTTAGATTTGTAATTTAAATGAAAACTGACTAACTGATTTGAGATCACATGCGATCTGTTTATTTTAATAAATATTGCAACGACTTGATTAATCGTAAATAAATCTAGACTAAATTAACGTGCAAAAATTAAGCCCTATTTAGGTGGATAAATAAGGATTATTTTTGCACGTTAATTAGTATCCAATTTTATTTACGATTAATCGAGTCGTTGTAATTTTTATTTAAATAAAGAGATCGCATGTGATCATAAATTAATTAGTCGATTTTTAATTTGAATTTCAAATTTAAAATTAGAGTCGGTTAGGATTTAAATTTCAATCTTTTTCTATTTTTGTAATACACCTCTCCTATTAAAGGGTATGTGAGTCCAACATTTTAATCGGTTCAAAATCAATCACTTTTTAAGTTTATCTCAATTATCTCTCTCCTTCTCTCTCCCTTGTATGGGATCTCCGTAATTCTCTTCCAAAATCCCTCGTTTTCCGAGGAGTTTTCTCCTCTCATCCCCTCTGTCTTCTTCTCCACCAAAATTTCCTCCATCAAATTTATTTTTCCATCGTTGAGAATATTTCATCTGCATGTTTTTATATTAGATCATGGAGATTGAATCGTTCTCACGATTCAAAGGTCATGTCGCATATTGAAAGAGGAAACTCGATCTAAGTCACCTTTCTCATGGCTCGCATGTGCATTCACGTCAACAAAAATTCAAGCATCGCCTCCAAACAAGCATCAAGGTACAACAATGGATAGATTCATAGTATGACTCGATATTTTTATGGTACAAGTCAAAGAAGATCACAACGAAGACAAAAACGAAGAAAGAGCAAAGAAAATCCCAACTGTGCTTGTTATCCAAACAATTTCAGACCTGCAGTCGTCCGAGAACTCGACTCCAACGCCACCCATGGTCCTCTCACAGGTAAATCTGCCACCCTTGCACCTCCAACAATCAGCCCAGCACCACCGTAGCCCGTTTCCACCGCCCAAAACCTCTTCGAACGAGCAGGCCCACTGCTACAGTCTGCCTCCCCACCTCCAACGACCATTTTATCCATGTCGCAGTCTCCTATCACTATTGAATCGGTCCCACCGCCTCCCATGCAACACTTCTTTTCCGCCACAATGCCTGCATCCCCACCACCACCTCCGCCGACGTCCCCCAAACAGTACCGCCACCACCACACCCTCATGTTGTCCCCGCAACCCCAACAGACCCCTCGGCTCTGTTGCCGCCTTCACCTCCATATACTGCCCCCCTCTGCTGGAGCATTCCCCATCGACTTCTCCCGATGAATTCTTCAACCCCATCGCCTCTTCCCGTCACCCTCACACCTCATGCACCACTCCCAACATTGTCATTGTCCCCCTTTTCCTTCCCTCCAGTCACCACCCTCCCAACAAGCTGCCACACCCTTCTTCTCACCCCACCAGTGCACCACTACACCCTTTACCCTAACCCATCCCCGCAACCCTACCAACGTCTTCCTCGCATCCCACGTCTGATGAGTCATCACCGGTACCTACATCCTCGAGGCCGCCTCTTCCACCCATCTAGTCGTCGCTACCATTCGAGGAAGGAGAAATCCCACCACCATGAATAGTTGGGGGAAGGAGAAACCCTAATGCAAGGCTCCTCCCCAAAGGGATCCGAATCCCACCAAACTAGGATTTGGAAGTTGATTTGGAAAAGTTGCAATAAAACTCTTCCTCCCAAGAGTCTTTATTTAAAGAGCCAAGTGGAGAATTTCTCTTATGATCTTTATTTAAATGAAGGGATACGAAAATCGTAGAGATGCCCTTCAATTGAAAAAAAAACTCAAACATAACATTGAAAAGGATTTAATTAGGGAATTTGATGCTACAATTTCAAGATCGAGTTCTCCAACGATGCATCAAAGATCAATCATCGGGAGATGAATTTTTTAAAGCAGTAGAGTTTGATGCAGCATGAAGCGGATAAATAGGGTTTAGTTTTTACACATTAATTAGAGTACAATTTTATTTATGTTTAATCGAGTCATTGCAATTTTTTAAATAAAGATATCACATGTGATCTCAAATTAGTTAGTCGAATTTCAATTTGAGTTTTGAGTTTAAAATTAGAGTCGGTCAAATTGAAAACTAACTAACTAAATTGAGATCACTTGCGATATTTTTATTTAAATAAAAATTGCAATGAACTTATTAAATCTTAAATTAAAACTGGACTCTAATTAATGGACAGAAAATAAATAGGCCCTATTTACGCATCGAATTATTCTCAATGATGGAAAAATAATTTTTATGGTGGAAATTTCGATGGAGAAAAAAACATACGGAATGAGAGGAGAAAACTCGTCGGAAAACGAGGAATTTTGGAAAAGAATCGCGAAGATCGCGTACATGGGAGAGAGAAGGAGAGATAATTGAGATAAACACAAAAACTGATTGATTCTGCACTGATTAAAATGTTGGACTCCTATCCCCTTTATATAGGAGGGGTATATTACAAAAATAAAAATAGATTGAAATTTAAATCCTAACCAACTCTAATTTTAAATTTGAATTTCAAATTGAAAACTGACTAACTAATTTGATATCACATGCGATCTCTTATTTAAATAAAAATTGCAACGACTTATTTAACCGTAAATTAAACTTGGAGTCTAATTAATGGACAGAAAAATAAATTTGAGATCACATGCTCTGATATCAAATGATGCTGAATGAAAAATTAGCAACGGTGAAACAATTAATTTGATGATGTAAATTTCAGTGGAGAAGAAAACGTATGGATTAAGAGGAGAAAACTCATCAGAAAACGAAAGATTTTGGAAAAGAATCACGGAGATCACTTACAAGGAGGTGAGAGAAGGAGAGATAATTGAGATAAGCTCAAAAACTGATTGATTCTGCACTGATTAAAATGTTGGACTCCATCCTCTTTATATATGAGAGGTGTATTACAAAAATAGAGAAAGATTGAAATTTAAATCCTAACCGGCTCTAATTTTAAATTTGGAATTTAAATTGAAAACCGACTAACTAATTTGTGATCACATGCGATCTCTTTATTTAAATAAAAATTGTAACGACTTATTTAACCATAAATTAAAATTGAACTATAATAATGGATGGAAAAATAAATAGGACCATATTTATTTGTACTGTTGTATCGACTCTTCTTTGCTTGAAAAATTTGTGCCCTGACGAATTGCTTGATCTTCAGGTGTGGTGCCAGAGAATTCTTTCTGAATTTATTGAATAATTTATTTCAATTGCGTAGCCTTTCTTGTTCAATTCCAAATTACGTTTGTGATTCTTTTTGATAGGGGGTGCACCTAAAATTTTCTACCCCTTCCCTTAAGTAAACGCCCACACACATGTATAATCCTTTAGTCTTTAGATAAAAAAGTTTTAGTGGGAGGGGTTCCTATAATATTTCTAGTTGTACCAATTACCTCCCCTTTTATGAGATATGAATCTCCTTAACATAGAAAGAAAACCCTCATTAGGATTTTCTTCTTCCACAGTCGACGATGGTTGCGGCAACCACATAAGGGTGGGTGGCAACGCACGGTCCCATGGCAGTGACAACAATCAACTAAGAGCGGGAGATGACGCGCCAGTGAGAGAAGGCTTGACATGAGGCTATGGAGATGTTGGACGGCAGCTGACTGCACAGGTTGCAGGCGGCGAGGGGCTTGAGAGGGTGTTGGTGATGCTCCAGCAGAGTCGCGAATGGATGTGGATTGAGAGGAGGTGATGAGCAGCGCGACAGATGAGGGAAAGGTGGGGAAGGTGTTGCAGAGGGAAAGGGAGCCGGAGGCTGCGGTGTGGGTGTTGGACATGCGAGTCCACAGCGAGCCATTATGCAATAAATGTTATTGCACATATCATTCCCTGATCTGAAATGAAGAATAAATATTTGCATAATAGGTCCCTCTGTACAATTAGGGTTATGTACCATGACCGTCTTCATGATCATATAGCTGTTGATTCATTAATTGAATCATAGAAGCTAGTATTTGGATGAATATCTAAAGAGTCAGATAGAGGACTCATCAAGCATCGTCGAATGATTATTAAGAGATGATATCCATCCTAAGTAGGAGATGGCAATCCTTTCTCACATAGGTTGATATCTGACCGACCTCTTGATGCAGATACTCTGCATGGGAATGGTGATTCGGATGTGTCATATTAGTTAGGTCAATGGGTTGACTTAACGGGATCGAAATAACCTAAGTCCTATGTTGAATACTGTCACAACATAGGCATACATCCTCTGACCGGATACAGATGTGTCACTATATGTCTGAGTGTGTACATTTGACAGACCAATAGGTTGATGACCTAACCAAGGTCTATACACCGACGCGCTGGTGTGCATGTAAGGGCATATGAGTAATAAGATCTCTCAAAGGGATCATACAGGTTCACTTATGAACTGGAAGATATGAGCTCACTCATGAGGTATTGGGACCGATCAAATTCCATGCATGGTCGTCGTTCTTTGGAAGCATGACAAGAATTTGAAGTTCTGATATATGCTTTGGGAAAGCATATGATCGATACCGATTCCCAATGACCAAGATTGAGAAACTTGGTGATCAAACCCTAAAGAAGACAATGTAAAATTGATCTTAATCTTCAGGTTGATCATAGGTCTTCCAGTATGCAGGATGTATAGGTATTAGGAATACCTGAGGGTGATGTGATCATAAACGATTGTATAATCATGACGCTTCCATTTCGAGGGAGTGATGAAACAAGTCTGGATGTTAGTGACTCATCTCAGTAGAGAAGCAATCTGATCTTGGTCCAAGTATTGGACATTAGTTTGAATGAGATTCAGATGCAATGAGAAGATTAGATTTGCGGTCTTGATTTAATCAAGCATCCGTGGAAGGTACGTAAGATCTGGATTTGAGATGAGATCTCAATATCTAAGTCACTATACGTGGAACAATACAATCGCCCTGTCATGTATCTGCGGAGAAAGCACATTATTCTTGAAGGAGTTCAAGAATAGTTCATTTAATGAATTATGTATCCAAGCAACAAGATGTTGATAATTAAATGAGATTTAATTATCAAGAATAATATGAATGGGATTCATATTATGAGAATGATTATCTGAGATAATTAAATGGGATTTAATTATCTAGGAAATGTAGATTGTGGATAGTTCTATCCATAATATCTATGTGTATATCTGCCTTCCTGCTGTCCCGACTCAAGAAACTAACGAAGGGTCAGAGTCCCCTATCTCATTTCCGCACTCCGACCTCTGCCCGACTGGTTCGCTAATTGGAAGTACCCTCCCTTTTTGTTGTTCTTTCTGATTGTGCTCGGCACCTTTGGGTCCTCTTTCATTATTAGATTGCTTAGGGCCAGAGAGGAAGGTGGTCTAAAATTCCCTTCACCAAACAATCAAGAGAACTGGCGGGATGCTAGCACAATCCTCCAGGAGAGGGGTACCGGATCCCCCGCCCAAAATCTAGGGCTGGGCTTGGTTAGAGTCCCCCTTTCGCTTGTGAGACCCCCAAAAAATAAGGCTCTGACTCCACTACTTTATATTCGCGGTCTAGTCCACACTGTAACAAGTTTATTCCGTTTTCAACTACAATACCCTAGGCTCGGTATTCCGGGACAATGTTTCTTCTACAAAGAAAAAATGCGCTACATATTTTTGCTGATTATTCTCAAGAATTTTTTCCTGTTTTTTGATAGTCACGAAGGTTTCTCTTGGAAAGAGAAATAAATGTGATTTATAATATATTAGAGAGAGCACCTTTGTAAAAAGCATTTGTTAATTGTTAATGTGAATTGGATTCACATTAAGCAATTAATTGGAAATGTAATTTACAATTTAATTTGGTATGTGAATATGATTCACATAATTTCAATGGCATGATTGAAATATTCACTAATTAATTGGGTATTAATTTAGTGTATAATATTGCAAATAAATAGGAGATAATAAGATAAAATATAATGGGATAATTGGCCACCAAATGAGGTGGCATCACCCATGAATTAGTCATGGGTGATGCCCCATGATTTTAGGTGGGCAATTATCCATTTTTAATAATTATCATATTATCTTGTGATAATTAATTTTATTGAATTAAATTATGTTTATGACAATGCAATATATATTTAATTTAATATAAATTAATATGTTGCTATTTTTGAACAACAATTATCATGGCCATTTATTTAATATACATATCAATTTAACCATTGATTTTGTATATGCCATGGATTGTGATCCATGGACTTCTAAACTAAAATAAAAGGAGGGCAACCCTATCCTCTTGAATACACATTAAGAGTACACTCCTACTCTCTCTCTCTCTCATTCTCATCCTCTCTCTCTCTAAGGTGGCTGTCTACCTTGTGATTTGAGGGAACAAGCAATCATCTTCACGTTGTTGTGCTGTCGCTTCGATTGCTCATGGATCTCCATCGACGGATTTCGTTGGACAAAATCAGGAGATTCAAGCCTTGGATCTTCATCGAGGATTGCGGGAGGAACGCATCTCATCATCGCGCCCGCAAGTGCCATCTTCGTAGATCGGACTTGAGTGAGGAGGATCTCTTGCTTTAGAGATCTTGTGATCGCAACCACGCTTCAAGAGGCATTCTGTTACTTAGTGGTTTGATGAAACGATCCAAGAAATGTTCTTGTGCTCATGTGGTTTCATCACTTGATTTAAAAAATTTTAATTTCTGCCGCATCTAGCGACTAGTGCGACTAGTTGCCCCGATCGCATGAGATGCGATCAAGACGCTTCCGTGATGCGCTTCAGGATTCCTCGTATCCTTCAAGTGGTATCAGAGCCTTGGGTCAGAAAGGTTTTAGATATGATCCGTAAACCTAGGACGACTTGGGTTTGAAAAGGTTGCGAAAATTTTTTACTGCATTTCAATTTTCGCATCTCTATTTAATTGAATTTTTCAGCACTGTTTTTAATTGTTTAAAAGAATTTTTCAATTGTATTTTGTTTCCCATTAAATAAGGAAACTATAGGATCTGGGTTTATGTGATTTGCATTTCATTTGCTCAAGATATGACCCTTTGAATAAACATGTATTCACTGTTGCGGGAACTGCGAATCTAAACTTTATTAATGAGTTGATTACTGTTTTGATACGCCTTGAAATACATAAAATATTACTTGGATTCTATCATAAATCAAATTAGCAATTTTAGGAAACTGATTTTCCGTAATTTGGATTTAAATTGATGAAGATATGTTGATTTTAGTGAGTAGGGGTCACTGCTAAAAATTGACGAATTTGATCATGAACCTTGTGATAGTCATTCAAAATAAATCGATGAAAATTAATTGTTAATTTTCTGAAATGATTATTGATAAATATTTGTGAAATATTTAAATAGATAATTATTTAATTGAATGACATTTCACTAACCAAGATGATAAGATAGTTGATCTTGATCATTAATTGGTTGATATGAAATCATCAACAAATATTGTTTTCATGCAAAACCCTGGTTTATCCTACAATAGTTGTAGGACAACTTTTACATGCAAAACCCTCTTGCTTGAATAGGATTGGAGATTTGTTTAGTAAATCTCCTTATAATATTATCAAAATGATTTTGATGAATATTATATGGTATAATTTAGGTTGAAAAACCAGATGAGCATCTCAAAGTACATAATGATCTATCTGGCATTATCCTTTCCTGAGGTGGATATGGTGACTAGTTGGAGAATGTTGGGGTAACTGGTTGCACCGGATGTGGTTTGTCCCACTCCCGTTAGTACTGGCCAAGCCAGAGGGTAGGGACTCGATAATGCCGGAGAAGTCAAAGTATATTTTTCTAATTATAAAAATTCGATTAATACGTACTTTGAGATTATGCCTACTATTCAAGTAATAATCAAGTTTGTTGATTGATAATTAATTTAATGTGATTAAATTGATTATATTCAATTAAAACACTCTATTATGAATAGATGTGTATTTCCCTTGGAAGAATTAATTATGTGAACATGATTCACGATAATTAATTATTATAGTTTGAATATGAGGTGGAGGATCACATAAGTGACATACATGGTCTCCCGTCAAGGCAAAGGAATCTGTCGCCAGAAGTTGTATATAGGAGACGCCTGTCCGAAGTGACAGATCGTGTATATGATTTATTTGGATCGGGTTCTTTGCTTCTCGAAAGAGTAAGGGCGTATATGTAGTGACCCCAATATCGGGTCCTCATATTATTGGGGCGATATTGGATTGCGTATAGCGAGTATTAAACATGTTGACGGTTGGTTCAATTAATGACGGGTCAACATCACCTTAGGGGTGGTGGGCTCGGGTATTAAAGACCGAATTGGGAGATGCAAGTTGGACTTGCAAGAAGGAATGCGTTCTCGCTTCTTTTTATCGGAGTCACAAGTTCTCATATTATTGGGATGTGACAAAGATAGGAAAGGAGATCCCAGATCTTGCTAGAGATATAATGGTAAGAATATCTCTTACATTGAAAGTGATTAAGGGAATGAACTTTCATTGTTGATAAGGCAAGACAACTTTGATATAAAAATTCCTAAATCAAAGAAAAATATGTATATATATATATATATATATCCTTATGCAAATTTCTTATTTCAGATAATCCTTCATTAGACCCACTCAATGTTATACTCAATAATAACTAGTAAAATATCATGGATTGGACTCATGATCCAGATATTGTACTTGCAATTGGACACATAATGTATGTGGTTGCAATGTGCAAGTTTCCTCAACATAATGAGGAATGACAATTAAATAAGACTATAAGACATCACCTTAGGGCCTGTTTGGTTGCTGGGTTGGACTGGGTTGGGTTGGGCTGGGTTGGGATGGGTGAATAGTAATCTGTGAGGAGGAAGTACCCTTGTGAATAGGGTTTGTATGTCTCTATAGTCTTGATTTGTCATCGAGCGTATTTTGGAAGTGACATGTCGATGATGATCGCAATTGTCAAATAATCCTTATAAAATCTAAGAAGATGTTCTGGTACACATATGTGCTCTAGACATTTAATCATGAACGACATGGTTCTCTCATTATGCAGAATGGTAGCTCTATAAGAAATGATGTATTCAAAATTTTGAATACCTACCTGAACCAATGTTTTAAGAGTCTAGATGGATAAAGACATGATGAGTGTCATCATTCTACTGTCTATACTCTAGTCATTTATGAAGCTTCATAATATTCATATGGGATTTTTACACGCATAACCCTTAGTAATTTAGCAATTACAATCATAACCCTACATAATCGTGAATTACACGAAAAACCCTGTGTAATGCTTAACTCTTACATGACATAACCCTATGTTATGTTCCGTTTAAAATGTCCATTATAGTTGACGGTTTCCGTCAGAAAAACTCAAAACTGCCCCTACTGCTCAACCATATTTGCAAATCCTCTGCTTAAAACACACCACCACGCGGACTAGACAGATCGTCGCAGAATGTGCACACCTCGGGGCCCCGACAGTTCCTGGGAGGAGGGGACGGTGAGGGCTGGAGGGAGGAGGAGGAGATTCCAGGCGATCTCCCACGGAGGAGCCACCCCCTGCCAATCATCTCCTCCCTAGGTTTCCTACAAGTCTTCGTCCTGCTGCCTGCACCCCGACCCCGCACTACCTGCACCCTCGCGCTGCCTACACTCCCGATCTCCCACCGACCATTTCCCTTACCCCAACCCCCGTCGCTGCCTGCACCCCCGTCCGGCCTCCCTCCACCTCCCGTACCTCAACCCATCGAAGCCCCTGCCTCCTTCAATGACCTCCCCCTCCCGTAACTCAACCCATCGAAGCCCCCTGCCTCTTTCGATGATCTGCACCTCCCATTGACCACTACCTCCTCTGCCTCCTTGGTCTTCGTTCGTCCATTCGGCGCATCTTCCTTCCCTAGTATGGCTACACCGGCGCTGCCACCATCCTCTGCATCGCAAAAGATCTCGCTGAGAACAACCGAGGTGCGCGTGTTCTCGCCGTCTGCGTTGAGACCGCCTCCATTATCTTCTGATGTCCCAACGAGGAGGACCTCCATGAGCTTCGTGCGCTGCATGCTGTGGTGGTTGAAGTCATCCCGTACGATGAAACTGAGAAGCCCATATTTGAGATCGTCTCGGCGGCACAGACCATACCCGCCCTACCGCCCTCCACCACCCATGCCCCCAACCCACCGACCCCCTCCCCCCTCTTTCCTAGCCGCCCTCCACCACCTGTGCTGCCAACCCATCAAAGACGCTGACCTGCACCTCCCGAACCCCCAACCCCTGTCGAGCCCCGATCTCCCACACACATTCGCCCTTGAGCTTCGTCCCTTGGGAGGTTGCAGGCGAGATCTCTTTCACACACATTCATTTCCGGGGGGGAGGGGGGACATGCTTGGAGGTGGGGAGGAGTTGCTGGGAGGAGGACGAGGTCGGAGGGGGTGGGGTGGAGGAATGAGGGTGGCGGGCCTGGAGGGAGTAGCGGCAGGACGAGCTTGGAGGGAGTGGCAACGATGGCATGGAGGGAGGGGGCTGGAGAGTATTTTTTTAAAATGTTTAATATCCATTGGATAGACCATGGGTTAGATTAACTCATGATATGATTGATTTAAATGTCCCCTTAACGGAGGGTTATAGGTGTGAGACAGAGGGACTATATAGGGGTTCTCATGTAATTGACGATTATGCGGGGTTATGATTGTAATTGCGAAATTACTCAGGGTTATGGGTGTAAATATCCCTATTCATATTGTATGAATTTAATGAAGCATTTATAAATGTTGAAATGCTCTTACATTGAATTCTTTTGAATTTAACATAAGAGATTCTTTGTCTTGAACAATGGTTGTTTATAGACGAACAAAGCACAGTGGAAGCGTGGGTCAGACCCATGTGAGAAGGAAAATCAAAGAGTTAATTGTACTTCTGTGACTTCCATATGACATTCAAAGAGTTGGATGAATGACAATACTGCAATAAGTTGATGTGTTGATAGTATGACTATCAAGTCTGTCTAAAATCCTTAGTGAAGGACTCAGATAGAGCATCAGAATAATCTACATATAATCATTGACTTTGACTTACTTATTTCATAAGATAAATTCTGATAATTGTATCCCAATCTTCTCATGACATTTACAATTGGTTGCATATATATATATATATTAGAAAATTAGAAATTTGATCTTAAGGTTTAATAGTCATCTACATGGATATTGATGTAATTGTTGCAGCAATCTCTGTTGAATAGATAGACTTCATATTCTCAGTGGGAGAGTCCTTAGTCTTAGAGAATGTCTCTATGACCTAGATATTAGAATACACTCATTGTTTGTTTCTAAATGTTGGAAATAAGCGTGAATTCTGAGATAGAACTATCATAAAGGGTTATGATGGATATATTTCAGATAGTAATCTAACATCTAGTGGACTCCACAAAATTAGAAAATTAATGAATGGTTAATTAAAATTTCTAATATTGAAAATTAAAACCTTTATAAGATCAAAGGAGGATGAAGATCATTTGACAATGATTTGGCATCAAGTTTTGGACATATGTCTGTTGATGAGATCAATAGACTAGTAAGATATGAAACTTTAGAATGTCTGAAATTTCAAATCTTACATACTTGTGAATATCGTATTCGAAGAATGTCCAATACACCCTTCTCTTAGGAAAGGTGTAAGATGTCAGGGTATTCGGGATCTCATACATATTAATGTATGTTGATCATCTATATCATAGTCAACATCATGGATATATGATATCTATTGATGATTATGTATGATATGAGATTTCTTCTCTTCACCTGAGAAACCTTTGAAATGTTCAAAGATTTCACAATTTTGATTTAGAACCAAAGTTTAAGGAAGATTAAATGAATTTGATCTAACCAAGGTAGCAAGTACCTATTAGATGAATTCAAAGAATGCCTTATGAAGATATGAATATCATTTCTATCTCAATCCTCCTAACACACCTAAACTCAATGGAGTTGTAGGGAGATACAATTGGATCATGTGTGGCATGATTTGATCAATGATGAATTTTAGCATAATTATCCCTTAGATTCCAGGTATATATGTGTAGTAGAGACTATAATATATGTCCTTAATAAGGTTCCATGCATGTAAGCTGGAATCTAGCACTTGAGCGTGCTACTTCATTAGGATAACAAAGGATGGTATTGGATACCTACTTTATAACCCTGAGATCCTTAAAAGATCTCATCTCTGAGAATGTGATTCTTAGAGGATGACTCTCTTGAGAATCAAGATGAAAATGAAGTGTAGGAACTCATTTAATCTTGAGAAGATAATGAGGCTCCTGAAATCGGGAACTAAAAGGACAATTAAAGATGAAACACTAATACTTCTTCAAATGAGTTTGAGGATGTATTCCATGTGTCGACTAAGTGTGACAATGATCGGACTTCATGTGATGAAGCTCCTGAGGATCGTGACATGGAAAGATGGATATTAGCAATAAAGTCTAAAGTAGACTTCATACACAAATTTATGGATCCTCGAGGATCCACCTATAAGGGTAAGACCCATTAAAGTGTAAATGGATCTTCAAGAGAAAGAAAGAACTTGATGAGAAGGTAGAGATCTTCAAAGCACGGAGCTACACACCAGAAGAGAAGACATTGCTTGCAATGAGACTTGCTCTTCGGTAACCATACTTAAAATCATCAGAATATTGCTAACCTTAGCTACACAACTTGACTATTGCATCTTCAAGATGTAAGTCAAGGTTGCATTCCTCTAAGAATACCTCTCTTAGGATATTCACATGAAGTAGCTCTAGGGTTTCATGATTTGGGAAAGTGAGGTGTGAATGCTAAATAAATCCATCTATAGACTCAAATAAGTTTTTTGTTGTTGGAACATAAGATTTGATGAAATTATAAATGTTAGATTTCAGATAAAATCTTGATGAACCATATGAAGCTTAGTGGGAGTGCCATTGTGTTCATCGTGCTAAATGTAGATAATATCCTAATCATTTTAAAATGATATAATGATGATAATAAGTGTTTTATGATCTAGTTTTACCATACCTTGAGATATGATCTCAAAGATGCCTCTTGGATCTTAGTTCTGAAGGTGTTCAGAAGCAAAGAAAAGAGGGTATTGGGACTGTCACATTTGTAGTACATCTTGGACATGTTCCATTTTCTGGAAATTCCAAGAAAGGCTTTCTTGCCTTAAGATTTGGTATTGACCTATCTAAAGGGATAGCACCTCAAAGAGTTGAGGAAGTGAATGATAAAAACTGGTTGCCCTTTTGTGCATCAATTACGAGAAGCTGAAAGTACACTAGATGTGTACAAAAGCCAGATATCTACCATGCAGTAGGAGTAGTAAACTGTTACTAATCCTACTATGGAGATAGAACACTTGATTGCAGTAATAACAATATCTTCAAAGATAACAAGGCTTTAGAGATAGTGATCTCTAAGTCTTATCTTCAATAAATTAAGACTTTTAGACGGAGATCTAAAAGGTCTAAACTGCGAATACCTTAGGAGATAGAGATCTCCAGGAATAAGGGTATTCTAATAAGGATTATGGAAATACTGGTTATAATAATTATTAAGCTATGATGTCAAGGACACTATAACTGACAAGATTGAGTATTGGTTGCATTAGATACAACATTTGCATTAGATGCGAGCACTGTTACTGGGGATATGCAAGTGTCGTAAAAGGACTTGGTGTAGTCTCACGGGAACAGAGTGACTGATCAGCTTACCTAGCTATTTTCTAAATAGCCTATGATTGTCACATGAGTGTAGGTTTAAATGACTAGGATTGTTGGACATGCGAGCCCACGGCGAGCCATTATGCAATAAATGTTATTGCACATATCATTCCATGATCTGAAATGAAGAATAAACAATTTGCATAATAGGTCCCTCTGTACAATTAGGGTTATGTACCATGGTTGTCTTGATGATCATATAGCTGTTAAATCATTAGATGAATCATAGAGGCTGGTTTTTGGATTAATATCTAAAGAGTTAGATAGAGGACTCATCAAGCACCGTCAAATGATTATTAAGAGGTGATCTCTAGCCTGAGTAGGAGATGGCAATCCTTTCTCACATAGGTTGATATTTGACCGACCTCTTGATGCAGGTCCTCTGCATGGGAATGGTGATTCGGAGGTGTCAGATCAGTTAGGTCAATGGGTTGACTTAACAAGATCAAGATAACCTAAGTCCTATGTTGAATGTTGTCACAGCATAGGCACGTATCCTCTGACCGGAGATAGATGTGTTACTATATGTCTGAGTGTGTACATTTGGCAGACCAATAGGTTGATGACCTAACCAAGGTCTATAAACGGCGCACTGGTGTGCATGTAAGGGAATATGAGTAATACGATCTCTCAAAGGGATCATACAGGTTCACTTATGAATCGGAAGACATGAGATCACTCACGAGGTACTAGACCGATCAAATTCCATGCATGGTCGTCGTGCTTTGGAAGCATGACAAGAATTTGAAGGTATGATATATGCTTTGGGAAATCATATGATTGATACTGATTCCCAATGACCAAGATTGAGAAGCTTGGTGATCAAACCCTGAAGAAGACAGTGTAAAATTGATCTTAATCTTCAGGTTGATCATAGGTGTTCCAGTATACAGGATGTACAGGTATTGGGAATACCTGAGGGTGATGTGATCATAAATGATTGTATAACTATGACGCTTCCATTCCGAGGGAGTGATGAAACAAGTCTAGATTTTAGTGAGTCCTCTCAGTAGAGAAGCAATCTGATCTTGGTCCAAGTATTGGACATTAGTCTGAATGAGATTCAGATGCAATGAGAAGATTAGATTTGCAGTCTTGATTTAATCAAGCATCTGTGGGAGGTATGTAAGATCTGGATTTGAGATGAGATCTCAATATCCAAGTCACTATACATGGAACAATACAATCGCCATGTCCTTATCTCCACGTATCTGCGGAGAAAACACATTATTCTTGAAGGAGTTCAAGAATAATTCATTTGATGAATTATGTATCCAAGCAACAAGATGTTGATAATTAAATGAGATTTAATTATCATTAATAATATGAATGGGATTCATATTATGAGAATGATTATCCGAGATAATTAAATGGGATTTAATTATCAAGGAAATGCAGATTGTGGATAGTGTTATCCATAATATCTGTGCATATATTATAAATGTGATTTATAATATATTAGAGAGAGCACCTTTGTAAATAGCATTTGTTAATTGTTAATGTGAATTTGATTCACATTAAACAATTAATTGGAAATGTAATTTACAATTTAGTTTGGGCTGTGAATATGATTCACATAATTTCAATGGCATGATTGAAATATTCATTAATTAATTGAGAATTAATTTAGTGGATAATATTGCAAATAAATAGGAGATAATAAGATAAAATAAAAATGCGATAATTGGCCACCAAGTGAGGTGGCGTCACCCATGATTTAGTCATGGGTGACGCCCCATGATTTTAGGTGGGCAATTATCCATTTTCAATAATTATCATATTATCTTGTGATAATTAATTTTATTGAATTAAATTATGTTGATGATAATGCAACATATATTTAATTTAATATAAATTAATATGCTGTTGTTTTTTAACAACAACTATCATGGCCATTGATTTAATATACATATCAATCTTACCATTGATTTTGTATATGCCATGGATTGTGATCCATTGACTTCCAAACTAATATAAAAGGAGTGCAACCCTAGCCTCTTGAATACACATTAAGAGTACACGCCTACTCTCTCTCTCCCATTCTCATCCTCTCTCTAAGGTGGTCGTCCACCTTGTGCTTTGAGGGAACAAACAATTGTCTTTACGCCGTTGTGTTGTCGCTTCATTGCTCGTGGATCTCCATCGATGGATTTTGTTGGACGAAATCAAGAGATTCAAGACTTGCATCTTCATAGAGGATTACGGGAGGAACGCGTCTCATCATCGCGCCCGCAAGTTCCATCTTCGTAGATTGGACTTGAGTCAGGAGGATCTCTTGCTTTAGAGATCGTGTGATCGCAACCACGCTTCAAGAGGTATTTTCTAATACTTAGTGATTTGATGAAACGGTCCAAGAAATGTTCTTGTGAACATGTGGTTTCATCACTTGATTTAAAAATTTTAATTTCCGCTGCATCTAGCGACTAGTGCGACTAGTCGCCCCGATCGCATGAGATGTGATCAACACGCTTCCGTGATGCGCTTGAGGATTCCTCGTATCCTTTATTGGGCTTGAGTGGGACAACAGATGGGGGTGGGGAAAGGTGGAGTTGTCGTAGGGAGAGGGTGTGACACTGGATTAAGCGGGGGATGGGGGAGGCGAGGAGGAAAACATGCTGTGACGATAGTGGGGGAAGGTAGCAGCGGGGTCGAGGTGGAGGGGTCTGCTTTGGGAAACTGCCATGGGTTGCGACTGGGGGGGTTCTCTGAAAGTGCGGGGGTGGTGTGAGGGTTGACGGCAAGGGGTTTGGGGGTTGTGGTAGTGTTGGAATCGAGTTCTCCGATGACTACATGTCCGAAACGGCATGGACAACGAGCAGATCGTCATTGACAACGTTTTTCCCCCCTGAAATGGCTTGGACAGCGAGAACTGTTGGGCTTTTCTCTACCCTTTCTTCGATTTTGTCTTCATTGTGATCTTCTTCGACCTGTATCATAAAAATATCGATGTTATATCATAAATGTATCCATTGTTGTATCTTGATGCTTGTCTGGAGGCGATGCTTGAATTTTTGTTGACACGAACGTGCATGCGAGCCATGGAATAAGCAACTTAGATCGAACTTTCTCTTCCAATATGCGACAAGAGTGATGAATCATGAGAACGATTCAATTTCCATGCTCTGATATCAAATGATGCAGAATGAAAAATTCACAGCGGTGAAAAAAATAATTTGATGGTGGAAATTTTAGTGAAGAAAATGAATGGATTGAGAGGAGAAAACTCGTCAGAAAATGAAGAATTTGGAAAAGAATCATGAAGATCGCATTCCGACGCTTATCATGTTCTCTCATCATGAGATTGAAGATAACGCCACTCCACCGCTTAGGTGTTCACACGTGAGGCACGTGCGTGGCCGGAGGATATTTGGCAATAAATTTACTTAAAGACCCCCGCATCTATTACTGATTGCGCACAGCCCCAACAACAGGTTAAATCATGTGATTTTGAGCATTTTATATATCTATCCCTCGTTCTTTGTTGAATCTCGAACCGGTCCGCCTCAAGTTGTTACATGTAAGGTTTTAAAAATTGAACCGGACATCAAACTGGGCATGTCTCGATTTTTGCTTTTTATGTCAGACCAATGGAACCAACCGATCGATCCGGTGATGACGTCAGCAGTTCAAAAAAATCGGAAAAGATCGAACCATTGTATTGTTGATTTGGTTCGTATGGTTCAACCGGGTCGAACCGAGTTAAACCGGTATATCATACAAATAAATATGAAAAATAATACATCATATCTTTCAATGATTTGTTTACTCTTGTCCTTCTAAAATTTTCCAATAACACTTAAACCCTTATTTTTAATACAATTACATGTATTCCTTATATTTTTACAAAGTCAATAGCAGTGGTATTTTATTAGTATACTTGTGCTCCCATTTTGTAGCAACATAAGGATGAAATTGTGAAATTTGTAAGAAAATATTGGAGCACAAATGATATTTCTTAAAAATTAGGGGTATAAATGTTCTTAAAAACTTGAAAAGGCATAATAATAATATTTCATAATATTTATATAAATACATATATGTGAGTAAAAAGGTAATAAGTTTAAAGTAATTAAACTCTAGTTAATGATAAGTGTTGTTAATTTATTGCTACTCATAGCATGATCATGACAATGTCTTCTTCGCTTATTATTGTTATAAGTGGACAATCTCATACATAATGTGAGAAGAGAGAGAGGCAATGTTCATATGGCAGGAAGGGACAATCGATAATGAGTCATTGACACATATGAAGGAGAAGAGATAAAGGGTACTATATTGTGGGTTAGAATGAGACTAGATTATGAATATTTATGAAAAAATGTATTTTGTTAATTTATTGGAAATTATTTTTTGTCAAAATATGGATGGTTTTGGTTCAATAGGTTCAACCGTATTTAAGCAGTCCAACCCGGTTTTGACTGGTTTTTATTTTCAGAAAAAATAGACAATTGGACCGTTTTTCCTTCGGTTCTTGGTTTAACCGGTTCAACCGATCGGTTCGATTCGGTTTTTAAAACCTTGGTTTCATGTGATCCAACATGTGATTTTCTCGACGTTTTCACACGTATATACACAAACTTCCTTTTATTTTCGTACAACTCTTAAGTTTTCTTTTTAGTTACTTATACATACCTATACACAATATATTTAATAGATAATATACATAAAATTCAATACAAAAATCAAATACTAGACATAAAATTCAAATAAAAATATTAATGTATACTTTTTAATATACTCTAGATTTTATAAAAGATCACTTTGAAAATTAAATGCATTTCCCATTTTTCATAAATAAAAATAAAAAAATACATAGAATTTCTAAAATACATAAAACTATAAATACATCCTAAAAGTTCCAGAAAAAATATATTTCATATATTTTTCTACTTTCTATATTAAATAAAAATGAAATGAAAATCCAAAAATTAAAACCATTAAAAATAAAAAAATACACCAAAACTTATAAAAAATCATAACTTATTGTCAAAAAATCACAAAATACCTATAATACCTCATTTTAAAGGTATTTTCATATTATATACAGTACAAAAAATTCAAAACATTAATTAGTTCTTATTATTTTTAAAATCTAAAATACTTCCTGTTTTCACTATTAAATATTCTTTTCACTTTAAAAATATTTAAAAATCCAAAAAAATAAAATTTTTTAAAAATCCTTAAAACTATAAAAATAAGTATAAAACAGAAAAATATTAAAAGATAAAATCAAGTAAAAATCATAAAACCAATACATATAGTTCTTTACATATTGGTATATAAAAACATTAAAAATAATAAAGTAATTAAAACTAACTAAAATGATAAAAATTAATTAAAAATATTACGAATTAAAAAACCCTAATTTCTCAAATAACTCTACCTATTCTACCTTAGTTTACATAGTTTGCGTGCCTCAACGCGACACTCTCGTACTTACCATATACAAAAGTTTATGAATTGAAATAAAATCTACAAATCTTTTTTCGTGAATATCGTTCGGTCGCACAACGACGTTATTTAGACCTTTTAGATGACTAGATCAAGCATGTATTTCAGATGGTGACGTTGTCGGGGAGGCATCAAATGATATCTTTGAAACACGTGCACAATCGATTGATCTTCTGGAGTTTTTACATGCATATCCCCTCATGTTTTAAATATTACAAGCATGTATAGGTGTTCAACGATGCACGTGAAAACTACTAGAGTCTAGTGGGATTTTTGTGTGCTTCACCTTGTGTTTTATACTTTCACCAGTACCTCTATAGTATAGTATAATTACACATATAACCCTTTCCATCTCGATCGAACACCCCCAAAACTAGGGTTTCCCTCCTCACCATGCTGAAGAATAAGGAAAATGGAGGGAAGATAAGGAAGAAAGGTAAGAACGAGGCAGACGAAGAGAAGAACGAGCTCATCTTTGAGGAGGATGAGTAGCAGTATGCCCAGGTGCACCGGATGCTCAACAATGCGTCACTGCGAGGCCCTTTGCATCGATGGTTTCAAGCGCTTCTATCACATCTGTGGCAAGATGCACAAGAAGGTTTGGATAGCCAATGGAGACATCATCATCGTCGGACTCCGTGACTACCATGATGACAAGGCTGACAATATGTCGAGTTTGAGGATGAGGACATCGAGTAAATCGTCAGTGAGATGGAAACGAGGATATCGAAGATCACCGGCGGGATGGATGATGAATCTATAATTCATCTCCTTTATTCTCTCTTTTTGTCTAAAATCTTTGGTAAAATACATGTAAATATCAACAAATTCTCACTTATTAACATATTAACTCCAACTATTAGTATTGTATATAACAATTATTTCATCTAAAATAAAAATAATAAAAAGAAAAATAAAAATAAAAGAAAGAAGGATGTAAATATGTAATATGTGCATATTGATCCTAACCTCGAGACCATGTCAATATTGACTTGATCAACAAGATAAATAAGTAGGAGGAGATAAGGATCTTAATCTATAAAAATATAAGAAAACATGTCATTAATTTGCATATTATTCACCTTGTACATATAATCGTATATTTTATTTCTCATTCATATCATTCCGAATCAAAATATTATCTTCATGAAATTTTTTATAATAATGTATATAATTTATAAAAATAAAAGAAAAATAATATAATGTATAGATATCACAGTATGTTCAAAATAAAAAGGCATAAAGCATGAATTTAAAGCTAAATATCTACTCAGCTAAAAAATCGTGAAACTCAATTTCATTGCATTTAGAATAATATTATCTTTAAAATGAAAGTAGTTTCATTAAAATCGAAGTTAAAATGCAAAAGTCAACTTTTTGGGCACTATGATATCAGCAAAATTGTACATTATTTCTTATTATTTTATTCTTTGTATTTCCTCCATTATTTATATTTTTATTATTTTCCTTATCTTTTATAATAATAAAATAAAATTTTATAAAGTTAAAAATAAGCACAAATAAATAAATACTTTTTATATAGGTATAACGTAACTATAATGTACATAATACTATTTATTTAAATAATGAAATAGTTATATTAAAATAAAAAAAGATATTTATGATCCTTAGAATATATAAATGAATAAAATATCAAATAAATAAATTATTTATCAAAATAAGTAACTGAAGATCATTAAACTATTATTTATATGTAATTTATATCTATAAATTATACTATTTATATTATTTAGTAGATAACTTAACTTATTTAATTTAAAAAATTCATAAATAAATTATTTATTAAATTATTATCATTTCTTATTTAATTTATATGATATTTATTTATTTATATACAACTATTTGTCTTTTTCCTTTTTATTCCGTCACCTTCACCGATCATCCTCCTCGCCCTGATTCGCGTCTAGGTTCGATGAACCTGGATCATCCTCTCTATTTAAAACCTCCATCTCCAAGCTTTTCAAACATCCACCATTAGCTCCGTTCTTTCTCAACGGACGTTCCCCGAGCTGCGGTCGAGGTTGCCGGAGGTAGAGTGAGCAAGATCATCCTATCATCCTACTCCGGCGATCTCCGTCGTGAGAGGCAAGCCTCTTTCCTCCCGCACGTAGAGTCGTTCACCATCGAGCTCATCCGAGCTCCGTTCGCAAGCATTTATTTCTATTCTCCCCTCGATTTCTATTAACTTCTGAATCTCTCTCCTCTTCTCAATTTCTATATTCCCGTCCATTTTCTCTTTGATTTGATGCCAATTTGATCCTAGAACCCGCATGGATCCATCTACAATTCGATCTATTCAGTTCTCCGCATTTCATTCATGTCTGATCACCTCAGATCGACTCAGATTTGAGCTTCAGGTTCCTATAAACCACCTTTGTTGGAACCGCCCATCCATGTACATTTGCCTTCTACATAAAATTTAAGTTGAGAACAACATCATGGAGCCGTAGTTTACAACTTGCAGGTTTGTCGATCACAGGAGAATCAGCCTCATGGAGTCGAGTCCCTGAACATCGATCTGAAACAAAACGAAGGTCGTCGAGGACAACATGCACCTGGAGCCGTCACCTTCTGATTGGAAGGCACGGAGACAACCATCGGAGACCTGGACCTCATCAACAGCATCGCCATTCTCTGTAGAACCGAAGAGCCATCGGCCTACAGCACACATCGCCTAACAGTTAGCATTCGCTTGGAAGCCAAGTAACAGCTGGAGGTACAAGAGTTCGAACACCGCTGTCCCGGTCGAGATCTGTCCAGAGGAAGAACATTCGCATGCAATCCAGTCGAGAGCACATCAGATATCTGACTACACTACACTCGAAGATCAGCACCAGCACCTGAAAATCGCTGCCTGGATCTTCAATGTGAAGAACAACCACCGCCTGGGGTGGATTTGGCATTTGGGAAGAACCGGGGCTCCTCCAGATCAAACAGTGACCGCCCGATCGTTTGTGATCCGACGCTTATAACGCTGCCACATCACACGATTGAAGATAACGCCGCCCACCGCTTATGTGTCTCACGGCGCGAGGCACGTGCGTGGCCGGAGCAAATTTGAGGCAAATTTTGTTAAAGATCCCCGCATCTATTACTAAGTGCGCACAGTCCCAGCTACAGGTTGAATCACGTGATTTTTGAGCATTTTATACATCTTCCCCTCGTACTTTCTTGAATCCCGAATCGGTCCGCCTCAAGCTGTGTTGCACGTGATTCAACTTGTGATTTTCTCGACGTTTTTATACGCATACACCCAAACGTCCTTTTATTTCTGCGCAACTCTTAAGTTTTCTTTTTAGTTACTTGTACATCCCTATGCAAAGTACATTTTAATAGCTAATACACATAAAATTCAATACAAAAATCAAATACTTAGCATAAAATTCAAATAAAAATATTACTGTACACTTTTAATATACTCTATAGTGTATAAAAAGCGTTTTGAAAAGTAAATATGTTTCCTATTTTTGATAAATTAAAAAAGACATACAGAAATACATAGAATTTCTAAAATAAATAAAAATATAGATACACCTCTAAAAAGTCCATAAATAATATATTACATATATTTTTCTATTTTATAATAGTAAATTAAAATGAAATTAAAATATGAAAATTTAAACCATTAAAATCTAAAAATACACCAAGACTTGTAAAAGTCATAACCAATTGACAAAAAATCGTAAAATACCTATAATACCTCGTTTTAAAGGTATTTTCATATTATACATGGTACAAATAAAATCCAAAACTTTAATTACTGCTTATTATTTTTTAAATCCAAAATACTACCTTCTTTTCACTATTAAACATTGTTTTCACTTTAAAAGCTTTTAAAAATCCAAAACAACTTCTAAAAATCCATAAAAACAGTAAAACAAATATAAAGGATAAAAATATTAAAGGATAAAATCAATCCCTCTACTTCTTTACATATAGGTATATACAATAACATTACAGAACACACAAACAATTAAAACTAACTAAAGAGATAAAAATCAACTAAAAATCAATAAAAATTGAAAAAAACCATAATTCCTTAGGTAAATCTACCTATTCTATCTTAATTTACATAGTTTTCCTCCTTGAATTCGACACCCATGTATTTACCATATACGTAAGTTTAGGAATCTAAATACAATTTACAAATCTTTCTCCGTGAATATCGTTCAGTCACACAATGACATTGTCTATCCCTTTTAAACAGCTAAGATCAAAACGTG